>CM033735.1:27618910-28898990 GCA_019671005.1 Hibiscus mutabilis | reverse complement strand
AAATGATGAACTTAACCAGGAGGAAATATTCAGTAAATCATTTGAAGGGATGTACATCAACATGATAGCTGAAAAGGACCGAGGTAGCAAAATGTTGACCAACATCCGCCCTTGCCATCCCGGGGAAACACTCGATAACTGGAGCTGCATTGATCTACCGTAGTTTTTAGGAATAGATCGCAGTAATGCTCCGAATCAACCTTTGTTTTTGCCCATAGACAATGGGGATCTCTTGTATGGGGCACCTATGTTAACTTTTTGATTGAAATGAAAATATCCCCACTTTCTTAAAAATGACCAAAGTCTCATTTATTCCATTCATGCATTCTTCATATTCATTCCCTTCATGTAAAGCCGTCTCTTTCCCAATACAATTCATTCTCATTTAATGCAGGTTGCTCATGATTGACGATATGAATGATACCGGATCCAATCCTGGAATAAATTTCGAATGCCCTGAGGTCTCAGAGGAAATTGAGGGAGGATATGATAAAATAGAAATTGAGGTCCCAGAAGAGTTAAAGAGAATGGTGGACGACAAAGAAAGGCAGATTATGCCCCACCAAGAAGAAACAGAAATTGTCAACTTGGGGACTGAAGAAGCGAGAAAAGAAATAAAAATAGGAATGACTATTTCCTCAAAAACCAAGCATGAACTGATAGCCCTACTTCAGGAATTCAAGGATGTCTTCGCCTGGACTTATCAAGATATGCCAGGATTGAATACCGACATAGTGGTGCACAAATTGCCAACAAAATCGGAGTGCATACCAGTACAGCAAAAACTTCGGAGAATGAGGCCAGATATGTTGTTAAAGATCCGAGAAAAGGTGAAGAAGCAATTTGATGCTGGATTCTTGGAGGTAGCCACATACCCCGAGTGGGTTGCAAACATTGTACCAATACCAAAGAAAGACGGGAAAGTTCGTATGTGTGTAGATTATAGGGATCTGAACCGAGCTAGCCCTAAAGACAACTTCCCTTTGCCACATATTGACACGCTGGTTGACAACACCGCAGGATATTCATGGTTTTCCTTCATGGACGGCTTCTCAGGATACAACCAGATAAAGATGGATCCTAACGACATGGAGAAAACCACATTCATAACCATGTGGGGCACTTTTTGTTATCAAGTGATACCGTTTGGGCTAAAGAACGCAGGGGCAACATACCAAAGAGCAATGGTGACTCTTTTCCATGACATGATGCACAAAGAAATAGAAGTATACGTGGACGATATGATTTCCAAGTCTCGAACAGAGGAAGAACACCTCCGAGAACTTGAGGAAACTATTCCAAAGACTACGGAAGTACCAACGGAGACTCAATCCGCCAAGTGTACCTTTGTCGTTACTACGGAAAACTCCTAGGGTTCGTAGTAGCGAGAAGAGGATTGAGATTGACCGGATAAAGTGAAAGCCATCCGGGACCTTTCGCCACCCCCGCACACGAAGGAAGTCTGCGGTTTCTCGGGAGGCTGAATTATATCTCTCGTTTCATTTCCCAATTAACCAATCAATGCGACCCAGTCTTGGACTTCTTAGGAAAAATAATCTGGCGTATGGGATGAAGAATGTCAAAAAGCCCTAGAAAAGATCAAAAGTACACGACAAATGCTCCAATTTTAGTCGCTTTTGATGCACTGTCGACCACTAATTCTCTACTTAACGGTCTTGAGAATTCCATGGGATGTGTCTTCGGGCAACACGATGAGTCAAGAAAAAAGGAGCAAGCCATCTATTACCTAAGCAGGAAATTCAATGATTGCGAAACACGGTACCCGCCAGTACAGAAGCTGTGTTGTGCTCTAGTTTGGGCTACCAAGCGGCTCAGACAGTACATGTTATACCATACTACCTGGTTAATATCCAAGCTAGACCCATTAAAGTTCTTAATGGAAGCGCCAGCGCTAACGGGAAAGATGGCCCGATGGCAGATGCTCTTATCCGAATTCGACATCGTATATGTTAATCAGAAAGCCGTAAAGGGGAGTGCCGTAGCGGATTTCCTAGCTAGTCGTGCTTCGGATGACTATGAGACATTGAACTTTAGTTTTCCAGACGAAGACTTGATGTGCATTACAACCGAAGAAGAGATTTCAGATGATATGTGATGGAAACTTTACTTTGATGGAGCCTCCAACGCCCTCGGACATGGGATAGGGGCAGTGCTAATTTCACCTGAGGACGTCTATTATCCTTTCACTAGCAGATTGGAATTCTTCTGCACAAACAATATAGCGGAATACGAAGCTTGCATCATGGGGATTTGAACTCAGCCATCGAAAGAAAGGTTAAGGAACCGAGTGTTGGAGATTCGTCCCTAGTCATTTACCAATTGCGCGGGAGTGGGAAACCGAGACCGAAGTTGGTCAAATATCACAAATGGATCCAAGAGCTCGTCAAAGAGTTCGAAAAGGTCAGCTTCAATTACCTACCCCGAGAAGAAAATCGGATGGCGAGATGCATTGGCAACCTTGGCATCCATGTTTAAAACAAACACACAGGCAGAAATGAAACCCATTGAGATGCGAGGCGTTTGAAAAGCCTGCTCATTGTTGTAATATACAGGAAGAGATTGACGGAAATCCATGGTACTATGACATCCGCAATATGTCAAGCTTCAAAAGTATCGAAAGGGCAAACGACAAATGAGAAAAGCTCTCGGAAAAATGGCAACAAAATATATCCTAGATGGGGAAATCCTATATAGGAGAAGTCATGATCAAACATTCTTTGAGATGTGTGGATGCCCGGGAGGTGAAGGAAATCTTAGCCGAAGTACATGACGGGATCTCGTGGAACGCGACGCCAACGGGCTGTCTATAGCCGAAAAATTATGAGATACGATTATTTCTAGTTGACCATGGAGCGAGATTGCATCGATTACGCCAGAAATGCCACAAATGCCAAATTTCCGACAAGATTTATGCACCCCATCACCTCTACACACCATGAATTCTCCGTGGCCTTTCGCAGCGTGGGGCATGGACGTTATCGGGCGATCCATCCGAAAAGCTTCCAATGGGCATCATTTCATTTTGGTCGCCATAGACTACTTCACTAAATGGGTAGAGGCGTCTTACGCCAATATCACAGGACTACTGGTTTGTAAGTTCTTAAAGAAGGAAATTATTTGTCGATACGGATTGCGAGAGGATCATCACCGACAATGCTTCCAATCGAACAACAAAATGATAAAGGACGTGTGCACTCAATTCAAAATAACACACCATAATTCCACAGTCTATCGTCCTAAAATGAATGGAGCAGTGGAAGCGGCAAACAAAAATATAAAGAAGATCATAGCGAAGACTACAGATACCTACAAGGATTGGCATGAGAAGTTGCCTTTTCGCCTATAGGACGTCCATTCGTACATCAACAGGGGCAACACCCTACTCCTTGGTGTATGGTACCGAAGCAGTACTCCCAATTGAGGTAGAGATTTCGTCTCTCTGAGTTTTAAACGAAGTAAAATTGGAAGAAGCTGAATGGGTGCAGGCCAGATTCGACCAGCTAAATCTCATTGACGAAAAAAGACTAAAGGCCATTTGTCATGGTCAGATGTACCAAAAGCGGATGGTGCAGGCTTACAACAAAAAGGTGCGCCCAAGAGAATTCAAAGAAGGGGATCTGGTACTCAAGAGAATCCTCCCTATCCAGAAAGATTCTCGAGGAAAATGGACGCCCAACTGGGAAGGACCGTACGTCATAAAAAATGCCTTCTCAGGAGGAGCCTTGATCCTAACAGAAATGGACGGGGACGAACTGAAAAATCCCGTAAATTCTGATGTCGTCAAGAAATATTATCTCTAAAAAAAAAATTGGAGAGCTCAGGACGAAAACCCGAAACCAGGCGTCTTGAAGCAAAGGAAGGACTCGAGTTGAAAACCCACAAAGGACGGCTCGGGTAAGTTGAAAAGTTGAATATCCGAAGAGAAGGGCATCTTCATGAACATTGTGAAGAGAAGGCTTCAGGCAAAAAATTCTACACCGGTTGACAGGGTCATGTATCATTCATATCGAAGATAATGAGGGATCTTGTATTTTCATACTTAACTCATGTGTGTCATACCTTTCTTTTCAAGATATCTCGAAGCCCTTAATCGTAATAAAGCCGTGTTTTTGAGCATCCATTCCTGGCCTTCTTGTCAATTTTAGTCAAATAAGATAACATAGGCTTATAATGAAACAAGAGATTTCGGAGCATTACTATGATTTAACCTTGAAAATGCAGGTGATCAAAGAAAACGATGTTAACTCCACCCTCCAGTTCCCTACATAATGGCTAGGGAAGGTGAGAAGCTTTAAGCAACTAGGTAGGATGACCAATGGCACATGTCCTATCTATCCAAGGATGGCACACGAGATAACAAAAGAGATCTCTTGGGTGAAAACCAGAAGGGCAAAAAAAAACTCTTTAAAGTGAAAACCCGAAAGGGCACTTTAAAATTCCGAATCATAATTGGAGAAAAAGAAAGGTTGAGATGGTTGAACCTGACAGTGAGGCGAAGTATCGATGCTTGTAAAAAAGGAGAAAACGGACGTCAAGATCAAATGAGGACCAAAACAAGCCCATCCAGAGATTGACTCTCATGCATCATGAATAGTCAAGCATCACTAGAATTAGGAGCATGTCAATTCATTCATTTGTCATACCATTTTGTTTTCGTCTCAGACAGGTATCTGCAGATCCAAAGAGACATCGAAGACCGTCACGGTGTGAATCCTAAATGAGAAAACAATGTCTTTACATAAAGGCACATGTTTTCAAGCTCTAAAGAGAGTTTCTATATAGGAAGAATCCACCTCTCCAAGGCTTCAGAAGCTGAAAGTTCTATATAGGAAGGACTGACAGCTCCAGGGTGAAGACTCGCAGTTCTGTTCACCCATGACACGCAAGATTATATAGGAAATCATGTTGTGTCGAAAGCGAAGAGTTCTATATAGGCAGGGCTCCGAGCTTCATTGTCTTAGAGTAAAAGGTTCTATATAGGAAGAACCTATAGCTCTGAGATTCCAGACGCCAAAAAGTTCTATATAGGAGGGACTGATGGCTCCAAGGTGAAGACTCGCAGTTCTATATAGGAAGAACTCCCAGTCAAAGCAATTCACCTATGACACAGGGTTATATAGGAAACCTGTTGTGTCGAAAGCAAAGAGTCTTATATAGGAAAGACTTCGAGTTTCATTGTCTTAGAGTGAAAGGTTCTATATAGGAAGAACCTGCAGCTCTGAGACTTCAGACGCCAAAAGTTCTATATAGGAAGAACTTACGAGCCTGAAGATTCAGCCAAGGAAGAGCGGAGATGTCCAAAAGAATTCGTTTTTCCAAAGCTACAAACAAGGAAGTCTGATAAAAATGAGAGCGAAGGGTTCTATGTCGAAAAGAGCCTGTAGCTCCAAGATCGGAAGGTGACGAACCTCTATATAGGAAGAACTTACGAGCCTGAAGATTCAGCCAAGGAAGAGCGGAGATGTCCAAAAGAATTCGTTTTTCCAAAGCTACAAACAGGGAATTCTGATAAAAATGAGAGCGAAGGGTTCTATGTCGAAAAGAGCCTGTAGCTCCAAGATCGGAAGGTGATGAAGCTCTATATAGGAAGAACTTACGAGCCTGAAGATTCAGCCAAGGAAGAGCGGAGATGTCCAAAAGAATTCGTTTTTCCAAAACCAAACAGGGAAGTCTGATAAAAATGAGAGCGAAGGGTTCTATGTCGAAAGAGCCTGTAGCTCCAAGATCGGAAGGTGACGAAGCTCTATATAGGAAGAACTTACGAGCCTGAAGATTCAGCCAAGGAAGAGCGGAAATGTCCAAAAGAATTCGTTTTTCCAAGGCTACAAACAGGGAAGTCTGATAAAAATGAGTGCTTATGAATCTTTGCTTTGTTTCCCATTCCATGAGAACAAGCAAAGAGGGGCAACTGTAATCACTCATTTTTTACTTGTAAATATATTAATATTGCATGTATATTTATTATATGAATGTTATTAATATAAGGTGATGTGTGCATGTATATGCTATGTATACGTATTAGGGGTGTATGTATGTCACGTATGTATCTAGGGTATAAGCACATATAGATGTTATGTTAATTATATGTATGATTATACGTACGTATACTAGAATATTATATTAATTAATGATCGTATAATATAAGTATATATTTTCGTATGTATATGTATTGCTGTTATAATTATACTATTATTATTATTGGGCTGACAAAATGAAAAAATTAAATATATATTAAACCCAAATAAAAATTATAGTCCAAATTACAAATCCAATTACAAAGCCCGTTTGGCCCAAATCTGAATCTTATCTAATTACAATGTGCAGGTAACTGTGGGCCGTTGGATCAAGATCTGATCCAACGGCCACGATGCAATGGAAGTCAAAAATATCTGCCAGGCGCGTGCTCCACACGTATGGACCATTCGAGTGCCACGCGCGCGTGTGGTCCACGCGCGGACGCTTTAATATCCCACGCGCGTGTAAGATCCACGCGTTCTGACTCCTCGACTGCGGAGCTCCACGTGGCGAAATCTCAAGCCGTCTCATCAGATCGAGGCTTCATCCAGGCCGATCGTTCTTCAAGCCATCTCGACCGTTAGATCGATCCGATCTAACGACCGAAAACGCGTCCCGCCTCGCGCGAACGACCACACCGCCACCGCGATATTCATTGATCCCGTGTTGATTATGCCAAAGACAACAAGCAAAATGTCAGATCTGAAAAAGAAGATACAACTTGCAACCAAAAAACAGAGGCAGTAATATATATGAAACGGGGCTTTTGTAACGGGGGAAAAAAAAGATTAGCAAAAAAAAAAAGAGAACAAGAGTAGTAACAAAAAAGAGAACATAGATCTTGTAAGACCAAAAATTTGTAACCAGTCAAGATAATCAAAAAAGGGGGTCCATTGGTAAACACTTGTCTCTTTTTTTCTTACTTGTTTCTTTACATGCATATACGAAATAGAAATAAAAAAACAGAAACAAAAAAGAAGTAGTCTTACCGGCGTTGTCTGTGGGTCTTCCTTCTCTCGGTGACAAGCCTTTCGGCTTCTCAAGCCAGATCTGGTGAACTAAAGGGAAGAGAAGACCCCTTGTGGTTTTTTTTTGGTCTAAAAAAAATATTTTTGGTTCGTATTTCTTAGATCTAGGGTAAAAAAAAGGGTATCCTCTGAATCCAACCACGGATTCGTATTGAGGATGACAAGGGGGTTGTTTTGGTGTATTTTGGAGGCTCGCCGGTGCCGGCTAGCGACGGCCGACGGCGGGGAATACGGCGGCCGGCCGCCGGATTCTGGGTATTATAAGAACAAATGAGAGAGAATGAAGAACATAAGCAGGGTTACAAAACTGAAAATGAAAGAAATGAGGGGAAAATGGGTTTCGGTCTAAAAATGGGCTTTTTATAGTTATTATTATTTTTGAAATGGGTAAATTACACACTTAATCCCACCGCGTTTTCAATATTTTCATTTTTGTCTTGCCGCATGGTATAATCACAGCCCCAGTCCCCCTGATTTTTCAAAAGATTACAATTTCGTCCCTAAATTACACCGAATTAGTTTCTGAATGGTAAAATTACGTCCTTAACCATCCCGCGTTTTTGAATTTTTCACTTTGGGTCTGCCCCTTGGTCTAATTACAATTCTGGTCCCTTTAGGTTTTATTTGTTTCGCAATTTCGTACCCAAATTACATATTATTGTTCTTCAATTTCTGCCACTGACTTTCGTTTTTCTTTTATTTCAGTCTTGTTTTCTTTGTAAATATTATTATTCGTATTATAATCGTATATGTTGATAATATTTTATTTTATTTTATGTCCTTCGTATATGACTCGTTTTATGTTTATATGTATATATATGTGTCAAGTATGATATTCGTGTTTTTTATCTGGTTATTCATATCAAGCATGTTATGTTTTAATTGGTTCGTACATGGCGTATTTTGTATTTATATGCGTGTGTTTCCTTCTTTTTTAGGGGGTTACGTGTTGGTATATTTACCCTTTTTGTACGATATGTGGATCCGTACATGTTGAAATATGTTTTATTACCAGTATGCATGTCTTTTCGAAATATTTGTTCGGCTATATGTACTTATTCCTGCCTTGTTATTTTGACATATGATAGTTATTTTTATCTATTATTTAGAATAATATGTATATATACATGTTTTAGTATAAAATATCATTTATGTTAAATTAGTAGTCTGTTATGTCAATATTTATTACATTCAAGCATTTTGCTATGTTTTATATTTTTGCCACTAAAATTGCATATGATTTATAACTTGTTAATGAGGTGTCCTTTTATCCGAGCGTAAATGGGGCCAGTATCAAGCGTAGTGATAGTGGTTGGGCGTTTATTCTCGGATAACGGGACCCTTAAAATATATTCGCAATTATGACTGAAATTTAAAATAATCGTCACTCTAATCCGGAAAATCCAATATTAAGCGGTAATTATTAAAGTACCAATTTTTGGGCGGTGTGGGGGTGCTAATCCTTCCCCATCCGTAACCGACTCCCGAACCCTGTCTTTTTGAATCTCTGGTTTTGTGGTGTCCGGCCTACCTAAGTGGCCGGTGGCGACTCCATTTTTATGAGTTTTTGTAAACCCCACGGAATAAATATTTTTAAATATCACAAACACCTTTCAAAAACACTGTTCAAAAATCCTCATTTTTTTATTTTAGCGATGAAAAAAAGACATTCGCTACACATGGCTATTGATAATGAACATGAATTATCGATATTGTTGTCGGACCTTAGATTCGAGGGACATTGGATACAATTGGCATGCCATAGAATTCATGAGCTTAGTGTATGGGTGGACTACGGTCCTAGGGTTACAACCTATATTGATTTGGTGAGGCGGAGGAATGAGTTGTGATATTGGTCATATTGGCGAGGCGGAGGGACTAGACCATTTATTGATTTGGCGAGGCGTAGGAATTTGAATATCCACTATCCGGAATCGATCCAAGGGTTATTGATGAAATATGGACTTATTGTTATCGGACATGAACATTGCATTTCTATCATAAACCTATTGCATTGTTGTTGGAGAGATATAAATTGTATTGCATTTCCATGACATTGTGTTGTTTTGACTACCTCACTAGGCAAAGCATGCCTAATGCATTGCATTTCATCCATTTCAGGTTAAGAGATTCAAAGTCGGAGATCGGACAAGTTGTTACGTTGCACAAGTCATAAGCAAGTTTGAAGTAATGTATATCGAACTTATAAACTCCTAGTAGGGTGGCAAAGTACCTAAAACAGTCATATAAGGTCCTTTTGTTATGTATATTATGTGCTTGTGGAATGTTAGCATATAGGGCCTAAAATGAACTCTTCACTTGGCATAAAAAAAGACTAAAAAATGCATTTTGGGCTAAAAAAGGTAAAAACTTGGTAAACGGATTTGGTTCAACACGAAACCTGGCATGCTAGTAGTTTATGTTGGTTAAAACTTGTTGGTAAAGTTTCATTACATTTGGACCAAGATAGATAGGTTAATTCGAATAAAAACCAACAAAAATCTATCATTTTTAAGCAGGGCGTGTCGATACAATGGAGGGTGTATCGATATGGCCTTGCATATTTGGTCAGGTCAACGATGGTCAACAAGGAGAATATCGATACGGCCTAGGTGTATCGATACGAGGTTTGGTCACTAGAATTTGGGATCAAAAATGGTATCGATACGGGGTCAAGGCGTATTGATACGAAGTCAACATGGTCAACCAGTATCGGTACGATCCTCAACCGTATCGATATAGGTGTATTGAAATTGAATCTGAATTTGGGAATTAGTTTAAGGCGTACCAATACGGCTATAAGGGTATCGGTACGGTGACAGTTAAATTGGTTAAAAGGTGAAGAACCCAGTTTTGCATTGTTTACATTTTAGTCACTAATTAATGCAAGGCTTAATTGAATGGACAAATGAACTCCAAATGATATTAAAATTAGTTTACTCACTGTTTGAATGATGAAATTTATTTTGGTTAAGTTAATTTCAGAAAAGGACCACTAAAATGCTGAAATTACGTTTAAGTCCCCTAAAGCTTGTAAATGTTGTAAATTTGTCCTAATTGACTAATCATTGACTCGAGATAAATTGATGGCATTGGTGTAATTCCATTTCTTCTATTTTAAGCCCAACAACATCGTTTATTGCATGAAAATATCGTATCGACCATTGTTTAGTCCATCGATAACATAGTTCGACCCGGTTTTTGACCAGGCTAGGAAGGGGGCGTTACAATGTGTTAATGCCTAAGTAGTTATTATATGGTTCGAATGGTATGGTGATTAAAGATGTGATATTTGGATCTTTTTTGAGTTTAAAGTACATGCTATAACTATCTTGATTATGAAAAGATTGTTGGTCTGCATATGTTTAAAATCACCTTATCATGCCTAATTCGAAATTTTATAGAATTAAATCCCTAATTTCTTTAAGCCTAAGATATAGTATGGTAATATTAGACAAGTTCGCAACCGATCTGGAAACTTATTTATGCGTACAATAGTTAAGTATTCTTATGTGATTGGGTTTATTGGCATGCTTCGAACTAGTGGTTGAAGTATATTCCTTATTGATTGGCTATTTGATTGAATATGATATGAGTTTGAAGATAGACTTAGGAATGATTTAAAAAGTTTTAAATTTGTCTGTCATTTTGAAAGCACGTTTAGTTATTTGTGTTTGCTTCGAAACACATCCTAATTTAGTTTTCTTCTAAGCTGGGTTAAGGGTTTTATAATACCGTTATACCTCAAGAGTTGCAGAGCGATCGACTTTATATTATAGTGAACTTTAAACCCTATGGCATGCCAACTATATTTGATACTTTCTCATTTACGTCACATAGCCAATATATCATTTTTAAATACATTTACTTATTGTTTTTCAATGCATTTCTCAAAACTGTTTCATATGCAATACCACATTGCCAAAGGCAACAACACATTCCTTGTAGGAACAAATCTCAATGCTCGTAGGCATTCATATACTTTGATAAACATTGCATATTAATCCAAAATGATGCACTTACAGTAAGTAAATCACACCATTTTTTAAACCAAATATGAAATCCACAAGCTTATATCACATCAGTACTCAAGCAAAATAAGGGAAACTTACGCTTAAGCTTAGTTTAGCTTTTAGGCTATAACAAAACCCCCATGATCCACTGATAAAACCTTTAAAGAGATTTAACGCATTTATACACTCAGTAATACACTTCGCTTTGCTCGCCAACGTGAATCCAGCCACTGATGTGCGCAACTAGGAAACCTTGCCTTGATCGTCCCTTATTTTAAGAACATAAAACCAAAGGGAAAATGCATCATTATGCATTCTACTATAACATCCCTAAAACTGGGTTAACAGTATCCAATGATTCTTGTACCCGAAATGGTCCCTCGAGGATTAAGCATTTGGATATATGTAAAAATTAGATTGATAATTAGCTAAATTGAATAATATAATCGTGTGTTTGATTATAGAACATAGAAATTCTAGTTAAATTATTATTAAACTCTCTCAAGACTAATTGAGCAAGATAGGATTAAATTGAGTGAAATAGGACCAAAAAGTGAGGAAATGGAATTAGATATCTCTTAAGAAAGGACCAAATTAAAAGCCTAGATTAACTAGGGAATTGCAGGTAACATTAAACAAAGATTAAGGGGTATACACATGCCAATTAGACATGCTAGTGCATTGGTGACTCATGATTAGTGAGTAAATTAAGGAATCATCTTCTCCCTTCATCCATTTGGTTAAACAGATTAGAGAAAAGGAGGGAAAGGAGAGAGAGCTTGGAACCAGCCATGGATGTTAGAGTTAGAGTCGATTGCCTTCAATTTTCATGCTTACCGAATGCTAAGGAAGTAGGTGAATGTTTATATCTCCTTTAGCAGCAACTTGTTGAATTCCCATGAGCTTTTCCATGAAATATGTTGCTGGGTTCTATGAGAAACTCATCCATGTCATTGATTCTTGTTAATTGTTTGATTGATATGGTTGGTGAATCATTGAACATAATTTGGTTGTTCATAGTCAGATTAAATGTATGCATGTGATTGTTCTGTTTTATGTATATATAAGAGCATGAAAGGATTGAGCTGAGCATGTATGGATGTGAGTATGAATCGAGTCTGTTTTATGAGCTTATAAGGGGTTGTAACAGAACCAAATTGCTTGAGAAATGTTAACACATTGCTGGAAAATAGCATTGAAATGTTGCCCTGATAGAGTAACAGAACATATTGATCAATAATGCCCTAATTTCACATGTTTAACACGTAATTGAACTGACCTAGACATGTATGAGTATGTATATAAGTTGAATTAACATGTTAGAAGTATCATCTAGGTGATTAATGAAGTTAAAAATCTAGCTTGGTGAAATATGCCCAGAAAAATCAATTATGGGCAGTAACTTTGAAAATTCACCATAAATAGTAATGGTTTAATTATAGGTTGTAATTTATATGGTTAGAACCTTAATACGTCTAGTTTCATTAGAAACAAACGAAAGTGAATTCTGAATTGTAAAACAGATTATAGAAATGAAACTCTAGGGACAGTGCAAATTGTCCAGTGATGTAACTTGACCTGTCTTTAAGTTAAAAACTGTATTAATTGGTAAAGAATAAAAATGCAAGGCCTATATGGTTATAAAGATAGTTAAGTTAGCTTTCTAACGGTGTAAACGGTTTGAAATTCTAATGCACGGAATGAAAGTTATGGACATTTAAGTAAGCAGTGCACCTACTGCCTGGCAGCAGCAGTTTAGATGTCTTGGACAATTTTGTTACTGCCCTGTTTTGCCCAAATTGGAATATAAACAATTGTAGTAATGTGCATTAATGTGTATATATATATGAATATGCTGCCTGTTTCTTACATGAAATATATGAATATTGTTGCCATGTTAAGTGATTGTGTAAACATATTTGACTGCTTGAGGTGGGTAATTGTTATGCTTAATGTACCTTGTTTGACATGTATTTACTTGTATGAATTGTTAGAGCAAGGAGTAAATCTTGTGGAGGAAGAAAGAGTGGAGCATTCGAAAGCTAAAAATAAGGGGATTTGGATACAAGACAAATAAGCTAGCTTGGAGTATTGTGAGTGTAGTTTACTATAGGGTTAGGACTTAGGTCCTAACCAAATATGCATGACTACTTTCTTGCTATTGATATGCCATGATAATGAGCTTAATTTAACTTAAATATGAATATAAAGGGAAGATTAGACTAAACTAAAATTGTGAGTAAGTAATAGCATGCAAGTTGATAAATTAATTAGAAAGAAAAGTGAAAACAAATGTATGATTCCATGCCTTGGATATGACTTATTTGAATGCTTGCTTGATAGTGCTCTATGATGTAAATGCTTGATTCTTGATGCCTTGGGTGTGAATCATCGAATGCTTGCTTGTATGGATTTCTATGATGAAAATACTTGATAACATGAATCAAGTCATGAAATAAAGACCTTGCTTGATGCCTAAGATGGCATATGTAAAATGTTTACTTGAATAACAAGTTAAATTGCAAAATGATGAGCTAAGGCTCAATTGGCCTAAGGGCTAAGCTTGACCTTGATATAACTTGCTTGAATGTGATTCTTGAACATGAATTGTCTTGCCTTGAACATGAAACACTTGAAAATGTAAAAAGTAATTGAAGAGCTAAGGCTCAATTGGCCTAAGGGCTAAAGCACGATGTTGTTATACCTTGCTTGAATTGATTCTTGAATGAGATAAGATATCTAAGTCGCTCTTTCAATGGAAGTCCTTGGATATTAGAGTGTGATACTTGGTCTTCCTTGGGACTACGGTCCATGTGCCTCGGCTCGGGGGACGCCCCATTGATTTGTGAAATGTTATTGGCAACAGTAGGAGGCAACGGGGGAGTTGTACGGAGATTGTCGACAGTTTGGTTGGATAGATGTGAAGTTAGGATTGACATGTTTCGGTATTAGCCTTTGCTTTGTGCTTTGAGCTAAGTATCGCTTGGACCTATACGGTCAAACTCAGACCAAGGTTATTCATAATTAAAACTATGATCAAAGGCGAACAATTAAAAGACATCTAAATACCAAAGGCTCAAATTAAAGAAAGTAAACAAGAATTACCAAAGGCATAAACTAAAGTAATCAAATGAAAAATAAATGAAGCATAAAGCTTACTTGGAATACTAGAATTACTTGACATGTAAACTTGAATACTTGAATTACTTGACATGTAAACTTGCTACTTGAATTACTTGACATGTAAACTTGCTACTTGGATTACTTGACATGTATTCTTGAAATGACAAACATGTAAACTTGAACTATTTTCTACTTGACTTGTATACTTGAACTTCTTGCTACATGATTATTACTTGAAATAGATCTTGATCTTACTTGAATTCATGAGTACTATTTGTAAACTTGTCTTGAATGAAAAGCTTGAAATGCATTATGGTTATACTTGGCTTGATAAAAATGAGCATTGCTTGAGTGTTGCTGCCATGAACACCTTGTACATGAAAACATGGACTGTTTTATGTGATTAACATGTAAAACTTGAGTGTTGCTACCATGTACACCTTGTACATGAAAATATGGACTGTTTTATGTGATTAACATGTAAAACTTGAATGTTGCTGCCATGTACACCTTGTACATGAAAATATGGACTGTTTTATGTGATTAACATGTAAAACTTGAATGTTGCTGCCATGTACACCTTGTACATGAAAGTATGGACTGTTTTATGTGATTAACATGTAAAACTTGAGTGTTGCTGCCATGTACACCTTGTACATGAAAGTATGGAGTGTTTTATGTGATTAACATGTAAAACTTGAGTGTTGCTGCCATGTACACCTTGTACATGAAAGTATGGATTGTTTTATGTGATTAACATGTAAAACTTGAGTGTTGCTGCCATGTACACCTTGTACATGAAAGTATGGACTGTTTTATGTGATTAACATGTAAAACATGAGTGTTGCTGCCATGTACACCTTGTACATGAAAGTATGGACTGTTTTATGTGATTAACATGTAAAACATGAGTGTTGCTGCCATGTACACCTTGTACATGAAAGTATGGACTGTTTTATGTGATTAACATGTAAAACATGAGTGTTGCTGCCATGTACACCTTGTACATGAAAATATGGACTGTTTTATGTGATTAACATGTAAAACTTGAGTGTTGCTGTCATGTACACCTTGTACATGAAAATATGAAATGTTTAATGTGATTAACATGTAAAACATGATTGTTGCTGCCATATATTCCTTGTACATTAAAATATGAGCTGTCTTGAAATGTTAAAATGTATAAGAATACTATATGGACTGTTTTGTCAATGTGTGATCAAATTATGAGCTGTCTTGAAATGTTAAAATGTATAAGAATACTATATGGACTGTTTTGTCAATGTGTGATCAAATTATGAGCTGTCTTAAATTGTTAAAATGTATAAACATGTAAAATGGACAGATTTGAATAAATTATAGGTCACCATGGACTGTTTTGCTTGTAGATATGTATATATGTATTTAATGGAATCTACATACCTTGATGCCATGTATTGCATACATGTGATTAAAATGGGTTGTTTAAGTATGTTATTGGAATATACATACCTTGCTGCCATGTATTGCTTACATGTGATTAAAATGGATTGTTTAAGTATGCTAATGGAATATACATACCTTGCTGCAATGCTAGGTGACAATAGGTGTAAAATGAGGCTGTTTTACATGTATGAGTGTATGATTGTAAATGCTGCCATTTTAGGTGACAATAGGTGTAAAATGGGGCTATTTTACATGTGTGAAGAAAATATGAATTATGTTCTTACTTGAATGAATGGGTATCACTTGTAAACATAACTTGAATGACAAGCTGGAAAAGAAAAGTGGTTATACTTGACTTGAGATGTATGTATATTGCATGAATATGTACTTGACTTGAATTGAAATATGAATATTGCTTGAGTATGTTACTTGACTTGAAATGAAGAGTGAGCAAAGCTTGAATTTGAATGCTTCCAACATTTACTAGGCTTAAACTTAGCTAATTGATACATGTCTTAATAATTGTCTAGAATTAGATTACTACCTCACTAAGTACTTTTGTACTTATCACTCTTGTTTCCACTCTTCTCAACCTATAGGTTAAAGGTGCTTCAAAGAGGTTACTTGATCTTGAAGCTTGTTTTCTTGAGCCTGAAGCAAGACATAAGCAAGAGCTAAAGTATGAATCCAAACTTGTTTGTATTACTCTTAGTTGGTGGCACCTAGATTTTTATATGGTTAAGCTAAGTCATGCACTTTGATACTTGAAAGATCTTTTGCATATATGTATGAAGTTGGCCTTTAATGTTGTCAACTTGGTTGCTAGAACTCTATGTGCAAATGTAAATTTCATGTGAATGAATGAGTCTTGATGCGCATAAATGTACTAATGATGGGAATGTTTATTGTTATACATGAGCTTGTTAATGCCGAATAGGTAAGGAGTGATATGCTACATGCTTACTTGAAGTTATTTTTGATTGAACGTACATAAAAGCTTGACTAGTTAAACCTACACGAAATATTTACATGACTTAAATAGAAAGTTGGATTGAAACGAAAATGTTCCAGTCTATATAAGCTATTCGAATGCCTTGCTTGTTCACATGCCTAAATAGTAGTTAACCTTGTATGAACAATTGAAAGTAACTGATCATATGAATGACCTATAATGTCCATGAAACATGATATGCTTGCTTGAGTCATGAATCGAATGTGCAAATAAGAACATGTTTTGTTAAACCCTTATGAAGTGCATACATGTATTGATTGTAATGTCCTAGAAGACCATGCCTAGTAATTCAAATTGTGTATGCCATTGTAAACATGATAATTGTTGTTAAAAGAAAATCAAGCTACGCATATATGAGTTTGCATTGAATGAGCATATGATAGTTTAGGTATACTATTCGAATGACATGTATAATCACATGAATGATTAATAGCTATCCTTGTATATATATATCGGAAGTTATGTGGTAACCTTCAATGATTAAGAAGCATGACCATGTTTGTGTGATTGAATATGATTATCTAAGTTGTCTTGTTAGTCACTCAACTTAAACTTGCTAGTCTATGTATGTTATTCAAATGCTATATATATATGATCACATGAATGATAAACATGTACTTGCTTGCATGATCAAATTGGAATGTATAAGTGCCTTGCTAGTCTCTCAACTTACCTAATAGTGGTGAGTTAGAAAAATTTTAATTGGTTCGTGATTTCTAGTCTAGTGTTTGTCTCCCATAACGCTCCTCAGCCTATTTATTACTAAACCGGGTGGGGGTGTTACATCTACTCACTGTCAAACAACAATCCCCTGTATTCTTAACAATACCCTTTAGAAAATAGCTGAAACTACCGAAAACCACATCAATCTTCATTCTCCCAACACCTATCATCAACGTTATGATTCTAACATTCAATCCTCATCAAAACACAACCAAAAACACTTCCTAAACACCCTTGTACTTCCAACAATACAAGAACACCTATAACAGCCCCAAACACTACTATAAACTCACCTAAAAATCAACGAATCAAATAGTTTCAGGATTTATTTAAACATTATCATTTCACATTATGTTTACCTTATCAAAATGTGAATTTACCCAATCAAAATCTTCAGGTTTCATCATCTTAAACAAATCTTTAAGCAAATCATCAAAATCTCAATTAATCAATCAATTCTTGAAATCCATTGCAAAACTAAGTTAAAATCAATACAATATCATCCAACTACTAGGGAATATCAATAAAGAACCTTAATTTTAAGAGAGAAAAAGAAATTCACCTTTGAAGAAACTCGCACCAAAATTGACGTTAGTGTTTCCTTGAAATCAAACTTATGAAATGGATGAAATCTTGAGAAATCCTTGTAAGATTTTGTTAGGAATAAAAAGTAGAATCAAATGATAATTTCTCAATTGAAAATCAGCAAGGAATTCTAGAAATCTTGTTTGGAAATTGAAATGGAAAGTGATGGAAAATAAGGAGGGAAAATGAGAAAAAAATAAAAAAAAATAGGAAAATGATTTAAAAAAACAATTAACCATAAATTCCTTACTTAATATAGGTGGTGATTGTTTATTAAAAACATTATAAAATAATAGCTCTCGAAGGATTCTTAGTATTGGCACATTTACAAAATAGTCACTAAACCACTTTTGCAAAGTTTACATTTCAGCCACTAAATCCTAAAATTCATTTAATTAAACAAAATTGGCCTTTATTTAAAAACCCAAAATTTTTAATATGAAGACTAAACACCTTTTCAAAAAATTGAACCCTTTGTCAATTAGTAAAAATTCCCATTTCTACAATTTAATTTTACCTAAAACATACTTAATCCATTAATCCAGTTTAACCGGTCTGAATTGAACTCGGTCAAACCCCTAAACCTTGTAGCCCTATTTTTGGGGTGTTACAACATAGTCATCATAGGCAGCCATGTTTCTGAAGTGGATGAGTTTGTGCACAAAATAAACTTTGAGTTTTCTCTCAAGGATTTGGGACAGTTGAGATCCTTCGTTGGCATGGAAATTCAACAACTTTCTTCTGGTATTCTTTTAAACAATAAGAAATATAGACTTGAGCTCTTAGCAAGGACTAATATGGCTAGATCCACTCCTACACCTACCCCTATGGTTGTCATTCCCAAATTAGAGGCAAATGGTGGCAATTATTTTCTTAACATTCAGTTGTACATGAGTACAGTAGGGGATTATAATATATTTGTCTGACACGAGCTAATATAACTTATGTTGTAAAGAAGGCCAACCAATACATGAATCATCCACATGAATCACACTGGAAAGCAGTCAAGTGTATCCTAAGTATCTCAATGGTACTTTGAATTTTGATATATATTTTTCTGGTGGCACTGGAATTTTTACTCTAGCCTGCTATAAAGATGCTGACTGGGCAGCCTCCATAGAGGATAAGAGGTTTATGACTGGCTATTATGTTTACCTAGAAAGTGTCACCTGAGTAACGCTTTGCAAATAATTGATAATCCAGTGTAAATATTCTAGTAAAATAATGCCAAGTATAGGTCTTTTGCATGCAAGTATACACAGTCAGCAAGTAATACAACAGTAAGCTAAGTATCGTATGCACAAGGATTTTCCAATAGTTAAATGCCACGATTTTACTTGTGAAATAGGAAAATGAGTTTGATTTAGAATTCCAATTCTAGTTTTAAGAAAAATGACTAAGGAAAAATTTAATAGAAATTCAGGCAAGTTGGCAAACAAATGTATTCAAATGGTGATGAGTGTTGGTAAGGGATGCATGGATTTCTCACTCACTATGCCAGCCTTTTAATAACCTTCAAACTTGGTTTTATTATCGAGCAGATTTTAAAGTGGCAATGCCTCTGTTGATGGCATTACCCTAAGTCAATTACGATTAAACCGTATATGTCCATAGTGAAGTTTCTCAATCGTTAACTTGGCAAACTTTTAATCTTTACACCCAAGGGGTAGACTCACTTTCGAAGTAAACACATCTACTTGAACATCTTATGTTGAAGTTTCTCACCTCAGTACTCTGGCAATTAATCGTTATCCCCCAAGTCTATTAAGATATTAAGGGATAATATGCATGCAATACCAATTGTCGTGTGGCAAACAATTGAAGGAAATTAAGTACTAGCAAGATAGACAAAAATTTTAAAGCATTCAATTTTTAAAAGTTGAAAATAGTTGAGTGTTTCATCGCAAAAACATCCCCAACCAACTTAAAGAAATTAGTTCATGGTTGAGGGACCGTCAACACCAAATCGTTTTCAAATAACATCACCATAAAATTAGATATAAAATAAAGAGAAATGGGCAAAGAAAGAGATCCTTCGATGCAGCCCTTCAATGGATCTAGAGCTCTCGATCTTAGCATGGTTGAACCATAGTCGCCTTCTTCCTCACCACGGTGCAGCCTCTTCAATTTTGTCCCTTTGCTCATCACTAGGCTTCCTTTAAATAGGCACATGTAAAAACCCTAGATTGGATTTGAATTCAAAAGTTGGTTACGCTCTTGAGATAAGCACGTTATTCATTCTATCCTTTTATCTTCTTTTTGAATTTTAAGGCTAACTGGATCTTTGACCAAGGGCTAGCAGACCTGGCATCATCATCCATCTTTTGCCTACCAATTCTAGAAATCTACGTCTTATATTGCCAACTCGACTCAACATTTCTTTCCTGGTTTTCTAGTTCTACACTACCAACTGCTCTTGCTTTGCTCCTGTCATCTTACTCCTAACCTACTTTGCACACCAAAGCAAAGAAATACACCTTTACTTTAGCAAAAGAAATATTCCCTAACTTCTTAATGCAAATGCATGATTCTACTAACTGAATGCATGAATCTATACTCAAAGGCAAACAAAAACATGGCAATATATAGAGGAAAAACAATACTTTTGAGGAGTTAACACTCCCCCAAAGCTAGCTCATTGCTTGTCCTCAAGCAATGTAACTAAAATTTAAGAAAACGGAAAATAAAACAAAGTACCTTGGAAAAAATTTCCTAACACACAACACATGCTAGCAAGCAGAATCTGGCCCTAATTTTGTCCTTAGATATCCCACACAGTAATGCCAATAGATAAGAAAATTCAAGTGTAGTAATATAACTCTAGTCTAAGGCCATTAAATGTGCATGAAGTGCAGGCAATATGCATCAAGTATCCTTTTACTCCCTTAGTCAAATTTACTACCCAAACTTAGAATTATTATTTATATATAATATTTCTTTTATTTACAATGGGTTTCTGCTGGCAATATTTTTAGGCTTGCGTCGTAATATTGTTTGGCATTAGAAGTAAGAGGGAGCATACCACGAACCCCCACGTTAGTCCAGACATTACTAAGCTTACACATCATACTCATACCCTAAAGTTTTTGGCTTGGGAACTAAGAGGGAGCAAACCACGAAGCCCTAAGCTACTTATTATCTCTAAGGTAGAGGAGAGTTCTATATTTTCTTGTCTTTGGCAAAACATTGTTGCCTTATTCTTTCTTTTTACCCTGACATCATTTTTTTCTGAGCTTAGTTTCAAGAATTCTAAGTTTTTTTTGGGAACTAGATGCATACTACGTGTTAAGTGAGACATTAATTTCCTAAACTAGAGATCAATTGTCAAGCAGTCCTGGCATTACTAACCTGCTAGAGCATGCAAACTAAAGATTCCAATTTCATCATCAGACAGAATATACTAGTACAAACTTGAACTATGCTAGCAGTTATGTTTATCTGATCAATTAGGCCTTGACAAAAAAAATTAACTGTTTGCTATGCATGATCTTCCTAATCTACATGGAAACAAAATGCAAACATATATATAAACATGAATGCATGGAATGGCAAAAGATGTGAGGCAGAACACACTCCCAAACCAAAGGTATGCATTGTCCTCAATGCATGAGAACATATTTATACAAATGAAATGCATGATTAAAAATGAAAATATGCAAGTGAAGGAGTTAAGGGGAAGAAGACTCCCCTTCAGAACGTTCTCGGCGTGAGACGTGAGTCTTTCTCTTGACAAAGCTCCCTTGATTATGAGCAATTTTCTTCTTTCTCTTTAGCTTTGATGCAATAGTAGAGCCTTCACACCATGGAGGACTTCCTCGATTATTCTCATTGGCTTAGAGGTAGTGGGTACAACTGAGCAGCAGATGAAGCAGGTGCTATTGGTGGCACGATGATCTTGTTGAGTCATGCTGGTACACCCCATGGCGCAATGAAAAAATTATCCGGCGATAACCACCAGAGATCCATGTATGAGGAACGAATCAGGGTGAAAATGGGTGAAGAATTACCTGTTTAAAATCTGGAATTTTGAATTTGGAGAAGATAGATGTCCAATCACGATTCCACAATGACAATTCCTAAGCCGCAACGATAACGCTCTGACCTCTACTTAGTTCACCCAGTTGAAACGAGTATATAAAACTCTCTAAACTATTTAGAGGTTTTCATAAAAGCATTAATGACTGCTATATCTTTCATGCCTTTATATAGCCTTTGTAATCCTAATTCAACTCATATTAGGATTTTAATATATATATATATATATATATATTAATATATATAATCCTAATTTAACTTTAATTAGGATTTCAATATAATATATATAATCGTAATTCAACTTAACTAGGATTTCAGTATATATATATATATATATTAAATATATATAATCCTAATTCAACTTAATTAGGATTTCAATATATATATATAATCCCAATTTAACTTTAATTAGGATTTCAATATATATATATTACTTTAAATCGAATTATATTATTTATATATTAAAAGAGTCATAATTACAATAATTATTTTCTTTTAATATTTATTCAATAGTTAAATTATATATATATATATTAAATATATATTAATTTAACTAAATTCGTGTATAATAAATTTGTTCATATATAATTCGTTTAATATGTGCTCATTTCAACCATGGGTGTGACCCTGTTGGTTCTTTGTAACGTTAGTAGTAAATATTAGAACAATTCTAATATTACAAACAATGAGTAACATCTAGCAATATGTCATTGTCACCTAAGTTACAAGAAATCATGATTCGACATAACCTCTTCGTGATTGGACACAAGTTGTATAGTCCATCTAATATTTCTTGATATCTTGAGTAGACTATTATAAACAAATAACTATGATATCTCATATCAACTCATTCGAGCATGGCCATGCATTTCTAGTCTCACTCAATCAAGTGGCCTATGATATTACTCCTATTATGTAGGAGGGACAAATCCAATCTTGATAAATCATATCTCACTACATAGATTGTGACATATCCAATATCAGTCTTTATAGTGTAGCCAGTTACGACACACTGTAATCAACATTTTTATTTTGAACATATGGAACATGGGAGATGGAGACACCACCGGCCACTTTGGTAGGCCAGACACAGTAAAAAATTAACCAGAGCATCAAAACATTTGGGTTCGAGAGTCGGTTACGTGTGGGGAAGGATTAGCACCCCACGGCGCCCAGAATTGGTACCGCGTTGATTTAGTGTTGTCTTTGCAAGAAAATGAAATTCAAAATTTAATTTAAAATTTAATCTCAAATAAAACAGCCTTAAGGAAAATATTTCATTATTCATGAGAATCGAGGAAGATGATACCTGAATGAGTTAGGATACCACTTCCTAATCGGTTACCTGAAATAAAGTGAAAAATATTCCCTTAATATGAAACCGAGTTTAATACCTTAAAATATATACGAAAGAAAATACTATATATTCCATAATGTAATAAATATAGTAACACGATATACATTATACATATGTAATATAATACAAAACAAAAATATACATATACTTAATAGTGAAAATAATAATAATATACTTATATTTAATATATATTCAATATATATAATATACTACACTAAACGTACCGTAATAATATAATATAATATAATATAATATAATATAATATAATATAATATAATATAATATAATATAATATAATATAATATAATATAATATAATATAATATAATATAATATAATATAATATAATATAATATAATATAATATAATATAATATAATATAATATAATATAATATAATATAATATAATATAATATAATATAATATAATATAATATAATATAATATAATATAATATAATATAATATAATATAATATAATATAATATAATATAATATAATATAATATAATATAATATAATATAATATAATATAATATAATATAATATAATATAATATAATATAATATAATATATAAGTGATTTTCAAATAAAAAAATAATACATTTAATATAAAAAACATATACATATGTACTATAATAATAATAATAATAATAATAATAATAATAATAACAACAACAACAACAACAACAACAACTTGAAAAAAACTAGTGAGTAAAATTGAAGGAAAAAACTAAAAAACAGAAACATGAAGGATACAAAATGGAAGGACCGGAAGTGCAATTCTCCCCTTTAGTAAAAATGTGCGGATCTTAGGCTCCGGGTCGGTTTGAGGCGCGGGTCGAGAGCACCAAAATGACGTCGTTTCGATAAGGATATAAATACCTCTTTTTATCCCAAAATTCATTTGCATCAGATATTTTTTTTTAAAAAACTAACTATTCTCTCAAATCCCTCTCTCAGTCGAGTTCCAGTCGTTGCCCGCACACCGTCGCATGCCAGCCACATTTTTGGCTCTACCATCCACGGTGGCTAAATACATGAAAGAGACCAATTTTTCGGCTCTCCTCGACGCACTGAGTTTGAATCCGATTTCAGTTTTTCTCAAATACTATCCTATTTTCCTAGATCTACAAAAAAATAAAGGGTTTTATGCTTATTTTTATTTTTGTTACCTTTTTTATTTATGTTCTTCTGCTTCGATCTCCTATCTTTTTTTTATTTTTGATTCAAATGAAAGGAACAAAGATTTTTTTGTGTATAATTTCCTATTCAAACTCAGAATCCACATTACATTGTCGATTTGTAGTTTTTATAACCTTTTTTACAATAAAAAATCAGATGTAAACTCTTTTCTTTTACTTTTGTAGATTTGAAATGCGGCTGGGTGGTGGAACAGGGCGGTGGAGTAGGCGTGGGCGACAAAGTGGCCAATGGTGTTGCGTGTAGCGGCCATGGGGCATTAAACTATTGAACGGGTGGCTACGCGCGAGGGAAGCTAGAGGGTTACGGTGCGGTGACAACTAGGTTAATAGGGTTTAGGTTATTATTTTTTTAGGTTTTGGGTTAGTTTGGGTAATTGGGATGAGTTTAATTTTGGTATTGGTTCTGGATATTGTAAATTGGTAATTTGGTCTGATGGGTGTATGGTTCTTGGGCCATTGATTTATAGGTTTTAATTTGTATGGGTTAAGGAAATAAGAAGATCTTATATTTATTTATTTATTATTTTTTGATTTTTGATTGGGTTTGATTTTGGGCTTAGGCCCAGACATAAAATGGATATTACAAATGACCCTCTTTGCTCATTGCTGTGTAACAGGAATACAGCAAAGACAAAAGAAAACCATTTTATGTTTGGTCAGGTCAGGGTTCTTTTCTCTGGCCACTGCCTTTTCTTGAGCTTCACTTGATCTGCTCGACCGCTCTTGTAGGCAAAATATTCAAAACGGGAGATCTGAAAAAAAGTTGACCTTGCTGTTGTCGCAACACTCTTTTAGGAAGAAGGTTTTGACGTTTTAGAAAACTTTATAAAATCATGGAGTCGCCACCAATCTTTTTTTGAAAAAAGTGTGATTGGATCACTTTTGAAACAATGGTATTTTGATAAACATTTTATTTATTAAAATTACATTTTGGTCCACGAAAACATGAGAAAACAGGTTCGGGGGTCAATTACATGTGCGAAGGATTAGCACCCGCACAACGCCCAAAAATTAGTACCTTAATTGGTTTCAAAAAGCATTTTTAAAACTGGAATTTGCAAGTTCACAAAATTTTGATTTTATTTGTCCGTAAAATGAATATAAATCTATTTTAACAGCCTTATCGCTCGGGAAATGAACTTTAATCACCGCCAATACTCCTAGCGCTAACCCGTCATTCCCATTTGATAAGACACCACATTAATTAAGTTTTCACTTTTCAACAAATCAGCAAGAAAATTAGATGAGTTAAAGTTTTTTAATTGAAATCTAAGTAGTGAATAATCCTAAAGAAATGTCTATATTCCTTTTAATTATTAAGATTTAAATATAATTAAGTGTGTTTTATTGAAAATGAAGAATATTTTACAACATACATGCCACTAATCCTAAGGTTTATCATACATACAAATATATACATCAAAGGCATAAGAGAAATATGTAAACAAAGTAAATAACTAAACAATTGTTAAGATTAAATAAGAAAAGGATTCTTTATATATTTTTAAATAAAGAAAATATGATTTAATGACTAATTTGAAAGAAAACCAAAATGTGAGGGTTAATTCGAAAGTAATTAAAAGTTTGGTGCTGAATTGAAAGGAAAAGGGACGAAATTGAAATAATTAAAAACTGAGGAGCTGCGGCGAGAGATCTGAGAAAGAAGGGCACGGGTCAAAATCGGTTTCAGGTCGGGTCAAAGGGTCAATATAAATAGCTATTATAACAATCAATTTTTATTCTTTCATATTTCATCCAAACCGATCAAAATGCTTCCTCTTTAAACTCTCTGCCCAGTTTATCGTGTTCTTCATAAAATAAAGAACACGATGAACATCCGTCGTGCCGGCTGCCATTGTCGGCGGCGAAATTCCCAGATTTCGACCAAAATTTCCAGATTCTGGTGACGTTTCCAAATTCCAACGATGTTTTGAACACAAAAAGGTAAAAAAATTTCTTTTCTTCTTTGTTTATACTAGAATTAAAAGTAAATAGATAGGAAGAAATTACCAGAACTTGCTCTTTATTGCCTTTGAATGTCGATTACAACTGTTTGCTCTTACTGCTTCCAAATGCTAGTATTCTTTACTAGTTGTGTGTGATTCTTGTGTGTGTTTTCATTCGAATCTTGTTGTCATTTACAATGATTTACAGTCCTATTTATAATACAAGAATTGCCTAAAATCCTAAACCTAAATCCCTGATTTCTTCCCCTCTGATTTGCTTGATTCTTGCCATGGCACCGATTTGGGGATTCTGGTCTTCTGAATTGCCTTTTTGCATATTTGTTAATATCTGATTGCAACTTGATTTTGGCTAGGGAACCAATTTAGTGATTTTATTCCCCTTTGAATTTTTGGGCTTTAATCTGTTTTTAACCCTCTTGTTCCTCTATTTATAGGTTTCTGATGACTCGAACGATGCCGGTGAGGAATGATCGGAGCGAGTGACGCTTAGGAGGAGATGGATCAGTCGGCCGGAGTTGAATCGTCGTGCGCGTGGCAGCCATGCGCGAGTGGTGATCCACATGAACACTCTGAAGCAATCTGGGCCATTGGATGGCATCTTGATCATGCGGCAGAAAGACGCGGCCTTTGGTTATCCCCATCTGGCATGATCTGCACCATTGGATCACCCCTTGATCCAATGGTCCTGTTTCAGCTGCGCGCAAGGAAGAAGACGGGAGTTAGGGTTTCCCTTTTGTATATTGGACTCATTATTTTTTTTATAATGGATTCTGATTTTAATTGAATTAAATAGACCTTTTATTTATTTCAAATTATAAATGGGCTATGCATTTCATATTTTTGGGTTTTAATATATTAACTACTATCTAATATGCAATCTATGTTAATCCTAACTACAATTATATACGGTACATTAATAAACTAACAATTATACACAATGTAACACATTATATGAGACCTAAACTATATTAATCTTTTAACTTAAATACATCAACTATATACTATGTAACCCCTAACTATATTATTAGTAACATTAATATTTATTAGTAAACACATTAACTATGTTATCAATATCATATAATTACAATATGCTAATACTAAATTAACAATTAAAACAAAGGTGAATATCTAGTGACAACAGCTGCCCCTCTTTGGTCATTCCGGTGAAACATGAATAGAACAAAGAAAAGAAGACACTGATTTTCACCGATTACCAAACCGTTTGTGCCTGAGAAAACAAGCAAATTCTATTCTCCTTATGCTCGAATACATAAGTAGGCTCCATTCTCTAAATGCCCGAACGGATAGGCAGGTTCTATTCTCCTCATGCTCGAATAAATAAGCAGGTTCTATTCTCCTCATGCCTGAATAGATAGACTGGTTCTATTCTTCTCATGCCCGAATAGATAGGCGAGTTCTATTCTCCTCATGCCCGAATAGATAGGAAGTAAAAAGGGTTCCATCCTCCTCATGCTTGGATGGATAAACGGGTTCTATTTTCCTCATGCTCGAATAGATAAGCAGATTCCATTCTCCAAATGCCCGAACTGATAGGCATGTTCAAAAAGAAAGGGTTCTATCCTCCTCATGCGCGGATGGATAAGCAGGTTCTATTCTCCTCATGCTTGAATAGATAAGCAGGAAAAAGGTTCCATCCTCCTCATGCTCGGATAGATAAGGGGGTTCTATTCTCCTCATGCTCGAATAGATAAGCAGATTTGATTTTCCAAATGCCCGAACGGATAGGCAGGTTCAAAAAGAAAGGGTTCCATCCTTCTCATGCTCGGATGGATAAACAGGTTCTATTCTCCTCATGCTCGAATAGATAAGCAGGAAAAAGGTTTCATCCCCCTCATGCTCGGATGGATAAGCATGTTCTAAAACATGTCAAAACAAATGCAAATGATCCAAATAAAATGCATATGCCCCTAGGGATGCCTAGTCATGAATACATGTCTTTATTTATTTTGCTCATTTTCTTAACATTTTTCATAATTAACCTAGGAGAAAACTGTGAAACTCCATGAAACTCGGATTATATCATCTCAAACATTTTCTCAACTCTGGCAACTAATAGTATGTGTCTGCTTTGGCCCATCCTATAGAAAGATCGGTTCTCCAATACTAGTTGGCTTCAACAATTTCTTTTTGTTAAAATTCCATCGTCTATTCCTTGGAAAGTAATCTTCACTATTTCCTACTTCATTCCTTCATCGGCCATGCCACTTTAGACAATACATTCATCTTTTCCTGTGACTTCTGCCCTGATTTTCAAACAGGGAAGCTCTTTCCTGCTAGGATGCCCTAGAGCAAAACTCCGTGAGGATATGGGAAATGCATCGATTTTCCATCATTAACTCAGAGTCACTGTATGCTTGCATGATTAATCATAGATAGTCACCTCCATTGCTTATGTTTTACCATTGTCATTCTTAGCACTTCCTTGTTTCATATGATCTTTGCACATTTGCTCACTCAATCCAGTTATCTTGTACTCCTGGTTGGAAGGACCGACTTCATCCTCATATTCTTCAACACTTTGTTATCATTGTAGTTGATACATCAATATTCAGTGACAAGCTTACTAGAAACTTGTTGCTTTCCCAATGTCTCATTTAGCTTTTCCTCCGATGTCTGTAAAATTGTTCTCATTATTGTAGGGAGCAGAATATCTTACGTAAGCAACTCTGTTTTGCAACATGCTTCCTTAAAGCAAAGTCAAAGCATCTCTTAAGGCTTTCCGCCGAGGTTTGTAGCAAAACATATTTCCATCTTGTATTTTCTTTTAAGTTTTACTGTTTTTTTACTCTCTAAGCTTCAAATTTGACCATTGAATACCTTATAGTTCCAATACCCTTCTAGACAAATTTCAACGTAATACTCAAAAATCTTATGAATATTTCAAATGATGTCAAATTTTAATTTTCATTTCAATGCAAGATGCTTTGTGAATGGTGTCAAAGGAGGAAAAGAAAAGGTCTACCAAAAAAACTTTATTGGTATTGTGGAAAACACAAAACGAAATTACAAGGAAAGGAATAGGCATTCAGCTATCATGAACCTAAACTTCTCATGTCAAGACTTCATAAGATGCCTTGAATGTCCTCCATGCTGAGCAGACTCCGAAAAACTGATTATGCGAAAAGATATAAAGTTCCCCAAGCCAATCCCCGAGGAAGGTCTTATTTGCAAATTGTCTAAGCCGCCCTTTATGGGTTTTCAACTCAGATCCTCCTTTGGTTTCAAAATGCCCTTTGCGAATTTTCATTTTGAACCCCCCTTTTTTTCTCTTTTTTCTTTTTTTCTTTTTCTCTTTTTTTCTTTTTTCTTTTTTCTTTTTTCCTTTTTTCTTTTCTTTCTTTTTTCCCTTATTTTTTTTCTTTTTCTTTTCATTATTTTCTTTCTTTCTTTATCCTTCAAACATAATACCTCTTAACCGAATCTAAATTTATAGGGTTTTGGAGTTCATCTCTATCCATCTCGGCTAAAATTAACGCTCCTCCTAAGAAAGCCTTTGTTACAACATAAGGTCCCTCCCAATTCAGTGCCCATTTTCCTCGAGCATCGCTTTGGATCGACACCTTCTTCCTCAACACCAGATCCCCCTCTTGGAATTCTCTTGGGCAGACTTTTTTCTCATGGGCCCTTATCATCCTTTTCTGATACATTTGCCCATGACATAGTGCTTTCAATCTCTTTTCTTTAATTAAGTTCAGATGATCATATCTCGCTTGAACCCATTTTGCTTCTTCCAACTTTGCTTCCATTAAGATACAGAGCGATGGTATTTCAACTTCAATGGGTAGCACAGCTTCCATTCCATATACCAATGAGAAAGGTGTTGCCCCAGTGGAAGTTCTTACTGCGGTTCGATAAGCGTATAAGGCAAATGGCAGTTTCTCATGCCAATCTTTATAGGTATCAGACATTTTTGCAATTATCTTCTTAATGTTCTTATTTACAGCCTCCACTGCACCATTCATCCTCGGGCGATATACCACTAAATTATGATGTTTAACATTGAACTACTCACAGACTCCACTTATCATCCTATTGTTCAAATTTGAAGCATTGTCAGTGATGATACCTTCGGGCAAGCTGTATCGACGGATGATTTCCTTTTTCAAAAATTTGCAAACCGTGGATCTGGTGACATTTACATACGAGGTTGCTTCTACCCACTTCGTGAAATAATCAATGGATACCAGGATAAAGCGATGACCATTGGATGCCTTAGGGTAAATCTGACCGATGGCATCAATTCCCCACATGGAGAACGGCCAAAGGGCTGTCATAACATGAAGAGATTGAGGTGCCGTATGAACCTTATCAACATAAATTTGGCACTTGTGGCACTTGCGGGAATAGTTGATGCACTCACCTTCCATGGTTGACCAATAATATCCAAGACGCATGATTCTCCTGGCCATGGTGAAACCACTAGGATGAGTTCGGCAAATTCCTTCATGAACTTATTCTACAATCAATTGTGCCTCTTTTTCCCCCACACATCTTAGAAGCATTTGATCACGACTTTTTTTGTATAAAATCTTTCCATCAATGACATATCCAGATGCCATTTTCCTGATCATTTTCTTTTCATTCTCTGTAGCTTGAGGCGGGTATTGCTGGAACTTTACATATTGCAAGATGTCATGATACCATGGCAATCCATCCACTTCTTCTTCCATATCATAACAATGAGCTAGAGAGTCAAGCTTATATAATCTGATGGTCATCATTTTAGAACCTTCATTTATCTTGAACATGGCGACTAAGGTGGCTAAAGCATCAGCCATTTGATTGTCTTCTCTGGGGAGATATTTGAAGGTGATCTCGTCAAACTCCTTGGTCAATTCGAGGACCATCTTGTGGTATTCCACCAACCTTGCATCTTTTGTCTCCCATTAACCAGGTATCTGATAAATAACTAATGCAGAGTCCCCAAAAACTCTTAAAGCACGAATTTTCCCTCTTATAGCTTCTCTTAGTCCCATTATACAGGCCTCGCATTCCGCCATATTATTAGTGCAAAAAAACATCAAGCGACTAGTAAAAGGGTAATAATCTCCTTCTGGTGAGACCAGAACTGCCCCAATACCTCTTCCTAATGCATTTGCTGCGCCATCAAAGTTCATAACCCAAGATTCTATTGAATCTTCCTCATCTTCGATGATACACATCAGGTCTTCATCAGGAAAATTAAAGTTTAATGCTTCATAGTCATTACAGGCGCGGCTCACCAAAAAGTTTGCTATGTCACTTCCTTTTATCGCTTTTCGGCTCACATAATGGATATCAAATTTCGATAATAACATCTGCCATTGCGCTAATCTTCCTGATAAGTCTGGAGCTTCCATCATGAACTTCAGTGGATCCAATTTTGAGATTAGCCATGTAACGTGATACAACATGTATTGCCTTAACCTTTTGGCTGCCCAAACCAGAGCACAACATAGCTTTTCAATTGACGAATATCTGGTTTCACAATCAATAAACTTCTTGTTCAAGTAATATATCGCCTTTTCCTTTCTTCCAGTATCATCATGTTGTGCTAACACACAACCCATAGAATTCTCATAAACTGTTAAGTACAAGATCAATGGTCTCCCTAAAATAGGTGGTACTAATACTAGAGGATTACTCAGTTGTTCTTTGATCTTTCCAAAGCCACTTGACATTCTTCATCCCAAGTCCCTGGATTATTCTTCTTGAGTAGCATAAATATTAGATCACACTTATCAGTTAGTGAGAAATGAAGCGTGCAGTGTAATTTAACCGCCCCAAGAAACCTCGAACTTCCTTTTGTGTTTGAGGTGGGGGAAGTTCCTATATAGCTTTTATCTTATCAGGATCAATCTCTATTCCTCTTCTGCTCACCATAAAACCCAATAGTTTCCCAGACGTGACTCAAAACGTGCATTTAGTCGGGTTGAGCTTCAATTGGAATTTTCTCAATCTTCGGAAGAGCTTTTCTAAATTGACCAAATGTTCCCGTTCAGATCGAGATTTGGCGATCATATCGTCAACGTATACCTCTATTTCTCTATGCTTCATATCATGGAAAAGGATGACCATGGCCCTTTGACAGGTTGCCCCTGTATTCTTAAGTCCAAAAAGCATCACTTTATAGCAAAAAGTCCCCCATAGCGTCACAAAAGTTATCTTTTCCATGTCTTCTGGGCACATCTTAATCTGGTTATATTCAGAGAAACCATCCATGAAAAAGAAGAGTGAATGACCTGTCGTGTTATCAACTAAAGTATCAATATGCGGGAGCGGGAAATTATCTTTTGGGCTTGCCTTATTAAGGTCCCTATAATCAACACACATTTGTACTTTTCCATCCTTCTTTGGTACCGGGACAATTTTCGCCACCCATTCTGGATACTTGGCTACCTCGAGGAATCCTGCATCATATTGCTTCTTTACTTCATCCCTGATCTTGAGGAGTGTTTCAACCTTCATTCTTCTAAGCTTTTGCTTTACCGGTTCACATCCTTCCTTTATAGGGAGCCTATGCATGACGATGTCTGTGTCAAGGCCGAGCTTATCTTGGTATGACCAAGCAAAAATATCTTTAAATTCTTTTAAGAGCTCGATCAAACTTTTTCTGGTTTTAGCCATGATGGTAGTAACAATCTTCACCTCTCATTTTTCTTTTGCGGTTCTGAGATTTAATATCTCTAGTTTCTCTTTATGCGGCATAATCTACTTTTTATCTTCTTCTACCATTCTGAGCATATCACTGGGCACATCATATTCTTCCTCAATGTCAATATTTCCAATTTCTTCCAAGCATAGAGGTAATTCAAAATCCACCATGAAGTCAGACTCGAATTCATTTAAATTAATGATATCTAGAGACCTTAAAAAGAAATAGGCAAAAGATATATACAAAGGGAAGAAACAAAATGAATGGAATGATTTTATGCTTTTAATTTTATGGTTTTTATCTGGTTTTGGTTATGGAAGGAAATTTGCCACACAAGATTTAAAGAAATGCATCTTTTATTGATTTCAAATTAAATGTTTGACATAGACCCTTTACATAAGATCCTCTATTGTCTCCGGGCCTGGAGCAAAGAGGTTGGTTTTGAGAATTACTCTGAACATGTCTTAAAGACTACATGAATTTCTTCAGCAGTCCAACTGTCAAGCTCAGAGCAAGGGCGGATCATTGACAGGTACTGGCTCTCTTTTTCATTATCAGTCATAGCATTGATGCTCAGCTTTTCAAATGCTTCACATAGAGTGCTCTCTCTTTTTCCTTCCTCACTGGCTGGATTATTTGGATCCAGCATACCTCCAGATATAAAGTTATGACTGAGGGGAGGGAAAGTCATTGGTTCCCATTCAATTTCCTCTCCCTTCAATCTAGTTCTTCTCATCTCTGGATGATTTATGATTTCAGCACTTCTTTGCCATTTGTTGGGCTTGAAACCCAAACTGAACCTATCCTTTTTTGCCGAGATTACAATAAGATACAATCTTCCTTGATGTCTTCTTCCAAGTCCTTTTCTGATTTCAGCTCCTTTCCCGAGCGTTTGTTTTACCTGCATCTTCGCACAGCTTGATAATTTCGGATTTGGCACCTTGTTTCCTTCGATGACAAAGGTTGCATTGACTAGCTCCAACATCTTGAAATGACACTTGAGCGCACCCTCATCGATCTCGATAAAGGGTGCATTAGTGGTTATTGATGCAATGATTTCTTCCTCTGCACCGACAGTTATTAATTGTCCATCAATCACAAACTTCAATTTCTGGTGTAAAGTAAATGGGACCGCTCCTGCTGCATTAATCCACGGACGTCCAAGCAGGCAACTATAGCTAGGTCTTATATCCATGACCACGAATTCAACGTCGAAGGTTACTGGTCTAATTTACAAAAGCACCTCAATTTTCCCTAACACATCCTTCTGAGTTCCATCAAATGCCCTTATCGTGTTCTGATAAGTCCTTATATGAGAACTGTCTATTGGCAGCTTCTTCAGAGTGGCTAGTGGTAGAACATTTAGTGCTGGCCCATTGTCATTAAGGACACCTGGTAACATATGTCCCTTACATCTGGTGGTGATGTGTAAAGCTTTGCAAGATCCTGTTCCTTCACCTGGTATCTCTTCATCATTGAACGATATGAAGTTGTTAACGGAAATGTTATTGACTAATATATCATCTTATCAGTTGTGATCTCCTTTGATATGAACGTCCGGTTCAAAATCTTTAACAAGGCCTCACGGTGGCTCTCAAAACTTAGTAACAATGACAACATAGAGATTCGAGCCGGAAGCTTGTGAAGTTGCTCCACGAAACTATATTCACTATGTTTTAAGATCTTCAAGAATTCTTGAGCCTCTGACTCCTTTACAGGCTCAGATATGTTGTCAGTTTTTCCTTGAAGAAATCTCTGTCGTTTTCTTTTCCAGGCTCCTCAGCAGCAGCGTTTCTTTGCGCTGAACCCTGTCCTCTGTTATTGGCTGGGAATAGAGCCTTCCATTCCTCGTGAAACAGCTCACCTCATTGATTGGTTCTTTCTTCTCTTGAGTAGACATTTCTCCTGGGGTTGTCACTTTACATGCGTAATTCCAAGGGACCTGTCTGCTATCCTTGTAAGGAAATGGTGTTGGTAACTTAATTATGAGTCGTGGTGTCACATTCCTTGCTGGCTCACCAACTCTTGTTTTAGCCTTAATCACCAAAGGCTTCATTCCGGTGTAGTCTCTTCTAGAGGATGACTCCTCTGATGCACACACATCCAACAAACATTCTTTGTTTTCTTTCTCAAAGAACTCAAGTTCTTTCTTAGTCATCTTGTCCTGAAGTAGTTGTTTGAACTCCAAGCAATAATCAATCTCATGTTCTTCCTTCATGTGGTACTCACAGTATGATTCTTCCTTAATTTTCAATTTCTGGGTCCCTTTTTCTAACACCCCTGCTGTCGCCATTTGAGCCCATATCCACCTCATGGGAGCTCTAACTTCAGCAACACATTCCTTGACCCTCTTATTCTCCTCCTCAATGATTGCATTCACTCTTGCCTTTTGATGATTTGGCAGGGGGTTTCTTTTATCTTCTAATGTATCGAATAATAACATCCCTGATTTTCTTAAGTCATCTACAACCCCTTTTGAATCTAGTACAGTTTTCTATGGTATGCCTCTTAACTCCTGCATGATATTCACATTGTGCCTTCTCATCATACCATTGTGCCTATGGTGGTCAGAATGGAGGAACATATCTTGGCAGCACCATCTGGGATTTGATCAACTCAGCAAACAATTTTGCGTATGTCATTAAGATGGGAGGAAAATATGGTTTCGAGCTCCCTTAATACCTTTGATCTTCTTTCGGAGGATTTTTTACTGCTGGAGCTGTGGTCGAGACATTGGGCTTGTTAAAGACTACCCCCATTCGAGTAGTTGGGGTTATAGACATTAGCAACATTGACTTCATTATCTCTCTTTTTGTAGGGTTTCTTAGTTTCCCCACTATCCAACCTCCCATTTTTCATTGCCGCAAGTATCAACTCTCCATTTATGAGCATGTCTGCGAAACTCTTTGTAGCATGGTTGAGCATACGATCATAGAAAGATCCCTTTAGTGTCTCTACGAACATCGGGGTAATCTCACTCTCCAGTAATGGTGGCTGGAGCTAGGCAGCTACGTCACTCCATCTCTATGCATACTGATGGAAGCTTTCATGATGCTTTTGCTCCAATCCTTGCATAACTAAACGAGTTGGTACCATGTCTGAAACATGCTTGTACTTCTTACTGAAGGCTCTGGACAGATCTTTCCATGATCTGATGTTCACTCGACTTAGCTGTATATACCAGTATGCAGCTGACCCTACTAAGCTGACTTGGAAACAATGGATAAGTAACTTCTCATTCTCTAGATACATTGACATCTTCATGTAATACATAGTCAGATGAGCTGCAGGGCATGTGGTTCCATTATATTTTTCAAAGTTAGGGACCTTGAACTTTGGTGGCACCGTCAGATCAGTCACTAAGCTCAAGTCCTTGGCATCCATTCCTACAAATATACCCCCTTCTTGAAATGATTTAATCATTTCTTCTAATCTCTCATAACGATCCTCCCATTTCTTCTCAGTTTTCACCTTGTCGGCCATTTCATCGAGATTAGGTACCTCAATGACTTCCTCAGAGTTTATCTTCCTATCATTCCAAGTCGATGCCTCAGCAACGTGTGGAGAAATTTTGGCCTTGGATGATTGAGCTTCCCTTTGTATGCTCAGATGAACAAAGGCCATCCCTTGAAATTTTGGCAAAGCATTAGCTTCTTCACCAGTTTCTACCGCATCAGGGTCCTTCAATCCCAGCATGGCTGCAATTGAACCAACCGTCTTCTGGTGAACTAGCTCCATCTGTTGCTTCAGATCTATTTCCAGCTTGTCAGACCTATCATGGGTACTCTTGTGGTTACTTTCTAGGGCCAACACTCTGTCTTCCATTGTTCTGACTTGGGACTGAGTACTGTACTTGTGGTTTGGTTTTGTTATTTTTTATTTTCAGAACTTTTATTTGAGTTAGATTCTTATTATGTATGTATGCATGGAATGCAATGCGAAGCAAAGAACAAAACAACCAAACAAATAGAAGAATGATGCAAATGCATGAATGCAAACAAAAGAACATTGGTTTAATAAAATATTTACTTTTAGAAACAGATTTATTGAATGTCAAAACCCGATGAAATAGAAGATGATGCATGTATGAATATGCAAAACAATAAGACAAAAAAGAAAGAAAAAACAGAATAAAGAGACCAAAATAATTTCACGAATAATTCTGGGTAGTGCATTCCAACACTCTAGGACATGTCTCCACGAATTATCCGCAATGATTTTGACCATATTCAAAACCCTGGGTTTTCCATATGGCTCTATTGGGGTAGGTTCTAAATTCTCAAATAGTTGGGTTCTAAAAGGTACCCAAGCTGTCCTTGCTGTCCCCTACTAAGGGTAGCAAGGCCCCTGATTCTCACCCATCATAGGCTTCAAACGAACCAAGTTCAACTCAGGAAGACTTACTTCCTATGTTTTCTCGAAGAATCTGTATCCTTACGAAGACATGAGGCATATGAATCCCGAAGGTACTTTCTAGGCTCATACGGAGAATCAATATTCTGACATGAGCAAAGCGTTTTCCCCTCACTTAGCATTTGGGTGGAGCTCAGGAATATAGCTTTTTTTTTAAACAAATTTTTTAAAATGCGTAAAATAGAATTACATTCATTAAATGGACAAATAAATTGAAACCTTTGTGAACATGCAAATTCCTTTTCTAAAAACATTTTGAAAACAATTCGTGGTCTGACCCTCTTTTGTTTTTTTAAACAAAATGTCCCCAGCGGAGTCGCCAAGCTGTAGCAACCCTTTTTAAGGAAGAAGGTTTTGACGTATTGGAAAACTTTATAAAATCACAGAGTTGCCACCAAATCTTTTTTTGAAAAAAGTGTGATTGGATCATTTTTAAAACAAGGGTATTTTGATAAAATATTTTATTTATCAAAATTACATTTTGGTCCACAAAAACATGAGAAAACAGGTTCGGAGGTCAATTACGTGTGGGGAAGGATTAGCACCCCACAACGCCCAAAAATTGGTACCTTAATTGGTTTCAAAAAGCATTTTTAAAACTGGAATTTGCAAGTTCACAAAATTTTGATTTTATTCGTCCGTAAAATGAATATAAATCTATTTTAATGACCATATCGCCCGAGAAATGAACTTCAATCACCGCCAATACTCTTGGCGCTAACCCGTCATTCCTGTTTGATAAGACACCGCATTAATCAAGTTTTCACTTTTTAACAAATCAACAAGAAAATTAGATGAGTTAAAGTTTTTTAATTGAATTCTAAGTAGCGAATAATCCTAAAGAAATGTCTATATTCCTTTTAATTATTAAGATTTAAATATAATTAAGTGTATTTTATTGAAAATGAAGAATATTTTACAACATACATATCACTAATCTAAGTTTAAAGTCCCTAATCCTAAGGTTTATCATACATACAAATATATACATCAAAGGCATAAGAGAAATAAGTAAACAAAGTAAATAACTAAACAATTGTTAAGATTAAATAAGAAAAGGATTTTTTATATTTTTAAATAAAGAAAATATGAATTAAGGACTAATTTGAAAGAAAACCAAAATGTGAGGGTTAATTCGAAAGTAATTAAAAGTTTGGTGCCGAATTGAAATGACAAGGGACGAAATTGAAATAATTAAAAACTGAGGAGCTACGGTAAGAGATCCGGGAAAGAAGGGCACGGGTCAAAACCAGTTTCGGGTCGGGTCAAACGGGTCAGTATAAATAGCTGTTATAACAAACAATTTTCATTCTTTCATATTTCATCAAAATCGATCAAAATGCTTCCTCTTTAAACTCTCTGCCTAGTTCATCGTGTCCTTCATTTTATGAAGATCACGATGAACATCCGCCATGTCGGCCACCATCCACCGGCGGCGAAATTCCCAGATTCTGACCAAAATTTCCAGATTTCGACGTCGTTTTGAACACAAAAAAGTAAAAAAAAAATCTTTTATTCTTTGTTTATACTAGAATTAAAATTAAATAGATAGGTTGAAATTATCAGAACTTGATCTTTACTGCCTTTAAATGTCGATTACAACTGTTTGCTCTTATTGCTTCCGAATACTAGTTTTCTTTACTAGTTGTGTGTGATTCTTGTGTGTTTTTTCATTCGAATCTTGTTGTCGTTTATAATGATTTACAGTCCTATTTATAATACAAGAATTGCCTAAAATCCTAAACCTAAATCCCTGATTTCTTCCCCTCTGATTTGCTTGATACTTGTCATGGCACCGATTCAAGGATTTTGGTCTTCTGAATTGCCTTTCTGTATATTTGTTAATATCTTATTCCTCTGTTTATATATTTATGATGACTCGAACGGTGCCGGTGAGGAACGATCAGAGCGAGTGACACGTCGGAGAAGATGGAGCAGTTGGCCAGAGTTGAATCTTCGTACGTGTGGCTGCCACGCGTGAGTGGTGATCCGCGTGAACACTCTAAAGCAATCCGAGCCATTGGATGACATCTTTATCGTACGACTGAAAGACGCGGCCTTTGGTGATCCCAATCTGGCACGATCTGCATCGCTGGATCGCCCCCTTGATCCAACGGTCTTGCTTCAACTGCGCGCAAGGAAGAAGACGAGAGTTAGTGTTTTTTTTGTTATAAACGGGCCAACCGGCCATTTTGTATATTGGACTCTTTATTATTTTTTTTACAATGGATTCTAATTTTAATTGAATTAAATGGACCTTTTATTTATTTCAAATTATAAATGGGTTATGCATTTCATATTTTTGGGTTTTAATATATTAACTACTATCTAATATGCAAACTATGTTAATCCTAACTACAATTATATACGGTACATTAATAAACTAACAATTATACACAATGTAACACATTATATGAGACCTAAACTATATTAATCTTGTAACTTAAATACATCAACTATATACTATGTATCCCCTAACTATGTTATTAGTAACATTAATATTTACTACTAAACACACTAACTATGTTATCAATATCATATAATTACAACATGCTAATACTAAATTAAAAATTAAAACAAAGGTGAAAATCTAGTGACAACAGCTGCAACACTGACGAATATGCAAGGTCAACAAAACTTGATGCAGCTGCAACACCGACGATGAGGCGGGATCGAAGGATGAAAGTTTTGATATTTGATCCAGCTGAAACACTGGCGAAGAGGTAGGATCGAATGATAAAGGTTCTGAAGTTTGATCTACCTACAACACTTACGAAGAGGCAGGATTGAATGGTGAAGGTTTTGATGTTTGATCTAGCTTCAACATTGATGAAGAGGCAAGATCAAACGATGAAGGTTCTAATATTTGATCCAGCTATAATACTGACGAAGAGACAAGATCTAAAAAAAATTTCTTATTTTCTTTTTCTTATTTTCTTTTTCTTTTTTTCTTTTCTTTTCTTTTTTGCTTTCTTATTGGCTAAAACATTTACGTGGAGAGGAATTTAAATGTCAGTAAATTTTGACTCAGCTACAACACCGACGAAGAGGCAAGGTCTATAATTAGTAAGGTTGATCCAGCTACGACACCGATGAAGAGGCAAGACTAGGAGTTAGTGCACTTGGTCTAGCTACAACACCAACAAAGAGGGAAGACCAGGAGTTATCAAGGTTTGACCCAGCTACAACACCGATTAAGAGGCAGGGTCTGAAGTTTAAATTTTTTGATCCAGCTCCAACACCGATGAAGAGGCAAGGTCTGAAGTTTAAAATTTTTGATCCAACTGAAACACCAACGAAGAGGCAGGATCTAAATTTGACCGAGCTACAACACTGACGAAGAGGCAAGGTCTAAAGGTAAAAGTTTTGATCTAGTTGCAACACTGACAAAGAGGCAGGATCAAAATTTTGGCACATTTGGTCCAGCTACAGCACCGACGAAGAGGCAAGACCAGGATTGGACCGAGCTACAACACTGACGAAGAGGCACAGTCTAATGGTAAAAGTTTTGATCCTACTGCAACACTGACGAAGAGGCAGAATCTGACAAAATTTTTCTTTCTAATTTTTCTTTTTCTTATTTTATTTTTTTATTTTTCTTTTTAATTTTTTTTACTTTTGCCTTTTTTTTGAATTTTTTTGTCTTGATTTTTTTTATCTTTTCTTTTTTCTTTTTTTTAAACGTATCTATGATTTTGAGGTGATATTCGAGGAGGAAAGTTTGGTCTAGTTGCAACACCAACGAAGAGGCAAGACCTGAAAAGGGTTTGATCCACTACACCACTGATAGAGAGGTAGGATCTGAACTAAGTTGGTCTACCACCACTGACGGAAGAATAACCCGTAAAATGCTTGATCCGCTATACCACTGACAGAAAGGCAAGATCTAGAGAATGTGGGATCCACTACACCATTAACGGAGAGATGAGATCCAGAGGAAAATTTGATTTGAATACCACTGACGGAGAAGCAAGATCTTCAAAAATTTGATCTGCCACACCACTAACGGAGATGTAGAATCTAGATTAAACTAGCCCACCACCACTAATGGAGGCGAGATTGTGAAAAAGTTCATTTTGCTACTCCATGGCGAGGAGTAATGACCTGAAAGCAAAATTAGTTAGTAATCTATTCGGAAAATTTTATCATTTTTATCTAGATGTTTGAGATTTTTGCGTATTCGGCCTCCTTTGGGGCTAAAGGTTGATCATCACGTTGTTCCCCTTACAGTTGAGGTTCTTTGGTCTCTTCCCTGGACTTGTTTGTATGTTTAAGCCAAAAATAAATGTGTTATGGATGCACCTAACTTTGTGCTTAATTCATGTGTCTAGCCTAAATGCATGATGACTTAAATGCATGTAAGACGTATATAGTTAATGAAGAATGATCTCAATGATCGTGTGAATGACAAATTCTGTTTTGCCCCTCAAGGGGATACCCCTGATTCTATGGTGGTCAGATCTTTGCTTCTGATTAAACAATGCCCGGTGCCTTGTATGTAAGGATGCCCCAACCTTCCTTGGGTTTTATCATCTTTTGGACTACTTCCTCGGGTGAATGCCCCAATGTTTTCGTCTAAGACTACTCTTTGAAGCGAACTCGAAGCTTGAAATATGTTTTAACCTTTTCTCGAAGGGCTTTCATTGTTCTTAGGAACGCGTTATGTTTCCCTCGGTCGGATTTGTAAATTTGTTGTGTTAGTGTATGGCAGCTCATTACTTTAGGCTCTGGCGAAGTGCTATGGTTGATAATTGATGTACTCGTCTAGGATGCAAAAGTTTAACTTGACAACGGAGGCTCGCTTCCTAAACTCGTTGGGGAATGCCCTCAGATTAGGGATTTGCAGAGGCATGTTGTATGTATGAACGCAGAGGTTATTCTCAAAAATGCCCTTGGACCTGGTTTTCGCATGGATTCAATATGGTGCTAGATCGACCAACTTTTCTTTATTCGATATTTACTGGCATGCGGCATCCCGGGAACCGGTTTCAAATTTTTGAAATGTATGCATGTAAATGCAAGATGCATGTCCTAGATTTGAAGGTACTAATTCAAAAATGGTTCTCGTGGCACAACTTCCGAACTCACGGGTTTCATTTGCAACTTTGAATGTTGCATTGATATCTAGGGTACTATATTTTCTCTCGATGACACCCTTTTTTTATTGAGAACCATTTGTGAATCAGTATTTCATGCTCGTGAAATGCAAAGATTAGAATGTGATAATGGTGTCATGCAATTAATGCAAAATGAATGAGTTTAATATGATGCGATCAAAAAAAGAAAATAGGTCAGTTCAAATTAAAATGAATGAATAAATTAATGGTAAATAAAGTACAAATTAAAACAAGTAAAAAACTGTACATAAATAGCAAATAAATGCATTAAATAAGCAAGCAAAGCCTAATAGGGTTACTGCTAAACGGCCAGAGTACCGGTGTGGCTTTAAAAGGTGGGCTCTATGGCCACTCTATGCGGTTAGGATCTAGAGAAAAATGGTACCCAAACTATTGCTAGGACATTGACTCAGGAGGATACTTCCACTTATACCACGAAGATGAAAACCTCACGAAATATAAGGTTGGTACCCCGAAAGTGAATTACAATGCCATACGGAGGTGAGGACCCCACTAGACAAACTAATCACTCCCACTTAGTGGTCATGGAGATCGGATAACCCATGCATGAATGCAAAAGGATTAAAAATTAAATTAAATGAATTTTTTGTTTTTTGCATGATAACACAAAATCAACAATAGCTTGACTCTCTAAAAAAATTCTCCAGCGGAGTCACCATCTATAATCAAGGTTTTTATTTTGAACATATAGAACATGGGAGATGGAGTCGCCACTGGCCACCTTGGTAGGCCAGACACCGTAAAAAATTAACCAGTGATTCAAAACATTTGGGTTCGGGAGTTGGTTACATGTGGGGAAGGATTAGCACCCCCACGACGCCCAAAATTGGTACCGCGTTGATTTAGTGTTGTCTTTGTAAGAAAATGAAATTCAAAATCTAATTTAAAATTTAATCCCAAATAAAACGGTCTTAAGGAAAATATTTCCTTATTCACGAGAACCGAGGAAGATGATACATGAATGAGTCAGAACACCACTTCCTAGTCAGTTACTCGAAATAAAGTGAAAAATATTCCCTTAATATGGAACCGAGTTTAATACCTTAAAAATACATATGAAAGAAAATATTATATATATATATATTTCATAATGTCTTAAACATAGTAACACAATATACATTACACATATCTAATATAATACAAAACAAAAATATGCATATACTTAATAGTGAAAATAATAATAATATACTTATATTTAATATGTTCAATATATATATAATATACTACACTAAACGTACCGTAATAGTAATATATATATATATATAATATACTATACTATACTAAATATAATTAATATACATATATTATATATATAGCACATAAAACATATAATATATAATATAATATGTAAGTGATTTTCAAATAAAAATAATAATACACGTAATATAATAAGCATATACGTATGTACTATAATAATAATAATAATAATAATAACAATAATAATAATAATAATAATAATGGTGGTGGTGGTGGTGGTGGTGATAATAATAACTTGAAAAAAAACATTGACTAAAATTGAAGGAAAAAGAAACTAAAAAATAGAAACGTGAAGGATAAAAAATGGAAGGACCAGATGTACAATTCTCCCCTTTAGTAAAAATGTGCGGATCCTAGGCTCCGGGTCGTGTTGATTAGTGGGTCGAGAGCACCAAAACGACCCTGTTTCAATAAGGATATAAATACCCCTTTTATCCAAAAAAATTCATTTGCATCGGATAAATTAAAAAAACTAACTATTCTCTCAAAACCCTCTGCCTCTCTCAGTCGAGTTCTAGCCGCTGCCCGCACGCCGGCGACGGCGGCTACCATCTACGGTGGCCGAAAACCTGAAAGGGACTACTTTTTCAACTCTCCTTGACGCACTGAGTTTGAATCCGAAGTCGGTTTTTCTCAAATACTATCCTATTTTCCTAGATCTACAAAAAAACGAAGGGTTTTTATGATTATTTTTATTTTTTTACCTTTTTTATTTATGTTCTTCTGGTTTGATCTTCTATCTTTTTTTATTTTTGATTTGAATGAAAGGAACAAAGTTTTGTGTGTATATTTTCCTATTCGAACTCAGAATCCATATTACATTGTCGATTTTGGGTTTTTATAACCCTTTTTTACAATAAAAATTGGATCTAATCTCTTTTCTTTAACTTTTGCAGATCTGAAATGCGGCTGGGCGGTGGAGCAGGGCAGTGGAGCAGGCGTGGGTGACGGAGTGGCCAATGGTTTCGAGCGTGGCAGCCATGGGGAATCGTCGCGCGTGGCGACCATGCATGAGGGAAGCTGAAGGGTTAGGGTACGATGACAGCTGGGTTAATAGGGTTTAGGTTATTATTTTTTAGGTTTAGGGTTTGTTTGGGTAATTGGGCAGAGTTTAATTTTAGTATTGGATCTGGATATTGTAAAAGGGTAATTAGGTCTGATGGGTGTATGGTTGTTGGGCCATTGGTTTAGGGGTCTTATTTTGTATGGTTTAAGGAAATAAAAAGATATTATATTTATTTATTATTTTTTGATTTTGGATTGGGTTTGATTTTGTGTTTAGGCCCGGACATAAAATGGGTATTACACAAACATTTGAATGTATCAAAATATATCACTCACGATGTTGAAATAATAATGATCTCAAGTGTAAGGATCATACTTGTAGTTATCACTATGAACAATGTTGTGACTGTCATATAATAATCCAAGAAACTTGCTCATAGCGGGTCAGTTCAGTATGTTGTTCTCTAGCACATACTTATGTATTGATTTTGACATCTCCATGTCAATGAGAACACTTTGTCATCAATCAACTACAAATTAGTCTTGATGCATTATTGTTGTCCATGCCCACAATAATACTCGACTGAGGACATTTAAAGAATAACCATATTATTCTAAGGACTTTATTATAATTTAGTTTATTTATGCACGCAAAATAGTAACTAAAAATAATAATGGCAATGTCTCTGTAATAAAAAAGGTAAAAACAAATGTCACTTATAATTATCTTATGATTGGTCTTTGGGCATGCTCTAACAATCTCCCACTAGCACTAAGACCAATCACTCATGTATCTAATACCAAGTGAGTTAGTGTGACGATCATTCTTCTGTTGCGTCAGAGGCTTTGTTAGTGGATCGACAATGTTATCATCTATTGGTACTCTACATATTTCCACATCTCCTTGATCTATGATTTCTCGAATGAGATGGTAATGCCTAAGTATGTGTTTGGATCGTTGGTGAGATCTGGGTTTTTTGCTTGTGCGATGGCTCCGTTGTTATCACAATGTAGATCTATAGCCTCTTTTGCAGCATCGCTTGCTGCAATATACTCGGCTTTTGTTGTAGAATCAGCTACTGTATCTTGCTTTAAATTTTTCCAACTCATAATGCCTCCATTAAGGCAGAACAAAAAACCCGATTATGATCGTGAATAATCCTTATCGTTTTGAAAGCTGTCATCAGTATAACATTTTTTGCTTAGCTCTTCCTCACCTCCATATATAAGGAATTTATCCTTAGTTTTTCTTAAGTACTTAAGGATTTTTTTAAATACGACCCAATAACCTTCATGGGGATCTACCTGGTACCGACTTGTCATACTTAAAACGTATGATACATCTGGATGAGTACATAGCATGACATACATGATTGATCCAATTGTTGCAGCTTATGGAATCTTACTCACGCACTCTATTTCTTGAGGTGTTAAAGGACACATTTCCTTCGAGAGTGGAATTTCATGTCTCGTGGGTAAGAACCCCTTTTTTGGATTCTTCCATACTTAATCTTTTCAATACTTTATCTATGTATGTGTTTTGACTCAGTCCTAGGATTCGTCTCGATCTATGTCTGTAGATCTTGACTCCTAATATGCATGTTGCCTCACCCAAGTCTTTCATGAAAAAATATTTTCCTAACCAATTTTTTTACAGACTATAAGCTAGGTATGTCATTTCTTATTATCAGTATGTCATCCACATACAGTACCAAGAACATGAAAGTGCTCCCACTAATTTTTTTGAAAACACATGGCTCGTCTTCATTTTTGATAAAACTGAGGAGTGCATAATTGATCTATTTTATATACCCTTAATCCTTGTATTTTGCATGTTTCAAGCTCATTTAGGTTAGATTGTACATAATTAAATATAGATAGGGAGCTACACCACCTTTACATAAATTGTCATATATATTAGTGCTTTTCATGGGAGGTGGTGTGCTTGTGGTGAATGTGCAGGATGTTAGTGGATGCTGGAGGAATGCTGGAGCAAGAGAGGAGCATATCACATGGCTGGAGCTAATGAGGCATAAAGAGTTGGAGATAAATCTATCTTTGCCTACGTGGACTTTTCTCCCAGATACACAACTATAATACTTGATTTTTACCCGAGATTATATATGCATATTGTCTCTTAAATAAATAAATAAGTAAATAGTCATATAAATAAATAAATAAATCCCAAAGTCAGTCCAAAATAATAACGGCTATTATACAATGTCTATTTACATAAATAATGTCCATATACAAAACCCAATTACATCACAAAAATACCCAAAGCCCATAATTCAAAACCATACCCAATTTACAAGAGTTTCCCACCCAAATCCACTTAAAATTGGGCAAAAGGCCCAAGAGAAACACACCAGTGTTTTTTCAACCCGCCAAAAGGGCCACGTGGCAGTTATTCATTCGCCCATTCAAGCATCACGTGGATTAAACCTATCGCTGATGTCATATTGTTAGCCACTATAAAAACCCCTAAAGAGAGAAAATTTAATTAATGACACATCAATTATTAAAAATAAATGCCGAATTAAAGAGGAGAGAGAGAGATTCTTACAAGTAATTGAAAGGACGTCGAGAATTTGAAGAGCTTGCTGGAGAAGAAGACTAGAGCCACCACGCCATTGTTGAAGTTCATCAGAAGGTAATCTTCTTCTTCTTTTTCGTTCCCCTGCAACAAAAATAAAATAAATTAGATATAGGTTTTGAAATATAAAAGAAACAGTAACATAAAGTAATGGAGTTGTGATCGGAGCTTATCTGAGTAAGTTAAAGAATTTAGATTTCCGGTAGAGTCAAAATAATAGGAGGGTTTTGGGTAAGTAGTTTAGGAGGGGAAGATGGGTGATTTAGTTGAATCAGGTAGTAGATTAGGGTTTAGGACAAAAAAAAGAGAATTTTAGGTTTTCGGCACGGTGGCCAGAAAACGCTTTACGGCGGACAGCGGAGGATGGCGTCCGGCCGAAGGCGTGCGGAGGTCAGAGCTCATGAGTGGTGGCCGAATAACACCTCGGAGCTCGACCAGAGGTGGCGTTAAGGATCAAGTGACGGACTTGACGGCGGGGCATGGCCGGAATACTTGATGTTCATCGTGTTCCAGTGAACAATGATGAACATTCAAGCAAAACTTAATGTTTTAATACGTTTTGAAAGGAAAAACTGGGTTTGGGGTGTTTGTTTTCAGAGAGTTTTGAGGGAGTGTGAGAGTAGAGAGAGATAGAGGGAAAAGTGGCCAAATGGCTAAGTTGGCTCGACAAAAAAGGCTTTTCTAGCCCGAGTTAAACGACACCGTTTTGGTGCCGGGTTAATTCAACCCGCGAGCCCGAGTCAGGTCGGATTTAAAGGATTCGTGCCCTATTCTTGGGCCTTTATACTTTGTGCTGCCTTTTCTTGTTTTTGTTTCAATTTAGTCCCTATTGGTTTGTAATTTGGCACTTAAATTTTGATAACAGTTCAATCTAATCCTAGTTTTTCAATATTAATTCATTTAATTTGCTTAATTTTATTGTTTTATTTAGTAGTTGCCTAATTTATATGTATGATGCATATTTTAAATTGCATATAGTATATTTTGTTAGATAAATTAAATACATATATTTAGTAATTAATTGCTTAGAGCCCTAGTTCTAAGTTAACAATTAGACTTCAATAATTAAATTAGGGAGATCATTGTTGTAAATTAGTGTATTTTAAATGGAAACTTTGGGGTTCAAACTTGGATGGTACTCCACTTGCTTGCAATGGGGTGTTATCTCAAAATTTTCCTTAAGGATGTACATTTAATATACTTTACAATTTAAAATTAAATAAATTCACTTAGTCAATTAAATATAGCCTTAATTTGGCTATTGCTTTAATTAATTAGAATGACATTTTAATTAGTGAATATCATTTGAATCTAAGAGTTCTGAAATGGATGGAATTCAAGCAATTGGTATTGTATCATAGAGGCTTTTAAATTCGATGACATTCATAGTTTAATTAACTCAATTATATAGAGCCTAATTAAGTTTATACTTAAAATGAACAAAGACAATAATGAATCGTGCATTCGAAACCTTTTATGTTGAAAATACATTTTTATGAATATGAATGGGGGTGTTTTTTAACAGGGCGTTTTAATCTCATATTCGATATAAAAATGTATTTTCTTGTAAAAGGATATCTACATTTGGCATAAGAATTCAGTTAATAATTACGGTCAAATTAAATTCAAATTGTTATTTTAAAAATGCCAAAATGCCACATGAAATTAAAAAAAGGTATCGATAAACGGGCGTTTGTGGGGATGCTAATCCTTCCCTACACGTAACTGACTCCCGAACCCAAATTTTAAGAAAAAGAATCTCTAGTTGTTTTTATGGTGTCAAGTCTACCAAAGTGATCGGTGGCGATTCCAAAAGTGTTTTTCAAGATTAAATAAAAGGAAAATCAATTTTATGGTTAATTAAGTAAAAAAAACCTGATTTAATATAAAAAAATTAATTTTCAAGATAAAATGAACTAAAGGAAAAACCCTAATTTTCAAACCCTATTCATCAGGCTATTTTCACACTTTGGTTCAAAAACGGCCACGACAACTTGGCAACTCTGCTGGGGATAAAAGAAAGTCTGGCCTAATTACTTATTTTTATGTGGCATTTTGGCATTAAAGAATGGTAATTTGTATTTAATTTTTCCAATAATTGTTGGGTGAATTTTTAGAAAGAATGGAGGTAGCATTTTCATGTGTGTTATATCTGTCATTCATGCATAACCTTCTACCCGGGCTTTCACCTTTAAGTGGGAGGGAGACATTATCCTACGTTGAGTTATTCAGCTCTGTGACCGGATGTTTGTCTTTTTTCTTGTATACTAACCTTATATACTATGAGGTTCCACCTCCGCTATAAGGGGTTGTATACTCTTGAATCAATGTCTTGCTATCGTAGTGGATAGTAACGACAGTTCAGGTACCCAGAGTCTAGAACCAAACACCACATGCTGTAATTTAGGAACCCACCCCACTAGAGCCAAGCAGAGACCTAGGACAGGGTGCTGCCGGTTTAAATTGATTTCTTTGGTTATTTTCTCTTCTCGAATATAACCTGTTTTGTTGTGGTTATTTAATTTAACTTTTTGTCTTCAATATTATTTCACCAAAACTGACACATTTTCCTTTGTGTTTTGTCTTCTTATTTTTGTTTGACATCATATTGCATTTAAAAAGGGGTATCGACTTGAAGACTACTTAAATAGGAAGTATCACATATGGCTGAAGCATCTGATAGACATGGAGAAGATAATACCACTGTATGGACTTGGTTGGAGAAGATGCAATATAGAAAGGGTGATAGTATTCGGGCAGACCATGTGACACGAACGAAAGACAGAGCTAAAATTAATTCGGGACAACACAACTATTTGCCAGAACTTAAGGCTATATGGCAACATTGGAATGAGTCGATGAAGGAAAAATTTCAGAAGGAATTCGAGGACATAGTAATATTGTTAGACATCCAGGTAGATCAGAAACTTATTAGGGCTATGACTCAGTACTAGAATCCAGCCTATAATTTCTTCACGTTTGGGGAAGTAGACTTGACACCGACAGTTGAGGAGTACGAGACCCTAATACATTGCCCAAGAGTTTAAAGAGATAACATTTACACAAGACCTCATAAATTTCTACCTTTAGAAAGATGTTGAAGTCAATCACCGGAAAGAACAAACCCTGGTTTAATGGAAAAATAAGTCATAAGGGAAATGATGAAATAACCGAAGACATCGAACAGATCAAGTGGAAGGTCATTTGAGATCTAATCTTAGTAAGTGATGAAGCAGATAGGAAAAGAAAACTGTTTGTCTTATGTATATATGGGTTAGTGATATTCCCGAGAACTCAAGGTTATATAGACCCATCAACATTGTGTTTGTTCGAACACTTGGGGGATAAAGTCAATCCAGTACCGGCCATCCTAGCAAAAACATACAGGGCCTTGATAGCGTGTAGAAAGTTAGGAGATGGTAGACTCTAGGGTTGTTCTCAATTATTAGAAGTCTTGTTTAGGGGACACATATGGATTACACCATATAGAGCCCATAGATGTTGCATTGGTTACTCGCCATTGGAGGAATAGCTAGCTGCGTATCAAGTCGAGAAAAAGACCGAAGAGGAATGGAAGGACTTTTTCTTAAATATGAAGGATCCTTACGTGGTTTGGAAGGTGCCTTGTCTGAATCTGGTCAATCATTTATACCGGTGCAAAAAATTTGATTTGGTCCACTTACCGGGGGTTTGGGGAGGAACAACTTATTGCCCGTTGTTAGTATCTCACCAATTTAGGTCAAGACAGTTTATTCTTTCCACTTCTGGCATGGAAGGGTTTGAATACATGCACAAGACGGAAGGGTATAAGGTAAAAGTGAAAGATACTTTAGACGCCTGGAAGTCACCAAGAAGAGTAAAGCTTCAGGATGGGTTTGGGGTTATACCTAATTACGTCGAATAGAGAACTTGAAAGATCCATGACGGTATCCCACGAAAGGATTCAGGTAATGCTCAGTTGACTGATGATCGAGAAAGAAATGCACCGTCAGTGGTAGAGAAATTGAAGCACAATCATGAGAAAGAGATAAAAGGATATGAAAAAAAGGACTAATGAAATAAAACATAAACTCTCTATGTCAACACTAGAGACAGAAGTGCAGAAAGGCAAAGAAAAAGAACTCTATCACACGAGTGATCCTTGAGAAGTACCCCGACAACACTGTGCCTTTTCCCGGTGTTTCCTATCGAACTAGTTGCCCAGGGAACTAAAGATGCTGAGGCAACTGCCGCACATGACAAAGGTAAAGCACCTATGGCCGAACCAACTCACACTGAATCCCTACATGGATTTACTGATTCAGACGAGACCATCTCCAAAATCGTAGTATCGCACTCGGTCGCACCGCAAAAGCCAAAACAAAAAAATTTGATCATTGAAGAGACCGATGATGAGACTGAAGCAAGCAAGGAGATTGCAAAGGTTCAATCTGCACCACTAGCCACCCGCATCCAACCACCGCGATACGAGAAAAAATCAAGCAAACGGCCTGAAAGAAACTCAACATTCATGGTGACGACCTTTTCGACTAACTCATTTGCATTTTATTTTAATTTTTTGCATGCATTGCGGACAATACTTCTCTCGAGTTTGGGGGTGTTTGTTTTTAGCTAATTTCATCTTTAGTTGCATTCATCTTTAGTAATCACATATAAGTTGCATATGTTACTTGCCATGCCTTTGATTGGATTTAATTGCTTGGACTTGTTGAATATCCAATGATGACTTTTTTCCACTGCACTTAATCAAAAAAACCTTTAAATTTTAAGATTGCATGAAAAGAACTTAGAATTTTACTATGATGCTAAATATTATGAACACGGTTGTGGCCTGTTGATTGAAAGAAACTTAGTGAACTTAGGTTGCTTAAAATTTGGGTAAATTTAAATCGAAAATTAAAAATTAATTTCTTGCTAGAGGTGCCCGAAACCGGCTCTAGTAGTTGCATATTAAAGATATCGCTAGAGGTGCCCGAAATTGGCTCTAGTCGACAAAAATTAAAATAAGAAATTGCTTGTTGTACTAGAGGTGCCTGAAATTGGCTCTAGTAAAATGATGAATAAATACCTCAGTAATTAAATTGATAAAAGCCTATTGTTCACATAGAATCTTGAAAATCAACTTGTACACAACAACGCACACACATTGTCACGAGCATTATAGTTTGGTTCCGGATAATTTTTGTACTATCCGAAAAATTCAAAAGGTGATCATACTTTGTGCCTCGGTTCTGAGGTTTGAAGGCAAATTTAAAGCATGTCTTTGATGATTAAAGTCTTGGCAGGTAATTGTTAGTTTTGCATTGCTTGAGGACAAGCAATAGTTCGAGTTTGGGGGTGTGATGAGTGTTTAAAAGTACTATTTTTATGACCCTTTTAACTCATAATATTGTTAGACTTAGGCTCATTTTAGTTGCATTATTAGGCATCCATGCATGTTTTAATGATTTCCTTCACCGTCATGCTTGATTTTATAATTTGGTTGATTTTTGTGGGAAAAGGTACTGCAGAAGTATATTTTTGTGTGTGCAGGATCTAATTGCCCAAGCAAGTAGGAAAATTGCCGAAACAATTGAGGATAAGAAGAAGGAGAACTGTCAATTTGGATAGGAAGAATCCAATTAATTCGAGATAATTACTAGAAGCAAAGATAAATCCTAGAAGAATTAGAGATCAAAAGGAGATTAAATTCCAAGAGTTTTAGGAGGAATAAAAATATAATAATAAAAGAGATTTATTTCTTTTATTCTATTTAATTCAAACTTAACTTCCTCCTCAAGAAAGACTTTGACCTAGCCATCTCCTATATAAAGAAGCCCTAGCCGCCTACATGGAGGAGAGTTCCACTAGAGAGAAAAATAGAGGGTTGCTCGACAACATTTTCTTCTTATTCATTGTTTCCATTCGATTCATGTTGGGGAATTTTTATCTTGTGTTTCTTTTGCACCCAGCCATGAACTAAACCTATTTGGCTTGGGTTATTGTGTTTTTGTGGTTGTGAAAACGTTTGGATTTGTTAAGGTTTTTGATTTGCAATTCAATTTCAAAGTTTGTTCATTCTTGGTTCTTAATTTTGATTGCGAGTGAATTGGGGGAGGATCTCGTGAATTCATCCATTTATCTAATATCGGGAGAGTTAGATTCAAGAAAAAAATGAGCATGGTCTTTTTTCAATCAATTGTTGGTGAAGACTAATTCGACTTAGGGATAAGTTGCGAATTTCAACGGCTAAAAGAAGCGCAAGATCGGTTGTTGTCTACCCTTGGTTAACACAAGGATGTATTATCAAAGCATGCACAATTAACAGTGTTTTGAGTTAGGGATAACGAGAAGCCATTGAAGAAAACTTCACTGAACTTTGAAGATAGTCTCCCAATTGCCAAGGCAATCGCAGAATTGCCCAGGCAATCTGATTGGATCCAATTGACAAAGTGGTTGAGCTACTCTTGCAATCAATTACCACGACGACCCATTCAATTATCACGCCACAACTCACGATAACCCAGCCTACTCTCTATTATTTGATTACATTCTTTCTTTTATTTAATTGCTCTTTTATTTTACTTGTTAATTAGAACTCCTACATTCACCAATTTGTGTTTTTACTTTCAATGCGAGAAGTTAGATTTCGAAAGTAGCATCAATCCCTATGGAGACGATATCTATTCTATATTATAACTTGCGACGTGTACACTTGCACCAATTGCGAAGCACTCAATACGCACAACAGTTAGCCTTCAGAAAATGATTCCAACCTCGCAGTTGTGGCTTCAATGTCAATCGTTTCACGGTATTGTGGCCTTTGGATGAAACAATCCATTTTGTGCCAACTTTGCACAAATCCTTCAAAATCAGCTTCTCCGTGGCAACATCCAAGGAGTTAGCAAAGGTCAAATGTTCTTCTCTTGTACCATCCAACTCAAACAAACCAATAATATAACCTTCATCGAATCGAACACACGTACCTCTGACAAATAGGAAAGGTGAATCTTTTGTGGTGAGATTAGCGTAGAACTGGCGAATGATAGTGGAATCAATCACTCTTGGTGCTAGCAAAAGGTCTCCCATTTGTACCCCAAATTAGGTTCATTCTTGAATTCAAAACCCTTATCATAACAGAAGGTACGAACATCAAAGTTCTCTTCATATTTCTTATTGATTTCTTCATTGAATAAAATCTTAAATGGTGTTGAAAAAGATGCCATTGCAACGGAAGGTGGGGAAATCAGAAAAATGAAGGAAAAGATCTTTTGTTCTTGCTTTCTTGTCGTGCGAGAGAGAATAGAGAGAGTAAATATTTAGCTATGGAGGGAATTGGAATTAAATAGAGGGAAGAGGAAACGGTTGAGGTTGGTTAATGGTGAGGTTAGTGGAAGTGGTGATGGTTGTGGCAGTTATGCGTGATTAGGGAAGTGTGATGATGATGGGTTTTGGGTTTAAGTGGGGTGACGGCGCGAGAAAGAAAAGAGGGGGGTAAAAGAATTAGGTTAAAATTCAAAGTTTGGGGATTTTAACTTAGGCGACTTAAGGCTTTACCACTTAACCAAAAAAATTTCTCCCTTGGGCCTAATCTCGCATAAGGTCCACGTGGTATTCAATGGTTTTTCAAATGCAGGCCTGTCCTTGCATACTTCGCTTGCAAAATTGCTTGCAATATTTCCTGTACTAACTCTCACAAAGAAAACTTTTCAAACAAAAGAAACAAAATGAAAATAAAATGAATAAACTAAAATACCAAAAAGAAAAATAACTAACCTAATTATTTACAACGTTCAAACAATGATGGAAAAATTACTCAATCTCTGCTAGGAGAATGGTCTCCTTGGTATTACCTTGATTTCCTTCCCAATAGTGCTTTAATCTCTGGCCATTTACCTTGAATGTGACTCTTGCTTTCATGTCCTTGATTTCTACAGCTCCATGGGCATAGGGTTGAACAACCTCAAAGAGTCTTGACCATCTATATTTGAGCTTGCCTCGGAATAGCTCCAGCCTTGAATTAAGCAGCAACACTTTTTGCCCAACCTTAAACTGTCTTGGCAAAATTTTGCTGTCGTGTCATCTTTTTGTTTTATCATTATATAACTTGGCATTCTCATAGGCTTGAGCACGAAATTCCTCTAAGTCATTCAAATATAACAACCTCTTCTCACCTGCAGGCCTTCACTCCATGTTTACCTGTTTAGTTTCCCAATAAGCTAGATGCTCCAACTCCACTGGCAAATGGCATGACTTCCCAAATACAAGCTTGTATGGGGAAGTTCCTAATGGAGTTTTGAAGGTTGTTATGTATGCCAACAAGGAATCATCTAGCCTCAAGGACCAATCCTTCCTTGTTGGGTTTACTGTCTTTTCCAAAATGTTCTTGATCTTCTTGTTTGAAATTTCTGCTTGGCCATTTGTTTGTGGATGGTAGATAGTGGCAATTCTTTGATGGATTCTGTACCTACACAGAGCTTTAGTGATTAAATTAAATTTAAAATGAGTACCTTCATCATGTTTTATAGCTGTAGGGCACCGAATCTAGTAAAAATGTGCTTATATAGAAATTTGGAAACAACCTTGGTAATTTGATGGGAAAGCAACAACCTCAGCCCACTTTGAGACGTAGTATACGACCACAACTATGTATACATTACCAAATAATGGAGGAAAATGACTCATAAAGTCTATCCCTTATACGTTAAACAATTCCAACGACATGATGTTCTGTAATGGCAATTGATGTCTGCTAGAAATGTTTCCAGTACGCTGGCATCGGTCACATGCGTTGGCAAAATAATGGGCGTCTTTGAACAGTGTGGGCCAGAAAAATCTTGACTGCAACACTTTAGTCGTTATCTTCATTCCAGTAAAATACCCTCCATATGGTGTTGCATAGCAAAACTAGAGAATATTTTGTTTCTCGTCCTCTGGCACGCAATGACGGATGACTTGATCAGAATAGTTCTTGAACAAGAATGGCTCATCCCAATAATATTGCCGAACATTTCTCAAAAATTGCTTCCTGGAATTACTTGCCAAGTCTGGTGGCAATATTTTGTTGACCAGGTAGTTGACTATGTCAGCATATGCATGGTATGGAATTGATTGCAATAAATTATTAATCAAGAAAATCATCTTTTATGGCAGCATGGTTGCCATCATCATGGTGATGCTCTACTCGAGACAAATGATCAGCTATCTGATTCTCACTCTCCTTCTTATCTCGAACCTCTATGTCAAACTCTTATCACAAGAGTATCCATTGTATTAGCCCGGGCTTGGCATATTTCTTGGCTAGAAGGTATTTGAGTGTTGAGTGGTCTGTGTATACCACCACTTTCCTGCCCACTAGGTAAGATCTGAATTTTTTAAAATCAAAGACAACTACAAGGAACTCCTACTCAATTGTTGAATAGTTAATTTGGGCTCATTCAATGTACGCTGGCATAGTAAATGGTATGGAAAATTTTGCCACGCCTTTATCCTAATACAACTCCAATGGCATAGTCACTAACATCGCACATGTGCTTGAATGGCTCATTCCAGTTTGGCGCCACGACTATAGGGGCATTAATAACATGTCTTTTAGTTCCTGAAATGCTTTCAAACAAGAACCGTCAAATGCAAAAGGGTATTTTGTTCCAAAAGTAAGCATAAAGTTTTAGAAATTTTTGAGAAATATTTAATAAAACAACGATAAAAACATGCATGTCCCAAAAAACTTTTAATACCTTTTACACTTGTGGCTGGTGGCAATTATTTGATTACCTCTACCTTTGCTTTGTCAACTTCTAGTCCTTTCTTAGTCACTTTATGTCTGAGAACTATGCCTTCCTTCACCATGAAGTGGCATTTTTTCCAGTTTAGGACTAGGTTGGTTTCAATGCATCTTTGTAAAACAATCTCCAAACTCTGAAGACATTCCTCGAATATTTTGCCAAACACCGAGAAGTTATCCATGAACGCTTCCAAGTTGTTCTCTATCATGTCCGAAAAAATAGACATCATGCAACGCTAAAACATTTCTACGGCGTTACACAATCCAAAAAGCATTATTCTAAAAGTGAATGTCCCATATGGACAAGTGAATGTCGTTTTCTCTTGATTTTCTAGCCTGATGGCAATATAAGTATAACTCGAGTACCAATCCAAGAAACAATAAAATGCCTTACCTGTCAATTTATCTGATATTTGATCGATGAAGAGCAATGGAAAATGGTCCTTCCTTGTGGCATTATTTAGCCTCATATAGTCCATGCATACTCGCTAGCCCGTCACGATTCTCGAAGGGTTCAACTCGTTTTTGTTGTTCTGAACCAAGGTCATTCCTCCCTTCGTTGGCACACACTGCACCAAGCTGACCCACGAGCTATCAGAAATGGGATAAATTATCTTGGTATCTAGCCATTTTATAACTTCTTTCTTGACTACCTGTTTTATGCTCGGGTTCAAACTCCTCTGGGCCTCGATTGTTTTGCCATGATAATCTTCCAAAATGATTTTATGCATACAAATAGTGGGGCTTATCCCTCGGATATCAGCGAAGGTCCATCCCACGACTTGCTTGTGATTGCCTAATGTCTCCAGCAATCTCTTCTCCTGGTCATCTGTCAAATCGGCCGCAATAATCACTAGCAAAGTTAAGTTGTCTCCTAAGTAAGCATATTTGATATGGCTTGGCAAAGTTTTCAGTTCTAGCTCTGGTGGCTCCTCAACTGATGGTTTAGGTGTCTTGATTTCTCTACTAGCCAAATCAAGTGGGTGAGGTCTACCGAAATAACTCACGACCTCATTCAGCATAGGCGATTCTTCAGATTCTTTACTCATTGTATCCTCATCATCTGGTTCTCTAGCATCATCATTAGTGTCTTGGCAAAGTTATGCCATGACCACGTTTAAAATAGACTCCATGATCTCAACAGCTTGGCATTCCTCTGGTTCATCTACACACTTAAGAGCTTGAAACACGTTAAAAGCAACTTGTTGGTCATTTATACGCATAGTAAGTTCATATTTTTTAACATCAATTAAAGTCCTACTCGCGGCAGAAAATGGTCTTCCCAAGCTAATTGGGACATTAACATCAGCTTCATATTCTAAAATGATGAAATCAGTAGGAAATATAAATTGATCTACCTTTACCAAAACATCCTCAATCTTACCCTTAGGATGTGCAAAAGATCGATATGCTAGCTGAAGTGTTACCGTGGTAGGTCTTGCTTCAATGCTGAGTTTTCTAAAAACTAACATTGGCATCAGATTGATGTTGGCTCCCAAGTCGTACAGTGCCTTGCCCATGAATCTATTGCCAATCGTGTAGGGAATAGAGAAACTTCTTGGATCTTTCAGTTTTGGTGGCAATCTATTGGCGATCATTGCACTGCATCCTTTAGTAAAAGTAATAGTCTCAAAGTCACCAAGCTTCCTCTTTTTTGACAATATGTCATTCATGAATTTGACATGGTTGGGCATTTTCTCGAGTGCTTCTACAAATGGTAGGTTCATATGAAATTGTTTAAGAACTTCTAAGAAGCGCTTAAATTGGTGGTCTTACTTGTGTTTTTGGAGCCTTTGTGGAAAAGGCATTGGCGGATAAACGAATGTTGGTTTAGCAAGGTAGTGCTGGCATCTGATAGACGTCTGGCATCGAATTATGGTCTGGCATCATCAGTTTTTGCCTCTTCTTTCTCAGTTTCTTTGGGTTTATCTACTAGAATCATCCTCTCGGCTAGGCAATTAGTTGATTGTTTGATAGGTGTCTCTGTCTCGCATTGTTTACCACTGTAAAGAGTTACTGCTTTGCATTGTTCTCTACCTTTTTACCGAGAATCCTCTGTATCACTTGGAAAATTTCCCTAGGGTCTTTTACTAAGTGCATTAGGAATTTGCCCTAGCTAAACCTCCAAGTTTCGCATAGATGCTTCTAAACTTTGGATAGTTGCATCATTTAACTCCATGTAATCAGTTAAAGTGTTCCTCTAGTTAGATCTCTGCCCTTGTTGGAAGTTATTTTGTGCTCTTTGTGGCATTACATTCTGGTTGAATCCTGGCAGTGCATTATTGTTCTGTCATTGGGCATTAAATTGATTATCGCCTTGATTTTCCCATGAAAAGTTGGGATGCTGCTTCCAACCTACATTATAAGTATTAGAATGTGGGTTAAATTTTCGATTGAAATTACCAACAAAATTTACCGATTCAGGATTGTACGAAAATTCATCCACATGATGATCATCTCTACAAATAGTCCATAATGGTTCCAGTGCCTTTACTTCTCAGACTTCAGTAGGCTTTTGCAATGTCTTCACTATATTAGTGAGATTGGAAATTTCAACATTGATTGATGATAATGCATCAAGCTCTAATTTTCCACTATTTTTTGTTCCAGTTCCTAGTCTGGCAGTAGGATTTTGAAGATCATTGGTGGCAATCCTTTCCAGGATGTCAAATGCCTCTGTATAATTTTTATCTAACAACAAACCATTTGCTGAAGCATCAACCATTGTCCTGACATAAGCTTCGAGTCTGTTATAAAATATCTCTATTTGGGTCCAACTAGGAAATCCATGCATGGGACACTTCCTCAACATGTCCTTAAAACGCTCCCAGACATCATACAAAGTCTCATCATCAACCTGCCTAAAGGTACTGATGTCACTCCGTAACTTGGCATTAAGTTTAGGTGGCTGGAATCTCAGAAGAAACTTCTGGTATAATTCTTCAAATGAAGTAACTGAACTAGATAACGAAGAACTTAGCCACGTTTTTGCACTATCTCTCAAGGAAAATGTCACATCTCGAAAACTAGCCTAGTCGGGATTAGGTTTCGGTAATCAAAAATTTTGAAACCGATGTGATCATGCTTTTAACGATTGACTTTTTTACCCCTCATGATAAATGGAATTACATTTTGTCCCTATGTGAGTAAATGGACCCTTGGAATGAAATTGGAAGCCCAAAGTGCAAATTCGAGCTAGTCGTATCGATACGGCCATGTGAGTATCGATACGGTCTAACCGTCAATAACTAACTTTCTTATTTTAGCATGGTCATACCGATACGGACATAAGCGTATCGATATGGGTCCCCTGTTTTGAGCTAAAATGATGTCGTTTTGTAAGGAAATGAAGGATGTAAGTGATGAATCATCCCTTTGGCTGCCAGCCCACGTGACTAGGTCACTTCTAAGCTGAAAAGATGATGGTTGCTTTAAGAACACTAAGTTGGGATTAGCAAACCCTCAAGCGAGGGAAATGATCCTATTGGTTGTTGGAGTGGTGAAGAAATTATTAAGGTCTTAATCATTGAAAGTAAATAGTAAAGGGGAAAGCTTTCTCATTTGTTCATCCCTCCCGAAAGCAAAAACACTCACTCTTGCCCTTCACCAAGCAAGCACCACCATCTTCATCTTCTACCTTGAGCTAAGCTAGCACCTCGGGGCAATCTTCGGTTCTTGTTCAAGTTCAATATACCGTTTGAAAGCCCACGTTATAGTGAGTAAAACCCCTATATTGATTCTATAATTTTACCTTTCATTGAAGTTTAATTTCGAAATTAGATCTTCTATGTTCCAAGGAAGGCCCATGAGTTAGGATGGTGATTCATCAATTTGATGTTGTCTTTAAAGCTTTGGTGAGTGTATTTGTGTCAAGGGATAGGCTCGGTGCCATCCTGTTGCATTATTTGATGAATATGAGTGCATTTGAATAAGGACTCATGTAGAGCAAACTATGTTGGATTCGATTGGTGGTTTCGGTAAGTATCTTATATTGCTTGATATGTGTAAATTTGGATATGACATGCTTGATTATGATACATGGAGCTAAGGCTCAACTTTGATATATGATATGTTATGATCCTAAAGATATGAAATATGTTACTTATGTTATCTTTGTGTATAAGTGGACATTGGATACAATTGGTATGCCATAGGATTGTTTGAGCTCGTATAAGTAAGGGTGGACTACGGTCTGGGGCTACGACCTATTTGTGGGGGAAATAAGGATGGTTTGTGTAAGGGAACCTCTCCGGAGCTACGGCTCAAGGCTACGGCCTATTTTCCAATATGGTTGGTGTAAAGGGGAATCCGTGTATCCAATGGTACCAAATTCAAGAAATAATGTATGCATATGAAGTATAACTTGATGATTATGAATTTTGTATGATTTGTGGATTAAGCATGAGATTATATGTTTCAAATTATGCATATGTCATCCAAATGATCATTACATCACTCATGACACTAGCTATTATTTGTACTTGTTATAACTACCTCAGTAGGCTATGTAAGCCTAACATGTATGTCTCATGCATTTTTAGGACCTTGAAAGAATTCCGACTTCGGATCGTGTGCTTCTATTGCAAGTCAACTCCTCATAAGCTATATGTATGCATATCCTTGCTTTAAACTCCTATTGAAGTGGCATATGGTTTAGACATGTTTGTATAAGTTCCTTAATGGTTGTGTAAAAGTCATATAATGACTTAGTGATTTATGCATAAAATGGCATGTTTTGGGAATGGTTAATTAGTTAAAAGAGCCTAAAATGAGCCTAGAGTAAAAACTAGGTAAATGGATTCAAAATGCTATAAAATTTGGTATGGCAGTAGAATAATGGATTTTAGACTTGTTGGTAAAATTTGGTAATAATTGGACAACATTTGAGGGGTTAAATTAGGTAAAAAACCAGATAAAATCTGTCATTACAGGACAGGCTTATCGATGCGAGGCTAGTTGTATTGATACAACCTTACATAATTGGACTTGACGAAGAAGGGAGTATCGATACACTAGGGAGTGTACCGATACGGACTTTGGCAGTAAGGTCTGGGAAAATAATTGCATCAGTACGACCTCAGGCGTACCGAAATGAGTCAACCCAAGTCAAAGTGTTTCGATACGTGCTTAGACGTATCGGTACGAGGTCGTTGACCTTGAACCTGGAAATTGTGAAATTCAACATAGCGTACCGATACAGCCAAAGGTGTATTGGTACAATGTTAGTTAATTCCGTTAAAAGGCTATAGTTATCCAATTACAACGAAACTTCGCAGGTTAATAATTGTGAGTCTAATTACACGATGGTAATAAAGAATCCGGATTAGGGTTGCTAATTTGTAACATTTACGATTTTGTCCTTCATGGTGTGGAAAGTTCGAATCTAACCCTAATTATGATTCCAATCTCTAGTTTTGTCTTCTGATAACACTTTTTGACCTGATTCTCTACCGGACCGAGAAGGGGTGTTACAGTTGTCGTATCAGAGCCTAGGTTTAGTCGATTCTAGGACTAAACAAGTGTCTGTTATGAGTTTGTATTTGCATATGCCACTTAGGAGTTTATTCGTATATGTTATCTGTGACTTGCAACTTACACATTAAACCTTTTCTGTATGAATAAATCTAAAAATGTCTACAACCACTGATAGGCGTGCTTTAGATGAATCACACCCTGGCTCCTCCTGGACGCAGGGGGACAATCTGAGGGCAGAAGTACGACCCAAACAAGTAGGGCAAAATGATCCACCTCATCCTCTTCCGATGCCTCCTGCTCGGTAGGAGTATTTGATGAGTATGGCTGAAATGATCAAATAGGTGGTCGTGTCTCTCAGGCAAGAACCACCATCTTAGCCTGCTAAAGTGACTTCTTCTATTCTGAAGGCTCCTATTAGCGAGCTCCGTCAATATCTAGTTTACACCTTTACTGGTCAGGACCTGGATAATCCTGAGATAGCAGAGTATTGGCTGGAGAATACTCTTAAGGTTTTGAATAAACAAATGAGGTGTCCTGATGAACACAAGCTGGAGTGCGCTCTAGCACTAATCTTTGAAGAGGCTCGGAGCTGGTGGGACACTGTGATGCTCACGGTACCCGAGCATAAAGTTATGTGGGACTTTTTTCTTCAGGAGTTCTGTAAGAAATACATCAGTGAGCACTATATTGCCGAGAGGCGTAAGAAGTTCCTTCACTTGAGATAAGGAGGAAGACTGGTGGAGAAGTATATCCACAATTTATGCAAGTGTGTGAGGTATGGTACTGAGATCATACGCACGGAAAAAGAGAAATGCAGAATGTTTATTGACAGTCTTTGTGATGAATTACGTGCTCTCTTTACTTCTTTGGAGATAGAGGATTTCTAGACCTTGGTCAATCGAGCCATTGCTACTGAAGCCTCCCAAAAGGTTTATGAAAGAAGAAAGGGGAACCAAGCTCGGTCTGATAAGAGATTTTGAGATGATTCCAAGCCTCTTGTGCCTCAGAAGAAAGGAAGGCGGTGGGATTAGAAGTCTGCCACCTATCAGCAACTACCAAGGTCGGGATACGTGTCTAATTTCCAATTTTTAGGGGGCGTCTGCTACTCGTACAGCTTTAGTTGATAGTACAGGTGGTTCCAAAAGAGGTTCACAGCTTCCTTTGTGTAACTTTTTTTAGAAGAGGCACCCTGGGTAGTGCCGCAGGTAGTCTGGATCCTGTTACCTCTGTGGTGAGTCTGGTCACTTCATCAGGCAATGTCCGCAGAATCCAAATGCCCCTACCACTGTGGCTTCTCAGAATAAACAAGGGAAGAGGAACAAAGCCAGTGTCGTCCGGATCAGTAGGGAGACATCGTAACACTAACGCTTCCTCAGTTGGACGTGACCCGTAGACCTCAGCCCAAATGTATCATGTTCGAGGTTGAGAGCAAGAGGATGATCCTGATGTAATAGCAGGTATGGTGGAATTATGTTCTAGCCTTGTTTATGCTTTGGTAGATCTAGGATCGACGTATTCTTTTATTAGTGAACCGTTGATTAAAAAGTATGCTCTAGAATCTAAACTAGTTACTTCTGAGATTGTTGTCTCTAACCCACTAGGAGATAGTATAGTTATCCGATGGATCTACAAAGCTTATTCTCTAAGGATCCAAGGGATCCTATTTTCGGCTGACCTAATGGCCTTACTCTTCCGTGAGTTCGATCTTATCCTAAGCCTCGATTGGCTAGCTGAGCATCAAGCCTCGGTAGATTGCTCAAATAAGAAATTATACCTCCGTGGGCTCGATAAGGAGAGTATAACTTTGATGAAGTCCAAACCTGAGCTTAAACAGACCCTTATGTGTGCCATGGAGTTTAAGGAAGACTTAAAGCTCAAAGATGTGCCAGTTGTGAAAGAATTCTCTGATGTATTTCTCAATGAACTTTTGGGACTCCCTCTTACCCGAGAAGTGGAATTCATGATAGAAGTACAAGCTAGGACTAATCCAGTCTCTATCACTCCGTCTAGGATGGCTCCGGTGGAATTGAGAAAGCTAAAAGCCCAAATCCAAGACCTTTTGGATAAGGGATTCATCCGACTGAGTTCCTTACCCTGGGGAGCACCGGTTTTGTTCGTCAAGAAGAATGATGGATCGATGCGTTTGTGCATTGACTATTGCCAGTTGAATAAAGTCATGATCAAGAACAAGTATTCGCTTCCAAGGATCGATGACTTTTTTGATCAATTGAAAGATGCTTCAGTCTTTTCCAAGATCGACCTTCGGTCTGGATACTACCAAATGTTGGTGAAGGAGTCCGATGTTCCAAAGACTACCTTCCGAACTAGATATGGCCACTATGAATTCTTAGTGATGCCTTTTGGGCTTACGAATGCACCCGCAACTTTCATGGACCTAATGATCCGTGTATTCTGACCCTATCTCGATAAGTTTGTGGTTGTCGTTATAGACGACATCCTGATCTATTCCAAAGACTATGTCGCTCATGCAGAACATCTCCGGATTGTACTTCAGACTCTTCGAGAGAAACAGTTATACGCTAAATTCAGTAAATATGAATTTTGGTTATCCGAAATATCTTTTTTGGGCCATGTGATCTCCTCTGCAGGAATCCAAGTTGACCCAAAGAAGATCCAGCCATCCTTGTCTGGATTCTTTCTAAGAATATTGGAGAAGTTCGTAGTTTTCTCAGGCTTCCTAGTTATTACCGTAGATTCGTTAAGGGATTCTCTTTGATTGATGCACCTTTAACGAAGCTCCTCATCAAAGATACTTCTTTTGCATGGATTGTGGATCAGAAAAGAAGTTTCGATCAGCTCAAACAAGTCCTTACTCATACTCTTGTATTAGTGCGACCGGAGTCAGGCAAAGACTTCACTGTTTATAGTGATGCATCCCACCTAAGACTAGGCCGTGTTCTGATGAAAAAGGACAAATTCATAGCTTATGCTTCATGTCAACTCAAGCCACATGAGCTAAACTATCTGACCCATGATTTGGAATTAGCCGTAGTTATGTTCGCTTTGAAGATTTGGCGGCGTTATTTATATGGTGAGAAGTGTTACTTATACACTGATCACAAGAGTCTAAAATATCTCCTAACTTAGAATGAGTTGAACTTTCGTTAATGCTGGTGGATGGAACTATTAAAAGACTATGATTTGGTTGTCGACTACCATCCTAGTAAAGCCAATGTGGTGGCTGATGCTCTTAGCCGAAAATCCACTCCCTCTTCGAGACATCTAAATGCTCACTTTTGACTCAAGAAGTGTGATAGATAAGTTGTTGGCTGAACTGAGAGTACAATCAACCATTTTGACTCAAATCAAAGCACTCCAGAATGCAATGAGGAGATGCAACCTCTTATTGCCAAAGTTAAGGATAGCGAAGATCCTGACTTTGCTACAAACTCTGAGGGCTTATTGTGTTTCCGTAACCGTATCTGTGTTCCCAACGATGATGATGTTTGGAATCATATCCTAAGTGAAACTCACTCTAGCCCTTTCTCCATTCATCCGGGAGCGATCAAGATGTACAAATACCTAAAAGAGTTATATTGGTTGTCTGGTATGAAGAATGAGATCACAGACTTCGTAGCAAGGTGTTTGACCTGTCAACGAGTCAAAGCCGAGCACAGAGTACCAACTGGCCTGCTACAGCCTAGCGAGCTTCCACAATGGAAATGGGAACGCATTACGATGGATTTGTAAGTGGTCTACCAGTAACACCGAAAAAGAATGATGTTATTTGGGTCATTGTGGACCGATTCACCAAGTCTCCTCACTTTCTTCCTGTGAGAATGGATTTCAGCTTACCTAAGCTTGCGGAATTGTATACCCGTGAGATTATCTGATTATATAGAGTCCCTGTATCCATTATCTCTGATCGTGATCCTCGGTTCACATATCAATTTTGGAGAACCTTACACGAGCCTTTGGGAACTAAAGTGCACCTTAGCACTACTTTCCTTCCTCAAACCGAAGGCCAATCTGAAAGAGTTATTCAGGTAGCTCTAAATCCTTCCTTGGGTCATGTGTGTAAATGTTTTGTACCAACTCTGACTCTTCCTTGTAGATTCTGGAGGATATGCTCTGAGCTTGTGTCATTGACTTCAGGAACTCGTGGGAGAAATCCCTACCCTTAGTCGAGTTCGCTTACAACAACAGTTACCAGGCTTCAATTCAAATGGCCCCGTACGAAGCCCTCTATGGAAGGAAATGTAGAACTCCTCTTTGTTGGACCGAACTCAATGAAGGCAAGATGTTAGGCCCTAATTTGCTTTGGGAAACTAAAGAAAGGACAACCATTATCCGTGATCGACTTATGGTTGCCTTCGACCGACACAGATCCTATGATGATCTAAAAAGAAGAGATATCCAGTACAAGGTTGGTGAAAGAGTCTTCCTCAAGGTATCTCTGTGGAAGAAGATTATTCATTTCGGGAAGAAAGGAAATCTAAGTCATCATTTCATTGGTCCATTCGAAGTGATCGAAAAAGTTAGACATGTTGCTTACCGATTAGCTCTACCTAAGGAGTTAAGTCAGATCTATAACGCCTTTCATGTGTCTATGCTACGCAAATACCGGTCAGATCTCTCCCACGTGATTGAACTGGAATCCGTGGAGATTTAATCTAATCTAACGTACGAGGAAGAACCGATGCAGATCCTCGCATGAGAAGTTAAACGACTTCGTAATAAATCCATGCCCGTAGTAAAGGTTCTATGGAGAAGTTATTCCGTTGAAGAAGCAACATGGGAACCCGAAGAAACTATGCAAAATCAGTATCCCCAATTGTTAATTTTCTTAAGGGGGAAAAGTTATCACATCCTAAAAATTGGCCTAGTCAGGATTAGGTTCCGCTAATCAGAAATTTTGAAACTGATGTGATAATGCTTGTAATGATTGACTTTTGTACCCCTCATGATAAATGAAATTACATTTTAGACCTATGTGAGTAAATGGACCCTTGGAATGAAATTGGAAGCCCAAAGTGCAAATCTGAGCTAGTCGTATCGATACGGCCATGTGAGTATTGATACGGTCTAATCGTTAATAACTAACTTTCTTATTTTAGCGTGGGTGTACCGATAAGGACAGAAGCTTATCGATACGGGTCCCCTATTTTGAGCCAAAATGATGTCGTTTTGTAAGGAAATGAATGATGTAAGTGATGAGTCATCCCTTTGGCTGCCACCCCACGTGACTAGGTCACTTCTAAGCTGAAAAGATGATGGTTTCTTTAAGAACACTAAGTTGGGATTAGCAAACCGTCAAGTGAGGGAAATGATCCTATTAGTTGTTGGGTTGGTGAAGAAATGATTAAGGGCTTAATCATTTAAAGTATATAGAAAAAGGAGAAGCTTTCTCATTTGTTCACCCCTCTCGAAAGCAAAAACACTCACTCTTGTCCTTCACCAAGCAAGCACCACCATCTTCATCTTCTACCTTGAGCTAAGCTAGCACCTCGGTGCAATCTTTGGTTCTTGTTCAAGTTCAATATACCATTTGAAAGCCCACATTACGGTGAGTAAAACCCCTATATTGATTTTATGATTTTACCTTTCATTGAAGTTTAATTTCAAAATTAGGTCTTCTATGTTCAAAGGAAGGCCTATGAGTTAGGATGATGATTTCATCAATTTGATGTTGTCTTTAAAGCTTTGGTAAGCTTGAAACACGTTTCCAAGCTTTGAATTAAATCCTAAATTCAAACCCCTAATTTTGTGCTAGTTCAAAAAGTGAAGAAGGATTCCTCGTCATCTCCGAAGAAAGCTAAGAACAATGGGATTGTGATTCGAGAGCCCCGCAATCAAGGTGAATGTAGTTGTGTTAAGGGATAGGCTCGGTGCCATACCGTTACATTATTTGATGAATATGAGTGTATTTAAATAAGGGCTCATGTAGAGCAAACTATGTTGGATTCGATTAGTGGTTTCGGTAAGTATCTTGTATTGCTTGATATGTGTAAATTTGGATATGACATGCTTGATATATGATACATGGAGCTAAGGCTCAACTTTGATATATGATATGTTATGATCTGAAAGATATGAAATATGTTACTTATATGATCTTTGTGTATAAGTGGACATTGGATACAATTGGAATGCCATAGGATTATTTGAGCTCATATAAGTAAGGGTCGACTACGGTGCGGGGCTACAGCCTATATGTGGGGAAATAAGGATGGTTTGTGTAAGGGAACCTCTCTGGAGCTACAGCTCAAGGCTACAACCTATTTTCCGATATGATTGGTGTAAAGGGGAATCTGTGTATCCCATGGTACCAAATTCAAGAAATAATGTATGCATATGAAGTATAACTTGATGATTATGAATTTGTATGATTTGTGGATTAATCATGAGATTATATGTTTCAAATTATACATATGTCATCCAAATGATCATTACGTCACTCATGACACTAGCTATGTAAGCCTAACATGTATGTCTCATGCATTTTTAGCACCTTGAAAGAATTCCAGCTCCCGATCGTGTGCTTCCGTTGCAAGTCACCTCCTCATAAGCTATATGTATGCATATCCTTACTTTAAACTCCTAGTAGAGTGGCATATGGTTTAGACATGTTTTGTATAAGTTCCTTAATGGTTGTGTAAAAGTCCTATAATGACTTACTGATGTATGCATAAAATGGCATGTTTTTGGAATGGTTAATTAGTTAAAAGAGCCTAAAATGAGCCTAGAGTAAAAAATAGGTAAATGGAATCAAAATGCTATAAAATTTGGTATGGCGGTAGAATAATAGATTTTGGACTTGTTGGTAAAATTTGGTAAAAATTGGACAATATTTGAGGGGTTAAATTAGGTAAAAACCAGATAAAATATGTCATTACAGGACAGGCGTATCAATACAAGGCCAACTGTATTGATATGACCTTGCATAATTGGACTTGATGAAGAAGGGAGTATCGATACACTAGGGAGTGTACCGATACGGACTTTGGCAGTAAGGTCTGGGAAAATAATAGCATCGATACGACCTTAGGCATACCGAAACGAGTCAACCCAAGTCAAAGTGTTTCGATACGGGCTTAGACGTATCGGTACGGGGTCGTTGACCTTGAACCTAGAAATTGTGAAATTCAATATAGCGTACCGATACGGCCTAAGGTGTATCGGTACGGTGTCAATTAATTCTGTTAAAAGGCTATAGATATCCAATAACAACGAAACTTCACAGGTTAATAATTGGTGAGTCTAATTACAAGATGGTAATAAAGAATCCAGATCAGGGTCTCTAATTTGTAACGTTTACAATTTTGTCCTTCCTAGTGTGGAAAGTTCGAATCTAACCCCAATTCTGATTCCAATCTATGATTTCGTCTTCTGATAACACTTTTCGACCCGGTTCTCTACTGGACCTAGAAGGGGTGTTCAGTTATGGTATCAGACCCTAGGTTTAGTCGATTCTAGGACTAAACATGCGTTCGTTATGAGTCTGCATTTGTATATGTCACTTAGGAGTTTATTTGTATATGTTATCTGTGACTTGCAACTTACACGATTAAACCTTTTTTGTATGAATAGATCTAAAAATGTCTGCACCCACTGATAGGCGTGTCGTAGATGAATCATACCCTGGCTCCTTCTCGACGCAAGGGGACAATCTGAGGGCAGAAGTAAGGCCCAAACAAGTAGGGCAGAACGATCCACCTCATCCTCCTCCGATGCCTCCCGCTCAGCAGGAGTATCTGATGACTATGGCTGAAATGATCAAACAGGTGGTCGTGTCTCTCAAGCAAGAACCACCATCTCAGCCTGCTAAAGCGTCTTCTTCTGTACTAAAGGCTCCTATTAGCGAGCTCCGTTAATATCCAGTTTACACCTTTACTAGTCAGGACCTGGATAATCCTAAGATAACATAGTATTGGCTGGAGAATACTCTTAAGGTTCTGAATAAACAAATGAGGTGTCTTGATGAACACAACCGGGAATGGGGTGTTACAGAAAATAAAAAAAAAGTCTCAATCTCACCGTCTCTTTAGCTACACCAGGTTGATGAAATAATTGGCATACCTCCATGAATTGCTTCAAGTGTTGCCTTGGGTCTCCAGTAGGTGATCCATCGAATTGGCCTACATTCAATAAAGTTAGAATAATTACCAGTTTAAGTTTAAAATTAACTGCATTTACCTCAGGACCAATTAGTCATGGCATCAAATTGTCCATATTTGGTGCCAAGTGTTCTCTAATAGGTCTCACTTTGGCAATGTTAGCAACAGTAGTAGGAGCGAGAAGAATGTCATCACTTAATGGTGTGGTGGAGCAATTCAAGTACACCGAACACCGAGTTTGGAGCAACTGCACTTCGCGCATACACAATCTGGAAACAGGAGCAAGAGTTGGCATGGTGGACCGCTCAGATGACAGAGGTTGCTCAGAAGATACAGTTTCTGGCAGAAGACGCCATCGAACTTCATGACTGTGTAGACGATGAATCCAAAGAAGGAGAAAGGATTGTGTGGATCCTACGGGAGATTATAAACCTCGATACTACCTTGAAGCCATATATGTAGTGGGGTTTCTTTAAGTTGTTGTAACCAAACTACGTTCCCATCAATGCAAGTCATTTAATGATAATATTTTCTGAACTCAGTGTCGCTCTTTGCATTCATGCATTGTTTTGTGTTTCGTCTGCATTTTTTAATAATCTTTTAGTCAGTATATTTGTTTGCATCCTGACTAATTACTATCGATTAATTAAAGGGGGTTTTTATTTCAGAAAGATAGCATTTTGGTTCTTTACATTACAATCATTCCACATCTCTACTGTACTCACTTATGAACAAGGCAAATGGAAGAAGGTTTTGCCAAGTTGGAAGCTGAACTCAGAGGCCAGCTGGAACGAGCCCAACAGGAATTAAGAGATACCATCATCAAGTCCTAACAAGACATGATGAAGGAGATTTCTCAGCTGATAAAGTCTAATTTGAGAGGAAAGGCGACATCGAGAAACTAACTCAAGACTTGGGAATAAACCATCTTCAACACAGCTTGAAATGACTTACATCGTTTTTGGTTAGCACATGATGGACATTTTCTTCCTCCCACAATCGACAATGTTTTCTAGGTTTTGAAATAGATTTTTCTGAACAATCTTTCTTCCTATTTCTTGTAGCGAGTTATGCATCCACAACTTGTTTTTATGAACCTTTAGTAGAGACTTCTTAATGAGAACATCGATTCCAATATCCGAGAAAAACTCACAACCATCCAATACTTTCATTACAAAATCTTTCTCCTCCCCATTGAAGAAGCATGCTATATCTAGAAATATATTCTTCTCTGTTTCTTCTAATCCATCAAAGTTGATTCGAAGTCTATCGATAATTTCTTTGTTAGAATCCTCTTCAAGTCTTTGGATTGCACTTCTCCATTGAACAAGATCTCTTCCGCACAAAAACGAACCCAAAACTTCAAGAGCTAAGGGGAGACCACTGCATATTTTGCAACATGTTTCAAAAGCTCAACGAAAGCATCATATTGTACCATCTCACTATCAAAAGCTTTTAAGTTGAAAAGTCAAACAACATCGTTGCATTCAACGTTGAAGGCTTATACTCATCGTCAACCCGATACCATTTTAGCAAATGTTCATCTCTTGTTGTTACAATGATTCTACTCCCTAAACTGAACCAATCATACCTTCCAACCAAGCATTTCAAGTGTTGTAAATTATCCATATCATCGATAAACAACAATGGCCTTCTTGTGAGACAACCTATGGCTAATTATTGCATTCCCATCATGAACATTAAAAAATTCAAAGACTTCACCGGACAAGATCTGAAAAGAAGTTGTTTCTATAGAGAAACGAGTCCAAATTTTTCTAAAACTTCTTGAACATCTGCAATGAAGCATTTACCTTCAAAACAAGATGACATTTGGTCATAATCCTATGGTAATCCCCACCAAACATGATCGATTTGGGTTAGGTTTCAAAACCCAATATTGGCAAAAAAGAGCTGAAATCAGAAAGCACCAAGAGAGAAGAATGGCAAGATTGAAAGGGAAAGAGATTGAGTGGGAGCCAATGACATTCTTGCCTTTGAGCCATAAATTTAGATCTGGAGGCCTGTTGCACCCGAATGCCCGAGTCGATAAGGAAGAGAAAGGAAAGAATGACCTGTGTGAGGCCTTTAAGAAGCTGAGTATCAACGCTGTGACAAATGAGAAAGAAGAGAATCAGTACATGTCGATGATTTGCCCCTACTCTGAGCTTGACAACTGGACTGCTGAAGAGATTCATGTAGTCTTTAAGACATGTTCAGAGTAATTCTCAAAACCAACCCCTTTGCTCCAGACCCGGAGACAACAGGGGATCTTATGTAAAGGGCCTATGTCCAACTTATAATTCAAACTCAATAAAAGATGCATTTTTCTTAAATCTTATGTGGTAAACTCTTTTCGTAAATAAAAAACAAAACCAAACGAAAATCATAAAATAAAACATAAAAAAACATTCCATTCATTCATCTTTTTTTTCTTTTTGTATATATATTTTGCCTTTCCCTTTTCAGGTCTTTAGAAGCGAGAGATGAAGGTTGGCACCACTATTACAGCCCATACTCGACAAAGCCTGATTGAACTTTTGAAAGAATTCAAGGGTATCTTCACTTGGTCATATCAAGACATGACGGGTCTTGACATTGACATTGTTGTACATCGGCTTCCAATAAAATCGGGATGCGAGCCTGTAAAATAGAAGCTTAGGAGGATGAAAGCAGAGATGCTCCTAAAAATTAGAGATGAGGTGAAGAAGCAGTTCGATGCATGATTTTTAGAGGTAGGTAAGTATCTAGAATGGGTGGCCAACATTGTCCCAATTCCCAAGAAGGACAGAAAAGTATGTATGTGCATTGACTATAGGGATCTCAATAGAGCAAGCCCCAAAGACAATTTCTTGTTATGCACATAGACACGTTAGTGGATAATACAGCTGGACACTCCCTTTTCTCTTTCATGGATGGGTTTTTCGGGTATAACCAGATTAAAATGTGCCCAGAAGATATGGAAAAGACAATCTTTGTGACACTTTGGGGAACTTTCTGTTATAACGTAATGCCCTTTCGTCTAAAGAATACAGGGGCAACTTACCAAAGATCCATGGTCACTCTTTTCCATGACATGATACATCGGGAAATAGAAGTATACGTAGATGATATGATCACCAAATCCTGATCCAAGGAGGAGCATTTGGTGAACTTAAAGAAACTCTTTCAAAGGTTGAGGAAATACCAGCTAAAGCTTAACCCAAACAAGTGTACATTTGGAGTTACATCCGGAAAGTTATTAGGCTTTGTGGTAAGCAAGAGATGAAATAAGATTGATCCAGAAAAAATTAAGGCCATACAAGAGCTCCAACCACCCCAAACACATAAGGAGGTTCGGGGTTTCCTGGGGAGGTTAAACTACATCGCCCGTTTTATCTCCCAGTTAACTGATAAGTATGATCCGATATTTAGGCTACTCAAAAAGAATAACCCAGGGACATAGAATGAAGAATGCCAAGCGGCTTTAGAAAAGATCAAAGAACAGTTAACCAACCCTCATATATTAGTACACCCATTTCGAGGAGGCCCTTAATATTTTATTTAACGGTGCATGGAAATTCTATGGGCTGCGTATTAGGGCAACATGACGATACTAGAAGAAAAGAAAAAGTGATATATTACCTGAGCAAGAAGTTCGCTGATTGTGAAACCAGATATTCTCCAATTGAAAAGCTATGCTGCACTTTGGTATGGGTGGCTAAAAGGCTCAGACAATATATGTTATATCATACTACGTGGCTAATCTCGAAGTTAGATCCACTGAAGTTCATGATGGAGGCCCTGACTTTATCAGGAAGGTTGGCACGTTGGCAGATGTTACTATTAGAATTCGATATCCAGTACGTGAGCCAAAAAGCAATAAAAGAGAGTACCATAGCTAACTTTTTGGCAAGTTGTGCCTGTAATGATTATGAAGCATTGAATTTTAATTTCCCTGATGAAGACTTGATGTATATCTCAGAAGATGATGAGGCTCCGACAGAATATTGGGTTATGAACTTCGATGGTGCAGCAAATGCATTAGGACGAGGTATAGGGGCAGTTTTAGTTTCACCAGAAGGAGATTATTACCCTTTTACCAATCGATTGAAATTTTTCTGCACTAATAACATGGCAGAATACGAGGCTTGTATAATGGGTCTAAGAGAGGCTATACAGAAGAAAATCTATACTTTAAGAATTTTTGGGGACTCTGCATTGGTTATTTATCAGATACATGGTGAATGGGAGACGAGATGCAAAGTTGGTAGAATACCACAAGTTAGTCTTTGAGTTGACCAAAGAATTTGATGAGATCACTTTCAAGTATCTCCACAGAGAAGACAACCAAATGACTGATGCTTTAGCTACTTTAGCGGCCATGTTTAAAGCAAGTGAAGGTTCTGAGATGATACCTATCAGGTTACATATGCTAGACTCCCCAGCCCATTGTTATGATGTGGAAGAAAAAATAGATGGTTTGCCATGGTACCAGAACATCTTGCAATATGTAAAATTTTAGCAGTACCCACCACAAGCTACAGAGAATGAGAAGAAAATGATCAGGAAAATGACATCAGTGTATGTCCTTGATAGAGAAATTTTATACAAAAGAAGTTGAGATCAAGTGCTTCTAAGATGTGTGGGTGCAAAAGAAGCTCAGTTAATTATGAAAGGAGTTCATGAAGGAGTTTGTGGAACACACCCTAGTGTCTTCACCATGGCTAGAAGAAACATGCGCTTTGGGTATTATTGGTCAACCATGGAAAGTGATTGTATTAATTACTCTTGCAAATGGCACAAGTGCCAAATTTATGCTGACAAGGTTCATAGGCCACCTCAAACTCTCCGTGTTATGTCAGCCCCTTAGCCGTTCTCTATGTGGGGCATGATGTCATCGGTCAGATTCACTCGAAGGCATCAAATAGGCATCGCTTTTTTCTGGTAGCTATCGATTATTTCACGAAGTGGGTGGAAGCAACTTCATATGCAAACGTCACCAGATCTACAGTTTGCAAATTCTTGAAGAAGGAAATAATTTCCCAGTATGGCCTACTAGAAAGCATCATTACCAATAATGCTTCCAATTTGAATAACAAGATGATAGCCGGAGTCTGTGAGCAGTTCAACATCAAGCATCACAATTCAGTGGTATATCGTCCAAAGATGAATGGGGCAGTAGAGGCTGCTAATAAGAATATTAAGAAGATAGTTGAAAAAATGACCGACACCTATAAAGATTGGTATGAGAAGCTACCATTTGCCTTATATGCTTATCAAACTGCAGTGCGAACCTCTACTAGAGCAACACTATTTTTGTTAGTGTATGAAGTAGAAGTTGTACTACAAATTGAGGTTGAAATACCATCGCTCCGTGTCTTGATGGAAGCAAAGTTGGAAGAGGCAGAATGGGTTCAAGCAAGATATGAACAACATAATTTAATTGAAGAGAAAAGATTGAAAGCAATGTGTCATAGGCAGATGTATCAAAGAAGGATGATAAGGGCTCACGAGAAGAAAGTTCGCCCGAGAGAATTTAAAGAATGTGACTTGGTGTTGAGGAAGAAACTACCAATTCAAAGTGATTCTCGAGGAAAATGGGCGCCAAATTGGGAAAGACCTTACATTATGAATAAGGTTTTTCTTTGAGGGAGCATTAATTTTAGCTGAAATGGATGGATATGAACTTCAGAGCCCGATAAACTCATATTCAGTCAAAAAGTATTATGTCTGAAGAAGAAAAGAAAGGAAAAAAGGAAAAAAAGGAAAAAAGAGCAAAAAAGAAAAAGAAAAAAAGGAAAAAGGAAAAAAGGGGTTCAAAATGAAAACCCGAAAAGGGCGTTTTGAAACCAAATAAGGGTCTGAGTTGAAAACCGATAAAGGGTGGCTCAGATGATTTGCAAACGAGGTCTTTCACAAAATTAATTCTCAAGATTTGGGTACCTGGAAACTTCATATCTTTTCGCATAATCACTATTTCCAGAGTCTGCTCAGCATAGTTGGCGTTCAGGGCGTCTTTTGGAGTCACGAAAGGAGGAGTTTTGGTCTCTGATATCTGAATGCCTATTATTTTCCTTGTAATTTCCTTTTGTGTTTGCCACAATAGTAATAATTTTTTTTTGCATAAACCTTATTCTTTTCCTCCTCTGATATCTTTCCCTTTCCATAAGCATCTTACATTGAAATGAGAATTAATAAGTTTGGCATTATTCTAAAATATGCAAAATATTTTTGAGCATTACTCTAAATTTTTTTGAAAGAATGCCAGAATTTGGAAGTATCCCGTAGTCAAGACTTGGATTTGGGGCATGAAGCGCCAACACAAGAAAAATATTTAAGGTGGAAATAGGCTTTGCTGCAAAGATTTTTCATGCAAACAATGCAAAGACCCTTGCGAAAACAAGAATCTGAGAGTCTTCGAGAGATGTTTGGACATTATCTTAAGGTAGCATGTTGCAAGACAGAGATGCTAACACGAGATAGTTCATCGCCAACGACAATGAGAATAATTTTACAAACATTGGAGGCTGGGGGCTTTTATTCAAGACCACTCAAGAAGGCCTAACACCGAATATTGATGGCAGCATAATAATGAGAACAATTTTACAGACCTTGGGTGAATAGCAGGATTCTAGGAAATTTGTCACTGAACATTGATGTATCAACTACAATGATAGTTTGACAAAGGCCAAAAGAGTGCTGAAGAATATGAGGATAAAGTCAGTCTTTCCAACCAAGAATACAAGATAACTAGATTGAATGAGCAAATGTGAAAAAGATCATATGTTCTCAATGAAGCAAAGAAGTACTAAGACTGAGAATGGTGAAGCAGAGATGATAGAGATGACTATCTATGATTATTTTGTCAACCATCGTAGCATACAATAGCAATATTCAGATGATTTCCCATGCATTAATATTGGCAAGCCAAAGGATCCCATGTATATTTCCATTGAGCCTTGTTCTTTGATGTCCTTGCAACTTTGTGCCCATGATGAATCCATGATGCAGCCTGGTGGTGTTTTTTTTAATTCCAATTTCACCCAAATTAAAGGACGCATCCTACAGTCCCCGAGGTTAAGAGTAGGCAATGGTGAAGATTTCTTTCCAAGGAATAGTTAGTGGAATTTTAACAACAAGAAATTGGTGAAGTCAACTAGTATTGAAAGATGGGTTGTTGCAAACTTTCTTGCTCGTTGTGATCCTAAAAACATGGTGCAAAGCCTTTCAGTGTAGAGAAATGAAAGGAAGTCATAATGTTTCTTTTGATGGGATGGGCCAGAATAGGTTCCTACCATGCCTTTCCAGAACTGAGAAAATGTTTGATATGATACAGTCAAAGTTTCCTGGAACTTCACAGTTTCTTTTGTGCCCATCACTTGACAAAAATAATGAAAATAACCTTAAAAAGCAAAAGTAACCTGCATTCATGACTAGGCATCCCTAGGGGCATGTTTGTCTTGGTCATAGCATTTATTTGAATTTTGACAGGTATAGAGCCTGCTTATCTATTCAAGCATAAGGAGAATAGAACCCGCCTATCCATTCAGGCATTTGGAGAATGGAACCTGCTTATCTGTTCAAGCATAAGGAGAATAGAACCCGCCTATCCGTTCGGGCATGGAATCTGCTTATCTATTCGAGCATAAGGAGAATGGAACCTGCTTATATATTCAAGCATAAGGAGAATAGAACCCGCCTATCCGTTCGGGCATTTGGAGAATAGAATTTGCTTATTTATTCGAGCGTAAGGAGAATAGAACCTGTTTATCCATTTGAGCATAAGGAGAATGGAACACATTCTTTCAGTTTGCTTATCTATCCGAGCATGAGGAGGATAGAACCAGCCTATCTATTCAGGCTTGAGGATAATAGAGCCTACTTATTCGTTCGAGCATAAGGAGAACAGAACCCGCCAGGTTTGGTAATTGGTGAAAATCAGTGTCCTTTGTTCTTTTCTCTATTCCTGTTTCACCAGAATGACCAAAGAGGGGCAGCTGCTGTCACTGATTTTCACTTGTGTTATATTAGCATATTTTTTATATGATATTGTTATATAGTAATTAGTATTATTTCTTAGTGTCATCGTTGATATAGTAGTATTATTGCATACATTTTTGTTAGTGTTATAGTAGTTAGTATAATAGTTAATAAATAGTATAAAACCTAAAATATAAAAAGAGTCCATTATATAAAACCCATTTAGTTAAAATAAACCCATTACAAAAGAGTCCATAAAAATTACATGTCCATAGTTTTTTTATATAGATCCATACATAATAATGCTCGATCAGCCCAACTAAACAAAACCCTAATGCTCTTTCTTATTATGCGCAGCTGAAGGACAGCCGTTGGATCAAGGGATTGATCCAACGACACAGATCATGCCAAATGGAGAAGATCAAGCACCGTATCCCCATCACCGTTGGATCCAGAAGCAATCGAACGACCTAGATCAATCAGCAGCAAAACACATGGATCACCACTCGCGCGTGGCAGCTACGCTCCCGACCTTCCAACTTCCTCCGGCAATATCATCTTTCCCGATGGTAGCCGCACTGTTTCCGCCTTGAACCGCTCCTCATCAGCACTAGTTGTAATCCCCAGATTCATGCAAAAAGAAACAAAAAGGGATTAAAACCCTAAATAGAGCATAGTTGAAATAACAGAAGAACAAATCCCTAATTCGAAGCCCTAGCTGGAAAATCAGGATCAAATCAGAAGCAAAACGGGAAAGACTAATCCCTAAATTGATGCCATGGCAAAGATCAAGCAATTAGGGAGAAGAAATCGGGGATTCAAGCTTGAAATTCAAGCATTTTTGTACCTATAAATAGCACTGTAAATTTCATGTAACAAGACACTAGATACACCAGATTCATACGAAATAGACACAATTCATATGCAATACACATTCGATTTCCAGTGTAGGAAGGCAAGCATTTGTAATCTAGACTTTCAAGGAATAAAGCAAGCAGATTTCTGGTAATCTCTTCTTCTAGTGTTATTATTTCGAATTTAAATAAAGAATAGGGTAACTTTTTTACCTCCAATTTGAATAGCACCGATTTTTGGTAACTTTTTCTGGAAATTTCATCGCCGGCAACAACGGCCAGTGGAAGGCGGCCGGCACGACAGATGTTCATCGTGTTCTTCAGTTCATGAAGAACTCAAAGAACACTTTAGAGAATTAAAAGGAACCAAATTTGATCCATTTTTGGGGGGTATATAAAATGATTTTTGTTTCTAAAATGAGCCATTTATAATGACCCACAAACCAACCCATACCCAGTTCATAACCAGCGCCCTACTTTTTCGGATTTCATACTGTGACCCTTTAGTTTTTAATTCTTTTAATTTAGTCCTTTTTCTTTCAAATTAAGAACCAGATTTTTTGATTATTTTCAAATCAGCCTTCAAATTTTGTTATTCTTTCAACTTAGTCCTTAACCAAAAAATTGTTTTAAAAAATAATAAAATGGTAATCCTTTTCTTTATTTTAAATTTATTTCTCTTAGTTATTTAATTAAAGCAATTATTTGTTTTTTGTTCTCTTTGAAATATTTGTAATATGTGTATGTTTGAAAACGTAGGATTAGGGCCTTCGAAAATTAGATTAGAGCCTTGTGTGATGAAAAACTTTCTTCATAAATAAAATAAGACACACTTAAAAACATTATAACTTTAATAGTTAAAATGAATGCAGACTTCACTTTTAGGGTTTAATCACTAATTCAGTTTTAATTTTAAAAAATTCAAACACACCTAATATTTTGTTGTTTTGTTTTAACAAGTGAAAACTAATTAATGCGGTGTCTTATCAAACGGGAATGACGGGTTAGCGCCAGGAGTGTTGGTGGTGATTGAAGTTCATCTCCCAGGCGATAGGGCCGTTAAAATAGATTTGTATTCACTAAATGGACGAATGAATTGAAACTCTTGAACTTGAAAATTCTAATTTTCAAAATACTTTTTTGAAATAAATTAGGTATCAATTTTTGGGCATTGTGGGGGTGCTAACCCTTTTTCACATGTAACCGACCCCCGAACATGTTTTCTCTTGTCTTCGTGGATCAAAAATGTTATTTTGATAAATAAAATGTTTTATTAAAATAACCCTTGTTTTTTAAAAGTGATCTAATCACACTTTTTCCCAAAAAAGATTGGTGGCGACTCCGTGTTTTCTTAAGTTTTCCAAATAACGTCGAAACTCCTAAAAAGGATGTTGCGACAAAATCCATAAATCCTTACATGCAATTCACCTTATTAACTAAATCTCCACATTGGTCCTTTTCAATTAAGTTGTCGCACTTTCAATCTTTATTAAATAGTCCTTATCTTAATGTACAATCAAATTCCAAGACATCACTAGATCAAACCAGATTACTATTAATTAGTAACATACTACTAGGCCGTATTTTGGGGTATTACACACGTAATGCTTAATTTAATTGTCTGTTTGTGAATTTGATTCCCTTTTACGCGTTTAAGATTTGGTTACAAGCTCTAGACTCGAGCTTCGTTCCTTTCGATTAAGTAGGGGAAAACGCTATTGCTCTCGTGGGAATACTGATTCTCTGTATGGGCCTAGTAAGTACCTCCGAGGCTCACGCCCTATGTCTTCGTGTGATACTGATCCACCATATAGGCATAGGAATGGGTCCCCTGAATTGAACTTGATTCCTTTGAAGCCTATAATGGGTGAGAATCAAGGGCCTTGCTACCATTAGTAGGGGAAAGCGAGGACAGTTCGGGAACCCTTTTAGAATCAAACCTTTGTGTGAATCTAGAAGCCCACCCCATTAGAGCCATGCGAAAAACCTTAGGCCTTGGAATTTGGTCAAAATTTTTTCGTAAGGATAATCCGTAGAGACATGCCCAGAAGTGCTAGAATGCACTGCCCAGTTATTATTCATACAATAAAATTATTTTGGACCTTTTATGTTATTCAAAGTTTTAATCATTTATGTGTCTTGCTTCTATTTTGCATACTTGTTTATTGCATGCATCTCATATCTAGAAGGGTTCGATTCTAAAGCACGTTGGTCAATTAGAAAAAGCTTTCACCATGGATAGATGGTACCTAAAGAAAGAGGAATACTATGCGGATGTACGTCACTGGTTTGAAGTCAACCAACGGGCAAAGAAATTTTGTCAGGTGATCACATGGCAGAAACACTAAAGTATGCTCACATCAGTGTGAAACAGAATATCGTGCATAAGCTACAACTGCTATGAGACCACTTCCATGGTGCAACCAAGTAGTTATTACAAAATGAAGATCTTGGTTTTTGAAGATGCTAATGAAGGGATAATTATTGATCCACTCGGCTTAGGGGAAATAGGTTCCAAGAGCGAGACAAGTTCGACAGAAGTATCACATCCTAAATTGAAGACGTAGTTAAGAATGTGATAAGGAAAATAAGACCAAGGCTCCAAAGACTGATTGAAGAAATAAAGGAACTGGGTGCTCATGATGAGACGTATTCGTAGAATATGTCTTTAACCTTTCGTAATAAGGACCCTTGTCATGCATTGAAAGCTACTTCTAAAGCAATACCTTAATGGAATCGATGACCCTTCGCTTGCATTCATGCATTTGCATTTTGTTTGACTATTTTTTGCATTAATTTATGTTGGATCATTGCATACATACACACATAATAAAAGGACTAATTATGGTAAAATTTGGAAAAATCTAAAAATAGAAAAAGCCTCGCATAAGTATGATATTCGAGTAATGGTCGTTGAACTAAAACTTCAAGACTACGCAAGCTTAGTGGGACATAGCCACATTGAGGTCCAATTTGCCTAGAAACAACAAGCATCTTTCTATAGGGGCATCCATTGGTGGGTCTGTAGTTTTTTTCATATCAATGAATGATGCGTCTTTGACCATGAAACCTTGAATATATGTATATATCATCTAAACCTTGTAGGTCCTCGGATATCAATTGCATGTTGTGACATTGATTCCAATGTAGAGATCAATTGATTGTTGTGAAAATGATGAAATATGATTTACTTCTCAGACTACTCAGGTCGACAAAGCAAGAAAAAGAAGATTACTTCGCCTTTGATGATGTTCGATGATGAGAAAATCTTGGAAATTCATAAATGTGGAATCGCGAACTAGGCGAGTTTAGCCAAGGAGAGTTGCTGTAAATTGAAATTCTAATGATAGTCTTCTATACCCAATAAAGACACATTGATTGTAACTAGTATCTTAAAGAATATCTCAGGGGCATTTTGCTGAAGCTATAATGTTGAATATCTAATAAGGAAGCAATGCTCCACCTATTTTATACATTAGCTTCATGAATGATTTTCAAATTCTGACAAAGTCAAATATTTAATGAGATGAAATCTCGAGATAAGTAAAAACGACTAGTAAAAAGAAAATCTCAAGGGCACTTCACTGTAGCCGTGAGACTGAGTATCTAATAAGATAGCAATGCTCTATCTGCTCAATGCCTTGGCTTTACGAGTGATTTTCAAACCCTGACAAAGTCAAACAAATTAATGAAATAAAATCTCGATGAGGTCGAAAAAGAAAAAACTGAGAAAAAAATGGCTAGTTGCAATCAGAAACTTACACATGCACTCGTAGAATTCTATTCTTAGAAAGATATTTTTGCACTCTCTTGGTTAAGCAAGTCTAAGAAGCATGACAAATTTTTGAATGGAGAAGAATGGTGAGAACTAAAAATGAGTTGCTTTTGACTGGATCAAGTAATGTGATAATCATAAGGATGAACCGAGCGGTCTGAGAAAAATTTCACAGCTTCGGAATATCACCGCAACATTCAAAGTCTTCAAAGACTTGAGCTATGCTTAAAGTGATCACTAGAAGGTTGATTCAGAGACACGCATGCACTTGATATTAGGGGCATCCTTTTTTTTCTTTTTTAAATGATTATCATGGTCTAGAAGGCATCTTTCATTGAAATAACACTGGATAAGTAAACCATACCATCAGATTGAGGTGGTTTACATTGGCCAATGATTTATGGCCCTTAGCATTGATAGACGCGAGAGGAAGAGATTAAAACCCCAGCATTATTCAAAGACATTCAAGGTAGGAAAAGCTTTGCTGCAGGCAAGCGCTTCAAAGCACCATATAGGGGCAAGAATTTGAGAAATCACAAAAGGCACTAAAGGTGCTTGATACTATTTCAAGAGATGCCTGAATGGCAAAGCATATTATTTTGATAAATAATCTAGATCAAAAGATCAGATGTCTTCTACAAAGCAAAGAGATACGGAGAATGAAATGGCAGAGCATAGCTGTCTATCTGAGTTGAACGAGCAAATATGCAAAGAGACGAAGAAGAAGGAAAAAAGGAAGAAAAAAACCAAAAAGAAAAGAAAAATGTAAGAGAAAAATTTAAAAATGAAAAAGAAAAAAAAGAGAAAACGACATGCATTCATGAGTTAGGCATCCATAGAGGCCTGCTCATCATAATCATGGCATTTGTTAAATTTTGAAAGGTGTAGAACCCGCCTATCCGTTCAGACATAAGGAGAATGGAACCCGCTTATCTGTTTAGGCGTAAGGAGAATGGAACCTGCCTATCCATTCAGGCATAAGGAGAATGGAGCCCACTTATCCTTTCAGGCGTAAAGAGATTGAAACTTGCCTATTCGTTTAGGCATAAGGAGAATGGAAGTCGTCTATCCTTTCAGGCGTAACAAGATTGGAACATGCTTATCCATTCGAGCATAAGGAGAATAGAACCTTTATTTTTCAGCATGCTTATCCATTCGAGCATGAGGAGAATATAACCTTTATTTTTCAACCTGCTTATCTATTCGAGCACGAGGACAATAGAACTTGCTTATCTATTCAAGCATAAGAAGAATACAACTTGCTTATCTATTCGAGCATGAGGAGAATAGAACTCGCCTATCCGTTCAGGCGTAAGGAGAATGTAACCTACTTATCTATTCGATCATGAGGAGAATAGAACCCACTTAACCATTCGAGTAAGAGGGGGATAGAACCTTCATTTATCAGCACCTGCTTATCTATTCGAGCATGAGGAGAATAGAACCCGCTTATCCATTTAAGCATGAGGAGGATGGAACCTTTATTTTTCAGCACATGTTTATCTATTCGAGCATGAGGAGAATAGAACACGCCTATCCGTTCAGGCATAAGGAGAATGGAACCTGCCTATTTGTTCAGGCAAGGAGAATGGAACCTGCCTACTCGTTTAGGAATAAGGAGAATGGAACCCGCCTATTCGTTCGGGAATAAGGAGAATAGAACCCGCTTATCCTTTCAGGCGTAAGGAGATTGGAACCCGCTTATCCGTTCAGGCATTAGGAGAATGGAACCCACCATCCTTTTAGGTGTAAAGAGATTGGATCCCGCATATCTATTCGGGCTTGAAGAGAATAGAACTTGCTTATCCATTCAAGCATGAAGAGAATGGAACCTTTATTTTTCAGCACAACGCCTATTCATTCGGGCGCAAGGAAAATGGAACCCTTATTTTCAGCAATTACCTATCCGTTCCGGCGCGAGGAGATTGGAACCAAGCTTTGATGTCCATCCACCAATTTTGCAGTGTGATTGGCTAAAATCAGTGTCTTTTGTTATTTGCTCTATCCCTGTTTCACAAGAATGAGCAAAGAGGGGCAGCCGTTGTCACTAATTTTTAGCCTGACATAAAATACAAGGGAAGAGATCGCATCAAATATGGAAAAAGGGGAAGCAAATCCCAAATCAATGCAAATCTGACCAAAGTCAAAGGGAAATCTGAATCATTCAAGTAAGGCAAGGAATCGAGCATAATCATAACAAACATGGAAAGTCAATGATTCATCACTACAAACTTATGGCAAATTTCTGATAGGATCCAAGCGTTTTCAGGCCGAGATGTCTTCTTATGTATTGACCTTCTTTCAGTTACTTTTCCAACGCTTCTTTAAACGCCTCAATCGGACGTCGGGAGCTCAAGATATGCTCATTTTACTGAAGACAACGCGTGCAGAAAATCATGTACGGGTTCAATACGGGATTTTGATCTTAATTCGAATTTTTAATAGATTTATTAATTATTTGTAATTAAAATCAAGATTAGATATTTCTCTATTTGTTTAGGATTATATTAAATATGGTTTGATACCTTTCCATGTATACCAAGCATAAAAAGGGAATATGTTTTAGGGATTTTAGGTTTTTAGGGTTTTTGAAGCCTATAAATAGACTTCATTCCATTGTAATCTTCACATCCACCACTCATTCACTCACTCATCCACTCATTCACGGATTCACTCACTCACTACTCATCTTCTTACAACAACTCACCCTATTTAGCACACTCATAGAAGCATATAAGAAGCAGTTGCATTTTGAGATTTTGAGCAATAAAAGTTTGAAGCCTTTGTTGAGGTATATTGTTTAATTTTCTATTTCTTTTATATAATTTACTTTTGTTTTGGTTTTGTTTTCAAAAGAAAAAAGATAAAAGAAGTGTTCTTGGGATTTTTGGAGTTCAATAGTAAAAAACGTGTTTGGGAAAATGATTATATGTTTGTGAAGATCCAAGTAATCTTTTAAGTGAAGAACATGGCAGTGTTCTTGGTAAAAAGGGGTTTGATCCAAAAACTTAAATATTTCATTGTGTTTTATTTCATATTTTAATTAACTTTTAGTTTAGGTAAAAATCTCTAGGACTAGGTTCTTAAATGTCCTAGTTAGAGCTGAAAATAAATAAAAAATCTTCTTTACTTTAAAATTAAATAAAACACACTTAATTACATTTGAACCCCAATAAGTAAAATTCACTTAGACAATTCTTAGGGTTAATCACTAACATAGAATAATAAAAGCTTCAACCAAGTAATTTCTCCAACCAACTAATTGCTTCTTTATTTGTTCGATTAAAAATCAAAACCTAACTAATACGGTGTCTCATCAAACAAAAATGACGGGTTAGCGTCAGAAGTGTTGGCGGTGATTAAAGTTCATTTTCCTAATGATAAGGCCGTTAAAATGGAATCAAATTCATAAATGGACAATAATTTAAATTTTACATGAACTTGCAAATTTCGACATTAAAACTTTTTGTAATCAGCTAGGTACCAATTTTTGGGCGCTGCGGGGATGTTAACCCTTCTCCACGCGTAACCGACTCCTGAACCTGTTTTTGTGTTTTTCGTAGACCAAAATGTTATTTTAATAATATAAAATGATTTTATTAAAATAACCTATTTTTAGGTGATCCAATCACATCTTTTAAAAGATTAGTGGCGAGACCACTGTCGAAAAGGGGTTGCCACAGTAAACAACTCCAAGAGTTGTTTATCAATGCCACCCTATTCAGCAAATTCCTATAATGCGGACACCATCTTCCTCGAACTCTATTTTCGAATACAATCCTTCCAAGCTTGAACTGATTTCGACCAACTCGTCATGAAAAAACTGGATATGTCTGACATAATCTTGCTGATATTTTTCTAACAATGTCTCCAATAAGTCTTGATTCATGCCTACAAAGCACAAAAATTTAGTTGAAATATACGCAACTTGCTCTTTAGTTGAAATATAGAACTTTACAATTAAACATGTTTGATTATAATATTATATATATGAAAGTTAGGATCCACACACAGTTTGTTAATAAAGCTACTTGAACTCGGATCTCCTAAGATAAACATAGTTATCTTGTGTAAATATGTTTTTTTATTTTTTTCTTATTTAATAGAGATGCTTTACATTCTAAAGACAAATATGAATTTTCAAACCTACACAACATAAACATTTCGTCATTTTATTTAAATAAACTTATAAATATTTAAAATATAATTCACTTGATATTAATCTATTTTAAAATAAGTAATAAAAATTTTAGAATTATAAAATTTAGTACCAATTTTATTAATTAATTCAATATTTAAACAGTTATATTATTATTTATATTTTCACAAAATAATCTTACGTCCTACTAAAAATAACATATATATATATATATATAATTTGATGAATTCATATATATCAATGGTCATACTTAAAATTATATAGTCATATCAACTAATTTAATGAAAAGTAAATTTTATATTAATAGAATATTAATTTAAAAATAATGTGTATATTAAATATATAATATATCTTATATGAGAAAATATTTCATGCACTACGGTAGAAAATTTGTTTTCCACCCGTGCATAATTTGTAGGGTTTAAATGTTAAGGCTTAGGGTTTAGTATTAATATTTTAGTATTTGTGGTTAGGTTTTACGGTTTGAGAATATATTTTATTATTTAAAGTTTAACGTTTAGGATTTAAAATTTAAGTGTTAGAGTTTAAGCCCCTAAATAGGGAAAGATTATTAGATAGACTCGGCTCACTACGTCATTTGTGGTCCCAGCCAATAAGGTTCATCCATCTCATTTTTTTCCAAGGTGAATATCCACCTCTTTCTTACATGTCAATAGGAAGTGGGTAGTTATTTGGAAGTTTAAATGAGATGGATGAACCTTATTGGATGAGACCATGGATGACGTGGTGAGCCATGTCCATCTAATAATTTCTCTTAAAAGGGATATGTAACAACTTTAAAAGTCCACTTGTAGACAAAAAAATCCATTGACGATGTATCAAATAATTACTCATATTAAATATACTCGTACCAATATATTAAAGGGATCGTGAGGGATAGTTTTGTTTTTCTTTCGTATTTTTTAAAAAATACGTCCTATTAATTATCAAGTAAATATTTTAAAAATATACGTTAAAATCGGGTTTTGCTATACACAACCCTAAGGTTGTGTATAAGAACTGCTAGATTTCTATCATTAATTGTTATTTTACTTTTTAATAAAATCTATTAGAATGTAGTTAATTACATTTCTAAACATCATTGATTCAGGATGATTAATATAATTAATAATCATGTAAAAGAGTTTATGTGTTTAGGGTTTATGATATATAATTTTTAGGGTTTAGGGTTTATTATTTTAGGGTTTTAGTGTTGTTGTATTTTTATGGTTTAGGGTTTCTATGGTTTAGAGTTTATGGTTAATGGTTTGGGTTTAGGGTTAATGTTTATGGTTAGAGTTTAGGGTTTATAGTTTAAGTTTAGGATTTAGTGTTTAGGGTTAGGATTTAAGGTTTAGGGTTTAGGATGTTAGGATTTAATTTTATTATAAACCATAAATTAATAATATTTAATTTTTAGAAATGTAATTAATAAGTAAAATTATTATTAATAATAAGAATCTAGTAGTTCTTATATACAGTCCTTAAGGGCTGTGTATAGCAAAACCCTAAAAATATTAGTCGAATTATTAACACCGTTAATAGTATTTATCACAAATAGACACATGCAATATTTAGAAACAAATCATTATGAACTCAATAAGAATATCTATGTTACTCAATAAGCAAATCATTATGAACTCAATAAGTATGTCTAAGATTTTTAAACCGAAGAGTAAGGGACCTTTTTTTTTTTTACTTTTTAAGTACAAATTTCAAATCTCGTATTTTAATTTTTGGTAAATAAAGAAATTTAAATCTCTTTTTTGGCAAAGGCTGACAACATATTTTAATCTAAAAGTATATATCAAATTAATTAATAGAATTTCATTAAAATATTTAATATTCAAAATTTAAATAATTTACGTGAAATTCATATAAAAATAAAATAAAAACAATTAAATATTAATATTTCTACGGATATTTTCTTAAACTTTTCAAATTTATTTATATTTTGAATTAAAATATAAAGTTCAATTTCATCTTATTTCTATAATTTTATTTTTAATTAATATACTATATTATTACTTGATAATGTTACGTGTTATTAGGGTGTGTAATTGGTTAATTCGGTCGATAGTGGAATCGAATTAAACAAAATTAAATTAATCTACTTTTTATTTAACTCGCTAATCGAACTAAAATTTGTTTGAAAATTATTAACTAAAATTTGGAATAACAGTGGACATTTAAGTATTTTTCTATTAATTAATCGATTTCGAATTGAATTAACTGATAACTGAACTTTGAGAATATTTTAACAGTTAACTGACCGAACACTAAATTAAATAACCAATTAATCAAACTAAATTTCAATTAATTCGATTTTAACCGAATAATGAACACCTACTTAGGGGTGGGCATTCGATAGAGTTAAGTAAATTTTTGTGTTAGTCGAGTTAAAGAGTCATAATTTATAACTCAAATTTTATTTTATAACTCAAACTTTATTTGATTTTTTCGAGTTGAGTTTATAAAATTCAAGTCAAGTTGAGTTGTTCGAGTTTCTATTCAAATTTAATTGTAAACAATTTATAATGTTATGGAACTAATTAATTTCAATTTAAACGGTTTCTCTACAACCATATACAATACACATATATATTTCTTCTTCTTTTTTCCATATGTGATATATATAGGGAAAATATCTCAAGCACTGACGGTGAAAACATTTTGTTTCTACAAGCGCCCTAATTTTAAAGGTTAGAGTTCATAGTTATTTTTAGAATTTAGTGTTTAGGGGGGACTTTTTTTCCACGAGCACATAGTTTTTACGGTTTAGATGTTAGGGTTTTTGGTTAGGGTTAGGGTTTTAGTGTTTGTAGTTAGGTTTTAAGGTTTGAGACTAGTTTTTATTGTTTAGAGTTTATTGTACTGTAAATAACTATATCATCAAGATATACAACCACAAATTGATCAAGGAAAGGGTGCAATAACTTGTTCATTGAGGTGCAAAATGTGGCAGGGGTATTGGTGAGGCCAAATGGCATAACAAGAAACTCAAATGACCCATACCTTGTTACAAAGGTTGTTTTAGGCTTATCTCCTTCAGCAATCAACACTTGGTAATATCCAGAGTGAAGATCTAGCTTGGTGAACCATCTTGCGCTCCCAAGTTGGTCGAACAAGTCCATAATCAAGGGAATGGGGTACTTGTTCTTCACAGTGAGCTTGTTTAAGGCTCGGTAGCCAATGCACATTCGCAAACTACCACCGTACTTCTTTTGGAAAAACACTGGTGCACCATAGGGTGTCTTGGATGGCCTGATGTAGCCCGCATCCAAGAGCTCATTTAATTGCTTTTGTAGCTCCTCTAGCTCTGGTGGTGTCATCCAATATGGGGCCTTAGCTAGAGGCTCTACATTCAGATACAGCTCAATCTTATGATCCACCTTTCTTTTGGGTGACAGCACCTCCGGCAACTCAGAAGGCATTGTGTCCTTGAACTCCTCGAGGAATCGCCCCACTGCATCGATGATCTCCATGGTCTCCATGGATTCATTCTCCTTGAATTTGGATGAAGACAGTTTATTACATCCACTGCTGGTATGGAAGGGTTTGAATACATACACAAGACAGAAGGGTATAAGGTAAATGTGACAGATACTTTAGGAGCCTGAAGGTCACCAAGAAGAGTAAAACTTCATGATAGAGTAGCGCAATCTTGGATTTGGAAGCCTTCAATCAAGTTGTAGCAAGAACTAGGAGCTCTAGACTCAATCAAGAAAAGTATGGGCATATCTGAAAATTCAAGAGAAACTAGTTGGGGGTTTCTTGAAAATTTCAGATTCGGGGCTGGAAAATTAAAGAAAGAAAGACAAGATGAAGGATTAGATGATAAGAAATAAGAATATAAATAAAAAGATTAAAAAAAGATTGCGAAAGAGAAAGGTAAAACAAATCTGAAAATTCCAGCTTTGTTTATGGAATTATGGAAGATGGTGTGAAGGTTGAAGGTGGAGATGGCTTGCGATTTATTGTTGTTGTTTTGTCCTCGGCACCCTCTTAGACATAATTATCTAAGCAAGAAACCTCAAGCGGCTCTAACCCACCCTCCTAGACGCGATTATCTAGCAAGCAAGAGTGTGAAGATGATCTCCCTCACAAGAACTCGTCGAACTTATGTTGAAGAAGACTTCGAAGGAACAAGTAATCAGCACTTGCAAACTCAAAGAATACTAAAATCTCTAAAGAGAACTTTTTATTAATCAATGAAATCTGAATTACAATGTGGGTGAAGCCTCCTTTATATAGGCCATGGAGAAGTTTCAATCCTACTAAACTTAGGAATTAAATACAATAAATAAATGCTAAAATCTAATCTCCTAATTAGATAAGTAACTTCTAATAATAAATAAATGCTAAAAATAAAATCAGAATTAAATAAATCTGATCCTAATAGATATTGCATAATCCTATATTGATTTAAATTATAAATAATCAAATAAAATCTTGAAAATTCGTAATTATCCAAAAATCCCGTATTAGTCCCGTATAGGAATTTCTGCATGCGCTGTCTTCGCTAAAATAGACATATCTTGTGATCCAGATGTCCGATTGAGACGTTTCAAGATGCGTTGGAAAGCTAATTTGCAGCCAAACAAGTTTTAACAAGACATGTTGACCCATAAATGCCTGGATCCCATCCAAAAATTCGTCACAAGTTAGCTGACTTTCCAGACTTCACAAACAGATTCAGTTTCTTGTCCAAGATGCATCGTTTTTGACCTCCTATGCGTGCATTGTTTTGGCCATTATTGTTTGCATCGAACAAATTCAGCTTCTTGTCCAATATGATTAATTTAACCCCGCTCATGCATGTACCATTCCCCCACTCCTCAAAAGGATTCGTCCTCGAATCTAAATCGGCAATGAGATAACAATCATCAACTTCAATTGAAAAGGCTTCTTTGTTGTATGTGGAGTGATCTAATTGAGCTCCTCTCAATGGTTCAACAAAATCCTGAAAAAATAAGACAACACTACTCGAACATTTGTAATGACTAGTCAAAACAAAATCACTCGTCACATTCTTTTTCTTGTCTTTTTCTTTTGAGCTTTGTGTGACTTTTACCTCATATGTATTTTCACTCACCAAATTTGGGCCATTAATTTAACTTTTTTCACTCTCGGCCTCTTTACTCTCAGTCTTTTGTATCTCACATCCCATATCCCTCTCATAAAATTTATCATCAATGTACAATTTCTGTAGAGGAGAAAGTGTTTCTAACGGAATGATAGGACAAGAATCAAATGAAGGGTTAGAATTACACTTACTTTCTTCGTGGGGAGGTGATGAGAGTATAGCAAGTGGACCTTCTACTTCACACGAGGGATTATAAGCATTGTCATCTTGTCTAATGTGTTCACTATCACTATCCTTTTGTTTGGGAGATGGTTCTTCTCCAATATCAACATTTGCACAAATTCTAGAAGTAGAAGTACGAAGAGAATCATGTGTACCTTCTGGTTTTGGGATGTCTTCATGGTTGGTTGCCTTTGTGTGGTCAATTGATTCAGCCTTTTGCGATTCCAATCTTTTTCGTTTTATCCTCTCACACTGTTTTTTTGTTTTTGATATTTCTTCATCTACTTTTTCCGGCTCTATTGTAGCAAACGAGAGCTTCTGGCCTTGGTGCACAACCGAGTATCCATTTGTATTGATACGATGGACAGCGCCCTGATCATTTTTCCAAGGTCTTCCTAATAGCAAGTGGGTGACTTCCATAGGAACCACGTCACACCATACATCATCACAATAGCTTCCAAGAGTAAAAGAGATTAAACAACGTTCGGTTACCTTCATATCTGGACCGCTATTAAACTCTTGAAGATGATACGGCTTAGGGTGTTCGTGGCATGGTAGATCGAGTGCATCAACAATAAAGCTACTCACTAAGTTTACACGACTATCACCATCAATAATTAAAGAATATAGATTACCTTGTATCTTACATCGTGACCAAAAAATATTTATTGGTATACGATAACGAGTGTTGAAAAGAGAATAAAACATCCTAATTGCTTTAAGAATCCAAAGAAAAGGTTAGACACCAATAGAATTATAGTTGCAAGGAGAAAGAAGAGTGTGCAACTTTTAGTCCTACTAACAAAAGGAAACAAGAAGGTGTTAGAAGATGTGTAAGAAGCAATAAAAGCTAAAACAAACGAAAACTAATGGCTAAGAATGAAAGAAAATTAGAAAAACTCCGAAAACCCTAGAATTTTATAGCAACTTGATCTACTTCGTTTGAGGTGTTTCCGATGTCAAAAAATTCTGAAATTTTATGTGGTGACTCCTCCAAAGGTGTAGATCTGATCTAGAAATTTTCAGCTCAAAATTCACTCGTTTGAATTTGATGAATTTTCCCTAATTTTTGAGTTTTTCACCCAAAAACGCCAAAATTCTTGTCAAGAATCGTCCCAAATCTGATACCAAATGATAGAGTAGCGCAATCTTGGATTGGGAAGCCTTCAATCAAGTTGTTGCAAGAACTAGGAGCTCTAGACTCAATCAAGAAAAGTATGGGCAGATCTGAAAATTCAAGAGAAACTAGTTGGGGGTTTCTTGAAAATTTCAGATTCGGGGCTGGAAAATTAAAGAAAGAAAGACAAGATGAAGGATTAGATGATAAGAAATAAGAATATAAATAAAAAGATTAAAAAAAGATTGCGAAAGAGAAAGGTAAAACAAATCTGAAAATTCCAGCTTTGTTTATGGAATTATGGAAGATGGTGTGAAGGTTGAAGGTGGAGATGGCTTGCGATTTATTGTTGTTGTTTTGTCCTCGGCACCCTCGTAGACATAATTATCTAAGCAAGCAACCTCAAGCGGCTTTAACCCACCCTCCTAGACGCGATTATCTAGGCAAGCAAGAGTGTGAAGATGATCTCTCTCACAAGAACTCGTCGAACTTATGTTGAAGAAGACTTCGAAGGAACAAGTAATCAGCACTTGCAAACTCAAAGAATACTAAAATCTCTAAAGAGAACTTTTTATTAATCAACGAAATCTGAATTACAATGTGGGTGAAGCCTCCTTTATATAGGCCATGGAGAAGTTTCAATCCTACTAAACTTAGGAATTAAATACAATAAATAAATGCTAAAATGTAATCTCCTAATTAGATAAGTAACTTCTAATAATAAATAACTGCTAAAAATAAAATCATAATTAAATAAATCTGATCCTAATAGATATTGTAGAGTCCTATATTGATTTAAATTATAAATAATCAAATAAAATCTTGAAAATTCGTAACTATCCAAAAATCCCGTATTAGTCCCGTATAGGAATTTCTGCATGAGCTATCTTCGCTAAAATAGACGTATCTTGAGATCCAGATGTCCGATTGAGGCGTTTCAAGATGCGTTGGAAAGCTAATTTGCAGCCAGACAAGTTTTAAGAAGACATGTTGACCCATAAATGCCTGGATCTCATCCAAAAATTCGTCGCAAATTAGCTGACTTTCCAGACTTCACAAACAGATTCAGTTTCTTGTCCAAGATGCATCGTTTTTGACCTCCTATGCGTGCATTGTTTTGGCCATTATTGTTTGCATCGAACAAATTCAGCTTCTTGTCCAATATGAGTAATTTAACCTCGCTCATGCATGTATCACTTCAGGATGGGTCTGGGGTCATGCCCAATTACGTGGAATAGAGAACTCGAAGGATCAATGTCGATATCCCATGAAAAGATTCGAGTATTGCTCAATCGACTAATGAACATGAAAGAAATGCACCATCAGCAGTAGAGAAATTAAAGCATGATCATGAGAAGGAGCTAAAAGGATATGAAAAGATGATTAGTGAACTAAAACATAAACTCTCCATGTCAACACTAGAGGTGGAGGTACAGAAGGGTAAAGGAAAAGAACTCTCTAGGCAGAATCGGGAAGTAACCAAAAATTGAAGGACCTACAAGAAATTCACTTTGGATGTAAAGCAAAACAAAAGGGAGGAACGAGCATGGTTATTCAAAATTTGTCTAAACAGCTGGATGATATGAAAAAGGAAAGAGATAGCTATAAGAAGATGTATGAAGAAGCTACAAGCGCATCAAAGAAAAAGGCCCGAGAATGGAGAGAATCAAGTAATAAAGCCAAGAAGTTAGAGGAAGAACAAGCCTAGAATTTTGAGCTGATAACTCAAGTATCATAGTTGGAAAAGTGATTATGATGTACCACAATGGGGAAAAGGTTAGGATGGAGCGAGAGAATGAAGGATTGAAAAAGAATGTGGCAGAGTTGGAAAGCACAGTGCAAGACTTGAAGGAAAAGCTCACAAGTTACGAAGGAGCATTGTACCAAGAAATTGGTGCATGGAAGAGTAAGTATGAAACAGCGCAGCGCGTTGTTTAGAGTTAGAATGATGAATTGGTCAATTTCAAGAAACAAGTGAGGAGTATTGCCACGTATGTGTAGATCTTGTCAAGAGAAGCTACGACTTTGTTGCAATGTCCAGATATTGAGCTCGAGCATGAAGAGGCCATCTCCCAATTGCTACATGAATTGGTTAATCTAGGATTCAAGGCTAGCAGTTTTAGGTAATTAAGATTATCCATTTCATGTATTCTACCTTTCTAGCTAATGGATGTTTTTCAAAAGATTAGCTTTCAAATTCAATACCCATTTTGCATCCATGCATTCATAAACTCATGCACTTAAATTATATTTTATTTCACAAAATAAATGGTTTAATAAAGAAAGGTTTTATGGCAGTTTGTTTTTAAATTGTAGTCATTCTGCATTCATACAGAACACGTCTGCGCTCCAAGAACATGGTTGTAGAAGACAGAATCGCTAGTCTTGAGAATGATGGAGTTGAGGTGCATAATAGATTTGACAGGATTGAGCAATCTATGAAAGATTATTTTGCTCAGGCTCAGAGAGAGATAATGAACCAGCTAACTACTTTGCTGGGACCAAAGGAATCTGGAAAGGGCAAGGCACATGATGGATCGAACGAAATGAATGAACAAGGTGATACTACATCTCACATACTGAGGGACCACCTCCTGCAAAGAAGGTCTACATTAATCTAGCTGGGACTACTGCCGGTCATCTAGTCAATATTGGAGCAAACTTTGGAAGCAGTAATGAAGTCCCAGACCTAAATAATGTCAATGAAATTGAGAAAATCCATGCTGAAATTGAGAGGAAATATGAAGAACGTTGTAAGGCTTTGAAAGACCGCTTGCTAGAGATGCAAAAGGAGAATGAGCAAGGGTCTAGTGCTGCTAACTTGAGTTTGGTTGCTGATCTGGTCCTTTCACCCAAATTCAAGGTACCTAACTTTGAGAAGTATGATGGGTCGACTTACCCAAAAGCACATCTTACCATGTATTTTCATAAGATGGCCACTTATCTAAGGGATAAGAAATTGTTGACTCATTGTTTCCAAGAGCTTGTCAGGCTCGGCGGCACGCTGGTATACTCAACTAAGTCGGGTGAACATCGGGCCATGGAAGGACCTTTCTAGAGCTTTTGAAGAACACTATAAGCATGTAACCGAAATGGTTCCTAGTCGGGTTATGCTGCAAGCTATGGAGCAAAAACTGATCGAAAGCTTGCAAAAATATGCACGTAGGTAGAGAGAGGTGGCAGCACAGGTACAGGCAGCATTAATGGAGAATGAAATTACCCATATGTTTGTAAACACTCTAAGAGGGACACTTTTTGAACGATTGATTGGTAATGCCACCCATAACTTTGCTGACATGGTGATGACTGGCGAGTTGATCGAAGCGGTAATCAAGAGTGGAATGATAGAAAGTAGAGAAAGTTCCCATAAGAATTTTAAGAGGAAGGAAAATGAGGTGAATAATACAAGTGCTTATGAGGCTCTTAAGAATGTTACGATTACACCACCTGGGGTTGGATCAGGAAATTCACAAAATTCAAACATGAAGGATCCTCGGGGCCAGAGAAATGATAGGATGAATTTCACACCTTTACCGGTGTCATATTCGGACTTATATTCGTGGTTGTTGGATGTAGATTTGGTGAGACCTTACTATCTCACACCTCTTCAGCCTTCATACCCTCCATGGTATGATCCGAAAGCTCATTGTGAATATCATGATGGGATCTTTGGCATACAATTGAGAATTGTACCGCATTTAAGAGTAGTTCAGAATTTAGTCAATACTTGGTGTTGAAATTTGATGAACCCATATTGCAGCTAATCTGTTACCAAACCATGAGGGACGAGGTGTGAATGCATTAGAGGAAGATGATGAGGCCAAGCGGCTGAAGACTCATGTATCTGAGATCAAATTTCCTCTGAAGTGGGTGTTTGAACAGTTGTATAATAGTGGAATGATACAAATAGGAATAAAAGTTGAGAAAGAAGTGGTGACAGGCACATATTGTGAATACCACTAGGAAGAAGGTCACAAAATTCAACACTGTACCGAGTTTATGTGTTTGATTCAGGGTATGATGAATAACAAAGAAATTGAGTTTTTCAAAAAGAATGGTGGAAGAAAGGAAGTTGAGGTATGTACCTCTGAACCTTCGGGGGTTAAGTATTGGGTCAATAGGCCATTGGTCATCTCCACTAGGCTAAAGATGGAAGGCTCTTCAGCCAGTACAAAGCCGATAGTGACTCCCAAGATTGTGATTACTTCACCAACATCATTTTCTTTTAAGGATCCCCACAAGGTTCTTTGGAATTATGCTGCTAACGTGTCTTTATTGGAGAAACCAAAGCCCTAGGAGGCAGAAAAGCCACTGGATGAAAAAAAGAAGCAAGATGAAACACCTAAAATAGGAGCTGATAAAAGAAGTGGGGCATTTTCCAGAAGTGGAAGATGTTATTCACCCGAAACATCTAAGGAGAGTGAGAAGACAAAAGAGAAGGCTGCAGAATCGGAGAGGATCTTTGGGGAGGAACCTGCTCCCAAGATAAATGAACCAGTCATATAAGAACAGGCTCAAGAGTTTTTAAAGTTCCTGAAGCATAGTGAATATAGTATAGTTGAGCAGTTGAACAGACAACAGGCAATGATTTCTGTCCTCGAACTATTACTGAGTTCGGAAAGGCACCGCAATGCTTTGATCAAGGTGCTTAATCAAACATTTGTGCCAAATGATATATCAATGCACAAATTGGACAAAATTGTGAACCATATTGTTGTGGACAACTACATTACTTTCACTGATTATGAGATTCCAGAAGGAGGGATGGGATCTGTTAAGACTTTGAACATTAGAACTCACTGTAATGTTCATGTTCTTTTTGGGGTTTTGATAGACAATGGCTCGGCGTTGAATGTCTTACCGATGGTTAGCTTGCAAAGTCTACCAATTGATGATTCGCACATGAAAACATACAAGAATACTGTGAGAGCTTTTGATGGTACAACCCGAGAGGTTCTGGGAAAGATTGAGATACCATTTTTAATTGGACCTGCAATTTACAATGTTGACTTCATGGTTATGGATATCAAACCAACATTCAATTGTTTGTTGGGAAGGCCATGGATTCATTCTGCTGGCGCAGTACCTTCGTCTTTGCATTAGAAACAGACATTTGTGATAGAAGGAAAGCTAGTTAGTATTGGAGTTGAGGAAGATATTATTACCTCTGTAACTGCGGACTCCCCGTACATTGAAGCTGATGAAAATGCTCTTGAGTGTTTGTTCATGGCCCTAGAGTTCATAAATGCGACCTTTATTGTTGAGGGAAAGCTGATACCTCGACCGAAGTTGTCAAACTGTACCAAGATGACTGTTCGCCAGACACTTGAAAGGGGAACAAAGACTGGAAAAGGAATTGGGAAGAATCTCCAAGGTTGTCTGTGACTGAAGCCTATCATCATGAAGAAGGATTGCTTTGGACTTGGATTCAAGCCTAACATCCAACATAGGCAGAATGATCTGAAAAAAGAGAGAACCAAAGGAGAGCCCAATTTTTAGGGGTTGAGACTTCTTTTGAGCCAATGACTTTCCCTGACTTGACTAGCATCTTAAAGTCATGTGGGTTTGAAAATGTAGAGAAGCATCTTGAGAAAAACAACCAAGAGACTGTGAAACTTCATGAAGAGGAGATCTTAGGCGAAATCATGGAGGGGTTGCACATCAATGGCATATTTGAGGGATCCTAGCCTGGCAAGTTTTTGAAGGGAATACGTTCATGATTTCCTGGTGAAGCACTCAATAATTGGACATCAGAAGATCTTTCTCTAGTTTTTAAGAATAAAACAGAGTAATGCCAAGAACCACCTTGTACTTGTGCCCACGAGTACAAGGGATTATCTGTAAATGGCTATTATGCAAGTTTACTTCAATAAAGATGTTTTCATAGTGATTCTCAAATGGAAAACATGTTTCTTGTTTTTTTTGCATCCATTCCAAATATTTTTTTTTTGCAGGTCTTCAACTATTAATGGCATGAATGATCTTGAACCTAATCCTAAATTAGATTCTGAGCGGCCAACGTGTCTAATGGAAGTTAATGAGTGTAAAGATGAGACAGAATGTGAAATCCCATACAAATTACTGAGGTTGGTAGAAAAGGAAGACAAATAGATCTTGCCTCATAAAGAAGAGATAGAAATTCTGAATCTCGAAACGGATGAAGTCAAAAGATAGGTGAAAATTGGTACTGCTTTCTCTCTAAAAATTAGACAAGAGTTAGTTTATTTGTTGCGAGAATTCAAAGATGTCTACGCCTGGTCTTATCAAGATAGGATTGGATATGGATATAGTGGTACATAAGTTGTCCATAAGTTCATAATGCAAACCGGTTCAACAGAAGCTCAAAAGGTTGAGGCCGAAGATGGTATTAAAGATCAAAGAGGAGGTACAAAAGTATATTGATGCAGGTTTCTTGCAGGTGGCAAGATATCCAGAGTGGGTAGCCAATATATTACCAGTGCCGAAGAAAGATGGAAAAGTACGCATATGTGTGGACTATAGAGATTTGAATAAAGCAAGCCCGAAGGATAACTTTCCTTTGCCCCATTTTGACATTTTGGTTTACAATACATCAAGACATTCATGGTTCACCTTCATGGATGGCTTCTGGGGATACAACCAGATAAAGATGAATCCATAGGATATAGAAAAGACAACGTTCATAACCTTGTGGGGCACGTACTGTTAAAAGGTGATGCTTTTTGGATTGAAGAATGCAGGGGCAGCATATCAGCGAGTCATGGTAACACTTTTCCATGATATGATGCACAAAGAGATTGAGGTGTATGTGGATGATATGATTGCCAAGTCCCAGACTAAAGAGGAACATATTCAGAACTTAAGGAAGTTGTTTCAAAGATTGAGAAAATACCAATTGAAGCTCAATCCTAACAAGTGCACTTTCGGAGTTACATATGAGAAACTCTTGGGCTTCGTGGTTAGTAGAAGAGGATTTGAGATTGATCTGGACAAAATGAAAGCAATCCAAAATCTTCCACTGCCTCGTTTACAAAAAGAAATACGAGGATTCCTTATGAGATTGAATTACGTTTCTCGATTTATTTCCCAGTTGACTGATAAATGTGATCCAGTCTTCAGATTTGTTAGAAAGAATAATCTAGGGAAATGGGACGAGAAATGCCAAAAGACGCTCGAAAAGATCAAGAAATATCTAACCAATGCTCCAATTTTAGTTGCACCGGTCCCAAATAGACCATTCATCCTTTACTTGACAGTTTATGAAAATTCTGGGACAACGTGATGATGTAGGAAAGAAGGAAAGAGCCATTTGTTACTTGAGCAAAAAGTTTACAAAATATGAAGTACGGTACCATCCAATTCAAAAATTATGTTGTTCCTTAGTTTGGGTAACTCGTAGACTCAGACAGTATATGTTATACCACACTACTTGGTTAATATCTCGCCTTGATCCATTGAAGTTCCTGATGGAAGCTCCAGTGTTGACTAGAAGATTGGCTCATTAGAAAATGTTGCTATCGGAGTTTGATATTGTATATGTAAGTCAGAAAGCAATAAAATGAAGTATCATAGCAGACTTCTTGTCTAGTCGAGCTTCAAAAGATAATGAGCCCCTGGATTTTGATTTCCCATACGAGGATGTGATGAATATTTCCACGGAAGGAAATGGAACTTCAGAGAATGAAACATGGAAATTGTATTTTGATGGGCTAGATTGATTTCCCTAAGCAATGTACACTATCCTTTCATGAGTAAATTAGGGTTTCTTTGCACCGACAACATGGAAGATATGAAGCCTGTGTCATGGGCTTGCGAGCTATTATTGAAAGAAAAATAGAAATTTTGAAAGTATACGGGGATTCAGCATTGGTCATTTACCAGATCCGTGGAGAATGGGAAACAAAGGATGTAAAGATGATTGAGTACCAAAAACTGATCCTTGAGTTGATAAAAGAATTTGAAGAAGTCACTTTCACATACATCCCAGGGAAGATAATCAAATGGCTGATGTATTAGCTACACTGTCTTCGATATTTCTAGCAAATAAACCTGAGGATATGACGTCAATCCAAATGCAAAGTTACGAGACCTATGCTCACTGCTACAACATAGAGGAAGAGGTAGATGGAAATCCATAGTATTTCGATATCTTTCAGTACATCAAATTCCAGACCTATCCTAGGGAGGCAAATGATAATGAAAAAGAACTATTAGAAGAATGGCTTCAGGATATGTGCTTAACGGTGAAATCCTATGTAAAAGAGGCAACGATCAGATCTTGCTAAGATGTGTTAACTCTCGGGAAGCAGGGATATTTTAGTAGAAGTGCATGATGGAATCTGTGGGACACATGCAAATGGCTTTGCAATAGCTAGGAAGATTATGAGATATAGTTATTATTGGACAACCATGGAGGGAGATTGCATTAAATATGCTAAGAATGTCACAAATGTTAGATATATGCTGACAAAATTAATTCTCCACAGATACCTTTACATACAATGAATTCACCATGGCCTTTTGTTGTCTGGGGCATGGACGTCATTGGTCAAATTCACCCCAAAGCTTTTAATGGACATCGCTTCATCCTTGTGGTTATTGATTACTTCACCAAATGGGTGGAAGCAACTTTGTATGCCAATATTACAAGATTAACAGTCTGCAAGTTTTTGAATAAAAGGATTATCTATCGATATAGATTTCCATAAAGAATTATCGCTGATAATGCCACCAATTTCAATAACAAGGTAATAGCAGATGTGTGTGAGCAGCTCAAAATCACTCATCACAATTTTGTGACTTACCATCCTAAGATAAATGGGGCAGTAAAGGCAGAAAATAAGAATATCAAGAAGATCATATCAAAGATGACAGATACTTATAAGGATTGGCATGAGAAGTTTCCATTTCCCTATTCGCATATCAAACTTTAGTGCGAACTTCTACTAGGGCAACACCATATTCCTTAGTCTATGGAACAGAAGCAGTACTTTCGATTGAAGTTGAAATTCCAACTCTTCTAGTTTTATCTGAAGTAAAGCTGGATGAAGCAGAATGGGTACAAGCTCAATTCGACCAGCTGAACCTTATCGAGGAAAAGAGGCTGAAGGCTATTTGTCACAGTAAAATGTACTAAAAAATAATACGGGCCCATAATACGAAAGTTTGGCCTAGAGAATTTCTAGAGGGTGATCTAGTACTGAAAAGATCTTGCAAATACATCGAGATTTCTGTGGGAAATAGATGCCTAATTGGGAGGGGCCTTATGTTGTTAAAAAGGCTTTCTCCGAAGGAGCGTTGATTCTAACGGAAATGGACGGTAAATAGTTACATAAACCAGTAAACTCTGATTCAGTTAAGAAATATTATGTCTGAAGAATGTAAAAAAGAGATTAAAGAAAAACAGAAAAAGAACAAGAAAAAGGAAAAAAATGGAGTGAAAACCTGAAAATGGCGGTTCGCAAAATAAAAATATCTATGGTGAAAACCCAAAAGGGGACCATAGGTGTAATCAAAAAATCAAAAAAAGAGGAAAGAGGGTTCAAGATGAAAACTGGCAAAGAGCGTCTTGCAACCAAATGAGGATCTGGGTTGATAACTCATAAACGGCGGCTCAGATGTGTTGAGATTAGGCATCCGACAATTAAGACCTCTCGGACATCTGGTATTTTGGGAGGGATTTCACATATGTAAACATCTTGACAACATTGAGGTCTGCTGGACAAAGGCTCAAGCTTAGAACTATATTCGGTCGATGGAGTTGCTAAATCCTTCATGCCATGGATGCCCGAGGATTTGACTTTGTTTCTTGATTTTGTTGTTTCAGTTTGCCATGACTTTTAAATCGTATTATATTTTCTCTTGTAAGCCTTAATAAATTCATGAATTCTCCTCCGAGCTTTCTTTATTTTCTAAAGTATCATGCAAGTAAGCTAGCATAATTCATTGAAAAACAGATGATTTCTTGGTATTACTATGTTTTGAAGGATTGCATATGAGCTTTAGCACTCAGGGTTATTGAAGAGGAGTGTATAAAGAAAAGACAAAGCAGAATATTGCGCCAGTAGAAATAAAGAAATGAAATGCTTGAATCAAGTTATACCTAAATCAAGTCAGAAGGACAAATAAGAAATAAATGAAAAGCACAGGAAGTGGAAAGAAAAAGGTGAAAACCTGAGAGGGCACCCAATCAAAAAAGAACGAAAAAGAAAAAGAAAAAGAAAAAGAAATGAAAGGAAAAGAAAAGAAAAGAAAAGAAAAGAAAAGAAAAAGAAAAAGAAAATGAGAGAAAAACTAAAGTGAAAACCTGAAAGGGCGCTTTGAGAAAAGCAATCTAAATTGAAAACCTTAAAGGGCACTTTAGAGCAAAGGGCCAGAAACGCAGAAATGAGGTTTCAAAGGTTAATCCCGAGTGTGAGAATAAGTAATAGTGCAAACCAAGAATCGGCAAAGAGACATAGAAAACCATATTGGTCCCCAGAAATCAGGAGTTGTTTGATTGATCCTAACGTGTCGTGGTTCATGCATCATACATAGAAAATTAGGGTCCTACTAACCCTCATCAAAGTATCTTTAATATGTTTTGTCAGGAATTTAGCAAAGAATCTAGAGTTCCTAATGAGAAGAACTCACCCAGCAAAGAATCTAGAGTTCCTAATGAGAAGAACTCGCCTAAGCAAAGAATCCAGAGTCCTAATGAGAAGAACTCACTCGCGAAGAATGAAGAAATCCTAATGAGAAGTGTTAACCTTTTGAAGAATGGGGAGTTCCTAATGAGAAAAGCTCCATTGTTCGATACCTTTTCATAGAGGTAGATCGGCATAGCCAAGAGGAATAAATGGGTTCCTAATGAGAAGAACTAGTTCACACTTTGCGGTTAGCCTTTTCCGAAGAATGAGGAAGTTCCTAATGAGAATAGCGTGCTTGTTCAATGTCATGACAGAGATGGACTGGCAAAAGAGTGAGGAATGAAGAATTTCATAATAAGAAGAATAGCTTTAAACCTCAGAAAATGAAAGAATTTCAAAGAGCAATGTTAGACTTTAGAAGATGAAGAATTTCATAATAAGAAGAACAGCTTCAGACTTCATGGTTTGGCGAAAGATTAAAGAATTTCATAATCATAAGAACAGCTTCAATCTTCATTTGTTTAGGGAATGGCCTATGGATTTGGACAAAACTCGAGTATTTTCACTATTTTCCCTATCCCTATTCCACAGCAATAAGCAAAGAGGGGAAGTTGTAATACCCGATTTTTACCCAGGTATCCTATAAATATATATGTGTGTGTGTGGTGTCTCATAAATAAATAAATAAATAAGTCATATATAAAAACAATATCCAAAATAAATAACAAACCCATGATATGTCCATCCAATATTCATATACATATAAATGTCCCTTTTACACTTCAAAATCCAATTAAAAGGTCCAAATTGAACTCTCCCGCCCAATTACAATCCTTTAAAGCCCATCTATAGCCCAATACATCTATTTTCGAAGAAAGAAGCCCAAAAAATACATGTGTGTTTGTTTAGCCCACCAAATCGGACACGTGTCCTCCATGACGTCAGCACTGACATCAGCTATAAAAGCCCAAATGAGAGAGAAAATTAATTAATCACGGGGGCAATTATCGCGCAATTATTGAGGAAAGAGAAAGAGACCAAAAGTCGAGGGTGGAGGGGCTTATCAGAACACGGATCGTCACCGAGAAGAAAGAACGTCGCTGGATATCATCACTGGAGTTTATCCGACATCGTCGGAAGGTAATCTTCCTTCGTTAACCTCATTTTCCTACAAAATAAAAAATAAATTAGATCTTAACTTCGAAGATAGAAAAACAAAAAGATAAAAGAAAAGTAACTAAGGACTTAACTTTTGCGGTGGCCGAAGTATTCGTTTTGCATTGGTGAAGTCGAAAATGGTGGTTTCTGGTAGTTTAAGTAGAAATTGGGGAAGCAGAGAGGATTCTGTTGAATTCGGTTAGCTTAGGTGTGATTTAGGGGAAGAACGGGATAAATCCTGTCGGATTGAGGTAGGATTTAGGATTTAGGGTTGAAAATTAAAAGTTTTGGATGATTTAGGGTTTCGTACGGGGGAAGCGTAATGGCTAGAAATCGCCTTGTGGCGGCCGGCGATGCCTGCAGCGGTTGGAGTTCGAACCCCGACTACTGGTGAACGGTTGTTTGTCGTGGGAGTTGGGTGACTGAAGATCAGAGGACGGATGAGATGGTGTTTTATGGTCGAAAAGTTTGGTGTTCATCCAAAATGGATGAACACGAATGAACATTCATCCGAATTCATGGTTTTTGATCGAAAAGGGAAGGATTTTCTGGGAATTTGATGTTCGAATACAGAGGATTTTGGATGTAGGGGAGAGTAGAAAGAAGAAAGTTCGGTGCAAATGGTCGTTTCAACTCGGTTTTGCCCATTTTATATCCGAGTTGAAACGGTACATTTTGGTATCAGGTTAAAATAACCCGCACATTTTTAAACGGGCCGGATATAGGATTCGTGCCTTTCTTTCTGGATCCATAGAGATTTGGCCATCTTTTTGTAATTTTTGCAATCTGGTCACTAATTTAATCAAATTAAAGCCCTTTATCTTGCAATTCTTCCAATTTGGCCCTAAATTAAATTGTTTAACTTGGTTAATTTAATATTGCTTTCTATGTATGGTTGCATATTTTAAATTGGGCATATAGTTTTAATATTTAGATAATTAATTCATCTAGTTTTAATTAGTAGTTTAGAGCCTTAGTTCTAAGTTCAATTAGAATCTAATAATTAAATTAGGAAGATCATTGTAGTGAATTAATGCATCTTAAATGGAAACTTTGGGGTTCAAATTTAGATGATGTTCCACTTGCTTGCGATGGAGTGTTGCCTCAAAATTGGCCTTAAAGATGTACATTTAATATACATTACAACTTAAAATTAAATAAATTCGCTTAGTCAATTTTAGGTTATTACTTTAATTAATTAGTATGGCATGTTAATTAGTAAATATCATTTGAATGTAAGTGTTCTGAGATGGACGGTATTCAAGCAATTGATATTGTCTCATAAAGGACTTTAAATTCAATTATATTCATAGTTTAATTAATTTAATTAAATGGAGCCTGATTAAGTTAGCACTTAAAATGAACAAGACGATAATAAATCATTCATTATAAACCTTTTATGTTGAAAATACATTTTATGAATATGAATGGGGGCACTTCTTAAAAGGGTGTTTTTAATCTCATATTCGATCTAAAATGTATTTTCTTATAAAAGGATATCTCTATTTGGAATTAAAATCCATTTGATAATTATGGTTAAATTAAATTCAAATTATTATTCGACATACCAAAATGCCACGTAAAATTAAAAAGGTACCGATAGCGCGCGTTTGTGGGGGTGTTAATCCTTCCCCACACATAACCGACTCCCGAACCCAAATTTTTAAGAAATGAATCTCTGGTTGTTTTTATGGTGTCTGGTCTACTAAAGTGACCGGTGGCGACTCCAAATTTGTTTTCAAAATAAAATAAAGGAAAATCTGATTTAACATAAAAAAACCTAATTTTTCAAGATTAAATAAATAAAAAGGAAAACCCTAATTTCCAAATCTTAATCATCAGGCTATTTTACACTCGGTTTAAAAACGACCACAACACCTGATGTTCCGCCTTGATTTGCTGGCAAGCGAGACATCTTGTTACGAACTCAAATATGTCCTTCTTCATGCTAGGCCACCAATAAAAAGAGCGAAGATCTTGGTATATCTTATTGCTACCCAGATGCACAACAAAAGGACTACGGTGCGCCTCACGAAGGATACAATCCCTAAAATCCTCCAAAGCTAGAACACATAAACGACCCATAAAATATAGGATTCCCACATCTCGTACTTCGAAGTCAGGTGCTTCCCTTCTTTGAATGGTCTTAATCTTTTCCACAAGTTCTTCATCTAGCACTTGAGTCCTTTTAATCTCTTACACCAAGGTAGGCTCCACATGAAGCTCGGCTAACAACCCACTATCCTCGGTCATCCTTAACCGAGCAAACATTTCCCTCAAGTCTGACATGGACTTCCAGCTCAAAGCATCGGCCACCACATTAGCTTTGCCTAGACGATACTCAATAATGAAACCATAATCTTTCAACAACTCAATCCAATGCCTTTGTCTCAAATTCAACTCTTTTTGGGTGAGGAGTTACTTTAGACTCTTGTGATTGGTGTAGATGTAGCACTTCTCTCCATACAGATAGTGCCTCCAAATCTTCAGCATGAAGATAATTGTCGCTAACTCCAAATCAAGGGTTGGGTAATTTCTTTCATGTGGCTTGATTTGTCTCGAGGCGTAAGTGTTGCGTGTAATAAGTGCTACGCAATTGTGCAAGTATACACGTTGCAAGTTATAGTATAAAAGATATCGTCTCCACAGGGATTGGTGCCACTTCAAGAATCTAGTCTCTTGCACTGTAAAAAAGTAAAAATACAAATAAAGGATTATAGGAGTTTTAACTAATAACTAAACTAGAAAGCAATAAAGTAAAAGAAAAGATGAGATCAAATGAGAGAGAGATAGGCCAGGTTATCGTGAGTTGAGGTGTGATAGCCGATTGGATCGTCTTGGTAAAAGAGTGCATGGGCAACTCAGTTGCCGTGGCAACTTGCACAACGGGGTTGCCTTGGCAACTAATCGATGGTTGCCTGGGCGACTAGTTGGGAAACTACTTGGGCCTCTGGGCAGCAATCTTCAAGGTTCGGCAGAGCGTTCTTCAATGGTTTCTTCTTATCCCTAAGTCGAAACTCTAGCTATTTGTGCATGCCTTAATAATACATCCCTGCGTGAATCAACGGTGAACAACAACCAATCTTGCACTCCTCTTAGCCGTTGAAATCCTTAACTTATTCCTAAGCCGGATTAATCTTCACCATCAATAGATTGAATAAAGATCATATTCATTCATTTCTAGAATCTAACTCTCCCGATATTAGATAAATAGATGAAGTTACGAGATCCTCTCCCAATTCACTCGCAAACAAGAATAAGAACCAAGAATGAATAAACCTTGAATAGAAAAGTGCAAACTCTTATTACCTAAACAGAAACCAATAGTTTCGCACAACCACAAAACACAATAACCATAGCCAAATAGATTTAGTTCATGGCTAGGTTCCAAAGAAACACAAAATAAATAATCCCTAGCATGAACCCAATCGAACAAGAAAAAAAAAGATGAAGAAGGAAGCTTATCGAAAATTCTCTCCTCTTGCTCTCCTTGGAGTTGTCGAAATTCCCCTCTCTCCCTCTCTTTGGAAGTTGACGATATGGCCTTTTATTTATAGGGTTAGGTCAAAGTCCTTCTTTGAGGAGGAATTTAAGTTGGAATTAAATTATCTTTAAAGAATATAATTCTTTATTATAATTATATTCCTACTAGAACTTCTCCTATCTTCTTGGAATTTAATTCTTCTTTAATCTCTTCATGGAAATCAAATTCCTTTGGGATTGGGCTTTGCTCCACGTCATCTTGGGCTTGTCTAGTCATCAATTTCGACTACTATATCAACTTTGCTCTTGTCGACAATTGCCCTGGCAACTGGCTCGGCGTCTCCTTCATGCATTGCCCTGGCAACTAGCTCGGCATCTCCTTCATGTATTGCCCTGGCAACTAGCTCTAGCCTTGCTTTGGCAAGTGATCCTGTACATACACACAAAACACACCAAAGCAACATCTTTTCCCACAAAAACTACCAAGTTAAGTAATCAAGCTCAACGATGGAAGGAAACATGGATTAATGCATGAATGGCTAATTATGCAACTAATATGAGCCTAAGTCTAACAATAATATGAGTAAAAGGGGTAAGAAAAATAGTACTTTTGAACACTTATCACACCCCCAAACTCGAACTATTGCTTGTCCTCAAGCAATGCAAACTCATAATTACCTGCCAAGACTTCAATTTTCACAAACTTAGCTTTGAACTTGATTTCAATTCTCTGAACCGGGGCACAAAGTATGATTGGCTTTTCATTTTTCGGAAAACTTAGGAGTTACTCAGAATCAAACTATAATGCTTGTGAGTGTGTGCGGAGTTGTGTGCAAGTTGATTTTTAGGATTCTATGCAAACAATAGGTTTTCAAATTACTTTATTGGGTTGTTTTTAACATGTTTTAACTAGAGCCAGTTTTGGGCACCTCTAGTGTTTTGTTTTTAGTTTTATTCGACTAGAGCCGGTTTCGGGCACCTCTAGCGATCAATTTTTTTTAGCACATGCTAGAGCCAATTTCGGGCACCTCTAGCATTCATCCAATTTTTATTCTAATCCCCCAATTTGTTAATTATCAACCTAAGTTCACTAGAATTCCTTAAATCAATCAAACCACAACAGTGTTTCATCAAATTTAGCATCATAGTAAAATTCTAAGTTTTTCCATGGTTATCCTAGAATAAAAATTCTATCAATTAAGTGCATTAGCAAAGTCATCATCGGATATTCATCAAATCTAAGCAATTCTTGTTCCAACTAAGGGCATGGCAAGCAATTTATGTATCCTAAATGTAATACTTAAGATGAATGTAACTAAACATGGTAACTACTAATAACAATCCCCCCCCAAACTCGAGTGAGGCATTGTCCTCAATGCATGCATTAAAGAAAAATAAAAATAACGAAAAATAAAATGCATACGAGGACTTACTCAGAGAGTTCGTCATCGTAGATGATTAGTTTCCTTTTGGTCGGTGTCTTGATTCTCTTGCTTGAATGCGATGGTTGTTTTCTTATTGGTGGTGGAATCGATCCTTGTACGGGGTTGTCCTCATCGTCCTCTTCATCAGTGTCATTGGCTTTTCGCTTGGAGGATTCAATTGGTGCAGTCTTTGTTGGTGCAATGGAGGACTCGTCCGAATCTGAAAAATCAGAAAATGATTCCGTAGGAGTTGATTCGGGCATAGGTGCTTTACCTTTGGCTTTTGCAGTGGTTGTCGGGACGTCTTTAGCTTTGGTTGCCGTGGCATCTTCAGGGTTGGTTGCCGGGGCATCCTCTGTTGTGATTACCGTGGCAAGTAGTCAGTAGTGAATTTCCTTAGCATAGTGGTTGTGAGTCTTGTTGGGGAAAAAAAACAAAGAAAACCTCGAAACTAAAGATAATGAAGAAAAATAAAATATCTCCTAAAAATAAAAAGAAAAAGAAAAAGAAAATATTGAAAGGAGAGCATGCTCATGCATCTCCTAAAGTGACCACTTCTTTGTTACGTTCCACATGGGCACCATTGTAGTGTTTCAATCTTTTTCCATTAACTTTGAATTCATGTTTGTCAGTGATGGACTTAATTATCACGGCACCATGGGAGAATAGTTTGACAACTTCGAATGGTCCCGACATCTTGATTTCAGTTTTCCCGGGAAAAGTTTTAGCCGAGACTTGAATAGGAGAACTAGTTGCCCTGGCGTGAATTGTCGTGGCAATAGCTTTTTGTCATGCCATTGCTTTGTTTTCTCCTTGTAGATTCGTGCATTGTTATAGGCGAGTGCACGAAATTCTTCTATCTCGTTGAGGTCCAACAAACGCTTTTGTCCAGCACTTTCCCAATCCATATTCACGGTCTTGATTGCCCAATATGCCTTGTGCTCGATTTCCACCGGTAGATGGCATGTTTTGCCATAGACAAGTCAGAAGGGGGACATACCTAAGGGTGTTTTGAATGCAGTGCGATATGCCCAAAGTGCGTCATCTAGTCTTAATGACCAATCCTTCCTAGAGGGATTTGCAACTTTCTTGAGTATACCCTTCAATTCCCGGTTGGAAATTTCTGCTTGCCCGTTGGTTTGTGGGTGATATGTTGTGGCGATCTTCTGTGATATGCCGAAGCGTTGCAACATCTTGGCAATTAGTCTGTTGTCAAAATGCTTGCCTTCGTCACTGATAATTGCTCTCGGCATCCCAAACCGTGTAAATATGTTTTTCTGCAAGAATCGTTGCACGGTCTTGGAATCGTTGTTGGGAACTGCAACTGCCTCAACCCATTTAGACACGTAGTCGACGGCAAGTAGAATGTAGAGGTTGCCGAATGAAGATGGGAAAGGTCCCATAAAATCGATCCCCCATACATCGAACAATTCCACCGCGATGATGTTCTGGAGCGGCATCTCATGTCGTCTAGAGATATTGCCCATCCTCTGGCAACGATCACATTGCTTTTAAAAGTCTTGGGCATCTTTGTACAATGTTGGCCAATACAAACCGGATTGCAAAACTTTGGCCGCGGTACGAGTTCCTCCAAAATATCCTCCATAGGGTGAAGAATGGCATTGCCGGAGTATATTCTGTTGCTCTTCTTCAGGGACACATCGGCATATGACCTGATCTGCACATTATTTAAACAAAAGAGGCTCGTCCCAAAAGTAATGCTTAGCATCATGGCGGAACCGCTTCTTCCCTTGGTGAGTAATGCAATAAGGTAAAATACCACAAACAAGGAAATTAACTAAATCCGCGTACCAGGGTATTGCCGAGGCATGTGCTACCATGGCGACTGCTCCCAGAATTGCCGAGGCGTGCGCGTCAAAGGCTGCTGCGGTGTCGAGGGTTGCCGAGGCGTGTGTATCCATGGTTACCGAGGCGTGCGCATCAAGGGCTGTTGTGGCATCGAGAGTTGTCGAGGCGTGTGCATCCATGGTTGCCGAGGCAACTAAAATTTGTTCATCCAGGAATGCATTGCATATCTCTAGATTCGCGTCCTCCTCCCTATTGCGTTCTAAACGTGATAAGTGATCGGCCATTTGATTTTCTGTTCCTTTCCTATCCTTAATTTCAATATCAAATTCTTGTAAAAGTAATATCCAACGAATCAAACGAGGTTTGACATCCTTTTTAGCAAATAGGTATTTCATTGCCGAATGGTCCGTATGAACAATTACCTTTGTACCAATCAAATAGGATCGAAACTTGTCAAATGCGAAAACTACAGCTAGTAACTCTTTCTCCGTTGTTGTGTAATTCACTTGAGCACTATTAAGAGTTTTACTAGCGTAGTATATCACATGGAAGATCTTACCTGTGTGTTGGCCTAGGACTGCTCCTACCGCGAAATCACTTGCATCACACATGAGCTCAAAAGTTAGTGTCCAATCTGGTGGAACGACAATGGGTGTCGAGGCAAGCTTTTCCTTTAGGGTTTCGAATGCTTGGGTGAAAGAATCATCAAAATTGAAGACTTTATCCTGTTTAAGCAAATTGCACAAGGGTTTAGTGATTTTAGAAAAATTATGAATGAACCTCCTGTAAAAACCTGCATGTCCAAGAAAACTTCGAATTCCTTTAACTGAACTTGGTGGGGGTAATCTCTCGATCACGTCCACCTTGGCTTTGTCTACTTCAATTCCCTTGGATGAAATCTTGTGGCCGAGCACTATTCCTTCATCTACCATAAAATGGCATTTCTCCCAATTGAGGACTAAATCAGTTTCTTCACATCTTGTCAACACCCTCTCTAAATTGTCGAGACAGCTGTCGAAGTCATTACCAAAAACAAAAAAATCATCCATGAAGATCTCAAGGAAGTCTTCGACCATGTCTGAAAAGAGTGCCATCATGCATCTTTGGAAGGTTGCTGGGGCGTTACACAATCCGAACGGCATCTTTCAGAAGGCATAATTACCGTATGGGCATGTGAAGGTTATCTTTTCTTGATCTTCTGGTGCTATGGCAATTTGATTGTAACCTGAATAACCATCAAGAAAACAATAAAAGGGTTTACCTACAAGACGGTCAAGCATTTGATCAATAAAGGGTAATGGGAAGTGATCTTTCCTAGTGACTTTGTTTAGCTTTCGATAATCCATACAAACCCTCCAACCGGTCACAGTCCTGGTTGGAATGAGTTCATTGTTTTCATTACTTACCACTATTATACCTCCCTTTTTCGGTACGCATTGTACCGGAGTTACCCATGTACTATCAGAGATAGGGTATATAATGCCGGCGTCAAGCCACTTGATGATTTCTTTCATTACAACCCCTTTCATGGCATGATTCAGTCTCCTCTAGGCCTCAATTGAAGGTTTGTGATCATCTTCCAACAAAATCTTGTGCATGCAAACTGTCGGGCTAATTCCCTTCAAGTCGGCAATTGTCCACCCTATTGCCTTTTTGTGTAGCTTCAACATCTTGATCAGCTTCTTTTCCTGCTCAGGCTGTAACTTAGAAGAAATAATTACAGGCAGTGCATTATCGGTTCCTAAGTATGCATATTTTAGTTGCTCTGGCAATTATTTCAACTCAAGAATCGGTGGTTGTTCAATAGAGGGTTTTTCGAGTTTACCTTCCTTACCGGAGTAATCCAGTGGTTCAAAGTATGTACCTGGTCGATTGGTCGATTGAATAGCCAATTTTCCTCTTCTTGTTGTTCCTCATCGACCGGTTCTTCATACTCCTCAGGTTCCTCTTGATCGGCGATGTAGTTGCCGAGGCAACTAAATTTCTCGTCGAAGTTAAACTCTGCCGTGGCATGAAGGCATTCTTCTGGATCATCGGCATGCCTTAGTGTTTGGAACACATTTAGTTTAACTTGTTGGTCATTCACCCTCATTGTGAGTTCTCCTTTTTCAACATCGATCAAGGTTCTCCCTGTTGCTAGGAATGGTCTCCCGAGAATGATGGGTGCATGCTCATCTGTTTCACAATCCAAAACAATAAAGTCAGCGGAAAAAATAAATTTATCAACTTTTACCAGTATGTCCTCGATTTTTCCCTCTGGATGCACATAGGATCTATCGGCTAGCTGTAGCATAACTGTTGTAGGTCTTGCCTTCTCGATTCCTAGTTTCTGGAAAACCGATTTAGGCATCAAGTTTATGCTAGCCCCAAGGTCGCATAATGCTTTCCCGACATAGTGATTTCCAATAGAACAGGGTAGTGTGAAACTTCTGGGATCCTTCAACTTGGGTGGCATAAGATTGTGCAACATTGCCATGCATCCCTCTGTTGCGGCAACTGTTTCAAACTCTCCTAGCCTTGTTCTCTTGGACACAATGTCTTTAAGAAACTTGGCATAGTTTGGCATTTGTTCAATTGCTTCCACCAATGGCAAGTTGATGTGGACTTGCTTTAGGATATCAAGAAACTTCTTGAATTGGTATTCGTTCTTTTTTCGCTTCAACCTTTGTGGGAATGGTGGTGGAAGTCGGATATCTTCAATCATTTCATTGGTTTGGAACCTGATTGACGGAATTGCCGGGACAACTAGAGTTGTCGAGGCATTATCAATTGGGGTTGCCGAGGCATGCTTATCACAAGTTGTCGAAGCATCCTTATCGTCGGTTGCCGAGGCATACTTATTGCCGGTTGCCGCGGCAATTCCTGGTTCAGCATCTGAGGCTTTGCCGCTAGGTTCGTCTTGATCTTTTTGTGGAGTTTTGTTTGATGAGCGGGCTTGAGCCTATCTAAGTTGTTGGCCACTTCTAGTGGTGATCGCCTTACATTGCTCATGGCCAGTTCCTCTTGCGACTTCAGTATCTCTAGGTAAACCTCCTTGCGGTCTAGTATTCAGATTTTGAGCAAACTGTCCGACTTGATTTTCCAATGATTTGATTGCCACCTCTTGGTTTTGCAATCTCATCTCGGTCCTGTTAAAAAAAGCATTAGTTCTTTTTATGAAGTTACTATTCTCAGCCTAATAAGATTCAGTTTTCATCATAAAAGCATTGAGAGAATTTTCCAAAGAACTAGATGTTGTCGGTTGTTGCTGCGGCAACTATTGTCGTGGTATATTCTGCTGGAATCCCGATGCTTGTGCATTCTGATTGTTCTGGTTTAGAGCATTGTTGGGATTACTCCATGAAAAATTAGGGTGCTTCTTCCAAGCTGGATTGTATGTATTGGACATCACATTGTTGTTCCGATTGTAATTCCCCACATAGAAGCTGGATTCCGGATTCTGCATACATTCAGAAGAATCATGGTTATCACCACATAACTCACAAAAAGAATCCATTACCTTGACCTCATGTGTGTTGTTTGGTTTTTGCATGTTCTAGACTATCTTGGTTAAAGTGGCCAATTGTGCCAAAATTGAATCTGATGATCCTAGTTCATGTATTGTGGCTTGGCGTCTAACTCCTCCTCTTCTAGTAGAGGGGAATTGATAATCATTCTTGGCCAGCCTGTTTAGAATTTGCATTGCTTCCTCCGGCGACTTATCTAGAAGTATGTCGTTTGCCGAAACATCTAGCATCATCCTTGTTGGTGTATTCACGGTGTTGTAAAACATTGTTACTTGAGTCCACACCGGGAATCCGTGTAGGGGGCATTTGTGTAGAAGTTCTCTATATCGCTCCCAAGCCTCGTACATAGATTCATCATCTGCCTGCCAAAAAGAAGTAATGTCGTTATGAAGCTTATCAGTCAAATTTGTAGGATTAAACCGAACAAGGAAATCACGACAAAGATCGGTCCAAGATGCTATTGATCCAGTAGGAATGCTATTCAACCATGCTTTCGCCCTATCCCTCAGTGAATAGGGGAATAATCTTAATCGTGAGACATCGGGGGTGACTCCGTGTATTTTGAACGAGTTGCAAATCTCGAGGAAAGATTTCAGATGTTGCCGTGCATCTTCAGTTGCTGAGCTGCCAAATTGACCAATTGTGTTGATCATATTAAACATTATCGGTTTTAACTCAAAGTGGTCAGCTTCAATTTCAGGTGCGACAACTCCTAGATTAAGTCCATCAAGATCTTCTTCAAGATAGTCTCGAGTAGTTCTGTTTCGTGCAAGAATCACTTCTCCTCCTGCTGGAACATCTTGATTCATATTGCCGTCTTGATTAGCCATTGCTACTCTTATCCTTCGTCTAAGTCTTTGTAAGGTTCGTTCGATTTCTGGATCAAAGGGATATTCTGGTGTAGTCGGTCTCGCCCTGGTCATATACCAATGCAAAACCAAAGTTTGTTAGCCCTTTGAATCTTAAACAAGAAAAGTAAAAAGAAAGTGCAAGAAAATAAAAACAAAGTCGCTATTGTCAATCCCCGGCAACGGCGCCAAAAACTTGTTGCACGTAATAAGTGCTACGCAATTGTGCAAGTATACACGTTGCAAGTTATAGTATAAAAGATATCGTCTCCACAGAGATTGGTGCCACTTCAAGAATCTAGTCTCTTGCACTGTAAAAAAGTAAAAACACAAATAAAGGATTATAGGAGTTTTAACTAATAACTAAACTAGAAAGCAATAAAGTAAAAGAAAAGATGAGATCAAATGAGAGAGAGATAGGCCAAGTTATCGTGAGTTGAGGTGTGATAGCCGATTGGATCGTCTTGGTAAAAGAGTGCATGGGCAACTCAATTGCCGTGGCAACTTGCACAACGGGGTTGCCTTGGCAACTAATCGATGGTTGCCTGGGCGACTAGCTGGGCAACTCCTTGGGCGTCTGGGCAGCAATCTTCAAGGTTCGGCAGAGCGTTCTTCAATGGTTTCTTCTTATCCCTAAGTCGAAACTCTAGCTATTTGTGCATGCCTTAATAATACATCCCTGCATGAATCAAGGGTGAACAACAACCAATCTTGCGCTCCTCTTAGCCGTTGAAATCCTTAACTTATTCCTAAGCCAGATTAATCTTCACCATCAATAGATTGAATAAATATCATATTCATTCGTTTCTTGAATCTAACTCTCCCGATATTAGATAAATAGATGAAGTTACGAGATCCTCTCCCAATTCACTCGCAAACAAGAATAAGAACCAAGAATGAATAACCCTTGAATAGAAAAGTGCAAACTCTTATTACCTAAACAAAAACCAATAGTTTCTCACAACCACAAAACACAGTAACCATAGCCAAATAGATTTAGTTCATGGCTAGGTTCCAAAGAAACACAAGATAAATAATCCCTAGCATGAACCAATCGAACAAGAAAGAAAAAGATGAAGAATGAAGCTTGTCGAAAATTCTCTCCTCTTGCTCTCCTTGGAGTTGTCGAAATTCCCCTCTCTTCCTCTCTTTGGAAGTTGACGATATGGCCTTTTATTTATAGGGTTAGGTCAAAGTCCTTCTTTGAGGAGGAAGTTAAGTTGGAATTAAATTATCTTTAAAGAATATAATTCTTTATTATAATTATATTCCTACTAGAACTTCTCCTATCTTCTTGGAATTTAATTCTTCTTTAATCTCTTCATGGAAATCAAATTCCTTTGGGATTGGGCTTTGCTCCACGTCATCTTGGGCTTGTCTAGTCATCAATTTTGACTACCATATCACCTTTGCTCTTGTCAACAATTGCCCTGGCAACTGGATCGGCGTCTCCTTCATGCATTGCCCTGGCAACTAGCTCGGCATCTCCTTCATTTATTGCCCTGGCAACTAGCTCTAGCCTTGCTTTGGCAAGTGATCCTGCACATACACACAAAACACACCAAAGTAGCATCTTTTCCCACAAAAACTACCAAGTTAAGTAATCAAGCTCAATGATGGAAGGAAACGCGGATTAATGCATGAATGGCTAATTATGCAACTAATATGAGCCTAAGTCTAACAATAATATGAGTAAAAAGGGTAAGAAAAATAGTTCTTTTGAACACTTATCAGTAAGCTACCACCTTGCCCTCTTGCATGAAAACACAACCAAGCCTATTCAACGAGGCATCACTAAAAACCACGTAGTCCTTACCCGTCTCAGGTTATTTTAAAACTGGGGCTTCCGTCAGGTAAGCCTTCAACTGTTCAAAGCTTTGTTGTCTCTTCTTTTTCCACACAAACGGAACTCTTTTCTGTAACAGCTTGGTCATAGGTGTCACTTTGATGGAAAAAACTTAACAAAATGTCTATAATACCCGACAAGCCCAAGAAAGCTACAAACTTCTGTGATATTTTTGGGTGGTTCCCACTCAACCACAGCTTGAATCTTTTGTAGGTCAACGTGAATCCCATCTACTGCTACAATGTGGCCCAAGAAAGTTACTTCGAAAAGCCAAAACTCACACTTGCTAAACTTGGCAAAAAGCTGTCTTTCCCTCAAGGTCTGAAGAACCACACAGAGATGATAGTCATGCTCCTCCTCTAAACACGAATAAACCAAAATGTCATCAATGAAGACCACCACAAACTGATCCAAATAGAGCTGAAACATTCAGTTCATCAAATCCATAAAAGCTGCAAGTGCATTGGTAAGCCCAAAAGGCATTACCAAGAACTCGTAATGCCCATACCGCGTCCCAAAGGCGGTTTTTTGAACATCCTCTTCTACTACCTTCAAGTAGTAGTAACCCGACCTTAAGTCGATCTTTAAGAACTCATGATCACCTCTCAACTGGTCAAACATATCATCAACCCTCAAGAGGGGATAATGGTTCTTCACCGTCACTTTATTGAACTCACGATAGTCGATACACATCCTTATTGAACCATCATTATTTTTGACAAACAAAACTGTTGCACCCCAAGGTGAGATACTCGGTCAAATGAAACCTCTTTCCAACAGTTCTTCAATTTGATTCTTTAATTTTCTCAACTCTGTGGGTGCCTGCGATACGGAGCAATAGACACTGGTGTTGTGCCCGACATCACATCTATCTAAAATTCTAATGCATAGTCTAGAGACAATCCTAGTAAATCCTCCGGAAACACATCGACAAACTCACAAACGGTTCATAGGCTCTTAAGTATCAGACTTCCCACACTCGTGTCAACCACATAAGCTAAGAATGTTTCGCAACCCTGTTGTATCATTCTTTGCACCACCAAAGCCGACACTACATTGGAAAGGAAAGGATTCCTCTCGCCCTTCACTACTAACTTAGCTCTATCTAACCCATGAAGCTTAAGACTCTTTGATCTACAACCCAACCATACATCGTGCTCAAACAACCAATCCATTCCTAGGTTAGTATCGAACTCTTGAAATAGCAAGACCATCAGGTCAGCCAGAAAGATCAAACCTTGAACCTCAATCGGACACCTCTAGTACACCTTATCTACCAAAACATCATACCCCAACGGACTAGATACACAGATTCCTATTTCGAGGTCCTCGACAGGAATACCCCACTGTCGAGATATTCCACTACGAATGTAGGAATATGTGGATCCCAAATCTAAAAGAGCAACAATTGGAACAGAAAACAAAGTAAATGTACCTAATATGACATCGGTAGCCTCATAGTATTCTTGGGCTTTAACTGCATATTGCCTCAGTGGTGCTCTCGCGGTGGACTAAAAGGTACCCCCGCTCTGATGTCTTGACACATGACTAGCTCATCCCCTAGCAATGTCTTGACTCCTCTGAGCTGTGAAAGATGTCCTCTGATTCCGAACTAGGGTGGAATCCAAGGGTTCAGGGTAGTCCCTTAGAAAGTGATTGGGTGATCTACAACCATAGCATAACTTATTATTCCCATAAAACTCTCCATGGTACCTACGCTAACACTGGGCATAAACTGGTGCTTGCGATCCTCTAGATGAGCCTCTCGAAATCATAGCCAAAGATGAGGAATTAGGCCTCCTACGACCAGCAGATGCAAACCTACGTTTTGATCTTGCAGACTAATTTTGTGCTCCTCTTTCTTGGTTCAAATTCCCTCTATACCCATTAGAGTGAAACTGAAATTAGTTGGAGTGGGAATGGCTCCCTCCACTAGAACCCCCATAACCTTAAACACGGCCACAAGTTAACCTTTGTACTTGCTCTAGTGACTTGGCACTAGTGATCAAATCAGAAAACACTTTTGGTGGATCAGCTTTCAAGTACATCTAGATCTCTTTCCTTAAACTTTTACGAAACCTCTTACACTTCATATTTCTTGTAGTAACCAACTATGGGGCATACCTACTCAACTGAAGGAACTCTTGCTTTTACTCAAAATTAGGTCGATTCCCTTGAACAAGGTGTGTAAACTGGTCTCTCAGGCTATCCATATGGGCTTCCCCTACGTATTTCTTCTCAAACTCATCAAGAAAATCATCCCAAGTGAGTCGGTTAAGTTACCATCATAACTCTACGGTCTCTCACCACTCACGAGCATTCTCCTTCAACAGAGAAAGGATGTACTTCAACTTGTCTTTAGGTTCTAACCCCATTTGGCATAAGATCCTACATGTATCCCTCAACCACTGATCTGTCTTGATTGAATTATCTTATCCTAACCCAAGAAAATTTGTTGCGCCATGATGGTGAAGCCTCTCAATCGGGGCCTCACAAGGGGTAGCAGATGGCCTAAAAATAGACTTCACGGTGCAATGAAGAGCCCTATGCAGGTGGGTTAAGTAGTTGGCCCATTGTCGCCTCTCATCCTCCGACTTCTTATCAGCCTCAGGGATATAGTCCTCATCATAACTCTCTTCTTGAGAGCCCCAACTTTCTTTGCGATTGCGCGTACCGTTAGACATGATTCAAACTCTGCACAGATAAACAAATAAGGTTACTCTATTGGATATTTAGATTTAACAAGTACAACTTTGACTCACAGGCATGAATTCACTAGACAGCCCCTTTTGACGATTACCTACTCCCCCGAGGTTTCTTAGAACCAGCTGAACCTCAGCTCTGATACCACTAAATGTGAACATGATGTCACATTTGGGCCTCAAGCTCAACACATAGATAAAATTTTCTTAACTAGATTTAGCCGAACATAAGAATTTCCATAAATCCAACCATATTTTAAAAAGAAGTTAATACAAAATAGTAGAACGTTTGCATGGGAGCTCTAATTTTAAACAAGTTAATTAAAATATTTGACATGATTTAAAATCCAAATTAGATTTACTGACATAAAATAAGGGTCCTATGAATATATTGCCCGACAAGCCTAAGTATTGTACTCTTGATCACATTAATGAGTTGAAATCCTACTCCGATGGGCTCCTTTGAAAGTAACGCAACCACCTAAAAACCTACGTAAGGAAAAAACGATTCCAAAAAGATGAGTTTATAAAGCTCAGTAGACACACCTCTACTCTACCATGCTTCACACAAATCATAAACTTAGGCATGTAACAAGTAAGATGGCGTGGCAATTTAAATGGTACTTGGCGCTACGTTAGTCGCCTAAACACGTGAAATTCATATCTCAATAACAAGGACACACAAGGCCCAACCATACCATACCAATATAGGAGTAAAGCTGGGTCACGCAGCATCGAAGCATACACCTCTACTTGAAATCTCCCCTCAAGTACACATGAATGAGACCCAGGTCACATAGAATTGGTAACCTCCCTTCACCAATCACTTACCATAGTGTTACAACAAGTCTTGGGTATCCGGATCCCATTAAGCAAAGTACTCAACCACACAAATGCCCTTACTTGGTATATAATTACCAATCAATCCATTAAGGATCCTTACAATAGTTAGATTCTCAATTTCTCGATTTTACTATTTATTTTATCCCATTAGAGACCCATTGGGCCTTAGTTTTCAAATTATATGTCCCCTAAACTAAAAGTGAAGTTTTTGGGCAAAATGCCTAGTGAGTACTGATAGTCGCTTTAAGGTATCAATACACTATAATGGGTACCAATACCCACTTTCGCGTATTGATACCTGGCTTACAGTTTATAGGGCTTAACTCAAAGCTCGTACTGATACTCAGGGTTGCATACCGATACACCCCTGAGAGTATCGATACCAAAATTGGCTACTAGAATTTGGTTGGGGAAAAAGGTATCGATACACTCCCATGTGTATCAATACACCCTTCATCAAAGACTTAGTTCTTACGATAAAAACAAAAGGGTACCGATACGAGTTCAACCCATATCGGTACTTGAACCAAGAAATCAGTTTCTGGAGTTCGTAATTCACTCTCAACTTCCCCAAACTCTATGCTAAAGCCCCAAATTAATTCTGCAGATTATGAGATGTAGTTAAGGTGGTTTCCTACAGTTTTTACATAGTTTAAACACAATTCCTGAATTTTGCCATTAATCATTCATACTTAACCATTTCAAGGCCCACAACCTCAAACAAGCATACAAGACCTTACATTCATGATTTGCAAGAAATAAAGGAGTTAGAAGTGTACTAACCTCCCCCCCAAGCACTGGAAAAGAGCATCCTAGCCCAACCTCAAGCCTTCCCCTTGCCTTGAGCCTTTGAGTGCTCCTTAACCTCCTTAACTATGAGAAGTTTTTGCCAAACTAATCATAACATTTCTAGAAGGTTAAGGAGCATAAATGGAGAAGCTTAACAACAACAAATAAAGCTAATTTTTCCATTCTCGTTCTTCTATCTCAACCCCCACCAAAATCAGTTCTAACCAAACCCCATCATTCCCAAACATATATACCTTGATAGATAGATCTTTGGATGGGGAAAAATTTCCCCTCTAGCACTATTCTAAGATTCACACAAAAGAAGGTAATGGTTTGGCCTTTGTTGATCACTTGGGAAGGAGATGAGGAAGAGGATGAAGGGGTTAAAAGGGGAGCAAGGTGATATTATCCCCCTTAAAATTCTTGAGAGAAATTAAGAGGGAGCAACCTTCTCCTTTTCAAAATGGGAAAATTACTCTTTTGCCTTTCAAGCCCTTCCCCAACTCATAACTAAGTCCAACCCCACCAAAACAAGCTTACGAAAGCCCTCAAAGCCCAACTATCTCGGCCTAAATATAAGGCTGGGGTTTGGGATAAACTGACCCTCAAATTCTAAAATCTGGGTCGTTACACAACCGCTTTCTTTCCAAAGCACAATTCTTGGAGAAATAGACTTGCGTCTTTGAAACACTCACCTAGTGGCTAGAGCAAGCACAAAAATTTGATAAGATATCCTTCACAGTTCGTAACTGATCAATAGTAGCCTCCACAAATAAGACCAAATCATTTGGAAAAAATAAATTAGAAAGCCCAATACCATTACAAACCAATCTGATCCGTTTCCACGAGCTAGTTCCAACAACCCTCTCGATAGCATGTGATAGTCACTCCACACACAGCACAAAGAGGTACAGATTGAGGGGATCCCCTACCGAATTCCTCGTGATGGAACAAAGCTATCCATCACCTCACCATTCCAAATAATCTGTGTTGAAATGAATCCAACACGCTTCATAATCCACCATATGAAACGATTCGGCAAACCCAATTCCTACATAGTCTCCTGAATAAAACTCCACTCTAAGCGATCATAGGCTTTATCCAGATCCACTTTTATCACCATCCATGGCTTCGCATCATGTTTCCTACTCATTGTATGGATCACCTCTTGAGCCAAAATAATATTATCAGTGATTTGTCTGCCTGGAACAAAGCTAGTCTGTGTTTGCGCTACCTTAGGAATAAATACAATAAGGGTTTGATTTGCAACTTCGGTTAGTTCCCCTTTTCTCAAAGAAGTCACGCACAAAACAAAATACTTAGTCTCTAACCTTCACCCAATTCTTCTGAAAGAAACATGCATGAAACCCATCAATCCCAGGTGCTTTTGAGGGATCCATACTAAAAACTATACCCTCACTTCTTCCATAGAAATCGGACGCGCAAGGTCCCTTTGATGCTAGTCCAAAATATGCACAAACACACCATTGAACATATCCAAGCTTGCTTGCCGCGGCTCAAAAGTGAACAAAGTTGTGAAAAAATCGACCGCCCTATCTCTTCACACTCCCGCATCCGAGCACCAAACCCCCTTGTCATCCTTAAGGCTCCTAATAGTGTTCTGGCACCTTCTAGTCAAAGTGGACAAGTGAAAAAAATTTATATTGCGATCCCTTTGCGTAATCCACTTACTATGGGATTTTCAAAACCATAAGTTCTTCTCTTGCGCCAACACCTCATTAAGCTCTCTTTTCAGATTCGCCTCAAGATCAATCAAAAAACGATTGCGACCCCGATCCAAAGACATCTCCACCCCTCGTATCCAGGCCAACAATCGCACCTTTCACCGCCCAATGTGATCGAAAATATTCTTGTTCCATTGTCTAGTAGCCTCCTAAAACTAAGTTAAATTATCAAAAATATGACTCATACTATCCCAATGCTCTACCAAATGCCTCTCAAAATCTTGATGATCGTTCCATGCTGCCACAAAGAGAAACAGTTGAGATCCTTATGACTTTGCACCCAACTCTGTGGACAAGAGAAGTGGTCCTATGGTTCAACCCCAATTTCGGCAAATGAGTCACCACTGCCATGGCAAAGACCTTATACCACTGGTTATTACAAAGGAAACGATCCAATCTCTGACTAAGATCTCCCATTTCCCAATTGAATTGCGGCCCATTAAATCCCATATCAAGCAGCTCAGACCAGAAGAGAAAATCACAAAACTTCGGCACATGCCCGTTCTACACTGAGAACCACCCATTCGCTCATCCACACTACAGATAGCATTAAAATCTCCTCCCAAAACCCACGACCAACTAGTCTCTGGATCAAGAGCGCAGATTTGATCCCACACAAGACTCCGACGATAATTCTCTAGTCTTTCATACACGAAGGTGATGAAAAAAGTGCGATTAGTATTATGTTCCATACAGACCCCATGAAGAAACTGATTCGACACGACGATGATATCAATACGGACAAAATCTCTCCATATAACCCAAATGCCACCAGAGAAGCTCGTCACCTCAACCCTATACAAATAGTTAAAACCCGATCATCTGATAAAAGTGTCAGCATCCGCACCACACACTCTTGGTTCCATAATCGCCACCACATATGGCTTCTGCGATCTTAGCAACAATCTAAAATATCTATTAAAATCAAGGCCTAATGTGCCTTGAGAATTCCAAAAGATGACTTTAATCATTAAAAACTATATAAAATGGGAAACAACACAACAAACTTACTGCGTATTCACATGTCGATCACCCTCAAATGTTGAATTCTCGATCTACTGTACCTCGAGTGAGTACCCATTTTATCGTTCTTAACAATCGATTCACTAAGAACAATGGAAGAACTAGCAATTGTCAAGTCCTTCGACATATTTTTAACCCAATCTGCAATCGCCACTTGCTTATCAGGTTTTGCATCATTCCTTTTTGGCTTCCCATTTTTTTAAGTCAAGCCTGTAGAGCTAGTACCATTGCGATTCAGACCTTTGCTATTCGCTTTTCGAATAGGGCCATAAGACGATCTACCGTTCGACTATTTCAAAACCCTCTTTGCCCCTTCCTCAATCACTCAGACCGCAATATGCTTGTCCAATTTCAACAATGTAGATGCAGCAAGGACCTTATCCCAAGTCACCACCACTGGCACTCCCTTATCGGCTGCTATACTATGCTTAAGAGATGGGGTAGCCTGCGATGCTATGGCAACCTGCGATGTCACGACAACCCGCGATGCCACAGCAACCTACGATGTCACAGCATCACCCTGTGCAATCTTCATAGGTTCGGCACCATTTACTTCCTCACTCAGACCAAAATGATTGTCCTTCATACCCCTACATGCTTCATGCACAACAACATTATCAACACTTGATCCTTCCTTCTAAACTAGATCAGTAATTCCAAACCTACTATTATCCTCATCCTCTAAAACACTCAAAGCTCCAAACCAAGATCCTCCTTGGCCATTGGCTACATCTTTACCTCAAAATTTTGAGTTTAGCTTCATGGTCGTACGACATCGCCTCTGTTCTACTTGCATCCAAGGTCCGTACATGTCACTTTCTGCCCTCGATATGTTTTCAACTAGCCTAGTCACCTCAGTCGGACCAATTGATTTTCCATGCACTTCCTTTGAATGACCATACTTCCCTCACCCAAAGAAAATAATCGGCAAACCTTCATACTCAATTGGTTGGTGCTTCCCATCAATAACCAACCCCGGGATCAAAGGCTTATCAAGATCCACCACTATCGCCAAGTACGCAAACCGGTCACGCTTCTCTTTCGTAGTATTAAAATCCACTCGCACCACTTTCCCAAGTAGACTAGCAATGACCTTGAACAAATTCTTAGAATAATATCTATATAGGAGTCCAGGTAGCCGAACCCACACAAAAATTTGGCGATGATACTTAGTTGCTGTTGAGAATTCGCGAGATCAAGGCTGGACGATCAAGTAACTTCCATAAACAATCCATGGACCTCCAGTCAACACCTTCTCATAATCATCCTCCATAGCAAATCGAATAAGGTAGTAATCATTATCTAAATCGATAATGCTTACCTCTCCCATCGGTGCCCACATCGCATGAATTCAGTTTTTCAATGCACGATAACCAATCGGTCTTCCCAACAGCCTCACAATCAATGACTTGGAGAGCTTCGTATCTATCTCCTTGTGTACTCGTTCCAAAAATTGAATTTTCGGAATCGATCCATGACACTCTATCACAACATCATTGTCTTATAATTCAACATCTAAATCATTGATAAAGTTATCCGTTTGTTCCACGCTTGTCATCCCCCTCGTCATATCCCTAAACGATGGTCGTACCAATGCCTCAATCGTAGCCATGTCCATGAAAGAATTTACATTGTGCCCATAACCCCCTCACCTTGACTGTCAATCACCTTCTCTCCGATCACCAAACTCTCATCTACCACAGGATCTGGTGGTCGTCCCGACGGCGCCACCTCATGCTATGTGACAGGATTTGCAGAAGTTCTGGTTTCTACGGAGCTCATTCTAGGGTTTCTTTTAGAGACTAAACTATATAAATATTTAATATTTTGACATCTCATAATTTTATATAAAAATTATAAATAATAATATTGATGTAAATAATATTTATTAATTTCTTAATATTTTAAAATGTCACTTTTCATAAGATCAACTAACTGGTTGAGAGGTTAATAATGTCCATATTATCCATCTTGCATGGATTTAATTTCAGACATTTGTCTTGAAAATATAATATCTATTTACTTAATAAAATATTACTTTTCATAAAATAAACATCCTTATTGTATAAACCAGATTTTAGGGAAATATTATTCCCTTTTAAAAATTAAGGAATTGAATGCTTCTTAAAATATTGAGATTTAAGATAATTTAAACAATGATTAAAGATTTGTTTTGTCTTCACTACGAGTTCAAGGGACTTGTTATACCTCTTTGACAAATGAGAAAACTCGTCCAAAGACAGGACAAGTTCTCCACAGGTCAAATTTTTTTATAAAGAACTCTTCGAGAAGGAAGAACTAGCTCCCTAACAACTGTTCAAATGACCATAGATCCTAAAATAGTTTTAAATATCCCAATTTCTCAATTTTTTAAGGGGACAATTCCCAAAAAATAATAAAAATGGTAAAGCATTATCACTCAACTATATTTTCACTCTTATTTTGGTCATTCAACTTTCATAACTTTCAATTTAATAACTGAACTTTCAGATTGTTCCTGTTTTGATTATTCTGAATTATTTTATTATTATTTTGGTATGACATGGTATTTTTTATTATTATTCAATATAAAAATAATTGAAAATAAAAAATAAAAAGTTAAACCAAATTGTTCGACGGCCATTGTTCGTCATCGTCGACAAGCATAAAAGGTGGTCGCTCGGTTCCATATTTCATCGGGCGCTTTGTCTCGACCCACTGAATCTGAATCCGACCTCTATTTTGTCGAAAAGTGCTCTTAAGTTCACAAAAATAGATCGAAAGTGGGGAAACCAAAACGTTTAAGTCGAGATTCGCGAGTTTCAAGATATTTTCCAGTAGAACAACCACCAGATTTGGACTCAACGTCTTAAAGCGAGTCTCCCAATACAATTTGAGGTCAAATGACTGCCGATTTCGAAGGCTAACAGTGGTCGACGATGATGACAAACGGCAACAATTATTTTAAATATTTTTAAATTTAATAATAATAAATATTATTTTATTATTTAGTTTAAATCTTTTTTATATTTAATAATATTTAAAAAATTCAAAAATAATAATAAAATATTTGAGAGTGAAAAAAAATATTCAATGTATAAAGTTCAATTATTAAATTGAATAGTTTAAAAATTGAGTGACCAAAATAAGAAGTGAGAAGATAGTTGAGTGGTGATCTATGTATTTTACCCTAAAAAAACTATAGAGTTATTATTGTATTTTATGTATATATTTTGTTTGTCGTTTTATTATTTGGCAGAAATATCATAAAAGTTTGTGTATTATATCTCAAATTGTGCAGAGTTTAGGGATTTAAGTTTAGTACTTTAGAATTTAGCGATTGTGAATAGAATTTAAGGTTTAGGGTTAGCATTTAAGGTTTATAGGTTAAAACTTAAATTCTTAATATATTAGCCTAAACCCTAAATCCTAACCTTAACCCCTAAATTTTAACTATTACCCTAAAATTTTAAATCCCTACACCTAAACCCATAAACCTTACGCCCTAAACTAAATATCTAAACCTTAAAACTAAAATAACTTTTTAAAAACTAAAATAACTTTTTTATCAATTTATCTTTAATCATTAAAAATATATAAAATTTATCTTTAATCATTAAAAATATATAAAATTCAAAATATTTTTATTAGAAAATATAAAAATTATAAAAATGTAAATTTATTTTTTTTTAAAAACAGTTGTTATTTGTTAACCGTTCATCTAAGTGTTTTTTTTTTTATCAATTTGAAATATAAAAACATAAAATATTTTTTATTATAAAAATATGTGGATGACTTAAAACTGATTTTCAATGATTTAAAGTATAAAAAAAATTCTACAACGGGCTTTGTACACCGTTAAACACCACTAACAAAATATATTATTGAACACTATTAAATTTTTTAATAATTATTAAAAATTTTAAGAATTCAACTTATAATTAAAATTATTTCAAAAGAAAAATAAAAATTAGATATAATAAATATTTTATATTTCTTTAAAAAAATTTAATTAATATGTTAGAATCAAATATCCTAAAATGGTCTTAATATCAACTCAATTCCTTTACTACCACACCGCGGCGCCGCCGTTGACCATTTTCTGCCAGCGACAACGCACGGTGACCCTTTTCCACCGTAATGGCACGCCCTTCAAGACAGAGCGGTCCAAATACTTAATGCAACGAACAACTTCTTTGTTGGTGGCCATTGTAACAAACCCACGAAACTGGCTTTCCTGTGGATCTACAAGATGAACATCAATCACCTGTATAAATATTTTATTAATATTCTCATTGTATAGGGTCACCGTGCGTCATCGCCGGCAGAAAATGGTTAGCGGTGACAGTAGCAATGGCGGCAGCAGAAAAGGAATTGGGTTTAGGGATTCTAATATTAAAAAAATTCTAAGATATTTAGTTTTAACATATTAATTAAAAATATTATAAAGAAATATAAAATGTTTATTAAATCTAATTTATATTTTTAATTATGAGTCGAATTTTTGAGATTTTTAATCTTTATTAAAAAAAATTAATAATATTCAACTATGTATTGCGTTAGTGATGTTCAACGGCGTGCGATACTTGTGGTAGGCTCATCCAACTAAAATATAATAGGATAAACTAACTTGGTGACTACCCAACAATTGAATCTGACCTATTTTTACCATCAAATTACAAGATTTTAAAATTTGACCACCCAACTATTTAATTGGACCTATTTTGACCCCAAGCCGTTAAAAACTAATAGAAATATAACGTGGTTGTTAATAAAAACTTGTATAACTATACATTTTGTCCCTGTTAATTATATATTTTATTAATTTAATCCTAATTTTAACACGATTAACCGTAGTAAAAATACTACGATCTGCAAGAATGTATGTCCCTGATAAAGCAAACAGATTTTAACTTAAGCCAAAAGAGAAGGTTTTACTAATGTCCAATGTAAAGAAGCTTTCATGTCAGAGTAAATAATAATTACTCTATTGTATTACTTTTCAAAACGAAAAAAAAAAAGTCAGCTCAACACTAGCCATGTAAATTAAAGTAACCAACCACTTTTAACCCCAAGAATATCATGTTAAACAATCAAATTCAACGAAAAGAAGGAGAAGAGATTTGAATCATATGGAAGAAACCCCAGACTCATATATAGAAGAAGCAAAAGGGTCAACTCACCTTTGGTGATGGGTGGCTGAGCTTGCCACTGAAACTAAGCTGAGGTTCATCATGGTTACGGCCACCAGGGGAAGAGTTGGGTTTAAGAAACCGTTCAAAGATGGCCATGACCAAGAACATGGAGATGAGAATGGCGGTTGCAACAAAGCCAAAAGACACCGCATTGACAGAGTTGTCTACATCTCTCCAGTGGTCCTCTCTTTCTACATTCAATGTAGCTCCAACCGGTGGCCAACTATATAAGTAGCTTTTTTTCTCGTTCCATTTTTATAGGAAAAGAAAGGAAAGAAGTTGTAGCTATTATTCAACTCTCATCACGTAGCTCACAATGAGTGTGAGAGAGAGGAAGGGTTTTTTATAGTGATAAAGTTATTGCAGTACTTAAGGCTTTTACACCATAAAGTTTTTTGGAGTACTTATTAAAGTTGTTAAGATTAGAATCAAATCAATAGAATATGTAACTAATAGAGACCAAATGTGTAGTACAAATTTTCATTAATAGCCACGTTACCATTCCGTTAGATTTTAACGCATGTTGATCAAAATAAATCCAATTAAATATTTGGATGGCCAAATTTTGAATTTTTATAATTCGGTAGTCAAAACAGGTCAGACCCAATAATAGGCGACCACCCAGGTAATTTACCCGATATAATATAGGGACAAAAGCTTGAGTCTTGTCTGGTTATTTTATTAGCAACGCAAATTCATTGTAAAATATTAGACTATAATAAAAATCAGAGAAATTATCAAATGTTCATGACAAAAAGATAAGCCACTGAATACTAATGAAACAATTCCCCAGTTGTCTTCAAACCCACTGTGAGTACAAATAACAGTTACCTTTTCGCCATCATCACAAAACTGAAACCAAAGTTTCTAAGAATCTACCACCAATGTCCCCAACCATACACTGCATCTTTCACTTAACTTATCAGACCAAACATCTTCAAACAAAATAACCATAACTTTGTAAATCAGATGCTCCTCAAAGTTCTTAGATCCGACGCAAAAAATTCGACCCTTACAATAGCTTCAGCCCACCAGTTACATCGTCCACCATTTCAATAGGTCCTACAAAGAGCATTGCATGGTAGAATTAAATAAAAGAATAGGATGAATTCGCAGAATTTGTAGGCAAAAGAGACGCTTACCAAGAATAGCCATCACCGTCCTCGAATCTGAAAATGAGTATATTAAAACAAACAGCCTTTAGAAAGCAAGAGCTATCGAAATGTTCACTTAAGAACTTAAATGCTGTCATATGCTTTGTGATATAGCGAAATGAAAATGATCCGACTTTGTAATTGATGACCAAAACCTACGTATTTCTAAACTATAGCTCCGAAGCTTTTAGCATTCGGAGACTAATTCTAACAATTAGACAAAATATTATTTCTTTCTTTAAGCTTGGGTCAACACCACTTGACTTTTCAATATCATTGCTTCTAACAATAAATATAACTCCGAGGTTTCGCATATGTAGAAAAGCATCAAAATGGTTCCATAGCTTATCCTTGCGAACTTCCCAATAAGATGAATAATTTAACATAACAATAGTTTGTATTTAACAGTTCTAAAAACGAAAAAAAAGAAAGAGATTTCATACACCACTCAATAAAGGCAACACAAAGGTCAATGATAGCAAAATATCACAACCTAGACTTTGGTTCTTTAACATTTTCTCTTATTTAATCCTTCAATCTCTTTGTAAACTCCACAGTTTCTTCCAGTCTTTTCTATTTTTCCTTTTATGAAACCCCTACTTTGGTTTCCACTTCTAGCTAAAAAAAACTGCTAAAGCAATGAATTAACTAAGGGTTATTACAGAGGCAGAACATAAAAGGAAGCCAAAGACGGCAAAATTGGAGAGCCCTACACAAGTCCCTTTCATATAGCTTATATTCACAAGTGCATACCCATTGCTAAGACAAAATGAGATTGAGCAATTTATAGAAAGTGATGAGTTACAATTTAGCAAAACCTTGATGACATAAATTATGAAGAGATAAAACAAACCATGCCACTCACTTGGTGCAATCTGAGTTCTCCCTGCGTCAATGGTGATATGTGTTGGTATATTTAGTAATTTTGCCCTCTCCTGAGAAGTTAAAGTCTAGTTAATAATAAATCTATGTAAAATGAAATACTGAGATATATAATTAGAAACAATAACACTCTAATGATAACAGTAAGACCAAAATGTAGTTGATGCCACTCAAACCAGTGAAGTGGGAACCATGTATTGGAGACAGGTTTGCCAACAATAAAAAGAAACATCAACCAAGTCCTAAGATTTGCATCAAATAATTATCAACAGCAAGGTTCATTAATAAAACATTAAATGGTTCATGAACAATATAGAGAAAGATGGATAAATCTAATAGAGCCACTCTAGCATAAACAAGTAAATATGTTCCGCCTTCTACTATCCACAAAAGCGAAACCATTAACTTATTTCTTTCACCAATACTCAGTAAAGAAGTGGTAAGTTTCACGTCACAATAAATTCTTTCTTTCGTATGAAATTTCTTCTGACAAACTATCTCTGTGGATAAATTGTTGATACAAATTAATTAAATTAGAAAGTAGATGGTGTTAATAGTAGAGGGGGTATTCATCATATTTATCAGATTATGAGGCACAGGAATAAATCTTAAATAACACTTACTTGCAAAACTAGCATATCTTCCTTGCTATCAATTTTCACAACCACCTTTGGCTGAGCACACATCTCCCACCTGCATATTAACAACATAAAGACAAAATGACAGAGAGAGACACGAACAGAGACAGAATGAAAAGCACTAGCTTCAATAGTATAACGCCAGAAATGCTCTACCTGTTCAAAGCTTTTGGTGCTCGATGTAGGAGCTTTTTGTAAAGACCCAAAGTTGCATGACTAAACATTTAAAAGGAAAAACAAAACAAGTTGGATAACGAAGTTAACAAAAAGAGATTCACCAGAACAATTTTTCAAGAAAAAATGTACAAATCAATCAAGAGTCATGCAACAAGAGGTTAAGAAATCACATCAGATGAGTTTACCACTTTTTAACAGTACAAAAGATTAGATCAGTGACTTTAAATTTACATGAAATTCCTTATAAGGTAGCAAAACGAGCAACCACCAAAGTAGCAGCATTTTGTTCAAAGATGGCAAGAAATGAATCTGCCTGTTGGCTGTTTACTGAAACTGCATGGTGCACACGAGGAACTTAAAAGATGACCTTACCCAATGGGCTAAATCTAGTTTTGTCTCTTACAAGATGCTATGCCATGATGAGAATCATAATGTGACACAGCTGCTACAGTGTCAAAAGTTACAATCATTTATAGAGTACGATATGCTTTGAGAACTCCTGCTTACCACACCCCAAGCATTCAAATTACAATTTAATTGATAGCAGTCAGAGTTCTATTTGACGGTTTAGTTTTTCTTGAAAGGTTATTCATAATCAGTTAATAGGAATAAGCATATCCCATGCAATCAACAAAAGTATGGGTTAGGAAAGGATCTATCAACAGTAACACAGTACTTCATTCAAATATAACGGAACATTTACTGCACTACCTGGCTTGACTAGCAAATTCATCCCTCAGCAGCAAAAGCTGCATCTAATGAAAAGCGTAATAAGTAATAAAACTAGACAAAAACAAGGCTGACCTGCACTGGGCAGCAATTTTCCCTTTACCCATCTTAAGATCATTTCTTACAACCAGGACCTGAATATGATAAAAGAAAGACAGATGTTCAATCTCTATTCTTTTACATTTAATAGTTTGCTTAACATACCAATGCCAATCCAAAAGAGTGTTCATACCATTTTAAAATCCTCTAGAATGTCAGCCACCTTTTCGATTTCCAAGGGTTCTTTGCTCTTCTTATTTGCTTTAGAGATTGTAGTAGCTTTAGCTCCTCTTGACGAGAGAAATAAATAATTAGGATGGTGCTTGCCAACGCAATACCCCAAGGCAAGGCAGCCAGCCCCAACTAGAATGGCACTCAACCATGACAAATCCACCATTTTAAAGAACCAACAACAGTTTCCCCTTTTTCCTAAAAGCAACAGCAAGCATCCACTTAAAACTCAAAGGAAAATACATTGTGCATAAATAGATTTAAAATATCCACCTTGAGGATTTTAGTATAATTACAATCATGTTCCAGATAAATGAAAGGAACCTAATAATCTTATACTGATATTAGTAACAATACATCTAAGCGCTCAATAAGGAAACTACTAATTATGATCATGGTCTCATAATCTGCTTTCTGGCTTTTCTATGGCCATTCGTGCTAAAACGTAAAAGCACATGGTAACATGCAAAACGATACTTAATTAGAAAAGGAACAAACTATTAAAGTTAAGCACCAATTCTAGCATAATTATTGTTCAATATAAAAGTAGAATCATGCATTTTCTTGTCGAAAAATAACTGCATTTCTAAATTATCTGTATCCAAACATTTTTTCATCCAAAAAAGAGGGCAGAACAACTAGCAAAAACAACAACCAAATAATAGCTAAATTTAAAAAATAAAACTAACATTACTTTAAACTCTGCAGCCAAAACCGACATAAAATCAGAAAACTAGAAATATGTAAAATGTGATCGATACAATTAAATTAAACACCCAAACACCTAATTTTGATTCAAGTAGTTTTTCAGCCACTGAGGTTTCAGACTACTAATAACAATCGAACTTGCAAGCTCCAAACTTTATACTAGATATTCATTAATGAAGAAAAATAGAAAATACCTCCACAATCGCCGGAAAAGACAATCCAGTGCATTAATAAAATTTTACGGGAAAGGAAGAAAGAAATAGAGAAACTATACCGATTAGAAGCTGTGGGTCGGAGTTGGATCGTGGACTTTTTGACTCTGGGTTAAATTGGAAAGTGGGTTTCTTTGGGATTTTGCGTCTGGGTTCAAAGCAGGGTTAGGGGAACAAAAAAAATGGCTGCGAGCGACTGATAAATGGGGAGAAAAAGAAGAATGGAAGGTTGGGTACGGGAGGGGCATCCAATCTAGGAAAAAAAATTGAATGAGTTATTTTATAATTAAACTATGATTGAAATTTTTTGAATAAGTTCATAAAATTTGAGTGTTGGAGTTTTTGTTTAAGATTTCGTTCACCTTTAATCCGGTTTAGAAAAAAATTGAAATCGAAGATGTTACTGCGAGGAAGACGGAAAACAAGAACCAAAAAATTTTGAACCTTTCAAAAGTTTTAGGGGCAAGTTACTACAAATTTCCTTTCTGTTTTCCTCTTATAACATTTTATTGTCACGGGAACCATAACAAACACACTCAACTAACTTGAATCAATAATCAATCGTATACGTGAGTGTCACGGACCAAACTTTTTGGATCGAGACATTGGCGCAAGCATCAGATAGATAGGTTGTGCGCAGTGTAACGGGCTTGTCAAATGTGGCCCAGCACTTGGAGAATGTCGTGGACCAAACATTTGGGACCGAGGCATTGGCACAGGAATCAGCCAAAGAGGGTTTGCGCAATGAAACGGGCTTGTCAAGACCATCAAACTTGGCCCGGCACTTGGTGAATGCTAGAAAGCCCGCAAGCCCACAGGACTTAGCCAAATCCATGGAGGATTCGGGAGGGTAATTTGGTCAAAGCATTATCCTTTTATTTGAATATATTTTGTAGATAATGTTTGTGATAATTAGAGATTTGAATTGAGATTTAATTAGATAAGATCAATCTCGACCGTTGATATAATTTAAACTGAGCCGTTGGACGTAGGGGAGTTCAACTATAAATAGAGGCTCCCTCCTCACTTGTAAATCACTAAACTTCATAACTCCATTCATTCACTTTGAGTAATACAAGAAGCATTTATTCTAAAATCTCTTAGTGTTCTTCATTGTTCTTAAGTGTTCTTCGTTCTCTGAGTTCTTTTATTCGTTTCTGCTTAGAACGATCTTGCGTTCGAGGGCTTCGGGAAGTGTTTGATCTTCCGGAGCGGAAATCCAAGCTGACTCAGGCATTTTCCAGGAGAGCTTCTTTGCCTAAGGCCGTATGGTTCGGCTAGCAGGAGTCTAACAGCGAGAAAGCTACTAAGGCCGCGCGTTTAGGTTAGCAGCAGTCTAGCCCCGTGACAATGAGCACATGTTTACCCTCGAGACTTATATCAACTTAAAAACTTTCTTGTCATACAAGAATTTCACAACATGCACAAGAAACCGTTCGTAATTATGGTAACCAATTGTTTAATGCATGGATGGTCTTAAACTTGGCCATAGACAAAAGTAATTAAAACTTCTTTTAAACATTATACTAAGGTCCTTCGCTAGATATAATCATTTAATCGGAGGTATTATGGCAAGTCTCCAATTGTCCAATTAGAAAGTTCAAACATAAGGTTTTACAAATCCATTACACATAACTTAATAGCTTTTGCTTCTAACAATGAACCAAATTCTTTATGCTCCCAATGTAATGGATGTTAACCATTTATTTTATACAATATCATCATAAGCTAAAATTATATCTTGAACTTTAAATAACGTGTCTTTATAAAAGAGTATAGTATACTTACTTTATCATAAGACGCCAATACATAAAAGACTTGTTATACCATCGTATGAATTACTATCAATTCAATTATCTATTGTTCGAACTATTCCTATACATACAAACAAGATAATGATCGGCCAAGCTTATGTATATATACATTGAATCGATCACCCATACTATGGTATTTCAAGTAAATGTCTTCTTCCAGAAGATAATCAAGAAATTCACTTAATACATTTTATTTGTTATGCAGATTATAGAAGAGACATACATAAATGTTCTAACAAACATAGAATTAATCATACTCTAGTCAATCAAGCGTTTAAGTCCATACAAGTTCCTTGCATTCCATCGAATTTCCATAATCATGCATACTAAGTTTATTTGATTCTTTTTTAACTAGATCATACATCTTTCTGAAATTTTTACTAATTAATAAACCGATGTATTCAATATACAATTTACTTAAACATTATGAAAGAAAAGATATTTGATTTATAAGCTTTGCAAACAATCCAAACAATGCTACACCAATTTCTAAGGTCTAAATCTTTACATTCAATGTGCCACCACATAAGGAGTTTAGAACTTAAAAAGAAATCCAATTGTACTTTGGATTTTGTTATTTGTATCATACTTTAACTTTTGTAAGATTTATGGAGTTCGATAGCTTATCCAAGCTTCATTATGAAACATATCGATCTTATCAAAGATCGGTTTATCACATTGAAGTCTTCCTAAGACTTGTCAAATACTCACTAGCTTTTGGATTCCTTATAACTTATCAAGTATTTATCAATGATTCAATACAATGTTTGTTGCCTCATTCAATAGGGGTACTTATTCATTTATTGTAAAACTTATATCATATGCTCATCAAGAACCAATCATACCATATACTCATCAAGAGCTCATTATTCACATAACTTGTTCATAATTCTCTTGAATTCTTTATTTGATTATAAACATCTCATGTCTTTTAAAAGTTTGCCTTGGATCACAATTGGTTATGAGTAGCATTGGTTCGTGTTTGACCATACAGGTCCAAGCGATACTTAGCTCAAAGCACATAGCAATGGCTAATATCGAAGACATATCAATCCTAAACTTATCACTATCCAACCAAACTGTCGCCAATCTCCGTACAACTCCCCTGTTACCTCCTACTGTCGCCAATAACATATCACATATCAATGGGGCGTCCCCCGAGCCGTAGCTCATAGACCACAGTCCCAATATACCAAGCATCAAACCAATGTATTGAAGGACTTCCATTGAAAAAGTGACTTAAATGTCTTATCTCATTTTCAATATTGGGGAAGTATCTTATTGCACAAGTAACATTGCTTGTTATTAACTCAATGTCTTATATCACTTTTGAGCTTTTGTTTCTTTAAGCTTATCGATTAGTACTTTGTTGAGTTAAGACATGTCATTCTTCCTTTAGTTCCTTAACATTAGCATTCAATAGTTAGCTTCCAATATGATACAATATATACAAAATCATCCATCACAACCATAACATAGCAAGGCATAAAAAAATGCATATGATGTGCAACATAGCCAAAGACTTATCATGTATGCCATGCCATGAATGCAACTTCACATGGTGCTCTACTTAAGCCATATGTAAATGTTTATACAATTTAGATTCAAAATGTAATACTATAACAAGATATGGTGCGACACCATGTCACCTGAGACCACACAACTACACTCACCTTGTTATTCCAAAGTTATGGAATACCTGAATCCACAACCATTTGTAGCTTTCAACAAAGTCTTTACTTCTACCTTCCTTATCATGATAGGTACATCACACAATTTAACAAATTATTAGAATAAATTCAATCCTTGTATTTTTGTCTATCAATCAATTTGCTTCTCACGACTATAAGCATATATTCAAAAAAATTAAATACACTTAAATATGACTAGCATAAGTGTGTATACCTATCTATTCACCAAGATCAGTCCATCTTACATATAATCAGAGATAACACTCCAAAACAGTTCATCTTATTATATATATGCATAAATATAGACTAACAGCCCCAATATACTTGTATATACATTCAAACAATCTCAATTATAAGCCCACACATTTACATGATCATAACAGTCCACATATAAACAATCATATATTTCAAAACTGCACATTTTCTGGACTGTATTATCAAATCTGCACCTAAAAAAACTGCACTGTTTTAATACAATTCTGCTCTATTCCTTAAACTGCATTTCAACACAGTTTTAAACTTAAATTCTGCTCATTTTCAATCAAAGATTGTACTAGTTTTATAACTATTCAAACTGCATTGTTTTAGACACCAAACTGTACTTATTTTAGACTCAATTCTACACAGTTTTACACTTAAAATTCTGCAATTTTACCACTGTTTTTCTGCATTTTCAAACCTTAAAAACTGTACATTTAAACAGTCTTATTAAACTCTTTTAAACAATCTATATTTCTTGCTATACAGTCCCTCATTAAGATCCAAATCAGTCCTTTAATTCAATCATTTCATTACAGCAGTCCCTGATGTTCTTGTGTTTACATAAGCAACCATATAGCAATCTATTAACACTTAATCTTCAACAAAATATCCATTAAATGCTTCATACATCAATTCCCCAATTTTTTTTTTATTTTGTTCAAAACAGTTTCCTAAACTAATAAAAAACAACCCCCTTCTTTAATTTCAAATATGAAGTAGTCCTATTTTTCACTCATACATACTTATATATATACACCAATCAACTCATTAATATATGTAAACACATTAAGCATCCTTTAGCTTATTTGTTTCCTTCCTAAACAGTCCACAATTAACCCCCCCCCCCCATGTGCAAAACAGTTTTCAATTCCTATATATACATTCGTTTGCTCAAACCAGTCCATTTAAGCTCTTATATACTCAAAACAGGGCAGCCACATTAATATACTTTTCAGCTCAACAAAACAATCCATAACAATCTTAAATACTAAAAAAAACAGTCCCTATTTCATTCAAGGCCCACAATGTAAAATTACCAAGTAGAATGACTACTATAGATTCAAATATAACTTACAAATTCTGAACTTAATCAATTTACCAGTTTACTTCAAACAATATTAAGGTTCCTTGTTGATAATTTAACATTCAAACTATCTACACTAAAACACAATTCACATCTAATTAAAATTTAGGTACCATCATTCAAACCGATCTAATTTTATCAAACAAGAAACCATCACAATTTACCAACTCTCATGGCTTAAGATCATAATACAAAGTTCTATTTCTTTACAATCTAATAACTTGAACACAATCGATTATCTATATGAATTTCTTGCAAGATTTAATCAAGTTCGAAAAGAGTTTAAGGAATGATTTTACCTTCAACAGCCACCATTTGAAGGATTTAGCTAAAATTTCCAAAACTACGACCTCCAACATGAAGGTTCCACATTCACTCTCTAATTTCTCTCACTAAGAGATTCGGTCACCATGAAGAAGAGGATGGAGAAGAGTCCTTTCTTCTCTTGTTAAACCGAGACCTCAATCACACATGTTCAACCTTTCGGTTGACATGTGTAAGGTCCTTAAACAAAGTTCTTTATTACATGCAAACACATTAATCCATTTAGTGCTCATTTTAACCCTTTACACATTAAACTTCCTTTCTTAAAATTTCTCTTTTTAGTCCTAAACTATTAATTAATCTTATAAATGACAATTCCATAGTAACTTAGCTAGTAGTCAAATGTAACAAACTCCTAAGCCCTCATTAGGGAAATTACAAAAGCATATATGTGTAACATCCTAACACCAAGATTAGTTACCACTTAATTAGTCCTATACTACTAAGCTATATTTCGGGATACTACAAGTGCAATTTTTGAGCTGTTGTTAACTGCCGAACGAAAGAACTCCATTGAACGCTCCAGATTGTGCGCTGTTTCAGTCTGTTTCTTCACTTGATTTGACCTCAAACGCAACTGTTGGGGCCTCTCCACCTAACCTAGCTTAGCAACAGTTTCGCCGAACGGACCCTAAATTTAGTTATAAATATTTATAAGACATAATGTCATAAAATGTCTCTAAAGTTTGACTAAATTATCATTTTAGTCCTTTTTTGAAGCAATTTAGCCCTTAATTGAGTCAAGATGTTTCTTCTATGGATGAAAAGTGTTAATCAACTAATGGTAAATGACTTAAAGTGACGTGACAAACCTACATAACAGTGCACGTCGTGACAGCAGTGTCATGTAGGCAAATATAGTGACTTTACAGAATGACATATCAGTCAAAAATAATTTTATAAAATTGTATAAAATATATTATTTTTTTATTTTGATGTATTGTTAAGTTATTTCAAGTTGTTTTTATTGTCAATTGACTAACAATTTCCATTCACGAGAAAGCCATTTTGACCCAAAATGAAACGTTGAGCGTTCATTGCTTAAAAAAGAATAAGAGCCAAAATTACTAATCAGTTGAACATTAGAGACATTTTTTAGCATTATGCCTACTTAACAGTCAAAGTTGAAGGACTAACTCTAACTTAAAAACCGATTAACTAATTATTTAAAAAAAATTGAGTTATTTGATGTGTCATTTTATCACTCAAAATTTATTTGAATTTTTTTCAAATCATGTCGGGCTTATGAAATCACGATTCAAGTCAAATAGAGTTTATGAAATCATGACTCGATTCAAATCGAATTAAAATTTTTAACGTCAATTCGAAAAAAAACAATTTTTTTCTAGTCAACTCACCCTTAATTGTATACAATAATTCAAGAAAGCAACGCAGAGAAAAATAGGCTTAATGACTTTTCTAGTACCATTAAATCCTATTTTGACTAAAGTAAGATCCAAAATCCTATACTTCCCGAAGTAGCACTCTTACAGTGAACTCGTCGTATCCGCATGACGAGTTCCAAAAATATATTATTTTTTATTCAAACTTGCCTTAGACGCACGATGAGTTTCATTTTTTAATACCCAGTTTAAACCTTAATCACGGGATTAACCTAATCCCATATCAAACTTGCCGTATAGGTACAACGAGTTCCCTTTGACTTAACGACCATAACGATTTTTACGAAAAAATAACGGGTTGTTTTAGGATTTTTGCAAATTAAGATTTTTTTTAGTTTCTTACAAATAGATAGTTTTGTTTAGGGTTTAGAACACAAAAAATTTTCTTCTTTTATTCAAGCAAAGCAAAATAGTTTGTCAAGCCGTGAGATTTTCTTAGACGACATCGAAAGAAACAAGCTCACACATAATTCGGAAGGTTAAAGGTAACGTTTGTTAACTTTTTTAGAGTACGATTAATTTTTTTTAATATGATTTATTTTTTTATTCATTTTTCTTATATATGCATACTTTTTTAAACCGAATAGTAAATTGTGTTGTAAATATTTTAATTGAAAATATTTAAAAATTTGACTGATTTGTGATGTTTTAGACATTTGATTGCGCATAACTATTGGGGGAAAATGACGTTAAGACTTCAAGATTCTCACATCATAAATAACATGGAATTATTAGTAAGAATTATGGTTTTTTTGTAACTTTTAATTTATTATTTTTAAATGATAAAGTACTGCTTTAATTTAAAATTTGTGTTTGTAGAAAGAGGATAAAAAATGTCGGCCCCCTTGATATGGAGCGATCCGCCAAACAAATATATAAGTAGATTTCTATAGAATTTTGGTTTTAGGTACGCTGTAAAGATCCATGAGTTTACATCGTGCCACAATTGATTAATGTGTTGGTGGAGCGTTGGAGACTGGAGACGCGCACCTTCCACATGTCATGCGGGGAGTGCACAATCACCCTCGAAGATGTTGCTATGCATCTCGGTGTCCCAATTTCAGAAAATCTAATCATTGGTCAAAAGAGGTATTTTGTTAATGATTACTGCTACGAGTATTTGGGGAAGACACCACCAACGCATGTTGATGATGGTAAACGTGTGAAGTTGACATGGCTGAAGAGTGATTTTCAAGTGGATGGAAATTCCACATCAACAGAAATTGATTGCGCTGCTCAAGCCTATATATTGCTTCTTCTCTGTGGTATGCTAATGCCTAACAAAACGAGAAGTTTATCTTCTTTTGTTTCAAACCTGAGAAGCCTAGGCCCAGGGAACATCGAGTGAGTCATCATTGGGTGTTAGGTCATCTGGAGGCAGATCCAGTGGAGGAGAGTTAGAGGTAGACGCGTAAGAAGATAACCCAAATTGGAACCGGTACGAGAACTTGATCTGGAACCCAAACCCGACTTAGGACCAAGCTCTACAGAGTACATAGAGGTTTAATTATTGATTTGAGTTGAGTTGACAAAATTTGTTATGTTTCACACGCAATAGTTTTGTTTCTTAATTTTAGATATTTCTCTTTTAATAAATTTTGGACCCAATGAATGAATTCATTAAATAATGATTTGAGTTTAGTTGACAAAAAATTGTTATATTTTTTCACGTAATGAACTATGTAGAGTGTTGCAATCGATCGAATATAACGAATTAATACATTTAGAACAGTAAGATACATTTAGAACACAAAAATAAATTGAAAACTTATTATACATTACTCCCCAAACATGAATACATATGTTTGAGTACATGTAAATAATTTGTTATACAACAAATTAAATCAGTACTACACTTTGTGCTATGATTGCCCAATTATTTGATATGTACAGGGTTGTTCGTGCAAAAAACGGGATCAATCAACATGGAATATGGCATGCAGTACCCATATACGTCATTATAGATGCATAGGGGTCCTATATGGAATAAAAATGAGTGTAGCATTGCGCGTTGGTGGCCCAGCGACATCATTTGGATTGCATCCCAAATAATGTTTGACCACACGGTTTCACAAAAAACTAATATTGTAAGCAAAACTTCGTAATATGAGACAATACGACAGTAATTGGAGTTTCTAAGCTTTCGTTATGATTTCTGGCAGCCTCATTCTGAATAATGTACAACGTAATTAACGTAGTGTCGAGATCGTTTTTAATTTGGTACGTATAAAAACATATGAAATATAGTTGTGGTATGGAAGGGAAGGCATTATTTCAGTGCCATTTATATTGAAAATTTTGGATACATCACTGGGAAAGTTGAAATGATAGGGGAAACTCGTCGTGACGGCTCGACGAGTTCCTCCTATCATTTCCATCTTTCTAGACTTTCAGCAACATTTTTCAGAGGTTTTATGTACGGTTTTGAACGTAGGTTTCGGAGTGGTTTTTGAATGTTGGATTGAATGGCGGACACTTAGTCGTATAGATAAACACTTGTACTTCATGTTAACGTAAAAAAATCAACACAAAAATATCCAGAGACAGCGTAAAATCTTCCTAAACACCCCTATATGAGTTCTCTTGGTAGGGATTTCAACGAATTTTTTGAATGTTGGACCGAACGGCGAACACTTAGTCGTATAGATAAACACTTGCATTTCATGTTAACATAAAAAATTTGGCAGAAAAAACATCCGGAGACGCTATAAAACGCGCCTAAACACCCTTATAAGAGTTCTCTTGGTAGGGTTTTCAATGCATTTTTCGGAGCAGTTTTTGAATGTTGGACCGAACGATAGACACTTAGTCGTATAGATAAACACTTGTGCTTGATGTTAACGTACAAAATTTGGCCCAAAAAAATCTAGAGATGGTGTAAAACACGACTAAACACCCATATGAGAGTTATCTACAAAGAGTTTTCAATGCATATTTCGGTGCAGTTTTTGAATGTTGGATCGAACGGCAGATACGTTGTCGTATATATAAACACTTTTACTTCATGTTAACATAAAAAATTTGGCCCAAAAAATATCCTGTGACAGAGTAAAACGCACCTAAACACCCCCTATGAAAGTTAACATGGATGGTTTTTTTAAAATTAAACTCATCTAATAATTTAAAACAAAAAAATATATTTCACATAGTAGGCAACGAGTATAAAATTAATACAGTTATAATACATACAAAATTTTATAAATTTAATAAACTTGTTTGATATGTAACTCTAGAGGACCTTCTGAAGGACATTCTTGTTCGTGGTACACAGTTTGGTAACGGGTGCTAGTTTTATCTTTAACCCTGAAGATACAATAGAAAACAAAGAGATACAATGAGTGCAACACAGAGTTACTCAACATGGATTATGCAGCTACAAAAACTATATAGGAGATAATAGCGGGGAAACTTTGAGTCCGAAAATTTTTCTTATAAAATCTATTCGCATAGTTCCTTTTGATCAGTTACAAAAGAAGATCAAATGGCTAGTACCTGTCGGGCATAACAGACTACTACAAGCTCTCTATTATAGGTTTCAAACATTCTTCCTTCCAGTGACATACGCTACGATGAGAATTGACAATCAATTTGATTTTGAAACAATGGTCGACACACATACTGGGTACAGAGAGGAAATTTTCCATTTGTATGCAGATTTTACTAGAGAAGTAGCAGTTGACAATGAAAATCGAGTCGCAACTCAGGCAACAACATATGATTTTAGCTCTTTAATGAGGGATTATAATATTGGCGTTCCTGCTTATACCCATGCGTTTAATGATGAACCTGCATGTTTAACATTATGACACTCGCCCGCCAACTTCTTCAACCTAAACGTTGAATAACCATCAACTCAACATTCCACCTTTAACCCATACGTTGATAGACATCAACCAATAATTGGAGGATCAAGTTTTTCAGGGGGTCGATACTCACATCCTTCGATCTAAATGAGCAACCTATGTTCCTTTTAATTCCCCTTGGTTCTACAGCTACGACTTCAGCATCTACCCATACATTCACGGATGGTGATGACAGTTACTCATCCCTAGAAGAACTGATTCAAGAGCGCGGTCCCGATGGTGATGAGGTTGGGTTATTCGTGGAGCCTGAAGATGCTGATATGGGTTTTACCTCTAAAACTAAAAGTGACACCAATGATGATGATAACGCCCTAGAAACTTTAATAAAAATCAATTGGGACATGTTGCAAGCAATAGTGTCCTCACACCGTACGATACTCCGTCGCACATGCACGATATCGACTTGACGACAATAGACGTGCCAGATTCTTTGACGTGCCTGACGTTGGCTTCGACAGTTCTTACTTTGCCAATAAAAAATAAGACTTGTGACCTAGGTTGCATCTCAGAACAAGTGACGAAGCGAAAGCTGCTGTTAAGCACTACAACATACGTAATGGTGTGTATTCCAGGGTGATGTACTCGACGTCCGAGAAATACGTATGTGAATGTAAACTGAAAGTGGCACAAGGATACAATTGGAAGGTTTGGGTCCAAAAGAAGAAAAGAAAAGACAACGTTTGGGAGATCACAGTCTACAACGACCCTTATACTTGTTGTGTCGTCGATTACAGGCAGGATCATCCAAACCTGGACTCAAAAATCATCATTGGGAGCATCCAAACAATTTTCTAAGCAAGCCCTAAAGTCATTATTTCTACGTTGAAGGCACATGTTATGACAATATACGAGTACACTCTATCATACAAAAAGACTTTGAGGGAAAAAACAAGGCAATCAAGAATTTGCATGGGGAATATGACGCTTCTTACAACGAGCTCTTAGCTTGGATAAACATCATGAAGAAATAAAACCGCGGAATAATCGCGGATCTAGAGATCGAACCATACTACAAGAACGATCGCGTGGTTCCTGATGTCTGCCAATTCAAACGACTTTTCTGGACATTTCCCTAGTGTATTAATGCGTACAAGAACTGCAAGCATGTTGTGCAGATCGATGGCACATTCTTTTATGGAAGATACAAGCAAATTTTGTTGTTAGCTATTGTTCAAGACGGGAATCGCAAAACAATACCCATTGCGTTCACACTCGTGCCCAAAGAAGATACTGAATCGTGCAGGTTTTTCCTCAAGAAGCTACGCCATTACAGTATAAAAAAGGATCGAGTTTGCTTGATCTCATATCGAGGATGTGTGATAAAGTCTGCAATCAAATCTTTAGGTAGTAAGTTTCAATCTCCAAACATTGAACACCGTTACTGCGTACGCTACATTACCGCAAACTACCATGGTCGGTATAAGAAGTACGATGAACGCATGCTCGTTATACGCATGGGTACATATTAAGATTTGTTGTATTTATCACTACTTTCCATATATCTCATTTGTACGCTCTCTCGTGTATTAGGGTACAAACTAGTTCAACACAAATTTGAACAATGCTTAAAGACTTGTTGTTTTAGATATGGCCATATGACAACCAACTTGACCGAGGCAATCAATTCTTCCTTGAACGGGGTTCAAAATTTGCCACTAACCGCCATCGTGAAAGCTACGTACTTTCATTTAGGCAAGCTGTTCGAAACCTTGGGGAAAGAAATTATCGTTATGCAAAAAAGAGCCTCAAATTCCATCGAAGATACGAGAAGAAATTCAAAAAATCATTGTTAAATCCAGTGGGTTGCATGTGCTACCAATTTCGTATAGTGACAACTATTTCCATGTCTCGGAGATGCCATGACCTATGCAAGGTTTTGACCCAACATCGTACAAGGTGGATCTCGAACACAGGTTGTGTGAATGTGGCTCATTCCAAGCACTAAAGACTCCATACGAGCATGTCATCGCTACATGCTCTACTGCTAGGCTCGATTACAAGGAATACGTGGATCCTGTATATTGGTTTCATTAAGTATTTAAGGTCTACGAAATGGAATTCCCACCAATAGGCAACAAAACTAAATGGAATGTTGAGCAAACATGGACCACAATTTTACTTGACCAAAGTTTGCGAAGGGAAAAGGCTGGACGTCCAAGAGCCACAAGGATTCAGAATGATATGGACGACATGCGTCACCGCGAGCTTACCAGGCAACCTAGACTCTACGGGAATTGTAGACTTCCAGGTCATAGAATGCCAAACTGTCCATCTCGAACATAAATCTGTTGTTTTATTTTTATACTAAGTACCCATGTTTTAATATAAATATTAATATGAAACTTCACTTCACTTCGATCTAACTTTTTACCACTGCATAATTCACATAAAGGGTTGTGATTTTGAAATTAAATAATTAATTTAGACTTCTACATTTTCTTTAAAATATTATAAAACTCACTACTTAAAATATTTGTACAGTAAAATACAATTACAAAATGTTAGATAATTTACAAATTTCACAAATCTAATTTTTAATAAAACACTTTTTCAAAACTGTTCTCATTTTAAATAGAATTTACATGTCACTTACATAATTTATAACTCAAACTTTACAACACTTTCAGTTTAAATCTTAATACCTAATCCTAAATCGAACTCGCCGTGCACACACGACGAGTTCAAATGCATTCAAAAACGTCGTTATGCTCAAGCCCCAGAACGTTGTTAAGTTAGAAGGAACTCGTCGTGCCCATACGACGAGCTCGGTTTGGGATTAGGTTAATCTCGTGATTAAGGTTTAAGCTGGATATTTAAAAAATGGAACTCGATGTGCGTCTAAGTTGAGTTTGAATAAAAAATAATATATTTTTGGAACTCGTTGTACAGATGCGACGAATTCACTGTAAGGGTGTTACTCCGAAAAATATAGGATTTTGGATCCTACTTTGGTCAAAATAAGATCCAATTGCCCTAAAAATGTCCTTAAGCCGAAAAAGTATGCAGGGCAAGAAGACTAGCTAATGCTAAGTGTTTTTTTTAGCAAAGTAATGCAAGTATTAAAAAAACAAAGTGAAATTTTAGCTTTTAAAATTTTGTTAAAAAGTATTTTCACTACAATTATTTATTTGTCTATTTATATTTTTTATATTTTAAAAATAATCTCAAATACTTATTGAGAGTAATATTTTAAATTAAACAATCCAAAAGAAAGTACTTTTCACGATATTTTTTACCGTAATTTTCAAAATAATGTCAAATATTAACATTTAGGACGAATTTAGCATTGATGTTGAAAAATATTGTGTAAATTTAATTGTTTTGGATTGTTGTCAAAAAAGTGTTTTGAAAAAAATAAAATGTTTGTTTTGGACATTATGTTGTGAAATTCAAAAAATATTCGTTTGAATTATATTTTAAATTCATTAATGTGGTCATATATAAAAGATTTCAACTTAAAATAATTTTTTTCGAATAGTCTAAAGTAGAGTTGTAAATGAGACGAGATAGATCACGAGTTACTCGAGTTCGACTCGTCAAAGTTCGGTCAACACTCGACTCGATTGAACTTGACTCAAACTCGAACTCAACTCGAGTTCTTAACGAGAAGAGTCCAACTATTCGATACCCGAGCTCGCAAGCTAGACGAAAATATAATATACTGGATTTTTTTTAATTTTTTAAATTTAAAATCTAAATTTCTAAACCTAATATTTATAATTCTCAAGAGAGTGAGAACATGTAATCCCACTTCGGGTGAGAAAAGGCCTTGAGATTGATTTATATAGAGCCCTTCCTTGCCCTCCTTGTTGAATAGAAACATTACAAGGCCCTCGTACACGCGCCGCCGCTTGCTCGACTCGGCTTATGATTTTGTTAATACATGTCGCACGAATATTATTATTTTAGATAAAATGCAAAAGAATTTGTTCTTTATTTTGAATACTAAAAATAATTCTAGCTCTACTGTATTTATAAGTGGTTCAAACTTTTTAAATAATAATTTAAAATTCGAATCGTTTAAATACAATTATTACCTGGTTAATTGAGATAAATTAGCAATTAATCGCCTGATTAAATTGCTTCAAATGACGTGTTTTCCAGGCTCCATTAGAGCTGTTTTACGTGGGTGAATCTAGCATTTTCATGGCTTTATTCGTTGGTAACAGCAGCACCGTTTCAGTTGTTTTTGAACGATTTTGGACAATATTTTATCACCGATTAATGCTGATTTATATCAGCTTTATTGCTGATGTTTATAACGTTTTTATGATGATTTATATCAGCTTTATTGTTTATTTTTCAAGACTTTTTTACCCCTATTTTGTTTACTATAAATATGAGCCTTTGTTAGCTCATTTACATATCAACGAGAAGTGAGAATCAATTTGCCATCACCCTTCTGCTACTTTCAAAGTTCAATCTTTTGAAGATTTTAGTGTTCTTAATTTGAGAAGAGCAATGCCACCGAGTCCGCTTCGGTATTTAGGTGTACGAATTTTTGAAGAGGTTGTACTAATTCAGGAGGTGTTCGTCCATTATAACGATAACACACATTAGAGCGAATTCGTTTCTAAGATAGTGTGTAAAACTAAAGTTTAATTTTGATATAACAAATTGATTAAGAACTTATTTGAAAAAGAAAATAAATTTTTAAGTATCTCAAAGTCTCACAATTGACAACAACTTTTCAAGTACAAAATTATTCAAAGTCAAAAACTTAAATCCTATAAAATTTTCTAAGTGTTTTTGAAGCTAAATTCAAGTTTTACACCCAGGCTTATCGATACGCCCTCAGGCGTTTCGATACAGGCTTAAATTAAAAGGCCATTGTAACCATCTGTTTCGATACGGCCTTTATATGGGCTAAGTATTTTACTCGGGCGTTTCAATACGGTTTCATCTGTTTCGATACGGCCTTCATACTGGGTTTAAGATTTAAGCACAACGTACCAATACGGTTACTGGCATATCGATACGGTTGTTGAGATTTTTCATTTATGATTCAAACGTTGCCTTGTCAGTTATTGAGAACATGTGTTTTTGAAATTCAGTTAACCCGTATCGATACACCCTCAAGGCGTACCGATACAGGTTCAGACAGTAGCCCAAGTGAGCAAAATTGCATCGATACAGCCTTGCGCGTATCGATATGCCCTTTTTTTACACTGAGATCGTACCGATACGCTTCCTCGTGTATCAATACGCCCCTGCATAAATTGTACACAACGATTCTTTCTATTTTGAGACAAGTATCGATACGGTTGTTCGTGTACCGATACGAGTAGTTGAAGAAGTGCATTTATGGTGGGAAAAAGAGGAGCCAACAGCTATATTGATGACTTCAACCACCACAATGGTTAGAAATTAATGAGAATGTATAAATACAAGCATCTGAAGTTACAACAACCAACAAATTAACTTCCAAGCACATTCAAGAAAAATCCAAAACCTTCTTGAGTTAAAGAGTCAAATACTTGTAACCGCAATTGAGTGTATTTTCATTGTTTTATATTTTATCAATTTGGGGAGTGGGAAATATTGTAATTGGGCAAAAATCCACCTATTTGAGAGGTTATTTATTGTTTGCCTATTTCTCTTTGTAAATAGTGAAATGGATCAATCTTTGGGTAGAAAGATTGATTGTTTGTAACGGTTTTCTCCTAACCCGAGAAAAGGGAAAGAATTCTAGTCAGTGAATTGTTGAAATCCTCAGTGGGGTGTTGGGTAGTAGATGTAGAGCTTGTTCGAAGCTTGAACACTCTAAAATCCTTGTGTCTCCAATTTCCAATTTTCTTTTTGCACCCTTCATTTTTTAAACTACCAATTCACCCCCTCTTGGTGATTTGCCATCAATTGATCAACTCAACACAGTGGTTTACCACGAAATGATTGTTTATTTATTTATATTCTTCATTATTTATTTATATATTGTCCTGTCAATTTTAACGTCTCATTTTGCGATTATTATACCAACACCTAAAACCCTAAACATAAGTCCTTAAAACTTAAAATATAAATATTAAATTCTAAACCTAACGACCTAAACCTTTAAACCCTAAACTAACCCTTTAAACACTTAGTGTTTGGTATTACTATCAAAAAAATACTTTTGAAAAGATAAAATGTCCATTTTAGACATTTTAATGTTAATGTAAAGTAAAAATAAATGAACGTAAATGATGTTTAAATTCGTTATCATAAAATTTATTAATATTATTATATATAAAAAATCAACTTAAATAATAAAAATATAAAAACCATAACAATTCATTAGTAATTTTTGATATATAAGATATAAACTTTAAATATTTCTAAATAATTAATATAAAATTTGAATTAAATATAAAATTTTAGTCTCTAAAGTCTAAACCATACATTTTTATATTATTATAATATAACTAAATATTAGTTTAATATAATAATTATTATCATATTTAATGTTATTTTGATATATTAGTATTTAATATTAGTGTTAATAATTAAGGGAAAAAATATCTTCATACCTAAAAGTGGCTTTCCACCCTAAAAGTTAGAAATCTTAGCTTTTTAGATTGGGTGAAAAATTACTTTTTAAGTGATTTTCACACTAATTTGAAAGTGTTTGGCATTGCTTATTGGTGAAAAGTAACTTTTTAAGCAAAAGCTCTTTTTTAAGCCACGCCAAAGGGGCTTACAATTAATTTTTCAAAATCAATTTCTGAAGCACTTTTAAAAGTATTTTTTAAAAGCCGTGCACAACCTTGTGTATTAAAGTTTTTTCATAATAGGGCTTTAAATGAGACGACACAAATTACGAGATACTCGAGTTCAATTCGGTCAAAGCTCGGTTAAGAGCCGAGCTCAGATCGACTCGTTTACACACGTAATATAAAGGTGATTACAAATTAGTATCTATTCATACATATTCTTAACCCTTTGTCATTTGACAATGCACACACCTTATAGATAACGTGATTGAACCCGAGTCTCTTTGAATGAATATCATCTGCTTTTCCATTAGGACCACTCGCTGGGTTCAGCTTAAAATAAAATTAAATATAATTTTTTAGAACTCATTAGTAATATATTTTAGGCTTAACGGGTTACTATTGCCCCTGTAGTAGTCACAATTTACCAATTTTGCCCATATGATATTTTCGCATCAAATGGCCCCTGAAGTAGCCGAATTGCATCACTATTTACCCCTTGACTAACGGAACCCAACATTGACTGTTATGGTGCTGACGTGGCAGTTTACGATGTCGACCTGACAGTCTACGTGTGAAGATGACATGGCATATGGGGTAAAATTGATTTTTCGAGCGAGTTTGAGGGCAAAATTGATTTTCTGGTTGAGTACGAGGACAAAATTGATTTTTTTTAGGCAAAAAATATTTAAAAACTTATTTTATTAATATATGACTAAAAAATAAAATAAAATAATTAAAAATATCTAAAAATAAGTATAAATATAAAATTAAATATCAGAGGCTAATAAATTATAAATTATTCAATAATTAAAATTTAAAAATATTTATAACATATTAAAAAATATGAAAATCTTCATAAAAAAAGTTCACACGATTTTGATTTTCTTTCCCTTAAAAGAATGTAATGGAGAAAAAATCTTAAAATAGAGTTAATGTGATTCTCTCAACCGAACAAAAATCATCTACTCTTTTGGTGCCCTTATCTATGCCCAATACTAAAAAATAAATAAACTCTTCACTCTAACTTTAATTTCTAAATCTCAAAAACTAAACCCTAAAATCTAAACTCTTTACTTAATTAATTAAATTTATACACATACTTTATGTTTCATAATCACTTTAGATTGATAAAATTTTCAATTAGGGTTTAGGATTTAAGGTTTGTGATTTAGAGTTTGAGATTTATAAATTAGGGTTAGAGTGTAGAGTTTATTTTCAAGTTTTGATTTTTGAATAGTTTATAATTTATAACTTATGATATTTTAATTTTATAATTTTTACTTATTTTAGATATTTTAAAATTTTTATTTTTAGTCATATATTAATAATACATTTTTAAATGTTTTATTATTTTTTATATCATTTTAGTATTTTTAATATTTTCTAAATTTGTTTTGCCTAAAAAATTAATTTTGTCATCGTACTCAACTAAAAAATTAATTTTGCCCTCAAACTTGATCAAAAAATCAATTTTGCCCCTCTGCCATGTCATCTCCACACGTGAACTGACACGTCAGTACCGTAATGATCAACGTTAGCTTCCGTTAGTCAAGGGACAAACAATGATATAATTCGACTAGTTCATGAGCCAAATTGATGCGAAAATACCATATAGGTGAAACCGATAAATTGAGACAACGATAGGAGCAAAAATGGCCCTTAAGCCTATTTTTTATATGTGAAATATTTTTTTATAAAAACATAAATTTAAAATACATGGCAAGGAATTTATATAATGGTAAAGAACACAGATGGCCATCAAACTTTTAAGACGTTTTATTTTGATCAATGAACTTTAAAATTCTCATTGGGGTCACCCAACTTTTATTTTATTTTCATTTTGGTCCCTCTCACCACCTGATGTGTCCCTCTCACCACCTGATGTGTTCTTTTTCCTTAATAAAATTATATATTAGGTCCTTTTTTCAAGTGATTAAATCATGTGAACCATTCTCTTTCTTCTTCTCCGGATTCCATTTTCAGCAGAAAGTCCATTTCTTTTGCAGTTTCAAACAATCTCTCGAACTCTGAAACCCTTCGTGTCTCAGACTCGGCATACAAGCCCCTTTGTTTATGCAATTCTTTAAACTTCCGTGCCTCTTGCGCTGAACTCTATAGATCCTGCTCAAACTCTTGCATCCTTTTTCTTGAGTTTTTAATCTCAATGCTGAGACCATCAAATGCAAGATATTCAAGGAACCCTAAATTCAACCAATGCCAACTTAAGAGATCTGCATTTTCAAGGCGTCCAATTTCAGCACAAAACAATTGGAAAGAAAAACTTACTTTCTTCCCAACCCCTAGCCAAGCCATTCATGCCTAGGAAAAAAAATGAAGATTAAAGATAATAAAAGAATCTATACTGCAATGTCAAATCCAAAACCGCAAACCTTAACGTCCTATTCAAATTCATTAAGAGCATGGATCAGACACCAAAAACAAGAGATGGTAAAACCACATGGACTCGACCATTTTGCGGGAGACACTCAAGGTCAAGGGTGTCACCCGCTGGATCAGACGAGGGATTGGGAGCTTTGAATTCATGTATGAAACTCTCAATCATGGCCCATAGATGTCTGCACGTTTCAGAGTCGCTAATGTTAGATTCCACAACATAGGGAAAAAGTTTCCTATTTTCATAGCATTCTTCTTGTTTAACATAGCTAAAGGGGCATTATGAACATGAACCCAGAAATTTGCAGTGGAGTAGTATTTGTAGGCCATTCTTTCAGAATAATAAGCCTATCTTGGTTGGACTAACCAAGGATAAAGACTTAACACCTGCCTTTTCTCGCATTCTTTCTTGAGGACAAAAAGAAAGGCATTCAAAATCCTTCGCAAACGATCATGTTTTTTAAGGATAACACTAACAGTTGAGTGTTTAATGTTATGATCAGAAAGAATCTTACCAACCAAGGAATGAGCTTTAATAGCAACATTTAACTCCTCATCATTTTCCAGTTCGAGGGCAAAGCTTCCTTTCAGAGAAAAGCCTCCTCCAAAACCCATGGGCGACAAGAATCCAAGAAACAAGGACAAAGACAAGAGAGACAACTCCCACTCCAAAGTTCACCACAAGAAAACAAAGAACGTTTAAGGAACCTAGTTCCAAAGAAACAATGAAACAGGGAAAAGCTTCAGCAGAAACTAGAGAGAGAATGTCATGTACTCTCTTTTTCATGATTTCTTTACCATTGCGGGAATAAGGTCAATGTCAGCTTACCTTTTATTGGTTTTTTTCATGAGGTTGCTAATCAACAATTGATTGAGACATTGAATAACTCTGCTCTTTGAAATCTACCGGTAATACTATAAACATGGAGAGTGGAGAGCTGTGAAAAATCCAACATGCTACAAATGTGGGATCATATTCCTGGTTTAAAGGGACTACTAGATCAGTGGGCCATTTTTCTCAAACCACTCCAATTGTAGAGCTGGCCGAAAATGGAGCCCCTAGCTCGGATGTGGGCTCGTGTGAGCGATCGAGGTGAAGGCATAGACAATAACTTCGAGTGTTTCGGACTTTTCAACTGTTATTGGAGCTGCATTGAGATATTCATGTTTACCTTATATCTAATTTTATTTTTGCATGTTTAGATACTAGACTTAATTCTATAATTATAATAATATCTAGTGATACATGCTTAAATAAATATAATAATTATCCAGAGATTCACATCTACAGAGACATTACATGCCTAAGTGTTTAAAGAAACATCTAAAAAGACATAGAATAATATCACGTGTTTGAATGTCACATATTAATTCTATGAGTATGATTATAGATTAATATTAATGTGTCATAAACGTATTATGATCCGAATGCTGCGTGTTGAAGGAACATGGTGTGATGATCAAACCTTGCTCCAAGGACATGCGATCAACTACTACAAGCAACTGTCCACTACCGAAAGACAATAGGTACTATGCGTTGACTTGGCAGGAGGCTTCCATCAGTTCACTGATGGGGAGTTACGGCCATTGTTTGCGGCGGTCACAATAGAAGAGGTGTGTGGTATTGTGTTTTTGATGGAACCCTTGAAGGCACCAGGGATAGATGGTTTACATGTCGCTTTTTACCAGAAGAATTGGGATATAGTAGGGCTATCGGTGTTCCGTTTTGTTGAGAAACTTTTTCTATATAGGGAGTTGGAAGACTGGGTCAATCAAACGCTTCTTGTTTTAATCCCAAAGGTCGAAGTTCCAGAATCAATTAAGCAGTTTAGACCGATCAGTTTTGTGTATTGTTTCATATAAGATTGTTACGAAGATCCTTGTCTGTCGATTGAAGTCGTTTCTTTTGGGTGTCTAATGTGCATACTAGTTTTGTTTCGGGTAGGCATATTACTGATAATATTATGGTTGCGCAGAAGGTTATTCATTCTATGGAATCAAAGATGGGGAACAAAGCGTGGATGGCAATTAAAGTAGATCTGGAGAATGCATATGATCGTCTTGAGTGGGATTATATTGAAGAAACATCGTATGCTGTGGGCCTTCCGGTTAGAATCATTATGCTTATCATGAAGTGTGTTTGTTCTGTGTCTACACAGATTCTTTGGAATGGTATGCTTACTGATGGGTTTCTGCTGACACGGGGTATTCGTTAGGGGATCCTCTTTTCCCGTACTTGTTTGTGTTATGCATGGAGAGGTTGACTCGGGCAATCGAACAGAGGGTGCATGATGGTTCATGGAAAGCAATCTGACTTGGGAGACAATGGCCACTTCTGTCCCATTTATTTTTTGTTGATGACATGGTTCTGTTCGCTGAGGCGACCTCGGATCAGGTGTTGGACCGTTTTTGCGCTAAATCGGGACATAGAGTAAGTGTTGAGAAAACTCAAATTTGTTTCTCAAAGAATTGTACAATAGATGTCCGATCCTCTATCGCTCGAAGTTTTGGGTTCTAGAAGGTGGCAGATCTAGGAAAATATTTAGGTGTTCCTCTGCTTCACCAACGAGTGATCGCGGCCACTTACAACTTCTTGTTGGAGAAGATGTGCGCTCGTCTTTTGGGGTGGGCGGCAAAATCGCTTTCACTTATAGGACGAATTGTTTTAGCAGAAGCAGTTTTGCAGGTTATACCTATTTATGTGATGCAATCTACTTGGTTACCTAAGGGTACATGTGTAGAAATAGAGCGGATTATACGACGATTTGCATGAGGGTCCAAAGAGGACCATGGAGAGATTGTGTTGATGCCATGGAAGGTAATGCAGCAAGAAATTGATGCTGGTGGGCTCAGATTTAATGATGTTTTTCAATATAATCGGGCGTTTCTTTTAAAACTTAGATATCAATTGGTTACGGAACCAACAAAGCTCTGGGTTTGAGTTTTACGTGCTAAATATAAGGTGGAGGAAACATTACCGTTATCTTTGCAGCGGAGCTCTACTTCGTGACTCTGGAAAGGCTTGTGTAGTATTTGGGAGGATCTCAAAGAAAGTGTGAGTCGGGAGATTCATGAGGTACTCACACAAATTTTTGGTATGATAATTGGTTGGATGCGAGTGACCGATTAGTGTTCAAGTGTATTTCGAAGGAGGCGCCAAGGCCGGTTATGGTATCAGATATGATCACTCCTTTGGGTGATTGGAACTGGGGTGCTTTGGAGGGTCAGCTGCCATCTGAAGTGTTGGAGAAGATTACAGCAGTTCCACCACCGCGTCGGTCTATGGGTCTGATTCACTAGGATAGAGGTGGGATGCGAAGAAACGGTTCAGTTTGGAATCCGCCTATCAGTATTTACTTAATATGGGTGATCGAATTCGGGAGACAAAATGGCAGCTAATTTGGAGGTTGCGAGTCCCTCAACGGGTCTGGGTGTTCATGTGGATAACGGCTCATAGGAGACACTTAAGAAATGTGGAGAGGGTACGTCGTCACCTTTCGTTATCAGATGAATGTAGCATTTGTCATGGTGGGGCGAAGGATATCGATCATGTTCTTCGGCACTTTTCTTTAGCTCGCAACCTATGGTCGCATGTATTGGATCCAGCAACTCTTGTTTGGTTCATGGAGCTTCCTTTTGAAGATTGGTTACTTGGTAATCTCAAGATACAAGCGGATCCAGCTAACCCAGAGTCGGATTGGAGTATGTGTTTCGCTGTCTACTATCGGTTATTGTGGAAAATGAGATGCAGCTTAATTCTTGAAGAGAGATATGTCATGTGTAAGAGTGTGTATGGAGGATGACGGCGATTGATTGAGGAGTGTGAATGGGCATTTGCGCGTGTTGCTGGACATCCGGTAGATGCTGCTGCTCGTGTTCCAGCTTGGGTAGGACCATGTAGGGGATGGTTAAAGGCCAATGTGGATGCGGCGGTATGTACGTCGGATGGTCGAGCTGTGATTGGTGGTGTTTTTAGAGGTGGTCGGGGTGATTGGGTTTTTGGTTTTGCTCGTTACGTTGGTCGATGTAGTGTAGTTGTTGCCGAGTTATGGGCACTACATGATGGGATAAGGTATGCGTGGTTGGCTGGCTTCAAGCATGTTGAGTTCAAGAGTGATAATAGAGAGGTTGCAGGTATATTTCAGCATTTTGAGTCGGCACTTGATCGTAGTGCTTTGGCACTTACAATCCGTGCTTTGATGCAACAAGATTGGCAAGTTCGAATGAATTATATTTCTCGCGAACGGAATAAGGTTGCAGACAGGATGACGACAATGGGTCGAAACTTATCGACCGTTGGGACAGTGTATGCGATACCACCAGGAGTCGTGGCAAGTTTAGTTGATACGAATAAATGCTCGATGGAGGTTGGGGGCCAATGTGCGAGACCTGTGGTTGAAGATTCACAGCTGACTTGGGACTTGACAATCGTGGGCGCAATGGATGAGCATTTGGTTGAGGGTGACCGTGATCAAGCGATCGCTTGCTGTTCGGATGCAACATCCATGAGGAGAGCGACGACGGGCAATGTTTCCCAGTTTCAATTTGACCCATGTGGTTGAAGGTTTAGTGTAGGGAGTGTTGGTTGCTTTTTATGCTAGTTGATAAAGTTTTTCTACTTTTTTGTTGTTTGTCGAGCCTTGCTCTTTCTGTCTTTCATTCTGTAAGTATTACTGTGGGTACTCTTTTCCCCCATTTAGGCTTAGGGAGTTTTTAATAAGGCCTATGTAATACAGCATCATTATTTATAAAAAAAACATTAATGTGTCATAAAATTTTACATGTGATAAAAGGTATTTGACTTTATATATTTATTTATATGAGATTAAATATTATTTATAAAATAGATGGATATGTTATAAGTTTGATCGTCATGCATGATTTATGTTATTGACCTACTTATCTTGATCTTGTTCATGAGTATATGCATAACTTTTGAATTTTGTCTTTATAACTAAAGTATATTACTACATTTGTGGCACTAATATTTTTATTTTTTGAGAAGTGCAAATTTACAAAGACATCATGATGGTTAAAATATCATATGGTGAACAATCTCTTCGAGGTCAATCCAATTGAGGATAAAGATGAATGGATTGGACTCAAACATATGTATCCATCTATGGACCAATAAAAGGTAAATAAGTTTACTTGAGCTTTAAATAGGAGATTAGATTAAATTCTTAAGGCTTAAAGGTCAAATTGGCCCTCAACGAAAAATTAAAAAAATCAATTAAACCCTTATAAAAAATTCACCCAAATTAGCTCTCAAAATTCAAATTGCACCCAATTTAGCCCATTCATTACGTTGATCGTCAATGCCCTCTAACGGTCAAAGATAGAAGGACACAGAGCGTGACACGTCATCAAAATTGATTTTTTTTTAAAAATCTAAAAAATATAAAAAAATTATAAAAAATTATAAAAACAAAAATATTAATTTTTAAAATTTTTAAATAATTATTTACGGTTTTGATGACGTGGCATGTCCAAAGTGTGTCGCGTGTTACCATCATAATAATTTCTTTTGAATTAACAGTCAACATTACGGAAGGGCTAAATTTATCGCAATTTGAATTTTGAGGGCCCAATTTATCGTAATTTAAATCTTGAGGGCTCAATTGAGTGAAAAAAATTTCATAAGGGCTTAATTGATTTTTTTTCTTTAAGGGCCAATTTGACCTTTAAGCCAATTCTTAATCTAAGTTGTTGGTTATTAATTCATGATTTGCCTATTGCATGAATTGTATGCTCTTTAAAATGAGTAAGCCTTAAAAAATAGTCTTTAAAAGTGAAAAATATTACGTGTTTGACCAAACCATAAGATTTAAAGACTAAGAAAATTATTAAGCACAATTTATATTTTTAATTATGTTTTATTACATACTCAAAACATATTAAAAAGTGAGGGAACTATATTGTGCAATCAATGGAAAGTAGTGTAATATTATGAAGATGTATGTCTAAAATTATGTCATGAACTTATATCACATGTATTCTTTGTGTAGCATATAAAATCTATATGCATGAGTGTGATATTTTATGTGACTCACAAGCTACAATTTGTGTAGTTAAAAATAAGGCATAACATATTGAGTGGAATGCTCAAGCAAATTTGACATGAGTCCATGAAACATTTGATAAAGATGAAGTATCAATTGTAGAGTATATGAGGACAAAGAGAAACCTTGATGATTCCTTTACTAAAAGATAAGTAAGGAAAGTGGTTGATGATTCATCGAGGGGATGAGACTTAAGTCCATTGGTTGAGGAATTCATGGTAGATACCTAACTTAGTTCTCTAAGTTCATGTGGGCAAACAAAGCCATGGAAAGACTTATAGTGTACATTTCTACTTATCCCTATGGCGAACAATGTACATGCATATGGTTGAGCTTTTGCTCTTAATGGATTCATAGCCTAGGTTTTGGGTGGTCATAGTGAGAAGAACTTGATGAATCCATCGACGTGAAAGGATGAGTTTTTATGCTCTTAATGATTTCATATCCTAGGTTTTGGGTGGTCCTTGTGAGATGGACTTGATAAATTCACCGAATCTTTAATAATTGAGAGGATGAGCTTACAAAATGCTCTTAATGATTTCATGGCCTAATTTGGGTGGTCTATACTGAGATAGACTTGATGAAATAACCTACATAAGTGAAGAACTAGCTAACTTCCATGAAAGACTTTGGGTTGTCTTTCTAGAGCACTTACCAACATCCTGGGGTATATTGGCTAAATTGTTGATCTATCGTAACTCATTTGGAGAAGAAATTAGTCGTGTGTTGTGAGTTCACTCATATTTTAGCAAGTTCCAAATTCGTTCACTTGTCAAGAGAAGAATTACTCATTCCACTATGTATTAATTCCATATACGATCACTAGTACTTAAGCGACTAATTTCGTTGTTGTTCTTTTCTCATTTTTTCCTCTATTTCTTTGCATTAGTGGGGATTGTTGGATAATGCAAATAAATAATCTTATTTATTTTAAATAAAATCTTATTTCTATATATAATAAATATTAGAGGGGCGGTTGAGATTTTTACAATAACCGATTCCTCTAATATTTACTTATTTGTCCATACTTTTGCCTTATAAATAAAGAGCTTAAATTTGTTGTTTTAACACACTGAAAACATTTGATCATTCATGTTTTCTACGAAAAGAGCAACACCAAACGAGTTTCACTTCCTCACTTCGGGTGTAAGATGTTTGGAAGATTGTGTTAACCTTGGGCGGCAAGGTCGTATTACACCATATGGGTAAAATTGCTTCTAAGGTAGTAATTTTTACCATAGCGCAATAATCAATTTATTTTATGCTAATATGTTTGTTTTACAGCAGTAATTTTTCAAACAGATGCATAGACGAAAAACTGTCAAAACCTCTATATTTAAACCCAAAAAAAGTACGAAAAAGTACTAAAACTCACTTAATGGTTTGCGGTTTTGGATCTGACATGACTATACCGAAAAAATACAAAGAACAGAAATATGGTCTTACAGTAGTAGGGTTCACAACGCTTTTAGTGACCTTAACATCTTTCTTTACTGGGATTTCAATATAATTTCAGTACTTGCTATCATGATATCCAGTAAAAAATGAAATTTGAAGAAGAAGAAAGGTTCACGTAGAATGATTTAGTCTACTGAAAAGTGGGACCCAATAATATAAACTTCTTTGAGAAAAAAAAAATAACGGGTCATGTCAGCATTTTTTAACGAAAAGTAACGGGAAGGACCAAAATGAAAGCGAAATAAAAGTTGAGTGACCCAATGAAAGTTTTACAAGTTCAGTGACCAAAATGAAAATGTCCTAAAAGTTCAGTGACCATCTGTTTACTTTATCCTTAATATGATTTATTTGTCCAATTTAATTTGAATATATAAATCATATTTAAAAAATTTAAAATTACATACACACATAACTATTAATATAATTTATTGTAAAGTAAATATCCTGCTATATACATTGTATACAATATTCTCTGCTAAAGCTTTATAATTGTAATTATTAATATATTGCTTCTGATATCAACCTGCTTGGACTAATTTATAAAACGTATTTGGTTTAAGTAAAGAATAAACGTTTTATATGTGAGTCACTTTGGTGATCTAAACGTTGAACTCGTATACTTGTTGAATGTTATGGATAGGGTTTATGGTGTTATATTTAGTGGTATTAAAATTTAGGTTTTGCCAGTCCCGAATCAACCTAATTAGTCGTAACAGAGTATGGATACATGCCCTTATGTCGTGGATGCATTATTCCAAGATTGGAATTCTGTTTGTTCCTATCGCGACCATCTTTTAACCAGAGTGTGGAAAAATAGCTTGACGATTAATTCTTTTTGAAAATGAGGGGTTTTGTTCATTTTAATTCATTTAATCTTGAAATTAGGGTTTTCGCATTAAATCAGATTTTCCCTTTATTTATTTAAAAAAATCAATTTGGAGTCGCCACCGGTCACTTTGGTAGACCGGACACCATAAAAACAGCCAGATATTCCTTTCTTTTTAAAATTAGGGCGCACGAATCGGTTACGTGTGGGGAAGGATTAGCACCCCCACAAACGCCTGTTATCGGTACCTTGTTAATTCCACATGGCATTTTGGCATTTCGAGCAATAATTTGAATTTAATTTGATCTTTAATTGCTAAATAAATTTCATTCAGAATGGAGATATCCTTTTGTAAGAAAATACATTTTTAACGAATATAAGTTTTGAAACATCCAGTTACTTTAGAATACTTCAATTTATATTCAAAAACAACCAGATATTCCTTGGTAGACCGGACACCATAAAAACAGCCAGATATTCCTTTCTTTTTAAAATTAGGGCGCAGGAGTCGGTTACGTGTGGGGAAGGATTAACACCCCACAAACGCCCGTTATCGGTACCTTGTTAATTCCACATGGCATTTTGGCATTTCGAGCAATAATTTGACTTTAATTTGATCTTTAATTGCTAAATAAATTTCATTCAGAATGGAGATATCCTTTTGTAAGAAAATACATTTTTAACGAATATAAGTTTTGAAACATCCAGTTACTTTAGAATACTTCAATTTATATTAAAAAATGTATCTCAACACAAAAAGTTTTTAATGCATGTCAAATCATTTTCTTGTCAATTTTAAGTTCAAACCTAATTAGGGCTCCAATTAATTTAATTAATTAAAGATCTATGAATATTACCAAATTTAGGGGTTTATGTGATAACACCCAAACGATTGGGCACTATCCATATTAGGCCCTAAATCAATAATATTCCTAATTATTTGGTGACACTAACTACTTTAAATCTTATCCTAATTTCATTTTAATTAAACTATCTTTGTGATTACAATATTCTAGGTTCAAATGAAATATTAAATTTTCTACTAAAATGCTCCCTTCATTAACACTCATTACATTGAGACACTAATCAAATTAGAACATCCTAATTTTCATTTAATATTCATTTATTTTCTATAATTATCTTCCTATTTTAATTAATTAATTAATTAAAGAACCTAAGATACTAAGGCTCTAATTAACTAAAACTATGTGAATTAATCTCCAAAACAAGTATACTATATGCCCATTTAAAAATATGCATTCAAACATATAATTTAGAATAATTAATTAAATTAAACAATTAAAAGAAATGACTAAATTGAAAGGAAAAACAAACTCGAATCCTGATTTATATTGAAATAAGGGACTGAATTACAAAGGATTGAAATTGAATAGCCCAAGTATAAGCCCCATAAAAGCTAGGCGCGGATCCACTAGCCGAGTCAGATCTGGTTCGCGGGTTGGGCTATAAAACCTCTTCAAAACCGAAATGAGCCATTTTCCCATTTTAATTTTTCTCCTCTCTCTACATTGTCCAAATCGTCTCAACTCTTTCTAACAAACACCAAAAACCCAGATTTCCTCCCTCTTTTGGATCAAAAACTTCATTTTTAAAGGGTGTTCATCCCACATTCATCCGAAATCAGATGAACAAGTTGAATCTGGCCAACAACCGCCACGTATCCTACCGCTGAATCATGTGCCGCCAAACTCTGGCAACCTTTGGTTGTTTATAGACCACATGCCTAACTTCTGAACACCTCTGATCTGGATTCGGCCGTCGCAAGCGAACACCGGCCACTATGCGCCACCGCCGTTCGAATCCAAAAACCCAAAAATTTCCATTTTAAGCCTTAAACCTAGATCTAAAACCCGATTCAACTGAATCACCCAACTTCACCCCTAAAGATAACTACATGTAACCACCCCTTCAACTTCGTCGTTTCATAAATCAACTCTGGCCACTCACAAGATTAACTCCAATTCAAGCTTTATTTCAATTTTCCTTTTTGTTTTCTTTTACACTCAATCTAACTTGCTTATTTTGCAGGATTTAAAAAGATGAAAAGGATAATACCTTCGGCTACTGTGACTAATGACAATTTCGGCGTCTTCCTCGGTGTCCGTTCGTATTCCCAGTGAGTTCCCACTTTCCCGGCATCGAACCAGGTTCCCTGGCAACCTGGCGGTTCAACTACTCAGGCGGTTCAACTCTTGACCGATTCAACATCCACGGCGGCCGTTCATGCACGGGCGGCTGACTGAATTCTCCCAAACGGTTTGGCTTATTATCTCTTCTCTATCTTTATTATTATTATCATTTATGGAAAGTAATTATTAGTCATTAATTCTGACTTTTTCTCTCTCTCCCTATTTATAGGGTGATGGAGGCGCTGATGTCAGCGAGGACTTGATCCATGTGAAGGGCAATGGACCAACCAAATGCTGCCACGTGCGCCTTTATAACCGAATTTGGGCGGGAAATTTGTGTTTCTTTTGAGATTATTGTGCTTGTTTGGTGTTTGGGATATTAGAAATGGGTCTTTAGATTTGTAAATGGGCTTTGGGGTATTTGGATTGTAAACTTAGACATTTGAAATGTATTTGGACTATAATATGTTGGATCTATTTTTATTTATTGCGTTGTTATTATATTATTTATTATTTGGATTTATTTATAGAAATATATGTATATATAAGTATACCCAGACAAAATTAGGGTATTACAGCTGTCCCTCTTTGCTTATTGTTGTGGAACAAGAATAGGGCAAAGACTGAAAAGACACAAATTTTGTCTGAACTGTCTAACCATAGAAACTTGAATATGTTCTTCTTATTATGAAATGATTCAATCTTCTCATTTGTTAATCTATCTTTCTTTGTTGGGGATGAACTCTTCACATTAGGAGCTCTTTCTTTGCTAGGCGAACTCTTCACATTAGGAATTCTTTCTTCACTAGGCGAACTCTTCACATTAAGAGCTCTTCTTTGTTGGACGAACTCTTCACTTTAGGAGTTCTTCATTCTTTGCTATGCGAGCTCTTCACATTAGGAATTCTATCTTTACTGGCGAACTCTTCACATTAGGAGCTCTTCTTTGCTGGACGAACTCTTCACATTAAGAGCTTTAAGATGAACTCTTCTCATTGGGAGTTCTTTAGTCTTCTTGAAATATTGATCCTCATTTCTAAAAAAGTATTGAACTAACGAGCTCTTCTCATTAGGAACCCTTCGTTCTTCTTGAGAAAGTTAATATGACCTGCAAAAGTTGAAACTATCATTAATCTTTCAATACTAATCATAAGGAAAAATACGAATAAAACTTTGAATGCTTCTCCAACAAGCGACGCTAAAACGTTTTGCCTCTTTTGAATCTTGAACAAGCTATTCCTATTATGAACTTGACAATCTTTTGCATAAGCTATATGTCAAATCTGAGCCAGTTCTCCTTATTATGAATAACATTCATCCTTCTTGGAAGTGTTGAACCAAAGCTTGAAGTTGTTCTTCTGATTATGAAATTCTCCAATCTTTTGCTAGACCATAGAGCTCGTATCTATTCCTATTTTTATGAAATCTTTCATTTTTTGAAATCTGGTATTGCTCATTGAAATTTTCTGATGTTTTGACGTTATCCTTCTTATTATGAAATTCTTCATTCCTCACTCTTTTGCTGGTCCATTTCTCTCAGCGAGTTCTTCATATTAGGAACCCTGAATTTTTTAGTGCAAACGCAAATTCACCTTTCTTCTAAGGAACATCTGAACTTGAAGCACCAAAATTTTAGTATCGCTATTCTTCTTCCTAAAATATTTTGATCTTTCAATCTGAAACTCATATAAAATCTAATCTCTTTTGTTTCTCTGTTGATCAATTATGTACTTAGAATGTATGTGACTGATGAAAATTTATTTTTTAAAGTCTGTCTCTGTGAAAGAAAGATTTGTTGAAGTTCGCCTCTGCAAACAGAATGACTTAAGATCCGCCTCTGTAAACGAAACGTCTTGAAATCCGTCTTTGTAAATGAAATATCTTGAGATCTGCCTCTGCAAACAGAATGTCTTGAGATCCACCTTTTGTAAACGGAATGTCTTGAAATCTGTCTCTGTAAACAAATATCCTGAGATATGCCTTTATAAACAAAATATCTTGAAATCCACCTCTGTAAACGAACTGTCTTAAACTCTGGGAAAAATAATCGAACCTGCAAAAAGAAATATCATCAATTAATAAGAAATCAAATTAGAGTAGAATGAAACATCTTCAATTCCTATCTTGAAGCACTGAGATCTTTAGAGTCATTGCTTTTCTGTCAAAGGTATCTTCATCTTTCAATCTGGAACTCACATAAGGTCTCTTGTTTTCTCTTCCTCTATTGGTTGATCTCCTTCCATGCTTAAAATATATGTGATCAATTAAACTGTGATTCCTCCTCGTTTGATCTCAAAGTTGATATGTCTTGTTTTCCAACCTGGTAACCTATACCTCATTCTCTATCTTTTTAACTGGTAACCCAAAAGGTCAACGTCTTTGTCGATACCATGCCCCAACTCTCTTATTGTGATGCCATTAAAAAAGTTCTTATAATTTTTGGAGGTGTTAGCCTGAAGGATTTATCATCATACCAAAGGACTTACTGATGACCCGAAGGATTTAGAATTGTAAACATTTCCTTTCTTGTGTAGATAATCAAACATCTTTGTAGAGATATTTCTCTTCAAACGGATTGAAATTTTTGTTGAGATCCGCCTCTTCAAATGGATTGGTATCTTTGCTGAGATCCGCCTCTTCAAACGGGTTGATATCTTTACTTCACAAAAATGTGATTGAAATCTTTGTTGATCTTTGCTGGATTTTCTTCAATCTCAAAGTTGTAAATTGAAATCTTGCTTCTTCTTTGCTGATTCTTTAAATTCCACTTGGATGAGCGCTGATCTTCATTGTTTCTCCATTAAATTTTCTACTTTTATTGCAATAATACCTCATCTCTTGAGATTTTCTTATCACGTCTTGATTTGGTTGATCTTCTTGAATTTGGTCTGAAACTCTGTCCCAACAAAATTTGCCCCAAAATCTTGTCTTTGAGTAATCAAATTCTCTTTAGGCTATACATTCTTTCTTTTCTATTCTGATCGGCACTCTTCTACACAATAATGCCCCACTAATCTCCTTTTTTGGCTTTGATACATAGGATTTGCCCTTCTTTCATTATCCAGGGTGAGCAAATGCCTCAGGTCCCTGAACTTTCTTCAAATCCTTAAATCTCTATTAAATCTATTTTTTAATATCTTCAATTTCCTGAGATCTTTCGCTCATCTTTCTTTGTGCATTGATCGACTCTCCTTTTTTCTTGGAACACATGTGTCTGGATCTATCCTTCCAATTCCAAAGTTGTAAGTTGAGATATTTTCTCATTTCTTGCTAATTCTGCTAATTCCTTCTAAAATATGCAAAATGCTTGGAATGTATGAATTAGCATGCTCCTATCTTATGGATGTCTAACTATGTATGATGCATGAATGATGTCAATTGAGGACCACTTGGGTAAGCTATCATCTTCAGGAAAACATGAAATTTCCTTGCTCCATTTTTCAAAAACTCATTTTGTTGCTAAAGTAACCCATCTCACACTAAGGTTCAATCTTCAAGATTTCTGCATCTTTCGCTCTAAAGTGCCTTTTCAGGTTTTCACTTTAAATTGCTTTTCTCAAAGCGCCCTTTCGGGTTTTCACTTTGGCTTTTTCTTTATTTTTTCTCTTTTTCTCAAGGTGCCCTTTCAGGTTTTCACCTCGGTTTTTTCCTTTTTCTTTTTTCTCCTCTTTTTCCAGAAACCTTGACCAAGCCAACCACGCCCGAAGCAAGCCTACTCTTAATTAGCATTAAAGTTTGCCAAGCCCAAAAAACCTCTACTAAATAACGAATCAAATTTCTTTCTCAATAAAAGAACATAGAGCTGCGAATATTCTCATTCAATCTGGGAAGTTGAAGGACAGCAAGGGCTTCAGGTGCAATAATACTACCATGGTTCGACAATATCTCAAAAGCATCTTCATAAACTATCCCAATTGCAATACTACAAGATCAGCGTAGCGAATAGAAGAATGACAGAGACAACCATGACACTCTTTTGATACACATAGGATTGAGAATGGACAAGTTCCTGCAAGCCATTTGCCGAAAAGCCAACCTGATCCAACAATACATGATAATGCGTTGGCCTTGTGGATCCAATCATACCAGCATGAGCACAGAGATAAAAATCATTGTTCTTCGAGTGGCAGACTTTATTGTCAATATCAGTTCCAAGTCGCTTATTGTATGAAGACCTATTTCTGTGCACTTGTTGGCGTGGGATTAAGTACCATCTTCACTTTACACTCTCTTCCTTACTATCCACAAGTCAGGGTTCCTGAAAGAGACCGTCATCTTTGGAATAGAACACATTCTTCTATAATATTTTTTGTAGTATTGCCCTGCTCTTGAATCAACTATCATCTTTGCTCTCTTTCACATTCACAAGGTTCTCTTATCTTGCAATGCCCAAAAGATGATTCCTATTCTCTCTTTGCCCCATAGTTTATATCGCTTTCTTGCAGCTTTGCTTAAATATTCCATACACTTAGAGTTGTGTCTTTCCCTCGTCATACGTTTCATCATTAACCAAGTACCGAGGCCACCTCCTGTTCTGTCTGCACTTAAAGGATTAGTACATCATAATAATACCTATGAAATCTTTTGTTTTTCTTATGTCTAATCGATTTATCTGCAAGATGCTTGTTGAAACGATAAGTGAAAGGCTCAGAATATTATTTTACTAAATTGGAATATTTTGATAAGTCATGGCAATCATGAGAAAGCAAAAATAAAATTAGGCCCTTAAATACAAAATGCAATAGAGTCTTTAAACTAAACCTAGCAAAGATCAACTCAAATGTGACCCCTTCTAAATTATCAAACTTCCGAGAGAAACATTTCCCATATGCCTAATTCTATCCCATTTAAGTGGCGCTCTGTACCTCACTAACTCACCAACCCAATCTTTCCCTCTTTTCTGATCTCAAACAGGCATTAGAAGTTTGGAAATCCTTGAAGAAAGGTTAACCTTGATAAGCATGATGTATTTTGAAGACAATCTTCCCTTACTCCAATACTCTTATATGATCAAAATGGTCTTTTGAGGCTTGTAATGGGGCTATGGCTCACGGCTATGAAAAAAAAAGGATATATAGGATCAAAATAATGTTTTAAGGGTGATAAAACCAAGGATCATTTTTCTGAGCGAAATTATTTTTGCACTCTTTGATCTGAACATGCTGGTATGAAATAATTTTTCCTTTTTTTCTTTTTCTTTCTTTTTTTGGATCACTCTAGACTACCAATTTCTGAGTTTTCACCCTAGAGTTCATTTCCTTTCCTTGAGTACGTAGATGATCAATCCTCCACAATTCCTTCAGATAGAGATTGGAATGGAAAATCTCACATATATCCCTTGCTTTTCATTGCACTTTTTGACTTTGTTCTTTCTCTTTCATGTCAACAATTTTCAACTTGATTCAATCGACTTCTTAAACACATATTTTCGACTACTTCTTTTTCTTCTTTCTTTTCTCTTTTCTTTTCTTTCTTTTATGTCTTTCTTTTTCCCCTTTTCCTTTTCTTTCTTTTCTCTCTTCTTTTTTCCTTCCTTTTTTTGATTTCGTATACTTGACTTCATTCAATTTGCCTTTCTTGCGCTTGTACTCAAAACATAAACTTTATTTCTGCCCCAAATTCATAAGGCGTCACTTATCATAGCAGGATAGAAACCAAATATATTTCACTTGTAAATAAATTCACACCCTCTTTGCCCCCAGTGTGAGGGTGATCTTTGGTTTGGGTTGAATCGAAAGAAAACTATCAGACTCAAAGGGGACAACAAATGATATTTTTTCTTATTTTCTTTCTTTGTGAAGGAAAATGAAGGAATGCCAAATGTCTTCCCATATACGAATATCTTCGAAGAAAAACGGTCTTCAGGTGGTAGATGTTTTGGGTTATCACTTCATTCAAAGACCTTAGTCAACAATACCTGAGATGAAAATTCACTCAACTTTGTATTTGGGTTCCTCCCTTAAATCCTGAACACTCGTTAATGTCTTTTCGTTGGCCTAAATAACTTAGAAGAGAATCACATTTCAGAATTGATCTTTGAGTTTGGTTCTCGATCTTTCCTACAGTTAATTCCAGGGGCCTGATAAAATAATAGGGAAGATATATACATATATATATGGGAGAACAAAAACTAACCCATGACAAATAATGAATGAATTATTAAAAGAATAAACGAATGCAAAATGTTTACCATTTGAGAAAAAATATGTAGGAAACAAGCATCTAATACAAATAAATCGAATAGCCTCCCTTACAAAGGACCTCCAATGCTCGCGGCAAAAGCGATTGGGATGGTTCAGGGTATTATTATGTAATAGTCCAAAAAGCGTAGACAGATCTCCTGTGATCCAACTATCAATCTTAAGTAAAACTTGAGTGAATTTCAGCCTTAACAATTCTTCACTTTCTCTTTGTCAGCACAATGACATGCTTCATATTGTTTACTATGTTGTTCTCATCGAGCCCTGAATTAAGATCATCATGTCAATGAGTTTCCTGGTCTCTTCAATCAATTGTTTGCTCTTTTTCGTAGAATATTTGATCATTTGCATGTGGAAATTGACAACTTCCTCTGGTTGACGCTTAAATAGGCTCTGCTTCTCTTGCTCTTGACTGGATGTGTCAAAGATTTTATCAGACATGTCTGTTTGAGGTTTCTTCATTGTTAATTGCTGGTTCTCGATTGGTTTCATAATTCCATTTCTTCTCTTTCTTTTCTTGACGTCTTTCAGCACTCGATTTTCAGGTATTCCAATTGCATTGGCTCCAATCAGATGAATACCTTTTGGGTTACAAATCTTGATGAACTGACTATAGCATCGACCTCCAAAATCCTCTGGTTCAGAAAGTTTTGGACTTGTAGCTTAAAAGTGTAACAATTCTCAACGTCATGATCATGGACTCCATTATGATATTCACAATGACTCCCGATGTTGTAACAACTCGGATGACATGGCTTTGAAGTTTTGAAATAATGCGATGAAGCTTCGAGCAACTTAAAGTACAACTCACGAGAAGAGACATGAATAAGATCCGATTTAGTCATTAATTTTCCACTAACAATAGTACCTTGAGCATCTGACTTTGAGGTATTCATCATTAAAGGAAACTTTGAGGAGGTAGATGTCTAAACATTACTCTGATTCTGGCCCTAAACTGTGAAGGATTGCTGTAATACCCCTTTCTCGTATTCATAGTTGAATACGAGTCAGAGATATCACAAAACATTTGTAAAGCCCTCTATATTTGTAACTCGGTAAAATTTCAAAATAAAGATGATACCAGGTATTGCGCCTAAATTAATGGCCCCGTATAAAATGGCTTTGACCGAACTTCGAGATTTAAAGGTACAAATTGCAAGGAATGTTAGGTCGATGTTTTATAAAGTCAAGTGTGTCATCTTGAGGGCACACTAGTGTTAATTGTAAAAGAGAAAGACTAATTTCTATCAGCTCGAGAAGGTAATAGTAAAGAATAAAAATCTTCTTTCGAAGACTGATGATCTTTTGATTAGTTAAAAAAATCAAGGAATAAGAAATTCTAAAGATAGCTTTTCGGACTCGATATGAATACTATGAGTTTGTGATGATTCCTACAGCATTTATAGGCCTAAATTTTAATTTTGCTTGGACCAATTTTTGGTAGAGTTTATTGAGTATATTTTGGTCTATTCGAAGGAAAAAAGAAGAATAAGATGCCCATTTTTGCATTTTTTTCAGACCTTTCGAGAAAAGAATTTATATGCTAGATTGTTAAAGTGTGAATTTGGTTGTCAAAGGTTGTTTTATTAGATCTGTGGATTTGGCAGTGGGAATAAGAGTAGACCTCGAGAAAGTACAAATTATAGTTGAATAGAAACCTCTGAAGAATGTTTTAGAGGTTCAGAATTTCTTGATGGTTGCCTCCCCAATGACCAAGCTATTGAGGAAAGAAATGTCATTCAGTTGAATAGATAAATGCCAAGAAAACTTTGAGACATTAAAGGAGATCTTAATAGAAGCCACGGTACTAGTACAACCATAATCAGGTAAAGATTATGTAGTATATAGAGATGCTTCTCATAACATTTTGGGATGCATACTTATGCAAAAAGTAAAAGTAATGGTCTATGCTTGAGACAACTTAAGATATATGAGAGCAATTACCTTACTTGGGATTTGGAGCTGGTAATGGTTGTATTTGCTTTAAAAGATATAGCATCATTATTTATACAGTGAACGATGCTATATTTATGTAGGTTATAAAAGTTTAAAGTATATGCTTACTAAAGAGGAACTTGACGCAAAGAAGTTGGATCGAGTTTGTTAAGAATTATGATATGGTCATTGACTATCATCCAAAAAAAGCTAATGTTGTAGCTGACGCTCTCAGCCGAAAGACAATTGTTGTCTTAAGAGTTATGAATGCAAGATTCGCAATAAAAGAAGATGGTGTTTTGATTGTCAAGTTAAAAATAAACTTTACCATATTGGATTAAATAAGATATCTTTAAAAAAATGATAAGAAATGTTGTCAAGGTTCAAACAAGTGGAAAAGAGTGAAACTGAAAACTTGGAAGTTAGGTTTGATAGATATTTGTATTATCAAGGAAGAATTTCTATCTCAATGATGGAAACTATATGTTGACCCTGAAAGGAAAGATATTTAATATGAAGTTAAGGATAAAGTATTCCTTAAAAGTTTCACCTTGGAAGAAGGTGTTATGGTTTAGACAAAGAGAAAGTTAAGTTCAAAATTTATTGGGCTATAAGAAATTGTGAAAGGAGTTAGTCTGATAGTTAAGCTTAATAGTTAGCTTTATCTTTGGAAATTAACAAGATTCATAATGTATCGATGCTCTGGAAATATTGATTAGACCGCTCACATGTTGTTACTCCGGAGAAAATAGAGATTCAGCTGGATTTAGGCTATGAAAAAAACTGGTAAAGATCCTAGCACATGGAGTCAAAGAACTAAAAAAACAAGACAAACATGTTTGTTAAAGTTCTTTGACAAAAAATCATAAGATTAAAGAAACGATTTGAGAGAAATAAGAAGAAAATATAAGAAAATAGTTTCCTCACCTTTTGAATCAGGTGTGTGTTGAAAATTTGAGGACGAATTTTCTTAAGGGGAGAGAATTGTAATACCCAAAAATTTACTAATTTGATTAAGGTTCATTTAGTACTAAGATAATAGCTTAAAAGCTAACTTAGTGACTAAAATGAAAAAAATGCGAAAGTTGGGATTTATTTAATTATGGGTTTTGGAAAGGAAATTTCTAAGGTTTAAAGGTATCATGTGATAGATAGTGAATTGAATAAGGTATTCTTAAAGTTTGGTTGAATACCAAGGAAAATTGGAATGGAAATTGAAGTTTAAAAGTTTAGTGACCAAAATGTAAATTTTGAAAATTTTATGGCTAAAGTATAAACTTTGGAAAAGTTTGGGGACTAAAGTTGTAATTTCCCAAAAGTTAAGGGTTTTTATTTCATTAATAAATAGATCACCTAAGGGTGTGAATTGAGTGCGGAATTTTTGGTTTGATCTGATACTTCGATTATTGGGAAAATTGCAGTTAAAGTTTAAGTGGAATTCGTATACTCGGATCGAACTGGAAAATTTTGAAATTTTACCATATGATAGAGAAAGGTTATAAAAGTCATTTCCAGGTTTTGGAAATATTTTTAGTTCGATTCAAGATGAATCCTACAGTTTATTTCTGAGTAAAGGATTATTTATCAATATATTGGATCGAATGAAAATTTTGGAGACTGATCCAAAAGATATGGAAAAATTCATAAAATATTACTTTATGAATATTTTATTATAGTTGGTTGGATTCCAACTAGATTTAGTTGAATTTTTACAAGAATGGCAAACTAGTAAATAAAAACTAGTTGGAGGGCAAATTGGTCATTTGGCCCCAATGGCAATTTTGAAATATTTAAAAAGTTATAAGGGCAATTTTGGAAAGAGAAAATGGAATGTTAAATCTTGGCCCTTGATTGATGATAAAATCAATCTCAACTATTGGATAAAAAGGGTAAAATTGTAATTTCACTATTAAATAAATTTAATATTCATTTAAAAGATATATGTGTAAAATAATGGTAAAAAGATGAACCAAATGTTCATCTTTTCCAGCAACAAACGTGAGGTCTAGGGAAAGAAAGAGAAAAAAATTTCCAAGCTCGATTCAAGCCCCAAAACTCGGTTTTCAGGTAATCTCTTCAACTACAAAGTTGTTCTACTCTTCAAGCTCTATCTTTTGATATCAATAATTCATGGAATCCATGCTTGATTGACGAGAATTTACATGAGAAAGAAATTAGGGTTTATGGATCAATTTGGGGCTTTTGAGATTTTATGATTCCATGATTGAATTCAAGTTGAAATCAAGCTAGTATGATGTTAAAAATCATGATATTGAGTTGGGATTTAAGTTTTACATGTTTTGATTATTATGAAGATGATTAGGGTTTATGGATTCAAGTTTAATTTAGGGTTTGTGATGTTAAAATAATGATCTAGTAAGCTTCAATTGTTGTTTGGAAGCAAAACCCTAAGTTAAATTGTGTAGGGACCATTTTGGAAAATTGAAAAGTTGAAGGACCAAATATGAATTTTTAGAATTTGGAGTGTATTTATGTTATTTTAATGATGTTAGAGATAAGAAAATGAAGTTAGAATGCCAAATTGATGTTGAATTGAATTAGTGACCATTTTGACAATTTGTCAAAGTTAAGTGACCAAATCAAAATGGAAGTTTTGTAAGGGGGCTAAATCTGATTTTTAGTTGTAATGATGGAATTAAGGTAGTAATGTTGAATTGAGGACTAAATTACAAAGTTAAGAAGCATGAACCATTATCTTTGCATTTTAGTACCTATTTCGGTAAATAAGGAAAATTAGAGAGAATTATTGTGAATAATTATTTGGTGAAGAATGTGATGAGTTGGTGGTCTAAAGCTAGTGATTGGACTAAATTGAAAAGTAGAGAAGTAAGGAGAAGTTAGTATAAAGTTGAAGTTGTTTATGGAAGTTCTGTAGAAAAACTGGTTTATGGCAGTAACTTTGAAAATTCACCATAAAATCTACAAAAATGGTTAGAAGGTGAATTTTATACCGATGTAAATACTTGTTTGTCTATTTTCGTGTTCATCAAACGGAAATTGATTTCGAGTTCCAAGTAAAAAGATATGAATTTTTAAGTGGTGAAAGGTCAGAAAACAGTATAGCAGGCTGTTCCGAAATTCAATACTGGAAATTGACTTTCAAAATTCTCCATAAATCGTACAAGTTGAATTTGGGCTATTAATTTATATGGTTGAAAAGCTTATTGAATCTAGTTTCTATCAGAACAAACAGAATCGAATTCTGAGTTGTAGATTATTTTATAGAAATATTTCTTTGGAGGTACTGCAAACTGCCAGAAAATGAGAATTGATACACTTTGTATCTAAGGTTGATTAGTAAGCTTGAAAAGGGTTAATGGAAGTTCAAATTGGTCACTAAGTATCATAATGAGTTTTTGAACAATACAAGGAAGAAAAGAAAATGTTTGGAGATTTTGTATTCGAATGATTATATTGGACAATATGTAACATATTGTTAGATTGGGATCTAACAAATATTTTACTTATTTGAATTATAAAGTTAAGTTTGAATCAAGGGAGGTTCAAGGTACAATAAAGGAAAGGATCGAAGAGGACTTAGTGTGGCATACTAATACATGGCCCAGGTGAGTGCAATGCATACATAACATTATACATAGATGTTTTATACATCACCGGTAAGACTTGCGATGAGTCTACTTGGTTTATATATTGTCATGATAATTATGTCATTGATCATACATTTGACATACTTTAAATATGTCAAAGGTTGAAAATAAATGCATTGATCACTAGTTATTGATGATGATTTACTATTAATGTTATTCGGTTATGAACTGCTTCATGTTAATAAAAATTGATATACATTGCCATGGATGAAATATTTGATGATATAAAGCCCAAGTATGAAATAGAGGTTTAAAGGTATAGTTGGCTAGCCATAGAGTCATAAACAGCTGTATAAAGATTCTAAGCACTTCAGGTAAAGTGCAAATTTTATAAATACTCATTGAGGAGTATACTCATGCATGGTTTGAGTATACAGACTTATTACGGGTGCTTAGCACTTCGGAGTAATTTCATAAAAACTCAATGAGGGATATATTGCATACTCCGGTAAGTATACAGAAGCACTTCGGTGCTAAGCACTCCCGGTAGAGTGCAAATAATATACATACTCAAGAAAGGTTGTGTATGGGAGGATAACTCATGTACATAGAATCTCTTAATTCGATACCTTGGGCTAAGTAAACTGAATTGAAATAAAAAAAATAGAATGATAAGCTTGAAAGCTTGCAGACAAAGTTGGAAAAAGGTATGGGTAAGCATTGAAAGCTTAAAGATGGAAATGGCACCAATATTGGTAAGATCTAATCTTATCACTTTGATATACATATATGATATTACATATTTAATTATGTTAATGAGCATGTAATGGTAAGGTGATCATATGCATTATTAATAATTAATAATTAATATTGAGATTGATATTATGACAATTGCACTTAAATTTGAATTATTGCCTCACTAAGTAAATACTTAGCGTGTAATTGTTTTACACGTAGGAAAGAAGAAATGGTTGGAGTAAGGAGCATATACGGACATCATCAATCAATAGCAGGTAAATCAGTATTAGTAAGATATCTTTTGATATTGTTTGATATTTACTAGTTGGCATGTATATTAAAAGGGTATGCCTGCTCTGATAGAATTTGTATTTTATTTGGTATCTGGATGAATTTTAAATCAGACGGTTTTTAGGCAGTTTTATTAATTATATCAAGACAAATTAAATTGATAAGTTGCTGCCTGAAACTAAATTCGATTTGAAGATGAAAATATTATTTTTAAACTTTACGCGAAGAACTAGATTTGTAAATAAAAACTAAATACATTGTAACATTTTTAAAGAAATAAAATTTTACCGAGTTACAAATGTAGAGGGTTTTACAAATTTTTTGTGATATCTCTGACTCGTATTCAGCTATGAATACGAGAAAGGGATATTACATTTATTTAGGTCATTTAGTACTAAGATAATAGCTTAAAAGCTAACTTAGTGACTAAAGTGACAAAAATAAGGATTCATGCTTCTTAACTTTGCAATTTAGTCCTCAATTCAACATTACTACCTTAATTCCATCATTACAACTAAAAATCAGATTTAGCCCCCATACAAAACTTCCATTTCGATTTGGTCACTTAACTTTGACAACTTATCAAAATGGTCACTAATTCAATTCAACATCAATTTGGCATTCTAACTTCATTTTCTTATCTCTAACATCATTAATAACATAAATACACTCCAAATTCTAAAAATTCAGATTTGGTCCTTCAACTTTTCAATTTGCCAAAATGGTCCCTACACAATTTAACTTAGGGTTTTGCTTCCAAACAACAATTCAAGCTTACTAGATCATTATTTCAACATCACAAACCCTAAATTAAACTTGAATCCATAAACCCTAATCATCTTCATAATAATCAAAACATGTAAAACTTAAATCCCAACTCAATATCATGATTTTTAACATCATACTAGCTTGATTTCAACATGAATTCAATCATAGAATCATAAAATCTCAAAAGCCCCAATTTGATCCATAAACCCTAATTTCTTTCTCATGTAAATTCTCATCAATCAAGCATGGATTCCATAAATTATTGATATCAAAAGATAGAGCTTGAAGAGTAGAACAACTTTGTAGTTGAAGAGATTACCTAAAAATCGAGTTTCGGGGCTTGAATCGAGCTTGAAAAAATTTTCTCTTTCTTTCCCTAGACCTCACATTTATTGCTGGAAAAGATGAACATTTGGTTCATCTTTTTACCATTATTTTACACATATATCTATTAAATGAATATTAAATTCATTTAATAGTGAAATTACAATTTTGCCCTTTTCATCCAATAGTTGAGATTGATTTTATCATCAATCAAGGGCCAAGATTTAATATTCCATTTTCTCTTTCCAAAATTTCCTTTATAACTTTTTAAATATTTCAAAATTGCCATTGGGGCCAAATGACCAATTTGCCTTCCAACTAGTTTTTATTTACTAGTTTGTCATTCTTGTAAAAATTCAACTACATCTAGTTGGAATCCAACCAAATATAATAAAATATTCATAAATTAATAGTTTATGAATTTTTCCATATCTTTTGGATCAGTCTCCAAAATTTCCATTCGATCCAATATACTGATAAATAATCCTTTACTCAGAAATAAACTGTAGGATTCATCTTGAATCGAACTAAAAATATTTCCAACACTTGGAAATGACTTTTATAACCTTTCTCTATCATATGGTAAAATTTCAAAATTTTCCAGTTAGATCCGGGTATACGAATTCCACTTAAACTTTAACTGGGATTTTCCCAATAATCGAAGTACCAGATCGAACCAAAAATTCCGCATTCGATTCACACACTTAGGTGATCTATTTATTTATGAAATAAAAACTCTTAACTTTTGGAAAATTACAACTTTAGTCCCCAAACTTTTCCAAACTTTATACTTTAGCCATAAAATTTTCAAAATTTACATTTTGGTCACTAAACTTTTAAACTTCAATTTCCACTCCAATTTTCCTTGGTATTCAACCAAACTTTAGTAATACCTTATTCAATTCACTATCTATCACATGATACCTTTAAACCTTAGAAATTTCCTTTCCAAAACCCATAATTAAAAAAATCCCAACTTTCGCATTTTTGTCATTTTAGTCACTAAGTTAGCTTTTAAGCTATTATCTTAGTACTAAATGGCCCTTAATCAACTTAGTAATTTTGGGGTATTACAGTTGCTGTAAATTCTACCTCTTTTCTTTTATTTCAATTCTTCTAGCAAATGCTGGTCTTTTGTGGAATCGCTGTTCTCCATAAATGTCCATTCCTGATGAGGCCGCTGACTATGTATTTCAGAAACATACAATATTCCACAGAGTGACTGAAGTCTCCACAATAATAGCCGCAAGCATTTCTTATGCCATAGAATGACTTGCAAAACTTCGGTGGAAATGTCATCAACAAGAGACTTCGTACAAGGTATAGCCACAGATCTGAATATGGTATTAGGATAGGAATAATCGCCTCCCTTTTCTTGCTAAACCATTCAACCTTCTTGCCTTCTATTTCTGTGCTTGTTGCCCATCTTTTCTTCGACGGAGGCAATTCCTTTGTGAGAAAATTTTTGGCATCAATTGAATCCTTCTCTTTCATCCCTTCGGAGAAACATTCAGGAAATGTATGCGGTTCTGTAACTCTCTTGGAATCATCTTATTCTTTATCAGTCTCACAACCTCGAGACAATACAAGCTTGGATCAAACATCAAAGTTCTGGCTTTTCCTTGGACCTCATGTATTTGTGTGCTTGATAACATTCATTTTAGCTCTGTCAAATCCTGTTAGTGCATCGAGGTTAGGAGCATATTTCCAAAATTTGCTTCCAAATTCTCTGAATCATTGACTGGTACACTGATTGTACTACTCTGAGCCTTTTTCAAAACTGATCCTTCAGTTTGAACCCTTGTGTGAGATAAGTTTTCATCTTGATCACCAATGTTGGTATTTCTATATGAAACATTTTCCTTCTAGACCTCTATGATTCCAAGCAACGTGGCAGCTCGAGTTACCTTCTCGTTATGGGATTGATCAATTCTTTTCCCCATGCTACCCAAGCAGTCCTCAATAACTTTCTGAGATTGTCTCACCCTAAGCCTATTGCCCATATTTATGAAAATATTTATTTTCAGCTTTCACACTATTATATGAAAAAATAATGCAATATGATTTAAACAAAATGCAATACTATGATGTTATTATTAAAAATGCGTTGTTTTTTTAAATGTAATACTTAAACAATGTAATGTATGAATGCACGAGGTATTGATTTCAATAACTAGTCTTTAGAGCAACATCCATTGTCGCCGCTAGACCGCACTATTGTTATCACTAGAGTCCCCCACCTATTTCCCCCAACCACCCATCGTTGTTAATCGGTGAGAGGCGTGTGAATCGAACGTCAAACGACGAACGCGAAAAGCTCTAATGGTTCGACGTTTGATTGTCACGCCTCTCGCCGGTTACTGGTGATGGGTGGTTAGAGGAAATAGGCGTGAGCCACCGACGACATCGATGATGGAGTCCAAAGAGGCTATCGACGATAATGACGTCCATTTTGAGATTTTAGGGATCTGAGATTTTTTTGAGATTTTGAGTAGTTTTAATTTTTTTAAAAAAATTATTTTAATTTTTTCAAATTTTTTGAAAAAAATTAAACCAAAAGACACGCGTCAAATTCTGGTTGAGTGATGTTTTTTAACGATGTTACCTTAAAACAGGAACAGAATAAAACTTTAGGGACCTATTTTAGGTAAAAAAATATTAAACATCTATTTCAGTAAAAAAATACTTTAGACACATATTACAAAAAATAGGTATAATTTGTCGATTAAGTTTAATTTGGTTAGCATGTCGTTGATACAATGGACACTACATTTCCATCCCTGTGTCACGCCGATACTGAAATCACAATTTCTTTTATGTATTCTCCAACCACTTAAGACATCGACGAACTTGTCTTTTCGTCTCCTACCACTCTATCAATTAATATTTTTTTCCCAAAATCACTTTAAAATTCAAGGAACTCGTACCAAAATTCAAAACTTACAAAACCCCAAATCATCCTAATATGCAATATTTATTGTCTAATTAATGTAGAATCAAGATATATAACTCGCTTTCTTTTCTCTACCATGAGATTTGGAAGAAGATGTAATGTCATAGAGAAATTAAAGGGAAACTGAAATAAATTTTTTCACAAAAATAAAAGAAATTTTTTAGGCCATTTCATACTTTAAAAATATAGATGACTAATTATAATAAAGTTAAGTATTCAATGATTAAGTAATTAAAATAAAAATAAATAAAAAGTTTAATGATTAAATTAAAAAAATTAATTTAATTATCAAAGGTGAGAAGAAAATTAAGCAAGGAAAATTGTATTTTGTTCCTTATAATAAAAAAGGGAAAACTACTCTAGTGACCATCCAACTATTGGTCGCGACCTGTTTTGACCACTCAACTAAAAAAAATTCAAAATTCAACCACCCAACTATTTAAATAGGCCTATTTTGACCACCGGTCGTTAAAATCTAACAGAACGATGACGTGGACGTTAAAGTTAAATTTGTATAATTACACATTTGGTCCTTGTTAGTTCTTTATTAAATCAATTTAGTCTTAATTTTAATTTATTAAAATAAATGTGAAAAAGAAAAAAATATTCAATTTAGTTTAAAAGTATAAAAATTATAAATTTAGTTTCATTTTAAACTAAAATTAGGACTAAATTAAAAATAGGACTAAATTGATATAATAAGGAACTAATAAGACCAAATGTGTAATTATACAAATTTAACTTTAACGGCCACGTCATTGTTTTGTTAAATTTTAATGGCCAGTAGTCAAAATAGGTCTATTTAAATAGTTAAATAGTCTAATTTTGAATTGTTTTAATTAGATGGTCAAAACAGGTCGCGACCAATAGTTTGATGGTTACTGGAGTAGTTTTCCCTAAAAAATAGAGGAAAAGACCCAAGAAGATGCATGAAACAAATGGTACGGTGTCGCTTTTACTTCGTTTTGGAATTTGGCAAAGACTGAAACTCCAAGGAATGTTTGAAAACTCAAGTTTACTCAGTCGTTACGCGTCGTCTTCTTCTATGATTTGATATCCAACGGAGTTTCAAAGGTACAATGTAATTACTGTCTCTTTTAGTTATAACAAATATCCCTCAGTTTTTACTTCATCATTTACTTAATCTCATCGATTTTGACTCTCCAAGAATTGTAAGCATTGCGTTATTTTTTTTCAAAAAAGTTTTTTTTTTATGATTTTTATTTGTGAGTTCGAATTTGGTTTAAAGGAATTGTTTTGTTTTTGTATTTGTTTATTATGCACCTATTTTTGTATTCTCAGTTCTTAACTGTTGCTAAATTAGGAGGAGAATTTACATTTAGTTTTAATTAATTGAGTTGTCTGCTTTATCATTTGGTATATATATTCTTTTATTTTCTTCAAGCGGCAAATTGTTCGTTTTTGGATTTTTGAAGTTAATATTTTGGTATTGAGGGTTATTTGAAGATTTGGGATTTAGGGGTTTTACTCTTCCTTTCTGGGTTTGAAGAATTTTGATGCTATTGCAAATTGTTCAGGTATTTTTTTTTTTTTTTGCATTTCTGGGTATATATAATTGGGAAGAAGGTGAAAGAAGCAAAAGCAGACGTTTTATTGTTTTAGTTAACAATGACCGGCAAATCGTACATTTTTCTTTTGATTGTTTTATAACATTTATGTAATTTTGAGAGTTATTATTATTATTGAAGATGCCTGGGAATATTTTTATGTTGAAGTTTCTGGTCCCTAGGATGGATTTATTTAGCCATTTATTTCTCTGACATTTTTTCTTAGATTTATTGATGGTATTGTGTTGGTTTTTGAAGGCTTGTTGAAAATGGACAAGAATTTGATGGATAAAGTTAGTGCCTTTGGTGAGCGCCTCAAGGTTGAAGGAGCTAAGGTGGGCAGAAAGACGAGCGCTGGCATGAGCTCGATGAGCTTCAAGATGAAGGAGCTCTTCCAAGGCCCTAACCAAACTGATAAGCTTGTTGAGGATGCCACCTGTGAGGCCCTCGATGAGCCTGATTGAGCCTTGAATCTTGATATCTGTGACATGATCAACCATGAAAGAGTTAACAGTGTTGATTTGATTTGTGGAATAAAGCGGAGGATGATGTTGAAGAGCCCTAGGGTTCAATACTTGTCCTTGGTGTTGCTTGAGACTTGTGTCAAGAATTGTGACAGGGCATTCTCGGAGGTGGCAGCTGAGAGGGTTCTTGATGAGATGGTTAAGTTAATTGATGACCCTCAGACAGTTGTTAATAATCGGAACAAAGCTCTGATGCTTATTGAAGTGTGGGGGGAGTCAACCAGTGAGCTCCGCTATTTGCCTGTTTATGCGGAAACTTACAAGGTAACACCATAAATTTTTTATCTGGCTTTCAGCCACTGTCAAGATGAGTTGTTGTTTTTCAGATTAAAGATCATATGTGGCTTTAGCAGCAATAGTTTCTAAATAATTTAACTTTGGTAGCTTTTACAGCTTGGATTTGTTATTAACCTAGCTTGCAAATCTTCATTATATTATGAAATGGGAATATTTTGATAAAAAAGAGCAATATTATATATATATTTGGCTTAAATGATTGAAATCATAAGATATATATATATATAGGGATAGGACCCAGTTACACTGTGTAAAAGTTTTTAACTTTTACACGTTTTTTGGATCGTTGGATGGGTGAAACGGGTGGCTGAGATTAACAGTGGGTTATGTGAAGATTATCACTTGGAAAAGAAAAGTAAGGAGTTAATCTGAGTCATCCATTTCCCCATCCAACGATCCAAAAAACGTGTAAAACTAAGAGTTTTACATTCAGGGTAAGTGGATCCTAAACTAAGAGTTTTACATTCAGGGTAAGTGGATCCTAACCTATATATATATGACTTAAATGATTGAAATCGTAAGATCAATTTAGAAAGCCCTTGAAAAACTTTCTCCGGTACTAGAAATCTTGACTAGAACTTTTTGGGTATGGGCTCTTGAATTATTTGTGCTTTGCATTAATAAGCATGCCAAATATGCCAAGCAAATATTGCTACAAACAATGAACACTTATCTTTTGGGTGTTGACTTGTAGATTGATGACTTGAGCTTTTCTTAAATGATTGTTTTCCCTGTTGTAGAGTTTAAAATCAAGGGGTATTCGCTTTCCCGGTCGTGACAATGAGAGCTTGGCACCTATTTTTACTCTTGCTCCAGAAGTGGATGCTAGTCTCGCACAGCAGTTTCAACATGACATGCAGTTTGAGCGTGATATTCCTGTCCAAAACTTTACAGCTGAACAAACAAAGGAAGCATTTGACGTGGCAAGAAACAACATTGAGCTTCTTACAACTGTGTTATCCTCATCACCCGAACAAGATGCCCTCGAGGTATTTCTATTATTATTATTTTGGTAACTTCGTAGTTTCTAAGTTTATATAAGATTACCAATAAAGTATCCTTCTTCTATGCTGCCAATTAACTAGCATTAAATATCAAAGTCATAGTCCAATTTATTCTTTATTGAGTGTTGTCTTTCTTCAATTTCTTTGTTAAATAATGTTTAGCATTATGTTGCATGCAGCGAAGCCTTTAATGTACAAAAGATCATATTGTTTGTGTGAAATTTGAATTTTGCTCCATTTTAAGAAAAAAATACCTTCTTTCTAGAACTTTTAGATATTGTATGTTATCCATTTATGATCTTTATTGCGCTTGAAGGCTTATAGTTTAAAGGTTGAAGTGAATGTCTGCGACTTGTTATATATGTTTTGCTAGAAGGGTAAATTCGATTTGATGTTTGTGGTTATAAGATGGCATCATCGAGTTAGACTTAAACTTACTCGACCTTTTTGCAGACTATTGACTGCAATTTAATTTAGACTTATTTTTTAGATCTTATGAAATGATTCCCTCGGCCAGAATGTAACGAAGCTGGAAAAAGCTAGCCTACTTGGACTTTCTTTGGCAGATGTTTTTACTTGAGTTTTTGGTTTTTGCATTTTGTCATGTTGTCGATCTATTGTTTATTCTTTTGCATTTCCCTTTTACTCATTTGCTACCAAAATGAAGCTTTAGCATGTTACTTGATACGGTGTACTCTCTCACTTCCTTTTGTTTCGAACTTTATCAAATTTGATTTGGGACATTACTATAAAATAAGAAACCCAAGAGGGTTGAAAGTTGGTTGAGTCCTAGTAATATGTGTTTACTTTGTTGACAGGATGCTTTGACAACTACTCTTGTCCGGCAATGTCGTCAGTCTCAGTCCACTGTTCTACCGAACTTGCTATGATTCCAGTGGCAGTGGAACCCGATGATTCACCCCGTGATACAAAACACGACGCCTTGGTTAGAAAACCGGCAGGTACACGGTGTCAAGGCCATCCCTTATTATATTGCGACCCCGCCTTGACAAGCCCTTCATGACCGAGCAATGGTGGACCGAGCGATAATATGAGCAGTCCCTAAGCAGCTACCAAGTCAAGGATGCAAGTTGAGAAGCTTTGGGAAGACGATGAAGGCCCTATCCAGAAAGTGTCCTCATTTGGGACGAAGCAACGTCTACTCACGATATTCTTGGTAAGTTTATTTAGCTCTTTAAGGGGAAGTGGTCTGGTGCCGGGTCTCCACCATCCCCCTCGCCTGGGCTAGCGACCGAGCTTCCTTGGTGTAAGCGACCTACTCCTAGGCACATGTGGGGCCTAGGTGTGCGGGCAGTGGGGCCTAGTGGTTGGCGCACTGTCTCCCTGGGAGAAATGCCTAGGGACGATTTGGGGCCATATCGCGCTCGTGGCTGAAGTACGAGGTTGGAGTGCAACTATAGCTAGGCCTTGCGGGATTCGAAACTCTAAAGCCTTAGCGCATTGTGATCCTGAGAAGGCTAGACCGAGATAACTCCTTAGACAATGGGGCATAAGGAAGGCTGACTTGTCTGGATAACACCCATTTCAAGTGCCGCATGGCTTGCCAACCGAGCAAAGGGGGCATGTCCGTGACACGTGGTATTAGAGCGATAATACGATGAACAATGTAGTCATGTGACGGTGGCGTTTGGCTATGACTTTTGATACAGTGGTGCGTATTTGTTAACAAAACGCCATAGAGCTCATGTACCAATTTGAACATTGTGATGCTTTATTCAGTGGCTGTGGTGCGTGGTGAAGCTAGACGAATGTGTAGCAAAAATGAGAGTTGGTCTATTTGTGAATCAGTTGGTCTCACGCCAAGCGCTCCCACAGGTGGGGTATGCAGGGTGGATCATCATGACAGGCAAAAAAAAGAGATTTTTTTTTTCTGTGCACAGAGGTGCTGGATTGTGGATTCTACGTCAAGCGCTCCGGTAAATGGGGTAGGCAGGGTCGAATGATAGTAAACCAAGTGCTCTTTGAACTGGAGTAGGCAGGGTGGGGGACTGCGCCAAGCGTTCCCATGTAGGGAGTAGGCAGGGTGGTCGAATCCTACGCCAAGCGCTTCTCTTCAAGGAGTAGGCAGAATGGTGTAATGTCACGCAAAGCGCATCCATTAGTGGAGTAGGCAGGGTGGTCTAGTTTCACGCCGAGCGCCTTATGAGGGTAGGCAGAGTGGCTAGAACCTACGCCAAGCGCTTCCGCGAGTGGAGAAGCAGGGTGACTCCTTATGCTGATTGATCAAGACCTAGTCAAGGCGCAAAGGTGTCTAATGGTGGGTTTGGCAAGGTAGTGCTGATATGTTACATTAGCGCAGTGGCGCGTGTGAATTAGAGCACAGTGGCGCGTGTGAATTAGAGCACAGTGGTGCTCATTTGTTCGTTACAGATGTAGTATTGTTGTTGGCTGATCGAAACGGCGATCGAGTTGAGGCGCAAGAAGTGTGAGAGCTTTTGGTGGACGAGATTGATCTTTGCACAATAGTGTTTGTCCATGATTTGGAACACCAACAATATTTTTTTTGGTTGCTTTAAAGACTCGTTGATGGTTGTCTATGGGACATGATGATGTGTGTATTCCTCATAGCACAGGGGCATGAATTCTAGCGATATAGGGATGCTTACGCATCACTCGAGAGGAGAGTCATTCCCTATGGTGGCTATCGGTAATAGTGATGCTTATTTTGATACATTTCCTTGTGTCGATAACCCTTGCTTTTTGATGTTTATTTTGTCTTGTTAGCACAAGAGCGTGTGCAGCCCGAAGCATAAAATGTGCTTGTTTTTTTTGTTAATCTAACATATTGGTGCTTTTCGTTTCCAGGGTAATGGAATAAATTCTTGATTGATGGAAGTTAATGGCAATATTCTTTATCTTGGCACTGTGGTGCTTGGTTGTTGCTTAACTATCTTTTTCCAGGTGAAAAGAGGAGTGTGTATAGATGGATGTAGATTGATACAACGGATAGTCATGGGTTCGTAGACTAACCGTAAAGGAAAGAGTTGGAGACAACTTGAAACAGTTCCATAATTGATTTGTGTTCGGGGAGTCAATGAGGCAGAGTCGTGTTCTTCAAGGTTGTAGATTCGCCCATTGATAAAATCAAAGGATCACGGTGATCGCTGTATGCCGGATGGAGTGGCCCCTCTTGAAACATAATGGAGTAAAAGGGAGTGCAGAGTTATTGGTATGTTCCCTCCTGTTGTTGTGGACTCTTGTAGCAGTAGACACACCATGGGTTCTCGGGAGAAAAAAAATGTTACATTGTCAAATAAAATCAAGGAGCCTAAGGGGAATGCTTCCCATAGCTAATAATTTGTCCGTAAATGGCAATTTTCTCAAGACACATTGGGTCTTAAGGTAAAAAGGAATGTGTTGTGATGTGGTAGTTTGGACCAGATTCTTCGGCAATAAATTGCAAATATGGGATGACAAAGGTTGTGCGAGTCAATACCGTTTTATCTTGGATGAAAAAAAAAACTCATTTTGACACAAAAATCTTTCTTTGATGGGGATGCTGGCTAGGGTAAGGCAAAATGCTATTTGTAAAGCTACTCGTTTGGGTGAGAAACACAAGGGTGGTACAACTTGGTAATGTGGGTGCATCTGAGAAAAGCTCTCCTTAGGAGCTTCTTCACAAGCAGAGCCAAAGAGTAAGCGTGGGACAGACAAGCTCGATGGGTATGTGGTGATGATTCAAGTACAATTCAGATCTCACCCAAGTGTTACAAAATCCCCAATTTGGGCAGTGGTGATATGGGCTACTACCGACAAGCTAGTTGGTGGGGCGAGCTAGTAAAGCCAAGGCTTAGGTCAAAGTTGATGTATGGACCGAGAGACCAAAAGCAAAACCTGGTTACCACGGATATGTCAGTGTTACCCAAAAATAGAAATGTGGTGGTCAAGGAATTTATAACGCACTTCCCAGAGTTTGGCAATATGGAGCGTGAATTGCAGTGGGAGACGTACTGGAAAGTCCCATTGAACTTGTAAGGTACATTTCATTTTATTGTTATGTAATTGGACTAACTAATTTCGTGGTCAGTTTTCTCTTTGTGTGTGTTCTGAAGGCAGGTATTCCTATCAATTCCTTGAGGGATGTGGGGGAAATCGATTAAAGAACCAAGACGGTTTGCAGGTTTGGCAAGTGTTAAAAGCCCTGGTCGTATGCAACAGGGATAAATGTCAGCTTCATGTAACAAAGGACACGGTACAAATATCACACCTGTTTGTAAAAGTCGATGTCTGTGCAGGCACAATGATTCTGTGTGTGTCGACAAGAATGGTGACAAACGCGAAAACGTGGAACGAGTATTGCCCAGAGAGAGAACACACCCAGGTGCTAGGACGTCAACACAGGGTGGTGGGTCGGTAGACCCTAGTGGGTTTAAGGAACTTGAGGCCGTAGTGGCTGCCATGAGAGCTATGGCATCAAATGATCGGCTTTGAGCAATAAAGGAAACACAGCAAGAGTTGACCCAGACTATCAAAGATTTTGGTAATAGAGGCAATAGAAGCATTAAGTCATATGAAGTTCGGACTAGATGAGATCAAGACTCAGGTTAACCTGATACAAATAGCTATGGGCAATTCGATGATAGTAGATAGGGTCCGAGGACTAGGGTTTCGGAACCTCAGCGGTATGAAGAGAACAGAGATGCTAAGGAGCTTGAAAATTTCTTGTTCGACGTCGAGCATTATTTCCGGTATACGCATACTAAAACAGATAAAGACAAGGTCGCGGTGGCCTTGGTGTATCTAATAGGGGACGCCAAGTGGTGGTGGCGGTCCAAGTTTATTAATGGTGTTTGTCCTATCAAGATATGTGATGACCTAAAGGAAGAGTTAATGGGCTCATTTCTTTCCCGAAAATGTAAAATATAATGCTCAAAAGAAGCCAAGAGATTTAGCAAATACATGTTCTATTCGAGATTATGTAAGTGAATAAAGAGGTCTTGATCCTACATGAGAATACTCTACTGACTAGATGTCGTGGGCATATGGGGAAGAGTTTGGTTCCTGCGAAAACCTAAGTTACACGTAGAGGGCACAAGTGAGACATCATTTTGAAGTCCACGACACGAGACTAATGTTGATATGATGTTTGTGGGGTGCTAATACAGGTTCCTTTGTTGGCGTGATAACAAGGTGAACTTTTATAGTAAGTGGATAATGGGGAAGACATCAGTAGATGTGGGGAACTAACTTACCCATGGAGTATAGACCATGTGTGTCAAGAGATCAAATGTGTACTTTTGTGCTTATCAACAGTTTTGTCTGTTACAAAGGGAGTGAAGGAGAAACAAAATAAGGGGGCAACTTGATTGGCTATTACAAGGGTCATAGGAGACCATTAAGAAGTTCTAGCGATGACATATGACCATCTATTTTGCTACTGGAACAAGGGCAAGGTTGTTCGAGAGAATATTGGTGTGCATTCACTTGGCAAATGGTGCAGGTATAATTGAGTAAGAAGAAAACCTCACGAATGGATGATATTAGCTTGTCGTAGAGACTGCGTTCTCAAATAGTCAAAACACCTGAGGTATACATACAAAGGCATACTATGATTGGTGGTAGCATAAGGCAATGTGTGCCAACCAGGTATCATACGAGACTTGTGTGGATATGTTTTCATTGATAAAATTGCTTGTATATCTTATAATACAGGATGTATTGAGGAGAACAAAAGGCAAGTACAATGCGATACGGTGTTGGCAACTAGAGATCATCTTTGCATTATTGAGCAACCAGGTGCAACGCGAGCATGTGCTGGCAAACTTGGGTTAATGTTGATGATATATGTATGGTGACGCATTCAATACTTTGGAGGTCTCGGTACGAGATGAGGCAAAGTTGGCGAAGATGCTTAACGTCGAGGAGCAAGCCATTGAGTGACGAGTCATAACATGTCTGCTCATGGCCAGGTATGTTACTTTTGTATTTGTGTAGGTTAATGGGCAGATCGTGGAGCACAGAGACACTACAAGGCACTTGTTCGAGTGGTTCGATGGTTTGTTACTTGTCTTTTGCCCGAGTCACAATCGGAGTAAAAGTGGGGGAGCATGAATCTAAAACTCAACATGATAGAAGTGGAACTGGGTCATAATGAGTCAGTGGTCAGTCTAGATGGTTACGGATGTGCAACATAGTCAAAAAGGAGATAGAAAGAACCCAGGATCGAGGCTTGAATTAGATGCTTGAATGATCAAATGGTGGGACAAGAAAAACATATCAAATCGAGCATGAATCAAAGATGTGCTGCCATAGAGGTCCGTATCGGCTCAACATGTGATGAAGAACTGGTGTCAATATCAATGAGAACCATCCCTTCTTGGACTACATCGATGAGGACATCGGCAGAGGAAGTGAGGGAGAATGTCAGAACCATCCCTTCTTGGACTACATCGATGAGGGCATCGGTAGAGGAAGTGGGGAAGAATGTCAGAACCATCCCTTTTGGGGCTACATCGATGAGGCCATCGATAGAGTAAGTGGGGGAGAATGTCAAGGCCATCCCTTATTATATTGCGACCCCGCCTTGACAAGCCCGTTAATGACTGAGCAATGGTGGACCGAGCGATGATATGAGCAGTTCCTAAGGAGCTACCAAGTCAAGGATGCAAGTTGAGAAGCTTTGGGAAGACGATAAAGGCCCTATCCAGAAAGTGTCCTCATTTGGGACGAAGCAACGTCTACTCACGGCATTCATGGTAAGTTTATTTAGCTCTTTAGGGGGAAGTGGTCTGGTGTCGGGTCTCCACCATCCCCCTCGCCTGGGCTAGCGACCGAGCTTCCTTGGTGTAAGCGACCTACTCCTAGGCCCATGTGGGGCCTAGGTGTGCGGGCAGTGGGGCCTAGTGGTTGGCGCACTGTCTCCCTAGAAGAAATACCTAGGGACAGTTTGGGGCCATAGGGCCCCATATAGCGCTCGTGGCTGAAGTACGAGGTTGGAGTGCAGCTATCGCTAGGCCCTGCGGGGTTCGAAACTCTAAAGCCTTAGCGCATTGTGACCCTGAGAAGGCTAGACCGAGATAACTCCTTGGACGATGGGGCATAAGAAAGGCTGACTTGTTTGGGTAACACCCATTTCAAGTGCCGCACGGCTTGCCAACCGAGCAAAGGGGGCATGTCCATGACACACGGCATAGGACTAGTGGAGGAAGCAATGATGACATGATGGATGATCTCGACGAAATGATTTTCGGCAAGAAAGGTGGGGGTTCATCTGAAGTCGGGCAAGATTCAAAGAGGCAACAAGCACCAAAAGATGATCTAATCATATTCACCGAGTGAATTTGTTTGCTTAATCATTTGATGAGTATACAATACCTCATTCATGGGAGGATTGTTATGAACTGAATATATCTGAAGGGGCCACATATTCCATGGTTTGATCATTGATGACATGGCTGGTTGTTTGCTGCATTTAAGTTGGATCCGGTTACTGCCTTACTGGTGCATATTTTCATATATGTTTGTGTCATGTTGATATTTATATTATATTTTGTATATATTATAAAGAATCCCGAAATTCTGGTGATGGGTTCAGGCAGAGTTTTCATTAAAATCTCTATAAAAGCAAAATACATAGAATCATTGTAGAGAAGGTAGAGAGAACGACATAAAATCAAAAGTAAAACATTTCAATTCATTCCTCAGATGACTTAACCCTAGGTCCTTTTGATTTTTAAGTCGAAATGTTAACGTTTCATTTTTAGTTAAAATGACCCTTTCGTAATAAAAAAATAATTTTTTTTGACTAATGTGTATTTTTGTCAAGTCAACATGTTTGTTTATATGATATTATTATGTCGGTGTGCACTGTCATGTAAGTTTGCCACATTAATCTAAGTCATTTACTCTCAGTTGACTAACAATTTTCATTTAGGGATGACTATTTTGGCTTAAAATGCAATATTGAGAATTAAAGTGCTTTAAAAAATAAAAGATCAAAGTGACTAACCAATCAAACGTCCAAACTATGAAACGACACACATGATGTTCGTTTTACAACTTAAACTATTAATAAAACGATATAATTTTATTTAGCTCCAGAAAGATGTGTATCAATTACTCTCCTTGTCGAAACAATCTTTACCCCCAAGAATTAGGGAAGAACCCCTTTTAACCTTGAACTCGACCCAGTAACCTTGTTTCCCCCACATTGTCTGTACAATTTGTGATCTCTTTTGTGTCTTCCCAATTAGACAAGTTTACCATCAATATCTGATATAGTTGAGATCTAGTGCACCTATAAATATAACCCCTTTTTCTTGCGGTCCTCCATTTCAGTTGAAGATGACTCTGGCTTTCTATATTGTTACTATTGTAGATAACCAATGGCTTCGAAGAAGAACCTCTATGATGGCTAGCCACTGATTGAAAATATGAGCCATACAACGTTTGGACTCGATTAACATGACCATAACTCAAGTCATTAGTAAGATTTGATGATGGTTTAAAGATATATAATTACACCATAAGAATTATCTAGAGTGTTATATAGGATTGTCTCTTAGATGTTTTGCCTTGCGGAAAACATCTAACAATATAAATGGTTTAAATAGCTTCAATCGTTAGCTGATGTCACACTTCAACCAGCTTATAGAAATACTTAATGCATACTCTTCTTGTAACTACAATTGGTTAAAAATAAAAACAAAATCATAATAAACCTACTCTAATAATCTAGAGTTAAATTTATCAACTCAACCATTCATTGTAATACCTTAAGCTCGATCCGACTTAACAGGAGAATCCAAGGTGCCACCTTATGCCATTGAAGAGACCAATCAATTCTTTCTTCATCTCATTGTTTAACCAACCATTTAGAAGCATGTCCATAAATACATAATAATTAAAAAGTTAAATATGTATTTAAATCATATTATAAAATTAGAGCTCCAAGTATAAAACATTGTATATCAAAATAATAATATTAATAGAGTTTTAAACCCAAAATACTATTATAGCCACCATTTTTGTCCAGTCTGTTTAACCACCTAAACAATTCACTCATTACCCAACATACCTAACCAAGCCTAAACCTTTACAATCCAAAGAATCTACCCAACAAATCCATTACTCAAACCCAACCTAATATACTATAAACCCAATAATCAGAGGCCCATTGCTCTAAACATATTGTTGAGACATTTTAATATAACTTAAAGAAAAATGTTTTTGGACTTAAATTAATTTACAAAAATAATTCAAAAGTCCACAAACTTAAAAAATATATTTGAAATGTTTTTAAAGAGTTTTTGACATATTTTAAATAATTTTAAATAGCCAACATATCAAAAATAGGCTTTGAGTACTGGTACACTTTAACCTGAACTGATACCCAGAAGTGCCCGTACCGGTACGATTTATCGAGTACCAATTTGTCCCTTTGTCACTGAGTTTTGACAAATTCCAGTAGCTGATACGGCCTTAGCCGTACCGATACCCTAGGGTGCGTACCAATACCCCTGAATCGTGTATCGATACCCTTTGTATTAAATTCTCCAACGACTTTTTCCTCTTTGACACATGTATCGATATCAGTCCCCGAGTACTGATACCGATGAGCCTAGAACTGAATTTAAGGTTCGAATTAAAGTTCCCAACGACTCCAAAATATCCCCAATGACTAGTAACGGTCATGAAGCCATTATAGGGTTTTAAGACCTCTTCAAGCAACCATGCAACAACAAGAAACCAACTACCAACGTTCAATGTTAGAGAAATTGTTTTAGTGCCTAAATTATCATATTTCTTATAGAAAATACTGGTGAGCCAAATTGTCACATTTGCTCAAGTGTTTAGGATTTTGGGTGAGAGCTTAATTGTGCAAACACATTTGCCTTGTAAGGGTATTTATTGTTTGCTAATTTGTAGTCTCTTTGTAAGATAGTGTATTCAAGACTTTGGGGTATAAGTATTGGTTGTAAGGGTTATCTCCTTGGTCTTAGAAAAAGGAAAGACAAATTAGTGGATTTGTGGAAAATCCTTAGTTTGGATAGCTAAAGTAGTGGAGGTAGACTCGGTTGGGTAGTCGATCCACTATAAATCTTTGTGTCCCAATTTTTATTACTTAGCCATTCATCCACCAAAGCAAAAATCCAATTCACCCCATCTTGGTTATTCGGTTGATCGTATGAGTCTTCCAACAATTGGTATCAGAGCTTCATCTCTACGCCGGATTAACATCCTAGAGTAACCTGTAATCACTAATTTTGTTCGGGGCGGGCTCGTTTTTATTTTACTCTTATCTTTAATTTTGTTTACAATAATGGGCTTATATGTATATATATGGCACCACTATCCATGAAAATGTATATATATGGGCTTTGTTTATCCACCTTATCTATGTTAGTACTATATAGTATATATATGATTATTGTTTAAACTCCAAAAGCAAAAAAAAAATACTAATATTGTATTTTGTTAGCTATTATGTTACTATCCACTTGAGAAAAACGCTAAATATTACTAGTTATATATATATTCTGCTATTATGTTATTAATATGGTGTTATGTTAATATAGTATCATTGGTAGTGGTATTACTATTATTATAATTATTAATATTTCCTATTACCTATTATATATTACTATTACTATTTATTATTATTATTTTCGTTATTATAAAATTAAAATCAGAAAGAGAAAAAAATTATAAACGGTATAACAAACATGACCCAATATCAGTTTATATATGTATAAAGTCCATTTACAATTATAAAAGCCCCAAATTTATTTTACATATTACATGGCCCATCTTTTTGGCCCAACAATCAAAAACCCTAATCCCCTTCTTGCACAGCCACAGATGAGCCATTGGATCAAATCCAATTGGAAGGCCCGGATTGAAACTGAAGTGGCCCTCCATCTCCCCATGCGCGCCTCTTCAGCGCTCACACGCGCGCGTGCAACCCACGTGTTTGTCAATTCATCTGCCCTTCTGGAATCTTCCTGACCATTGGGTTGCTGCTACGTCAGCGGCCACCCCACCACCTCTGCACGGCCTTGCCAGGTCGACGGCCACATCAGAGGCTTGCTCCCCAAGCCGAGCCTCTCTCTGGTCCCCTCCTCCTCAACCACAACACATGCAAAAAGACAAGCAAATGTTAGATAGCAGTCATAAAAATAAAGATTTCAAGCACGTCATTGACAAATCGACACAAATCAGAGCTGTACACGAATCCAGCCAAGAGAATCAGCAGCAACCAATAGCAAATTTTCTAAGGTTTTTATTTTCCTAAATTCATGTAATATTCTGGTTATAGAACTGAACGAACGCAATTGTAAGTATCAACAGGGAGTTTCCAAGAGCAATATCAATATAAAAAGTAAAAGCCTTCAAAGGTATCATTTTTTCAAAGCTTATATATATATATATAACAGAAGGGGTTATGGTTGCTTTTACCTCTGCGTCGTTTTAGTTTCCTTTAGGCCGTCGTGTTTCCTCGGTCGATGATAAGACTTTCGGTGCTTCCGAGCTCGTATATGTTGAATCGGTAGGGAGAAAGGTGATGGAAAGCTTTTCCATGGTTTTGGTTTTAAGGGTCTTCAAGCAAAAGAGGGCTTTGTTTTGAAAAACAGAGTCCAAATTCAGTTTTATAAAGAAGAAAAGAGTCGAATCGGGGTATTTTTGGGATTGCCGACCGTCGGCGAACGACGACCGACACGATGGAGCCTCGCCAGTTTTTAGAAACTGCGACGGTTTCTGAGTATCCTCATCGGTTTTTGGGTTTGGGGATGAATACACGGCGGTGCTCATCCCAGTGTTGGGAGGAAGAAAAGGGCCGAGAGAGGGTTTGTGTTATAAAGGTTTTTTTTGTTTTAAATTTTTTTCCTGTGTTATATAAACTGCCCTTGATTTAAAATTGGGGAAATTGTTTTCTAAGGACCTCCTCTCTAGTTTAATCACGCCCGCAGTCCTTCTGCATAGGCTAATCCCACTATCGGTCCCTCCGCTTGGTCAAATCGCACCTTTAGCCGTTTTGCATTTTTTATTTACTTACCTGGTCCCTGTGGTTTTCAAGCTGGTTACAATTTCATCCCCAGTTTTTCCTTTTAAATTGGCTCTCAAATTTCCGTTATTTGCTTTTTAGTCTGTTTTCCAGTATTATAGTTCTTTATTCACGCATCTTTATTTTCAGTTTTTTATTTTTGTTTAATTTTGTTGCTCTTGTTAGATATATAGATATGTGGTTGATAATGTGGTAATGTGTTTTTGTTGTTTCGTAGGCCATTTTGTTTTTTACGATATATGTATGCTTTTCATAACATACCTAATTTGTAGTTTTTGTAACATACGGTTTATAAGCCTAAAAAAAGATTCATACGTATTATGTTTTGTATAACGGGCAATATGTACATCCCTTTTATAATACGAATAATGTATGTTTTTTTGTGATATATACATTTTTATAATACACATATAATATATAGTTTATCTAATGTATAACATAAGTTTTCATAATGTATATAGTACATATCCTTTAAAAAATATATATCTAATTGTAGTTTTAAATATATAATATTTGTTTTGTTTATATATATAGTTTAGTATGTAGTTAAAATGCATGCTTTTTATCTAAAGACATATGTATGTGTTGTCTTTTTTCAATTTATGTTTTGGGCTCTTTTTTTCCTTTTGGGTTTAGTTTGGTTAATTAGGATAGTTTGGGCTTAGTTTAGATGGGTTTTTGGTTAATTAAGGCTTTAGATTAGATTAGGTAAATTAATTTGGCTAATTTGGATCGTGTGCTCGTCTTATAGGGACACGATCACTAAATTAATCAAATTAATTTTGGGTTTTAGTTTCTTAGAGCCTTAGTTAGGTTAGGCATTCTTAGGATACATTAGTTAATTTAATTAACTTAAATTGTGCGCCCGTCTTATAAGGGAATAAGTTTTTAAATTAATTAAATTAGATTTAGGGTTAGTTTTTGAAACCATAGTTAGATTAAGGTTTGAACTAGTTTAATTAATTTAAGTTTATCCTTGGCTTATTGGGATAAATATTAAATTTATTAAATTAGTTAAACACTTCTTAATTACCATTTTAGGATAAAATTGACAATTGAGCTTAGATGGACATTTAATTTAAAGTTATGATTAATTAACTTGATTCATTTTAAATAGTATTCTTGGCTCATTGGGATGCTAGTTTAAAATTGATCGAATTAATTATTATCAAGATAATTCATAATTTATTAGGGCTTTCTAGTTTTTCAGGTTTAATTAATTTAGGGTTAATATTAGATTCACCTAGTTATTAATTAGAACATTAATTGGACCTTCCATAAGGGCTTTTTAGGTTAAGACCTTAGGTGAGCCTTCATGTGTTCAATTTTCAAGCCCTAGTTTTACATTCATTTTATTTGTCACCATTTGGCCCATTTGGTTTATATGTTAATCAATTTAAACCAGAAAAGTGAGGTATTCATTAATTCCGGTATTTGTATCGTAACAGTCCAAGCTTAAAGGATGTTGACCAAATATTTGAATTAATCCTTACCGACTTAAGGTAAGATTAAAACTTAACCAAATCATTACACCATATTTTAATTGCTTGCATCATGCATAAAGGTGACGTACGAGATTCGAACCATAAACTAACACGATAGTCAGGCTTATGTGATGTCGGTTTAGTCTATGGTCCATGTATCGTCAACCTTATTAATTGAATGTCCAATTAATTTGAATCCACCAATTTGATTAAGCCCATTCAATTAAGGTTAATTTTCAATTAAGGTCACCAAATTAAATTCCTTTCAAATTTCAACAATTCCCTTCGATTAGAAGCAACAAATATTTTGGTACCGATTTTCGGGTGTGATGGGGGTACTAATCCTTCCCCACGCATAACCAACTCCCGAACCCTTTTAAAACGAATCTCTTGTTTTGTGGTTCTGACCTACCTTATCTAAGTGGCCGGTGGCGACTCCAAGTTTTCAACCGTTTTTCAAAGGAATAAGAGTTTTCAAAAGAAATTTCCCTTTTAAACAATCTTTTTTCAAAAAAATGGGACACTTCAAAGTAGCTTTCGAAAAACGTCGCTACAGCTTGGCAACTCCACTGGGAAACTTTTTTAAAAAAACAAAAAGAGAGTTAGGCCAAGAAAATGTTTGTTGCTTTTAAAATGATAGAAAATATCAGAATTTCAATTAACTTTAACAAGGTTGATTCTTTCTTAAAAATGTGACTAAGATTGTACGGGCTTTGATAATTGGTGGTCTTAGAATTAATTTTTCATTTAATTTCTAAGAAATCACCGACATGTGTTGCATCATGATCATCAAGCTCTATACCCAATCTTCGTCCCTTAAGTGGGAGTGAAACGCTACATACCCACGTGAGAAGCCCTCCACGGGTCGGTAATTCACTTCTTGAATCCATGCCTTTTAACACGTGAGCAGCCCTCCACGTCATTAGGCCGTGCTTTCCCTCGAACCGAAACCAATTCACAAGCTTGTAATGGGCTAGGATTGGGGTTCTTGTTGCCTTAGTAGGTAATAAGATAGGTTCGGGTACCCTCATCTAGAACCAAACAAATGTGTGAGAATTTAGGAAACCTACCCCGTTAGAGCCATGTGGATAACCCTAGCGAACTAGAATTCATGTGGTTAGGTTTGTTATCTTATGTTTGCCTTGTGCTTATTTCATTTTACGTTTATCTCTTCTCATTTCCATTTTAGTTTTTATCTTATAACTAACGCTTCTTTTTGTTTTCTTTCTTTTTCCTTTTTACCATTCTTTTGCATATCTTATCATATCATGAAGAGCACATTGAGTTTGAAATAGTTTGAAGTTAAAGACTAGATCAATGGGAGACTTAGTCCGTAGTAGTGATGAAAAGAATTCTGATGTTCAGATATGGTCGAAAGGGGAGCAATTGCATGAGGGAGACAATATTGCCGCTGGGTTTAGATCCGCCATGTTAGCCACGACATTCATGAATAGAGAGTTCAATGATGTGCTTGAACTGAAGTTGATTTGGAACAGTTGGGATTTTGAAACGAAGAGTACTTTCAGAGAGGAGTATGGTGACATTACGTACTTACTAGAAGTTCCAGTCATTCAAGCTTTACTACAAGCCTTGGTGTGTTTTTAGAACTCTGCTTACAGCTACTTTATGATTGGTAACTTTGACCTAACTCCGACGATCGAAGAGTACCGGGACCTCATAAATTGCAAGAAAGGTTTTTATGAATCAGGTGTACTCAAAGTCAAGTAAGAACAAAGCCTTTCGAGGAAAGTTGAAGAAGTTCTCTGATATGCTATCATCTTGGGTCGAGCATCAAGTCACTACTTAGAACATCAAAGAATATCTTAAGTGGGAGGGGATCTTAGCACTAGCCTCTGTGCATCTCGTTGGTCGAGTTCAACAGAATCTTTTTGCTTTGTTGATCTACGGATTGGTACTATTTCCCCGAGCATTGGGACTCGTCGATCCATTGGTTTTGGATCTATTTGATCGCTTGGATAGCGGGACTAATCTAGTACCTGTAATTCTGGCTGAGACTTTTCGATCTTTAAGGTTCTGTTAGGAGCATAGTGGAGGTCACTTTCGAGGATGCCCGCAGCTTTGAACTATTTGGTTCTACAGCCACCTTTGGACCAACCCCAGTTTTTCAAGGCCCCTTTATGATTGCAAGTTCTCGCCCTTAGAAGAATTCCTGGGAAAGAATGATTGGCCAACCCGAAGGTTCAAGGAAGTATGGCAGGATGTTCTCTGAAATCAAATGGAGGGAGATCTAGTTTGGAGAGCACCGTAGTTGTTAGCGAAGAACATTCTCTATATATACGGAGAGCATTCGTGGGTACCACTACTTGGCCTTTAGGGGCTTACCGCGTATGCACCTCTTCTAGTGTCGAGACAGTACGGGTCGAAACAGTTCGTGCCAGCCACCAAGGGACTAAATGAATTCAACGTCGATTATGCAAAAGAGAAGGGTTACAAGACGATGTTCTACAATGCTTCTTCAACTTGGAATAACGCAAGGCGAGTTAGAATCATAAATACTCCATACATGGTCACTCCCGAGTACGAAGCATGGCAATTTAATCGTGGTAGTGACAACATTCCCCACTTAAGTCCCGATGGAAAAAGATCTATGGAGGAGATATTGGCCACACTTCCTACCAAGGCCGACTTGATGAGGAAACAACTTGAAGAGGAGAGAAAGAGGTACCTTAAGCTCGAGGAGAGAGCCCATCAAGAAAAGTTCGACCCATCAAGAAAAGTTCGACTTCGAATTAGAAAAGACGCAGTTTGAGGGAGTAGTTAAGGATCTGCAGAAGAGAAGGGATGAGTTGGAACTTGAACTCAAGATGGAAAAGGAAGAGAGTCAGAAGCTTAAGAGGTTGAATAAGAGCAAAAGGGTCGCAAAAGGTGGACCAAGTGAAGGGTTAGAGCTCCGATTAAAAGAGGAGAAAGCAAGAGCCGAAAACTACAAAAGAATATTTTACGAGCACAAAGATCAAGCGCTCGCTTTGACTAAAGAAGTGAAGAACATATGAGTCTCCTACTCGAGACAGATCGAAATCGAGCAAAACCAAAATGAAGCTTTGAAGGATAAGGTGAAGTGCTTGGAGAAATCTCTTTTCAAGAATAAGGGTTCAGCTAGCAAGTTTAAGGCCAACAAATTGGAGAATCAAGTCTTGACGACTCGTGTTGATGAGTTGGAAACCGAGGTTCAATAGCTCAATGATCACTTGGAAAGCCTTAGAGGAGCGATTCAAGTACGCCCGACGCCGAGTTTGGAGCAGCTGCACTTTGCCGCCTACACAATTTGGAGGCATGAACAAGAGCTGGCACATTGGGTGACCCAGATGCAAGAGGTTGCCCGAAAATTACAGATTCTGGCAGAAGATGCTACCAAACTCCATGACTGTGTGGATGATGATTCTGAGGAAGGAGAGAGGATCGTTTGGATTCTGCGAGAGATCATTGACCTTGATACCACCCTAAAGCCATATGTGTAGTAGGTTTTTTAAGTTATTGTAACAAGACAACGTTTCCACTAATGAAAGTCGTTTAACGATGATATTTTCCAAACTCAGCGTCGCTCTTTGCATTCATGCATGATTCTTTCATTTACTTTCTTTGTTAAAAAGCTAATAATCATCTAATTAATACACTTGTTTGCATTTTTGATTAATTGCCATTTATTAATTAAAAAGCTCTTTATTTCAGAAAGATTACATTTTTGCTTCTTAAAAATTGTCATCATTCCACACCCTTATCGAACTCGCTCACGATCGAAGCTAATGGAGGAGAGCTTTGCCAAGTTAGAGGCGGACCTACGTGGCTAGTTGGACGAGCCCAACAGGAATTAAAGGACACCATCACCAAGTCTCAGCAAGACATGATGAAGGAAATATCCTAGTTACTGCAGGCTTGGCTAGGACCAAATCCGAGGGGCAAGGGTACCATTAAGAATCTTGCCCAAAACTCAGGGGATCACCCACATACCCAGATCTTCCAGAACTCTCTCATTATTGATCCATCTCTTAGTCCTCCACAAGGGGCATCTTCCTCTCACATCGGTCTAGCTCCTCAAACTCAGTCAGGGGTCACCTTTAGGAATCCCAAGGTTATTGGGGACAACATCCCAAACTTCGACGAGTTAGAGAAGTTGAACCAGGTGAAAGATGAGTTCACTAAGAAATTGGAGGATACTCGTAAGGACCCGGAGGAAAAGTTTCGAGTGAAGGAAGACGAGGATGGCTCTTATGGGCTAAGTGCTAGGGAGCTCAGCTTGGTCCCCGATGTGGAGATCCCCTACAAGTTCAAGTCCCCTAATTTTGAAAAGTTTGATGGAACCACCTGCCCATTTGCTCACATAGTGATGTTTTGCCAGAAGATGGCTGGATTTACCAACAACGAGAAGCTTTTAATTCACTACTTCCAAGATAGCCTAGTAGGGCCCGCCATGAGGTGGTACAATCAGTTAACTCGTGCCCAAATCAAGTTTTGGAAAGATTTGGCCCAAGCTTTCACAGGCCAATATAAGCACATAACTGATATGGTCCCCAACCAGCTCTTGCTACAAGGTTTGGAACAAAAGCACAATGAGAGCTTCCGAGAGTATTCCCAGCGTTGGCGAGATGTGACGGCTCAAGTCCGGCCACCAACTCGAGAAAATAAAATTATCCCCATATTTGTAGACACTCTAAGAGGAGTCTTGAATGATCGTTTAATCAACAGCCCTATCAGTAGCTTTGTGAATATGGTTATGACGGGAGAGTGCATTGAAGATGCCATTAGAAAAGGGGAAGATAACAGACCCCTACAGCACAACCACCCACGAGGGGCATGATTCTCAAGTTCTTATGGTGGGGTCTTGCCTAAACAATCAGCCTCATGGCCGCTCCTATAATCAATCATCTTCTCCAAGGTTTCTTCATCCGGTTTCCATGTCATACACTGATTTGCTCTTAATGCTTATTGAGAAGAAGCTTCTGACTTCGGTTCAGTCCAAACTAAATGATCATCCCTATCCCGAAGGTTATGACATTTATGTCGTATGTGACTACCACGTGGGAAGTACGGGGCACAGCACGGAGAATTGTGGGGCATTGGCTCTGATCGATACCAGTATTTTGAGGTTTTAAAAGGAAAGAATAATAAGTGCGACTTTTGGGAAGTGTTGACGCCCGGTCTTCTTTAAGAGGTTATGCATTTAAGTTTTCTTGCTTGTTGCATTTTCTTTCGAAGTAATGCATGGAACCAACGTTGCTATCATTTGCTCGAAGATAGCCATGATCTTTTTGTAAAGGTGCTTATCATGTTTGCGGATTTTCTTTCTAATAAAAATGCATTTTGCTTAACATACAATTACCTTGAAATTATATCCTTTTCTTACCCTCCCCCCGTAGGTCCTCGGATATCACATGCATGATGTGGCATTGATTCTAATGAAAGAGATCGATCGAATATTGTGATAACGATGAAGCGTGATTTCCCCTCAGCCCGTTCTGGTCGGTAAAGCGTGAAAAGCAAGATTACTATTCTTTTAATGATGTTCGATGATAAGACAATCTCATAGGAAAGCCCAATAGAGTTGCTTGAATGTGCTTCAAAAAGGAAAATAGAGTGTTTCAAAACAAAACAAGAATTAATTAAAATTAAAGGGGTACTCCGCTATAGCAAAAAGGCTAAATAAGGATGCTTTGCTCCACTTACTCTAATTGGGTCAAAAGCCTTGGCTATATGAGTAATTTTTCAAATCGTGACTATGCCGAGTAACTCGGGGTATTGTTATATACTCCATCATTATTCTTGAGACAAAGGACTGTGATGAGTTGAATTCCCCTAGGAAGAGAGAAATGAATGAACAAATTGAATAAGTCATGGGGCATCCTGATGGAGTTGTGGGAGGAGAACAAATCTAATAAGGAGCTCTGCTTCAATGGTTCAATACCCTAGCGACAGAGATGAACCCTTGAGGACATTAACACAATGATGATTACCATCAGAAACACATACTTACATTTAAAGTTCTTAGAGTGACATTTTCTGTCCCATGGGCTAAACAAAGTCGAAGAGCTTGAACATACTTATGAATGGAGAAACATGATGAGAACTAGAAGGAATAGTAATCGAACGGATCAAGCAAATACCATAATCATGAGGATGAACCGAGCGATATGGGAGAAGTTGCACAACTTCAAATATCGCCACAACATTCAAAGTCTTCATAGGCACAAGCTATGCTTGGCATGATCACCAGAGGATTGAATCTAAGACGCTCTTGCATTTGATATCCGGGGTATCCTATTCTATTTTTTTCTTTCAATTAAATTTTGATTTCAAGGTTCTGTTGTTAATCTAAAAAGGCATTCTTCATTAGAATGACGACCAGCAAATTGATACATTTTAGAAAAAGAGATTTCTCTGTATTACTTTGAAGATAAATGCCTCAGCAAGGCCCAAAGTTGAGGGGCACTATGTGATGTGGGATGACGAAGAACCTTTGAAGTTAATTTGCCGTAAAAGGGGCATCATTGTCCGTGGGGCAACAAAGGCTTTTGCACAAAAGAGTTCGATTCATAATAGATGAGAGGTGGCATAAGGCTTGAAAAGACTAGGTTAATAATTCTGATTGTGACTAGGATCACTTGACTCGAAGAATGAGCAACACAAGTTTGGGGGCAAGTTTTGTCAAGACATGGATTGAGTGGTTGTAGTCCCAAGATGATGACCACCGGCTTTAGAAAACAAAGACAAACTAAATCCATGCATTATTACATTCTCATGAACATATGCATCTTTGCATCATAAATATGTTCATACAGCTAGACATCCCTATGTTAGAAGCATGCTAACCCATACCTTTATAGCTTTTTGTTTACTTTAAACATGTATTTGAAGATTGATAAAAGGATAGACCTACAATTCTACAAGAGGAGAAATAGATCTCATAAAAATCAAGAGTCATTTGACTTGAATAATTAGGATTTCTAAAGGTCTTCCAATCCCCGATTTCTATCCTCCTTAAAGGTATTTTTCTCAAAACCAAATTTCTCAATTCTAGCCCTTTAAAGGACATTTTCCTCAAAACTCAATTTCTCAATTCAATCCCTCCTTAAGGATGTTTTTCTCAAAATTTCTCATTGTTATCCTTCCAAATGGTGCATTCTTCTTAAAAACCCAATTTCTCAATTTGATCCTTCCAAAAAGATATTTTCTTACTACCCCGTTTATTTTCGTCGCTCCGAGAAAACAAGTTTTTTTGATTTATTCGCTGCCGCTTCGGAGGAATGAGTCATTTACTGTCTGGTCTGTCCATTATCGCTCCGGAAGGACATACCAGTGTCACCCAATCATTTTCGCTACTCCTAGAAAATAAGTTATTTGGATTCGTTCACTGCCGCTTCAGAGGAATGAGTCATTTGTTGTCTGGTATGTCCATTGCCGCTCCAAAAGTACATACTAGCATTACCCAATCGTTTTTGCCGCTCCAAGAAAACAAGTTATTTGGATTCATTCGCTGCCGCTTTGGAGGAATGAATCATTTGATGTCTGGTCTAGAAGGACATACCAGTGTTACCCAATCGTTTTCACCGCTCCGGGAAAACAATTTATTTGGATTCGTTCTCTGTCGCTTCGGAGGAATGAGTCATTTGTTGACTGTCCTGCTTGTTGCCACTTTGGAAGGACATGCCAACGCTACCTAGTTGCGTTCTCCACTTCGGGAAAACAAGTTATTTGGATTCGCTCGTTGCTATTCCGAAAGAGCAAATCGTCCGACAGGGAAGTAGGACAAAATTAGTGCTTATGGTCTTTGCTTTATCCTTGTTCCACAAGTATAAGCAAAGAGAGGCAGCTGTATAATCACTAATTTTATCCGGGGTGGGCTCGTTTTTATTTTATTCTTATCTTTATTTTTGTTTACAAGAATGGGCTTATATGTATATATATGGTACCACTATCCATGAGAATGTATATATATGGGCTTAGTTTATCCGCCTTATCTATGTTAGTACTATATAGTATATATATATGATTATTGTTTAAACTCCAAAAGCAAAAAATACTACTATTGTATTTTGTTAACTATTATGTTACTATCCACTTGAGAAAAACCCTAAATATTACTAGTTATATATATATTATGCTATTATGTTATTAATATGGTTTTATGTTAATATAGTATCATTGGTAGTGGTATTACTATTATTATAATTATTAATGTTTCTTATTACCTATTATATATTACTATTACTATTTATTATTATTATTTTCGTTATTATCAAATTAAAATCAGAAAAGACAAAAAAAAATATATAAACGGTATAACAAACATGGCCCAATATCAGTTTATATATGTATAAAGTCCATTTACAATTAAAATAAGCCCCAAATTTATTTTACATATTACATGGCCCATCTTTTTGGCCCAACAATTAGAAACCCTAATCCTCTTCTTGCATAGCCACAGATGAGCCATTGGATCAAATCCAATCGGACGGCCCAGATTGAAGCTGAAGTGGCCCTCCATCTCCCCACGTGCGCCTCTTCAGCGCTCCCACGTGTCTGTTAATTCATCTGCCCTTCTAGAATCTTTATGACCATTGGGTTGCTGCTACGTCAGCGGCCACCCCGCCTTGATTTAAAATTGGGCAAATTGTTTTTTAGGGACCTCTGCCCTAGTTTAATCACGCCCGCGGTCCTTCTGCATGGGCTAATCCCACTATCGGTCCCTCTGCTTGGTCAAATCACACCTTTAGCCATTCCGCGTTTTTTATTTACTTACCTGGTCCATGTGGTTTTTAAGCTAGTTACAATTTCATCCCCGATTTTTCCTTTTAAATTGGCTCTCAAATTTCAATTCTTTGCTTTTTAGTCCGTTTTCCAGTATTATAGTTCCTCATTCATGCATCTTTATTTTTAGTTTTTTATTTTTGTTTAGTGTTGTTGCTCTTGTTAGATCTATAGATATGTGGTTGATAATGTGGTAATGTGTTTTTTTTTTGTTTCGTAGGCCATTTTGTTTTTTTACGATATATGTATTCTTTTCATTACCTAATTTGTAGTTTTTGTAACATACGGTTTATAAGCCTAAAAAAAAGATTCATACGTATTATGTTTTGTATAACGGGTAATATGTATAGCCCTTTTTATAATACGAATAATGTATGGTTTTTTTGTGATATATACATGTGTATAATAAACGGTTTTATAATACACATATAATATATAGTTTATCTAATGTATAACAAAAGTTTTCATAATGTATATAGTACATATCCTTTAAAAATATATATCTAATTGTAGTTTTAAATATGTAATATTTGTTTTTATATATATATAGTTTAGTATGTAGTTAAAATGCATGCTTTTTATCTAAAAACATGTATGTGTGGTCTTTTTTTAATTTATGTTTTGGGCCTTTTTTCTTTTGGGTTTAGTTTGATTAATTAGGATAGTTTGGGCTTAGTTTAGATGGGTTTTTGGTTAATTAAGCCTTTAGATTAGATTAGGCAAATTAATTTGACTAATTTGGATCGTGTGCTCGTCTTATAGGGACACGATCACTAAATTAATCAAATTAATTTTGGGTTTTAGTTTCTTAGAGCCTTAGTTAGGTTAGGCCTTCTTAGGATACATTAGTTAATTTAATTTAATTAATTTAAATTGTGCGCCCGGCTTATAAGGGCATAAGTTTTTAAATTAATTAAATTAGATTTATGGTTAGTTTTTGAAACCATAGTTAGATAGAAGTTTGAACTAGTTTAATTAATTTAAGTTTATCATTGGCTTATTAGGGTAAATATTAAATTTATTAAATGAGTTAAACACTTCTTAATTACCCTTTTAGGATAAAATTGACAACTGGGCTTAGATGGACATTTAATTTAAAGTCATGATTAATTAACTTGATTCATTTTAAATAGTATTCTTGGCTCATTGGGATTCTAGTTTAAAATTGATCGAATTAATTATTTTCAAGATAATCCATAATCGCTTTCTAGTTTTTCAGGTTTAATTAATTTAGGGTTAATATTAGATTCACCTAGTTATTAATTAGAACATTAATTGGACCTTCCATAACTTGGGCCTTTTAAGTTAGGACCTTAGGTGGGCCTTCATGTGTTCAATTTTCAAACCTTGGTTTGACGTTCATTTTATTTGTCATCATTTGGCCCATTTGGTTTACATGTTAATCAATTTAAACCATAAAAAGGGAGATATTCATTAATTCCGGTATTTGTGTCATAGATGTTGACCAAATATTTGAATTAATCCTTACCGAATTAAGGTAAGATTAAAACTTAACCAAATCATTACACTATATTTTAATTGCTTGCATCATGCATAAAGGTGACGTACGGGATTCGAACCATAAACTAACACGACAGTCAGGCTTATATAATGTCGGTTTAGTCTATGGTCCGATGTATCGTCAACCTTATTAATTAAATGTCCAAATTAATTTGAATCCACCAATTTGATTAAGCCCCTTCAATTAAGGTTAATTTTCAATTAAGGTTAATTTTCAATTAAGGTCATCAAATTAAATTTCTTTCAAATTTCGACAATTCCCTTCCATTAGAAGAAACAAATATTTTGGTAGCGATTTTCGGGTGTGATGGGGGTGCTAATCCTTCCCCACACGTAACCAACTCCTGAACCCTTTCAAAACGAATCTCTGGTTTTGGGGTGTCTGACCTACCTTATCCAAGTGGTCGGTGGCAACTCCAAGTTTTCAATCGTTTTTCAAAGGAATAAGAATTTTTAAAAGAAATTTCCCTTTTAAACAATATTTTTTCAAAAAATGGGACACTTCAAAGTAGCATTCGAAAAAATGTTGCTACACAATCCTTGAAGTTCACAATCATTTTACATCAACCGGAGTTCATGGCACAATCCATTGACAAACCTCCTTACTTAAACGGTGCCAACTACTTCTATTGAAAGAATAAGATGATATTTTTCATTAGAGCCAAAGATTATCGTCTTTGGGATATTATTCTTGATGGACCGTTCATTCCACAAAGAAGCAAGGCAGAATGGAATGCGGAAGATCGCAAGAAGAATGAGCTAAATGCAAAGGCCTTGCACATTATTTTTTGTGCACTTGGTCCAGAAGAATACTCTAAAGTCTCTTCTTGTGAAAATGCTAAGGAAGTATGAGACAAACTTGAAGTCACATATGAAGGTACAAATGAGGTGAAGGAAACCAAGATTGGACTTCTCAACCTCAACTATGAGAACTTCAAGATGGACCCGGAAGAAGACATCAAACCTATGTTTGATCGGTTCTCTACCATAGTCAACGAGCTTAAAGGATTTGGAAATATGATCCCGGAGGACAAGCTTGTGAGGAAGTTGATTTACTCACTTCCCGATTCATGGGATTCCAAAAAGACGACAATCATTGAAGCAGAGAATTTGAAAGAGCTCAACCTTGATGAGCTTATGAGATCTTTGCTCACCCATGAGATAATGATGTCTGTTAGTACCCATAAACACGTACCGCCACATGTCTAAGCAATAGCGAGTAAGACCATAAATGATGTAACACAAGGGACGTCTGGCAATGAGTGTCACAATGCAAGCAAACCATGACGTACAGGATCACATGTGAGCTATGCAATACCCTCTGTAATCTGTAGCAAACAAACAAAACCATGAGCAATATCGCGCCTCACCCAATGGCCATACGGTTATATGCGTGCCTACTACGAATGCCTAGGAGAACCTATGACATCAAATCATAGCCAGTCCAATCAATGTTCCAAGATAACCCTATCATGACATGTCCAAGTGGTATAAAACTGGACATGCAGCAGAAAGGAAGGGAGATCTTCCACTCTAGGCACCACTACTACAAAAAAATAAGAGCAATACATAAGTTCTGACCCGAAACAACTATCTTGACCACCATCAAGCCACTGTCTCTGGTCCCTGTCCATTTTGACAATCAACAATTGGTACGGAGAGCGTGGATCGAACACACAACCTCTAGATTTTTGGGCAAATTTAAGGTTTCTAAGGATGGACGGTGATACCCAGGCTAGCTCAGACCAGAGAGTAGTGGACAACGATAGACCAGCTAGCCTCGGAGACCATGCAGCAACTACATCAGTTTAAACGCCGACAAAAGTTCATGTAAGGTAGAGGCAAAAATACTAGGGGACAACAGCTATTGAGGTTAGGCGATAGAGGAAGCAATCAAGATAGTAATGACACTGTACGCATGTTAATTAGAGCGGATGATGAGTGGAATCGACCAAGCTCCAAATGTTGGATGTACATGCAGGGAGCAGCACCACTCCCGGTAGAAACGATGAAGAGGCCAAAGCACGAAAACTCGTGGTAGATCTCGTTTTTAGAAAAAGAGGAGGGCAACAACTTGTGTGAAGAAAACAACAACCCGATCGTCTTTACGGCTGTGATAGTTGGTTTCATAGTGAAAAGAATTTTGGTTGGTACAGGTAGTGTTGTGGAAGTGTTTGTTGGGAACACATTTAGGCAAATAGGAATTCCCAGTTTAGAGCTGAGGCTAGCAGGTTCGATATACGGCTTTGACGGCCAACCAATTAAGGTAGAGGATTCCATCCAACTCCTCGTAATCATGTGAGATAATGACAATAAAATCATACAAACGATTGTCTTCATGGTCATAAATGGTCCGTCTACTTTCAACGCCCTCTTTGACAGACACATAATGAGAAAAGCTAAAATAATGGTCGTCCCTTTCTACCTATAGGTCAAATTTCCTACACCCTTAGGAGAAGGCTCCATGTAGACCGATCGAAGGACAACAAGGCAGTGCAATGTCCTCTCGCTTCGTTTAGCCCAAAAACAAAAATGCCATGACCACAGTAGTGGAGAAGCTCCGCTACAGCAGAGAATACCGAAGGTTAATATTCTGAATAAAGCCATGATGAACCTCGAAAGCCTAAACCTCAGGGAAGGTGAAAAGCTTAAAAAGCCGGAGTTTGTAGAAGCAATGAAAATGGTGGAGATTTACCTAGATGAGCCTGAAAAGACCACCGGAATTGTAGCGGGATTGGACAAGCAAAACAAAAGAAGGCGGATAAGATTATTGCAAGACAACGCTGATGTTTTCGCATAGTTGGTTGTAGATATGACTGAAATAGACCCAACTATTATTGAACATTCTTTGCGTGTTGATCCAGCCGTAAAACCTGTTCGACAGAAAAAAAAGAAAATTTTCATAGGAGAAGGTGCAAACAATTAGATAGGAAATGGAAAAGCTAATCATGGCAGATTTTTTCGAAGAAGCTAGGTACCCGCAATGGCTAGCAAATGTAGTTATAGTGAAGAAGCCCAACGGCAAGTGGCGAATGTGTGTGGACTTCATCGGTCTCAACAAGGCGTGCCCTAAGGATAGTTTTCCATTGCTGTCCATCGATAGACCGATCAATGCCTTAGTAGGTCATAAGTTTATGAGTTTTATGGACGTCTTTTTTGGACACAACCAGATTGCGATGGTAAAGGAGGACAGAGAAAAAATGGCCTTCATTACTGAGGACAACCTCTACTGTTACACGGTATTGCTGTTTGGATTAAAGAATACAGGGGCAATGTATCAAAGGTTGGTCAACAAGATTTTCTGTCATCAAATAGGAAAAATATAGAAGTTTACGTAGATGATATGCTAACCAAAAGCACTTTTTTTTAGCAACACTTGGTCAACCTGTAGGAAGTCTTTAATATTTTACGCTTGTACAAAATGCGCCTAAATCCTGAAAGTGCGTATTCGCAGTAGGGATAGGAAAGTTTTTGTGTTTCTTAATCTCGAAAAGGGACATTGAGGCAAACCCAAGAAAGTTTCTTGCAACCAGTAGGAAAAAAGTACATAAGAGTGGAGAAGCTAGTTTTTGTCTTGGTAATGGCAGCCAGAAAGCTTCGCCACTAGTTTTAAGCACATCATATAGTCATCCTCACAGACCAAATGAGGGGTGGAACTTAGTGAATTCGAATAGAGTATCAATCGTAGAAGGTGGTCAAGGCTCAAGTTTTGGCTGACTTTTTCATGGAGTGCACATTCACAACTCAAACAACTTCGCTCCCTGAAAACGCTGGCGCCGATGAGAAAAATTAGGAGGTGCAACAGCCTCCCTCGGAGTTAAAAGGAGAACATGCTGCAGGTGCCCACCCTTGGACCTTGTATGTCAATGGGCCGGTAGCTATCAATGGAGCAGGAGAATGTGTACTGTTAAGCACACCCAATACAAAGAAAATGGTAGTATTTTCTTAGCTTCGTGTTCGCCCTGTCCAATAATGCAGCAGAGTATGAAGCTCTGATAGTAGGATTAGAGCTCCCTGCAAGACAAGATAAAATTGCTACAAATATTTACCGACTCATAGCTAGTGGCTAAACAACTATCAAGCGAATATGAAGTTCATGATGAAACACTCATCAAATACCATCAGAGGGTGACAGGTTACAACAAGCTCATTTATGTTTATGCATCATATTATCCACGATTATATTACTTTATTTCATACACAACAAAATGTTGTGAAACTAATTCTCTATAATACAAGACTATTAGGACAATTTAATCAGTACGTCATAACGCAAATACTTAGAGGAGACAATTCCAGAGTAGACGCTTTGGCAAGATTATCAACAACACTTGAAATCCAAATGAGAGGCAGGTTCTTGATGGAATATCGAGAGTACCCCTCTTTTGCAAAAGAGCATCAAGTGTGTCAACTTGATACATGAGATACTTGGATGACTCCAATTAGGGCATACATCAAGACAGGAATATTGCCCGATGATAGAACACAAAGACTTAAACTAATACGGCGAGCCGCTCAGTACACTGTCATTAATGACATCCTATACAAGAAAGGGTTTAAACAATCGCTTTTGCGATGCTTAGGACCCAAGGAGGCCAAGTTGATGCTACAAGAAATTCACGAAGGAGTCAGCGGACACCACTTGGGTTCACATTCCCTAGCCCAGAAAGTAATCAAACAGAGCTACTATTAGCCAACAATACGAAGAGACGCTAAGGAGCTGGTAAGCAAGTGTGTACCTTGCCAAGAGTTCGCCCCAATCCTGAGGCAACCAGCAACATTACTTAAATCCATCACAAGTCCCTAGTTGTTTGCAATTTGGGTCATCGACATCTTGGGCCCATTTCTGTTGGCACCAAGTCAACAGAAATATCTAGTAGTTGTCGTAGACTATTTCACCAAGTGGATAAAGGCAGAGCCGCTAGCGACGATAACGGAAAGGAAAATGGAAAACTTTTTATGAAAATCTATAATTTGTAGATAGGGATGGTAATAGGGTGGGGCGATGGGGTTTTTGGTCGCTCCAACCCTGACCCCGACTCGAATCATAGTAATCTCCACCCGACCCTGCCCCGCCTCGCCCTGAGGAATATTATATTTTCAACTACCCCGTACCCACCCTGTGATTTAAAGTTTAAACTTGACCACGATTCGACCCGACCTGAATATTCAAGATTTCTTTGATTTTGTTTTTGTCAATTTCAGATTTTCTCACCAAACAAACAAAAGTGAGAAAATTTTGGGGAAAATCTGGGATATATATAACATTAGAAAATACACTAAACAAACAATTTATTTATTTTAATGTTTATTGCTATTCAAAAGTATCATTTATCATGAAAAATAATTTAAAAAATCTCAAAAAATGAAAAATAATATGAAAATATACACAAAAAAGATCTCTTTGCCTATAATCGGTGTTGTTCAAGAGAAACTTAAAAAATAAAATAAAAATATACTGGTTAGGAAAAAAACACAATAGCTAACAAAAAAGACATGCAATGGACAAGTGAATAAAATGAGATATGATGGGATAAGAGGATGAAGGATAAAAAAATGAAAAGGGGAAGGATGAAGGAGGTTACAGGAGATGACAGAAATGAAATGAGAGGAATGGAGGCTGCGGTAGAAGATGGGGAAATGATGGTTAAATAAGCTTGACCTAAAATATCTTTATATATAGAGCGTCGATTTCGTAAATATAATGAAAATAATTTAAAATAAACTAGGTCAGGTCGGGTCGAAGGATTTTCACTCTAAACCCAACCCCGCCCTGACCTCGACTATATCTTCTTTAAAACCCGCCTCGACCCGCCTCAAACCGGATTTTCAAAATAAAAATCCTGCCCCTATCGGATCAGGTCGAAACTCGGCGGGTTCGGGGAAAATTACCATCCCTATTTATAGATTCAACATTCCCCATACGAAATTCACAAATAATGAGACTTAATTCCAGAAAAGATTTAAAGAAATCTACATGAACTTCAACAACATGCTAACCCAAAGTTCAATTAAATCCCCGCAGACAAATGGTCAGGTTGAAGCGGTTAAGAAAAAATAATGTATGCGCTTAAAAAGAAGGTGGACGATGCAAAAGGAGGGTGGACAGATGAATTGCCAGGAATTCTATGGGCACTTCGAACAACTTCCCACACTGGTACAGGTAATGTGTACTTTCAAATCATGCCCACAACAACATTATTATATTATATCATTTTCCTTCACAAATGCACAGATGCCTATATTAAATCATTAACTAACCAAAAGCAGGAGAGACACCATTCAATCTCACATGCGGTACAGAAGTTGCTATACCAACGAAGATAAAGGTTCCAACATATAAAACCATGCAATACGATACTAACACAAACAACAAAGCCCTCCGAGTACAGCTCGATATGCTTAAAGAAGCAAGAGCAGAATCAGAGATAATGGTAAAGGCAAGGAACCAAGTTGTCGCGAACTACTATAACTTGCGCGTAAACATCAAGCAATTCCGGCCGGGTGATTTAGTGTTAAGGAGTACAGAGGCTAGTAAACCACCGATCGAGAGGGGGAAAATGACCCCTACATAGGAAGGGCCATATCAAGTCCGTAGGGTGATTAGATTCGGGGCATATAAACTTGCAGATCTCAATAGAAATGAGGTTCCAAGAACATGGAATGCAGACACCTCAAAAAGTTTTATCTTTAAAAACTCCGCAAATTATTCAATAAAGGCAACATGCAAGGAATGTTAGTAACATTTGATATCTAGTGTTCCAAAGCAAGTGAGCTAAAATAAACAAAGGATCCGCCACTTTTAAGAATTGTGCATAGAGAAACCAGCTCAACTATCGCCACTTCTAAAGCAAACGAGCTAAAATAAACAAAGGGTCGTCTGAGCGTCCACCGCTTTTAAAAAGTTCGTATAGAGGAATCAGCTCAACGGTTGTTGCTTCCAAAGCAAGCGAGCTAAAATAAACAAAAGGTCGTCTGAGCGTTTGTCGCTTTAAGAAGTGTGCATAGAGGAATCAGCTCAACGATCACCGTTTCTAAAGCAAGCGAACTAAAATAAACAAAGGGTCATCTAAGCGTCCACTGCTTTTAAGAAGTGTTCATAGAGGAATTAGCTCAACGATCGTCGTTTCCAAAGCAAGCGAGCTAAAATAAACAAAGGGTTGTCTAAACGTCCCCCGCTTTCAAGAAGTGTACACAGAGGAATCAGCTCAATGATCGTAGTTCCAAAATAAACAACCTTACTCAGAAATTAATAAAATACATATAATAGCCAACGCTACCTCACCAAGGGGCAATAGCCTATCCGAGATTTTTATTCGCATATCACCACCACAGAGGGAGAAAAACGCGATACAAATGATAGAGTATAAGCATAATTCCCAATTTACCACCTATTCCCCATGCATTCTCTCGCTATTAGGGGCAAGAATTCACTCTAAGGAAAAGGCACTATGACGATGCGAAACTGCAAAAATATAAAAACCCTCCATTACCCACAAACCTCGCTCTCATTCCCAATTTTACCAAGGCCACATAATCGCTATAAGTATGCAATTCATAAAAAAAACCATGTGCGCAAAAAACAAATATCTATTCATTAAAAAAATAATTCGCGCGCAAGTGAATCAATACAAGATAAGTAATCATAATACCCCCAACGCTAGTAAAAGCAAAGCACCATTGAAAAAACAAAGATAAATAAAGTATTACAATCATAAACCCTATGTAAGGAAAAAATGGAGAACACTTGAAAATATCTCTAGTAAAGCTCAATCTGGAAAAACCCATAAATCGATAGCAACTCCTCATGTTGAGAAAGAAAAAAAGGCTTCTCAGTGCCACAACCAAAGCACATGGAAATGACAGATATCTCTTCCATTTCTATCTCAGCTCTATCGAAAGAATTGCCAGGCATGAACAGATCATTCACACAGTTTCCGACGCTACAAACACCACAACTAATAAGAAAACATATATGTTCATCTTATATATGCAGGTAACATGACGAGTGCCCATCACATTCAAATGTTCAACAAAATGACCTGTATCTGTTGCCCCAAAATATGGTTCCAAACACCAACGTACAATGGCGTATGAAGAGCCTCACTCTGAATATATCCCAAACATACTATCTGATGGCATTCATTGCCTCAAATAGCGGCACGTAGCCTTCCGAATACTATTGCCCGTCGAAAAAAGTAACTTAGACACTAAATAACACACCCAGAATCCGTACAACAAAGCTTTCACACATCCCTTATCCTCTCAGCTCAGAACATTCAAAATTGCAAGGTAAAAGGACAAGGAAGAAACTCTACACACGAGAAAATGGGTCACTGTCAAGTCAGTTCAACAGCACATACATACAAAAAGTCCTATTTATAGTAGAAAGACGAGAGCCCCAAGCCAAGCCGTTTTAGTTTACAATATAAAAGTATTATGGAAAATGCTAGAGTGGACATTTAATGCCCAGATTCAGAAATCTCAGGAAGCCAATTAAAGATCATGCAACTTTCAAACTTCTACTCAATCAACACATGAATAATTCGATACACCTGCCTAAACCAATCAAAACTTTCCTTTTTTCATTATGGCCCACCTCAAGTTGTTTAAATCACCATAAAGAGCTAGCAGGCATCAAACACAATGCATGAATATGAAGTAACATAATTATAGCCGAAAACGGTGTAGCCAATGAAATAATAAGATACAGTAGAGCGGATTATGATGATATCCAATACAAACAAACACCACAAATAGTAGGGATTACAACCAAGTGCAACGGCAACAAAAGAACCATACATAGGGGGTAGAATTCCTATAGGTGCATCGCATGCTAAACAACAGAATTGTTGTCGCTAGTCCATTTTTTTGGCATACATATGACAACCAAAAAAATATGAAATAAAACATCACAACAAAGGACAGAACAAAATAAAACAAACTCAGATCAAGAAGTAAGACGATGCAACAACCTCCTCAAGCTAGTTAATTATGTCTTATACAAAATAAAATAATCCTTTAACTCTCAAAGAAAGACCATTTTCATAAAAAATCATATAAACATAAGCGACAACAACAATCACATACTTTTACTACAATGGCGTGACACACCACTACCACCTATTATACCTATAGCGCCGTTACGAGCATCAGCAGGGAAAGATGCGTTTGGATCAGAGGCAGGAGGAACAACAACATCCTTATACTGCGCAGCAAAGTTTTCCCACGAGGGCCCAGAGGGGTTCCTCATATTGAAGTCAGCGGCCACCTTGCAAAGGGCTGCAAAGTCAACACCACTGACATCCAACAGGCCATGCGCTAGTTGGAAACTAGAATGCCAGCATCGTAAGCTTTGCTCACTCTTTCGATCATACAAGCGGAGGTCGAATCTACAACCGCTTTAACTTTATCGACCACATCAACGTCGTGGGTAGCTTTCAGCACCATAATCTAATTTTTATGAGACTCTTCTAGCTCAATTAACCTCATCGTAGACTTTGCAAAGCTCTCATCCGCTGCATTCTTTGACTGCGCTAGCTCTTCTCTCAAACCCTAAATTTCAACCCTTAAACTTTGCTCAATGGCTTTGAGTAGCTTCTTCTTAATCCTAATGGCTCGGTCGAACTCAGCTTCCTTTTTGGAATCTCCTTCGTATGTTGTCTGCGTAGCTCCTTCCTACGTAACTGAACGTCAGTTTCGCATTTCTTTCCCAGCTCTTCCAAATAGGCAGTATAACCCTCTACCTTCAACCACAATTTTTCATTCTCCTCTAGGAGGTCAGTATAACCTTCCGCATTCACGCATAGTTGCTCGTTTTCTTTAACAATAGCTTTTACGTTCTTCTCTATGCTATATTGAACGCAACTCAACTCTTGAATAAGACGCCAACCACCTTTAACAAACCTCTAGATACTATTACACGGCCTCGAGGCACCACAACTGTTGGAATACAACTTAAATAACCTCCTAGAGGTAGACTCGTGATGAAGCCAATCTTTCGTTTCTAAAAACCCCTCCAAGGAAAGAACACATCCCATGGAGCCAGAGGCTCAACACCCTCACCAAAAGAATTTAAGTTGTATGGGATGTGTTGGTGAGGGTGTTGAGCCTCTGCAACCTCCAGCACGTCCATCACATCAATAGTCACGAACGTATGGGGAATACTCTCTGCAGAAGAATGCACAATAATAGAATTTGTGACAGATACCCCTACAAAGGGATTAGCAACAACAATTCATTAAACGAAATTAAGTAACAACACTAAACCAAATACACCAACACACTAACCAACGATATTGAAGATGAATGAAAAATAGGCAAAACAATAACTAAACCAACAGAAGCAATCTCTCCAGCAATGTTAGTTGTAATAAGAAGAAGGGAATTGTGATGATCGCTCACAACAAATAGTGTATCGAGGTCAGACCTTGCTATATCTGGAACAACCCAATGTTCGATACAACTCTCTTTCTTGATGCTTTATCCTCGACAGCCAAGAGGCACTTTCTAGAACCATAAGTTCCCATTTGCTTCGCTACACTCTCCCGTACTACTTACATAATATCCATCGAGACCTCTGTAGGCACACTCCACAAAATATGGGAGCCTTCCACATAAGGAACAATGTGAATTGCGCCTACAAAGGAAGTTGTTCCAAGCACTAAGCCCAGTGCGCAAGGTGAACCAACTTCTCTGTTATTCAAAACCCCCAAGGACATCACCTCTACCAAGCCTGGTGACCCCAGTTGTTCATCACTAGATGCAGAAGCTAGCATACCTGCAACCACAACCAAATCCCCCACTTCGTTATTAGCAGCCTATAAAGGGAGGCTAATTGCCCTTGCAAAAAGAATGTATGTCAACATCTGTATATACAAACAGACAGTGAAAGCTTGCACTCTTAAAACAAAAACAAAACAACAAAAAAAAACAAAAGATATCACGAACCAATGCATATATCCATCCGCCTCTTCGTCCTACATTCCAAACGAATGTAGCTCCCCTCATCCCCCGAATCAGATAAGACAAGCGAGCTCAAGATTACTATCTTCCTTCCCCCTCTACCACGACCAAAATCAAATGAGCTACCTATAGCATAACCCATTGGAGCAACACGAGCGACTTCCCCTCTAGCCCTATCTAAAGGAACATATTCCTCACGATACCTTCAAGGTTTCTCGCCATTTTTTGTCACCCTCTTCGTAAAACGGCCAACCTTCCGCACGAATAGGCACACCCACCAAAGAGCCCTCAGGAAAACATTCAAATCCACTACATCCTAACCATGGGACTCTTTCCCTCTAGACAATACACCCATATGTTTCTAAGAGTACATATATCTTCACAATGCAAAGGTGGGTCACTCTCTAACCTTCTAAGAAGTCTCAACTCAGTGAGAGACATTTCCTATACATTAGGAGGCGTAACCCTATCATGCGACGATCAACGCCAAACGACGGGGAACAGAAAACCCTCAAAAGTACACTCTACCTCAATATACTTTGCCCTATCCAGGTGAAGATTCAATGCATAATTACTCATCACCATTGCCCTCCCTGTACGATGACCAATACTTATGAAACCATTCACATTCTTATTATGACCAACCATTACATTATAGCAATAGTAAAAAATCTTAATAAAGGGCTTGTCCCTATGGATTTTGCAATTCAAAAAATAGGTCATCAGAATCCACCAACTACCCTACCTAGTTAGCTCGGCGCCACATCGTACCTGTTCAACCAATCCACGTAAAATAAGTACAGCGATAGATGAAACCCATACTCGAAAGCATAAAGAGGAACCAAACACCATGACCTTCGTTCATCGGAGCAAACACTCAAGCGATATGAACCCTGCAGAAAACTAAACCGATAACGAAAGTTGTTAACAGCAACAAAGCCTCGACATTTCAACGTTTTCAACATCTCATCCCCATCCATAGTACAAAAAACTTCATCACTTACCACAATAGATGACCTATCCATCAGAGTAAAAATCAATATATCCTTTTTTATTCTTCTTCAAAAACCAATAGAGAGCGGTTGGTGAGATAACTAAAATAAAAAATATATTAAAGACAACCATAAAGCCTATTTATAACCAAGAGTTGTGTTATCTTTAACACGTCTCGCAAATAAAAAGGTTTATTATGTGACATTTCATATATAAGCGGTTTACCCGCAAAGAAAACTGACCGATTCATCACAAAACCACATCATATAGCCTGATATATATACCATTTGAAAGCCCTGTACGACGATCTACCCTTAGCGTTTCAAGGTCAGTTCGCCATAAAAACTCACACCCATGGAACCTTTAACTAAATTTCACAGGTTTGCCAAGGTCACTTTATAACCTTCTTTCACCTGGGGCAATTGTTAGTACCCATAAACACCTACCACCACGTGTCAAAACAAGAGTGAGTAAGACCACAGACGGTGTAACACAAAGGATGTCTGGTGATGAGTGTCACAATGCACAGGATCACCTGCGAGCTATGTGATACCCTCCGTAATCTATGCTGAATAGACAAAACCATGAGCAACATTGCACCTCACCCGATGGTGGTACGGCTACACACGTGCCCACTACAAATACCGAGAAAAACCTAGAACGTCAAATCTTAGCTAGTCTAATCAATGCACCACGATAACCCTACCATGACACATGTCCAAGTGGTATAAAACTAGACATGCAACATAAAGGAAATGAGATCTTCCACTACAGGCACCACTACTACCAAAAATAAGAGCAATACACGATTTCCAAACCAGAACAGTCTTCTTGACCACCACCGGGCTACTGTCTCTGGTCCATGTCTATTTTGACAATCAACAATATCAAAGGGGAAGAAAAAAATAAAGCAAGGAATTAAAGATTCAAATGTTGTTCTTCAAACCTCCTTAAGAATTAAAGAAGAATCAAGTGATAGAAGAGTGAAGATGAAGAAGAATAGATGGTTAAGCTCTTCAATAAATTCACCTGATTCATGAAGTAAGAAAATGAAGAATCAAGACATGAATCGAGAATGAAGAGGAATGATCCCATTATATGCTTCGAATGAAAGAAGCTAGGGCACACCAAGTATGATTGCCCTCGTTTCAATAAGAAGGGATCAAGCCATGAGAAGAAGGAATTTGTTACTACATGGAGTGATGAAGAGGACTCTATCGATGATGAGGTAGCCAACCTTTGTCTCATGGCCATCAAAAAAGATTCAAGGGTAACTTCTAATTCATCTACTTCAACTTCATATACTTTTGATGAATTACAAGATGCCTATGATGATTTGGTTTTAGAATTTAAAAATTACATCTTGGAAACAAGAAAATGGTTTCAAATATGAAAATTCAAAATGATTTGAATTCTAAAACCAAAGATGAAATTGAAGCAAAACTCAAAGAGTTTGAATAAAAGAATGTCGATTTACAAAATTTGCTTCAACAAGTTCAAAAAGAACATAAAAAGAGTTGGATGATCTTAAGAAAGAGAAAAAAATGATTTACAAAAATTTTAAAAGAGAAAATGGAGAATGCTCCAAAACTAATTTTGTAAAATCAAAATTTTATGTTAGACAATCTAGTTCCCTAGATTTATTAATGGAAAATGCGTTAAAACATTTGGGTCCCAAAAGGACTCATTGTTTCAAAGAAAAATAAGACATTGAAAATGGATTCTTAAGGGGACTAAAGTTTTGGGGACTAACTCTATCAAATCCAAAGCAATTTAGGTACCAAACATTACTTGATTGTCTTTTGTAGGTGTGCTTGAGCTGTTGATGATCAAAGTTGAAATTAAGGAAACTCACGACACACAAAGCAGGAAGGACACTAGGAGAAGGAAGGCTTAACATCCTACCTTGGTTCAAGTGGTAAATTTAAGTTTCGTGCAATTGCTTGATCTTGTTTTCCATGTCTAAATTTTCGTTGTTCTAAGCATGTTTGTATGAATCCATGTTGTGCTTAATTACATATAGTTAGGGGAGTCTCAAATTGCATGAGTTACATGTTTTTGGCCTAGTATGCCCATATTTATATTTTGGCCTTAAACTTGTAATGTTTGGTTGATTTTGGTGAAATCATGCTTTCTATGTGTTAAACGTGTTATTTTGAGAAGCATGAGCATCAAAATGATCAAAATGTATATCTAGGACTTAATAGAGCCTTTGTATGAACTTAAAACTAAGTTGTAAGACCTTTTAAGTTGTTTTTGCTACATTTTCACTAGTTTCGTGTCTTCGGTACCGATACAGCCCATACCATACTGATACGACCTTTAACCAGGTACCGATACGGACTCCTCCGTACTAGTACGTGTAGACAAAGAGGGGCAGTTTTGTCTCCTTTTTGCCATGCCATGTATGTTTTTTGGTATATCTTGATAAATGACATGTATAATTGAATTTCTTGGCTTATTTGTTTTATTTATTTAAAACTCAATTTTATTTCTCTTAAATTGTTGGACTAACAATTTATTTGATGCTTGAGTAAGGGGGAGCCATTTTTTAAAATTATTTTCATGATAATTTTTTTTGGTCTCTTTTCTCTGTTGTTATTTTACACCAACAATTGATATTTCCTATCAATTGGTACTTAATTTTCAATGATTGGTTTTAACCTTTCAACATTTGTTTTTTTTTTGTACTTAAATGTGATTTCAAACTTTGTTTTGAGATTATTTTTTATATAACAAAAAGGGGGAGAGATAGGTTTGAAAATTTCAATTTCAAAAAGAAAAAGGAGAGCTCTAAATATTTTTAAAAAATATTCTCTTTTTTTAAAAATAATTTCCTATGGGAGAGTTTTCACAAAAACAATTTTTCAAGTAGTTTCGTTATAGCAAAAGGGGGAGATTGTTGAGATATTTGATTTTGATATAACTTAAAGAAAAATGTTTTTGGACTTATTAATTTACAAAAATAATTCAAAAGTCCATAAACTTAAAAACTATAATTGAAATGTTTTCAAAGAGTTTTTGACATGTTTTAGATGATTTTAAATAGCCAAAATATCAAAAATAGGCCTTGGGTACCGATACACTTTGACCCGTACTGATACCCAGAAGTGCCCGTACCGGTACGATTTATCGAGTACTGATACGTCCCTTTGTCCATGAGTTTCGACAAATTCCAGTAGTCATTTGGTGTACCGATACAGCCTTAACCGTATCGATACCCCTGTATCATGTATCGATACCCTTTGTATTAAATGCTCCAAAGGCACTTTCCTCTTTGAGACAAGTACCGGTACCGGTCCCCGAGTACCGATATCGATGAGCCCAGAACTGCATTTAAGGCTAAAATTAAAGTCCCCAACGACTAGTAACGATCATGAAGCCATTAGAGGGTTTTTAAGACCTCTTCAAGCAGCCATGCAAGACCTCTTCAACAAACCAACTACAAACTTTCAATGTTAGAGAAATTGTTTAGTGCCTAAATTATCATATTTCTTGTAGAAAACACTAGTGAGCCAAATTGTCACATTTGCTCAAGTGTTTAGGATTTTGGGTGAGAGCTTAGTTGTGTAAACACATTTGCCTCGTAAGGGTTTTCATTGTTTGCTAATTTGTAGTCTCTTTGTAAGAAAGTGTATTCAAGACTTTGGGGGTATAAGTCTTGGTTGTAAGGGTTATCTCCTTGATCTCGGAAAAATGAAAGACAAATTAGTGGAAAATCCATAGTGTGGATAGCTAAGGTAGTGAAGGTAGACTCGGTTGGGTAGTCGAACGACTATAAATTTTTGTGTCCCAATTTTTATTACTTAATCATTCATCCACCAAAGCAAAAATCTAATTCACCCCCTCTTGGCTTTTTCGGTTGATCGTACAAGCCTCCCAACACATATTTCGACTCTCATTTGACAAAGCTTTTTCAACGAGCGTTTGGCTGCCGAACAAAGAATGATACTAAACGAAGAATGATACCGAACGGTCACAAGGAGCGTTTCAAACATGCGTTTTTGCACCGGTTTGGTCCCAAACGGGTGTTTCATAAAAGCTGAAATTTCCAGCTTCTCCCCAAATGAGCGTTCTCATCCAAACATGTATTTGAAAATCCACGCCAAATGAAGCCTAAATTTCAAATCATAGTTTTCTTTCGACTATCGTTGTTGCCCTCTACCAATACATTCAAGGTCTCTATTACCAACCGCTTTAGTCACGTCAACACCATGAACCACTGGTTCCCTCCTCTGTCACCAAGACGTCTTTATGCATCTACTAGGATCCTTCACCACTTATATCTTTCACCAGTGAATTTTAGGATACTGATCCCCTTTTTAACAAGCTTCCACGACAACAATCATCACATGACCACTTTGCTCCGTGGCACGGCTACGTCAGCCTTTGGGTATGCTTAAGCCACCTATGTAACCTACATACAAAGAAAATTTGAGGGAGCGTGAATTTCAAGGCATAGAAAAAAAGAAAAAGAATAAATCGAAAGGTTATTATTCTTTTGGGAGAGCTCAACGTCACCTTTCAAATAGGAATGGCGGAGATGTTTATCGCAGTGAAAAAAGCGAAATACTTCGAGGGATTGATTATCCAACTACAATTCTTGCTTGTAACTGCAACAACAGAAGACATCTTTCAATATCATTTGTGATACCACACTCATGACATCAAGTGCTTCATCTATTAAACATAAAAAATTACTACAATTAACACGTTAAAATTACTATTTTTTAATAATGACTTGGTACCCATGGAATAAGAAATTAAATTGCCTAGTGATGAGAGAAAAATGAAATTGGCCTCTACGGTGGCGTTGGGACATAGAAAACGTTTGTGTGATACCACGTTCATGACTGCAACAACATAAAACATCCTCCAATACTTTTTTTCTTGGATCGGTGACTCTACACATCTCTTTGAAAATATGTGTCAAAAATGTTTGTCCCCTACTTAACCTATCAACTTCTTCAAAATCTCTAAAATGTCACAAATACATAAAATGTATTTGGTTGCCTCGATTTTTCTCAAGATATGCACAAACCTTCACATTTTGTTCAAAACAGTCATCTACTAAGGTTTCAAAATTGTCTTTTAACCACTTCAAACTGATGTGACTGCCGTAAAACGTTTCGGCATATTCTCGAACAAGTTGTAGCACATGCTAGATCAATCATCCTCACCCGAATCAGTCACAACATAAATGTCAATTGAGAGACGTAGATGGAGTAAAACATCCTCTAGAGTGATCATACACTCGCCACACACGAGATAAGATGTGCGTCACTAGTCTCCACATTTCTATGAGTGCGAAAATCAATTTTAGTTGCATCTTACAATCTTCAACTATTTAACACATGTTAAAAAATTCAGCTTGCTCTATGTACCCCCAACTAGTCTTAGGGGGTTACATTGACATGGTGAATAAACACATCGAGAATACGTTCATAGTCTATTAAATTTAAATAATTCTAGTAATTAAGTAAAATTAATAAAAACATAATTCATAACAAAATTAGTTTGACTATTTTATGTTGATTAGGAGTGTTTATGGTTGGTTAGCCTTACCGTTTAACCTAAACGGTCGGTTAACTGTTATAGCAGTTATTAAATTTTACTAATTGTAACCTAACTGTTAAGAAATAGTTAACCGTTATATTTTTAATGGTTAATCATTATAGCAGTTAATCGTTTCTTATGGCTAGGTTACAAGTTAACCTATACCCTATTACAAAATTTATTTCACATGTTCTCTACTTTTAAGAATAATGAAACAATCTCTCTGATAAATATTATATTAAAATTTTCAAAAAATACTTAAATAGAGAGATTTTAAACACAAACTCCTTAGTTAAAAAATACTTATAGATTAACCATTAACATCATTTTAGTGGTTCGGTTAACCGAAACCGTTTAATATTAACAGTTAGGTTAATTAACATGCAAAATGTAATGATTATACCGATTAACGGTTACTGCTTATTCTACACACCACTAATGTTGATGACAATTTGAAACACACTTCAAGTCCGATATGTGCATCTCCATTTTGTAGTTACAAAATATATCAATTTAATATGTTATTTAACGAATATACTAGTAACAATTTACAAAGAGTGTTAGATCCGAAAATAATTTTAAATGAACATATAAATAATAAAAAAAGGTGAGCCGTTAAAAATGCCAAAATGTTATATTTACCCTTTGGAATACACTATTGTTTTTAACCATCGGTAAAAATATCATTACCAACCAACATAATGTAGTATTAAAATTCTCTAAAGTTCAGTAAAAAAAGGGGTAAAATACTGGAATGACAATTTATGATTAGGGTTTATATACTTTTGTTCAACGATTTTTAAATTCGACTGTTATGGTTAGTTACATTTTCGATATGTGAATTTATGGTCATTGGGGCATTTGTTGTTGAGGTTGATCTAGCACAATAAAAAATGGATAAATTACCTAGATGATCCCTAAATTATTAGTTTACTCTTATTTTAATTATCGAAATAAAAATAATTTGTATAATTACACATTTAATCATCTATATTTATAATTTTTTATTTCTTCTGTCCTCCACCATCTTTTCTTATTCTTCTTCATCCAACCCAATTCCTAATTTTCTAATCTACTAATTCTGGATTCGCCCTAATTTTGTTCATCAAATTATCATTCTAATAACCTATGAAGAACGAAACCCTAGGATATTCAATCTAGGATGAATTAAATAATTTACCATGCACAGTCTGATTTATACTCCATCTCCAACTCTCCAAGTGCATACTTTTTGTAATCTAGTAATTGTGTTCTTCTGCAAAACCCTTCTTATCTTCTTCGCCCTAAACAGTAAACATAAAAAAATTATAACCAAAAATTAACACTGAAAAATGTAAAAGATTACTGTAAATTGGGGAGGAGAGAGAGAGAGCAGGAGAAATATTACTCCATCTAACCACTATCAACTAATTGTTCATTCATTTCCAGAAAAGAAAATAGGACAGTTCCCTATACTACCTCAATTGACTGAGAAATTTCCCTTGGAAAGCTAAGCAGGTGTCCCAGAGGCTCGCATTGGAGCTGGAGAAGGAGATGCATTGTCCCAAGGAGAAGCACCAACTGTACCAAATTTCAGCACACGTATAAAGATTGGTTTATCTTTTAACTCAAAATATTGAAATGAAAGAAGAAAAGAACAGTCGATAACATCAAGATTCAAGAATATGAAAAGCTTTACTTGCTGAATGACAATCCAACTGCAAAGATTATTCAGAGATAAAGTACCCAAACATGCATCTGTTAAAATATTCCATTTTAAATTATATAGTAGAAAAAAATTCCATTTTATAAATAATTATCTATTTGATGGTGATTGTGTCGATGTTTATTTTTTAAAATTATATACGGTGTGAATTGAGAATTAATATAGTAGAAAATTAGAGATTGAGATAGATGAAAAAGAATATGGAAGATGGTGGAGGGGAGAAGAAATAAAAAAAATTATAAATATAGAGGATTAAATGTGTAATTATATAATTTGTTTTTAATTTTGTGGTCAAAATAAGAGTTAAGTAATAGTTTAGAGACTATTTAAGTAATTTATCCATCTTTTTATTGTGTCAAATCAGCCTCCCGTTAACGTTTAACGGTAACAAACGTCACAGTGATCACAAGTTTACAAATCAAAAACGTAAGTGACCATAACGATCAAATTTAAAAATCTGTGACCAAACATATACGAAACCTAAACATAAGTGGTCATTCCAATATTTTACCCAAAAAATTAAAATTCTCTAAAATCCTTTTGTCAAAAAACAAATATTAATAATAAAAACTCTAAAGATCCATTTTTTGCAGATCAGATTCCGTCCATCTCTGCAACTCTTCCCTAAACCTCAAAAAAAAAAATGCGAGCTAAGCAAATGCCATGGTCCTCCACGAGATCCAAATCCCAACTTCTCCTCCTCCTCTTCTGCACCCTCTCTCTCTTCGCTCTCTCTTTCCTCTTCTTCTTCTCTTCTCCTTCTGATCCCACCTCCGCCTCCACCTACACCCATCCCCACCCCCGCCTCCCACCCGAAACCTCCTTCGTCGTTTCCCTTGAAAACTTTCTCACTCACAAGCCTCCCAACTACCACATTTCCGACGATACGGTGCGTTCCGCGCTCCAAGATGACGTAACGAGTTTCGACGACCGGAAGTTCGTCAAGGAAATGGAATGGGTGCACCGAGATCCGTACTACCCGTTGAATTTCCCGATCAGGGTTTACGTTTACGAGATGCCGAAGAAGTTCACCTTCGATTTACTTTGGTTGTTTCGGAATACTTATCGAGAAACATCTAATCTAACCTCCAACGGTAGCCCTGTTCACCGTTTGATCGAACAGGTAAAATTATCAAGTATTGTAATTGGAATTTATTTCTCTTTGAAATCTGTTGAAGATTCTCGATTGGAGTGGCTGAGATAATGAAAGGGACTAGAAATGTCCTTCCTTTACAAGAAAATGGCTTGTTTGTTGTAATTCTTTATTTAAATTTTGTTCTCCTTATGGTGGTGCAGCATTCTATTGATTATTGGCTATGGGCGGATTTGATTGCACCAGAATCTGAAAGGCTTTTGAAAAATGTTGTAAGAGTTGATAGGCAGGAGGAAGCAGATTTGTTTTACGTGCCATTCTTTACCACAATTAGCTTTTTCTTGTTGGAGAAGCAACAATGCAAGGCGTTATATAGGGTGTGAGTGCATTTCCAGGTTTTATGATATTTATATCTAAATGTTCTTATTACTGTGGCTTTTTGTTGTTTGAAAGAGGCGTCTGGAATGTTCATGTGTTGTCGTGTTGTGCTTATTGGGTTGGGTTATTCAGGTTTATCAATCAGTGTTGACAATTTAGGTCAATGCATTACCGAGTGGTTGGTTTCAAAGGGAGGTAGGGGAAGAAAAGAAAATCATTATTGGGTCAAGTCCCATGTATTTTCTAAATTGGTTTTGCTGCATGTTTTAGTATCCTTGTATGCAAGTGATTCTCAACCATCATGCAGCCACTATGCTCAACTCTATATTTAATTTACATTAACTTGTTTTTGTGGACATTTGTGCTATTAGATTTTAGAATTTACTTATCCTAGGCTCTTGCTTTGTATGGTTTCAGGAAGCCCTAAAATGGGTGACAGATCAGCCTGCATGGAAACGATCTGAAGGAAGGGACCACATATTCCCCATACATCATCCGTGGTCATTTAAGTCGGTTCGCAGATATGTGAAAAATGCAATTTGGCTTTTACCAGATATGGACTCCATTGGGAACTGGTGACTATATGACCATTGCAAATGAGATTTATTATCTTGCAAGTTTACGGTCATTTCAACTTCTGTAAAGTGACATCTTCTAACATCCTAGGTACAAGCCAGGGCAAGTTTCACTGGAGAAGGACCTCATTCTCCCATATGTCGCGAATGTTGATTTATGTGATGCAAAATGTGTGTCAGAAAGTGAATCAAAGAGAACCACACTGCTCTTCTTCCGTGGACGACTAAAGAGAAATGCTGTAAGAGTTCCGACTGTCTTATTAATCTATTTGATTTTTTTTCTTGAATTAAATTTGATAGAACATAGAAGGAGGTAGGATAATATTTGGCTTATTATGATGATGCATATGCAAGGGATCTAGCCCAAGGACATGCCCCTTTCTTTCTCTTTTCCTTCCTTTTTCAAACACAAGAATGGTATGACAGGAAAGAAATATTAGAGGGGAGGGAACAGAGAAAGGGGACATTATAATAACCTTAATCCTATGTGTTCATTGTTTTTCCATTAGGATCGGTGGATATTTGGTCTTTAATATAAAGACTTGCCAATTGTTAGTTCTAAACAGAAGAAGTTGAAACAAGTAAGAAAGATGCCTTATTGGGCTTTCTCTGTATGCATGTCTATGCATGCTTGCTTGAGAGTGAGAAAGTTTGAAATTGAAAGTGCATTAAAAAGTTTAGTGATACTGAGGGCACAATTATTTCGAAGTATTTTTTTCCTTTAATTTTCTCTTTGAGATTATATTGGTAATTGGTTCTTGTAAAACCTGTTTTTCTTTCTAAATTGATTTGATGGTATTATTTTCCTGATCCTCGTGTCTTTTTTTAACGGTTGGCTGGAAAATAGCTTTACCTGTTTTCTCTTCTACATTATCTCTCCTGTGTCTCACATGCTAATATATCTCATTCGATCTTTTGGATGCTTAATTTGTAGTTTTTCCTTTTCAGGGAGGAAAGATACGTTCTAAACTTGTAACAGAATTAGCAGGTGCCAAGGATGTAGTGATCGAGGAAGGAACAGCTGGGGACAAAGGGAAAGTTGCTGCACAAAATGGGATGCGCACGTAAGATTGAATGGTTCTCTTTTACAGTCTTGTGTCCCGCTTTATCATAATGGTTGTTGTTTCCTCTGTCATCAGGTCTACATTTTGTTTAAGTCCAGCTGGTGATACTCCTTCCTCTGCTAGATTGTTTGATGCTATTGTTAGTGGGTGTATCCCTGTTATTATTAGTGATGAATTGGAACTTCCTTTTGAAGGAATACTAGATTATAGAAAGGTGTGCATTTTTATAAAGCTTTAATTGTTACTGCCTTTCCTTCGATGCATTGTGGCTACCCTGATGGTGCTTTTTACTTTTTTTGTTTAATGATTGCCTAAAAGTTGCTTATTATATGGTACCGAGAGTATTATTGATATTCCGGTCTTTGTCGGAAGTTCGAGTTCACTCGGATGGAAATCAGCCTCCTTTTTTATTTGTTGTGTAATGAAATTAAATAATTTATTATTTCTTTCTTGCCATTTTCAGAAATCTACTTGCAATTTTTTCCTGAAGATATGCTTTTACCTGCTAGTGCATAAGGTTTATGATAGACTGCCTTCATTGTTTCATGTTGCATGAAGTGAATGGTTATGATTTCTTTATTATTGGTGGGCAACCTGTATGGATCATCATTCATAGTGTTAAGAACCAGATTTATGTGCCAATTTGGCGTTTTTTCATCTTGTTTATGCATCAAGGATACAAGAAACAAATCCTACATGTGTAACTTGAAATGGGTAATTAATTTTGTTGGTGCTTAGTTTGGCACTCACTACACAGGTATGTTTGAAAATGGTCACATTGAAATGCATGTCCCTGGCCACCTGTCTACCGCTGTATAATGCCATTTTCTAGTATGTCATGTTTGGGACAGTGATATGATCTCATTTCATTCCATATTCGGGAGACTTTTTACTGTATGAAATTTAATTGTATATACAAGGATACTTTTTATTATCCCCTTTCCCCTTTAAGAATTTGTTTGACTCTATTGAAACAGTTAAAGAAGCAATGAATTAAATTTTGCAATGAAGCTCATTAAGCTGCTACCAAGCAGTTCATTGGGGTTTTATATTTCCTGCATATTAGATTAAATCACAGGTTCTATCGTTATTGTTTCCTTTCATGCAGATAGCTATATTTGTTTCTTCAACTGATGCTGTGCAGCCTGGTTGGCTGCTGAAATATTTAAAAGGCATTAGCTCTACTCAGATCAGAGAAATGAAGAGGAACCTTGTGGAGGTTTGTGATTGCGAATTATGCATTTTGATCCTGTTGTAGAATTGCTTTACCCTTATATTGCACAAACGTTAGATGGGAAGACAATTTTTTTTACTCATGTTGTCCGTGCTTGTACTTGGGGAGAAAATTTTAATATTTGGTCTAGCTTTCCCATTTTCACTTTCAAGCCAAAAACTGGTATCTTTGAATATCAATCGCTTTATGCATTGGAATTAGCACTCGCATTTCACATTTTTGAAACCAAAACTTGGCATCTTTTTTATGTTCATCTCTCAATGCATGTATGATATTTATTTCTTCTACCCAAATGTTAAGTTTGTTAATAATTGGAAGGTACTTCATCAATTTCCTGCTTGTCTTTCATCTTTTTAAGTTAGTATGATAAAACCAGTACTTCTATATTTTATAATGTCAATTTGACTGAAGCTTTTCTCATTTTCCAGTTCTCGAGGCATTTTGTGTACTCCAGTCCAGCGCAACCTTTGGGTCCAGAAGATTTGGTTTGGAGAATGGTTTGTAACCTGTTCACCACAATATTTAGCTTAAAGTTCTCTGTTTATTTTATTTGAGAAATTATGCTGAATTTATATTGCTTTGAGCTGAAGATTGTTCCAGACTTCCAGCTTAAAAAAAAGTTTAAAGTAAAATTGAAATAAAATGTTCTTGGAGATGTGAAAGAACTTATTCAAAACTGAAAACTTTTGTATGGGACACGTGAACATCTTGTTTTCCTAGTCTGAGTAAACGTTAGACAATGACTGGTAATGGCTGAGCACTTGATTGTTATCTTCAATCCTAACATTGCTGCCTTTAAAGAATTGACGGGGTTGTAATTCAGGTTAAGTCCTACTAATTGACCAAATATTTGGTGTTTGTAACAGATGGGTGGTAAGTTGGTGAACATCAAGCTTCATACTCGGAGATCACAGCGCGTGGTTAAGGAATCAAGGAGTGTCTGCACCTGTGATTGCAAGCGTGGCAACATTACCAGTTCCAATGCTTTGTCTCATCAGCCTCTCCCCGTTTGAAGGTGGTGTGCAGGAATCACCCTTTAAGCATATATATAATTATATACAGACAGCTTCTTGTTTCCTAGTTGCCAACCTATTAGATTCATGTAGAGAATCAGTCCATCCGATTTTGCTTGATATTTTGATTTGGCTTCTCGTGCAAGCATTCTTGTTTTTGTGTCTTGCTTCTTTTGACTTCATATTCCCACTGTTGAATTTGGAAGTTTGTACGGTCTGTTGATGGTTTGGACAAAATTGAGCTAAAAAAGGAAAATTTGCACGTTGGAGGAGAAAATTCTGCAGAACCCTCACAACCAAAGCCTACAAGCTGAATGGTCGCGTTATGATCATCAAAATGGTTTAGCCTAAAATAAATGTTACTTTAATTATATATTTTTGTCCATCATATTTTATATAATATTTAATATCAAATACATAATTAATAGATTTACTGAATAGTCATGATCATTCATTGATACAATTTGTATGAATATATTTTTTATATAAATTATAGATTTAGTTTGTATACTTTAATTTAGTTACTTTTAATCATTGTCCTTTTAAAATTTTGAAAGTTCAGCTTTGATCCAAACGATAACTGAAATCAATTAAATTAAACTAGGTCATTAGTCCCTATATTATAGCCTAGTTATATATTATTTAGTTATTAATCTCCGATTTGAAATTTTTAACCCATGTAATTTAGTTAGGGATAAGGTAACATATAGTCCCAAAATTTTACAACTATTCTCATATTGGTCTTGAGTGTTTTTTACTATATTAGTCCACGAATTTGTATTATATAACACACGTTTATGCCTTTCTTTAACACTATTATTTTATAAACTGAGGACCAGTAACATTATGGCATATGAATTTACTTTTAAATTAAACATTTATTGTAATTAAAAAACAATTAGCTAACCGTTCTTTCTCCAAAGTATTTCTCTAATTTTTTCCCAAGAATATCGTTTTTGGCGACGGTTTTATTGCCGTCGTCCGACTTTTTCTTTCTTTTTTTTACTTCTTTTTATTTTCAAATAAGAACCTCTTATAATCTGGATTCTTCATTTCGCAAATTTTATTGTATTTGTTCATCTGTTTTTGTGACATAATTTTTGTCTGATTATAACACGATTTTCATCTATCTTTATTGTAGTTTATCATTCGTGTACCGATCATTACTGTGCACATTTTTGTCAGTGTTTGCCGATCTTTTTATGGCATTTTCATCTATATTGTTGTAATATGTATACATGGATATGAACCCTGGCATAAGCAATTCCCCTCATTCTCCAACCTCTCCCTCGTCTATTATCTTTTTTCAAACACCAATTTGTCATCATTGCTTCTCCCAAATCACTGATCAATTGATCATTGGCCAAATGACAAACCCCAAGTTTACAATTAGATCACCATATTAATTAAAGGGTAAATATAACTTCTGGTACCTAACTTTCGCATTCATGTACAATGCGGTACCCAACTTGTTTAGGTGTAACTAGGTATCTAACTTTTTTAATGGTGCAATTAGGTACAAAAATTTTATCTTTTGGTGCAATCAGGTACTTACATTTGTTTTAAATTACAGACATTCATACTTCAATGACTGAAATGTAATTTTTTAAACTTCAGTGGTGAAAGAAAAAACTTTCTCAGACTTCAGTGATCATTTACGTGGTTTGAACATATGCATATTTGTTCCAGCTCGGTTGCTTTACCGCTGTAGTAATCGGGTAGTTTGGGTCGGGTTATTTTGAGTCAAGTTGATTTTTGATTCGGGTTATTTTTGGTTTAATTTTGATTTTGATTTCATTCAAGTCTATGTTATTTCGGGTCGGTTATCGGTTTTGGTCAATTTCGATTCAGTTGATTTTCAGGCCAGTCAATATCGGCCCAGTTGAATTTTTGGGTCGGTCAATATTGGATCAGATGATTTTCTGTTCATGTCAATATTAGATCAGTTGCTTCTTTTGGTCGGGTCAATATCAGATTGGACGATTTTTTATTTGAGTCAATATATGAAGATGGTCTTTTAAATGAGAAAATATAATATTAAACCATTAATCTATTACTAAAGGTGGTTGTTAATTAGTAATATAATATAAAAAGAGAATAAAAGATACATATTTGAGCAAATTTAAATTTGATTTCTTTCGGTTTCAGTTGCTTTTCAGTTCAGGTATTTTTCGTTTTAGTTGCTTTCGGTTCAGGTTGGTTTTTTGTTTAACTAAAATTTGTAGCTACTAAAAAAATTCGAAGTGTCCCACTTTTCTTAAAAATTTGATTTTGGGGAATTTCTTTAAAATTTTGTATTTTTTAATAAAACTGGAGTCGCTGCTGGTCACTCGGATTGGGTAGACCGGACACCGAAAAATAAACTAGAGATTCTTATTCTTTTGGGTTCGGGAGTCGGTTACGTGTGGGGAAGGGTTCGCACCCCACCACACCCAAACTTGGTACCAAATCAATTACCATTTTATCAATATCGGGTTACCCGAGTTAAAGTGACGATTAAATCAAAATTTTGTTATACATGCGAGTTCATTTTAATGGGCTCCGGTGTTCAAGGAATAAGCGAAAGACCACCACCTACTTCTTAGATACTAGCCACGTTTATCCTCGAAAAATAGAACACTGCATTAACAATTTATATCCCGGATGCAACATATAATAACATGACAAATATATTAAAAGACAACAAAGCATCATGAATCGAATATATATGCATGCAAAACAAATAGGAACCTCCGAAGTACACAAAGAAAATACATGCTATACAATACATATATACATACACACATATATATAACAATATGTAAGATAATAATACATTAAAGAGACAGTATATAAAACTATGATAATGTAAATATAAGTAATAACAAAACTTTAATATATGTATATATATATATATATGTATACCATACAAAGAAAAAAAAAACTATAATATACATAGTATACTACATACGAAAATACTATATATATGAAATCATATGCTATACTATATAATATATAAAACCATATGTAATATAGTATAATATACACAACTAATAAAGTAGTATATATATATATGTATGTATATGATACATAACAAGATAAAATACAATCACATATACATATAGAACGGGATGTAGAGGCATGAATTTGAAAATAAAAGGGACTGAAAGGGTAATTAGCCCATGGATCTCGGACCAAATCAAACAATTAAGTATGAAATTGAAATACTTATAAAACTTTCGAGAACTGCGGAACTAATTTTTATGGGACGGAGGGATTTAATGAAGATGAAAATCTATTTTTCGTTTTTTAATACATGCTATTTAAGTTAAAAAAAATATTCAAATTATCTGAAAGCTCTCTCTTTGGTTTATCCGAGAACTCAAAAGTTGGTCGTGTGCCGCTGCATCAGCCGCCGTTCGTCTGCGCTGGTGACCTCTAGAAAAACCAAAAAAACCCTTTTTTCTCTTTTTTGAAACCAGATCCAACCATCCCTTTTTTTAAAACCAGATGATACTCTAACTCTGGCCTTTTAACCATCAGTCGAGAAGTAGACATCAGGATTCAAACCTTGCCCTGGGTACTGGCTCTTCTTTAGCTTTGCCTCTCGGGTGATTGCTGGGTCATTGTAGAATCTGGGCTTCCCATCTTCGAAACCCAACACTCCCGTCTTGATAAGATCTTGAACCTTGTTCTCCAAAGTCCCGCAATTATCGGTAGTGTAACCCGAACTTCTTAAGTGGTAATTACATCTGGCACGAATGTTGTAACCTTATGGGTAAGGAGGTTCCTTCGGCAAGGATTAAACCAAGATGATGAGATTCCTTTTAACCAGCATTGGGAGTTACTCGGTGTATCTCATATGAATCTAAACATGCTTCTTCACATTACTTACTTCTCGGGTTTCTTCTGGACCTACCACCACATTCTTGGAGCTCGACTCAGATATTCCTCTTACTGGTTTGTTGATGTGAATCAAGAATGGTTTAAGACTAAGGTATTTGTTGGAGTTGCCACATTTAGGGTAGAGTTCTGGCCATCAAGCTTCATGTTCTGATTCTTGATCAATTCTTCTTTTGATTTGACGACCCCTTTCAATTCGACGACCTTTTTCTCTTTAGCCATAGCGGTCATTAAGTTCATCATCTCGTCTATTTACTTCTTCAATACTTGCATCTTAATTCGTTCATCACTAGAGCGAGTATCGTCTACTATGTCTAATTTAAAGCCTTCGGATGAGCCCTCTCCTACTGTCTCTGGTGTATCTTTAGGACATAACCCTGAATTTACACTTTTTTCTATCTCATCATAAAACCTTCTATCCATTATGAACGATTTCTAATTTGCCGACCACTCGCGAATCAATACCTTAAAAATGCCATGAAGATGCAAAAAATACAAAAAAATAAAACAAAACTAAAGAAATAATTTAGTATCGAATATAAATAAATAATCAAAATGATGATGCGATAAAAAGAAATAAAAAGAGCAAACGAAGCATGAAAAGATGCAACCCTATCTATATTCCATCTAATCCCCTTAGGTTATTTCTATGGCTCTAATAGGGTAGGCTATCTATGTTCTCTATCTGCAGTTTTGGTACTATAAGAGTACCCAAATTATCCTTGTTGTCCCCTACTAAGGGTAGCAAGACCCCCGATCATCACCTATTATAGGCTTCTTTCAATCGAGTTCAATTCGATCGGGGGGACTTATTCGCTATGTCCAAACGGGGAAACAATATTCCCACGAAAACATAGAGTACTCGAGCCTCGAAGGTACATGCTAAGCCCATATGGAGGAACAATATCCCCACGAAAGCACTAGCCTTTCCTCCCACTTAAACAGACAAGTTTATATGCCAAATTTTAAATACATTAAAATAAAGTCGCATTTATAAAAAAGATTAACTTAATTGCCACCTTAACTCGCAACCTTCGATATTAATAAGAATGGTAATCGAATTTTAGGCCTGACTCTATTTTTTGTAAAAAATTATCTCCAACGGAGTCGTCACACTGTAGCGACTAAAAAAATCTAAACTATCCCACTTTTTTAAAAATTTGATTTTAGGGATTTCTTAAAAAATTTGTATTTTTGAATAAAATTGGAGTCGTCACTAGTCTGTAACAACCCAATTCTCTAGTTAGTGAGTCGGGTTTGGGCTCGGATAATGGGCCTCTATCTTGGGAGACTAAGTTAAGGGCTTTTAGGTTTGGGCCCATTATTTGGAGGAGAGTGTTTTGAATTTTAAATAAGTGTAGTGTTGGAGTATGCCTAAAGACCAATTATGAGATGGTTGTAAAAGACATACTTATTTTATCTTGTTTATTAATAAGAAGCCATTATTATTATTTCAGTCTTATTCTGTGTATCTATAAATAAACTGAATTATAATAAAGTCCTTAGAATAATATAGTTATTCTTGAATGTCCTTAGTTGAGAATTATTGTGGGCTTGGACAACAATAATGTATTAAGACTAATATGTAGTTGATTGATGACAAAGTGTTGTCATTGACATGGCGATGTCAAAAACAATACATAAGTATGTGTTAGGGAACGACATACTAGACTGGACGCTATGAGCATGTTTCTTGGATTACTATGTGACAGTCACAACATTGCTCATGGTGATAACTACATGTATGATCCTCAAACTTGAGATTATCATTATTCCAACATCGTGAGTGACATATTTTGATACGGCCAAGCGTATGTCGTAACTGACTACACTATAAAGACTAATATTGGATATGTCACAATCCATGTAGCGAAATATGGTTGATCAAGATAGGATTTGTCCCTCATACATAATAGGAGTAATATCATAGGCCACTTGATTGAGTGAGACTAGAAAATGCATGGTCATGCTCGAATAAATTGATATGAGATATCATAGTTATTCGTTTATAATAGTCTGCTCAAGATATCAAGAAACATTAGATGGACTATACAAGTGTGACTAATCGATGACTTGTGTCCGATCTAGATGTGAGGACAAAATGATAAAATACATAAAAGAAGTTAATCACGAAAAAAGGTTAAATCGAACCACGATTTCATGTAACTTAGGTAGCAATGATGTATTGCTAGATGCCACTCATTGCTTGTAATATTAGAATTGTTCTGGATATTACTGCTAACGTTACATGAACCTACAAGGGTCACGCCCTATGATTGAAACGAACAAATATCGACTAGATAACATGTGTACAAACTTGTTGTACACGTAATTAGTGAGAAACTGAAATTGTTATAATTATTGTAATTATGGATAATTTCGTTTATATATATGTTAATATTTGATAAGTTATTGTAATTATCAAATACTATTAATATATATATCTCTAAAAGAAACCTAATTATAGTAGAATCTGATTCTACATATTTAATTATATTCGGTTAAATATATTGTATATTTAAAGAAATTGAATTTAATTAGAATTAGGTTTTTAAATACTATATAAAGGTATAAGGTCTAGCAACCAACATATGTTTTTCAAAAATCTTCTCTAACAATTAGAGAAGAGAAAAATTATTCGTTTTATTCGGGTGAATTGCGTAGAGGTCGAAACGCTGTTGTGATGACTCGAATTTGATTTGGATTCTCCTATACTTGATGCGGAATTCCAGATTACTTGAGGTAATGTTTTCATCCTTTATCACCTCGAATTCGTCCCTTGTACATGGATCACTGGTGGATTACGCTGGATATTTTTTTCGCTGCGCCATGGGGTGTACCGGCTTTTCCCTACATGTAGTTGGTGGGAAAAAGGGGAACAAGTTAGGATGAGGAGAAAGAAAAAGGAAAAAGGTGAAAATAGATAGTGAAAGAGAGAGTGGAGAAAATGAGAGGAAAAATAAGGGGGAGGAGTTTCAAACCTCGATATGTTGCCACTCAGACCACCGTGCACGACACTATAACCGTCATCGCCTTCAGCTCGCCGAGATGAACCCACCGGTGGTAGCTGTGTCATCGCCGTCACTCACTGGGGTAAGAGAGAGGAAGATTTAGAAGCTTGAAAAGGGAGAGATTCGTCATGAATCGTTAAGAAATACCACCACTACTATGATTAGAGGTCAGAAAATAGTCGATTTGGAGCTTCTCGTAGCCGTTCGGTAGTCGGAGGCCGCTGTACGTGCCGCCAGTCGTGCATGGGCATCGTCCTGGGCGGTTGAAGCCATCTAAGCCAAGCCAGGTTAGAGCAGATCCGCGTTGACCAAGCCGTTGACCGTTGACTGAGTCGTCATTGACCATTGACCAAGAGTTGACTTTTTCTAGGGACCCTACTAGGGGTTTCTCGACATTCTGAGTCTATTGGCGCAATCTGTTTTTCCAAATTTGAACCTAGTAAGCTATTTTTATGCATTTTATCCCCTAAAGTAGTCTGATAGTATACGTAGTCATATTTGTTTTATCCGAGGTATTGGCGGGCTCAAATATTGGAATTAAAGAGATGATTGGACGAGCTTGGATGGGGATTTATCGCTTTGGCTTAAGGTTAGTACACCTCGAACTCCTATTGTTTTATGAGCATCATAATTGTAATTGCTTGGTGTGTTAGTATCTGTAAAATAAGTAGATGATGAATAAGCATGAGAAGAGACTAGTATTATGAGACATGATATTTATAAGATGCATGATGATGTGAATATGTGGAGAGTGTGTAGGGTCATCCAAGATGCTCGTATAATTATTTGATGATTGTTTTATTGATTGAAATAATTGTGATGCCTCATATGCTTGTTTGAATAGATTGATGAGATTTGACAAGAACTATGCTTAAGGGTTAAATACTTGATTAAATGATCATGGAATTGATAATTGATATTAATTGATCGAATATGTTAGTAAACAAACCTTCATGACTTTCATAAGCTTTAGGGATTGAATAAAGTGTTGTAATATCGCAATTCAAGGAAATGGTGCGAACTGACTCGTACCGGTACTTGTGGAGATATAGGATTTCCAATAAGTAATATCAGTATCAGTACACGTGTGAGTACCGATACCCAGGGGTACCGTATCGATACTCGTGTTCGAAGGTACTCGAGGGGGATTTCGAGTATAGGTGTATGTTCCGATGCTAAATGACTCGGCCTCACCCACAATGTCAATGCTCGAGGTAGGATTCCAAGTAAGGGTGCATATTCCGATACGGTGTGACCCAGCCTCACATAAGGTGTATGTTCCAATGCTTTATGACCCAGCCTCACTCCAGAGTTGTTGTTGTTGTCTTTGCCTAGATGATCTGAAAAGATCCCGGGTATGGTTGGGTTATATGAGTCATGATTGATGTTTTGCTTTGATGAGAGCATGTGTTTAAGCGACTAGTGGTTGCGCCACATGTTTATTATCTCTCCTTATTGCTCGCACTAGCTTGCATGCCTATGTTTATGATTAGCGTGAAGTATAGTAGAGTAGATGTGTACCACTGAGCTTTGTAAGCTCAACGCTCAGAATCGTTGTTTCTGTGCGTAGGTTGATCGTTGGATCATGGGATCGAGGAGCACTATCAGTACGAGATTTCATCAGGTGGTGTTTTCTAGAGTACGGTACTTTTGTTTATTGGGTTGTGTATTCATAGGACCTTACGTGATGGAGTGTAATTCTTTATTTTTAAAATTGTATTAATCAAATCGAATGTTTAAATGTTTTAAATTTAAATTGGAGCTCCTTTGTACCATTTTTGTTATTTAATTATATTTTCAACTATTGGCCTTAAATGTGTTTTGAGAATTACCTTGTTGGGTTAAACCTAGTTTGAGAAATTTTATAGTTTTGGATTGGGCTTGGGGCCCAAATGTGACATCCAGGTCGAGGGTGTTACACGGTCACTTGGGTTAAGCAGACCGGACACCAAAAAAATAAACCAATGATTCTCATTCTTTTGGGTTTTAGAGTCGGTTACGTGTGGGGAAGGGTTCGCACCTCCACCATACCCAAACTTGGTACCAAACCAATTACCATTTTATTAATATCGGATTGTGCGAGTTAAAGTAACGATTGAATCAAAATTTAGTTATACATGGGAGTTCATTTTAAAAGGCTTCAGTGTTCGAGGAATAAACGAAAGACCACCACTTACTTTTTAGATACTAGCCACATTTATCCTCAAAAAATGGAGCATCGCATTAACAGTTTATATCTCAAATGCAACAATCAACATAATAACATGACAAATATATTAAAAGACAACAAAACATCATGAATATAATGTATATGCATGCAAAACAAATAGCAACCTCCGAAGTACACAAAGAAAATACATGCTATACAGTACATATATGCATACATATATCTATATCTATATCTATATCATATAACAATATGTAAAGATAATAATACATTAAAGAGACAATATATAAAGCTATGATAATGTAAATATAAGTAATAACAAAACATTAATATATATATATACCATAAAAAGAAAAAACTATAATATATGTACCATACTACATACGAAAATACTATATATATGAAATCATATGATATACTATATAATATATAAAACCATATGTAATATAGTATAACATACACAACTAATAAAGCAGTACATACATATATATATATATATATATGTATATGATACATAACAAGATATAATACAATCACATATACATATTGTAGCGACGTTTTTTTTCAAAAATCCCCTTTGAAAAATTATAAGTTCGGCCCTACGGGTTATCCCTAAGCTCATTTCTTTGTAATCTTGGTTTAAAGGGATTTCTTTTGAAAATTCTTTTTCTTTTGAAAATCGATAAAAGCTTGGAGTCGCCACCGGCCACTTGGATAAGGTAGGCCGGACACCACAAAACCAGAGATTCATTTTGAAAGGGCTCGAGAGTTGGTTACGTGTGGGGAAGGATTAGCACCCCGTCACGCCCGAAAATCAGTACCCAAATATTTGTTGCATTTAATCGAAGGAAATTGTCAAAATTTGAAAGGAATTTAATTCGGTGACCTTAATTGAAAATTAACCTTAATTGAACGGACTTTATAAAATTGGTGGGTTCAATTTAATTAGACATTTAATTAATAAGGTTGACAATGTATCGGACCATAGATTAAACCGACATCGAATAAGCTCGACTACCGTGTTAATTTATGGTTCGAATATCGCACGTCACCTTTATGCATGATGCAAGCATTTTAAAATATGATGTAATGATTTGGTTAAGTTTTAATTTTACCTTGAGTCGGTAGGGATTAATTCAAATATTTGGTCAATATCCTTTAAGCTCGGACTGTTGCGACACAAATATCAGAATTAATGAATACCTCCCTTTTTATGATTTAAATTAATTAACATGTAAATCAAATGGGCCAAATGATAACAAATAAAATGAATGTCAAACAAAGACTTGAAAATTAAACACACAACGGCCCACTAAAATGGCCAAATTATGGAAATGTAATTAGTGATCTAGTTACTAATTAGGTGCTTCTAGTATTAATCTTAAATTAATTAATCCTAAAAGGCTATATAACCCTAATAAGTTATGAGTTATCTTGTGATATGATAATTAATTCGATTAATTTTAAACTAGTATTCCAATAAGCCAATAATACTATTTAAAATAAGCCAAATTAATTAATCATAGCCTTAAATTAAAATGTTAGTCTAATTTCCATGTCAATTTTATCTTAAAAGATAATTAAGAGGTGCTCAACCAATTTTAATGAATTTAACATTTACTCCAATAAGCCAATGGCAAATTTAAATTCACTAAACTGATACGAACCTTAAGACTAACTACAGCTCTAAAACTAATCCTAGAATTAAATTAATTAATTTAAGGTTCGTGCCCCTATTAGATGAGCACACGACCTAAATTAATTAAATTAATTCCTAAACTAATCTAAAGCTAACTTAACAACCCAAAGCCCAAAAAATCAAGAGGCCCAAAATTCTAAACTAAACCCAAATGAAAAATCACATGTATATACTTTTAAGAAAATATATTTTAATTATATATTATATACTATATACAAGAAAAATATATTATAAAAAGGATAATATGAAATCATGATAATGAAGTAAACAAGCTAACAATAAATTAAACAATATTCAACAAGAGAAATAACATACATATCACAAGCAAAAAAATAAAATAAAATAAAATAGAACACATAAAAAAGAACAATAAAGGTTACCAATAAAATCATCCACATTTTCATTGAACTATAAAAAAGGATTATACATAAATAAAAAGAAAAGGGAAGAATGTTCCTAAAACCCAAATATTTATGCTCGATCAACCAAATTCCACATGTTGCTGTTGGGGTTGAGAAGTTCGATTCAAGGGTTTAATAATGGTAGAAAATGATTTCGATTAGGTAAAATTATAGTGGATAAGGGAATCTAATGGTCTATAAAAAAAGAGAAAAAAAAGAAGAAAAAAAAGGAAAAAGGCAAACGGCAGTGGGAGGTTGGCTGCCAAATGATCCAAAGAAAAAATAGGTTTGTAGTCTTTTTTAGGGTTCATGGGATTTATATTTATATAGTGATTAAGGGTATTTTTGGTTTATCCCCTTAAAAAGGGGGAACCAATAAAAATCAAGACCTTGGGAACCAAGTATTTTTCAACCAATGGTCATAAAGCCTTAATGAGGAAGGAGTTGAGATTTTTATTATTTTTTGTATATATATTTTTTACTATGTAAAATCATATATAATGGGCCATAAAATTTTGGACTTAGGGTACAAGGTTTTGGGTATTAAAAAAAGAGTAATGTGGATTTATTTTATTTAGAGCATTTAATTTAAACCTGGACAAAATTTAGTGTCTACAGTTGCCCATCTTTGCTTATACTTGTGGAACAAGAATAAAGCAAAGACCATAAGCACTAATTTTGTCCCACTTCCCTGTTTGGAGGTTCCGAGCTGCAAGTTTCTCCTATATAGAACTGTTCACCCTTTCTCTCCCTACAACTTGGAGCTATGAGTATCTGCCTCCTTTGCCCCACCCTGAGTTATGAGTATCTGCCTCATTCACTCTAAAAACTCTGAGCTATGAGTATCTGCCTCCTCCGCTCGGTAGTTCTAATACGGCGAGTTTGAAATCCTTCGCCTGAAATCCTTGAGCTTTGAGTATATGCCTCATTCGCTCTAAAAACTCCGAACTATGAGTATCCGCCTCCTCTGCTTGGTAGTTCTAATACGGTGAGTTTGAAATCCTTCGCCTGAAATCTTTGAGCTTTGAGTATCTGCCTCCCTCGCTCTAAAAACCCCGAGCTATGAGTATCTGCCTCCTCCGCTCGGTATTCCTTTATGTCCTTTCTTTTTCTTGATTTTCTAAATTTCTTGCTCTAAAGCGCCTTTACAAGTTTTCTCTCTCGAGATTTTTCTTCTTTTTTCTTCTTTTTCTTTCTTTTCTTTTTTTTCGTTTTTCTCTTTTCTTTTTTTTCTTTCTTTTCTTTTCTTCTTTCTTTCTTTTTCTTCTTCTTTTTTATTCTTTTTCCTTTTTTTCTTCTTTCTCTTTCTTCTTCTTTTTTGGATGCCCTTACGAGTTTTCGCCTCTAATCCCTTTGGGTTTATTCATGAGAGACATTCGTTTTCCTTTCCCGGCAAATTTTATCCATTTTGCATTCGATGTCCTCCCGCCTTAGCTTTGGCAAATTCCATTCATGTCTTAGGACAAGCATTAATCTTATGTCGCTTCCGTACAAGTTCTTTCGAAACTCTTACTTTTCTCTGGATGACTCTTCCAACTATAAATCCCTCTATGCCTCGATTTCTGTTGTGTTGGCACTTCAGCGTCATGCTCGAAAGGTTCCCTGATGGCCCAGAGGTCTTGACCAGAAATAAACTAGTGGTCGAAGCTCAAAACCGTTCTCTTTACTATGAAATTCTTTGATCTTCTACCAGAATTCGAGGTCTGGAGTTGTTCTTCTCATTCTGAATTTCTTCAACCTTCACAAATACTGGCGAAGTCTTCTCATTATAGACTCTTCTTGAATATGAACAAGTTCTCCTCACTTTAAACTTCTCATCTATCAAGGTTGATGTCTGAACAGTTCTTTTCCTTGGGAACTCTTCGAATCTTTGTTGGGCAAGTCCTTTTCACCAGGGACTCGAGGTCTTTACAAAGATTTACTTCTCCAACCATGGAGTTTCAAGTCAAAATCTTTTTCAATCTTTGAATCTGCCAAGAACAACCAAAATGATTTGATGATGTGAGCTAGCATGTTCCTATACTAGGGATGTCTAACTAAATATGATGCATGAATGGAGTCATGTTTAGAGATGCTGGAAAACAATCCTTGCTTTTTGATCGATCACCCTTAACTTCCACAGACTTTCAGCCTTTGTTAAGTCTAATTTTTATCTTTTCTTGATAGGATATGGCTGGCTTATACTGATTAGACTAAAATTTGTCACCTCCCAAGCACTACCCTACTCAACTTGGGCTCGTTATCTCCCTTTCATTGACTCTTCATGACGAGTCCTCTTTATTCTCAACATTAGGGTGAACACATGCCCCTAAATCTTCCAAACCTTTCTTATTTTCATAGGGTCTGATATTCATTCTTTCTTCTGTACTGAATCTTCCTCCTTTGTTTCTCCTTGAAAAGAGATGCTGAATTACACCAGTCAAAATAACATTACCCTCACTTAACTCGAGCATAACTGTTGATTCTTTATGGACTCTTCATGATGAGCCTTCTACAATTTCCTTGTTTTGAGTGAACTCAAGCCCACTGATTTCAAAATTTTCCTCATTCTCAAATCTCTGGCCGGTCAAGCGTCGGGGATCTTGCAATTATTCTTTTTGTAATTACTAATAAATCATAATAGGTCAATCGTATAGACCTTTGATTTGAAGATGCAGAAAAGCTTTCATTGTTAAATGCTCGAACAAGACCAAGATAGCAACATCCCGGCCACCCAAGATTCTTGAAGATGATTGAGTTATAAATCCTCATTGTAAACAGATCTGTTTCCATGACCTCCTTCGGGTGTGTAGACACATTCACATGACAATGTGGTGATATCTCCATGATTTTGAGTCAAACCTTTGTTCCAATCTTCACTCGTTCTGGCTAAAGTTCTAAGCTTCAAAGGATAATCATGGGACTTCGACGGCTTTATAGAAAACCAGCCCCTGTTAACACTCTTCTGATTAAGCAAAGCGGAATACTCCTCAACTGTAGATGTCGGGTTCTTCCAGTTAACAGAAAATAGGTTTCCAAGACTGAAAGATGGCTCAGAATGACGGCTGATTAACTTGGACAGTCATTAAGCGTATGATACACTACAATTCATACATGACCAACTTTGTGATCGTCAACCCCATTTTTACCGGATTTGTTTCATCTTTCACAACTTGTTTTGCTACAAGAGGATGTAAGTATACCCCACTCGCTTGATAAACTGTCACCTTGTACGCTTTGGTTATCTTCATACCAATATCGGACGGCTAAATCGATGCCATTTTTTCCTAATCTTAGCAGTGCTTCATCTCTTCCTCGGGTTCAACAGTTACTTACCCTTGACCCATTGGTATGGTTATTCTTCCTTCTCAAAGCTAGGCTAAAAACATGCCCCATGAGTCTCTGAATTTTCAATAAAACTCGATCTTAATCTTCTTGAACCAACTAAGGTCTTGCAACATATACTCATTTCGGGTTCTTAAACTATGTAGCATGAAGGCTTGCGGTTATTCCCTTCAAAAGCAATGATAGGTTTACATTAGGTCGATCATGTACATACTTGACCTTGCATCCTAAACTCCATTCTAAAAAGCACAGAGATGCCTTATTCTTCTATTCCTCTATTTTCTTCTTTTTATTTCCTTCATTTTTCTCTCTCTATCCTTTTGTCCATATATCGGTTTGCTAATCATAATTTCAACGAAGGATGCCCCTTTTTAGGTTAATATACAAAATCAAAATTAATAAAAAAGAATAGAGTGCCCCGGATATCAAATGCAAGAACGTCTTGGATTCAATCTTCCAATGATCAACAGTTTGCCTTTGAAGGTTGTGGCGATATTTACGAAATTCCTCCTAGATTGCTCGGTTCATCCTCATGATTATGGTATTTGCTTGATCTGTCTAAAAACTACTCCTCCTAGTTCTCATTATCTTTCTCCATAAAAGTTTAAGCTTTCTGAATTTTATTTAGCCCATGGGATGCAGATAATGCCATTCTAAGAATTCTTAAGCTTAAGTTCATACTTCTTATTATAATCAAAATTGTGTCAGATTCCTCAAGGATTCATCTCTGATGCTAGGGTATCGAACAGGTAGAGCATGGCCCCTTATTAGATTTGTTCTCCTCCCACAACTTCATCAGGATACTCCGGGACTTATTTAATTCGTTCATTTATTTCTTTTTTCTTAAGGGAATTCAACTTATCACAGTCCTTTGTCTCGAGAATAATGATAGAGCATACAACAATACCCCGAGTTACTCGGCATAGCCACGATTGGAAAACCTACTCATCTAGCCAAGGCTTTTGACTCTATTAGAGTAAGTGGAGCAAAACATCCTTATTTAGCCTTTTGTGCTATAGCGGAGTACCCCTTTTAATTAATTTTTGTTTTGTTTTGAAACACACTATTTTCCTTTTGAGGCACATTTAAGCAACTCTATTTGGGCTCTCATAGAAGATTTTCTTATCATCAAACATCATCGAAGGAGTAGTGATCTTGCTTCTCGTGCTTTACCGACCAAAGCATACTGGAGGAAATCACGCTTCATCGTTATCACAACATTCAATTGACCTTTTTCCTTAGAATCAATGCCATATCATGCACGTGATATCTGAGGGTCTACAAGGGGAGGAAAGGATATATACATATATGTTTAAGAAAAGAGCATCCTTTCGTTGAAATAGCAAAAACAAACAAATATAAACCTTTACAAAGTATTACTACTACTATTTTCGGGTAAACAAAAGCGAAATTAACACACATAAAAGTAAATAAAACAAAACCCTAAGAATATGGATAGGATGCCCTAAAAATCCCTGACCCTTGCAACATTGGTCATTTATTCTGATGCCTCAAGCTTTCTCGAAAACTTGGCCTCTTTCTCTGAACCTTAGCTTTCTATTCTCAAATGGAAGCACTTCATTCTTAAAAAGTTCATAGATCTTGCCCTTCAAAAACATGCACTCTTCCATTGTATGGCTAAAGTCACCGTGATGATACTCGTACGGAACCCTGGCACCAAACACATTGATATTGAAATAAGCATACCGCTTCGGGGGAGGTGGCCTCAAGAGTTTGTTCTGAACTAACAGAGGTAATAGCTCTGAATTTGTCATCGGGAATATTATCTTTGCCCTCTTGTCACCCTCTCTTGCATCATGTGTTTTAGCTTTCTTTTTCCTCTTTTTCCTTAAGCAGGGCGCTCCTCCTTTGAAGACATCACTATTATCAGGGCCTATTGCTTTTGTGGACTCTTTCAGAACTACTTCAGACCTTTTAAGCGGGTTCAGGATCAGGCTTCTCGTAGAACGGTCGTGATTTCGATGGCTGCTGATGTTTTCAGATTTTTCTGACATCGGTAACTTCGTCTCATCCACCCCTTCTATCACGGCAACTCGACCTTCTCTTGATTTCATAGTACCGGCCATTTCTGGAAAATTAATCTTCAGACCTAGACTCATCATCTCAAACTCTAATACCCCGATATCTAGGAAATGTTGAACTTTACGCTTAAAACTTACACACCTCTCGATCGAATGCCCCTGAGTCCCGGCATGGTAATCACAATGATCTTTTTCACTGAACTAACTCGGATATGGAGGTGACAGGGCTTTGACAAAGCAAGGTGCCACCAATCGAGCGTGTAGTAGCTTGGAATACAAATCTTGGTAATTTAAAGGACTGGGAGTAAACTGGGCGTCCTTCGATTCTTCATTCTTTTCTTGAGCCTTGGAAGCTTGGCTGACCGGCAGCTGATGAGGTCATGGGATCACAGACACCAAAGGCTGATCATGTGATTGTAGGAATGAAAATTCAGAAGACAGTGTATTCGACATCCTCATCCTCTCGTTGCATATTGTACCTTTCTCATCTTGTGGCTCTGACTTATTCAGTTCTTCGTTTGCTGGCTGGGATATGATTTTCGAGAGAGAGTCATCAGTCTTATCTGACACTAATTTGGCAGAGCACTCCGAAGTGGTGCATGCTACCTCATATTGGTTGATGATAGTTTGGTCCTTATCAGCCAAAACCCTTTCCGCTATGAAGTTGCAATCCCGACTCTCACCCTCCTCTTTCATGAAAGGGTCTTCTTTCATACCCTCCTCTTTGGTCATGGTGGCCATCATACCCATTAGTTCATTGATTTGCCCACTTGTTTCCTCTTGGAACTTCTTCACAGATGATATTGTCTCCTTCTGATTCTAAACCAGTTGTTGCTGAAGCTGTTCGAGCTTATCCATTCTAGCTACTAAGTCATTTATTTTTCTAAAGTCAAACTGGTCAGAAGTCATTCCCTCCTTACTCATACCTTCCGAGGCAAATGTTTTCCCTTGATTAGTGGTGCATATGATGTATGTGAATGTACAAAAATGTATTATTTGAACAAAAATAACAATACGTCACAAAATGATGCTACTATGAAAACATGAATGAATGCAAAGAACGACACTGAGTTCGGCAAATATCATCGTTAAATGACTCGCATTAATGAGAATATCGTTTCGTTACAATAGCCAAAGAAAACCCTCTTTGCAAACGGTCCTAAGCTAGCATATAGATCAACAGTCTTTTTTCTCTCATCGGATTCATCATCCGCATAGTCCTGAAGCTCGGTAACATCTTTCCCTAGGAATTGCGACTTCCGGGTGACCTCTTGTATCGGAGTTAAAAAATGTACCAATTCTTATTCTTACCCCCAAGTGGTGTAGACAGCAAATTATAGTCGCTCCAATGTCGGTATTTGGTACACTTGACTTGTTCTTCGAAAAGGGTCCCGCAGAACTCGACCCTCGGGGTGTGCTGAAGCTAAGGCCAGAATTCCTTCCTACCTGAAATATTCTTTCTCGTTCTAAGTCGAGTCTTGATTGTCGACCTAAGATGGCAAAGTGCCCGGGAAACCTTCGAGCTTGCCCTAGAAAGCTTTATTCTTTGAGTTGTGCAATTCTCTCTGATCTTCTTGCAAGGGTTTGAGACTCCTCAAATATCAGGGTCAAATTAAAGTCGTCAATCGTGAAACAACCATAGGCAGTAGTTCCAAAACTCTACCACTGCTTGAAGTGGCGGTTGGTCGATTGGAACATCAAGTGAATATGAGATGTTGCTATACTCATCTTTGAAAGCACTTCTTGCCTCGTAATCCCAATTATTCCATGCTAAGTTCCACTTGGACACATAATTAACTCTTATATTCACGAAGGTTTCAGTTGACACTGTTGACTTGAACCTCTGGCTGAAACATTGCCCCCGTCATATAAATGCTCCCATTTTGACCATATTTGTACGTCGTGATTCCTTTCATCATTGTTTCGAACCAAACCTCTTTTTAATCTAGTCTTTAATTTCAGACTATTTCCGACTCAATGTGCTCTTCATGATATGCCAAAGTATGCAAAACAAAAAGGTACAAAGGGAAAGGGGAAGACAAGGAAAAAAGATTAGTCAACTGATGAATAATGAATTAAAAAAAACAAGAAGAGATAAATACGAGGAAAATGAACGAAAGGAAAGCACATAAAGAGAGAACCCTAACGGCATGAATTCTAGTTCGCTAAGATTATCTGCATGGCTCTAATAGGGGTAGGCTTCTTAAATTCACACACATGGGTTCAGTTCTAATTGGGGTACTCGAACCTATCTTATTACCTACTAAGGCAACAAGAACCCCAATTCTGGCCCATTACAAGCTTGTGAATTGGTTTCAGTTCAAGGGAAAGCACGACCTAGTGACGTGGAGGGCTGCTCACATGTCAAAAGGTGTGGATTTCGGAAGTAAATTATCGACCCGTGAAGGGCTACTCATGTGGGTATGTGGCGTTTCACTCCCACTTAAAGGATGAAGCTCGGGTATAGAGCTTGATTAAATGGTGCAACACATGTCGGTGATTCCTTAGAAATTAAATGAAAAATTAATTCAAAGGCCACAAATTATCAAAGCCCGTTCGATTGTAGTAACATTTTCAAGAAATGTTCAACCTTACTAGATTCAATTGAAATTGTGACAATTTTCCATCATTAATAAGTAACAAATATTTTATTTGGCCTAATTCTCTTTTTGTTTTTTTAAACAAAATCGATCCCTAGCAAAGTCGTCATGCTGTAGCGACGTTTTTTTGAAAATCCCCTTTGAAAAATTATAAGTTCGGTGCTACAGGTTATCCCCAAAATCATTTCTTCGTAATCTTGGTTTAAAGAGATTTCTTTTGAAAATTCTTTTTCTTTTGAAAATCGATAAAAGCTTGGAGTCGCCACTGGCCACTTGGATAAGGTAGGTCGGACACCACAAAACTAGAGATTCATTTTGAAAGGGCTCGAGAGTTGGTTACGTGTGGGGAAGGATTAGCACCCCCGTCACGCCCGGAAATCGGTACCAAAATATTTGTTGCTTTTAATCGAAGGAAATTGTCGAAATTTGAAAGGAATTTAATTCGGTGACCTTAATTGAAAATTAACCTTAATTGAACGGACTTTATTAAATTGGTGGGTTCAAATTAATTGGACATTTAATTAATAAGGTTGATGATACATCGGACCATAGATTAAACCGACATCAAATAAGCCCGACTATCGTGTTAATTTATGGTTCGAATCTCGCACGTCACCTTTATGCATGATGCAAGCATTTTAAAATATGATGTAATGATTTGGTTAAGTTTTAATTTTACCTTGAGTCGGTAAAGATTAATTCAAATATTTGGTCAACATCCTTTAAGCTTGGACTGTTGCGACACAAATATTGGAATTAATGAATACCCCCTTTTATGATTTAAATTAATTAACATGTAAATCAAATGGGCCAAATGATAACAAATAAAATGAATGTCAAACAAAGACTTGAAAAGTAAACACACAAAGGCCCACTAAAAGTCCTAACCTAAAAGGCCCAAATTATGGAAATGTAATTAGTGATCTATTACTAATTAGGTGCTTCTAGTATTAACCCTAAATTAATTAATCCTAAAAAGGCTAAAGAACCCTAATAAAATATGAGTTATCTTGTGATATGATAGTTAATTCGATTAATTTTAAACTAGTATTCCAATAAGTCAATAATACTATTTAAAATAAGCCAAATTAATTAATCATAGCCTTAAATTAAAATGTTAGTCTAATTTCCATGTCAATTTTATCTTAAAAGATAATTAAGAGGTGTTCAACCAATTTTAATGAATTTAACATTTACTCCACTAAGCCAAAGGCAAATTTAAATTCACTATACTAATTCGAACCTTAAGACTAACTATGGCTCTAAAAATAATCATAGAATTAACTTAATTAATTTAAGGTTCGTGCCCCTATTAGACGAGCACACGACCTAAACTAATTAAATTAATTCCTAAACTAATCTAAAGCTAACTTAACAACCCAAAGCCCAAAAAACCAAGAGGCCCAAACTTCTAAACTAAACCCAAATGAAAAAACAGATGTATATACTTTTAAGAAAATATACTTTAATTATATATTATATACTATATACAAGAAAATATATTATAAAAAGGATAATATGAAATCATGATAATGAAGTAAACAAGCTAATAATAAATTAAACAACATTCAACAAGTGAAATAACATACATATCACAAGCAAAAAATAAAATAAAATAAAACACATAAAAGACTAAAATAAACAACAAAGGTTACCAATAAAATCATCCACATTTTCATTGAACTATAAAAAAGGATTGTACATAAATAAAAAAGAAAAGGGAAGAATGTACCCCAAACCCAAATATTTATGCTCGATCAACCAAATTCCACATATTGTTGTTAGGGTTGAGAAGTTCGATTCAAAGGTTTAATAATGGTAGAAAATGATTTCGATTAGGGAAATTATAGTGGATAAAGGGAATCTAATGGTCTAAAAAGGGAAAAAAAGAAAAAGGCAAACGGCAGTTGGGGGGTTGGCTGCGAAATGATCCAAAGAAAAAATAGGTTAGTGGTCTTTTTTAGGGTTCATGAGATTTATATTTATATAGTGATGAAGAGTATTTTTGGTTCATCCCCTTAAAAAAAGGGAACCAATAAAAATCAAGACCTTGGGCACCATGTATTTTTCAACCAATGGTAGTAAATCCTTAATGAGGAATGAGTTGAGATTTTTATTATTTTTTTGTATATCTTTTTTTACTATGTAAAATCATATATAATGGGCCATAAAATTTTAGGCTTAGGGTATAAGGTTTTGGGTATTAAAAAAAGAGTAATGTGGATTTATTTTATTTCGAGCATTTAATTTAAACCCGGACAAAATTTAGTGTCTACACATATAGAACAAGATGTAAAGGCATGAATTTAAAAATAGAAGGGATTGAAAGGGTAACTAGCTCATGAATCTCGGACCAAATCAAACAATTAAGGATGAAATTGAAATACTTATAAAACTTCCAGAGACTGTGGAACTAATTTTTATGGGGCGGAGGGATTTAATGAAGATGAAAATCCTTTCTTTAATACATACTATTTAAGTTAAAAAATATCCATCATTTTAATCCATCTTTTTCAAAAAAATCGAGCCAAATGGTCTGAAAGCTCTCTGTTCTATTCATCTAAAAACTCAAAAGCTGGCCATGTGCCGCCACACCGGCCGCCACGAGCCATCATCGGCCGTCGTCCGATGGCACCGGTGACCTTCAAAAAATCTTTTTTCTCTTTTGTAAAACCATATCCAACCATCATTTTTTAAAAAAAACACTCTCTATTACTTTAAATCTTAAACAACCCAAAGCTAGAGACCCTAAAAGAACATTTGTTTTGAAAATCCAGGCCGTCTATCATCGGAGACAGAGACCTCAAACAAACAACTGACAATAGATCCGAGGATTCATGTATAAAACCTTCTCTTTTCCTTTTATCTATGACTCGAAATAAGAGAAAATATACCTCGGTAAAGTGCTCTTTTTTCATTCATAATCTGAGAAATCTAGATTGCTTTTTACATCTTTTTTATATATATTCTCTAGTTTACATAAATAAGCAAACTTTAAATAGTTGCATTGTAGATAATTCCTGACTGATATGCCTTTTTTATCATTTTCACTTTGCACGATTATTGGGAGAGAGCTGGTGAGAGAACAACATCACGACGGTCCTCGGCTCGCGATAAAAGAATAGTCGTTGATGAAGACACGTGATAGCATCATATGAGGGGAGGCCAAAAGTCTCTCTTGGTAAGATTTGATCTGGGCCGTTGGATTAGATCAGATCTAACGACTGAGATCTCGTCTGGAGAGGACGACCCAAATGGCTCTTGGAGGATGATGTGACAACACCATATGCAAACACGTGGCACGTAGGAGCTGAAGGGTCTCGGGCAGTCTGCAGCGTGCATGGGAGAGACGGATAAACGAGCGTGTATCTCATGCGCCTCTTAGACTTGATACGGACCGTCAGATTGAATATGATCTAACGATCCTTAGCTGGTCACGCATAAGATCAAATTAGGTTATCAAATTAAGGTTTCGGATAGGTATGGACCAAACAGACCTTGTATCTTATTTGAGTTTTGTAAATGGATAGTCGTTGATGAAGACACGTGATAACATCATATGAGGGGAGGCCAAAAGTCTCTCTTGGTAAGATTTGATATAGGTCGTTGGATTAGATCAGATCTAACGACTGAGAACTCGTCTAGAGATGACTACCCAAATGGCTCTTGGAGGATGATGTGACAACACCGGATGCAAACATGTGGCGCGTGGGAGCTGAAGGGTCTCGGGCAATCTACAGCTTGCGTGGGGGAGACGGATAGACAGGCGTGTATCTCGCGCGCCTCTCAGACTTGATACGGACCTTCAGATTGATGATCTAACAATCCTTAGCTGGACGCGCATAAGATCAAATTAGGTTATCAAATTAGGGTTTCGGATAGGTATGGACCAAACAGACCTTGTATCTTATTTGAGTTTTGTAAATGGACTTAAATTTTAAATTTAAAAGGATAGTCGTTGATGAAGACACGTGATAGCATCATATGAGGGGAGGCCAAAAGTCTCTCTTGGTAAGATTTGATCTGGGCCGTTAGATTAGATCATATGTAACGGCTGAGATCTCGTCTAGAAATGACGACCCAAATGGCTCTTAGAGGATGATGTGACAGCACCAGATGAAAACATGTGGCGCGTGGGAGTTGAAGGGTCTCGGGCAGTCTGCAGCGTGTGTGGGGAAGACGGATAGACGGGCGTGTATCTCACACACCTCTCAGACTTGATACGGACCGTCAGATTAGGTTATCAAATTAGGGTTTCAGATAGGTATGGACCAAACAGACCTTGTATCTTATTTGAGTTTTGTAAATGGACTTAAATTTTAAATTTAAATGGATTTTATGATTATTTTTTGTATTATTTTTATTTACAGCCCATTTAATAATAATAATAATAATAATAATTCGAACCAAGATTAGTGATCTTAAAATTCAGTTCATTTTAATTAGGTTTAATTTACTTTAAATTTGGATTAAATTTAGACTATCATATTTAAATCTCGAGTTGAGTAAATCGATTCAGGTCTTGGGTCAAATTTATCATGTCTACAACTGCTAACCTCGAATCTAACCAGTTAGCTGAATCAATGGGCCGCAAGGATGGATAGCACGGCCCATCGACGGGTCTAATACCAATTACTCCTCTTCGGTTTGGTTTGGATTCCCCTTCCCTCTGCTCAGAACAATGTACTGTTCCCGTTAGCAACTAGTACTGATCAGTAAACACAAGAAAGAACAGCTGCACTCAAGTCTCAACTCCATTTTTCATATTCTTCTGTATCACCATCATACTGGATTACTACCGGGTGTCGAATCGATTCCCTCATTTCTAGTGCATTTCAAAAGTTTGAACCTGTTCGATGAATTGTCTCAATGAAAGAACCCACTGCTCTGGCTAATTTTTTTCCAGTTTTGGATAAATCCGATTTACTGCGGAAAGAAAGATGGATGCTAGATTGGCCAACACTTGGCGATTGACACTGAATGAGAAGAATTTCATCAAAACAGCTTTACTGTCTGAAATAAGAATAGATGGTCGAAAACCCTTTGAATTTCGTAATATCATCATCAACCTTGGCAGGCAAGTTAAATCATACTTTATTTTTTTATTTTCTTGTAAAATTTACTGGGTTTACTCTCTTGTTTTGAACTTTTACTTTTCTGTTTGATTTGTTGATGTGATTATTCTGTGTAAAGAAATGATTTTCTTTTCTTTTTTTTTCATTCAAATGCAAATTACTTAAGCTTATCTAGCACATTTTCTGATTTATACGCGAGGAGAGGAAATTTTAATCTTAGACCTTAATTTTTTTCAGAAAGTTATCTACCGCTAAGTCAAATCCCAGGGTTTTTTTTTCTAATGGAAGTTAAAATGGGTTTTTTTTTTCTCTCTCTCTTTAATTTGGTGAATTTTTCAGTGAAGATGGGTCTGCAGAGGTGCAGCTTGGCCAGACTCGTGTTATGAGCATTGTGACAGCTAAGTTTGTTCAGCCTTATCGAGACAGGCCTAATGAAGGAACTCTTTCAATCTACACAGAATTTTCACCAATGGCTGATCCCTCATTTGAGGCAGGCCGTCCCGGAGAATCTGCTGTTGAGTTGGGACGTATAGTAGATCATGGTCTAAGGTGATCTTTGTTTTATTAGTGTTACTTGAGATTATTCTCAACAATATATACTAATGGTTATATCATGATTATAGGTATATATTTTAGATTATATCCTATTTCAATCTATGTGGAATGTAGTAGGCTCTACATTGTGGTTCCTTTACAGCATATATTTGTACATGTATCTGAAGGTACATAGCTCTCTTGCAGAGAAAGTAGGGCTGTAGATACTGAATCACATTGTATTGTTGCCGGCAAGTTAGTATGGGCCATCCGTATTGATATCCACATCCTAGATAATGGGGGGTATGACCAATGTCTTTTTGCTGAATAACATTATTTACCCCCCCCCCTAAAGTTGAGATGTTTACTTCTATTTTCTATTTTATTTTTTTACCAACATGCCTTTTTGGAAACAGTAACCTCATTAATGCTGCTAATATGGCTGCTTTGGCTGCTCTTATGACCTTTCGGAGACCTGAATGCTCACTAGGAGGAGAAGATGGTCAGGAAGTAATAATACATCCACTTGAGGTGATTATTCCAGAGTCTTGGAATTGAACTTGTGTTCCGAAATTCTTCTTCTAATTAAATAAGAGTATTAGGAATTTAGTGAGTTTTGAGACCTACATTTTGATGCTTTTGTGTTTTCAAGGATTTCGCAGCCTTAGGAAGGCAATTGCACCAAGTCATAAAAGCTGTAGCTAAAAACAATATTGAAGTTCTGAATGCCTTTTTTTAATCAATTCTTTTAGTGGATTGTACTTATGTCTTACGAACTTACTAGCAAAGAGTATGGTTGTCATATAAAGTATGTGTTATTTTTCATACATGTTTGGAATTGGTTGGCTATTTGTTTTCCCAAAGGTTCAGTGGGTGATAGAATATGCTATTTTAAGGTTACTAGGTGTTCCTTACAATATCTAGCTAGGAGTATGTGCCTCATGTAAATTTTTAATCTTTATTTTTCTTATCAATTTGGAACCTATGGACTAGTTTGTCGTTGAAGCTTCATGGTTGATAACAAATTCTATCATAAGTTATGTCTAATACATTGTTCAGGGTACACTCTAATCCTTGTTGAAAGTAAAGTAACATCAGATGGTATTTGGAGCTGTGTATACAAAATAGCATGATTATGTGTTGTACAAGTAGATTCTGAAGAATGTGTTGGCTCCAAAAGTTAATTGTTTGATCATTTAATGAGCTTGGATGTGGTATCATTTAACCTGCTTTGACTTCTCTCAGCTTGTCCACAGACTTCTCTAATATCAAGCTTGTAAATTTAATTTTTTTCAACATTTGACGAGCTTGGATGTGGTTTCATTTGGAAATCATGTAACCTGCTTTGTCTTCTCTCAGCTTGTCCACAGGCTGCTGTAATCAAACTTGTAAATGGACTACTTTGAGTCTATTTAAAGCATAATATTCAGTTGTACCTAAGAAAACGAATCAAGTTGCTGCTGGTCTGAGGTTCTGTGCCATTAAATTCTATCTAATAAGCCTCCCAGGATTATTTTTAACACAATTACGGGCTCAATCTTGCTGCAAGAAATTTTCTAACATAGATAAAATTTTGCACCAAATATATTTTACGCAATTTCTTCAATTATAAATATTTAGTACTTCACTGGATTCCAGTCTTTAATTGTTTCCATATCTTTGTTTTAGGTTGAAGATGGTATTTCTGTGTTCATTTAAAAAACAATTATGTGAAAACATGATCTGTGTTATTTAGGCATCTTTTTGGAGGAAATGAGCAATTAGTTAGCATGCATATGCAATTAACCTTTTTATTATTATTGAAAATCTTAAATCCCTATTCATCCAAGCATAAACCACAATATAGAAAATTCCCTCTCCTAAAGAGTCTGGATTTTAGTGATCTTGTTTCATACATTGAAGATAAACTAATTATTGATGTTTTACTTCTTATGTATATATTTTTTAAATTTGTTAATTTCAGCCTATGTGCTTTTGACTAAATTGTATATTGCGGCAAATAGCTTGTGATAATGTCTATTCTTTTGATAGATGAGAGACCCAGTTCCTTTGATAGTACACCATCTTCCTATAGCAATTACTTTTGGATTTGTTGATGAGAGCCTCGTAGTACACATGCTTCTATCTTTAACTTTTAGGGTACTTTTAAGTGATACATGGGTAAAAAGAAGCTAAAGTTCGTATGCTTTGCTTTCTGGGTGTTCTGAAATGTCATGAAGGTGATAGATCCCACCCACAATGAGGAGGCTGTTATGGCTGGAAGAATGATTGCTACTGTTAATGCAAATGGTGATATTTGTGCGATTCAAAAGGCTGGAGGAGAAGGTGTCAGTCAGAGAGTTATCATGCAATGTTTGCAACTTGCTACTACAAAAGCTGCAGATATAACAAAAAAGATAAAAACAATAGTAAGTTTTCCCCCCTCATCTGGGATGGTCCTTTGAAATTTGAGGGAAAATGGATCTTGACTGCTCATTTTATTTGCCAATCCTACCTGATAATTTTTTTTATAGATCTTAACTGGTAGTTCGGCTAATTGTCAATGAAGTGGTTTTTGAGAATGTACCACAATATGCTATTGAATTAGATACTTTTGGTTATTAGTTTTACAACATTTTTTTTTTCGCGTTCAAAAGTTATAAGAAGATGCATTTGTGTTGAAGAGTAAACAATATAGTTAAAGAATTAAACTTTAAAAATTTACTTGTATAGCTAACAAAATGTTTGTTTTGTTTTTTTATATATATGTTTGAATTAAATTTAAGCACTTTCTCATTTTTATCAAATTTGTTTTCGCCTTTTTCCATATAGCTTTGAAACTGTTTTGTCAGCTCTTTGTGATTGCTCTACGCCACTTCTTGTTTCATAGTTGTTATTTTAAGCTTCTAGAGGTAGGGAGGAAAACTTTTGCATATGGCAAATCCTTTGTTTCCAAAGCTAGGAAGTGTTGCAGCTGTTCAGTTCATAGTCCTACCCGTACTCTTTTTTCTCTCTGTCTTTAACTATTGAATGGACATGACTGCTTCTGCCATGAGCCAGTGAATACCAGGCTAGGAAAAAAATATAGGAACTTTCTGAGGAATCAAGTAGTGCAGCAATTAGATTGCTAATTGCTAACCCAGTTTGATTTTTGTTCTTGTGTTATTAGTTTCTACCCAATAGAAAACTTCACATCCAAATTTTATTTTTTTATTCTGCAACTTGTGTGGGTAATTTATTCTTCCTCTCTGATCATTTTACTTGTTTCAAGTAGAGTTTTGTCACATTGACCTTCTTGTCTGCTTGACAATAATTCTTGTTCAATTAATTGATGTAGGTTGATGCATACAACAAAGACAGAGCTCTACAAAAGATCAACCGTGAACCTACTTGTGTTTGTACTAATGTAAAAGAGGGTTTACATGTGTGTTATTCCCTCTGTTTATACAAAATTCTTTTTCCTATTTCCTATTTTTATTAAAAAAATATCGTTTGGAAGAATTATTTTAATTTTTTTTCTAAATTATCACTTTCCTTTTCGTATTTCATATTTTATTAAATATTTTTTAAAAAATTTCAAGGCTGATCTAAACGATTACAGCTTGCGACGTTGCTCGTACAAAGAATATTTTCTTCTATGATTTTTTTTTGTTCGTTCTCACTCAAGATGTCGATTTCCTCTTTAAGAAAATGTCATAAAATTATTGATTTTTTTTTTGTTTTAACTGTTGAACTATTTTTTCTAGGAATAGTGATAACAATATATTTTTTCTTTCTATTTTGATTATTAATGTTATATTTTTTTCTATTTTAATTACTGACAGTTGATATGACATAATATATCAATTCTAGTCTCTAAAATTTATACATTTTATTTATTTAATTAAAATTTAATATATAAATTTAATCATCAATCTTTATAAATCCTATTGATTTGATCATCATTTAAATTTGAAACAGTTTAATAAATTCAATAAAGAATTTAATGATTTGAAAGATAAAAAATCCTTGATTCTTTTTTGTAAATCTTAGACCAAACACATAAATTACCTTTAATTATACTTTTTTGATAATCTAAATCATCAATTTAAAGGATGTAATTAAAGCTTTAGGACAACCCCTAAATTTATGAGCTGACCCAAAAAGTTTCTTTATAATTTTCATTTTAACCGTTCGTTCATCAATCTCTCAATTCTAACTTCATTCTTAACACAAAATCAACTTAAAAGAAGTCTCAAACAAACTAAAGAACTTATAATTTAAATTTCACCATTAAAGTACTAAAAATAAGCTCGAACTTAAAGATAACATTGAGATTTTGAAATATAAGTTAAACCTTTGATTTAAAGCTCGAATAAGTTGAAAATAGTTTTTAAAAAGGGAAAAAAAATTGATGTACAGGCCGTGTAAACTTTAGTTTACACGTGCCTTTTAGTTTTAGGTTAGGGTTTTAGTTTAGGGTTTAAGGTTTAAGGGTTTAGGTTATAGGGTTTAGAATTCAAGATTAGTGTTTAGAATGTTGGGTTTAGTTTTTTAGGGTTAGGAATTTAGGATTTGGGTTTTTATAGTGTAAATACACAGGCTTGTGTAAAATTAATTTTACACGTCATGTGTATCAAAGTTTTACCCTTAAAAAAGTAGATTATGACATCAAAAGCACCTTCTATGAATTGAATGAAGACTCGTGCAAAAACCCGTTCAAAAATAAGAGAAAAATAAGTTTTCTGTGAGGAATTTTAAAGGTATTTGTAAAAGTTCTGTAAAATAAATGAAAGATTTAAGTCTTGTTTGGTAAATAACAGTTTGAGCTAATATTAAAGGTTTGACAAGTCAAATATGCTAATTTGAATATTTGGTGAATAGCAGGTTAAAATAATGGATTGAGGTGAAACTTTTAATTTTAAAAAATTGCTAATATGAGCCTTTTGAAATTAGAGGTTTTGACATAAGAATTATAAAGATCATTTTACTCTTAATATTTATCAAAATTCTCCAAATATCATTTTTTATTTAAATTCTTCACTCTCATGTATTAGATTGTGACATTTATAAAATAATAGTTTTTTTCTTTTTATTCTCACACATTTATATTTGTATTTAAATTTAATAATTAATTAAAATATATTAAAAATAATTATATAAATAATAAATTAATATATAGATCTTTCAATTATGCTTAGTAATGTTATATTAAATTTTTTTCGTAGTCAAATTAATTAAACAAGTATCGAAAATAATGATGTCCTTATATGTCATTTTGCTTGTTTAAATAATTAAACAGCTATCACCTATCAGTTAATTTTACCAAACACTTTTATTCAATCAGCTAATACAATTCGCTAGTCAAATCAGTTAATGCAATCATCTATCAGCTAATGTAATCCGCTATCAGCTATCCGCTAGTTGCCAAACATAACCTTAATATCTAAGAATGATTTTAAATCGATAATTCAAAGTGGAATAAAAAAGCCATAAAGAAATTGAAGAGAAAAATAAAAGGTTTATTTTACCTCGTTGGCAATAAACTGTACCAAATTCTAATTTCATACATAATGTTTTAAAATTCTCAATTGCATACATAAAGTTTTTCGTTGTTAATGAGTTTATTCACTTTCATTATGAAAGTTGACGTGGACCCTTTAAGCTAATTAAAAAATAACACGTACCATCTTCTCAAAAAGAAATCCTCCATTTACATAAAGTATAATATCAAGATTAGTTCTCAATATTTTATTAATTTTTAAATTAAGAGTGAATTGATATAATATATAAATTTTAAGAACAAAAACTTTTATTCTACCATGCCACACTACCACCTCCATTAGTATTTAATAGAAACTTAACAGCCGGTGATCAAAATAGATAAAAACACAACATTAATGACTATTCTTATAGAAAAATAGTTCATTGACCAAAACAAAAAAATCTCAATAGTTGTGCAACCAATGATGTAGTTTACCCTAAAATATATTTAAACTTTGTAAACTTTCCCCTAAAATACCACCAATACCCGTTATATTATATTAACATTATTACACCAAATTCCCAAAAATCCCCTCCCTTTGATTTAATCCACGGCTTAATGGTTAAAAAGTGCCTTATTTATACTTTTTTATTTTAGTTTAGTGTCTAACGTTTCATTTCGTGATTCAGATTGAGTTTTTTTGTCAACGGCCGTTAAATTTTTTTTGTTGTTCAATAAAAACATGCCACGTAACATATTATGGTATTTTCTATTATTTTTATTTTTCTAAAAATTATAAAATATTTAATTTTATAAAAAACTCTGAAATCTTTAATTTTCTAAAATTCCCAAACCGAAACCCTAGATCCCTAAATTCCTCTCCTTCTACCACCGATTCAACCATCACCGGCCACTTTTGCCTTTGTCGCCCCCACTACTGAAACCCCATCATCTCGCTATCGAAAATCGGCGAATAAACCGACGATTGCTTCGTCGATGAACATTCAAAAATGAAAAAAAAAGAGACCAATTGAGCTTTTAATCGACGGCTAGAGGGTGAGAGATGTTGAGCAGTGAGGTATTCGATGTTTGAGTTGTGAACGATAAACCGTCGGCGTGTGAGGATGTTGGACGACGAGGGAGATGTAACTTGAGGGTTTGATTGAAAGAAATTAAAACTTTGAGGTTTTTTAAGAAGTTTATATTTTTAAAGAAATTCATAAATTAAATAAATAGATAAAATAAACTATAGGACATGTTTCTATTAGATACTGAAATTTTTTAATGACTATTAACGAAAAAATTTAATTTAAATTACAAAATAAAATACACTAAAATAACCTAAAAAAATATTAAACACCAAATAAAACAAAAAGTATAAATCAGATACCTATTTAACTATTAAGCCTTTAATCCACCTATTCTCCGTAAGTTATGTCTAATGAGCCTTTTTCTTTCTCCCAAAGCAACACATTCTTTCCTTTTTACCATCTTTGTCCAAAATCAACACCTAAAACCTACTCCAAAAACACAACTTGAGGAGAGAAAACAAAGATGAAAATCTCACCGTGTAAAAGATGTACAGAGGCAGCCGGTGAGGGACGGAGGGAAGTTTCAGTTTACAATATTTTATAATAACCGACGTTTCAACTAAGACGAACTCATTGCTTTTCGTTATCTGCTCCACACGTTCTCCTCTCTTCACCCCTTTCCACTTCTCAATAAACACCCCATTTCAAAGAAGCTTCTCCTCTCTTCAGCCAAATCTATATGCCGTGTTTTTCTTTCATGACATAGAATAACTATAAAGTTCACCACTTTTTATGTCTTACTGCTTGTAGTCTCTCTCTCTCTTCCTCTGAAGTTTTAGCAGATACCAGTTTGTGATCGACAGATGAGAGAAACATTGAGAGAAAAGTTCTGATTTAAAAAGGGTTGTTAAGATTAGACACAGGAAGGGATCTGAAAAAAAGAAATCGTTTTTCTTTCCTGAAGTAGACAGAAATAGAAAAGGTGAGCTTTTAACCATGCTAGTGTTGCTGATGCTATATGCTTAAGATCTGTGTTTTTTCTTTGTTTTAGACTTTTTTGTCTTTTCTTCCTTAAAGGCAAATTGGGTTTGTTTTAGTTTTTGTTTTGTTTTGGATAAGTGGTATTGTTTGATCTGGGCTTTAGAGGTACCCTTTTCGCTGTTTAGTGCTTTGTTTCTTGGATTTTTTTATTATAAAATATTGAAGTTTAGAATTAGTGTTGAGGTTTAATAATCTGAATATGCTTACGCAAGTTAATTTTCGGGCTGTAGATTTGGTGGTTAATTTGAGATGTTTTTGTTGTTGTATAACATTACAAGGATGTTTTCTTTTTCTGTCTTTTGGTTGCTAAGAAACTGTGTGAAACCGAGGAAACGTTTTTGAATTGTTTTGCTTAGTGATAATGGTTTGCTTAACTGAGTCCACGCGCTCTTGTAGGAAACGTTCTTCGTTTTATTTTGCAGACGTTGACATGATTTGACTGTGAAGTCGTATGATTTATATACATTTACTATCTATTGCTGAATTGTACAAATCATTGGTATTTTAAGTTGCTTTTATGTTGATATTGGAGTAAAATAGAGAATCCCGTTGGAGTTTTCAGTATAAGATTTCTTTTACAATGTTTGATATAACTTTGTATTTTGAAACTCAGGATCTAACGGTAATTCTCTGGTAGAGCTCAAAAAATGGCATCAAAGTCTTTCAAAGGGAGCCGATCGTCTTTGTCGATTTCCTCTGACGCAGCAGAGTCACAGAAGCCTCCTATACCTCCGACTGTGACATTTGGGCGGAGAACTTCCTCCGGTCGGTACGTGAGCTATTCAAGGGATGATCTTGATAGCGAGCTTGGTAGCACTGATTTCATGAACTATACAGTACATATACCCCCCACCCCTGACAACCAACCCATGGACCCTTCTATATCTCAGAAAGTTGAAGAGCAATATGTATCAAATTCACTTTTTACTGGTGGATTCAATAGTGGTACACGAGCACATCTGATGGACAAAGTGATCGAGTCTGAAGCAAACCATCCACAGATGGCTGGTGCAAAAGGATCTTCATGTGCAGTTCCTGGGTGTGATGAGAAGGTAATGAGTGATGAAAACGGTGCGGATATTCTCCCTTGTGAGTGTGATTTCAAAATTTGTCGGGATTGTTACATTGATGCAGTGAAATCAGGGGGTGGAATGTGCCCTGGATGTAAGGAGCCATATAAGAACACTGATCTTGATGAAACAGCAGTGGATAATAATCCCAGGCCGCTTCCACTTCCTCCCCCTGGTACAATGTCCAAAATGGAGAGGAGGTTGTCTATAATGAAGTCAACAAAGTCAGCACTGATGAGGAGTCAAACGGGAGATTTCGATCACAACCGTTGGCTGTTTGAGACTAGAGGGACTTATAGTTATGGCAATGCTATATGGCCGAAGGATGGTAATATAGGTAATGGAAAAGATGATGAAGTTTCTGAACCAACAGAATTGATGAGCAAACCATGGAGGCCACTTACTCGGAAATTAAAAATACCAGCAGCTATTCTCAGCTCTTATCGGTATAGTCTTCATTTCTATAACATCCTACATGTTACGTATGTGCCCTGCATTTCCTTTTTGTTTCATTACCTTTTAACCTTTCTTTTCATGCTTGCAGGCTTCTAATTTTTATACGAATTGTTGTTCTTGGATTATTTTTGGCTTGGAGGGTCAAACATCCAAACAATGATGCTATTTGGTTATGGGGAATGTCTGTGGTTTGTGAACTTTGGTTTGCTTTTTCATGGCTGCTTGACCAATTGCCCAAGCTTTGCCCGATCAACCGTGCTACAGACCTTAATGTATTGAAGGACAAATTTGAAACACCAACGCTTAACAATCCTACTGGAAAATCTGATCTTCCAGGCATAGATGTCTTTGTCTCAACTGCTGATCCTGAGAAAGAACCCCCTCTTGTCACTGCAAACACTATCTTGTCAATTCTAGCTGCAGATTACCCCGTTGAAAAACTTGCTTGTTATGTTTCTGATGACGGAGGAGCACTCTTAACTTTTGAGGCCATGGCTGAAGCAGCAAGTTTTGCTAATACATGGGTTCCATTTTGTCGCAAACATGATATTGAACCTAGGAACCCAGAATCTTACTTCAACCTGAAGAGGGATCCTTACAAGAATAAAGTTCAAACCAGATTTTGTCAAGGACCGTAGACGAGTTAAACGTGAGTATGATGAATTCAAGGTCCGTATCAATAGTTTGCCAGACTCCATACGCCGTAGGTCTGATGCGTTTCATGCAAGGGAGGAAATCAAGGCAATGAAGCTGCAGAGACAGAATAGGGAGGATGAACCTGTAGAGACTGTGAGGATCCCGAAAGCGACATGGATGGCTGATGGAACTCATTGGCCTGGCACTTGGTTAAATCCATCAGCTGAGCACTCCCGGGGTGACCATGCTGGTATAATACAGGTATGTATGAATATGGTCAGAAGATATTATTTATTTTTCACAATTTCAACTAGTACATTGAATGGAACATATTTTCACCCTTTGATGCTTTTGATTTGGTAATATTGAGTTTTATGGATAAAGTAAAGGGAATACAAAAGCCCATAATGCTATGCTTTTACATTTCTTTTCTAATCTCTTATTTTTTTTTATTTCATAGGTGATGCTGAAACCACCCAGTGATGAACCATTACATGGAACTGCTGAGGATAGGCTCATTGATCCAACTGATATTGATATTCGCCTACCTTTGCTTGTTTATGTTTCTCGGGAGAAGCTCCCAGGATATGATCACAACAAGAAGGCAGGTGCCATGAATGCCCTTGTTCGAGCATCTGCAATCATGTCCAATGGCCCATTTATCCTGAACCTTGACTGCGATCACTATATTTACAACTCTCAGGCAATGAGGGAAGGCATGTGCTTCATGATGGATCGAGGAGGTGACCGTCTTTGTTATGTCCAGTTCCCTCAAAGGTTTGAGGGGATTGACCCTTCTGATCGATATGCTAATAACAATACCGTTTTCTTTGATGTGAACATGCGAGCTCTTGATGGTCTTATGGGCCCTGTCTATGTCGGAACTGGATGCCTATTTCGGAGGGTTGCCCTTTATGACTTTGACCCACCGCGATCAAAAGAACACTCTGGTTGTTGCAGCTGCTGCTTTTTTGGTCGTAAGAAGAAGCATTCCTCAATGGCGCACAACTCAGAGGAAAACCGCGCTCTGAGAATGGGTGATTCTGATGATGAGGAGATGAACCTCTCCCTGCTACCTAAGAGGTTCGGGAACTTGACATTTCTCATTGATTCAATTCCAGTGGCCGAGTTTCAAGGTCGGCCCCTTGCAGATCATCCAGCTGTGAAGAATGGGCGCCCACCTGGTGCTCTCACCAATCCTCGTGAACTTCTTGATGCCTCGACTGTTGCAGAGGCAATCAGCGTCATCTCATGCTGGTACGAGGACAAGACTGAGTGGGGACAACGTGTTGGGTGGATTTATGGGTCTGTTACTGAAGATGTGGTTACAGGATATAGAATGCACAACAGAGGATGGAAATCAGTTTATTGTGTGACTAAGCGTGATGCGTTCCGTGGAACTGCTCCAATCAATCTCACCGATAGGCTTCACCAAGTCTTGCGTTGGGCTACTGGTTCTGTTGAGATTTTCTTTTCTCGCTCCTTGCGAGTCCTAGAATGAAGTTCCTGCAAAGAATTGCCTATATTAATGTTGGAATCTATCCCTTCACCTCCATTTTCCTGATTGTCTACTGTTTCCTCCCTGCACTTTCGCTGTTCTCCGGCCAGTTCATTGTCCAGACCCTCAATGTCACTTTCCTTACTTACCTCCTCATCATCACAGTTACTCTTTGTTTGCTAGCCGTGCTTGAAATTAAGTGGTCCGGAATTGAACTAGAAGAATGGTGGAGAAACGAGCAGTTCTGGTTGATTGGTGGAACAAGTGCGCATCTTGCTGCTGTGCTTCAAGGGCTGTTGAAAGTGATTGCTGGGATTGAGATTTCTTTCACCTTGACCTCAAAATCAGCAGGAGATGACGTGGATGACGAGTTTGCTGATCTCTACGTTGTCAAATGGACATCCTTGATGATACCCCCGATCACAATCATGATGGTCAACTTAATAGCAATAGCAGTCGGGTTTAGCCGAACAATTTACAGTGTAATTCCACAGTGGAGTCGTCTGCTAGGTGGAGTTTTCTTCAGTTTCTGGGTCCTGGCTCATCTCTACCCTTTCGCGAAAGGGCTTATGGGAAGAAGAGGGAGGACGCCTACCATTGTTTTCGTATGGTCTGGTCTTATGGCCATCACCATATCCCTCCTTTGGGTGGCAATCAATCCCCCGTCGAACACAACCCAGATTGGAGGATCATTCCAGTTCCCTTAATCGGACATTCTTTATGTTTAAGGTGAATCAGTTCAATGGTATTCCTTTATTTATTTCTTCTTTCTTCCTCCTACAAGCTAATATGCTGTTGAAAAAGCTAGTCATGTCATGTGCCTATGGGAATAAACTTTAGCAGTAACTTGCAGCAATTTTCTCGAACTCGTGTCTTTTATGATAAACATCTTCTTTTCCATTGGAACCACTCGTTATGTTATTATCATTTTAATTTTGTAGTAGATATCATGAGTAAAGAATTCATCGACAGAGTAACATCACCTAAAGAAGAGTAGTTTGTGATTTCATAAAGATTGAGCAGCATGTATAGTTCTGTTAGGCCTACTATTCTTGCACTGGTCGGATCGGTGGCTAGAACGGACAGATCGTGGGTTGATCCGCCGAATTAATTTATTCGAACAACCTTTCTTATCAGAGTATCTTCTATTCTTTCTCCGTTTCCCTCGAGGTTAATCTTCACCCTCAAAGAACTGCTTTTGATGCTGTCTTCGTAAAGATTACCAGGGTGAATCTTAGTTTAGCTGCTTTGGTTTTTCATTTTTGGTTTATGTATTGCACTTATTTTCTTTCTTTAATAAATAGCAGCTTCGAACAAAAAATAAAATAGAATAAATAGCAGCTAAACCGTTCAAAAATAAGAAAGAATACAAATGTAATTTGATTTAATTTTATCAATTGACTTATGTTAGGGGATATGAACTCATCCTAGGCGATCCGGTTCCGGTTCAATCGCATTGTAAATTTGGGTTCAATTGCATTGTTTGCAAGGTATGTGTATTGTTAAAAAGTTGATTATTTTTTTAATATTTATTATTAGGGGGCATATTTTAAATTTTAATTTTTAATATTTGTTATTAGATGTCTAATTTTTACGAATACTTATTATTAGAGGTTCATTTTTTCATCTATTATTCTGTATATACTCTTAAAATTTAATTTTTCAATATTTGTTATTAGACTTAATTTTTTTCTAATACTTATTATTAAGGACATACTCTTAAAATTTAATATTTCTTTTTAAACTTATTATTGCGAACCTAATTGCTCTTAGGCCACCAAAACCTCGGGAATGAACATACAAAGAAAATTTTTAAAATATAAAGGAATTTAAAATTTTTAGGAAACAATACACCTAAAAGCTACTTAAATAATTATCGGATTGTTTTAACTAGATGAGGCGTAGTTCCCTAGATTAAAGGTTCGAACCCTTGCGTTATAAATGAAAAAACTGATTATGGCGATCTCTCATATAGACCTGTGCAATAGCTAGTATCAAATCAAAATTAACCGATATAAATCAAATATTAATGGGGTTATAAACTCATATAAAGTTTATTTTTGGACTACCCCATTTTTAATATATTAGTGAAACTATATGTTAGCATGTTCATATTTTTTTTACTCATTTTCATTTACGTACCCACATGGTGGGTGTACAAGTTAGAACACATTTTCTTTTACAATGGATAAACTTCACGTGTGGTCTCTAGGGATGTTTTATTTTGATAATTAGATTTTTTAAAAATGTTAAATTAGTTACTTACATTTTTTACGTATATTATTTTGGTCACTTGATTGTTAGCTTTAAGTAAATAACGAAAATATGACTTGACACATAAAAAATTAAAATAAAATCATTTTTTCAGTTATATATAATTTAGTAATATATAATAGTATAATTTTATTTAATCTAATTTAAATTTATTTATATATAGTCAATTTATGATTAAAAACTCCAATTCCAATTCATCGAAAATTATTACTTGTTCCCATCATCTCATCTTCTTCTTCTTCACCATTTCACTTGTAGATGTCTTCTTCTTTATGTTGAAAATTTACTTTTTGATGCTCAAGATATATGCTAATTTACATATCTCTCATTCTCTGTCAAAAAATTATGTGACCAAAAATAATTTATCATCCTACAAGATCAAATCTTCTCTAAAAATATTCTATCAATGGATTCGAGTACGCTTTTGCAAATCTAGTCTTTATTTTTAATGATTTAATATGTATTGATCTTGAGTTTTATATTCGTATTGAATATATTTCGTTTCTAACACACAGATCGTTATATCATGTAACAAATCCAAATATATACATATAAATAAACATTTGCAGTTCATATTTTCTTCCCCAATGTGCTTAAACTGCCGGACAACCTCAATTTCTTCGAGAAGTAGACGAGAAATGATATAAGGCTGTCTTGGTACTTTGGAATCTTCAATTTGATTGCTTGAAAGCAAGCTTGTGGTTTTAGATTCGAATAAGCAAGTTAGGCGCAAATCTAAAATTTCAAGAAAAATTTGTTGGGAATTTCTTGAAAATTTCAGAATTAAGGCTGAAAATTAAAAAAAAAAAACAAAGACCAGATGAAGGATTAGTAGAGATATGACTCTAACCGATCTTTCTACCCGCAATTAGATGGACTACCCGAAGTGTGAATATCAACAACAAATTCTCACGAACTTAAAGATTGAATTGCTTCTAAAACACAAGATAACTTTTTGCAAGTACAACTTCAAAAGAGAATTTTTATTCAATGAAATCTGAATTACAATGTGGAAAGACTTGAAGACAAATAGAGTTCATCTCCTCAAAACAAGGCTTAAAACAATGAATGAAACTCTATCCTAAATAAACTTTAATTTAAATTTTTTCTTATTAAAAAATTGTAATAATTCAAAATTCCCGTAATAATTCGTATCCAGTTTTCTGCTTGCATAGTCGTCGGTAAAACGAACGTATCTTGAGTTTTCGATGTTCGATTCATGCGATTCAAGATGTATTGAAAAAATAACTGAAAGATGATTATTCCATAAGAAGATAACTCGACCTAAAAATGCACGGATTCTATTTGAAAAGTTGCCTCAAATCGGCTGATGCTTGAGGCTTGGAAAACAGTTTCAATTTCTTATTTATAATGCATCGCTTTACACTTCCTATGCGCGGAATGTTTTTGCCTTGTTGCTTGCATTGAATAACTTCAACTTTTTGTCCAAAATAAATAATGTTACCCCTTCCGTGCATGTATCAAGAAATTTCATTACCTAGCAGTTGACAATGGATCAACTTCACTCCAAGAGTTGTTCGAAGCATCATAACAGTAGGTCTCGTCCGTAGCATCGACAACCTCCCATCAAGTAAAGCTTCTTCCCCAACACTTCAAAATCGACACCTTTTCTCAGCAAGCTGTGAGACGGAAGCTCCCACATCTGCTTCCACCACTTTGAAGAATCGGGATCCAAATCCAGTACATAACAGTGCACCTGCTCGAACTTGTCTCAGCGTAGTGCATATCCAAGTTTCATCCAAATTATGCTTTCTACGACATGTATGCCACTCTTCACTGTGCAGCTAGGGGCTGATCTCATAAGGAATCGGTGAGTGTGTAATCACTAATTTTGTCCGGGTTGACCCGTTTTTATTTTTGCAATAATGGGCTTATATATGTATAAATATTACTAAGTGATGTGTGTCCCTAGTATGCGATTATTATATGTACGGTGATTATCTATGTTTTTTATGTTTGTATGAATGTACGTTGTATCACATGTAATGCATGATAGTATATTGTATGTATGTATTATTAATATGTTAGTGTGTTTACTATTGTCTTAATATCATTAATGTCTAAATGTGAGTGTGAGTATGTATATTGTATGCGTTGTGTGTATATGTAGTATGTATTAATGTTTGTATTATGTGTAAGCACATTTGGTTATATATACGTATGTGTTTATTGCATGCATTAGTAATATATATGCTATTATGTGTATGTACATATGTATTATGTGTTTATGTAATGTGTATTGATATTTGTATATTATGTGTAAGGATATTTGTTTATATATGTATGCAAGTATGTTATGTTATTATATTATAAAATGGGCTGATAATAAAAATAAACAGATATAACATGACAAATATAAACCCAATTTATTAGTCAAAGTCCATTACAAACCCTTTTAATATTCACAAAGCCCATTAGGCCCAAAACAATTTAAACCTAAAAATTAAGCTGATAACCCTTCCTTCTCTATTGCAGCCGCCAAGATCTAGCCGTTGGATCAGATCTGATCCAACGATCCAGATCAAATTTGAAGATGACTGCCCAACTTCTGCACGCGCCAGTGAAGGTCACGCACCGACCGTCCGACTCCCCACGCGCGCGTGTGATTCATGCCCCGACCGTTCAACCTCCTCACGCGCCTGCACCATTTCGTCTCCCCCGTCTGCGTGGTCATGTCGTTGGAATTTACACTGCCACCGTACGACCACCACCAACTCCACAACCACCAAGCCAGAGAAAAAACATAAAAAATAGGATATCAGAATCATCATCATCCACTGTTCATTCATTTAATTCTTGCTTAAACATGTAAATAATAGGATCAATAGGCAATGAGTGATCTGAGGAGCTTATAAGATTGTAAACACCCTTTTGTAACCCCTAAGTTCGAACAGAGAAAAAATCAGAATCAATACAAACAAAAAGGCCTTTCAAAGTATCCATTCTTCCCTCTTTCAGTTCAAAATATCATGATATATATATATATATATATATAAACAGAAAAGTTAGGGTTTACCCTCGTCGGTTCGGCTTCTTTATGTCGTTTCGGTTTCCCTTCATGCCGTTATTCCGCCAGTGATAAGCCTCTCAGCCTCCTCGAGGCCAAACGTGGTGAATCTGTGAGAGTAAAGGACGACGAAAACCTATTCTCTAATCTCGATTTTTTGGAGTTTTAATGGAAAAAGAGTTGATTTTGAAAAAAAAACAGGTTCGAATCGAGGCTTAGCATGGAAAAGGGAGCTGTTATGAGGTTTTTAGGCTCGCCGAGCGGCGGCCAACACGACGGTTACCGGCCGGAAACTGGGTAATTCCCAGATTTTCAGAGGTTTTGGGAGGGGTGTTATAACAAAAAGGCTAAAAGAGGGCTGAATTTTCGGCTAAGTGGGTATTTATAGAGTTATAACGTTTTAAAATTGGGTCAATTGCATTTTAAATCCCCCGCCCTAAAATAATTATGCTCGCAGTCCTTCCGCATGGTCCAATTACATTATTAGTCCCTCCGCCCCATTTTAATTATAAGCCAAGCCATTCCGCCTTTATAAATTATGCTCCGGGTCCTCGAAACTTTCTGTTTGTTTTTAATTTCGTCCTTATTTAACCAGCTTTAAGTTTTTAAATTTTGGCCCCCAATTTTTAATTTATCCAATTTAGTCCCTTTTCCAGTTTTAAATTAAAATTTATTATTTATTCTTTTTCATGCATTTTAATTTACACTTTGTATAGTTATTTCTTGTTAATTTATAGTTTTACTTTTCATGTTAATTTGTTAATTGTTAGTGGTGTTTGATTTATAGTTTGATATGTGTTTTACTTAGTGTGATATAGTATATAGCATGTGGCTTTTTCAATAATATATGATCATGTGATATGTAAATTTTATATAATATAACACATAAATATATGTATATTTATAGCTTTGTATACTATATGGTTTCTAATATAATATATAGTTCTTGTAAATATATATAATATATGGTTTTTTATAATAGATATAACATATGGATTTTTCTAATACATATATTTAATATATGGTTTTCTTTAAATATATAACCTTTTTTAATTATAATATATACGATTTTATAAAGATTAAAGTCAATATATATTTTAAGTTTTCTAATGTATAATGTGTAGCTTATGGAGTATATAATATAGTATTATAAAGCTATAATGTATAGTATCTATATTATATAATAAATGTAGTTTCAAAGTTTATAATATCTATGTTTTTCTAAAGTATAATATGGTTTTCTTAAGGTATTTAATATGCATAAATGGTTTTGTAAAGTTTACATACAATCTATATATTTAAACTGTATATTATGTAACTTTTTTAAAAAGTTTATAAAGTATTTCTTCATAATATATAATATAAATTTATGATAGTCATATGTATGCTTGTAGTATTTTGGGCCTTGTTGCTTTAGGTTTGCTTTGTTTAATTTTGGTTTATTTTGGGCCTACTTGTTTTTGGGCTTAGATTGCTAGGTTTAGATTAGTTTGGGCCTTTTATGTTTTTTTGGGCTTGCATAGCTTGGGTCGGCCTTAGGCCTTTAAATTAGATTAGGCAAATTAATTTAATTAATTTAGATCGTGTGCTCGTCTCATAGGAGCACGATCTCTAAATTAATTAAGTTAATTTTAAGATTAGTTTTGAGAACCATAGTTAGATTTATGTTCGAATTAGCTTAGTGAATTTTAATTTAACTTTGGCTCATTTAGGTAAATGTTAAATTCATATAATTAATTGAACATTTCCTAATTAATTTTAGGATAAAATTAATTTCGAGTTTAGATCGACATAAAATTTAAGATTAATTCTCATAATTTAGGGTTTTTAGTCTTTTAGGGCTAATTAATTTAAGATTAAGTATTACAACCATTTAGTTAATAAATAGATCACTAATCGGGCTTTCTAACAAGTTGGGCCTTCCTTTTGTGTGTTTATATTTGTGCCTTTGATTTTCATGCCTTAATTGTCATTCATATAACCTTTAATCTTAATTGCATTCCTAATTAATCTAAATTGTAAAAGGGAGGTACTTATTAATTCCAATATTTGTGTCGTAACAGTCCGAGCTTAAAGGATGTTGACCAAATATTCGGATTAATCCTTACCATCCCGAGGTAAATGGATCAAAAGTTAACAAAATCACCACATCGTACTTAAATGTGTGCATTATGCATAAAGGTGATGTACCGAAGTCGAACCATAAATTAACACGGCAGTCGGACTTATTCGGTGTTGGTTTAATCTATGGTCCGATATATCGTCAACCTTATTAATTAAATGTCCAATTAATTTGAATCCACCAATTCGATAAAGCCCGTGTAATCAAGGTTAATTTTCATTTAAGAACTCCGAGTTAAATTCAATATAAATTTCAATGATTTTCATCCTTTTAAATGCAACAAATATTTTGGTACCGAATTCCAGGCGTGATGGGATGCTAATCCTTCCCCACGCGTAACCAACTCTCGGACCCTTTCCTAAGTGGCTGGTGGCAACTCCAAGTTTTCATCGTTTTCAAAAAATTAAGATTTTCAAAAGAAATCCCCATTTTTTAAAAGGTTTTCAATAATTTAGGGGATAACTCATAGCGCCAAATTCATGTACGATCCACTCGATTGTCCTTTAAAAAAAGTTCGCTACAGCATAGCAACTCCGCTGAGGATATTTTTGTTTTTACAAAAGAAAAGAGAGTTAGGCCAATGAAAAAATTGTTGCTTTTAAAATAATGAAAATTATTGGGATTTTAATTGATTTTAACTAGGATGATTCTTCCTTGAAAATGTGATCGAGATTGCACAGGCTTTGATAATTGGTGATCCTCGAATTAATTCTTCATTTAGTTTCTAAAGAGTCACCGACATGTGTTGCATCATAACATTAAGCTCTATACCTGATCTCCTTCCCTTAAGTGGGAGTGAAATGCCACATACTCACGTGAGTAGCCCTCTACGGGTCGGTAATTCACTACCAAAATCCACACCTTTTGACACGTGAGCAGCCATCCACGTCATCAGGTCGTGCTTTCCCTCGAATCGAAACCAATTCGCAAGCTTATAATGGGCCAGAACTGGGTTCTTGTTGCCTTAGTAGGCAATAAGATAGGTTCAGGCACCCTTAATTAGAATCAAACCCATGTGTGAGAATTTAAGAAAACCCACCCCTACTAGAGCCATGTTGATAACCTTAGCGAACTAGAACTCATGTGGTTAGGTTTCTTTCTTTGTGTAAATTGTTTATCTTTTATCGCTTTCGTATTTTTATCTCGTGACTAACTCTTCTCTTTTCTTTCTTTCCCTTGTTACTCTTTTGTTTTGCATATTGTCGTCATATCATAAAGAGAACATTGAGTTGGAAATAGTCTAAAGTTAAAGGCTAGATTGATGAGAGACCTATATCGCAGCAATGATGAAAAGAACTCCGACGTACAAATATGGTCCGAAGGGAAGCAGTTGCATGATGAGGACAGTATCCCTACCGGGTTCAGGTCAATACTGGCGACATAGACATTTATGAATACGGAATACAATGACACTTCTGGGCTGAAGACAATGTGGAATAATTGGGATTTGGAAACAAGGTGCACTTTCAGTAGAGAATATGGAGACATTGCATGTTTGTTAGATGTTCTAGTAGATCAGACACTATTGCAAGCCTTGGTGAGGTTCTGGAATCCTACCTATAGTTGTTTCACGATCGGTAACTTTGACTTAACTTCTACGATTGAGGAATATCAAGACCTTTTAAACTATGAGAAGGTTGACAAAACTCAGGTATACCCGAAGCCTAGTAAGAACAAAGCTTTCCGAGGCAAGCTCAGGAGATTCTCGGACATGTTGGAATCCTGTGTCGAGCTTCAAGTCAATACTTGGAACGGTAAGGAGTATCTCAAGTGGGCAGGGATTCCAGCCCTAGCTTCCATACATCTGATAGGCCGAGTTCAGCGGGATCTCTTCGCATTGTTAATTTATAGGTTAATGTTGTTTCCCCGGGCAAGAGGGCTAATTGATTCGGCAGTGTTGGACCTATTTGACCATTTGAGTGGCGGGACCAATCATGTGCCTGTGATTTTAGCCGAAACTTTTTGATCTCTGAGGTTTTGCCGGGAGCATGGCGGTGGTCGTTTTCATGGATGCCCATAGCTTTTGACGGTATAGTTATATAGTCACCTATGGTCGGATTCTAACTTCTTAAAACCTCTCTACAATGGCAATTTCTCACTATTAGAAGAATTTCTATGAAAGGAAGATTGGCCCACCCGAAGATCTGAGGAAGTTTAGGTATATGTTTTTTGCAACCTAAAAGAGGAAGATATAGTTTGGAGGGCTCCGTGGCTTTCTGCAAGGAGTATCCTCTATAGGTGCGGGATATACTCTGGGTGCCATTCCTTGGACTTTGGGGGCACACTGTTTATGCTCCTCTTATGGTTTTGAGACAGTATGGCTCGAAGCAATTTTTGCTGGCTACCAAGGGTTTGAATGAGTTCAATATAAATTATGAGAAGGAAAAATGCTACAAGGCAGTGGTCTACGATGTATCTTCGACTTGGAACAACGTGAGACGGGTCAAAGTCATGAATGCTACCCACATGACCACTCCCGAATACAAGGCATGGAGATTTAGCCGCGTCAATGACAACATTCCCCAATTGAATCCCAATAGAAAGAGGTCAATGGAAGAGAGGTTGGCCACACTTCCTACCGAGGCCGAGTTGATGAGAAAACAGCTTGAAAAGGAGCAAGAGAGGTTTCTCAAGCTCGAAGAGAAAGCCCGCCAAGAAAGATTCAATTTTGAGTCGGAGAAGATACAATTTGAAGGAATGGTTAAAGGTCTACAAAGGAGAAATGATGAATTAAAACTTGAACTCAAGCTAGAAAAGGAAGAGATTTAGAAACTCAATAGGCTAAACAAAAGCAAGAGAGTTGTGAAAGGTGGATCAGGCGAAGAGATAGAGCTCCGACTCAGGAAGGAGAAAATGAGAGCCGAGAATTATAAAATGATGTATTGTGAGAACAAGGACCATGTGCTTACTTTAACACAAGAAATGAAGAACATGCACACTTCCCACTCTAGGTAGCTCAAGAAAGAACGACGCCAAAATAAAGCCTTGAAAGATCAGTTTAAGTGTCTGGAGAAGTCTCTTTTCAAGCACAAAGGTTCGACTAGCAAATTAAAAGTAAGTAATTCGGAGAACCAGGCTTTAGGGGCTCGTATTGAAGAATTGGAAACTGAGGTTCAACAGCTCAAGGATCATGTGGTAAGCTTTAGGGGAGCAATTCAAGTATGTCCGATGCCGAGTTTGGAGCAACTATAGTTCGTTGCCTACACCATTTGGATACAAGAACAAGAGTTAGCGCAATGGATGGTTCAGATGCAAGGAGTTGCCCAGAAGATACAGCTCTTGGCAGAAGACGCTCATGATTGTGTCGACGATGATTCTGAAGAAGGAGAGATGATTGTTTGGATTTTGAGAGAGATCATTGACCTCGATACTACCCTGAAGTCATATGTTTAGTTGGCTTTTTTGGTCATTGTACCAAGACTATGTTTCTATTAATGAAAGTAGTTTAACGATGATATTTGCCAAACTCAGTGTTGCTCATTGTATTCATGCATAATTCATTATTTGCATCTTTGTTTTGTTACAAATAATTGACTAAAAAGCTTTCTTTTTCAGAAACAAAAAAGATTGTATTTTGGTTCTTGAAAATTACCATCATTCCACACCCATATCATACTCGTTTACGAATAAAGCGAATAGAGGAAGGTTTTGCAAAGTTGGAAGCCGGTCTGCATGGTCAAATATAATGAATCCAACAGGAATTAAGGGACATCATCCTCAAGTCCTAGTAAGACATGATGAAGGAAATATCTCAACTGTTGCAAGCCCGGCTAGGGCAAAAGTCGAGAGACAAAGGTACCATCGAGTGCCCTACTCAAAACTCAGAGGATCGCCTTTATGCCCAAACCGTCAAGAATCCTCTGCTCATTGATCATTCATCGAGTCTTACACAAGGTGCATCTACTTCTTATGTCGGTGTAGCAGCTCAAACTCAACCATGAGTGATATTTGGGAATCTCGAGATTATCGAGGATGACATCCCAGACTTTGACGAGTTCGAAAAATTGAACCAAATGAAAGCAGTATTCACTAAGCAACTAGAGGATACTCGGAAAGACCTAGAAGTAAAGTTTCGAGTGAAGGAAGACGAGGATAACCCCTATGGGTTAAGTGCTAGGGAGCTTAGTTTGGATCCCGATGTGGAGATCCTATATAAGTTCAAGACCCTAGATTTTGAGAAGTTTGATGGAAGCACCTGCCCGTCTGCTCATATAGTGATGTTTTTCCAGAAGATGGCTGGATTCACTAACAACGAGAAGCTCTTGATTCACTGTTTTTAGGAAAATTTAGTAGGATCTGTTTTAAGGTGGTATAACCAGCTAACCAGGGCTCAAATTAAGTCATAGAAAGATCTGGCGAAAGCTTTTATTGATCAGTATAAGTATGTAACCGACATGGTTCCCAACCGACTGCTGTTACAAGGCATAGAACAAAAACATAACGAGACACTTCATGAATATGCTCAAAGGTGGCACGGTGTGGTAGCCTAAGTCCAACCACTGCTTCATGAGCTTTAGATCTCTCCGATGTTCGTAGATACGCTAAAAGGGGAACTTTATGGTTGGCTGATCAGTAACCATATTAGTAACTTTGCAGAAATGGTTATGACTGACGAACACATTGAAGCGGCCATCAAGAGCGGAATGATCAATGGAGGGGATCATTCACGAAAGCAGTTTAAGAAGCAGGATCATGAAGTGAACAACATCAACACTTTTGAGAAAACCAAGAACTTCACCATCTCCCAGCCATAGGCCCCAGCAGGGAATTCCAGAAACGTCAATAGGAGAGAAGATAAGGGACCTAAGAAGGAAAGAGATGATAGGTCTTTCACGTCTTTTCCAATTACCTACAAAGAACTCTACTCACAGCTTTACAAGGCTGATCTAGCCCGACCATACCACGTTAGTCCCTAAAACCTACCGTACCCCGCTTGGTATAACCCTAAGAAACACTGTAAGTATCATGCCGATGTCCCAGAACATTCAACCGAGAACTGTATAGCATTTAAAAAGTTCGTTCAGAATCTGATTCGAACTAGGGTACTACAGTTGGGGGAATCCAGTACGGCCAACAATCTGTTATCGAATCACGGGGGACATGGTGTAAATTCTATTGAGAATGAGTGCACCGGGAAAGCCAAAAGAAATGTGTCCGAAGTCCAGTCTCCCTTAAGATGAGTCTTTCAGCAGTTATGCATGGCACGGCTTATCAATAGCGGAATGGTTTTGGTAAGAGAAGGATGTGGCCCATACTGTGAGTACCACCAATTAGGAGGCCATGATATTCAACATTGTAAGGAATTCCGTCATTTACTCTAAGCTATGATGGATAACAAGGATATTGAGTTTTTTGAAAAGGAGAAAAGAGAAAAAGAATTTGAAGTTTGTGCATTAGAGAGTCAAGAAACCAGATACAGTGTGAAGATACCACTTGTCCTCGGTCTCAGGACGAGTGAGGCAAGTGAACCAAAAGTGGCTCCTAAAATTATAATTGCTACCCCAAAGTCTTTTCCTTTCAAGGACACAAAGATGGTCCCGTGTAATTACGCTATGCGCGTCACAATTTCGGGCTCGTCCAGTGCACAAGAGGAAAAGAGGATAATGGAGACAGAATCTGTTCAACCAAATAGCAGAGAAGTAGGCGATGTGGGGCATCTAACAAGAAGTGGTTGATGCTATGTTCCAGAAAACCTAAGGGATCCAAAGGAGAAAGGCCAGGAAGTTGGAGAAGGACCTGAGAAGTTGTTCGGAGAAGACCCACCCTCAAAAATCAAGGAGCCGGTCACAGAAAGCACAAGAATTTTTGAAAATTTTGAAGCACAGTGAGTATAATGTTGTCGATTAACTTCGAAAACAACCAGCTCGCATTTCAGTACTTGATCTGTTACTAAACTCAAAAAAGCATCGTAATGCATTGTTGAAGGTTTTGAATGAGACATTCGTTACAAAAGATATCTCTGTTGGGAGATTGGATCAGATTATCAGTCACATCACCGACGTCAATCACATTACTTTCAGTGATGATAAAATTCCAAGGGAAGGCACGGGGTCCGTCAAGGCCCTGAACATCACCGTTCACTGTAAATGTTATGTGCTGTCGGGCGTTTTAATTGATAATGGCTCTGCATTGAATGTTATGCCATTAGCCACGCTACAACGACTACCAATCGACAGCTCGCATATGAAGCCATGTCATAATACGGTGCGAGCCTTCAACGGGACTCAAAGAGATGTGGTCGGGAAAATAGAAGTACCCCTGCTACCCGATTCCCTAATTTTTTTATATATTTTAAATATAATTATTATTTAAACAAAATACCCTTATATTCACTATATTCTCAAATCAAGCAACCTAATTATGCATGTAATTTTTAAGAATTATAGAATTTATACTCTAAAGTTGTTTGAGTTTGATACTTTGAATCTTAAGCTCTATGATAAAAATTATATAATTCGAGTTTTTATTAGTTATGAGTTTTTTAATAAAATTAAATAATTTAAAAAGGCAAAATTACAGATACTCGAGTTTTGCGAATATCCAATTAAAGCGAGCCAGGATATGGGTTGAAAAATTTAGTATCTGGAACTTCGAGTACCCGATAATGAACACCTATAACTACAGGGTTGAACATGAGCAACGACAAAGGTCACTGAATTGAACCAAATAGTATAGAATATGGGTGATAACGAGCCGAGCTGAGCCCAAGCCTGGCCAGGCTCGGCTCGAAATGGACAATTTTGTTATAGTTTTTTTATACAAAAGATTCATTAAAAGCCCCTTTCGTAACCAACACTAAAACGAAATTCAATGACCGGAAAGGGAAAAAGAGTGCCAAAAATTAGATTAATCCAAATAACCAATAAATATTCTTACAATACAAACACATAATTAAAGAAAATACAAAATCAAACAACAACCAACTAAGGAAAATGCCCAATTATTTTAGTTAATTTGCTTTTAGTGGATTTTTCTTAATTTATTTTATTACTTTTTTGTTAAACATATTACTTTTAGTGCATATGTAGCATATATACAATTATTTCGAGCCTATTCACGAGCTTTTCGAGTTGAGCTTGGGTAGGCTTGGCTTATTAAGGTTTCGAGTCGAGCTCGAGTCCGAGTTGAACTTACTCGAACCGAATTTTAACAGAATTGAGTCCGAATAGCTCGCAAGCCGGTCAGGCTTATTATCACCCATAGTATAGAATATATAAATATTATTGCCCGAACTAACACAAACTAATGATCTTTATTCAGTGGCAAATCATTTGTAAATCTTCTCGGCCCAACCTACGTTCAGTGGATTTTTTTTCCCATTTAACCCGGTTATGACACGTGTTATGATTAAATTTATTAAATTAAATTTAAATTAATAATAATGATAAAATAATGTTCTCGACCTAGCTATTCCATCTTTCATATTTCCCAATTTTTCTTTGTAATACCTATTACCGATTCTTCAACTTCTCAGTCTAAGTTCTCACAGCCTCTCAGGTACTTTACCGCCGTTCCGGCCATCATCACATCTTCACCGTCGTCTCAGCCTCTCAGGTACTTGCGTCAACTTTTTTAAAGGATTTCTTTTCTGGATACAGAGATAGTTTCTGGATACAGAGATAGCTTCCCGGGTCTGAGATAGCATGAACAGTAATTAAGAACACCATTTTGGTTACTTTCCCCTTTTTTGTTTTTAACTAATTTTACTCTCATTTCAGCATGAAACCTTTCAATCGAGCAGCCATTGTTTTTGGTTCTGTTGTCTCAATCACCTGTCTTGTCGCCGTTGTTGTAAAACGTATAACTGCTCAATCCAATGTATCAAGAACAGCAACGGAACTCCACCTTCAACTGCACCGGCTATGGTAACTTCAACTGCGGCTACGCGAACTTCAACTGCAACTGTATTGGCTGCGGGAATAGGAACCGAAACGCCTCCTGATTTTGCATTCATTGTGGAGAAGGGTAAGCATTTATTTTCTGCTTTTTGTTTCTTTGAAAGTTTTATTTATGTTTTTTCGCTCATCATAAATCATAGATGCCGAAACCATAAAAATGTATCGGGAACTGGAGTTGAAGTCGATTGCTGCTTTGAGGAAATGGTTGTTACTGCTTTTTACCGCCTTAACCTTTTTTTTAGGCATATATTCCAGCTCTTGGTTTATGAGCAATTCCCTTTGCATACATAATGCCTTCTTCACCTTTTGTATACATTTTGTATGTGCCTTGGGTTTAATCTCTACCGCAATCATTTGTTGGATTGCACTCGAGTCACATAGACTAGAGATGGATATCCATAAGGTTTGTATTGAAGATATGGGAATCGAGACAAAGAATGCTTTAAAACATATTGCAATTTTAAACCGAGATCATAGTAGGATAACCAAATTATATCAATGCTCCAAACATTCACTCTCATACTTGAAGTGGACTAGAACTATACATGTTGTCTTCATAGGTCTTTACCTTCTAGTAGCGGTTTGTATTGTTATCTTCTTACAAACAATGAAGCAACATGGTCGTAATGTGGATATGAATCAGACAAGAATGCAATACGAGGATGTTGATTTGTGCAGTCCCAAGCCCGAGGATGGTGATCTGGAGAGTCCCAAGCTCGAGGATGTTGATTTGGAGAGTCCCAAGCCCGAGGATGGTGATTTGGAGGGTCCCAAGCCCGAGGATGGTGATTTGGAGGGTCCCAAGCCCGAGGATGGTGATTTTGTTTCTCTTAGGCATACACACTTTGCAGTCGTGCTTAGTAGCTATGCTGATGGCTACATTCCTCCCGTTGACATGTTTGGGGATCATATCTGCAAACCAACAAATCACTTGATTAAAACAGACCTTCCTTGTGAGAAGGTAACTAGGCTTCTGTTTTTTAAAAATGCAACATTTCTTGGGGGCATCACTTTGAAATTTGCTGCTTTATATTGTTTTTGGAATTGTGAAATTTACTATGCACATTTTTGGTTATCTCCTATTTGTGAACGTCTGAGGAAGTATGAAGCATTGTTAAGCAAACATGGATCAATATTGGCATATTGGTCATTGGTTTTGTTATTGACAGATTTTGTATGAAATCCTTGAAAAATGTAATTGTTGCATACTGATCATTGGTTTGTTATTGGTAGATTTCAGGAGGAGGTCCTAACTTTCGTGTGGTCAAAGCAACTGAAGCTAAAGGAAAAGAGAAGGTTGTATACTCGCACTGATGTGTTCTCTGTTTGCACTGCTAGTATCATCTTGCTATTTAGGCTAGATTACAATATTTGATTGCAAGAAGTTGTCTACAGAATTTGATAGCTAGCTAGCTGTTTTCTTACTCTGTATGATCAAACGTGTTGTTAAAATCAAGACTAGTTTAGTTAGATCCACTGCATAAGATTTTTGTACACTATTTAATCCCAGATCTTCAATTCAGTGCCTTTAAGAATAAGACTTAATGACAAGGCAGGTTTAATATGGAACATATCGAATTATTTACAGGATGATTTCATAAAAAAATAGCATTTGAAGCAGGTTTTCATGATTCCATGCATCATGGTACTGCATACCATTGAAACAATAAAAACCATGCTGATCTGGGCAACATCCTTGTGACTTTTGATGTATTTAGTGTTTTAGATGAGAAATGTGAAATTTTCTTCTAATGAACAATATATCCAGGAAATAGTAGCTGAGATTTCAATGCTTGAGAGACAACGAGATGAACTTAAAGCAGAGCTGAAAAAGGTTATTCTGCCGCATTCCGTTTCTAGTTATTGTTTCTTACATGTTGAAAAATCTGCAGCATGGTTTTGCATGTTTGTTTTTGATTACTTACAAATATAGCATATGGTTTCCTGTTTTTCACACATAGATTTTTGCTTCTTTTGTTTATACTTTGTACATGTTGAAATTTTCTTCTACCGAACAATATACTTTTGTTACTTTAAGAATGGTTTATTTCATTGTACCACTTAAATCTGTTTTAATGATCATCCGCTCCACTTGATTTGTAATGGGTGGGTATTATTTCAAATTATGAAGTAGTGGAACTCCTATACGACCATGCAAACATTCGCTTATTCTGTTGAATAGGAGAATCATGTGTCTAATTATTATCCTCCATCAAACCTGTTTTCAAATTCTTTTGCTTTGAAGAAAGTGAATAGTATGAAGTATGCTCTTAATTCTATTAATCTAGTACTTACAATACTGGATTCTGTAACTTTTTGAGTTGATACTTATTTGCATTTCAGGTGAGGAATTGCAGCAACAGGACTGGAGGATTATTTTGTGAACTTGGTCAATACTCTTCTTTCTGGTTACAAGGTATTCAATGCATTCTGATAGAGGAAATACTTTGTGAACCCAAGTTAATGAACAAATTAAGCACATATTAGTTGTTGCAAAGATTTTGAGGGAACACACTTTTTACTAATATACTAGCAATATTATTTTCTAGAATTTGGGATTGAGCTGGTTCTGATCCTATGAATTTACCTTACTTAGGTTCTATACGTCTTTTTGTATATACCACTTATATTACCCATGCTTAGGGATAAGTGTCTAGTATAAGTGTATTTATCTTTTTAATCTTATACCCATAATTATATATATATATATATATATATGTTTTGTATGCCACTTTGAAGTTTCCACTATTGTAGGTGTATGCCCCTTTTGATTAGCTCTTTAATTTGTTATCGAACATGAATGGAATAATGCAAAGATGCTTTGCAAGTGAATTTTGTCCTATTGGATACAATGTGGAATATTTATCATTTAAACTTGAAAGAAAGGCCTTTTAGTAATACTTTTTATTTTATAAACTTACCAAGGCTTAAGTAACTTTATTAATCTCTTGTTTAGAAAAAAGTGTATCGAAAAGGTGTTTTGAGAAGTTGTACCGTTTGCTTTGAAAATATGTTGCTAGAAGAAAAAAATATTCTGAAAAAGATATAATTTTCAATTGATATTATTAGATTATTTGTAATGGTAATCGACTAAATTAATAAAATATATGACAATTTTTTTGATCGTATGATTTTATTAGAGAAAAAAATCATACAAAAAAAAATATTACGAGCCTCATTAGAAATCTTCAATCTTAAGTTGGGGAAAAGAGTACTCGGATACCCTGAAAAACACAAATAAAAAGACCATGTTAAAAAAGAACTTGAAAACATCAAAACGAGCACGGCATAAAATACAAAATAAATAACGCCTGAAGAAAGAATTTAAACACACCATAGTAAACAGAACACTAAACATTCAAACATCACACATATCCCAATCTCGAAACTAGGTCGTTACATTGTTATTTTACCGATTTAAAATTTCAAATATCTAAATTTTTGGATTGAATCAGATTCGATATCCGAAAATGAACACCGCAAATGGCTAGGGCAAAACTATCAAGCAAATATCATTTATCGTATACTAGATTTTTTATTAATGTTATGTACTCCCTTTCGTTTTAAATTATAAAATGGTGAAAGTTTAATTATCTTAATTATATTTAAGTAAAATAAAATAAAATTATAGTTTAATTATATTTGGCTTTGACTAAAATTAATTATTTTAAAGTTTATATTCATTTTTTTGAATAGTCTAAAGTAATTACAAGGTAGTATATGTTCATATATATTTAATTCATTTTTATATCAACCTTGAAATATATTCATTAATTTATTTAATTCAAAATTATTTAATTATTATTTATTAAAAACATATTGATTAAACTATATATCATGTATGTTCAGCTTTATTCTAGTGATTAGAGTTAATAACGTTAAAATAATAATTTACATTTCGTTTTCTATGATTAATAATAATTGATAAATATAAAATTACCATTTACTTGGTTCTACTTAATTTAATTTTTTTCAAACTAATATCCTTTTTTCCAGTCAGTCGTTGAAAAGAAATCATCTCATTAAGACATCGGACTTCCACATGCCCCACAACTCCTTTTTCTCCTATTTTACTTTCTATTACATTTCAAATATTATTCTTATTGTTTCGAGTTTTTTTATGTTACACTTTGAAGTTGTATATAAATTACTATTATTTGATTTGATTGACTTAATAATATATATATGTATTAAATATAATTAGTTACAAGTGTGTTGAAGTCTTGAGTGTCAGCCACCGAACAAGGTGGCAGAGATGGGTGCCAAGGAGGAGATTCCTGGCGGTTTATGGTAGTTCACTCATTTCGATATTAGCAGAGAGCCAAGAATGGTAATCAGAGTGAGATAAGGAGAGGATTGGGGGAGAATGAGGTGAGGAGTGTTCGTTCCCTTTTATCTTCAAATCAGTGAATATTTATAACCGAGTGGTACTGTTTGATTAAAAAGGGTCCGACCTAGTGACGACTATTGATGGGTTGACAAGATTAGGCCCGACTCCTAGTTAATAGGCTTTTCAGCCTAGTCACATGGGTTGGCATGGTTAGGCTCGGCTGTCAGACGATAGGCTCAACTAGTGGGTCAGATAGACCTGATGAGTATCATGTCAAACGTGACCTGGAGGTGTTGGTCCCAGAGGCCAAAGGTAAGCGTTCCGAAGGCCATGATGTTTCGCATGTTGAGACGTGGCACAGAGAGTAAGAATTTCGAATAGGCAGAGACATGACAATTGTAGGAGGAGGTATATCAGTTGTAGGTGGAGGAATAACAATGTGTAAGAATATTATAAACATAAGGCGCATACATTAAATATGTCCTAAAATATAATTTTTTTGTTACCCTTTCGGTCTCCAAGGCTTTGCTCTGACTAATTTAGACCGACTTGTGTCGCTTGTAACACCCTAAATCCGATGTCACATTTGGGCCTCAAGCCCAATCCACAAGTAAAATTTTTCAACTAGATTTAGCCCAAATCATAAGTATTTTCATAAATCCAACAACATTTTGGAAAAGGACAATACAAAATAGTTAAATCGTTTACATGAGAGCTCCAATTTAAAACAAGTAATAAATCATTCGACATGATCAAATAAATCCAAAATAAGAGTTACAGACATAAATCAAGGGTCCTATGATTACATTGCCCAACAAACTAAGTATTGTACTCTTGATCACATTAATGAGCTGAAGTCCTACTTCGATGGGCTTCTTCAATGCAACGCTGCAACCTAGAAACCTGCAAACTGAAACAACGATTCCTAACGTTGAACTCATAAAGCTCAGTGGATACACCTCTACTCTACCATGCTTCATGCAAATCATAAATATAATCATGTAGCTAGAAAAAATGACATGACATTAAAAAACAAGTATGATATTACCACAACTCATACGCACACAGCATGGCATCAAAACAACTCATAACAATCATATCCACAAACTTGGAGTGAGACATGAGGCCACACAACATTGGGAACGTACACTCAAGCGAGACCCAAGGCTACACAACATTGGGAAGATACGTTCTACATTTAGAATCCCCCATCAAGTACCTTCGAATGAGACCTGAGGCCACACATCGTCGGGAACGTACATTCAGGAATATATCTTACCATGGTATTGCGACACTCTTATTGGGTACCCGGATCCCACCAAACAAGTGCTCACATGGCACACAACAACATCACATAACCATACCATCTTATGGTTGCTATCAACATATAAGTCACATAAGGCATTTATCGAGTTCTTAAGTTTTATGCTCGAGTATAAGGCGATTTCTCAGTTTTACAACTCATTTAAGGCCATTAAGGGTCTATTGGATCGAACGATATAATTTTTTAGTTTTTCGGGCAAAAATCAACATTTTCAAGAATATTGCTCAGTGGGTACTGATACCCAACCACGAGTATCTATACGCCTCTCTAGGTATCGATACCCACCCTACGCGTACTGATACTCGGCTTTACAGGGAAGAGGTTGACCGTTAACCTCGTATCGATATCCTTTCGGCACCGATATGCCCCCAAGCGTACCGGTACGAAAATTCACCACTAGAATTTTGTCAAAACATAGGGTACCGATATGGCCCGAGCTCGTACCGATACTCTCTTTAAAATTTGCATGTGTTCGTCATTCATAACACAGGGTACCGATACAGGCTCCTTGTGTACCGATACCAAAGCCCAAAGATGGCTTCTAGGGCTCGAGAAATCATTTCCCAAGCCCCCAAAACGTAACCTTTAACCTCTCAACTCGATCCTACATCTTTTGAAAGTTATTAGGGTGATTTACTACCATTTTTACGAGTTATTAACACAAAATCTGAGTTTTACCATTAACACCCATATCCAAGCATTTAACACCCAAATCATTAAATCAAGCATACAAGGCATCATCCTTAGGATGTGCATGAAACAAAAGGAGTTGAAAGTGTACTAACCTTCCTCTAAAAATTGAAAATGATTCTCATTGCCACAAGCCTCAAGCCTTCCCTTTGCCTTGAGCTTTAGAGTGCTCTTCAACCTCTTTCACTACAAATTGAAGTTGTAAAACGGGTTACAACATTGTTGGAAGGTCAAAAGATACAAAAGAAAGAACTGTACAACAAGAAATGGAGTTAGATCCACCATTCCCGTTCTTCCTCTTCAACCCCCACCAAAACTCATAATTTTTCACTCTCTACCAAAACCTTCCATTCTTACCTTAAAAGATAGATCACTTGATGTAGATTACACCGTCCTCAACCAAAAATATAATATTCTCACTAAAAATGAAAAAGATTTTACCTTTGTCTTGGGCTCTCAAGCAAATGGAGAAGAGAAAGTGATGGAGAGGATGAAGGGGACAAAGATGATATCACCACCAATTAAGAATACACCCTTTCCCACTTTAAAAAGGGGCGATTTACCCTTTTGCCCTCCCATCATCTTCTCAACTCACATGGTGACTCAAAGGCGTAAGCCCAACACATGATAAAAGCCTACCAAGGCCCTCTTAAGCACCCAATGGGCCCCGACTTTTGGCCCAACACATAACGTCTACCATTTGGTGAATCGACCCACAAAATCCGAAATTTGGGTCGCTACATCACTCGTCTGGCTGTTGGTGGGTAAGTCTCTCAGCGGGAATTTTATACATATACAAGAACTCGAACTCGAGATTTACTTAAGCGATACCAAACTATTTACCATTTAGACCAATTCTTGTCGATGCCCTAAATATAATTTGAGTAAACAAATTTATATTCTATATGTATTAAATATAATTAATTACATGTATATGAGGTAGTTAGTTCTAATTATCGTTTTCTTAGTTTCTTCTTTCTAAAGTTGCCCCCGTGTCGTTAACCAGGTTTTCTTTGTTTCTTGTTTTAGATTAGTATCACTTTGTTTTTTTTTACTTTTTGTACATTTTTTTTGTATTTTTCATCTATTTTTGGTATTTTTTTAATCTATTTTTGTGATAGTTTATCGATTGAATAACAAACAACATGACACATTTTTTATTCAAGAAAGGTAGATGGTATGCTTGTATCATTACTGGTTATAAGATGTTTTGATGCAGTCAGAACTGACAACGCAACGACTTGCAAGTTTGTTAGTATCTTTTGGTAAAAGCAAATGATTTAAGTCTCTTTTGTTTATTAGAAGGAATGATTTAATCCAAACTTTTCATGCCCTCCAAAATTAAGTCATTGATTTGATGTCTCTCGATCATCATTATTACGTCCACTTTTTTGCATATAATTAGCGACGGATCCAAGTGTATGTTAGGGTGAGTATGTGTCTACCATGGAGTTTCTAAACTTCACATATTTAAGTTCAATGTTCTGAACTTTTATGAACTAGTCTTTGATCTTTTTATCTCTATGAATTGTGCTCATTTTAAAATTTTAAAATTTTATGTGTGTTCATCTTCAAAAATATATTTAAATTGGCCCCTACATATAGTTGGATTGTGACATGGAGATTTCGTTCATGATGCTGGATTTTCTAAAAATATTAAAGGAATAGTTTGAGGGACGAGATGACTATTTCTTTTTTATTAGGCTTAATGAACATTTTGTCCCCTAACACTTACTACTTTTCTCAATTTGGTATCTAACGTATTTTTTACCCCTTAAAATTTGAGCCGTTATCCAAATTATCCCAAAATAGCAACACCGTTAAATAAAGATTTATTGACCAATAATATGACACCACGTCAAAATTTTAATTATTTTTTAATTTTCGGTTAGTAACATTAAAAATAAAATAAATATCATAAATATTCATTAAAAAATATTATTTCTTCAAAAAAACCCAAACCCAAACCCCAATCTCTTTCCCAACCACCACCTAACCGACCCATCCTCCCTTAAAAGCAAGAAATCGTGGACATATTCATCACTGGTTCTTCATCATCACCATCTATGATATCAACACACAATGATTTCATCTTCATCAAATATATGAACCCTGAGTTGTAAGGGTTTTTATAAAAAATTACATTACCTTTCATCTTCCCAAATCATATTGACCTGCAAGATGGGCAAAACTAAAAAAATAAGATTGTAGAATAGGAGAACCACCACATGTATAACTCCAGTTTGATTGTAACCACATTATTGTCTGTGTATAGGAAATAGTAAAAAAAATGGGAAGGGCAAAAATCCGACACCTAAATCGACGACCACCACTTTTGGGGATGAGAATTTTAAAGTTTAGTTTTTAAGGGTAAATAGAGTTTTAGCTTTCAAGAATGAGGAGAAAAAGAATCAAAATTATTCTTTCAAGTTTATTGCTTTCGATTAAATAAATCAAAGGAAAGGGAGGTGGTGGTAGGAGGAGAGTAATCGCCGGTGTTTGGGTGGTGGTGGGGGTGGAAGGAGAGTAAGGGAGGGAAGGGGTAATTTTGACAAAAGTAAAATAATATTTTTATTTTTTATTTTTTATTCAAAAATTAAAAATAAATAGGTATGTTGACGTGGCGTCATATTATTGGTCAATAAATTTTTTATTTAATGGTGTTAGTATTTTGGAGGTAATTTGGATAACAGTTTAAACGTTAGGGGACAGAAGAGCTCAAAAAATACGTTAGGTACTAAATTAAGAAAAATAATAAATGTTAAGGGTAAAATGTACATTAAGCCTTTCTATTACTACTCTACTAGACTCGCATGTTTTATGTTTCGCTTATTTTTATTTGATCTTATGGTAGAGTGTGTATCGTATGTTATTTTTTATTAAATAGTTAAATATTTACTTTTTATGATAAATATTAGAATTTAAATTTATATAAAATAAACTAACATGTATATTTTTTTTATCAGTCGATCAATTAATTGATCTCTATGCTTTTTCTTTCTTTTTCATCTAATAAAACCTAACACTTTCTTATGCTAAAAAATGTCTTAAAACTGCTATAGCTTATTTAAATAAATCCTTGAAGTTTTTTACCTAATAAGCCCCTATTATTTAATACATATTCATAGAAGTCCTTAATCGTAATTAGTTAGTATTTATTATTATATTTTGAGACATATCACAGCTCTATTGGTTGCAAAAGATATGTATATAGAATTAACCATACAACCAAGTCCATTTTATTAAAACTATTTTAGTAAAATATTTAAAAAAAATGAAATTTTGAAATAAAATAAAATTCTTTACTGAATTAATGTTTTTATTTTTTTACCAATATGAGTTGGTCCAAGTGTTAAGCAGCTTCATATCACTTAAGTAGATCTGGAGTTCGAGGCTTTATGTATGCAAAAAATTCACATTGAGAAACTCACCCACTATAGCCTGGGGAACCGAGAGGACAAGCAAAAAAAATATTCTCATCTTTTTATGAAAATTGAGGTTAAAATATAGTAAAAGTTATTGTACTAAACTTAAAAGTTCATGTTAGTCTCTCTAGTATTAAAAGAGACATTTTAGTCCATAAAGGCCCCTCTACAATAAAAAGAAACATTTTTTATCCTTGTATGTTTGGAAAGTTAACATTTTGGCCCCTGCACATTTTAAAATGCTAAAGTTATTGATAGTTGACGTAGATATTTTGGTTTAAACACTCCTTAGGTTCCTCTTAGTTTTGAATTTGAGCAAATTAATCTCTCTCAAAATACTTTTGTGTGAATTTTTACATAAAAATTTTAAAGACTTATGAAATTTAAATACAAAATTAATTCATATTCTAACTCCAAAGTTGTTTTCACTTACGATAATCTTATAATTACGTCAAAATATTTAAATTTTTTATATAAAAAATGTACATTATTTTTTTTTAGAATTTTTAGATTTAAAGTGATAGCAAGAGTTTTAATTGAAAAACATGATGCAAAAATCATAAAAATTAAAATTTCCCTAAAACTTCAAATAAAAATTATGAAAATATATTGTAAAACTATATAAAATTTTTTGGTTTATTTCATTTAAAATTTATCTAATCCTAGTTGGGCATGTATCATATATTGATGGAAAGGGTCAACATCATCATAGATTGTTCTTATTTATTCACTTTCAAAATGTACATTGAATAAATTATTCTCCTTTTTTTTAAGAGGGATTAATATGTTCAATTTCAAAATTGGAAAGGACTTAAGGAGTGTTTAAACAAAAACATTTAAGCCAACTAACAATAACTTTAAATTTTTAGACTAAAATATTACACTTTTCAAATGTACAAAGACTAAAATGTCCTTTTTTTATAGTAGAAAGACTAAAATAAACTTTTAAGTATATTACATAAATTACAATGTTTCTTTATATAGTAGAGGCAAATAAACTTTTAATTTAGTATAGAGACTTCCGATAGACTTCAACCGGCGATATATGTTGGTGTATAAAAATATTAAGCTTAAGGCGTATTTTTACCTCTGAGTTCGTACCAAATGATCAATTTAATCATTCCGTGAAAAACACACCCAATTTGGCCCTCGAACTTGTCAATTGCATCAATTTAACCTTTTGACTGACGTTGACCGTTAATGCGCTGATTTGACAGTTAACGATGTTGACATGACAGTCCACATGTGAATGTAATATATTTTTTAGGTAGTTCAAAGGTAAAATTAATTTTTTCAGGGAATCTGAGGACTTGATTGATTTTTATGTAATATATATATTTTAAAATATATTAAATTATACTAATAAAAATAAAAATACTTTTATTTTTTAAAAAAATAAGTGAAAATTAAAAAATATCAAAACCTATAAAATGATTCGTCATAAATTATAAAAAATAAACATTTAAAAATAGGCTTAAGGTTTATTTTTGCCGCTGAGCTCGTACCAAATAATCAATTTAATCTTTTCGTGAAAAAAAGCATCCTATTTGGCCCTTGAACTCAAACATTATATCAATTTAGTCCTTTGACTAACGTTGACCATTAATGTGTTGACGTGACAGTTCATATGTAAAAGTTGAAAGAGAGACAACATTTAATTTTTTTAGAGAGTTTGAGGAAAAATTGATATTTTTAGAGAGTTCATGACTTAATTGATTTTTATTTAATATTTAAAAAATAAGAAATTATAATATTAAAGAGAAAAATAAAAAACTAACAAATTTTTGTCTGATCTTGGCCTCACGAAATAAAATAAAGATGCATGTATCACTCAAATTCATACCACAAGGGTGTAAATAAACCGAGCTTAAACAAATAAGACTATGTTCGTGTTAGTTTGTTTATTTTTAAAGGTGTTCATATCCAGTTCGTGTTCGTTTAAATTTTTAACATTTTGTTCGTGTTCGTTTAAATTTTTAATATTTTATTCGTGTTCGTTTATTTATTTTTGAAGGTGTTCATGTTCGTTTGTTTAGTGTTCACGAAAGTGTTTGTTTAAGTGTTCGTGAACGTATTCATTTAAGTGTTCGTGAACGTGTTCATTTAAGTGTTCATGAATTAAGTGTTCAGGAACGTGTTCGTTTATTCGTTCGTGAACGTGTTCGTTTATTCGTTCATGAACATGTTCGTTTATATATTAAGAAATGTTAACTAAATTAACAATAATAAATAAATAAAACAAAAGCAACAAAATAAAATTTATATTTCAACATGAACTTATATACCATTCTCAACAACAACAAAAAATAGTATTTAAATACATTCACAAGCATTTTCATCATATAAACGAGCTTGTTCGTGAACATAAACGAACCGAACACACCTTTGTTTGTGTTCGTTTATTAAATAAACATAAAATTTTGTTCATACTTAATAAACAAACGTTATACAAAAGGTCTGTCGAACGATACGTTGATTTACATCCCTAACCACCACCACCACAACAAATCTATTCATTTAAACAGAACCCTAAGTTTTAGGGTCAAATATAACAATTAATGAATCAAGAAACAATAATCTTCTTTTTCATTTATAAATTCATGAATTCCCCTTTATAAATAAAATGAAGTGGTTCAATTAAATTTCACAAAACCTAGTATTGATGTAATTACAAATGATTCATTCTCTTCCCTTATTCCCTCCAAAATCTGATTTCAAACTTGAACATGGTACCTACATCTGGGAATATCACTTTAGCATTTGCATACTTGGTTCCACAAGCATGTTCAGCAGCTTCTGCAAAAGAATGAGTCTTAACTTTTGCAACTGGATCAGCAGCTTTAATAAAACCGGCCTGTATTCATGAACAATTCAGTTAGAGTGGCAAATCACTTTCATCCATAATTTATCAGGAAATATGATTTCTTGATCAACAATACCTGGGCAGCCCTGTCTTCTTTCCATATGTGTACATGTATCATTTATTTTAAGAGCCTTAACACCATTTGCCTCAGATTTTAGAGTGCTTCTATCTTTCAGAAGTCCCCTAACCTATACAAGTATTTAAAACAATATCAGCATGATGAAACGGAAAAATAATGTGAACATAACCAACATGCTTCCAAATGTAGAATTACCGCTTGCAAAATTCTGCCAGCTGCATCACCTTCTAATGCCCTCAGACCTGCAGTTGCCTAAGAAACATTTAAAGTTCCAGATTTCAAGCAATTTAAAAGACTTAAGGGAAGCTCGTATAATCTGCCTCTACATTTAATCCTTCATATTTACAACCCAATAAAACAACCACTGCCACTCCACTTCCTTTTTATTCTCCTTCCAAACAGGTTTTCACACGTATCGTACCCTAAAGGGAAAGAGAAGAAAAACTGCAATTCATTTATTTATTTATTTTCCTGATGGCATGAAACCCTGAAGGGAAGCTCGTATAATCTGCCTCTACATTGTCCTGTGTCAAACCTTCTATAGTAAGGATAAACTTCATACCAACAAATAGGATGATCTTTAGCATGTGTAGGACTACTAAACTTAAAGATTTGATAACAAAAAACTAAGGTAATTTGTGTGTGCATATCCATATATGACATATGTACAAAAGGCATTCAAAAACCAAACTCACTTGGCTCGCTCTAGCGCCAACTCTGCCTCAAAACTTTCTCTCCATGCCAAAAATGTATCAACAGTAACAGGCTCTCAAACTTCAGCAGCATTCTGATTTGTGATATAATTAGCACAAAGCTTTATGTTCTTCCTCTTGTTCAGCAGACTTACCAATTATCATTAACAATTCCAAGCAACGATCATGAATATTTCTAAAACAGCACAAACTAAGTCCCTAAAATTGTCTACCAGAAAAACAACCAAGCTTTTATGTAAATATGATTTGTCCAAAACTCTGGCTGTATAGAAAACTAGCATAGTATATCTTTGGAATCTTAGCACTTTTAATCCTACATTCACGGTCGTGACAACATAAACTGATCCTAAATTCACAGTTCAATTAGTCCAACACTCTAGCCATTGTTAGTTGAGATTCATTTGACACAGTGATAACATTGCAAACCAAGAGCTTTGCTTTACACCTTTTATTTTTCTAGTAACAATAACTCCATATCTTACATGCTTCTCTCATTAGTGCTTAGACAAGAGATCCATTGATGACTGTCGCGACCGTTTTTTAATCGAGTGTATGAAAATAGTCTGACATTATTTTCTTTTTCCAAATCAAGGTTTTTCATTTAATCCTGAAAATTAGGGTTTTCATTTTAAATTGGATTTCCCTTTAATTTTGAAAACAATTTGGAGCCGACACCGGTCACTAGATCGGACACCATAAAACAACCAGAGATTCATTTGTTTAAAGTTAGGGTGTGGGAGTCGGTTACGTGTGGGAAAGGATTAGCACCCCACAAACGCCCGTTTTCGGTACCTTATTAATTTCACGTGGCATTTTGGCATTTCGAACAGTAATTTGAATTTAATTTCTCCATACTTATTAACATGGATTTAAATTCCAAATGGAAGTATCCTTCTATAAGGAAATACATTTTTAAACGAATATGAGTTTGGAAACATCCAGTTGCTTTAGGATACTTCGATTCATATTCAAAAATATATCCCAACATAAAAGGTTTTTTAATGCATGTCCAATTATTTTCTTGTTAATTTTGATTTCTAACTTAACCGGGGCTTTAATTAATTGAACTCATTTAAAAATCTATGAATATTGCTAAACTTAGGGTGTTTATGAAATGACACACAATTGCTTGAGTACTATCCATATTTAACCCTAATTTAACAATATTCCTATTTATTTAATGATTCTAATTATTTAAACCTAATCTTAATTAAACTTTAACTATGTGTAACTATCATGTTCTAGGTTCAAATGAATACCAAATTTCAATTAAAAAGTCCCCTTGGATAACATCTCATTACAATAAGACACTATCCAACTCAGGACTTTAAAATTCCATTTTTGATATCCATTTTTGCTACAATGATCTCTCTATTTAATTATTGAATTTAATTAAAGAACCTAGTATCTAAGGCCCTAAACGATTAATAATCTAAACAATTTAATTATCTAAACAATTATACTATATGCTTTTCTTTAAATCATGCAACACTCATATAAATTAAACAATTAACAACAGGGCTAAGTTGAATTAAATTGTAAGCTAAAGAGCCAAATTACAAAGGTTTCGTTACTAAATTGAAAGAATTGAGAACTTGCAGCCCAAAGCATAAAAGAGAGCAAAGAAGGGCGCGGATCCTAGGTCCGACTCGAATGAAAACACGCGGATCCTAGGACACGCTCGCACTAAAACGGTGCGTTTAAGCACCCGTATATAAACCCCTTTTTTGATTACATTTTTTTCTTTCTTCATTTTTTATATTTTCTTCTCTCTCTTCCGGTCCTTCTCTCTCTCTATTCTCTCCCAATTCAAACACAATAAACCCAGATTTCAGCTCCAAAAATGGATCAAAACGCTTGTTCATCCCAAGTTCATCACATGTTCTTCGTTTTTTTACTCATTTTATCCACATAAACACTGAATCATCACTCCTTTTCTGTTTTTCAAGATCTAAGACCTTATTTCCCTAAGAACATGAACCATGTTCTTTATATTCTCCTCCTTCAATCCAACACCATTGTCCCTTTTCTACTTCGATTTGTTCGCCGATTGACGGAGGTGACGTCGGCCACCACCGGCCGTCACCTCCAGTCATCTCTTTCCCCACTCCAGTCATTGCTGCAACTCCGGTCACCCCCTAACCTAGCTCCGACCGTCGTCTTCCACCGTAAGGCAATTTTAGACCATCGTTCCGGAACCTTAAAAATCCCAAAATTCCTATTTTTTTATCCTAAACCTTACTCTATTGCCCGATTCAACAGAATCACCCATCTTCCCCACTTAAACTAACTACCCAAACCCAAGCTATCTCATATTTGACTCCAATGATCGTTGCAAAAATTCTCCGACCACCACAAACAAATTTCGACAGCTTCCAAACATTAATCAACCAAGATAAGGCCTTTCGACTTTCGTTGCTCCTTGAGATCTGATCTTTTTTTTTTTAACTTTTGACACATTTTGCTATTGCTTTCTAGCTTTAGAACTTAAATCTAACTTTATTTCATGTTTATTTGCAGTAAATGAATAGAGAATAAGAAGTTTACCTTCTCAACGTGCAAATGGAGTTTCGGTGAAGGTCCGGTTATCTTCTCTCGCGGGCTCTTCGTGTTCTGGTAAAACTCTTCCTCTTCTTTCTCTCTTTTCCACTAATGGTTGTAATAACTGCTCTCCATCCCCCACTAACTCCCTCTCCTCTTTATATAAACTGATGCAGGATGACATCAGTGAAGGGCTTGATCCAGGTGAAGGTGAATTCAACCACTCCCGGATTGACACGTGTACTATTTTGGCGGGCTAAGGATGCACACTTGTGTTTCTTTGGGCCCTTGTTATCAGATTTGAGTAGAAAACTTGTATAATGGGTTTTGAGCTGTATTTTGGGCTTTTGGTTGTAAAGTGGACACTAAAATTGTATTTATACATTATTTAAGACAATATTTATATTTATATGGCTTATGTGTATTTTATTTATTTAAGAAATAATATATCGTGTTTTGGTTCTCTTCCTCTTCTTTCTCTCTCTTTCCACTAATGGTTGTAATAATTGCTCAATTATTGTCAGTCTCCCACTAACTCTCTCTCCTCTTTATATAGGCTGATGCAGGATGACATCAGCGAAGGGCTTGATCCATGTGAAGGTGAATTCAGCCACTCCTAGGTTGACACATGTACTATTTTTGGTGGGCTGAGGAAGCACACTTGTGTTTCTTTGGGCCCTTGTGACCAGATTTGAGTAGAAAACTTGTATAATGGGCTTTGAGTTGTATTTTGGGCTTTTGGTTGTAAAGTGGACACTAAAATTGTATTTAGACATTATTTGAGACAATATTTATATTTGTATAGTTTATTTGTGTATTTTATTTATTTAAGAAATAATATTTCGTGTTTTGGTAAGACTCTTCCTCTTTTTTCCATCTCTTTCCACTAATGGTTGTAATAATTGCTCAATTATTGTCCATCCCCCACTAACTCTCTCTTCTCTTTATATAGGCTGATGCAAGATGACATCAGCGAAAGGCTTGATCCATGTGAAGGTGAAATCAACCATTCCCAGGTAGACACATGTACTATTTTTGGTGGGCTGAGGAAGCACACTTGTGTTTCTTTAGGCCTTTGTGACCAGATTTGAGTAGAAAACTTGTATAATGGGCTTTGAGCTGTATTTTGGGCTTTTGATTATAAAGTGGACACTAAAATTGTTTTTAGACATTATTTGAGACAATATTTATATTTATATGGCTTATTTGTGTATTTTATTTATTTAAGAAATAATATATATAGAACCCCAGGTAAAAATCGGTTATTATAATGACAAAAGTTTCGTAGGCACAAGCTATCATAGTTATGCGTCTGGAGCATAAATTTGAAATCTATCATTCCTCTCAAGTAGGAATCACCAGAAAACACCCCGGCAGGCATTAGGGCACCCGAGGCCGAAAGCAACAATCACTCTACAGGTCTAAACTGTATATGAATGCAAACATTGCATGATCACAAGAATAGAGGAAATTTAAACCACATAGTAAATGGCCACACCATCTTATGGATCTCTTACAACCCAATAAAACAAACCTTGCAACTCCACTTCCTTTTTTTCTTTCCAAACATGGTAGAGGGGAGAAGAAATAAAAATTGTAAATATGGAGGATTAAATGTGTAATTATACAAATTATTTTTATTTCGATGGTCAAAATAGGAGTGAAGTAATAATTTAGGGACTATTTAAGTAATTTATCCACTTTTTACTATGTCAAATCAGCCTCATGTTAACGTTTAACGGCAGCAAACATCCTAGTGACTAAAAGTTTACTTATCGAAAACGTAAGTAACCTTATCGATCGAATTTAAAAATCAGTGACCAAAACTGTACTCAACGAAAACATAAGTGACTATTGTAGTAGCTTATCCTTTTTTTATTTAGGTGCCTATTTTTTTCTTCTTCTTTTAGGTGCTAAAACTATTTTTTTTATTCTTTTTAAGGCCAACTTAGACACCTACTTTGATAAAATAATAATATTTTAAGCACCTGAAAGGGACAAAAAAATTTAGTCACTTAAAGGGAAAATGACATAGTTTGAACACTTATTTTAATATTAAGCCAAAATTAATTGATAATTTTTTCTTCTTCTTATTGTATGATTTATAACTAATCTTTATTATCTTTAAACAATAAATTTTACTTTTTTTTCTCAACAAAGTATGATTTTATTGGATAAAAGAACCGTACAAGAAAAATCAGCAAATATCTCATTAACACCTCCTTCAACCCATGTATAAAAGTTTTACATAATGTAAGTGGATCTTAACATTATATGTGTGTGAAATGAATGGATGAAATTAAACGCGGAAAATAATGACTTAATTTTATGAATTTCCTTAAAACTAACTTAAATCACTAATTTTTGAACTTTTAAATTTATGCGTTTCCTATGTATTTAGAAAAATTAAAACAATAAAAAAATGTGAATTGGATACTCGGTACCTAATTTTTCAGGTACTTGAAGTATGGACCAAAATATAGACTAACAAATATGCTACCCGAGAAACCTAGTACACGACACCTCGAGTACCCCGAAAGTCTAAGTACCCCAAGTAGCGACTTTTTTGAAAATTTTAATATGATATGAGGTTATCCCACATTTTATGAAAAATCGGATTTTGGGAAATTTCTTTAAAAATCGTGTTTTGAAATAGAAATTGGAGTCGCCACTGGTCACTTGGATTAGGTAGATCGGACACCGAAAATAAAACCAAAGATTCAAATGGGTTCGGGAGTCGGTTACGAGTGGGGAAGGTTTTGCACCCCCCACCATGCCCAGAAATCGGTACCAAATTGACTACCACCTTGTTAATATTAAATTTTGCGAGTTAAAGTGACGATTAAACCAAAATTCGGTTATACATGCGAGTAGATTTTAAGGACCCGTTATTCGAGAATAAACGAAAGACTACCACCACTACGACTGATACTAGCCACGTTTATTCCCAAATAAAAGGGTACCACATTGACAGTTTATATCCCAAATGCAACATATAACAATATGGCAAAAGCAACATGAATATGACAAACATTAACCAAGGCATGGAGTAAATGCAAGAAAAAATAATAAAGATCCACACGTCATATATATAAATATCATACATATATATGCGTATAAACCTATGTATATATATATAAACTTTGGCAGAAACCATATATGTATATAATTTTCAAACTATATGTTATATAATATATATAAAGCATGTAATATATATATGTAAATAAAACCATATATCATATATGAAATACATAGAATATATATATATATTAAAACTATATATTTTACTATAAAACATATATATGTAACGCAACCATATACTATATACTTTGAAAAATATGTATAATATAATATATAAATACCGTATACCATATACTATGTAAAACATATATTATACATCATAAGAACCATATATTGTATATTAATATAACATATAAATATATATCAAAGCCACATTATATATATTCATATCATAACAAGGCAAGAATATCAAGTAAACAAAATAAGGATTAAAAATTAAATATGCATGAGAAACAAAGGAAATTTAGGGTTTCAAGCTTGGATTTAGGACTAAATTAAACTAAACCTAAAATTTTGGAGGCTCAAAAGGATATTAAACCATTTAAAATGGATTAGAGGACAAAATTACAAAGCTTTGAAAAGCTGAAGGGACTGTGGTTGTAGTTTTGAAACGTGGAATGGCCACGTGTGTGAATAAGGAGAGGCGGAGGGATTTAAAATGAAAATATCTCAATTCCTTTTTAAAATGAGTATAAAGCCAAAAATTTTATTGAAAACTAAAATTTTCAACCATTTTTTTCAAAAAAACTCTCTCCCCTCTCTCAAATTTAGATGAACACCGTCGTGGTGTTCATCCTCGCCGCTGCAAAATCTAGAATTTGACCACCTCTGCCACGTCGGCCGCCACTCGCCTGTGGCCGGTGAACCTTAAATTAAAGCCTAAAACACCTTTCTTTTCCTTCCACAACCAGATCTGGCCTCAAATCCTTTAAAAAACGATAAAACCACCTCTTTTAAACCAAAAACAAATCTGAATATCTATTTTCTTCGGAATCGAAAATCCTTTTTGAAATTTTGTTCTCTCTTCGGCTCACCCGATATGACCGAAGAAGTAGAATGGCTTATCACCGGTGAAAAAGAACTCAAGCGAAGGACGAACACCCCACAGATCCGAAGGTAAAAGCTAACCCCTTTCCCCTTTTGTATATGCATGCACTGAAAAAAGAAGGAAATATACCTCAAAAGTTGTGTTTTTTTGTATTCCTTGTTCTTCGAAATCCCCCGTTGGGGTTTACAAAATGGTGTTGTGGGTTTCATTTATATCCCCTAATGTAAAATTATATTATTGGCTGCTATTGTCCTCTGAGATTGTCGAGAAATTCCCTGACATGTTATTTGTTTGAATTCATGTGCATACTCTGATTTTCTAACATTATTGCTTCTTGTTTGCTTATGCGACTTGGCTGCCGGAGAGGGAAGGGGGACTAAAGAGGATGTTGGAGGGTCATATGGGATCTAGAGTTGTCACGTGGGAACCACTCGCGCGTGCTGATGTAATAGCCCATTTTTGTCCTGGGCTTAGACCCAAATCAAATCCAAATCTAATAAAAATGTATGATAATAATAAATATGTTTTATTATTATCATTTACAAACCCAACAATCAAATAACCCTAGCCCATGACCCAATTACATAAACCTAACAAACCAATAGCCTATATCTGCCAAACCAAACCCGACACAAAACTCATAACTCGACCCAGATAAAACCTGAAAACCCTAACCCTCTTAGCCGCCACTGCCTTGTTGCCTCTTCACTTTCCTCGCGCGTGGCTTCCACGTGTGGCTCTTCAACTCCTGCATGGTCACCACGCGCGCCCCTTAGCTTCCCACCGCCCATCTCTGACCGACTGTCGCCTGCCACGCCTGCTCCACTGCCCAAACCTGCAAAAACAAAGAAAAAGAAGAGATTATATATCTTAATCATCATGTCTGGGCAAATCAATAATAAATATAGAAGATTTAATTTTCTATTTTTTATATGTATCAAAACGAGTATAAAAGCCTGTGCATGTAATAAAACGGTGGCTTTTGGAAAAAAAAAGAGAAAAGGATTCGAAAGAAAAAAAGGTGAAAGTTTTTAGATCTAAAAAATCCAGATTCAAGCTCTTTCGAATACAAAAAAGAAATAAGATACTCCAGATCCAGAGTTTCAAAAAAGGTATACATCGTTCTTTTATATTCGAATATAAATGCAAAATATAAAAAAATAGGAAAAAGAGAGTTTTACTCGTACCTTGGTTTGATCTCGAACCCCCACCACCATATCGCTATCGTCCATGGCTGAGGGTAAGCAAGCCGCTGATGTTTCCATCGAGCTTTTAAAAATTTTTAGTACAAAAAGTGGTGATGAACCTAGAAACTGAAGGAACAGAGAATAAGGGGAGAGAGGGAGACGGTTTGAAAAATAGGGGGATATGAATCTATTGAAAACTTTTTAGGTTATAAACACAAAGAAATGGTTTAATTACGCACTAAACCCCTCCGCCCCAAGCAAATTTATATTAGTGGCCTGTCGTATGGTCTAATTACATTTTTGGTCCCCCTCTATTTTAAAAATTCTCAATTTAGTCAGGATAATTAAATAATATGGGAAAATTACATGATGAGTCCCTCCACCCGAAAGCTTTTTTCAGTTTGTCTCTGCCGCATGGTATAATTACGCCACTGGTCCTTCGTAATTTAATTTGCTTTACAATCTGGTCCCTCGTATTTTAATTGTTGTGTTATGTTATATATTATTATTATATTGTTATTATTATGTTATCTTATTATTATTGTTGTTATTATATTTATTATTATTATGTATAGCATATTATATTTAATTACATTAGTAAAGTGTGTAATAATTTTATGTTAAATAATGTTCATGTTCATGTTACATTTTAATTATATTTTCAATTTCGTTCATATTTTGTTGCTGTAATTTAATATTCTGCTTCAAATTAATTGATCATGCATATAATTGTTGCATATAGTTTTAGGCCTTATTATTCCGGTATTCTATTGGGAGTGGCATCCCCCTTTCTGGGTGTCATCTCCTTTGACTACCGTGGATATCGAGGTGATTTTTAAACTGTCATGCATACATGCATTTTAGAAATTAAAATTTAAATTAATCTGATTTTTTTTTCCTTAATAAATACAATGCAGACCTTTAGGTACCAATTTTGGGTGTTGTGGGGGTGCTAATCCTTCTCCATGCGTAACCAACTCCCGAACCCAAAATTTTCTCTGGTTTTGTTTTCCGGTGTCCGGTCTACCTGAACCACGTGACCGGTGGTGACTCCGAATCTATACAGGAAATGACTTTTCGCACAAAAATAGTCGATACAGCTTGGCGACTCCGCTGGGGACTAATTTTTTTTTATAAAAAAGGAGTTAAGCCTTAATTTGGTTCGCATTCGTAATTATTAAGGAAAATAAAAATTCAATTTAATTTAATTTTTAATTTCTAAACCTTGTTTGCTAATTGCATAATGTTTGATATAAATTGTCATCATGTATTAGATTCAGAACCCCTAAGTGGGAGTGATTAGTTTGCTTCATGGGGTGTTCAGCTCCGTATAGTGCTATAATTCACTTCCGGAATCCGGTCCTTATATTTCGTGATGATCACGCCTCCGTATGGTATAAGGGTCGTATTCCCCTGAATCAATGTCCTAGCGATAGTTCGAGTACCGTTTAATTTAGAACTCAACCGCATATAGTGGACCGTAGGAACCTACCCTCTTTAGAGCCATGTTGGAATGCTGCCCATTTAGAAATAACCCTTCTAGGTTATGCTTTCTATGTATTTACTTTTGTTTCTTGTACATTTTTATACTTTTAATTGATTACTTTATGTTATTATTTGCTGCTTAATTTATTTATTTTTTTATTATTCAACAAATTCATTGTACTAACTTGCTTTTCTATGTTTGTTTCTTTTTCCTTTTCTTTTCCTCCATTTAATTTGCATGTCATACCATACATAGGCGCTGATTCGAGAAAAGTCCATTTTAGAAGGCATTCGACATGGAAGAGAGGTTCTATAAAATCAAAAGTAATAATGCTGAAGTATGGGGATGGTCTGAACGATACAGATGGAAAAAGGGGACAGCTTGATGGCAACACATGTGTCAGAGGTTATCGAGCCCACTTTGATTGTTTCACATCAGAATGACCTCTATCAACTGAGAGAAATATGGCAGAGTTGGGGTTCGGATATGAGGGAAGCCTTTCAACAAGAATTCAGTGACATAGCTCTCCTACTAGACGTGTAGAAAGATATGCATTTGTTTAGAGCCTTAACACAATTCTTGAATCTGGGTTACTGTTGTTTCACTTTTGGGAAGGTGGACATGACTCCCACAATCGAGAAGTATACTGCCCTGCTTCGTTGCCCGAAATTTAAGGAGGGAAAGAACTACATCAAACCCAAAGACCACCCGCCTTTCCTACAAAGTCTACTTGACATCACCAGGATGAGCAACGAAGAAAGATTGCAAGAGGAGGAAAGACTAACTGCATAGCTTGGGCACATATCCGAGAGTTAATCCATCAACACCCTGATCCACCGAAAAAGAGGTACTTGTTCGCTTTCAGCATTTATGGGATGGTCATCTTTCCCAAAGCCTTGGGGAATATAGATTACACCACATCAGATTTGTTTAACAAACTCAAAAGGGCATTAATCCAGTACCAGCTATTCTAGCAGAGACTTTTAAGTCACTAACCGCATGCATGGAAATGAGAGAAGGCAAAGTTTTGGGGTGTGTACCACTATTGGAAATCTGGATCTAAAGTCACTTTTGGGACTTGAAATTTTCCTATCAAATGTGTCTCACCACTTTCTCTCCAATAAAAGTCTTTTTGGAAGAGTACCAAGTCGAAGCTATGACTGAAGATCAATGGAAGGCCGCCTTTCGAGACCTCTGAGATGACACTGTTAAGTGGAAGGTACCTTGATTAATCTTGACTGAGTTCCTCTACCGTTGTGGAGAATACGACTGGGTACCATTGCCCGAAATTTGGGGAGGAACTGGATATTGCCCCTTGCTAGTGTCACGCCAATATGGTTCAATGCAGTTTATTCCTGCTACTTAGGTTTTGACTACTTCTGACTTTAAACACGAGGATGACAACTACAAAGCAAAGGTCAAGAATATACATATGATTGAGATCTATTATTCGCTGATCACTCCAGGTTACGAGCAATGGAGACTCACTCGGCCTAGAAGAAAGTATTATTCTAGGAGAAGACAATCTAACTTGACTTAGAAGTTAGAAAACGGACAAGGAGAAGAAGTCTCCTAGTGAGTCTCTTAGCAAACAAGCAATTGAACTAAGCTCAAGTGGATACAACAAAGATATATAAAGACAATTACATAAAATACAATGTAACTTGAGCAATGAACATGGAAGATGTCTTTAGAACAATTCGGATAGTTTAGACTATCATACCAAATTAATTAATCGTTGTAAGCATGGATCGCATGATATAATCGTTGAAATTAAATAAGGACTATGATGATTTGAAATACATTAAAGAACTAAGTCCATCAATTCAATTAGTAGCCACTATAAATTCAACTTACCTATAATCATTTCAATATCAACTTAGCTCATTTATGCTCAAATTTTAGTATTATGCACATGACTAAGAAACCAAATTATGAAATTTATATGCAAGTGAAATGTCTCCTACTATGAGGCTACATCAACCGAAAGCTCCACCAAAGCTACTAGCAAGATCAACCAATTTATGAATATCAACCAAGCACAAAACAAATATATATATATATATATATATATCTTGAAATTGTATGATTACAACCCACCAAAACATTCTAAAGGTTCATAAGCCTAGACTTCGAGTTAGTGCCACCTTCTAGGAGTTTACATAAACAAAACATAATATACTTGTGTTGCCTTGAGTGACTTTGCAAAACCTTTCCCAAGTTTGATCAACAGTCAAACCCACCTGTACAGATATCAGGGTGAGTAGTCAGATTTTAAAACTCAAAATTTAATCAACAAAAAGGTAGATACATGCACCCAACATTATAAAGTAATAAGCTTATCTTAAGTATAATTATAACAAAACATTAATAAGATTCTAAGAAGACTTCATCAACATGCAATTGTTATAGTTGTTCACTTTAATAACTCAACCTATTGTAAGCAATCTAGGATATATAATTCGATCATGACCAGTTAGGAAATCTAAATGAACAATATTTACTCCAGCACTATCAGGCAATGGCAACATCTACCATTGGAACATATAATCATCCATCCAATCAGACATTTTCAGGCAATGGTAACATGTACCATTGAAACTTGTAATCCAATCAATTAGACATTATTAGGCAATGGTACATATACCATTGAAACATGTACTATTTCCAATTAAACACTATCAGGCAATGACAACATTTTCCATTGAAACATATAATCCATTCAGTTAGACAATTTCGGGCAATGGTAATATGTACCAATAAATCGTACAATCTTTTCAATTATCTATTCCATATACTCCTAAATTATTCGAGTACTTAACCACATGTGCAAGATGTTATATTAAGCAATATAAACAACCAATTTATGCTTATGTTCATAGTTATGAAACAGTTATTCATACATAAATACCTGGACATATTCACCACAATAAGCATTGACAACCCAAAGTGAGCGTAGGTGTGCCATGCTTCATAATATAATCGAATAGCATAATTAAGTCAATCATCTATGCTTAATTTAAACATAGCACACTCACATATACACTAAGCTATCCTTGGTCGTGGATCACAACTCCCTTCAACTTTTCGTCCTCTTGCTCGACTCTTTTCTTGTCTATTTTCAGTAACAATTCAATAGTGTATTAAAATCATTTCATATTCACTTAAATCTTTTACTTATCTATCAAATGTATGCTCGAACAGGCCCTTAAACTTGAATTTTCAATGTTTGCATATAATTATTCCATAATTAATCTATTTCAATCATGAGGCATATCATATTCGTACCGAACAACTTTTCCCCTTAACATATACAATTCAAATATGTCCACTACTCTACTATACTCTTTGATTCATTTAAACAACCTTTTATCAATCACGTATGTATATCCGACTACTACTTAACTACTTATCAGGAATTAAGTTATAACTTAGTGCTTTTCTTGACCTTAAACTATGTTTAGTGGAGTAATCATCCCCTCTAATAACCCCACAAGGTGCTGCCCGAAACAGAGCAGTCTCTAACTCCTATTAAACTCGTTTAATACTTATAGAAACTCAATCTGACTATTCCCCTGTTTTAGCTTTAATTACTACATTCTTATAGCATCTTACAACCATTACTTTAACGTCAATTCTAGGCTTAAACAGTCCAAGGATTTCCAATTTGTTAAAACAATATCATTCCTAGTTATCAGTGAACAAACAACTTCCGAATTCTCTATAAATCCTCTATTTAGCATGGCATAGATTGTAATGAAATTTCCAGCATCAAGAACCACTTAATCAAATCCAAAATCGATACAACATCCCTTTTAAGTTACCAATTATGCTTCAATCTAATAAAATTACATTCTTATGCTACTTGTCTATCACTAAATTCTCTAACATGAAACAAAATTCTCACCATGCAATATCAAACTGTCCAATCTAATAATTCTACTTAATTCAAAAAGAATCTACAAGGAGGAAACTTACTTGCTTGACAACAATCAAAATTTTAAGCATCAAAGGACAAATTCTTAGATTGATGTTATCACCATGGAAATCTCCTTTCTCTCTCAAGTTTTTCTTCGGTTCCCCAAGCTAGAATGAAAATGATCATAAGGATTTGTTTGTTTGGTAAATTCCATTAAGAATCACCAATCCAACGTGGCTTTCTCTTCTTAAGCCACATGGCTTAATTTATTCTAATTATCACATTCGCATGCAACATTCCAATTTGAAAGGTTAACAATTTAGTCATTTCAATTTAGCATTCTAATTAGTAGTACCTTTTTAATTCAGTCACACATAGCATCATATTTTAGTCACCTAATTTGTTTCTCTACGGATTACTAAAGATTGCCCATTCTAAAACAAGATTTTAGGATGTTATACGGGTCAACGATATCATTCCTTCTGCAAATCAACAAAATGCTTGACCCTTGAGAGAACATATGAATGATGCTCCTTCTGATTTGGAGAAGGCTAAAAGGGCTCATGAAAAAGAGGTACACGTCTTAGAAAAACGCATCTCTGACTGGAAGCGAAAAATTATTTAACCTCGATAGATATGGAGAAGTACAAGCGACAAGGGAAAGATATCTTGAAACAAAAGAAGATACTCAAAAAATACCATGAAGAGTTGAGGGAGGATTGGCAAGAACTGAAGTAGAATTTCGAAGGAACAGTCTAGGTACCACTGCCAAAGAAGTAACCTTTAAGCTCCTAAAAGAAAGAAATAGGGCTAATAGCTACGCTCGAAAGTATAAGGCTAGCCAAAAGTAGATAGAAAAGAAGAAAAAAGAGTTAGAAATTATAACTCAAGAACTAAGAGCTCAGAATGAAGAATTTGAAGCCTAAATTATGCAGTTGGAGGGGCTTTTACAGGAATACCACAACCAAGACAATGCTGCTCGAGAAGAAAATGAGGTTTTAAAAGCAAGGGTGACCGAACTTGAAGATGCCCTTCGTGACTACAAGGAAAGACTTGTCTCTTTTGAAGGAGCCATGCAGAAAGATAACCATCGAATAGTGAATAGACTTCAACAAGCCAGTCAGCTGATTCGAGACCAGCATAGAGTAATGATGGACGTCATGGTGGCCCGACACGTCCAGGGTTTGGCAAGGGAAGCACATGAACTGCGCATGCGTGTCAGTTCAGGGACAACACTAGGAGCCTGAGTACATGCTTTACTTCAAGAAGTCGAGGTCTTAGGAGTAGAAGCTAGATGCTATATGTAATGTGTTATCTTTGCTTATGGTAATCAAACCTCTTTATCTAATGAAAGTCTTTCTAAGGATATCTAAGAATCAACGCCTCTATTGCATTCATTCTGACATAACATAACATTTAACCGTTTATGTTTGTATCTTGCATATATTATTATGAATAATTGGATTAATTATAAAGATATCATGACAGAAAGTTTAATTCAAACTGCAATCATTCCGCATCGATACAGTACTCGTTTGCAAACAAAGATAATGGAAGATAGAGTAGTCAACCTAGAATAAGGCCAGAAGGACCTTGAATCTCGTTTTGATCAAACTGAGCAAAACATCAACGAAAAGATTGCCCAGTCACAAGCAATAATTTTGGCTCAAATAGCTGCATTGCTTGGTAAAGGTAAGATTTCATATGACACCGTTGAAGAACAAGAGGGTACTACGACTACATTACATATTAGGGTTCAGTCAGAGACGCTGATACCCTAAAGGAGAATATACATTAACACTACTGGAACGCTTGCTAACCAGAAAAAAGGGCAACTGCAAAATAACTAATTGATTCAGAGATGGTCCATGAGGAAGAGATACCAGATCTGAACATAGTGAAAAAGATTAGAACTGAGTTGGAAAGCAAAAATGAAGAAAGGTTTCGCCTCTTTGCAGAACAACTTAGAGCCATCCTAGGGGTGGGCGAACAAGGGAGTGAGGCTAGCGACCCGATCCTCGTGTCAGATTTAGTCATCTCGCCAAAATTTAAAACACCGGATTTTAATAAATATGACGAAACCACTTGTCCTTCCGCTCATATAACCATGTATGATAGGAAAATGAAACCCTTTATAAAAAATGGGAAGTTGTTGATCTATTGTTTTCAGGATAGTCTGACTGGGTCGACAATTCGTTGGTATACGCAGCTTAGTCAGGATAGTATTAAGTCATGGAACGACCTTTCCAGAGCCTTTGTTGAACACTATAAGCATGTTTCTGACATGACCCTCAGTCGAGCTATGTTGGAAGGAATAGAACAACGACCAAATAAAAGTTTGCGCCAATATACCCAAAGATGGCGTGACATAGGGGCCCAAATTCATCCGCCCATTATGGAGCATGAGATCACTCCTATGTTTGTAAACACTCTGAGGGGAGCATTGTTTGACTGCCTGATAAACAATACCACTCAGAACTTTGCTGATTTAATAAGGACTGGGGAATATATTGAAGTAGCCATAAAAATGGAAGGGTTGATACCGGGGAAAATTCTCAAAAGCATTAAAAGAATAAGGATAATGAGGTGAATGTCGACAACACCTACAATGACCCTACAAACTTCACTATTTCTCAACCACAGCCTCATACTGGGAACACACAAGGCTCGAACAAGAAAAAAGATAGAGCACCCATGAAAGAAAAAGAGAAGATATCATTTACTCCTCTGTCGGTATCATACACTGAGTTGTATTCTCAATTGTATAAGTCCGACTTGGTTTGGCCAAATCATGTCACACCATTCAAGTCCCATTTCCCTCCATGGTACGGCGAAAATGCTCACTACGAATATCACGCTAGCGTCTCAGGTCATACAACAGAGAACTGCATTGCTTTTAAGAAAGTTGTTCAGAATTTGATAGATAAAGGGATTCTAAAATTTGATGACCCAAATATGACTGCTAATCCCCTACCGAATCACGGAGGGCGTATCATGAATGCCATTGAAGATGGAAGTAACAGAAGAGCTAAGAAGAGTATATCTGAAGTCAAGTCCCCTTTTAGACGGGTGTTCCAATAATTGTGCATAGCACGTCTAATAGAAAGAGGGATGGAAATAGTGCAAGAAGGATGTAGAGGAATTTGCAGCTTGAAGAATTCACCCCAAAGAGAGCGAAAGGTTCTAGACAGGAAGGACCTACATCTTAAAAGATTTTAAAGCAAGAAATTTTATATAGGAAAAACATATGCTATAGGATTCTAAGAAGAGAAGTTCTATATAGGGAGAACTCTCAGTTTGAAAAACCCACTAGGACGCAGAAGGCTCTATATAGGAAAAACCCGCATCATTGATAAATAAAGGCGAGAAGTTCTATATAGGGAGGACTTGCAGCTTGAAGATTTTGCCAAAGATAAACTGAATTCTATATAGGAAGAGTTCGTTTCTCCAAGGCTCCAGACAGAAGATGAGGGAACAGTTCTATATAGGAAGAACCGATGGCCTCGAGTTTCTAGTTTGAAGATTATGTCTCCCTAACAGATCTTCTTGTTTTGAAGATTTTGCCTTTGAGAGCGGTTGTACGAACCAACAGAAGCCCAAAGAGCAGGCGGTGGCTAGAGAAAAGAAACTCAGACCCACCCAGAAAAAAATGGTTATTCTTTTGTCTTTGCTCTATTCCTGTTACACATCAATGAGCAAAGAGGGGCAGCTGTAATAACCCATTTTTGTCCTTGGCTTAGACCCAAATCAAATGCAAATCCAAATCTAATAAAAAATGTTTGATAATAATAAATCTGTTTTATTATTATTATTTACAAACCCAGCAATCAAATAACCCAAGCCCATGATCCATTTACATAAACCCAACAAACCAATAGCCCATGTCTGCCAAACCAAACCCGACACAAAACCCATAACTCTACCCGAATAAAACCTGAAAACCCTAACCCTAATCCTCTTAGTCACCGCTACCTTGTTGCCTCTTCACTTTCCTCGCGCGTGGTTTCCACGCGCGGCTCTTCAACTCACGCGTGGTCACCACGCGCGCCACCTCAGCTTCCCACCGCCCATCTCTGACCGACTGCCGCTTGCCACGCCTGCTCCACCGCCCAAACCTGCAAAAATAGAGAAAAAGAAGAGATTATATATCTTAATCATCATGTATGGGCAAATCAACAATAAATATAGAAGATTTAATTTTCTATTTTTTATATGTATCAAAACGGGTATAAAAGCCCGTGCATGTAATGAAACGGGGGCTTTTGAAAAGAAGTGAAGAGGATCCGAAAGAAGAAATGTGAAAGTTTTTAGATCTAAAAATTCCAGATTCAAACTCTTTCAAATACAAAAAAGAAATAAGATACTCCAGATATAGAGTTTCAAAAAAGTTATACATTGTTCTTTTATATTCGAATATAAATGCAAAATATAAAAAAAAAAGGAAAAAGAGAGTTTTACTCGTACCTTAGTTTGATCTCGAACCCCCACCACAATACCGCTATCGTCCATGGCCGAGGGTAAGCAAGCCGCTGATGTTTCCATCGAGCTTTTAAAAATTATTAGTACAAAAGGGGTGATGAACCTGGAAACTGAAGGAACAGAGAATAAGGGGTGAGTGGGAGACGGTTTGAAAAATGGGGGGATATGAATCTGATTAAAAACTTTTTAGGTTATAAACACAAAGAAATTGTTTAATTACGCGCTAAACCTCTCTGCCCCAAGCAAATTTATATTAGTAGCCTGCTGCATGGTCTAGTTACATTTATGGTCCCCCTCTGTTTTAAAAATTCTCAATTTAATTGGATAATTAAATAAAATGGGAAAATTACATGATGAGTCCTTCCGCCCGTAAGATTTTTTCAGTTTGTCTCTGCGCAAGGTATAATTACGCCACTGGTCTTTCGTAATTTAATTTGCTTTACAATATGGTCCCTCGTATTTTAATTGTTATGTTATATATTATTATATTATTATTATTGTTATTATTATGTTATCTTATTATTATTGTTGTTATTATATTTATTATTATTATTATGTATAACATATTATATTTAATTACATTAGTAAAGTGTGTAATAATATTATATTAAATAATGTTCATGTTCATATTACATTTTAATTATATTTTCAATTTTGTTCATATTTAATGTTGTAATTTAATATTCTGTTTCGAATTAATTGATCATGCATATAATTGTTGCATATAGTTTTAGGCCTTATTATTATGGTATTCTATTGGGAATGGCACCCCCCTTTCCGGGTGTCATCTCATTTGACTACTGTGGATATCGAGGTGATTTTTAAATTGTCATGCATACATGCATTTTAGGAATTAAAATTTAAATTATTTTGAATTTTTGTTTTCCTTAATAAATACAATGCGAACCTTTAGGTACCAATTTTGGGCGTTGTGGGGTGCTAATCCTTCCCCATGTGTAACCAACTCCCGAACCCAAAATTTTCTTTGGTTTTGTTTTCCGGTGTCCGGTCTACTTGAACCAAGTGATTGGTGGCGACTCCGAATCTATACAGGAAATGAATTTTCTCACAAAAATAGTCGCTACAGCTGAGTTGTTCGATCAACTTCAAATCCAATCGATCAAGATGATGCGGAGCCATATCACCAAAAGAACAGCTAGGGTTTCTTTTATCAAGGCAATCTGGATCGTCAAATATAAATTATATCTGACGGCTGTAGTGCAGTTGTGCAAAGGGGAAAGCAAACCAACAAATTAGGGTTTTAGATTAGATTAGGTTACGGGCCTATTGGGCCATATTGTAAAATTATATTTTTTGGGTTTTTTAGATGTAAGTGGGCTGCTATATATATATATTATGGGCCATCTTTTATTTAATTAAGTTTATAATAATTTTTTGGCTTTGATTTTAATACATAATAGCAGTAATAATCATAATATAATAAATAAATAGTAATGATATATAAAATGAATGGCTAAATGAAATAAAAAAATGGGTTACAAATCCAAATAATATTAGTGTTTACAACTGCCCTTCTTTGCTCATTCTGGTGAAACAAGGATAGAGCAAAGACTAATAGCACTAATTCTATCCCACTTAGCTTTCCGAAGCTTTAGAGCTACAAGTTCTTCTCATTATGAACTTTTCACTATTTCGCCAAAGTTTGGAGTCTGATACTGCTTTTCTAATTACGAAATTCTTCATCCTCTGAGGTCCGAATCTTTTCTTCTCATTACAAAATTCTTCGTTCCTTTACCAAAGTTGCCGAAGCTTGAAGTTGTTCTTCTCATTATGAATTTCTTCACTCTGAAAATGTTGAAGCATGGACAGTTCTTCTCATTATGAACTCTCTATTCTTCTTGATAATTTCTTTTTATTACGAATTCTTTGGTTCTCTTATGGAAAACATGAACAAGTTCTTCTCATAATGAACTTCACATCTTCCCGCAAAGGCTAATTCGGAGGTTGAAACAGCTCTTCTCATTATGACCTACTTCATCTTTTCTGAGCGAGTTCTTCTCATTAGGAACTCTCTAATCTTCATTGAGTGAGTTCTTCTTATTAGGAACTCTTTAATCTTAATTGAGTGAGTTCTTCTCATTGGGAACTCTTTAATATTACTAAGGTTCGCTCCTTCAAGAACATAGTCATGGTTCGAAATCTTTTTCTAACCCTCGAATACCTTTCAAAATAGACAAAATGATTTTATGGTATGAATTAGCATGCTCCTAACCTAGGGATGTCTAACTACATATGATGCATGAATTGTGACATCTCAAAATTACTCGGACGCTTTCACTTTTAAGGTCGATCAATCTTGACCTTCTCATTGCTTTCTTCTTCTTCTCGATCTCTTTTGGCTTTCTACCTTTGCCGAATCTTTATCACTTGTCTCGTGTTGAAAGAGGACTACTGGCATTCACTGGTCAGAACATAACACTTCTCATAGTGTTCATTCTTGTAACACTGCCCCACTCGACCTAGTTTTAACTATTATCTTGTCTTTGACTCATCATGACGAGCTTTCCTCTATCTCAACACTAAGGCGAGCACATGCCCCCAAGTCCCTGAACTTTTCTCTTAAGTTCATTAAGGTTCATTCTTCATTTTTCTGAACCAATTAAAGCATTTCGGAAGAAACTTACATTAAGTCCCTGAACTGTCTAACATATAAAATCTTGTTACTATCCTCACCATAACCACTGATGGATTATTCCTTCATGTTAGGTCGATCATTTGTATCCACGACCTTGCATTTTGAATTTTATCCCTAAAGTAATGCAAAGAAATCTTTTGTTTATACATGCTAATTGCTTATCAAGATTTGAATGAGGGTGCTTTTGGATTAATATACAAGTCCTAGAGAACCAAAATCACAAAAAAGAATAGGATGCCCTGAATATCGAATGCAAGAGTACGTTGGATTCAACCCTTCAGTGATTATTTTAAGAATAGCTTGTGCCTATGTAGTCACTGACTGTTGTGGCAATATTTAGAAGTTGTGAAATTCTTCACATATTGCTCAGTTCATCCCCATGATTACCGTATTGCTTGATCCATTCAAAACTACTCATTTTAGTTCACATTATTTTCCCCTTCATAAATGTGTTCAAGCTTACCGGACTTGTTTAATCGGTAGAGTACAAAAATATCATTCTAAGAATAAAATTCTAAGTACATGTGTGTGTTTTTTATTGCAACTAGCCATTATCATATTATTATTACGCATGTCTTCAAAGACACATCTCTGACGCCAGTGTATTGGACAGGTGGAGCATAGCTCCTTATTAAAATTTTCACCCCCACACAGTTCCATTAGAGTGCTCCGAGACTTATTTGATTGTTCATTCATTCATTCATTCATTCATTCATTTTTTTTCATTTTCCTTTCTACTTTTCCTTTTGTTATTCTTTTTCTTCTTTTTTGACCGCTAGTTACAATCTATGTGTTCTTATTAGGACATAGAAGACTACACTTAGAATTTCAATTTCAAGCAACTCTACCTAGTTAAACTTGCCTAGTTTACTTCACTTTTTATGGATTTTGGAGATTTTTTTCATCATCGAACATCATCAAAGGAGTATTAGTCTTGTTTTTCACGCTTTACCGACCATAGTAGGTTGAGTAAGAAATCACACCTCATCTATATCAAAACATTTAATTGATCTTTGCATCAATATCACATCATGCACGTGATATCCGAGGACCTACGAGGGTAAGAAGGGATATATATGTATGTGCTCTTGATTTAAGGTCATTTAGAAATATGCATCCTTTCATTGAAATGATAATTCACAAACAACATAGGCCCTTACAAAAAGATCTTTGCTACTTTTGGGAAAAGGGTAGCAAAGTTAATTCCACACATTACTTCAAAAGAAAAATTAAAATGCAAAGAAATGGAAACAAGTCGACACTAAACATAAACATAAACATAAACATAAACATAAAAGAAACATGGATGCATTAAAACTCTCGACCACCGTGAAACTGGCCGTTCATCATAACTCTTTAAACTTCCTTGAATAACTCAATCTTCTTATTGTCCATCAATTCTTGAACCAACTGCTTGAACTCTGAACAACACTAAATCTCTTGTCCTTCATTCTGATGGTACTCACAAAATAACCCATGCCCATCATGCACTCTCTTCATGTCGTTCTCGATCAAACCCGCTATGCATAGCTGTTTGAACACCAAACTTAGAAGGGAACTTGATTTTTGACACCTCCATCTTTACTCTCTTCGCATCCACCTCTTCAAGGTCATTCACTCCCTAACCTCAATGATTTGGAAGTGGATTAGCCCCCACGTTGGGTCCCTCATACTCCACGATCCCATTCTTGATCATATTTTGCACGACTTTCTTGAATGCCATACAATTCTTTATAGTTTTCCCCGGTACTCTGGCATGGTACTCACCGTGTGCCTTCTCATCATACCATAGAGGATAAGGTGGTTGAAAGGGAGTAACATAATATGGTCGAACCAAATCAACCTCGTATAGTTATGAAAGACATCTTCTCATTGTCCTTCTTGGGAGCCCTAGCTTCTCTTCTATTTGAGCTTTGTGCATTCCCAGTTTCGACTTGAGGCAATGAGATTGTGAGGTGCTTAGGAGCCTCGTAGGTACTTGTGTTGTTCACCTCATGATCTCTCTTCTTGAATTACTTTCGAGCATTTTCTCCTCCATCAATTCTGCCAATCTTGATAGCTGTCTCAATACGTTCACCGGTCATAACCATAACTGAGAAATTATCGATAGGGTTACTTATCATGTGGTCATAGAGGGTCCCTTTCAAAGTATCCACGAACATGGGAGAAATCTCACTTTTACAAAGTGGAGGTTGTACTTGTGCTGCCACATCTTGCCAACGCTGGGCGTACTCAAGAAGGCTCTCATTGTGCCTTTACTCCAAACCTTGTAGCATGAGTTAGTTTGGGACCATATCAGTTATGTGCTTGTACTGATTTGTGAAAGCCTTGGCCAAATCCTTTAATGACCTAATTTGAGCATGGGTTAACTGATTGTACCACCTCATGGTGGGTCCCGCTAGGCTGTCTTAAAAACAATGAATTAGCAATTTCTCATTGTCGATAAAACTTGTCATCTTTCTATAGAACATGTTTATGTTGGCAGTAGGGCAAGTAGTCCCATCAAACTTCTCAAACTCCGCGTCTTGAACTTGGGTGGAATTTCCAAATTCAGAACCAAATTGAGATCTCTAGCATTCATTCCATATGACTCATCTTCTTCCTCTTTTGTTTGGAATTTCTCTTCAAGATCCTTCCATGTCTGTTCTAGTTGCTTCGAGAATTCTGCCTTAACCTTGTTCAATTTCACCAACTCATCTAAATCTAGGACATTGTCCCCAAAATTTTCCCCTTGACTAAAAATCAAACCCGATAGAGCATGGGTAGAGGCACCCGCCTGATGCGATGTTGTCCTATCTCCTTGAGTAGCCACCCCTTGCGGGGGCCTAGGGGAACTAGTGACAAAAACGGGGGAATATAAGGGGTCTCTCATGTTCTGACTAGGGTTTTCAACAGATTTTTTCCCTTGTAGGTCTTTCGTTTTCTTAAGTCTGATCAACTCGGATAGTTCTTTCATCATGTCTTGTTGAGATTTGATTATGGTGTCCCTCAATTCTTGCTGAGCACATTCCAACTGTCATCTCAAATTACTTCCAACTTAGCAAAACTTTCCTCCATTTGCCTTTTCTGGTGTCGGGAAAAGTGCAAATGCAAAATCTTTGATTACTTAAGAATTCTGCCACAGAACACCAACAATTAATTTCCTTGCTTTATTAATGCAAGATATATGTGCTATGAAATGCGTGAGATAAATGGTAAAATAAAATAAAAACTAGAATGTATTCAAATAAATGTATTGATTCTATAAATGATCACCCTAGAACAACTTTCATTAAATTGGAAAAGGTTCTCATTACAAAGCCCATAAAACAAATTCCTACAAATAGGCTTCGACCCTAACTTCCAACTCTTCGATGGATTCAAGTGGCTGGAAGAATCTCAATCCTTTTTTCTGTCTCTAAGCTGATGTAGGGGCAAAGGGTTCTTACTTCCGCGGCTGACATCCACACGTGTCTGGCCGTCTCTTGAATTTGGTTCATGACTGTCATCTTGAACTGATCTCGGTCCTCAAAAACCTTGATCCATTTCTTCTTCTTTGGGAGTGTTTGTTGTTCTCGCTCTAAGAATCCTCTTAACGGAGAAAAGCTCGATGAAAACATGTCGGGTAATACCAAATTAAGCGTCTTCAAAAGAATGAATTCGGAGCAATGTCAGACTCCCATGTAGTCTTCCTCTCTCTTGAGACACCTCCCATCATTATGAAAGATTTCTACTCAGACAACCAACTTTAAATCAACACTTTTATGTCATGAGATGTAGATTCAACAAAAAATGCAAAAACACAAAAAAAGTATCGGATAAAAAAATAGATGAATAAATAGAGCGGAAAATTAAACAAACATAGCATCAGATAAAACAAGCCTATTTGTATCCCATCTAAAACACCTAGGTTATCCGTATGGCTCTAAGAGGGGTGGGTTTTCTATATTCGCTACAAGCAGTTTTGGTACTAAAAAAGGTACCCGAACTATCCTCGATGTCCCCTACTAAGGGTAGCAAGGCCCCTGATCATCACCCATTATAGGCTCATCTCAATCGAGTTCAATTCAGGGGACCATTCGCTATGTCCATACGGGGAAACGATATTTCCACGAAAACATAGGGTACTCGAGCCCCGAAGGTACTTACTAGGCCCATACGGATGAACGATATCCCTACGAAAGCACTAGCATTTCCCCCACTTAAAAGGACGGGTTTATATGTCAAATTTTAAATGCGTTAAAATAAACTCGCACTTATAAGCAAATATCAACTTAATTGTCACTTTAACTCGCAACTTCCAATATTAATAAAGCAATAGTTGTTTTTCTTTGTTTTTGGCCTGACTTTCCCTTTTCATAAAAACAAAAATTTCAAGTACCTAGCGGAGTTGCCATGCTATAGCGACGTTTTTGGAAAATTTAATATGATATGAGGTTATCCCGCATTTTATGAAAAATCGGATTTTGGGAAATTTCTTTAAAAATCATGTTTTGAAATAGAAATTGGAGTCGCCACCGGTCATTTGGATTAGGTAGACCGGACACCAAAAATAAAACCAGAGATTCGAGTGGGTTTGGGAGTCGGTTACGAGTGGGGAAAGTTTCGTACCCCTACCACGCCCGAAAATCGGTACCAAATTGACTACCGCTTTGTTAATATTAAATTTGGCGAGTTAAAGTGACAATTAAACCAAAATTCAGTTACACATGTGAGTAGATTTTAAGGGCCCCGTTATTCGAGAATAAATGAAAGACTACCACCACTATGACTGGTACTAGCCACGTTTATTCCTGAATAAAAGGGTATTACATTAGCAGTTTATATCCCGGATGCAACATATAACAACATGGTAAAAGCAACATGAATATGACAAACATTAACCAAGGCATGAAGTAAATACAAGAGAAAATAATAAGGATCCACACGTCATATATATAAATATCATATATATATATGCGTATAAACCTATGTATATATATAAACTTTGGCAGAAACCATATATGTATATAATTTTCAAACTATATGTTATATAATATATATAAAGCATGTAATATAAATATATAAAATCATATATCATATATGAAATACATAGAACATATATATATATATTAAAACTATATATTTTACTATAAAATGTATATATGTAACGCAACCATATACTATATACTTTAAAAAATATGTATAATATAATATATAAATACCGTGTACCATATACTATGTAAAACATATTATAAATTATAAGAACCATATATTGTATACTAATATAACATATAAATATATATCAAAGCCGTATTATATATTCATATCATAACAAGGCAAGAATAACAAGTAAACAAAATAAGGACTAAAAATTAAATATGCATAAGAAACAAAGGAAATTTAGGGTTTTAAGCCTGGATTTAGGACTAAATTAAACTAAACCTAAAATTTTGGAGGCTCAAAAGGATATTAGACCATTTAAAATGGATTAGAGGACGAAATTACAAAGCTTTGAAAAGCTGAAGGGACCGTGGTTGTAGTTTTGAAACGCGGAATGGCTGTGGGTGCGAATAAGGGGAGACAGAGGGATTTAAAATGCAAATATCCTATTTCCTTTTTAAAACGAGTATAAAGCCCAGAATTTTATTGAAAAGGGAAATTTTCAACCAATTTTTCAGAAAAAACGCTCTCCCCTCTCTCAAATTTGGATGAACACCGCCGTGGTGTTCATTCTCACTGCTGCAAAATCAAAAATTCGGCCACCTTCGCCGCGTTGGCCGCTGGAGAGCCTTAAGTCGAAGCTTAAAACACCCTCATTTTCCTTCCAAAACCAGATTTGGCTTCAAATCCTTTAAAAAACGATAAAGCCCCTCTTTTAAACCGAAAAAAATATGAAGATCTCTTTTCTTCGAAATCGAAAACCCTTTTTGAAGTTTTGTTCTCTCGTCGGCTCGCCCAATATGACCGAGGGAGTCGAATGGCTTATCACAAACGAAAAAGAACTCAGGCGGAGGACGAACACCCCACAGATCCGAAGGTAAAAGGCAACTTTACCAAAATATGGTATCCAATTTTTTTTCTAGAAATATGGTACTTCTCAAATTATTTCCAACAATATTGTACTTTCTACAGTAAAGTGAAGTCGGATTGAAAGGATTCTGACTTTGAAAAGTGTTTTTATTTTTTTATTAAAAAAATTGAAGTCGGACTGAAAGAGTTCCTACTTTGAACAGTATTTTACACTGAAGTCAGATTGTATACCCATCGTCTTCAACATTTTTAATTAAAAAAATAGCATGAACAATGAAGTCGGATTGTATTCTCACCACTTTTACTGTAGTAAATGCTATAGATTTAGAAATAAAAGTAAGGGTACTATATTTCTGGAAAAAAAAGTTTCTAGCTTCCATATTCATGGCATTTCCCCAAGGTAAAAACTAACCCCTTTCCCTTTTTTGTGTATGCATGCACTAAAAAAAGAAGAAAATATACCTCAAAAGTTGTGTTTCTTTTTGTAATCCTTGTTCTAAAAAATCCCCCGTTGGGGTTTACAAAATGGTATTGGGTTTCATTTATACCCCGTAATTTAAATTGTTTTCAGAAAACGGAAATAACTGTAAAATTCTATTATTAGCTGCTACTGTCCTCTGAGATTGTTGAGATATTCCCCGACATGCTATTTGTTTTAATTCATGTGCATACTCTGATTTTCTAACATTATTGCTTCTTGTTTGCTTATGCGACTTGGCTGTCGAAGAGGGAGGGGGACCAAAGAGGACGTTGGAGGGTCATATGAGGTCGGAAGAGTTGTCACATGGGAACCACTTGCGCATGCTGAGCTGTTCGATCAGCTTCAGATCCAATTAATCAAGATAATGCATAGCCATATCACCAAAGGAGCATATAGGGTTTCTTTTATCAAGGCAATCTGGACCGTCAGATCTAGATTAGATCTGACGGCTGTAGTGCAACTACGTAAAGGGGAAAGCAAGCCAACAAATTAGGGTTTTAGATTAGATTAGGTTACGTGCCTATTAGGCCATATTGTAAAACTATACTTTTTTTTTGTATTTTTAGATGTAAGTAGACTATTATATATATATATATATATATTTATGGGCCGTCTTTTATGTAATTCAGTTTATAATAATTTTTTGACTTTGATTTTAATACATAATAGCAGCAATAATCATAATAAATAGATAGTAATGATATATAAAATGAATAATAAATGAAATAAAAAAATAGGTTATAAACCCGGATAAAATTAGTATTTACACCCCATATTTGAATACCCTAGTTGATAGAACATTATAAATATTTGGGTAAACTACATTAGTGACCACCAAACTAATTGGGGTACCTATTTTGACCACCGAACTATCGAAATCGTCAATCAGACCACTAAACTTATTAAATTAACCTATTTTGACCACCGCCGTTAAAAAATTAACGAATGGGTGACGTGGCAGTTAATGAAAATTTGTAAAATTACACATTTACTCCCTATTATTTACCTATAATTTCAATTTGGTCCTAATTTAAATTAAATTAATCATACAATCGGATAACGACACGTGTCACCACCTAGTTGGAGGAAAATTAAAAAGACAAGGAGTGTGTTTAAAGTGGTTTGAACCTCGCACCTCTTGGGTAAAATACCCATGCCATTACCAGTACGCCAAACCTTTTATATTAATACAAATTACACCCTTATATACATATCTTACAATACTGTAATTGTTAGAGAAAAGGAAGTAAAAATGATTGAGAGGGGATTCGAACTTAGGTTATTTGGGATGTGTAAAAATATACAAACTGCTAAATTAATTCAATTTTTTTAGTAAAAAATTAAAATATTTTAAATATATTTAAAGTATAATTAAAACAAGATTTAAAATGAAAACAAATTTATGATTTTTATATTTTTAGATTAAATTGAATACTTTTTTCACATTTAGTTTAATAATTTCATATATATAATATTGAAACGGTTTTTAAATTTAATTAATAATTTTAATTTCTCAAATTAATTAAATATCTTATAAACATGTATATTAAATATATACATTTTAATATATAATTAATGAATTAAGGTATTTAATAAAAAATTAAAATTATTAATTAAATTAAAAAATTATTTTAATATTATATATATGAAATTACTAAACTAAATGTGAGGGAAAAAAGTATTCAATTTAATCTAAAAATATAAAAACTATAAATTTGTTTTTATTTTAAATCTTGCTTCAACTATACTTTAAATATATTTAAAATATTTTAATTTTCTACTAAAAATTTAACTTAATTTAGCGGTTTGTATATTTTTACACTTCCTAAATGACCTAAGTTCAAATTCCCCCTCAATCATTTTTACTTTTTTCCCTAACAATTACAGTATTATAAGATATATATAACATAATGTAATTTGTATCAATACAAATGGTCTGTCACAGTGGTAATTGCATGGATGTTTTAACCAATAGGTCCCATGTTTAAACCACTCCAAAGGAAAATAAATATATTAAATAAATTAAAATAAAAATTAAAATAAATTGTTCAATCGGGTGATGACACTTGTCGTCATTCGATTGGATGATTAATTTTAATTAGGACCAAATTAAAATTATAGGTAAATAACAAGGACTAAATGTGTAATTTTACAAATTTTAGTTAACTGTCACGTTACCCATCTGTTAGTTTTTTAACGGCGGTAGTCAAAATAGATCAATTTAATAAGTTTGATGGTCTGGTTGACGATTTTGATATTTCGGTGGTCAAAATAAGTACATAACTAGTTCGGTGGTCATTGGTGTAGTTTACCCTAAATATTTTTAAAATTTTAATTTGAAATTTTTATTTTTTTTTGAATTTTAAAAATTACAAATACTTTTAATTTTTTTATCTTAAGAAATATTCATTTTTTAAAATTTTCTAATAGATTTTAGTTAAATTCAAAGGGACTGTTGGTGACCTCAGTCTAACAATTCCAAACAAAGTAATAAGAGAGAAAGATGAGCGGAGCAGGGAAGGTGGTATGCGTAACAGGAGCATCAGGTTACATTGCTTCATGGCTCGTTAAGTTTTTACTCCAACGTGGTTACACTGTCAATGCCACTGTTCGTGACCCAAGTCAGTCCTAAATTTCAATCTTTCAATGTTGCCATGAATTTATTCTTTTTTTTATGTTTTATTTCTTGGGGATATCTTAAATTCTTCATCAGTTTTGATTTTTGTCCTAAAGATGTTTCTTTATTGAGGATCAACTGTTAGGGTTCTTGGTTTTACCAGGTTTATAGTCTGACAGATGTGAATGATTTGAAAGCTGGGCTTTGTATGTGCGTAAACCTATCTGGGTTGTTATTTATAAGAAGGGTTTGTGTTAGATTTCTGCTACTTGTGGGAAATCATCTAATTGCAGATAATACATTTTTTGTGATTTCAAGATTTCGTTTTTAAGTGATTCTGAGAAATGGAAGGAGGTGAAAAACTGTGAATTTTAAGCGTTTTTCTATCTGTTAGGAGGAACATTGTTGATCTTTATGTTCTTCTTTCCATTTATCCTTTGTTATAATCATTGGCAGGGTTAATTGTATTTGGTGGAAAATGCTATTGCTATATTCCCCAGTTTTTCATTCTGCAACTATTAAAAAGGCCTTTTTGTCATTGTACTGTAATACAATTCTGTTTACTGGTTACTTACCAATCGGCCTTGATTCGATTCGATTAATATATTTGGTTTTCAGGTTCAATAAGTTGTTGAAATTTGTGGAAGATATATCTTTTGCGTTTGATTTTGATGAAACATGGTTTTAAGATCGAAATGTTTTTCCATGTAACTGTCCCATACACTTACATACAGGTGACCCAAAAAAATCGGAACACTTACTTGCACTTGATGGAGCAAAGGAAAGGCTCCATTTGTTCAAGGCACAGCTGCTGGATGAGGGAGCTTTTGATTCAGTAGTTGACGGATGTGTAGCGGTTTTCCACACAGCTTCTCCTTTCTATCTCAATATCAAGGATCCTCAGGTGCTTTTATTTCTCTCTGTTATTGCATATATTCATGTTCAGTATATAAATATTTGCTATTAGGCACTACCATTATGGTTCTTTAAGTAGTTGCTGATTTTTTTTTGGGATGTAGGTGAAATAGCCCTCCGATGTTCATAAATGTCATTAAACTGAACTTTAGTTGTCATATTGGCTCATATGCTATATTGTTCGACATGTTTTTCAACAAGTTTATTCTTTCTCAGATTTGTTCAAATCCCACCACCCTTTTCTGGAAGTTGTGGTTCTTAGGCTCATTTATATTGTTCGAATTTGAAGCTTGAACTAATTGTTGTTCTTTTAAACATGCTCTGGTTTTGCTTGAAAATCTTTTCTGTAAGCAGCAATAATAAGTTGCACTATGAATCGACTTGCAAATGGTGAAAAAGGGGTGGGGGCATGTTTTCTGTCTCGAGCTCTGTTAAAATGGTCTAGTGTTTGATTTTGCATGTGCATATGTTCAATCACCAATGTAGCAATGTAAATCCTGACAACAAATGGATTCTATGGCCCTTTTATTGCAGGCTGAAATGCTTGAACCAGCTGTGAAGGGAACACTTAATGTTCTTAGGTCATGTGCTAAGGTTCCATCTATCAAACGGGTGGTTATAACATCCTCAATTGCAGCTGTTGTGTATAATGGAAGGCCACTCGGTCTTGATGTTGTAGTTGATGAGACTTGGTTCTCAGATCCTACTTTTTGTGAGAAATCAAAGGTATGCAAACGTACTAACTTATAGAACATAGATATGATTATATGTGTGTGTATTATGCATATCCAAAAGATGTGGTACTTTAAGTGCATCATTTTTCTCGAGTCACCGAATGTTTGTCTTGTATTTTTAAGAAATCATATGTCAAAGTTTCCTTTTTGTTGTTTTTTTCTTCCTTTTCTTTTCTTTCTATAAAGTGTAGGCTTATTATTAGTTCACAGTTTCTAGTGCAGGACGCCTGAAATAATTCTTGCTAGCTTTTAAGTTCGTTACTGCCATAGTCCGAGTTACCTAAGAATTGGCAAAGCAAACATCATTTGTGGAATGGTTAAATTCAAATCTCTTCACTGTTTTTCTTTTTGTGATTAAATAATTATCTTCTTCTGATCTAACTTCAAACCTTTAATGTTAATGCTTATTTACTCCTTTTTTCTCCTTTCTGCTATTATGAATTTATTTTATGGGAATTTAGGGTTAAAACAGACATTGTAAATCTGTAATATGATGCTTAGTTCTGTTCTTTTTTAAGACATTCTGTCCTTACTGTTGTAGAAAGGCTAAAAAATGAGGATAACAGTCTTTTTTCATCAATTTTTCTTTTGTTTGTCTTCAGCTTTGGTATATGCTTTCTAAGACATTAGCGGAGGAGGCTGCTTGGAAGTTTACAAAAGAGAATGGCATTGACATGGTTACAATTAACCCAGGGTTGGTGATCGGACCTCTCTTGCAGCCGACTATCAACACAAGCGTGGAGCCAATATTGAAACTTATTAATGGTACTTTCCAACTAGATTTAGCGGATATGATATATCTGTTTTAACGACTATTGGTGATAAAGTGACCTTAGAAGTGAACATTTGCATTCTGAACCAAGATTTTATTTGTCTTACAGTTTTTTCTTATTTAATAACCAAAAGAAAAAGGGCAGTAAGCATCAATGCAAGACCTAGTCTGAGCATAAATAAAGTAAAAAATAAATGGCAAAGAAAACTGCATCTATAAAAAACATGGGCCTGCTATTTTGTAAATCTTAGAGGAATTTATAGAGCTTGAACAGAAAGTGTGTGAACCTATATCATTTTATGCTTGTGCCACTTAGGTATGAACTGCTTTAAGAGTACAGATACTGCAAAAAGTGTATGTCTGATCATGAGAATGTCAAACTATTGATACTTGAACGGTTATCGACTTATAGTTTCTTAAAAGTTTAAAGTATGGAGGTGCTGTGGATAAACATTTTAGGAAAAGGTGGCAAATATCAAAGCACATTTACTGTGTGCTAGCCAACTTTGCGTAAATTCAGGTTCAAGCTGTCTGAGTAATAATATTCAATCTGGTTACTTGCTCTTGTTCAAAAACTTACTTTAATTAATGGTATAGAAATGCTTTCTTGTTTTGAATATTGGGTCATTTTCATTTTTGCAATAACAGAAGTTGCATGCCTTTTCTGCTTTGTTCTCTAATCTGTGTTCAACAGAAATGGTGACTATTTCTTGCAGCGTAAAGAAAAAGTATTTTAAGAAAGAAAAAGAAACATAATTTTGAATAGTTATCTTATTGAGTTGTTTCTTGCAAAAGTTATGGATGCAAATACAAGTCATAATTAACATTTGACTGAATCTCTAAAATTCTTCTGTTTCTGCCGGCCAGCATGCTTAATTCTTTCTCCTAAACATTATTGCCTTTATTTGATGCAGGGCCTGAAACATTTCCAAACACAACATATAGACTAATAGACGTTAGAGATGTTGCCAATGCTCATGTGCTAGGATTTGAAAATTCTTCAGCTTGTGGAAGATACCTTTTAGTCGAGCGAGCTGTGTTCTGTTCAGAAGTTGTGGAGGCTTTGCGCAAGCTTTACCCTTCCCTTAGCCTTCCTGAGAAGTAAGTCTCGAGGATATAATTTATTGCATGTAAACTTCAAATCTTTGGCTGAAGAATCTAAGTTTCAGTTATGTATCAGCTCTGCCTATTGCACATTGTAATTTGTGTTTATATTTATTATTCATTACATAGATTACATTGCCATCCAATTTGTTTTATTTTGGTCTAATGATCTAAAAGTCGGGAAGAAAAAGGCACTCAAGTGAAGACATAACTGATAATCCCTCGTTCTGGGATCAGGGAGGAGGGATGTTTTTTCAGTTGTAGTCCTTTGTTTATGTATTATTAACCGAGCAACTAATTTTTGCAGATGTTCCGATGAAAAGCTAGGCGTGCCAATCTTTCAGGTGTCCAAAGAGAGAGCGAAAAGTTTGGGCGTTAACTTTACCCCTATGGAGGTGAGTCTGAAGGATACGGTTGAAAGCTTGAAGGAGAAGAACTTCTTTAGTGGTTGAATCATGGTAAGTGTTAGCCAGTGCGGCAAATTACTGTCGATAACTGGAGACTTCCCTTTTAGGAATTAGTTCATTATGGATGTCAAATGTGCTGCTGCTGTGTTGGCTGCTGAGGGAAACTTCTTCCATTCAGTAAAACTTAAGAAGCTTATGGAACTTGAAGACATAATATTAGATCTCTGAGGAATTTTAAAACTCCGAAAACAAAAGCTGCGTTGTGGTGTTCTTTACATGTTGAACTCTATACAACTGATTTAGTATGTTCCCTTTCAAACTTATTTCATGCATTAAATTTCATAGACCTGTTACAGGAAAAAAAACAGAACAAGGCACTTAGAAGATTCATCTCTTATATTGAAGGCAGACATACATGATATAGGATCTTTTGATCTGTGATTAATGGATGCATGTGTTTTCTGTACAACTTTTTTCGCAATGTCAAGGATCGACGAGGTAAAGTCTTCTGTTTAACACCTTATTGCCTTCGCAAGGCTAGTTAGCCACCAATTCAAGGCTTCAAAACTCATACAGACATCATGAAGCTGCAAGCCAGAATGATTGACAAGACTTGGTGGAGAAACTCCATTAAGTCGAGCTCTTTGAGGGTGGCCAGGCTTGAATCCAAGTATTCTAAGTACTTCAGCAATGGAGGACTAATGTCTTCAATCAAGTTCCAAAAGCCATACCTGACTGAGGATTCAGAATTCATGGGGCAGAGTTGGGGAATGTGGATCATGAGCATGGCTCCATTCGCATTGTCACAATCGATTCTTTGCCACTGACAGCAGTTGCTTCTTTTCCATGATCCATAGTAGAGCTTGGCTTCAGGATCACCGAGGTCATATCCGAAGTTAAAAACAGCTTTGGGGTCCAATCCCGAGCCATCACAAGCAAATTCCCTTGTTATCAAACGCAAAACTGCCAACATAAGTCCGACAACAACCATGTCTTTCTCCATTTCCAGAAGAAATTAACAGTTGTTATTGTATTCAAGCTATGAACTTAATAAGAAAATCACCAGCTCTTCCATATATAGTCTGCCCTTTTCTTGGTAGGCAAGAAAATAAGAGATTCTTTGGATGCTCGCAAAATAAATTAACATCATTTAGCAAAGTCAAAGAGCCAGCCATATATATATTAAATACATTCCAGAGAATTGTTCAACACTTAATGTTGTAGATATAATATTATGTAATTAGTTTGGAGCACTCAGAAACCTCTTGGCAGTCAAAGGTTAATGATCTTATTGGAAAGAAACTTGCAGCAAGAACATGCAACTGCCAAGAAAGATTAATAAAGGACTTAAAAGTTGCTTGAAGTAATTGAACTTTTGGGGGGAAAAACAATTAATTTTCTTAAATTTTTGTTGCGCCCAATTAAGTCATTGAATTAATAAATTGAGTCGATTAAGTCTTTTGACTAAATTTGACAATTAATTTTTTGACAATTTTTTTTTAAAATATTATTGACACATGACAAACTATAATTCTGTCATGTGATATTAACAGTTTTTTTTAAAAAAACTACATGTTATATATATATATATTTTAGAATTTAGAACTTTTAAAATAAAATAATAAAATTCTAAAATTGTAAGTAAAAATATTGTAACATGACACGTTACACTAACTGATATAAAAATATTAAATTTAACAGTCAACTTTAGTTAAAAAGGTGAATTGATAAAATTTTAGAGTATAAAAATTTTAATTAAATAAAAAAATCAGCGATTTAATTAATTTTTATAAAAAATTTAAAAACTTACTATACCTTTAAACCTTAATAAAAATGTTCGTTTTTGGTAAACAACTTTGCTCGTACACCGCTAATCAGAAGTCAAGTTCCATGATTAGGTGTGCTTTGGATTCCCTTGACCGGAATGCGTGGATGCTACAATCATCCTCACTTCTTCATATTACAAAATTGAAGTTAACACTTCATTTGTGTTTAGCTTAAGGGTGGATGAAGCCGGGGTATTTGGTTAGATATTTCTCTTTGAGAAATTATTTGGCCAAATACTCCCTTTAAAAAATATTTAGAAAAATACCCCCCATTCGGCCCACGTAAGGATAATTCGCATCCTGCAAAATACTTTTTCCAAACTCGTATTTAGGAGGATGCGATTTTAGTCCGACGTGGTTTTTGTTATCCATTATTTTTGAAAAAAAATCAAGGAACTCGCATTTGTAGGACGCGAGTTCCGCGAGAATTTGAACATCGCGATAAACTGCCATTTAATAGTTTTAGATTAAATTAGAGTAATATTGATTATAAAAAGAGTGTTCAAATTAATGGTTAAAAAATTATTAACGGCGTTAAGGTTTCGAGAAACTAGTACCCTGTACGATATAATAAATACTCAATTTTTAATATGGTAAATGGTTAAAAGTAATGTGGTGTTTATAAATAATGTAGATTTGATTTATTATACGTTATTGATTTTTGTAAAAACTATTTAAAAGAAGATCGTTAAAAATAAAAATATACTTTATATATTATTTGAGACTCCGATATATCAATATCATTAGAAAACATTGCATACAACTCAAGCTTAAGGCCCGCCCCAAAAGGAGTCTATAGGTGAGATTCCACCATCAATTCTACAGTAGCGTCGTCCACAGCGTGGAATAATGAGTACGTTAACGGTTCTAACAACGTCTGCAATCGATACTTTAGCGGTTCTAACTTTTTCCCACGACCATGTGGAACATGTTTGTTCACTTCATTCATCAACTTCTTATACGTTAAGTTGTATGGCAACGGAAGCAATATAGCACTTGAGGACTGGAATACGATTCCAAGAGATTCATCATCGACTATCTGCCCATCGTAGTATACCAAAGCTATAATATTTTCTCGTCTCGGCATATTATATCGATCGAACTCTTTGCAAATAATATTGAAATGTAGAGTAAGAAGAAGAAGAACGAAGATGAATTGTGAGAATATTTGGAGACTGCGATGCTCTATTTATAGCAGAATCGGCGACGTTTTGGAATCGAATTCAACCAAACTCGTGTCTTATAAGACGCGAGTTCAGTGCAAATTATGGAATAGATTAAATGACAATAATATTGATTATAAAAAGAAGAGCGTTTAAATTAATAGAGTAATTTATAAAAAATATAGATTACACAAAGTTGTGAGTTATACCATTAAAAGCGCATTAATTATAAAAAGATTTTTAAAATCGTGCATGAATTATAATTGAAATTAGTTGTCAATTAGGCAAAAAATATATTTCAAATTAATGAAGTCAATATTATATTAAGAATAATGGAATACAAATAATGTATATAATAAATACTTACATTTTAATATGGTAAATAGTTAAAAGTAATGTGTTTTTAAAAATAATTAGTTAAATGGAATACAAATAGTGTATATAATAAATACTTACTTTTTAATATGATACATAGTTAAATGGAATACAAATAGTGTATATTTTATCAACTTACTTTTTAATTTAAAAAGTAAAGTTGATTTATCTTGTGTAAATGATTTTAAAAGAACTCGCATCATGTAGAACGCGAATTTTGTGGTAAATGGAACTCGCGTCATGTAGGGTGCGAGTTTCGTACGAATAAATTTTACAACGGTGGAAAATTTATTTACGCCGTTTAGGTTACAAAAAACTCGCACTTTGTAGAATGCGATTAATGGAACTCGCGTCCTGCAGGGTGCGAGTTTCATTCAATCCTCGCACCCCAACCGGTGCGATTATGACTATAAATAGGTCCCTACCCCACCCTTTTACCACACCAAACAGAATTCACTCTCTCTCAAATATATTTTCTTTCAATTTCTCGGTTAATTTCTCGTGTTGCATTAATGGCGGGATTGATAAGATTGGATCACAAGCACGTGTTCGACTATCATCGAAGACATGTAAGTTTTATCTAGTTTAATTTTGTTTTTATTTTATTCTATTATATATTTTAATTTTACATACGAGTATATTAAAATTTTTATGTAGTTTAATTTAAACTTACTTTTTTTATTTTTTAGGGAGGAGAGGAACGACGTCTAGAGGTATCTTATAATTGGATATCGAACTTACTTGACTCGTTGATCGCACCGTATTTAGCGCATGCCGAATTTCTGCATGCATCCAATATTATTGGAGGCGCGAAATTAGACATTGATTTGATCAACGCTCTTTTGGAGAGGTGGCGGCCAGAGACGCACACATTCCACCTTCCGTGTAGCGAGGTAGCGATTACCCTGCATGACGTTTCTTATATCCTGGGTTTGCCTATTGATGGAGAGGTGATCATCGGTCCCGGTACTTTTGATTGGAATGCCCTATGTTTGGATTGGTTAGGGGTTGTGCCGGAGAGTTTTGACAGTGGAAAAGTAAAATTGAAGTGGCTGCGAGATAATTTTAAAAATTTACCCACTGACGCGAGCGAAGTTGTGAGGAAGGTATAATTTTTTTAAATTTTTATTATTGAAATAATAAAAATCTGTACATATGCTAATATATTTTTTTCCTATTGTAGGCATATGCTCACGCTCATATTTTACAGATGATCGATGGGGTATTGATGCCTGACAAATCCCGCAACGAAGTACACACGATCTAGTTGCGACATTTGGAGGATTTTGAAGATGCCGGTAAACTGAGCTGGGGATCCGCTGTTTTGGCATGTCTGTTTAGGGAGCTGTGCAAGAACACTGATCCTGAGAAGTGTCAGATTGGAGGTTGTTTAACGTTGCTCCAGTCCTGAGCATGGTGGAGAATGCCGTTTTTACGCCCTCAGCTTAGGGAGCATACTCCATATGTTTTTCCACTGGGATGGAGGTGAAAAAAGGGTTTTATTTTAATATACAAATTTTTATAATTAAAATTTAATTTTTTAAATATACGTATTTAATTCTTATACGTCTTATTTTGCAGGTGGACTGGTCCTTTAACTCATGTTGGTGTTGCTCGCGATCTGGACCTTATCAGATAAGATATTGAGAATGAACCTGTGAATAATCATGTAACACTTTGGTGTATTTATATAAAATTTATTATATATTTAACTTTAATTATATATATTTTACAATTTTTATGGACATCATACGAGGATCCGGCAGTGCACGAGTGCATCCCAAAATTTTCAGACGAGACGGAACATTTTTGGACGACCATTGTACCACTCGTCCAATACGCCGTAGTTGAAGTCGGCAATTGTCCACCTACTGCCTTCTTGTGTAGCATCAACATTTTGATCAGCTTCTTTTCCTCCTCAGGCTATAACTTAGAAGAAATAATTACAGGCAATGTATTATCGGTTCCTAAGTATGCATATTTTAGTTGCTCTAGCAACTGTTTCAACTCAAGAATCAGTGGTTGTTCAATAGAGGGCTTTTCGAGCTTACCTTCCTTACCTGAGTAATCTAGTGGTTCAAAGTATGTACCTGGTCGATTGACTAGCCAATTTACCTCTTCTTGTTGTTCCTCATCGACCAGTTCTTCATACTCCTCAGGTTCCTCTTGATCAGCAATGTAGTTGCTGAAGCAACTAAATTCTCGTCGAAGTTAAACTCTGCTGTGGCATGAAGAAGTTGGCATTCTTCTGGATCATCGGCGTGCCTTAGTGTTTGGAACACATTTAGTTTAACTTGCTGGTCATTCACCCTCATTGTGAGTTCTCCCTTTTCAACATCAATCAAGGTTCTCCCTATTGCTAGGAATGGTCTCCCGAGAATGATAGGTGCATGCTCATCTGCTTCACAATCCAAAATAATAAAGTCAGCGGGAAAAATAAATTTATCAACTTTTACCGGTATGTCTTCGATTTTTCCCTCTGGATGCACATAGGATCTGTCAGCTAGCTGTAGCATAACTGTTGTAGGTCTTGCCATCCCGATTCCTAGTTTCTCGAAAACTGATTTAGGCATCAAGTTTATGCTAGCCCCAAGGTCGCATAATGCTTTCCTGACATAGTGGTTTCCATTGGAACAGGGTATTGTGAAACTTCTGGGATCCTTCAACTTGGGTGGCATACGATTGTGCTACATGGCCATGCATCCCTCTATTGCGGCAACTGTTTCAAACTCTCCTAGCCTTGTTCTCTTGGACACAATGTCTTTAAGGAACTTGGCATAGTTCGACATTTGTTCAATTGCTTCCACCAATGGCAGGTTGATGTGGACTTGCTTTAGGATATCAAGAAACTTCTTGAATTGATATTCTTGCTTTTGTCGCTTCAACCTTTGTGGGAATGGTGGTGGAAGTTAGATATCTTTGATCCTTTTATTGGTCTGGAATCTGATTGATGGCATTGCTGGAACAACTGGAGTTGCCGAGGCATCATCAACTGGGGTTGTCGTGGCGTGTCTATTGTTGGTTGTCGATGCATGCTTATCGTTGGTTACCGAGGCATGCTTATTTTCGGTTGCCGCGGCAATTCCTGGTTCATTCTCTGAGGTTTTGCCGCTGGGTTCGTCTTGATCTTTTTGTGGAGTTTTCTTTGGTGAGCGAGCTTGAGCCTCTTTAAGTTGTTGGTCACTTCTAGTGGTGGTCGCCTTACATTGCTCATGGCCAATTCCTCTTGCGACTTCAGTATCGCTAGGTAAACCTCCTTGCGGTCTAGTACTCAGGTTTTGAGCAAATTGTCTGACTTGATTTTGCAATGATTTGATTGCCGCCTCTTGGTTTTGCAATCTCATATCGGTCATGTTAATAAAAGTATCAGTTCTTTTTATGAAGTTACTATTCTCAGCCATATAAGATTAAGTTTTCAACATAAAAACATTGAGATAATTTTCCAAAGAACTAGATGTTGTCGGTTGTTGCTGCGGCAACTGTTGCCGTGGCATATTCTGCTGGAATCCCGATGCTTGTGCATTCTGATTGTTATGGTTTAGAGCATTGTTGGGATTGCTCCATGAAAAATTCGGGTGCTTCTTCCAAGTTGGATTGTATGTATTGGACATCACATTGTTGTTCCGGTTGTAATTCACCACATAGAAGCTGGATTCCGAATTCTGCATACATTCAGAAGAATAATGGTTACCACCACATAACTCACAAAAGGAATCCATTACCTTGACCTCATGTGTGTTGTTTGGTTTCTGCATGTGCTGGACCATCTTGGTTAAGGTAGCCAATTGTGCCGAAATTGAGACTGATGATCCTAGTTCTTGTATTGTGGCTTGGCGTCTAACTCCTCATCTTCTAGTAGAGGGGAATTGATAATCATTCTTGGCAATCCTATTTAGAATTTGCATTGCTTCCTCCGGCGACTTATATAGAAGTATGCCGTTTGCCGAGGCATCTAGCATCATCCTTGTTGGTGTATTCATGGCGTTGTAAAACATTGTTACTTGTGTCCACACTAGGAATCCGCGTAGGGGCATTTGTGTAGAAGTTCTCTATATCGCTCCCAAGCCTCGTACATGGATTCATCATCTGCCTGTCGAAAAGAAGTAATGTCGTTACGAAGCTTATCAGTCAAATTTGTAGGATTAAATCGAGCAAGAAAATCATGACAAAGATCGGTCCAAGATCCTATTGATCCGGCATGAATGCTATTTAAGAATGCTTTCGCCCTATCCCTCAGTGAATAGGGGAATAATCTTAATCGTAAAACATCGGGGGTCACTCCGTGTATTTTGAACGAGTTGCAAATCTCGAGGAAAGATTTAAGATGTTGTCGTGCATCTTCAGTTGTTGAGCCGCCAAATTGACCAATTGTGTTGATCATATTAAACATCACCGGTTTCAACTCAAAGTGGGCGCCTTCAATTTCAGGTGCGACAACTCCTGGATTAAGTCCATCAAGATCTTCTTCAAGATAGTCTCGAATAGTTCTGTTTCGTGCAATAATCACTCCTCCTCCTGTTGGAACATCTTGATTCATATTGCCGTCTTGATTAGCCATTGCTACTCTTAACCTTCGTCTAACTCTTTGTAAGGTTCGTTCCATTTCTGGATCAAAGGGATATTCTGATGTAATCGGTCTCGCCCTAGTCATATACCAATGCAAAACCAAAGTTTGTTAGCCCTTTGAACATTAAACAAGAAAAATAAAAAGTGCAAGAAAATAAAAACAAAGTCGCTATTGCCAGTCCCCGGCAACGGCGCCAAAAACTTGTTGCGCGTAATAAGTGCTACGCAGTTGTGCAAGTATGCACGTCGCAGGTTATAGTATAAAAGATATCGTCTCCACAGGGATTGGTGCCACTTCAATAATCTAATCTCTTGCACTGTAAAAAGTAAAAGAAAACACAAGTAGAAGATTATAGGAGTTTAAACTAATAACTAAACTAGAAAGCAATAAAGTAAAAGAACAAATAATTAAATGAGAGGGAATAGGCCAGGTTATCGTGATTTGAGGTGTGATAGCCGATTAGATCGTCTTGGTAAAAGAGTGCAAGGGCAACTCAGTTGCCGTGGCAACTTTCACAGTGGGGTTGCCTTGGAAACTAATCGATGGTTGCCTGGGCAACTACTTGGGCGGCTGGGCAACAACTTCAGAGTTTGGCAGAGCGTTCTTCAATGGTTTCTTCTTATCCCTAAGTCGAAACTCTAGCTATTTGTGCATGCCTTGATAATACACCCCTGCATGAATCAAGGGTGAACAACAACCAATCTTGCGTTCCTCTTAGACGTTGAAATCCTTAACTTATTGCTAAGCCGGATTAATCTTCACCATCAATAGATTTAATAAAGATCATACTCATTCGTTTCTTGAATCTAACTCTCCCCATATTAGATAAATAGATGAAGTTACGAGATCCTCTCCCAATTCACTCGCAAACAAGAATAAGAACCAAGAATGAGTAAACCTTGAATAGACGTGCAAACTCTTATTACCTAAACAAAATCCAATTGTTTCTCACAACCACAAAACACAATAACCTTATCCAAATAGATTTAGTTCATGGCTAGGTTCCAAAGAAACACAAGAATAAGAATTCCTAGCATGAACCTAATTGAACAAGAAAGAAAAAGATGAAGAATGGATGAAGCCTTCTTGTCGAGATCTCCCCTTGAAGCTTGTCGAAAATTCTCTCCACTCTCCCCCTTGGAGTTGACGGCTTGGTGATCTATTTATAGGGCTAGGTCAAAGTCCTTCTTTGAGGAGGAAGTTAAGTAGGAATTAAATTATCTTTAAAGAATATAATTCTTTATTATATTTATATTCCTTCTAGAACTTCTCCTATCTTATTGGGATTTAATTCTTCTTTTACCTCTTCATGGAAATCAAACTCCTTTGGGATTTAGCTTTGCTCCACATCATCTTGGGCTTGTCTAGTCATCAATTTCGACTACCATATCACCTTATTCTTTGTCGACAATTGCTCTGGCAACTGGCTCGGCATCTCCTTCATGCATTGCCCTGGAAACTAGCTCGGCATCACTTTCATGCATTGCCCTGGCAACTGGTTCTAGCCTTGCTTTGGCAAGTGATTCTGCACATATACACAAAACACACCAAAGCAGCATCTTTTCCCACAAAAATCACCAAGTTATGTAATCAAGCTCAACGGTGGAAGGAAACATGAATTAATGCTTGAATGACTAATTATGCAACTAATATGAGCCTAAGTCTAACAATAATATGAGTAAAAAGGGTAAGAAAAATAGTACTTTTGAACACTTATCACTTACCCAATCACTAGCAACGTTTCGATAACAGTGAATCGAAGAAAAGTCAAGCTTGAATCAAGCTCCAATGGAAGTGCTAGCTTAGGTAGGAGATGATGTTCAGGGAGGTGCTTACTTAGGAAGGTTTTCAGGTAAGCTTCTAAATTGGATATCCACTTAATTGTATGGGAATAGCTTTCCTTCATATGAAGAAAAGTTACCAGATTTCCCCACATAGTTTGGTTTATAATTCAGGAGGGACTAATCGCTAGATTAGTCCCTCAACTCTTGGTAGACTATAGTTTTGTCCCCAAACTTCTAATTCTTACAATTTAGCCATTAAAAGATTCCTTATAAACCCATTAAGGTATTTTAACAATAATTCTACTCAATTAAAGTCCACTATCGATCTATCGACCTTGTAGTCAATATCAATACAATATTTGGACATTCCCGATGTAGGTTTTCGATCGCTGAAACCCAATTCTGACTAGGCTGGATTTTGGGGTGTTACAACTCTCCCCCTTAAGAAATATTCGTCCTTAAATTTTACCTGAATTAAAAAGGTGAGGATATTGCTTCCGCATTGTCTCTTCTGGTTCCCATATTTCCTCCTTAGCGGTATGGCTCTTCTAGAGCACTTTAACCAATGGAATAGTCTTGTTACGAAGCCTCCTGACTTCCTTTGCAAGAATTTGAACTGGTTCTTCCTCAAAGGATAAGTTGGATTGAATCCACAGACTCAGGTTCAATAATGTGCGAAGGATCAGAATGATACTTCTTAAGCATGGATACATGAAACACATCATGGATTTTGCTCATTTATGGGGGTAACAATAAGCGATACTCCACAGGGCCAACTTTTTCAGTAACCTCGAAAGGTCTGATGAATTGGGGACTTAGTTTCCCTTTCTTACCAAACCACAAAACTTTCTTCCATGGTGAAACCTTGAGAAAGGCTTTTTCACCCACTTCATATTGAATATCCCTTCGCTTAAGGTCAGTATAAGCCTTTTGTCGGTCAAAAGCTGCTTTCAAACGGTCATGGATAATGGAAACCTGTTCTTCAATTTCCCTAAGTAGTTTAGGGCCCAACATCTTGCCTTCACCGAGCTCAAACCAGCATAAAGGAGTTCGACAACGCCTCCCATACAATGCTTCATAAGGTGCCATCTTGGTAGAAGCTTGGTAGCTATTGTTGTAGGCAAATTCAATAAGGGGTAAGGATTTCTCCCATGACCCACCAAAATTGATAATACATGCTCGTAGAATGTCCTCCAAAATATGTATTACTCTTTCTGATTGGCCATCAAACTGTAGGTGAAAGGCAGTACTAAGATTAACTATAGTGCCCAGAGCTCCTTGCAATGACTTACAAAACTGATATTCAAATCGGGGATCTTGATCGAAAATGATAGATTGAGGTACTCCATGGAGTCGAATGACATCCTTGATATACAAGTCAGCCAGCTTGGGAAGTCCATAGTCCATTCGAACTGGTAAAAAATGTGCTGACTTGGTTAAACAATCCACAATGACCCAAATTGCATCGTTTTTAGTGGGAATCAGGGGCAGACCATTGACAAAGTCCATGGTGATATTCTCCCACTTCCATTGCGGTAGATCAATAGGTTGCAGTAATCCGGTAGGAACACGATGTTCAGCCTTAACACACTGACACGTGAGGCACTTGGACATGAACTCAACTATGGCTTGTTTCATGCCCAGCTACCAATAGAGTTCTCGTAGGTCCTTGTACATCTTCACTGACCCTGGGTGAGTAGAGAAAGAGCTCGAATGAGCTTCCTTGAGGATATCAGTACGAAGAGATTCATCATCAGGTACACAGACTCGATCACAAAAGCATAAGAGTCATTCAGAATTCAATATGAAATCTGGGTTATCTTGCAGTGTGGAGATGATGGTTTGAAGTCTAGAATCCTATCCTTGCAATGCTTGAATTCTTGATGTAATGGTAGACTGAACTTGAAGTTCAACTACAAAGCAACAATGTTTTTTAAGACGAAAGTGAGTGTTGATAGCTTGAGGAGCTACAACACAAGGATTTGCAATAAGTCGATATACGAATCATCACAATAGACTTGGGAGTCAACAATAGAACTTACCAGGCATAGGTTTGCGGCTGAGTGCATCAACTACGACATTGGCATTGTCCGGGTGGTAATCAGTGACAAGGTCATAGTCCTTGACGAGTTCCATCCATCTCCGTTGTTAAAGATTCAATTCTTTCTGAGTTAAGAGACATTTGAGACTTTTTTTATTGCTGAATAGGTAACACTTCTCACCATAGAGATAATGTCTCCAAATCTTCAATGCGAAGACAACTGCAGCCAATTCTAGATCATAAGTAGGATAATTCATCTCGTGTGGCTTAAGCTATCTCGATGCATAGGTAATGACCTTGCCTTCTTGCATCAATACACATCCTAACCGAGATGTGATGCATCACTGTAGACCATGTAGTCTTTACCTGGCTCGGGTTGGGCTACGACTGGTGCATGAGTCAAAACTTGTTTCAATTGATCGAAGCTCCTTTATTGCTCCATAGTCCAAGCAAATGGGGCTTCCTTTCTCAATAATTTAGTCAAAGGGGTTGCTATCATAGAAAATCCCTTGACGAATCTCCTATAGTAGCCAGCAAGACCAAGGAAACTTCTTACTTCGCCGATACTCTTCGGTGGTCGCCAATCAAGAATGGCTTGAATCTTTTTCGGGTCCACTTGGATGCTTGAGGCCGATACAACGTGCCCAAGGATGGTAACTTCAGTAAGCCATAACTCACATTTTGAGAACTTGGCAAACAATTGCTTCTCTCTGAGGGTTTGAAGCACAATGTGAAGGTGATCGCGATGCTTTGCTGCATCCTTAGAATATATTAGGATGTCATCAATGAACATCACCACAAATTTGTTGAGACATAGTCTAAAAACTCGATTCATTAGGTCCATAAAAGCCACCAGTGCGTTGGTTAGCCCAAATGGCATCACCAAGAATTCATAGTGACCGTATCTTGTATGGAAGGCAGTTTTAGGCACATCACATTCTTTAACTCTCATTTGGTAATAATCGGACCTTAAATCGGTCTTGGAAAATATAGTGGCATCCTTGAGTTGATCGAATAGGTCATCAATCCTTGGCAATGGATATTAGTTCTTGATGGTCACTTTGTTCAACTGCCGACAATCAATACATAGCCTCATGGAACCATCTTTCTTCTTCACAAAGAGAGCTGGAGCTCCCCAGGGCAAGGAACTCGGTCGAATAAAGCCTTTATCAAGCAAATCATGAATCTGGGCCTTCAATTCTTTCAGCTTAACGGCTGCCATTTGATAAGGTGCAATAGACACTGGAGTAATTCTAGGTTGAACATCGATGCCAAATTCAACTTCACAAATTAGGGGTAATGTAACACCCCCTACCCGGGTTAGTAGTAACTCGGTTCAGGAGCGTTACTTAGCAAGCAAGCAAGACAAGACAAGGCATGTCAAGGCATTTAACAACCAAGAAGAAACAATCATTCACACTTGTTTACTTAACTAACAAGAAAGCTCATACTTGACTCCTAAGTCATCAACCATTCGAATGAAGCAATAACATACACAAGGCAAGGACATTTCAAGCAATACACATTCATACTTGACTTCAATAACCATCCTAAGCAATCGGCAACATCACATTTGACACATAAATTATCCTAGCATTCGAAACAAAACAAGCAAGGAGAAAGCATGCATTCAAACTAGGCAAGCAACCATTCATGCATTTCTTTACATGCAAGTAATCTCATATGTGACTTCATGTTCATCCTCAACTTTCGGTTAAACTTGAAATGCTATTAGATCAATTTCTTTCTTGCTTATAATTCAAGTTACTACTTTATCAAGTAGATTACACTTTATTTCTCCCTACCTTGTATGTTTTTATACATCTTAAGCTTATTCTTACTTTGCATGATCATCTAAGCATTCTTTGACATAGAATTTGTTCCATACTAACCTTCCTCCAACTCATACATTCAACCATTAACACTAGTCATACATTACAAGGCATGTAACTAGTTCCTTAAAGAATCAAAACCATTCGGCCATGCATCAAACAAGTGTACAATACTCATGTAATTAAGGCATGAACACAAAATTGAATCACATACATATCAAGATCATTCGATTAAGCAACATGATTCCTCATTTTCAAATCTTAAATCCAGCATACATATGATCATTTCAAGCATTCACAAAAGCATGACATGGTTATCAACTATTTCAAAGCCATTTAGGTCATCATAAGATCATTCTATAACATCCAAATATGCGTAGCATCATTCAACCATTATAAGGTACTTAAGTTCATTCCAAGCCTTAAACTATAAACAAAACATAGATAGGCTGTCAAACATTATATACAATCCCTCAAAATGCATGTTCAAGCTAATTAGATACAAACTAGTGCCACCATTCTAGGAGAGTACAAAACAAGTATGGAATCATACTTTAACAAACTTGTGTAGGAAGCTTCTTGCTCAAGGAATCAACTTCAAGATCAAGCAATGTTGAATCCTTTAACTTGTAGGTTGGGAAGAATGAAACAAGAGTGATAAGTACAAAATTGTACTTAGTGAGGTAGTAACTAGTCTATCCATTTTGTTATTTCATGTTTCGAGTCTTCTAGATCAAGTGTATACCTAGCTAAGGCTTTCAAGCATTAAAGTAGACTTAGCTAGTCTTTCAAGTATCAAGAGTGACCTTATCTAGTCTTTCAAGAATCAAGAATATCCTATCTAGGATAACATGCAACTCGGCTAACAAGATTAGGCCACAAGAAATCATAAATCATGTATCAAGCAACATGCTTGCAAGACAAGTAACCAAGGAGTCATGCTTCCGAAACAAGAAAAATACATTTCATGGGAATACAAGACAAGTATCATGTATAATTGAGTCTTATTTCATTTGTTATTTCATTAAACAACCCCCTCGGTACTTAGTTCATATAGGTAATCGAGTCTCCAACCAACTGTTGCCACAATATGCACCGTAGTGCTGGTTAACCCTCCTACTGTCGCCAAAGACCACATACGAACCCTCCGTCTGTCGCCAAATAGGGGTCTTAGCCCTGGACCGTAGTCCACCCGTACACACCGAGCTCTAGACTCTAAGGCATGCATTTCTACCTAATCCAACTAGCTACCAAGGTTGTTCGAATTACCATTTATTTCAAGTAATCAAGTTCAAGATCATGTCCATGTAAATTAAGATCATTTCATGTTAAGCCCTTAGGCTATTGAGCCATAGCTCACAAGTAAAGTGATTTCAAGATTCATTTCATCAAATGAGATAACATCTTGTTTCAAACAAGTCATTAGCATTCAACCATGTTGTATCATAGCACATAAGCAACCAAGTTATCACTAATCATGCTTAATCAATTTGAATAGGCATATACATAAAACTAAGATCATGTTTCATATGCTTCTTTAATTCATCATTCCCTTATTAAGTCAAATTCATGATTAGATTCATTTTCATAACAAGAATGTAACAAGAATGTAATGTTTAGGACCTAGTCCTAACCCTAAGGATAACAACACTCACAATACAATCCAAGCAAGCTAGCAATTATCTTGTATGGCTATCCCCTTGTTCTTGGCCGTCGAATGATTTCCTTTTTCTTCCTCGAATTGCTGCCCTTGATCTAGAAAGCATACACATACACATTTCATCAAAACAAGTACAATATATCATACATTCATAGTAGCAATGTTATCACAATGTACCTAACATTTAGCTACTATTTTATACTTCTTTTTAAGCATTTCTTACCAATTTATTTCCACATTGTTATTACTTCATTTTAAAGCATAATTGGAAAGATTTCAATGTCCCAAAACTGTTTTGGAAACAGTTTACAACTAGGTGCAAAAATAGTCCTAAACTGCCGAGGACACTGCTGCCTGGCAGTTTGCACACTGTCCCTTTAAATGGCCAATATTTTAATCCGTACGTCAGAATTTCAATTTCTATACACCGTTGGAAAGCTAACAAAATTTTATATAAGAACATGTAAGACTTGCATTTTATTACTTATCCAATTAATACAGTTTATTGATTAAAGACAGGGCATTTTACACTACCTGGACAGTTTGCACTGTCCAGCTATTTCCATTTACAGTTTTCAACATAGGACCCAGTTTTCCATTCTGTTTTCACCTAATGAAAATAGAAATTATAAGGATCACGTCATTAAAATTTCAGCCATGAATTCAAGCTATACAAATTTTGGTGAATTTTCAAAGTGACTGCCCAGAACAGGGCAATTCTGGGCAGATTGTATCTAGTCACATTTTAATGCCTTTAATCCATTTTAACCAATGTCTTGGCCCTATAATCCATTTCATATGACATTATAATCATGTTAGATCAATGTCAGTTCATTAAACAAGACTGTCAAAACAGGGCAAGTTGATTACAATGCCTAATCTTTCATGTTTACACAATTCCAATTCCACAAAACAGTTTCTATGATACTTAACTATGTTCATGCTTTTATCATCAATTTCCAGCATTGTTTGCATCTAATTCAATATGTTTAACACTTTATATACATTACCTATTCATGATCATCATCAATTCATAAATTCCATAGCTCAATTTTAAGTTCTAGTCATTCAATTTTCACAACAACAACACAATTCAATTTTCCAGCAACCTAGGTTTATTACACTAGCATGAACACATAATTTCCATCCTTGTATCTAGTTCCATTCTTCAAATTATCATAATTCAACAACCACTCTATCATCTAACAACACATTCAATATCTAATTCCATCAAAAATCATCAAAAATAGTCCAATTCCACAATCATAGTTGCCTATTCAATTAAACACAAGAAGGATTATACTTACTTTGCTTCTAGCTTAATTTCAATGAAATATTCCTATGCATGCAAGATAAAATCCTTTCTTTAATGGCTGAATTCCAAGCTTTCTCTCACTCTCCCTTTCTCTCTAAGTTTCAGCCAAAAATAGTATAATGAGAAAGATAACAACAACAATTCCTTGTTATTGGAATTGTGTTTTGTCTAATTTGTCCCTTGATTAGTTACTAATCTTGTAATTAGTCATGGGCAAATAAGAGATTCATGATATTTATCATGCAATCTCAATCTTTTCCCTTTAATTCAATGTAGTCATTATAATTTAGTCACTTATTTATTCATTCTTTCAATTAGGCCCTTGACTATTCAATTTAGCTTAATTCTAATTTCAATTAAGCTATTCACTTATTCAATTTGGTTCCAATAATTCTAAGCTAGGATTTGGGGTGTTACAATTCTCCCCCCTTAAAGAAAAATTCGTCCTTGAATTTACCTGAATCGAAAAGGTGAGGATACTGCTTCCTCATGACTTCTTCAGATTCCCAGGTAGCTTCTTTCACCTTATGATTTCTCCATAAGATCTTAACAGAGGAACATTATTCTTCCGAAGCTTCATTACTTCCCGGTCAAGAATCTGAACATTCTCTTCTTTATAGGACAAGTCAGGGTTCAACTCAACTTCTTCCGGTTCAAGAATATGGGATGGATCTGATATGTATCTTCTGAGCATAGATACATGGAATACATTGTGGATTCTATCGAATTCTTCAGGGAGAGCTAATCGAAAGACCACCAGTCTAATTCTTTTAGTGATTTCGAATGGACCAATGAACCGGGGACTGATTTTCCCTTTACTTCCAAATCGAAGGACTTTCTTCCAAGGTGAGACCTTCGGGAAGACTTTATCTCCAATAGCATACTGGATGTCTCTTCTTCTCAAGTTAGCATATGCTTTATGTCTATCGAAAGATACCTTCAATCGATCATGGATTATCTTCACTTGCTCTTCGGTTTCCCAAAGCAATTGAGGCCCTAACACATTGTTTTCCTCCAATTCAGACTAGCATAAGGGAGTTCTACACTTCCTCCCGTATAGAGCTTCGAATGGTGCCATCTGAATAGATGCTTGATAGCTATTATTGTAGGCAAACTCTACAAGGGGTAGAGATTTCTCCTAGTTCTTCCCAAACTCAATAATACAAGCACGAAGCATGTCTTTTAGTACTTGAATAACTCTTTTAGATTGTCCATCAGACTGAGGATTGAAAGCTGTACTTAGATTTGCTTTAGTCCCAAGAGCTTTCTGTAGAGACTTCCAAAATCGAGAAGCAAATCTAGGATCACGATCAGAGATTATTGTTGTAGGTACACCGTGTAATCGAATCACTTCATGGATGTATAGCTCAGCTAAGGTTTCCAAGCTCATGTTCATTCGAACAGGGATGAAATGAGTAGACTTTGTGAATCTATCTACAATCACCCATACAACATCGTTCTTTCTTGGAGTTGAAGGTAATCTAGTAACAAAATCCATTGTAATACGATCCCATTTCCACTGAGGGAATTTGATTGGCTAAAGTAATCCAGTAGGGACTCGATGTTCAGCTTTAACTCTTTGGCAAGTCAGGCACTTCGATATGAAGTCTATGATAGCCGATTTCATACCCGGCCACTAGTATAATGTCTTTAAATCCTTGTACATCTTGACAGATCCTGGGTGAATCGAGAATGAGCTTCTTGTAACATTTCTTGCCTTAGTTCCTCATTGTTAGGAACACACACTCTATCCTTGAAATAGAGGAGTCCATTTGACTTAAAGGAGAAGTCAGAATTAGGCTCAGAAGCAAGCTTGGATATGATCTTCTGAAGATCTGAATCAGTTTGCTGGAGTTCTTTAATTCTCAAGATTAAGCTGGATTGAACTTGAAGTTCATACAAGAATTTCCGTCCTTTGGATAAACGGAAATGAGCATTGATAGCCGGAGTAGCTATAAGAAATAATAGAATCATTAGGGAAAATTTTGAGTGGTTACTTGCAAAACAAGTAAGTGTTCGAATTGCTTTCATGTGACCCAAGAAAGTTCAAATTCGATTGAAATATACTAGATTTTAGATTTAAGAGTTTACCCGAGTATGGTTTGCGACTAAGGGCATTAGCAACCTCGTTTGCTTTCCCCGGATGGTAGTCAATAACCAAATCGTAGTCTTTAAGCAATTCAAGCCATCTTCTTTGTCTCAGATTCAAATCTTTCTGAGTCAAGAGGTATTTGAGACTCTTGTGATCTGTGAAAAGATTACATTTCTCCCCGTACAAGTAATGTCTCAAAATTTTAAGAGCAAACATGATAGCTGCCAATTCTAGATCGTGTGTTGGATAGATTGACTCATGTGGTTTCATTGAAGCATAAGTTACCCACCTTTCCATCTTGCATTAGAACACAACCGAGTCCTAAATGAGATGCATCACTATAGACAATAAATTCTTTACCCGATTCTGGTTGGATAAGAACCGGTGCATGAGTCAGGGCTTGTTTAAGTTGATCGAAGCTTCGTTGTTGGCTTTCCGACCAAACAAAAGGTTTATCTTTTTGGGTTAATCTTGTAAAACTTGTGGCAATGGAGGAAAAACCTTTGACAAATCACCGATAATACCCAGCTAAACCGAGAAAGCTTCTGATTTCACTAACATTCCTCGGAGGTCTCCAATCCAGGATGGATTGAATTTTCTTCGGGTCTACTTTAATCCCTTCTACCAAAATGACATGGCCAAGGAACGAGACTTTTGATAGCCAAAATTCACACTTAAAGAACTTTGCAAACAATTGACGTTCTCGAAGAGTTTGCAATACAATTATGAGATGTTTGGAGTGTTCTTCCTTGTTCCGGGAGTAAACTAGGATGTCATCAATGAAGACGACCATGAACTTGTCGAGATAGGGCTTGAACACTCGATTCATGAGATCCATGAAAGCAGACGGATCATTCGTTAACCCAAATGGCATTACAAGAAATTCATAGTGGCCATATCGAGTACGAAAGGCTGTCTTGGGCACATATTCTTCTTTTACCCTCATTTGACAGTATCCCGATCGGAGATTGATCTTTGAGAATATCGAAGCATCCATGAGTTGATCGAAAAGATCTTCTATCCTTGGGAGAGGATATTGATTCTTAATTGTAAGCTTGTTCAACTGTGTGTAATCAATACAGAGTCTCATAGTCTCGTCTTTCTTCTTCACGAACAAGACTGGAGCACCCCAAGGTGATGAACTAGGCTGTATGAAACCTTTATCTTGCAACTCCTGAAGTTGCTTCTTCAATTCTTTCAATTCAACAGGTGCCATTCTATAGGGTGTAATGGACACTGGAGCTGTTCTAGGCTGAACTTCTATCCTGAACTCTACTTCTCGGGTTGGAGGAACACCAGAGAGTTCCTTGGGGAAAACATCAGTGAATTCGGAAACAACATGCATGCTAGGCAAATCGAATTCAATTTCATCTTGTAGGATCATCTTAGTAAAGATGGAAGTTGGTTTCCTGTCTACTAAGAGAATGGATTCTTTCCCTAAACCCCAGAGATACAATCTCCGATTTTGGCAATCTACCCAGGCCTCAAGTTTACTTAACCAATCTAACCCCAATATCAAGCCAAATTCACAATAAGGTAGAACATATAGATCAATAGGAAATGGGATATTTCAAATGGTCAAGGGAGCTTGCTTGTGGCGCAAGTTAATGGGCATTTTCCCCCTAATGGATTCAAAACTACAAGATTGGATTCAATTATTTAGGGTTTCAATCTTAACTTATTGATCAAGGCAGAACAAACAAATGAATGGGTAGACCCCAAATCAATTAAAACATATGCAGGACTGGAATTTAACTCAACGGTACCTGCAATAACATCAGGAGATTCTTCATCATCTTTACCACAAATGTGGTACATACGAGCAGGGGCTCGAGATTCCTGATGAGTAGGGGTATTCGAATGGTTCCCCCTGCCTCTCCCCTGATTTCCAAACTGGGCTTGCTTAGGACCCTTGTTTCGATTGGAAGGAAACATGGATTAATGCATGAATGGCTAATTATGCAACTAATATGAGCCTAAGTCTAACAATAATATGAGTAAAAAGGGTAAGAAAAATAGTACTTTTGAACACTTATCACACCCCCAAACTTGAACTATTGCTTGTCCTCAAGCAATGCAAACTAATAATTACCTGCCAAGACTTCAATTTTCGCAAACTTAGCTTTGAACTTGATTTCAATTCTCAGAACTAGGGCACAAAGTATGATTGGCTTTTCATTTTTCAAAAAACTTAGGAGTTACTCGGAATCAAACTATAATGCTTGTGAGAGTGTGCGAAGTTGTGTGCAAGTTGATTTTTCTGATTATATGCAAACAAGATGTTTTCAAATTACTTCATTGGGTTCTTTTTAACATGTTTTAACTAGAGCTGGTTTCGAGCACCTCTAGTGTTTTGTTTTTAGTTTCCTTAAGTTAATTAATTTATTCAACTAGAGGCAGTTTCGGGCACCTCTACTGATCAATTTTTAGCACATACTAGAGCCAGTTTCGAGCACCTCTAGCGATCCGTTTTTTTAGCACATGCTAGAGCCAATTTCGGGCACCTTTAGCATTCATCCAATTTTTATTCTAATCTCTCAATTTGTTTAATTATCAACCTAAGTTCACTAGAATTCCTTAAATCAATCAAACCACAATAGTGTTTCATCAAATTTAGCATCATAGTAAAATTCTAAGTTTTTCCATGGTTATCCTAGAATAAAAATTTTATCAATTAAGTGCATTGGCAAAGTCATCATCAGATATTCATCAAATCTAGGCAATTCTTGTTCCAACTAAAGGCATGGCAAGCAATTTATGTATCCTAAATGCAATACTTAAGATGAATGCAACTAAACATGGTAACTACTAATAACAATCCCCCCCAAACTCGAGTGAGGCATTGTCCTCAATGCATGCATTAAAGAGAAATAAAAATAAAGAAAAGTAAAATGCAAACGAGGACTTACTCCGAGAGTTCGTCGTCGTGGATGATTAGTTTCCTTTTGGTCGGTGTCTTGATTCTCTTGCTTGAACACGATGGTTGTTTCCTTGTTGCTGATGGTGGAATCGATCCTCGTACGAGGTTGTCCTCATCATCCTCTTCATCAATGTCATTGGCTTTTCGCTTGGAGGATTCGATTGGTGCGGTCTTTGTTGGTGCAATGGAGGACTCGTCCGAATCTGAAAAATCATATAATGATTCTGTAGGAGTTGACTCGGGCATAGGTGCTTTACCTTTGGCTTTTACAGTGATTGTCGGGATGTCTTTAGCTTTTGTTGCCGTGGCATCTTCAGGGTTGGTTGCCGTGGCATCATCTGTTGCGGTTGCCATGGCGACTTCTTCATTGGTTGTCGGGGCAAGGATCTCGGCAGGAAAGATTGGGAACCGAACGCGGCTGCCCGGGTACTTTTCTAGGAAAGCTTGGGTGATGGCATTGTTGTGCTCCTTCATGTACCACATGAACATTAGTTGTCGGTCTTCAATTTGCTTTAGGTGGCTCGCCAATGGTTCCAAGAGTGCTTCAAAGTGTCCCGGGGTTGATGGCCGAGTTGCCCGGGCGTTAGGTGCTTGGGCATTAGGGATTGCCGGGGCGGCAGGAGTTGCTGCGACAATTGGAGGCCTTGAGGATTTTTTCGGTGCCTCTCCCATTATCTTTCGGATTTGTGCTTGATTCCAACTGGACTTTGGTAGGGCCTTTTCATTGGTGGACTCACTTGGGACATGCATCTCCTTGCAAAGATTAGAAATTAAGCAAGGGAAGAAAAGAGAGCCCTTATCTTTTGAGTTACATACAAAAATCTCATCACAAATAATTTTTCCAATGTTAATGATGCGATTATGTAAAATAGAATGTATGAGCAAAAGACGTGGTATATCAATGGTAGTATTGTGTGTGGTGGGCATTAAAGAAGTGTTAACAAACTTATTCCATAGTTTTACCTCGGGTTTAAGCTGAAGGCGATTTACCGTGCCCTTGTATTTACCGTCGTTCCAATGAGTTCCCGGTTGAGTGAGTTCTTGAAGCACCTTGTCTAGTTGCTTGGGTGTGATTTGATCAACAAAGGCTTGATGCTCGTCTTTCTCAATGTAAAGCCCGTAAAAGGTGTTGACATTTTCGGGGCTTATGAGTATGGCCTTGTCACGAACAAAAATATAAGGATTATTCGGGTTAGGTGAGTGAGCATAGAATTCTCTTACCCATGAGATGTTACTGGTTCCGATTGATGGCAAAAGATTTACCACTTTTGATGTGCAATCCTCTCGAAGATGAATGGTTCATGGCCGAAATCTTGATAAGAGTTGGAGTATTCAAAGCCTTGTTCTTCGTAAATCTTCCAGCTTTCAAACTTGGAGTGAAATTTTTCTTGAACCACCGGTGTAGCAAAGTTCTTGTATCTTGGTTCTTTGGAGGAACTTGGATGAAATAAAAATTTAATTTTGGATGCCATGGATGATCTTGGTTGTGAGTTTTGTAAAAACAAAGAAAAGAAAATAAAAGAAACTAAAGAGTTGCAAGATGAAAAGTAGGAATAGGTTTCTTGGAAGTTAAAAGTGATGGGTTATATAGAAAAGATAGGTAGTAAATATGGTGGGTGGGATTAATTTTGGATAGAAAATAAAGGGGGTTTCGATTTAGGGGAAGGGTGACGGCTAGGGGGTTTAATTAGGGTAAGTTGGGGGCTTTATATAACCCTTAGATTCAGCCCATTAATTTCCTTGTTGAAGATGTTTTCCTTCTTGGATCAAAATTCCTCTTTATCTTGAACTCTTTCTCTACAATTCAAAGACAAATCAAATAAGGATTAAAATTAAAGATAAACTAATAAAAGAAAATAAATAAAGATGTGTAAAGAGATTCTTAAACTTAAAAAGATAAAAAAAAATAAATCTATCCTAAAAATATAATAATAATCGGAAATAAAAAATTAGTTCGAAAAAAAACTATAAAAAATAAAATAAAAAAAGTAATCGAAAATAATAAAAATAAAAATAAAAATAAAATATCGAAGGGAGAGCATGCTCATGCATCTCCTAAGGTGACAACTTCTTTGTTACGTTCCACATGGGCACCATTGTAGTGCTTTAATCTTTGTCCGTTAACTTTGAATTCATGTTTGTCAGTGATGGACTTGATTATCACGACACCATGGGAGAATGGTTTGACAACTTCGAATGGTCCCGACCATCTTTATTTCAGCTTTCCCGAGAAAAGTTTTATCCGATAATTGAATAAGAGAACTAGTTGCCCTGGCGTGAATTATCGCGTCAATAGTTTCTTGTCATGCCATTGCTTTGTTTTCTCCTTGTAGATTCGTGCATTGTTATAGACGAGTGCATGGAATTCTTCTATCTCATTGAGGTCCAACAAACGCTTTTGTCTGGCACTTTCCCAATCCATATTCACGGTCTTGATTGCCCAATATGCCTTGTGTTCGATTTCCACCGGTAGATGGCATGTTTTTCCATAGACAAGTCGGAAGGGGGACATACCTAAGGGTGTTTTGAATGCAGTGTGATATGTCCAAAGTGCGTCATCTAGTCTTAATGACCAATCCTTCCTAGAGGGATTTACAACTTTCTCGAGTATACCCTTCAATTCCCGGTTGGAAATTTCTGCTTGCCCGTTGGTTTATGGGTGATATACCGTGGCAATCTTGTGTGATACGCCGAAGCGTTGCAACACCTTGGCAATAAGTCTGTTGTCAAAATGCTTGCCTTCGTCACTGATAATTGCTCTTGGCATCCCAAACCGTGTAAATATGTTTTTCTGCAAGAATCGTTGCACGGTCTTGGAATCGTTGTTGGGAACTGCAACTGCCTCAACCCATTTAGACACGTTATCAATGGCAAGTAGAATGTAGAGGTTTTCAAATGAAGATGGGAAAGGTCCCATAAAATTGATCCCCCATACATAGAACAATTCCGCCTCGATGATGTTTTGGAGCGGCATCTCATATCGTCTAAAGATATTGCCCGTCCCCTAGCAACGATCACATTGCTTGTAAAAGTCTTGAACATCTTTGTACAATGTTGGCTAATACAAACCGGATTGCAAAACCTTGGCTGCGGTACGAGTTCCTCCAAAATGTCCTCCATAGGGTGAAGAATGGCATTGCTGGAGTACATTCTGCTGCACCTCTTCAGGGACACATCGGCGTATAACCTGATCTGCACATTGTTTAAATAAAAGAGGCTCGTCCCAAAAGTAATGCTTAGCATCATGGTAGAACTGCTTCTTCCCTTGGTGAGTAAGACCATAAGGTAAAATACCACAAATAAGGAAATTAACTAAATCCGCGTACCAGGGTATTGCTGAGATATGTGCTACCATGGCGACTGCTCCCAAAATTGCCGAGCGTGTGCCTCTAGGGTTATTGAGGCATCGAGGGTTACTGCGGCATGCGCGTCCATGGTTACCGAGGCATGTGCGTTAAGGGCTGCTGCGGCATCGAGAGTTGCCGAGGCGTGCGCGTCCATGGTTGCCGAGGCGTCAAGGGTTGCCGAGGCATGCGGATCCATGGTTACCGAGGTGTCGAGGGTTACCGAGGCATGCACATCCATGGTTGCCGAGGCAACTAAAAGTTGCTCATCCGGGAATGCGTCGCATATCTCTAGATCCGCGTCCTCCTCCTTATTGCATTCTAAACGTGATAAGTGATCAGCCACTTGATTTTCTGTTCCTTTACTGTCTTTAATTTCAATATCAAATTCTTGTAAAAGTAATATCCAATGAATCAAACGAGGTTTGGCATCCTTTTTAGCAAATAGATATTTGATTGTCGAATGGTCCGTATGAACAATTACCTTTGTACCAATCAAATAGGATCGAAACTTTTCAAATGCGAAAACTACAGCCAGTAACTCTTTATCCGTTGTTGTGTAATTCACTTGAGCACTATTAAGAGTTTTACTAGCGTAGTATATCACGTGGAAGGCCTTACCTGTGCGTTGTCCTAGGACTGCTCCTACCGCGAAATCACTTGCATCATACATGAGCTCAAAAGGTAGCGTCCAATCTGGTGGAACGACAATGGGTGCCGAGGCAAGCTTTTCCTTTAGAGTTTCGAATGCTTGGGTGCAAGAATCATCAAAATCAAAGACTTTATCTTGTTCAAGCAAATTGCACAAGGGTTTAGTGATTTTAGAAAAATTATGAATGAACCTCCTGTAAAAACCTGCAGGTCCAAGAAAGCTTCGAATTCCTTTAACCGAACTTGGTGGGGGTAATCTCTCAATCACGTCCACCTTGGCTTTGTCTACTTCAATTCCCTTGGATAAAATCTTCTGACCGAGCACTATTCCTTCATCTACCATAAAATGGCACTTCTCCCAATTGAGGACTAAATCAGTTTCTTCACATCTTGCCAACACCTTCTCTAAATTGCCGAGGCAGCTGTCAAAGTCATTAACAAAAGCAGAAAAATCATCAATGAAGATCTCAAGGAAGTCTTCGACCATGTCTAAAAAGAGTGCCATCATGCATCTTTAGAAGGTTATCGAGGCGTTACACAATCTGAACGGCATCCTTCGGAAAGCATAAGTACCATATGGGCATGTGAAGGTTGTCTTTTCTTGATCTTCTAGTGCTATGGCAATTTGATTGTAACCTGAATAACCATCAAGAAAACAATAAAAGGGTTTACCTGCAAGACGGTCAAGCATTTGATCAATAAAGGGTAATGGGAAGTGATCTTTCCTAGTGGCTTTGTTTAGCTTTCGATAATCCATACAAACCCTTCAACCCGTCACAGTCCTGGTTGGAATGAGTTTATTGTTTTCATTACTTACCACCGTTATACCTCTCTTTTTCGATACACATTGTACCGGACTTACCCATGTACTATCAGAGATAGGGTATATAATGTCAGCGTCAAGCCACTTGATGATTTCTTTCATTACAACCCCTTTCATGGCATGATTCAGTCTCCTCTGGGCCTCAATTGAAGGTTTGTGATCATCTTCCAACAAAATCATGTGCATGCACACTGCCGGGCTAATTCCCTTCAAGTCGGCAATTGTCCACCCTATTGCCTTCTTGTGTAACATCAACATTTTGATCAGCTTCTTTTCCTGCTCAGGTTGTAACTTAGAAGAAATAATTACAGGCAATGTATTATCGGTTCCTAAGTATGCATATTTTAGTTGCTCTAGCAACTGTTTCAACTCAAGAATTGGTGGTTGTTCAATAGAGGGCTTTTCGAGCTTACCTTCCTTACCTGAGTAATCCAGTGGTTCAAAGTATGTACCTAGTCGATTGACTAGCCAATTTGTCTCTTCTTGTTGTTTCTCATCGATCAGTTCTTCATACTCCTCAGGTTCCTCTTGATCGGAAATGTAGTTGCCGAGGCAACTAAATTCCTCATCGAAGTTAAACTCTACTGTGGCATGAAGAAGTTGGCATTCTTCTGGATCATCGGCATGCCTTAGTGTTTGGAACACATTTAGTTTAACTTGCTGGTCATTCACCCTCATTGTGAGTTCTCCCTTTTCAACATCGATCAAGGTTCTCCCTGTTGCTAGGAATGGTCTCCCGAGAATGATAGGTGCATGCTCATCTGCTTCACAATCCAAAACAATAAAGTCAATGGGAAAAATAAATTTACCAACTTTTACCAGTATGTCTTCGATTTTCCCTCTGGATGCACATAGGATCTGTCAGCTAGCTATAGCATAACTGTTGTAGGTCTTGCCTTCCCGATTCCTAGTTTCTGGAAAACCAATTTAGGCATCAAGTTTATGCTAGCCCCAAGGTCGCATAATGCTTTCCCGACATAGTGGTTTCCAATGGAACAGGGTATTGTGAAACTTTCGGGATCCTTCAACTTAGGTATCATACGATTGTGCAACATGGCCATGCATCCCTCTGTTGCGGCAACTTTTTCAAACTCTCCTAGCCTTGTTCTCTTGGACACAATGTCTTTAAGAAACTTGGCATAGTTTGGCATTTGTTCAATTGCTTCCACCAATGGCAAGTTGATGTGGACTTGCTTTAGGATATCAAGAAACTTCTTGAATTGATATTCTTGCTTTTGTCGCTTTAACCTTTGTGGGAATGGTGGTGGAAGTCGGATATCTTCGATACTTTCATTGGTTTGGAACCTGATTGACGGTATTGCCGGGACAACTGGAGTTGCCGAGGCATGCTTATCGCAAGTTGCCGGGCATCCTTATCGTCGGTTGCCGAGGCATGCTTATTGCTGGTTGTCGAGGCATCCTTATTGTCGGTTGCTGAGGCATGCTTATTGCCGGTTGCCACGGCAATTCCTGGTTCAGCATTTGAGGCTTTGCCGCTAGGTTCGTCTTGATCTTTTTGTGGAGTTTTGTTTGATGAGCGGGCTTGAGCCTCTTTAAGTTGTTGGCCACTTCTAGTGGTGATCGCCTTACATTGCTCATGTCCAGCTCCTCTTGCGACTTCAGTATCGCTACGTAAACCTCCTTGCGGTCTAGTATTCAGGTTTTGAGCAAATTGTCCAACTTGATTTTCCAATGATTTGACTGCCGCCTCTTGGTTTTGCAATCTCATCTCGGTCCTGTTAATAAAAGCATTTGTTCTTTTTATGAAGTTACTATTCTCAACCATATAAGATTCAGTTTCCATCATAAAAGCATTTAGAGAATTTTCCAAAAAACTAGATGTTGTCGGTTGTTGCTACGGCAACTGTTGCCGTGGCATATTCTACTTGAATCCCGATGCTTGTGCATTCTGATTGTTCTGGTTTAGAGCATTGCTGGGATTACTCCATGAAAATTTCGGGTGCTTCTTCCAAGCTGGATTGTATGTATTGGACATCACATTATTGTTCCGGTTGTAATTCCCCACATAGAAGCTGGATGCCGGATTCTGCATACATTCAGAAGAATCATAGTTACCACCACATAACTCACAAAAATAATCCATTACCTTGAACTCATGTGTGTTGTTTGGTTTCTGCATGTTCTAGACCATCTTGGTTAAAGTGGCCAATTGTGCCGAAATTGAGTCTGATGATCCTAGTTCATGTATTGTGGCTTGGTGTCTAACTCCTCCTCTTCTAGTAGAGGGGAATTGATAATCATTCTTGGCTAGCCTGTTTAGAATTTGCATTGCTTTCTCCGGCGACTTATTTAGGAGTATGTCATTTGTCGAGGCGTCTAGCATCATCCTTGTTGGTGTATTCACGATGTTGTAAAACATTGTTACTTGTGTCCACACTGGGAATCCGTGTAGGGGGCATTTGTGTAGAAGTTCTCTATATCGCTCCTAAGCCTCTTACATGGATTCATCATCTGCCTGCCGAAAAGAAGTAATGTCTTTACGAAGCTTATCAGTCAAATTTGTAGGATTAAATCGAGCAAGGAAATCACGACAAAGATCGGTCCAAGATCCTATTGATCCGGCAGAATGCTGTTCAACCATGCTTTCGCCCTATCCCTCAGTGAATAAAGGAATAATCTTAATCGTAAAACATCGGGGGTGACTCCGTGTATTTTGAACGAGTTGCAAATCTCGAAGAAATATTTAAGATGTTGTTGTGCATCTTCAGTTGTTGAGCCGCCAAATTGACCAATTGTGTTGATCATATTAGACATCACCAGTTTCAACTCAAAGTGGTCGGCTTCAATTTCAGGTGTGACAACTCCTGGATTAAGTCAATCAAGATCTTCTTCAAGATAGTCTCGAATAGTTCTATTTCGTGCAAGAATCACTCCTCCTCCTGCTGGAACATCTTGATTCATATTACCGTCTTGATTAGCCATTGCTACTCTTAACCTTCGTCTAACTCTTTGTAAGGTTCGTTCGATTTCTGGATCAAAGGGATATTCTCGTGTAATCGCTCTCGCCCTGGTCATATACCAATGCAAAACCAAAGTTTGTTATCCCTTTGAACTTTAAACAAGAAAAATAAAAAGTGCAAGAAAATAAAAACAAAGTCGCTATTTCCATTCCCCGGCAACGGCGCCAAAAACTTGTTGCGCGTAATAAGTGCTACGTAGTTGTGCAAGTATACACGTCACAAGTTATAGTATAAAAGATATCGTCTCCACAGGGATTGGTGCCACTTCAAGAATCTAATCTCTTGCACTGTAAAAAGTAAAAGAAAACACAAGTAGAAGATTATAGGAGTTTAAACTAATAACTAAACTAGAAAGCAATAAAGTAAAAGAATAGATGAGATAAAATGAGAGAGATAGGCCATGTTATTGTGAGTTAAGGTGTGATAGCCGATCGGATCATCTTGGTAAAAGAGTCAAAGGGCAACTCAGTTGCTGTGGCAACTTGCACAATGGTTTTGCCTTGGCAACTAATCGATGGTTGCCTGGGCGATTAGTTTGGCAACTACTTGGGCATCTGGGCAGTAACTTCAAGGTTCGACAGAGCATTCTTCAATGGTTTCTTCTTATCCCTAAGTCGAAACTCTAGCTACTTGTGCATGCCTTGATAATACATCCCTGCGTGAATCAAGGGTGAACAACAACCAATCTTGCGCTCTTCGTAGCCGTTGAAATCCTTAACTTATTCATAAGTCGGATTAATCTTCACCGTCAATAGATTGAATAAAGGTCATATTCATTCGTTTCTTAAATCTAACTCTGTCGATATTAGATAAATAGATGAAGTTACGATATCCTCTCCCAATTCACTCGGAAACAAGAATAAGAACCAAGAATGAATAGACCTTGAATAGAAAAGTGCAAACTCTTATTACCTAAACAAAATCCAATTGTTTCTCAAAACCACAAAACACAATAACCATAGCCAAATAGATTTAGTTCATGGCTAGGTTCCAAAGAAACACAAGATAAAGAATTCCTAGCATGAACCTAATTGAACAAGAAAGAAAAAGATGAAGGATGGATGAAGCTTTGTCGAAATCCTCTTGCCCTAGATGCTTGTAGAAAATTCTCTCCTCTCTCTCCCTTGGGGTTGACGGCTTGGTGATCTATTTATAGGGCTAGGTCAAAGTCCTCCTTTGAAGAGGATGTTAAGTTGGAATTAAATTATCTTTAAAGATTATAATTCTTTATTATAATTATATTCCTTCTAGAACTTCTTCTATCTTCTTGGAATTTAATTCTTCTTTAACCTTTTCATGGAAATCAAACTCCTTTGGGATTTAGCTTTGCTCAACGTCATCTTGGGCTTGTCTAGTCATCAATTTCGACTACCATATCACCTTATTCTTTGTCGACAATTGCCCTGGCAACTAGCTCGACATCTCCTTCATGCATTGCCCTGGCAACTAGCTCGACATCTCCTTCATGCATTGCCCTGGCAACTAGCTCTAGCCTTGCTTTGGCAAGTGATCCTGCACATACACACAAAACACACCAAAGCAACATATTTTCCCACAAAAACTACCAAGTTATGTAATCAAGCTCAAGGATGGAAGGAAACATGGATTAATGCATGAATGGCTAATTATGCAACTAATATGAGCCTAAGTCTAACAATAATATTAGTAAAAAGGGTAAGAAAAATAGTACTTTTGAACACTTATCAGTAAGGATTCGAGTAGTGGCTTCAAGCCAGTACTCAACTACTTCTGGATTTGCTTCATCGGTGCCAGTGAAGGTATAAGCCCGATGTTGAGCCAATTTGTCAATCGGGGCTCGGTTAGGCACATCAACTGTAGGAGCAATTGGATGATCTTGCTTTAAGGCAGACACTAGATGATTAAACATCTCTTTCATACTCAAAAGGTATTCTTGCTGCACAGGATTGATAGCAGGAGCTTCCTGTTGAGCAGCAACTTGAGCTCTATGTTGAGCTTGATGTTGAGGAGGAATCTGTTCCATCCTCACACTATCTCCTTCATTCGAGGAGCCTTCAGGACTTTCATTATCCTGACTGAGTCTTGTTTCAGACATTCTACGTTCAAATAGAAGAGTTAGGGGTTAGGTTTAATAAGCAAGACACAAGCTATTCAATTCAAGTCTCCTAGGTGGCACAAGTATCCTATATGATGCATGATAGCCCGCTTTAGTCCAATAATTGACTAAACCTAAAGCTCTGATTACCAATTTATATGTAACACCCCCTACCCGGGTTAGCAGTAACTCAGTTCAAGAGCGTTACTTAGCAAGCAAGCAAGACAAGACAAGGCATGGCAAGGCATTTAACAACCAAGAAGAAACAATCATTCACACTTGTTTACTTAACTAACAAGAAAGCTCATACTTGACTCCTAAGCCATCAACCATTCGAATGAAGCAAGAACATAGACAAGGCAAGGACATTTCAAGCAATACTCATTCATACTTGACTTCAATAACCATCCTAAGCAATCGACAACATCACATTTGACACATAAATCATCCTAGCATTCGAAACAAAACAAGCAAGGAGGAAGCATGCATTCAAACTAGGCAAGCAACCATTCATGCATTTCTTTACATGCAAGTAATCTCAAATGTGACTTCATGTTCATCCTCAGCATTTGACTAAACTTGAAATGCTATTAGATCAATTTCTTTTATACATTACAAGACATGTAATTAGTTCCTTAAAGAATCAAAACCATTCGGCCATGCATCAAACAAGTGTACAATACTCATGTAATCAAGGCAAGAACACAAAATTGAATCACATACATATCAAGACCATTCGAATATGGTTTAAGCAACATTATTCCTCATTTTCAAATCTTAAATCCAGCATACATATGATCATTTCAAGCATTCACAAAAGAATGACATGGTTATCAACATTTCAAAGCCATTTAGGTCATCATAAGATCATTCTATAACATCCAAATATGCGCAGCAACATTCAACCATTATAAGTTACTTAAGTTTATTACAACCCTTAAACTATAAACAAAACATAGATAGGCTATCAAACATTATATACAATCCCTCAAAATGCATGTTCAAGCTAATTAGATACAAACTAGTGCCACCATTCTAGGAGAGCACAAAACAAGTATGGAATCATACTTTAACAAACTTGTGTAGGAAGCTTCTTGCTCAAGGAATCAACTTCAAGATCAAGCAATGTTGAATCCTTTAACCTGTAGGTTGGGAAGAATGAAACAAGAGTGATAAGTACAAAATTGTACTTAGCGAGGTAGTAACTAGTCTATCCATTTTGTTATTTCATGTTTCAAGTCTTTTAGATTAAGTGTCGACCTAGCTAAGGCTTTCAAGCATTAAAGTAGACTTAGCTAGTCTTTTAAGTATCAAGGAGTGACCTTATCTAGTCTTTCAAGCATCAAGAATATCCTATCTAGGATAACATGCGATTCGGCCACAAGAAATCATAAATCATGTATCAAGCAACATGCTTGCAAGACAAGTAACTAAGGAGTCTTGCTTCCAAAACAAGCAACATACATTTCATGGGATTACAAGATAAGTATCATGTATAATTGAGTCTTATTTCATTTGTTATTTCATTAAACAACCCCCTTGGTACTTAGTCGTATAGGAAATTGAGTTTCCAACCAACTGTCGCCACAATATGCACCGTAGTGCTGGTCAACCCTCCACATACGTACCCTTTGTCTGTCGCCAAATAGGGGCCTTACCCCTGGACCGTAGTCCACCCGTACACAATGAGTTCTAGACTCTAAGGCATGCCTTTCTACCTAATCCAACTAGCTACCAAGGTTGTTCGAATTACCATTTATTTCAAGTAATCAAGTTCAAGATCATGTCCATGTAAATCAAGATCATTTCATGTTAAGCCCTTAGGCTATTGAGCCTTAGGTCACAAGTCAAGTGATTTCAAGATTCATTTCATCAAATGAGATAACATTTTGTTTCAAACAAGTCAATAGCATTCAACCATGTTGTATCATAGCACATAAGCAACCAAGTTATCACTAATCATACTTAATCAATTCGAATAGGCATATACATAAGACTAAGATCATGTTTCATATGTTTCTTTAATTCATCCTTCCCTTATTAAGTCAAATTCATTATTAGATTCATTTTCATAACAATAATGTAATGGTTAGGACCTAGCCCTAACCCTAAGGATAACTACACTCACAATACAATCCAAGAAAGCTAGCAATTATCTTGTATGGCTATCCCCTTGTTCTTTGCCTTGAATGATTTCCTTTTTCTTCCTCAAATTGCTGCCCTTGATCTAGCAAGCATACACATACACATTTCATCAAAACAAGTACAATATATCATAAATTCATAGTAGCAATGTTATCACAATGTACCTAACATTTAGCTACTGTTTTTATACTTCTTTTTAAGCATTTCTTACCAATTTATTTCCACATTGTTATTACTTCATTTTAAAGCATAATTGGACAGATTTCAATGTCCCAAAACTGTTTTGGAAACAGTTTACAACTAGGTGCAAAAACCAGTCCCAAACTGCCCAGGACACTGCTGCCTGGCAGTTTGCACACTGTCCCTTTAAATGGCCATATCTTTTAATCCGTACGTCGGAATTTCAATTTCTATACGCCGTTGGAAAGATAACAAAATTTTATATAATACCATGTAAGACTTGAATTTTAGTTCTTATCCAAATAATACAGTTTATTGATTAAAGACATGCATTTTACACTACCTGGACAGTTTGCACTGTCCAGCTATTTCCATTTACAGTTTTCAGCATAGGACCCAGTTTTCCATTCTGTTTTAACCTAATGAAAATATACATTCTAAGGATCATGTCATTAAAATTTCAGCCCTGAATTCAGTCTATACATTTTTTGGTGAATTTTCAAAATGACTGCCCAGAACAGAGCAATTTTGGGCAGATTGCATCTAGTCACATTTTAATGCCTTCAATCCATTTTAACCAATGTCTTGGCCCTATAATTCATTTCATATGACATTATAATCATGTTAGGTCCATGTTAGTTCATTAAACAAGACTGTAAAAACAGGGCAAGTTGATTACAATGCCTAATCTTCAATGTTTACACAACTCCGATTCCACAAAACAATTTCTATGATACTTAACTATGTTCATGCTTTTATCATCAATTTCCAGCATTGTTTGCATATAATTCAATATGTTTAAAACTTTTTATACATTACCTATTCATGATCATCATCAATTCATAAATTCCATAGCTCAATTTTAAGTTCTAGTCATTCAATTTTCACAACAACAAGACAACTCAATTTTCCAGCAACCTAGGTTTATTACACTAGCATGAACACATAATTTCCAGCCTTGTATCTAGTTCGATTCTTCAAATTAGCATAATTCAACAACATTCTATCATCTAACAACACATTCAATATCTAATTCCATCAAAAATCATCAAAAACAGTCCAATTCCACAATCATAGTTGACAATTCAATTAAACACAAGAAAGATTACACTTACTTTGCTTCTTGCTTAATTTCAATGAAAAATTCCTATGCATGCAAGCTAAAATCCTTTCTTTAATGGCTGAATTCCAAGCTTTCTCTCACTCTCCCTTTTTCTCTAAGTTTCGGCCAAACATAGTATAATGAGAAAGATGACAACAACAATTCCTTGTTATTGGAATTGTGTTTTGTCTAATTTGTCCCTTGATTAGTTAATAATCTTGTAATTAGTCAAGGGCAAATAAGAGATTCATGATATTTATCATGCAATGTCAATCTTTTTCCTTTAATTCAATGTAGTCATTCTAATTTAGTCACTTATTTCATTCATTCTTTCAATTAGGCCCTTGACTATTCAATTTAGCTTAATTCTAATTTCAATTAAGCTATTCACTTATTCAATTTGGTTCCAATAATTCTAAGCTAGGATTTGGGGTGTTACAGGTAAACCCTAAAGTTTATCAGGGAAGACATTCGGAAATTCACACACAGTGTCAACCTCCAATAATTGCAGCCCATCCTTAGCTTCAATTGTCAAAGCATTACAAGGATAGTTTTCTAGAATTTATCAACACAATGCTCTCCTTGCCAAGGCCTCTGAGATACAATCTTCGTTTGCTACAATCCACCCATGCTTGATGCTCGTTGAGCCAATCTAGACCCAGTATCACATCAAACTCGTGGATCGGTAAAGCCAACAAATCAGGCACAAAAGGAATCCTTTGAATCACCACAGGGAAATTCTTACATACAAAATTTATGGTGACACAATTACCAAGTCGGTTAGTTACAGAGATCTTCGATGCTATAGGTTCACTAATCATTCCGTGTTTCTTAACCAATTTAGTGCTTATGAAAGAGTGGGTAGAGCCAGGGTCAATCAATGCATATAAAGGATGAGAATACAGTTCGATGGTACCTGCAATAACATCAGGCTCATCTTCCTCCTCCCTGCTCCTCACATGATACATCTAAGTAGAAGTCTTGGATTCTTGCTTGCTTAGTGCCTTGTCCGAGCCACTGGGTTTCCTTGTAGCTCCTGATGAACCTTGCCTTGTCCTAGAAGATTCTTGGTTAGATGGAGTGCACAGATGTGCGTAAGTTGGGTTTTGTGGTATCTTTGCTCTAGGATGATGCTTATTCGTGGTGGACTACCGCTACTGTGGGGATGGCATCCGAGAACGTGACATGGGAGTTCTTCAGAGTTGCTTTCTGAAAGAAATATTTGGGTGTTCTTTATCAACATGAAAAGAAGCGTGCGTTCATGGCGTTGGTACAAGGCAATATGCCTGTTTCTAAGAACGAGGTTCAGTTTGTTCGGTTGAGCCTGTACACTCTTGAAATGGTTCCCGATGAGCAAAAAAGATGTGATCGTTTCTATTATGGCTTGGTAAAGGAAGTGAAGACATATATGCTAGCCTCTGAGTAATCGGATTTCTATGTCTTTGTCAGTCGTGCCAAGGACATTGAACAAAGTTTGGGTTTGGTCTCTCGCCCAGGGAATTCTAGTACCGAGAACAGAGTTGCTGATTTTGGTGGTGGTAGAGATCATGGTAAGATGCAGCAAGAAGGGAGAATCTTTCTGGATCAGAGGTGCGGTGGAGATGGTAATATGGGTTATGGTCTGCAAGGCCAGAATTTTGGTGTTTGAGCACCTGAGTGTGGTCGTTGTGGTAGGCGTCATGTTGGAGAATGTTGGGGTAATTCTAGGAGTTTTTGGAATTGCGGTTCGCAGGGTCATGTGATGCGTGATTGCCCTCAGGTTGTGAGAAATGTACTGATGCGTGCTGTTGAGCCTCAGAGGGGCCGTGGGCGCGGTCGAGGTAATTTTCAGCGTAAGGAGGATGGTTAGAGAAATGTGGCTCATGTTGTGGTGGTTCAGCTCGAGGGAGGTGGAACGGCTAGGGTGTATGCACACCGCGAGGGAAGGAATGACACAGATGTGATCGTAGGTACCTTTACTTTGCAATCCGTGTCATTACTTTCTATGATTGATTCTGGTTCGACGCATTCTTACATCTTGCACAAGCATGCACAATTGCTTGATATTCCAGTTGAATATCTTGATGTGGGTATGCAAGTGACAAGTTCCTTTGGTGAAACGGTCATAGTTAGGAAGTTGTATAGAAGGTGTCCGTTAATGGTTCAAGGTCATGTGTTTGCTGTTGATATGATGGAGTTACCTTTCTATGGCTTTGATGTGATTCTTGGGATGGATTGGTTATCTGAGCATAGGGATATGGTAGATTGTGAAAGCAAGCGTGTTTCGTTGAAGCTTGTCGATGATTATGAAGCAGTGGTGGTGGGTGAGAATGTTAAGTTCTTATCCAATGTTGTTTCAGCGATGGAGGCACAAAGGTTGATGAAAGAAGGATGTCAGGCATACTTAGCATATGTCATGAATCCAAATATGAAGGAGGCACAACCTCAGGATATCTGGACAGTTTGTGATTTTTATAGGGTGTTTCCAGAAGAATTACCTAGTTTGCCACCGGATAGAGAGGTAGAGTTCTGTATTGAGACGTACGCGGATACGTCTCTGGTGTCTATTTCTCCGTACCACATGGCACCCAAAGAGTTTGAAGGAGTTGAAGATGCAACTTCAGGAGTTGCTAGATCGTGGGTTCATTCGGCCTAGTGTGTCGCCTTGGGGTGCTCTGGTGTTGTTTGTAAAAAAGAAGGCACCATGAGAATGTGCATCGAATATCGGCAACTGAACAAGTTGACAATAAAGAATAAGTATCCTTTACCACAAATTGATGACCTTTTTGATCAATTTCGTGGTGCGACGGTGTTTTCTAAGATCAATTTGAGATCGGGATACTACCAGTTGAAGGTGAAGGACAAGGATGTGTCGAAGGTAGCTTTTTACACTCGATACGGGCATTGTGAGTTTTGGTATTGCCGTTCGAGTTGAAGAATGCTCTAGCTGCTTTCATGGACATGATGAATCGGGTATTCCATGAGTTTTTGGGCCAATTTGTTGTTGTGTTTATCGATGATATCCTTGTGTATTCACGTACTAAGGAGGATCATGATAGACATTTGCGAATTGTGTTACAGACCTTGTTGGATAAACAGATGTATGCCAAGTTGAGTAAACGTGAGTTTTGGATAAAAAAAAGTGGTGTTTCTTGTTCATGTTGTATCAGCAAAAGGGATTCGTGTGGATCCGTAAAAAATTAAGGTAGTTGTGAGTTGAAAACAACCTAAATCGGTGTCAGAGGTACACAGTTTCTTGGGCTTGGCAAGTTATTACCGTCGCTTTGTTGATGGTTTTTCAAAGGTTGCTGCTCCGTTAACAAAATTGTTGCAAAAGGATGTTAAGTTTGAGTGGACAGAGGCTAGGCAACAAGCTTTCAAGAGGTTGAAAGAGGCTTTGACATAGGCTCTAATCTTGAATCAACCCTAGTCAGGAAAGGAGTTTGTGATTTATAGTGATGCATCCTATATGGGATTAGGGTGTGTGTTGATGCAAGAGGGTAAAGTGGTTGCTTATGCGTTAAGACAGTTGAAGGTGCATGAGCAAAATTATCCCAAACACGACATTGAGTTAGCTACGGTAGTGTTCGCATTGAAGATTTGGCGACACTATCTTTATAGGGAGAAATGTGTGGTGTATACCGACCATAAAACCTTAAATATTTGATGTTGCAGAAAGAGTTGAACCTTCAAAAATTAAGGTGGCTGGAGTTGCTTAAGGACTATGATCTTTCAATCGAGTATCATTTGGGAAAGGCCAATATGGTGGCCAATGCGTTGAGTAGAAAGGTGGTGATAGAGTTAAGAGCTATGTTTGCGCGGTTAAGTGTATCGCGAGATGGTGGGTTGGTGGCTGAGTTGCAAGTGAAACCTTCCTTGATTTAGTTGATAAAGGAGAAGCAGTTGTTTGATGATTCGTTAGTACCGCATGTTACGGACATTGCAAAAGGTAATCCAATGGGTTTTTGTTTTAATGATGATGGTGTTTTGTGCTTCAATGATCGAATAGTTGTGCCGGAAGATATTGAGTTGAGCCACACTATCTTGTCGGAGGTGCATAGTAGTCATTTTGCCCTACATCCCGGTAGTACTAAGATGTATCGTGGGTTGAAAGATGAGTACTATTGTGTTGGGCTAAAAAAGGATGTGGGTTGTAAAAGGTGATGATTTGCCAAAAATACTATTGTTTTGGGCTAAAAATTGGATGAATGGAAATGAGAAAGAATGCACATTTTGCCTTTGAAGTGTCAAAGAACAAATCTATTTTGATTGTGATCATGCACATTTTGTGCATGTGCATACGATGTATACCTTGGATAGGTTGGCAGATTTGTATATCGTTGAGGTTGTACATTTGCATGGTGTGCCTAAGTCCATAGTTTCGGATAGGGATCTAAGGTTTACCGTGAGGTTTTGGGAATGTTTGCATCGAGCCTTAGGTACGTGGTTGAGTTTTAGTACATCTTATCATCCTCGGACGGATATAGAGTCTGAGTGAGTTATCCAGGTGTTGGAGGATATGCTTCGTTGTTGTGTTATTGAGTTCCAAGGTTCTTGGGAGACGTGTTTGCCATTGGTGGAAATTTGCCTATAATAACAGTTATCAGGCGAGTATACAAATGCCACCTTATGAGGCCTTGTATGGGAGGAAGTGTAGAATGCCTTTGTGTTGCGCGGAAACGGGGAAAAAGTTGGTTTCTTTACCAGATATGCTTAAGGGAACAACATAGAAAGTAAAGATCATTTGTGATTGTTTGAAGGAAGCTTCGGATCGGTAAAAGTCTTATGCTGATTTGAAGCGTAAGGAGATAGAGTTTGAGGTTGGGGATAAAGTGTTCTTAAAGGCTTCACCTTAGAAGAAGGTGATGTGATTTGGCCGAAAGGGCAAGTTGAGCCCGAGGTTCATTGGACCATATGAGATATTGGAGCAAATTGGTCTGGTAGCTTATAGTTTGAAGTTGCCATCTGAGTTGGAAAAGATACATAATGTTTTTCATGTATCAATGCTTCAGAGATATAGATCGGATCCGTCTCATGTTATGCCTATAGAAGAGGTTGAGTTGAATCCGAATCTGACATATGATGAAGAGCCGGTCAGAATCTTAGACGTGGTTAGTAAAGTGCTTCGTGGAATGACCATTGAGTTGGTCAAAGTGTTGTGGACGCACCGTGGTGTCGAGGAAGCCACGTGGGAAAGAAAAGCTTATATGGAGAATCAATTTCCTCATCTTTTTCCGCAAGGTAAATTTTGAGGACGAAATTTCTTAAGTGGAGAGAGTTGTAATGCCCCAAAGTTGGGCCTAGATGTTAGCCGGATTGGCTTGAGGGTTCGGTTGAACCGGTTTTAGCGGTTTGGCCTATTTTCGGGATTTAATTTGGTAAAAGTGGTTTCTCATCAAAATAAAGTATGGAAAAATATTTTATAATCCTTATTAAATATATATGTTATTATAGTGAAATCAATTTTGGGAAAGGTGATTTGGGAGTTTGACATTTTTGGACTAGTGACCAAAATGTAAAATGTGCAAAACTGCTTTTAGTGACTAAATCGTAAAAGATCAAGACTTTGAATCTTTAAGGAGCTTTGACCAAGAGTATAATTAAGGCTTCTCCTTTCTAATTGGCTGACTTCTAAATTATTTTAATTAAATAAAACATGTGGAGAGAAATAATTACTCACTTTATTTTCTAAAACACATTTTACGTAAATACCTTTTCTCTCAAATTCTCTCCAGCCAAACATTCATTTCTTTTCAAAGATTTGAGGTAAACATCATATTTGATTTATCTTTTTAATCTCAAATGGTTTATTAATGTGTTCTTAACAAAACCTTGTTATTTTATCTTTGTTTTCCCATGTAAATCTTCTCAATTGAAAGGTAAAGTCATCATTAGAGGTAAGGTTTCGTTCTTCTCCTCTAATGAAAGGTTCTTTACTGAAACTCCCAAGTTCTTGATCTTTTATGATTGATTTCTAATGGCTTTTGATAATATGATTGGGGAAAATTGGTTTAAATGATGTTAATTGATGGATTTTGTAAAGATTTGCTATGATCTGTTAATGTTGGGTTTTATGATTGAGATTTGTGATATTTTGGATGGGTAATAATGTTGAATAAGTAATTTTATCAATGGAATCCCGAAACTAGGTAGGTTGCAAAGTTTTGATGTTGATATCTTTGAGGTTATGGCTTGTTTATGTGGTTAATTGATGGCTATTGATAATAGGGTGTTGAGGATGTGTTTTTGGATGTATGTTGATGTTATTTTGTTGCTAATCTCGCTGGGTATTGGCTGAATATTAGTTAGTAAGGTTTTGCCGGTGTTTTTGGTTGTTTTCGTTAGGTGAAAGCTTGTTTATGTTGAGACATAAGTGTTGTTGTGTGTTGCTGGAGGTTTTGATAGAAAGAAGTGCATTAATCCTCTATTTTACTTTAGTAAGAAGCGGAGGATGTTGATTCGTTAGCTTTCAGCGGGTTTTGTGGACGTTTCGGAAGCTTGAAATCGCTTCGGCAAGGTGATCGAGGTGTAGTTGGTGAGTGGCACTGGTTTACAGCTTTTCAAAGGTTTGAAAGGAATATTTTGGGGGTTTAGATTAAGCTTGAAAAGCTAATTGTTCATGTCTTTTCCCATGGTTTTAATTGTTCATGCTCATGATTTGAAGTTGGATTTGTTACCTACTGTTATGCATGTTCTTATGAATTGAGAAATGATTCATGTTATCCCATGAGATTGATTTATGGTTTTCAAGAGGTTGCATCTTGATGAGAAAATGCTATGCATTGATTTATTATTTAAAATAGGACATGCTATCATTTATGTTGATGCATTGGAAAATAATAGGTTAACATGGTTTTAAAGTATATATTGGCAAGTGATGATGCTTATTATACTCGGATATAATTAGAGACAAATAGGATGAAAGTACACTATAAAAATGTAGCAAAATTTGCATGTGCGTGTGGCCTTCGACTCCACAATAGCTGATCAACTATTGTGTGAGGGTGCCAAAATATTATGGTGAGAGCAGCAAGCACCACGTGATCCTTAAATGGTGAGTGCAGCAAGCACCATGAGATCCGCCTTATAGAGAGAGCGGCAAGCTCCATAAGTATTGGTGGAGAGAGCAGCAAGCTCCATTAATGAGTATTCGCATATCCGATGTGTTTATTTAAGGAGAGTGCAGCAAGCTTCTTATGAATAGGGATGGCGAAGCAACCATCCGGGTCACTTGAATGCCAATATATGAGTTTACATGTATCATGGTTTTGAAAAGAAATTGTATATGGGATTTATACATGAGATTATATCTTGAGATGTATGGAAAGCTTAAGCATGTGAAGCTTGCATTGAGATTTGCTTTGGTTTAAAGCATGAGCCTTCATGATACATGTGTTATGAGATAAATATTTTTGCTTTAATAGGTTTTAAAGCATGAGCCTTGTTATAAGCATGATGAGAAACAATTTTTTGAGAAATGGGTTTTTTTTTTGGAAATACATTGTTAGTGGTTTTGTTTTTGAGAAGCCTTCACTAAGCTTATTGCTTACGCTGTATTTCCTAACAATGCAGATAAGTAGAGAGATCGAGTAGCAAGGTAGCAAGCGAGGGAGTCCAAGTGTTGCTCATACCTCAAGTATGGTTTTACATTTCAATAGTAATAAGTTTGGCAATGGGAGAATACCTTTTGGTTTTGGGAGCGTATGTTGTGAACTCCTTGGTTGGCACAATTGTGTAGTGCCTATATGAGTTGTAAATGGCCTTTATATGCTGGTTTTTGGTTGGTTGGAATTTTGGTGCTCTTTGTGGTTGCTTTGCTAGGATGCATGCCTCTAGATTTCATTTGGATTATGATGGCTTATATGGTTGATGTTTTCGTTGAAAAATGATGTGGATCGATCCTTGAATATGTTTGTTATATATTAGGAGCATGCCTAAGGGTTTAAATGTGGTTTACGGATTGTTTATCGAGAAAAATGTGACATTATAGGCCCAGACGTATCGATACTCGGGTCACCGTAACGATACCGTATAGCTGAAATAAGCATGGGGTATCGATACTGTGAGCACCATATCAATATCGTATTGATATGGTTTTACGACTACTGGAATTTTGGGTTTGAAAATACAAATGACAGTATTGATACCATGGTTAAGCGTATCGATACCCTATTAGTTAAAGTTGGTTAAAAGCAACTTCTGAAGTTTTTTTTCTTCACGTTTTAGTCCCTAAATGTTTGTAAATGCAATTGGCAATATTTGGTTGATCGAATCAAGTTGAAAATTTGCATGTGAGCATGAAACATGATTAATTAAATGTAGATAATATCAATTTGGTAAAAAGACCTTGTATTTGTATAGTTTTACAATTTGGTCCCTAGTTCGCGTAACATTCGAATATCGATTTGATGCCCGATTGAGTTGAAATTTTGACCGATGCTTTCTCTCATGCTTAGTTTAACTAAGTTGCATTTAGAAAAAGGAAAAGAAAGGGTTGTTTATTGAAGTGAAACTTTCGGGTTTTACTCTAATATTTCTCGTGTGACTCGCTCGATTCGGTCTTGCGATTAGACCGGGTCAACGGGGTTACATTAAACATTGGGCGTAATTCATCACTAATCCCAACAATAAACATCCTGCACTTTTCTTCTTCTTTCTTAATGTACTCTACTCCATATCGACAGTACTTACCGAAATCATGAATGTAGTGTTCAACAAGTGTACCACCTTGCTTTAGGTGAAGAAATATACTTCGTCTTTCTGCGAGATAATACTTGCTAATGAACTTATATCAGAATTCTTGAAGGAAGAACTCCCAAATAACTGATTCTTCAGGGATGGTAAGAATCGTGGTCTCCCACCACTACAATGCTTCATTATCTAGCAATGCAAGGGCACACTCTAGCTTGTGCTCATCGAACAATGTAGTTGTTTGTTCAATATCCGTAGCGTGTTGAATAGCCAGTATTCTGTAGTCTCAAGACTGTCTTCATCCTGTCCGGTGAAGGTGTAGGCTTGGAGTGACGCCAACTTATCAATAGGGGCTCGAGTGTGCTGGACAATGGGTGGGGTCCGTTGCACCACCGTCTCGACCCTCATAGATGCCATGAATTGCTTGAACATGTCATCCATGTTCTGATAGCATTCCGCCTATGCATCAGGCACCACTGGCTCAACATGCTGAGGTGGGGGATTAGGTGGGTTCGGTGGGTCTCCCCCTCACTTCCTCGCCATGGGTTGAGGAGCCGGTGGCATGCTCGTAAATGTGAGCCTCATTCATCTCAAACATAACTATAACATAAAGAGATCGGATTAGTTAACAAGTCACAATATATACAATGTAAAAATTCCTAGGTGGCAAAGAAACACAATAATAATGCGATAAGCTTCGGTTTAGTCCTAGAATCGACTAAACGCTAGCTCTGATACCACAAATATAACGCCCCCTTCCCAGCCTGGTCGAAAACCAGGTTGAAGTATGTTACCGATGGACTAAATAGTGGTCGATACAATATTTTCATGCAATAAACAATGTTTTTTGCTTAACATACAAGAAAAGGCATTACACCAATGCCATCAATTTATCTCGAGTCAATGATTAGCCAAATTAGGACCAATTTACAATATTTACAAGCTTTAGGGACTTAAATGTAATTTTATCATTTTAGGGGTCCTTTTCTAGAATTAACCAAAATAAAGTTCATCATTCAAATAGTGAGTAAACTAATTTTCATATCATTCAGAGTTCATTTGTTCATTCAATTAAGCCTTGCAATAATCAGTGACTAAAATGTAAACAATGCAAAATTGGGTTCTTCACCTTTTAACTAATTTAACTGTCACTGTACCGATACCCTTATAGTCATATCGGTACGCTTTAACCTAATTCCTAAATTCAAATTCACTTGCAATACACCTGTATCGATACGGTTGAGGGTCGTACTGATACCGGTTGGCTATATTGACTTTGTATCGATACGCCTTGACCCCGTATCGATACCATTTTTGATCCCAAATTCCAGTGACCAAAACTCATACCGATATGCCTAGGTCGTACCGATATTCTCCTTGTTGACCATCATTGACCTGACCAAATATGCAAGGTCGTATCGATACGCCTTGTCTAAAAATAATAGATTTTTGCTGGTTTTTATTCGAATCGACCTATCTATCTTGGTCCAAATGTAATGAAACTTTACCAACAAGTTTTAACCAACATAAACTACTAGCATGACAAGTTTCGTGAGGAACCGAATCCTTTTACCAAGTTTTTACCTTTTTGAGCCCAAAATGCATTTTTAGTCTTTTTTTATGCCAAGTGAAGAGTTCATTTTAGGCCATATATGCTAACTTTCCACAAGCACATAATATACATAACAAAAGGACCTTATATGACTATTCTAGGTACTTTGCTACTCTACTAGGAGTTTATAAGTTTGATATAAATTACTTCAAACATGCTAGTGACTTGTGCAACGTAACAACTTCTCCGATCTCTGACGTTGAATCTCTTAACCTGAAATGGATGAAATGCAATGCATTAGGCATACTTTACCTAGTGAGGTAGTAAAATAACACAATGTAATGGAAATGCAATACAATTCATATCACTCCAACAACAATGCAATTGGTCTATGATAGCAATGCAATGATCACGTTTGATCACAATAAGTTCAAATTTCATCAATAAACCTTGGATCGATTCCGGATAGTGGATACACAAATTCCTACGCCTCGTCAAATCAATAAATGGTCTAGTCCCTCCGCCTCGCCAATATGACCAATATCGCAACACATCCCTCCACCTCCCCAAATCAATATAGGCCGTAGCCCTAGGACCGTAGTCCACTCGTACACTGAGCTCATGAATTCTATGGCATGCCAATTGTATCCAATGTCCCTCGAATCCAAGGTCTGGTAACAATATCGATAATTCATGTTCAATACCAATAGCCATGTTCAATGTTCTTAACAATAAACAATATCTCGATGTCTATGTTCAATGGCAATATCAATAACAATGGCAATGTCCAATGGTCTCAATAATATCAATAATGGTTGATGCTTCATTTTCAATGTTTCGATGACAATAGCGATGCTACCATTAATGATCGATGACAATGGCTTTATAAGTTCTATATCAATGCTATATCGATGCTATGCAAGTATCCTACACTTTCATGGTTCAATGACAATTGCGATGGTAATGACAATAATAATATTCATTGACGATAATGATACTTATGTCCAAAGTTCAATAGCAATAGCAATGATAATAACAATGTTCAATACTCGACACGATAACTTACCAATGCTTACTATAATGTCCGATAAGTGATTTGATGCAATAATCCCTAACAACATGGTTGACAATGATAAGTTTATTAACAATAAAGTCGAGAAAGGCACCTATCCTAACCTAAGACTTCGACTACACTCACCTCGATAATCCAAAGCTTTCAAGGCTCCCAGATAGAAATTCCCTTGTTCCTAGCTTTTGTTGGTGATGGTGGATGTCCTCTACCAACTTCTTGAGCTAGATATTAACAATAGGATTTGGTTAGATTCAATAATACGATACCGAAATTAATATAATGATATCAAAGTCAGTATTGAAACTTGAAATAGCTATTAGATAGCAAACTCCATGGATGGCCAAACCCTAGTTTGTGATTAAGCTTGATTTATCCATGGATTTTAATGGTTGATTGAGGGTTATAGCTTACCTAATCACTAGCAACGTTTCTATAACAATGAATCCAAGAAAATTCAAGCTTGAATCAAGCTCCAATGGAGGTGCTAACTTAGGTAGGAGATGATGTTTAGGGAGGTGCTTGCTTAGGAAGGTTTTTGGGTATGCTTCTAAATTGGCTATTCACTTAATTTTATGGGAATAGCTTTCCTTCATATGAAGGAAAGTTACCAAATTTCCCCAAGTAGTTTGGTTTATAATTGAGGAGGGGCTAATCGCAAGATTAGTCCCTCAACTCTTGGTAGATTATAGTTATCCCCAAACTTCTAATTCTTACAATTTAGCCATTATAAGATTCCCTATAAACCTATTAAGGTCTTTTAACAATAATTCGACTCAATTAAAGTCCACTATCGATACTATCGACCTTGTAGTCAATATCAATACAATATTTGGGCATTCCCGATATAGGTTTCTAATCGCCGAAACCCAATTCTGACTAGGCCGGATTTCAGGGTCTTATACACAAAACTTAGTTCAGCACGAATCAAATCACGAACTTTAGTTCATTAACAATTTTTTTATCATTTAGTGCGTACTAACGAGTATTCATAAACAAAGCCTCTTTTATAAATTATTCCTTATCCAACTTCCTAGATTTAAATTATTTCAAACTCAAATCATTCGTATCCAGTATACATGTAAATATACATATTACATCACACATTACCATTTATGAAGTTAGGACATACTACTAGTTATTCATTATAATCATCAACAAATCATATCAATTACTCTATCTTGATAGGGTTTAAGACAAGATAATAGATATACCTAACCTACTTATATGCAAATCAACACCATAATTTAACAACATAAAGTGCATATAAACATCTACTCTATCAAACTGACATCATAACTATCTAACTTAAATAACAAGCAGGAAATATATATATATATATATATAAAGGCCCATTACAAACATAGAATACTTTAAAGAACTCATATATATACATTTATAATCAATAGATGCTCTAAATACACAATGTATACATATCGACTATGTGCCACCATCTAGGTGTACTTAAAAGGGTACAAAATGTACTTCTTAACACTTGTGATCCTGCCCAAGCTCTTTAGATGTTTAGAAACATAGGTATCCAGAAAGGTGATGAAATAATAGGGTAATCTAACGCTTAGTGAGGTAGTACTAATATCCGAAAACAATACAAAAGACTTTATACGGACTATTCCTATTATTTCATCGAGGCTATTCAAGGTCTATGATAGTATCAAAATGATCGAATGATCACACAGTGTAGCTACAAGGTTTCAAACATAACATTTCAAAATATTTTATCATAACAACTCATAAACATGTATTGCTTGTCACTTAAGTTATCATATTAGGCATCCAACGTAACATATCATAGTCACAAGTTTCTTGCCCCGAAAGGCATTAGGCAAAACAAGTTAGAATCATAGATTTCTAAACACGTAAGACATCAAGCAATAGTTTTCATTAACAAAGCATGTCACACCCAAAGCATATCAGAACAAGGCATACCATAGTCATTAGTTACTTTTCATATAAGTTATCGAGGTAGTTCTTAAACTATTTTGAAATTCCATTATCTTAACTTTAATATAGTCTTGTTTAAAATTTCATACTACATTTATTTCACGAGTAAACATTTATATATATATATATATATATATATATCGCTCAAAAAATATACTTGTTGATGTATATATATATATATATATCCAAAAGAGTCACTAAATCATGAATATACTAATATAGATTCAAATCAGTCCAAGACATAGCTAAATATGGTCAAAACAGCCCTTAAGTCTTGTACATAACTTTATATATTCAAAACAGTCCAAGATATAGTTAAATATAGACAAAACAGCCGTTAACTCTTGTACATAACTTTATATATTCAAAACAGTCCAAGATATAGTTAAATATAGTCAAAACAGCCCTTAAACCTTGTACATAACTTTATAGATTCAAAACAGTCCAAGACATAGTTACATATAGTCAAAATAGCCCTTAAATCTTGTACATAACTTTATAAATTCAAAACAGTCCAAGTATGCTTGTATCTTGTTCAAAATTGTCCTTAAAATACATATATACATTTATAGTTACAAAACAGTCCATGTATGCTTGTATCTTGTTCAAAACTGTCCTTAAAATACATTTATACATTTATAGTTACAAAACAGTCCATGTATGCTTGTATCTTGTTCAAAACTGTTCTTAAAATACATATATATATATATTTTTAGTTACAAAACAGTCCATGTATGCTTGTATCTTGTTCAAAACTATTTTTAAAATACATATATACATTTTTAGTTACAAAACAGTCCATGTATGCTTGTATCTTGTTCAAAACTGTCCTTAAAATACAAATATACATTTATAGTTACAAAATAGTCCATGTATGCTTGTATCTTGTTCAAAACTGTTCTTAAAATACTGTTCTTAAAATACATATATACATTTTTAGTTACAAAACAGTCCATGTATGCTTGTATCTTGTTCAAAACTATTCTTAAAATACATATATACATTTTTAGTTACAAAACAGTCCATGTATGCTTGTATCTTGTTCAAAACTGTTCTTAAAATAATATATACATTTTTAGTTGCAAAAGAGTCCATGTATGCTTGTATCTTGTTCAAAATTGTTCTTAAAATACTTATATACACTTATAGTTACAAAACAGTCCATTATACATGCATACACATACGTATGTTCATTGCAATCTATAAGACTTCGATCTTAGCATTTCATATACATGTCTTACTTCTTAGATATGTTATCATACATAGCATATTTTGTACATGGTTTACTTTTCACTTAAACTATCATACTATCATAAGTTTCTTATCACGCAATCCATTTAAGCAAGGCATATTAAAATCACAGTTTTCTTAATACACAAGGCATCAAGAATCATATATTATAATCGTAAACAAGGCATATCTTAGACAATACATATCGTGATCGAAGCATATCATATATGTTGACTCTCACGGAGATGTGTAAAATGAATTCTGGAAAAAGGTATAAATGATATGTATTTGGGCAAGATAAACTGTGCCAAGAGTCTTTTGCGTGCAAGTATACACGATCGACAAGTAATACAGCTTGGTAAGCTGAGTATCGATCCCACAGAGATTGACATGGAATTCAATTGTTTAGTTTGTTATTTGTTTTGGAAGAAAAGATTGTAGTTTAAAAGAGTTGATTTTAAAACTAAGAAAAGAAAATAAAATAAAAACTGAAGTAAAGCGTTGGCAAGTAAGGTGTTTTCAAATGAATGATGACTTTCGGCAAGGAATATGGTTCATGCCAGCCATTATTGGCAAAACTGTCTTGGCATTGTTTGTCGAGCAGATTCAAAAGTAGCAAAGCCTCTCTCGATGGTCATTGCCTTAAACTGGCCAAGTAAAAACCCCTTATATCTCTATAGTGTATGTTTTCCTTAAACCAATTTGATTTAAAAACCAATCTATACTGTGGGGGGTAGATTTCACTTTCGAAGTAAGTTTATCTACTTGAACGACTTCTCTCAAAGCTTCTGTCCTAAGTGTTCAGCAACTCGATCGTTGCCAATAGAAGTCTGTTAAGATATTGGAAGGCAATAAGCTAACTATGCCAGCTCTCGCTTTGACACGGTACTTAGGAAAGATTAAATTAAGCAACACAGACAAACTTTGCTAAAAGCATAATTATTATAAAGGAACTAAGGCATAAAAGCCAGCGTTTAAAACCAAAATATCCCCCACCAACTATGAAAATTAGTTCATGGTGAGGGGGTTAACCAACACAACAATAATCATTTTCAAAAACATCACCATAAAAAACTAAAGAAAAACAACTTAAGCCAAGGGAATGGGCCGATGGGTCTCTGGATGCAACCCTCCATGCCGAGGCTCTCGGCCAAGAGGTTGAACCACCCTTCATTGGTTGCACCGACTACCACTCGCCGCTCCAACACTTTGCTTCAACCACATCTCATCTCCTCTCCTCTCCTTGGGCAATCGATCTCCCTCCATGCTTGATCGGCCTCTGTATATATAGGAGCTCAAGGGAAGGGATTAGGATAACTCTTCATTTGAAATTTGAAATGCTCCATGGATAAGAGATAAGCCTCATCTGATCGGTGTGATAGCTTATCAAGCTAGGGATGATGTCATCATGCCATGGCCATCTTGGCACACGAGATTGACATGACCTTGCCAACACAGCTTGGCATCACCTTATCTGCTATTTTCCAAAGGCTGTCCAAATGCGATTTTTAAGGAGCCTGAGTGTATCCTATTTTTTCGGAGGTTCTTCCTCTCTTGGCATGGCTGCTAGCACACCTCATGCCAACAAATGCTTGGCACACCTCTGATCCTTCCGTGCCCTCAACATATGACATTCACCTTGGCATTCCTAACTACGTTCCTGTGTCATGCGTTCATTTCGCCTGCCAATCACCCTTTCAACCTGTAAAAAGGCCACTAAAACAACCCATCACACTGCATAGGTATCCTACTAACTCCTTGATGTATATGCATGATTCTAACAAGCTAATGCAACTAAATGTACTTGAAAAAAAGCAAAAGCATATCAAAATAGGCATGAAAAACAATACTTTTGAGGAGGTAACACACCCCCAAACCCAGCTCATTGCTTATCCTCAAGTTATGCAAGAGAAGAGAAAAACAAATACAGTGAAAATAATACCTCGACAAAAGTTTGGTTGGTATGCCAACAAATGCTGGCAAGCAGAGTTTGATTCTAATGTTGCCCTCAGAAATCTCAATGTACAGTACAAAGCAGATGTAATTCAAGTGCAACAATATAATTCTAGTCTAAGTTCATGAAGCGTGCATGATGTGTAGGCAATATGCATCCAATATCCTTTTACTCCCTTAGCCAATTTTACTACCTAAACTCAGATCTTTATTGTCATCAATTTTTTTCTTTCTTTTTCTTTCTTGCCGCAGGTTTTATTGGCATTGATATAAGCTTGCTTCGTAACACTGTTTAGCTTGAGTGATAAGATAGAGCATACCACAAATCCCCACCTTAATCCAGACATCACTAGGCTTTCTCTTCAACTCATACCATAAGGTTTTGGACTTGAGAACTAAGAGGGAGCTACCACGAAGCCCCAAGTAACTTATTATCCCTAGGTAGAGGAGAGTTCATTTTTTATTGCCTTGGCATAACATTGCTGCCTTATTTATTTTCTTTTTACCCTGGCATTATTTTTTTTAATCTGAGCATAGTTTCAAATAGTCTAAGTTTGCTAAGGAACTAGATACATTTCACGTGTTAAGTGTAAATCCAATTCCCTAAACTAGAGATCAATTGTCATGGCAAACATAGCATACGAATCTCCTAGCATGGCAAATTGAAAATTATAAACTCATCATCGGGCAAACAAGTAGGTCAAAATAAACTTACCTAACAGTTGTTAATAAACTTCAATTTTAAGCCGAGACAAAATTTTCTTTTTCACTTTTTTTAATGGTTCGGTATGCAACTATTCTAGATGAACTACATCGCAAACGAAAAAGATTAAAATGCATGACATGGCATAAATGTGAGAAAATGCAAACCCTCAAAGCCAAGATGTGCATTGTCCTTAATGCATGAAACAACACATATATATAGGAAAAACAGAAAAAATAAAAATGCATGATCATGAAAATGCAAACATGAAATGCAAAGGAGTTAGGTAGAAGAAGACTCCCCTTCGGATGAGGCTTCATTCCGTTTGGCACGGGCTTCTTCTTCTCTTCTAGAACGAGTCTTTTGCATGGTTAGGCTCCCATATTCAGGGGCCATTCTTTTCTTCCCTTTCTAGCCCTGCTTTGAGGCAGTAGTTGAGGCTCCAAGATCATTCTTCTTCTTGGCAGACTCACCTGGTGGTATGACTAGTGCTAGCTTTTCTTTCTTGGCAGGAACATCCTCTGACTCGGAGGAGGAATCGGTGTTGGTAGTCTCAACGTGCATCGAGGACAGGGGAACTATTGGTTCAGATTCAGAACTGGCAAAAATAACTGGACTTGTACGACTGGCTGGACTAGCAAACATAACTGGACTGGCTGGCATAAGGTAACTGGCAGCAGGCTCGATAGGGAAAGGTGGAAATACCGGCACCATATCGGGGGAAAGTTTCACAAGTACCACCCGAATGATGGCATCCCGCTCCTTGTGTAGTGCCTTATTTTTACGTTAAGCTCCTTGGCTATCTCTAATTTTGGAGGATAATCTTCTGGCGTGCGTACACCTGGGACGGCACTGCCAACGAGCTTGTTGGCATAGTTTCCAGCACACTATTGGGTTCTGCCTTTGGCTTTGGCTTGGGCTTTGGCGTGGTTGTCTTGTCCTTTCCCTTGTCCTTATCATTTGGCTCAAAACCCGTGAGATTTTTCCAAATGATAGTAATAATGGTGGTTCCCTTGATTGTTTGGTCGATATCATCATCCATCCTAGGCACTTCATGGCGCAAACAAATGTTAGAAATTAACAAAGGTAAAAGTAAACTGCCCATACCCTTCTCAGCACATTTATAAGCCTTATCAATAATGATTTTGCCAACGTTGATCTTGCTTCATTTGATGATGGAATGCAGCAAAATCAACCAGTCTTTTGAGACGGTCTCGTTGTGAGATATAGGCAACAAATTTGCCTTGATGAAATATTTCCATCCTCGCATTTGTGGCTTCAACGCCAACCTCTTCACCGTCCGGTGACCCGTCGATTAAACTGTCCAATCTGTGCCAAGCTCACACAAGTCTGCCATCATTTTCTTGCGTTTGGCAACGGTCATAGATGCTGCATAGTCGAAATGCTCATCTTCCATAGCATTCAAAGAAAAAAGTTAGTTCACATACCCTTCATCAAAACGCACACATTTACCTCTAATCATCAAGAATGGGGAATCTTTTGTGAGATGGGCATAAAACTCTCACACGATAGTAGCATAGATCTCCCATTTTTGTTGGCAAAAAGAACTCCAACCATGCATGTCAACAATGTCCATAAACTCCGGTGGGAATCCAACGGTGGTGTTAGTTTGGAAGTCAAAGTGCTTCTCGTGCAAAAAGGATCTTGAGGCAAAGCTCGTCTCAAACTTCTTTTGAATATCTTCATTGAAGAATATTTTGAAGGGAAGAGATGACGATGTGGAAGAAGAGCCTGAATCGGTGATGAAGAAAAGAAGATGAGAAGTTGAATGGTTTCTTGAATCTTGCTTGAGAAAGAAATTAAAAGATTATGGTTCTTGGGAAATCGGCTAGGGTAGAAAAAAGAATAAAGAAGGTGAAGTGTTTAAGGGGTTTTATTGATGGTAGCCGAAAAGAGGGGGGATAATGATGAAAGTTTAAAATTTTTGATTGGGATAGGTGTTAAAAGTGATAAGGTGAAGTGATAAGGAAAGACTTAAAGTGATAGGATAATTATGATAAATTTAAATCTTCCTTAAATTGGGCGGCTAAGGTTAATCTCAAGGATTTGTTCTCTTATTTTCTCTCTTCTTTCTTCTTCAACACAAAAACCGACACATGTCAAGCTGTATTGGCATGGTGCATGGCATCACTCTTGACAAACACTCTGGCTAACAGTCTTCCTAGCAATGTTCCTGGAAATATTATTGGCATCAACTCTTGTCGAAATTCATGCACACACTAAATGGAAAACTGTGTAACACAGCAAAGGAATAAAAATTGAAAGACAATAAAAAGAAAACAAGAACAAAAACCTGATTCCTAAAAGAAAACAAAAAAAACTAATCCTAATATTTACAAAGAATTTCAAAACTGCGGATGCTTCATTCCAATTCTGCGAAGAGGATCACCTCATTGGCATGGCTTTGCTTACCTTCCAAGTAATGCTTTAGGCGCTGACCGTTCACCATAAAAATTTCTTCGGTCTGTAAGTTCTTGATATCTACAGCCCCATGAGCATATGGCTTAACAACTTCATAAGGACCCGTCCATCTTGACTTAAGCTTACCTGGAAAAAGTTTGAGTTGAGAGTTAAATAATAGAACAAGCTGGCCTATTTCGAACTGTCTTGGCAGGATCCAACAATCATGCCAATGTTTTGTCTTCTCCTTGTATATCTTAGCATTCTCAAAGGCTTGTGTTCTAAATTCCTTCGATTCATTGAGGTCAAGCAACCTCTTTCCTCCAGCAATTCTCCATGCCATGTCAAGCTTCTAGATGGCCCAATAGGCTTTATGTTCAAGTTCTACTGGCAGATGGCATGGTTTTCCAAAGACAAGTTTGAATGGGGAAGTACCCAAAGGAGTTTTAAATGTCGTCCTATAAGCCCACAAGGACTCATTTAGTCTCAAGACCAGTCTTTCCTTGTTGGATTCACAGTTTTTTCCAAAATGTTCTTAATCTCCTTATTGGATATCTCGGCCTACCCATTTGTTTGTGGATGGTATCTGTGGTGATTCGTTGCTGAATCCCATACCTGCACAATGCTTTAGAAATTAATTTACATTTAAAATGAGTACCCTCATCATGAATAATCATTTATGGAGCACCAAATCTAGTGAAAATGTTTTTGTGCAAGAACTTGGCAACAGCCTTGGCATCATTTGTTGGTAGGGCAACAGCCTTGGCATCATTTGTTGGTAGGGCAACAACTTCTACCCACTTTGACACATAGTCAACAGCCACAAGAATATACACATTATGAAATGATGGGGGAAAAAGACCTATAAAGTTGATCCTCGTACATCAAATAAGTCCACTGCATAATGTTTTGGAGCGGTAATTAGTAATTGATGTTCCCTGTTCGTTGGCATCGATCACATACCTTGGCATACTCATGGGCATCCTTGTACAGGTAGGCCAAAAGAATCCTGACTGCAAAACTTTGACAACAATCTTCATTCCAGCAAAATGTCCTCCATATGGTGCGGCATGACATAGATGCAATATATGTTGCTACTCGTCTTCTGGTACACACCCGCGAATCACTTGGTTGACACACTGCTTGTACAACATGGGCTCATCCCAATAGTATTGCCTCACCTCTCGTAAAAATCATTTCTTAGCATTATATGCTAGGTCTGATGGTAGAATATTGCTTACCAGGTAGTTGACTATGTCAGCATACCATGGTATTGCATCGGCTGCAAGCAAATACTCGTAAGGGAATTCGTCTCTAATTATAATGGACTACCATCCTCAATGTAATGCTCCAACCGAGAGAGATGGTCAGCTACTAAGTTTTCACTACCTTTCTTATCTCTGGTCTCCAGGTTGAATTCTTGAAGTAAGAGCATCCATCAGATTAGTCTAGGTTTGGCATCATTTTTTGCCAAGAGATATTTCAACGCCAAATGATCTGTATAAACCACAACCTTATTACCAATTAGATAAGATCTAAATTTATCAAAAGCAAATACAACCGTGAGGAATTCTTTCTCGGTTGCATAGTAATTTAGTTGTGCTTTATTCAAGGTTATATGGCATAGTGTACGGCATGGAACATCTTGCCACACCGTTGTCCCAGAACTGCTCCAACGACATAATCGTTGGCATCACACATGAGCTCAAAGGGCTCATTCCAATTCGGTGCCACGACTATGGGGGCATTAATCAATATGTCTTTAAGCTCCTGAAATGCTCTCAAACAAGAATCATCAAATGCAAAAGTGGCATTATGTTCCAACAATGAGCAAAAAGGTTTAGCAATTTTGAAAAATATTTAATAGATCACCGATAAAAACACGCATGACCTAAAAAACTCCTTATACCTTTAACACTTGTTGGAGGTGGTAATTGCTTAATTACCTCCACTTTGGCTTGATCAACTTCTAGTCCTCTCTTCGTTACCTTATGACCGAGAACAATGCCCTCCTTCACCATGAAGTGACATTTCTCCCAATTCAACACTAGGTTTGTCTCTATGCATTTCTTCAAAACTTGCTCCAAGCTATGGAATGCATTCCTCAAATTTTACACCAAACACTGAGAAATCATCCATGAATACTTCCATGTTATGCTTAATCATATCGGAGAAAATTACCATCATGTAACGTTGAAATGTTGCTGGCTCATTACATAGTCTGAATGGCATCCTTCTAAAGGAAAATGTCCCATATAGACACGTGAAAGTTGTCTTCTCTTGGTCGTCAGGGGCAATGGCAATCTAATTACATCCCGAATAACCATCTAAAAATAGTGAAAAGCTTTACCTGCCAACCTGTCCAACATCTGGTCAATGAAAGGCAATGGGAAGTGGTCCTTCCTTGTAGCCTTGTTCAACCTTCTGTAATCCATGCACACCCCATCACTTGATGGTTCTAGAGGGAATCAATTTGGCCTTACTATTTTGGATCACAGTCATGCCACCCTTCTTTGGAACACACTGCACCAGGCTAACCCAAGAGCTATTGGAAATGGGATAAATGTTCCTGACATCCAACCATTTTATGATTTCTTTCTTTACAACCTTTTTCATGCTTGGGTTTAGCCACCTTTGGCCTTCAATGGTCCTGCCATTGTATTCCTCTAGTATGATCTTGTGCATGCAAATGGTTCGACTAATACCTTGGATGTCTGCCAAGGTCCAACCCAACGCTTGCTTATAATCTTTTAGAATTGCCAGTAGTCTTACCTCCTGATCATGAGTGAGATCAGTAGCAATAATCACTGGCAAAGTCGAGTTACCTAAATAAGCATACTTTAAGTGTTCTGGCAGGGGTTGAAGCTTCAACTCTTGTGGTTCCTCAATAGATGGCTTTGGTTTCTTTATCTCTCTACCAGCCAAATGGAGTGGCTCGAAGTAACTTACATCTTTAGCCTCCAAGGCTGATTTCACAGGTTCCTCAAACAGTTTAGCTATGCCATCAAGCATGCCGTCATCACTTGCTATATCCTGGCACAACTGTGCCATGTCCAAAGTAAAGATGGACTCCATCATTTCATCGGCTTGACATTCATCAGGTTCATCTGCATATTTCAAAGCTTGAAACACGTTAAAAGTAACATGTTGTTCATTCATTCTCATGGTTAGTTCCCCTTTATGAACATCAATAAGAGCCCCGCCAGTAGTAAGAAACGGCCTACCCAAAATAATTGGCACATTAAATCAGCTTCATAATCCAAAATGATAAAATTAGCTGGGAAAATGAATTTGTCTACCTTTACCAACACATCGTCAATCTTACCCTTGGGATGTGCATAGGATCATTCTGCCAATTGAAGTGTCACCGTGGTAGGTCTTGCATCTATGTCAAGCTTCTTGAAAATTGATAGTGGCATCAAATCGATGTTGGCTCCCAAGTCGCACAGTGCCTTCCCCATGAACTTGTTGCCAATTGTGCAAGGAATAGAAAAACTCCTGAATCTTTCAGCTTTGGTGGAAATCGGTTTAGGATCATGGCACTGTATCCCTCATTAAGAGCAATAGTTTCAAATTCTCCTAACTTCCTCTTTTTGGAAAAGATGTCCTTCATGAATTTTACATAGTTGGGCATTTGTTCAAGGGCTTTCACCAATGGAATGTTAATTTACAACTGTTTAAGCACTTCCAAAAAGCACTTAAATTGCTGGTCCTGCTTATGCTTTTGAAGTCTTGCTAGAAATGGTGGCAGTGGATGGATATATATATTGGTGCTGTCGGCTTTACCGAGGCAGTGCTGACATCTATTTTGGCATCAGTCTGCATATCATCATTACTGGTGTCATTGTTGGCACTAGGACTGGCATCTTGTTTGGCATTCGTACTAGCATGATCACTAGCATCATCTACTTTCTCCTTCTCTACTTCTCTTGGTATGTCTACTGGCACAAGCTTTGCATCTTGGCTGACGACTGGCTGCTTGGCAACCATCTCTATTTCACACTGCTTACCACTCCGAAGAGTTATTACCTTGCATTGTTCATTTTCTTTGTGACAAGCATCTTGAGTGTCACTTGGCAAAGTACATTGGGGTTGATTGCTAAGTGCATTAGCAATCTGCCCAATTTGTATTTCCAAGTTTCTTATTGATGTCGCCAAACTTTGGACTGTTACTTTATTTCGCTCCATATATTGTGTAAGATCTCCTCCTTTGTTGCTTCCTTGACCTTGTTGGAAATTGTTTTAAGCGTTCAGTGGCATGCTATTTTGAAAAATATAGGCATGGCATTGTTGTTTTGTCGTTGTATGTTTTGGCACGAGGCATTGTAGTGATTGCCTCCTTGTTTTCCCCAATCTAAGTTAGGGTGCTATCTCCAACCTGCATTATATGTATTAGCATTATAAAAACGACCAACATTCCCAACAAAATTTACTGACTTAGGATTTATAGGGCATTCATCCACATGGTGGCTTTCTCCACAATTGGTGCAAAATGGATCCAGTGCTTTGACTTCTTGGGCCTCATTATTCTCTTTCAACGTTTTCACCATGCTAGTGAGGTTGTAAATCTTGGCATGAATGAACGTGAGTTCATCAACTTTAAATTTCCCACTGGCTTTAGTTCTAGTCCCAAGTCTGGCAACAGGATACTCGAAGTCATTGATCGAAATTCTCTCAAGGATATCAACAACCTCAGTGTACTTCTTATCAAGCAACGATCCAGCTGCTGAAGCATCCACAACAATCCTTGTTTGTGCATTCAATCTGTTGTAGAAGGTTTGTATTTGGGTCCAATTTGGGAACCCATGCATTGGACACCTTCTCAACAAATCTTTAAATCTTTCCCAGGCTTCATAAAGAGTTTCATCCTTGGCCTGTTTAAAAGTAATATTTCACCACGCAACTTAGCAATGAGTGTTGGTGGCTGAAACTGCGTCAGGAACTTCTGGCAAAGGTCTGCCCACGAAGTAACTGATCCTAGTGGCAAAGAATTGAGCCATGCCTTGGCTCTGTCTCTCAAGGAAAAAGTAAACAATTTTAGCTTCACAGTATTTATAGATACTCCAGTTTGTTGAAACAGTTAGCATATCTCCATGAATTGTTTGAGATGTTATCTCAGGTCTCCAGTAAGTACTCCATCGAATTGACCTACATTCAAAAGAGTTTGGATCATTACGGGTTTAAGTTCAAAGTTAGGCTCATCGGCATTAGTGCCAATAAGTCCTGGCATGAGATTTTCAATGTTAGGTGCTGAATGTTCTCGGATTAGCCTGTCTTCTTCTTCAACCATATTTGGGACATTAGAAGGCAGCGATGCATTGTTATTAGGATGAATGTTAATGGGTGGATCATTATTCACCACACCATTCCTCTGATTGCCTTGATTTATTTCTCGGTATCGCCTCTTTAACCTCTGCAAGGTTCTCTCAATTTCCAGATCGTATGGCCACTCGTCCACCATTGGGTGGTTTCTAGTCATACACGGTGAAAACAAAGATGAAAACCAAAACAAAACAAGTAAAAATTTAAAAACAATCAATTTTGTTTCAATCCCAGACAATGGTGACAAAATATGGTTGACTCTAAGAGAGATGTGTAAAATGAATGCTGGCAAAAGATATAAATGGTATGTATTTGGGCAAGATAAACTGTGCCAAGAGTCTTTTGCGTGCAAGTATACACGATCGACAAGTAATACATCTTGGTAAGCTGAGTATAGATCCCACAGAGATTGACTTGGAATTTGATTGTTTAGTTTGTTACTTGTTTTAGAAGAAAAGATTGTAGTTTAAAATAGTTGATTTTAAAACTAAGAAAATAAAAAAAAAAAAATGAAGTAAAGCGTTGGCAAGGAAGGTGTTTTCAAATGAATGATGACTGTTGGGAGGGAATGCTTGGTTTCAACGTGGCTCATGCCAGCCATTATTGCAAAACTGTCTTGCCATTGTTTGCCGATTATATGCAAAAGTAGTAAAGCCTCTCTCGATGGTTATTGCCCTAAACTGGCCAAGTAAAAACCCCTATATCTCTATATGTTTTCCTTAAACCAATTTGATTTTAAAAAAAATCTATACTCTGTGGGGGTAGATTTCACTTCCGAAGTAAGTTCATCTACTTGAAAGACTTCTTTCGAAGCTTCTCTCCTAAGTGTTCAACAACTCGATCGTTGCCAACACAAGTCTGTTAAGATATTGGAAGGCAATAAGCTAACTATGCGAGCTCTCGCTGTGAAACAGTATTAGGAAAGATTAAAGTATGCAAAATAGACAAACTTTGCCAAAAGTATAATTATTATAAAGGAACTAAGGCATAAAAGCCAGCATTTAAAACCAAAACATCCCCCACCAACTATGAAAATTAGTTCATGGTGAGGGGTTAACCAACACAACCATAATCGTTTTCAAAAACATCACCATAAAAAACTAAAGAAAAATAACTTAATCCAAGGGAATGGGCCAAGGGGTCTCTCGATGCAGCCCTCCATGCCAGGATCTCGACCAAGAGGTTGAACCACCCTTCCTTGATTGCACCAACTGTCACTCGCTACTCCAACACTTCGCTCTGACCACCTCTCGTCTCATCTCCTCTCCTTGGGCAAATGATCTCCCTCCATGCTTGATTGGGCTATGTATATATAGGCGCTTAAGGGAAGGGATTAGGATAACTCTTCATTTGAAATTTGAAACGCTTCATGGATAAGAGATAAGTCTCATATGATCAGTGTGATAGCTTATCAAGATAGGGCTGACGTCATCATGCCATGGCCATCCTGGCACACGAGCTTGGCATGACCTTGCCAACACAGCTTGGCATCACCTTATCCACTATTTTTCTGGAGGTTGTCCAAATGCAATTTTTATGGAGCCTGAGTATATCCTATTTTTTTGGAGGTTCTTCCTCTCTTGGCATGGCTATTGGCACATCTCATGCCAATAGATGCTTGGCACACCTCTGATCCTTCCATGCCCATAGCATCTGGCATTCACATTGGCATTCCTAACTGCGTCCCTGCGTCTTGCGTTCATTTCTCCTGCCAATCACCCTGCCAACCTGCAAAAAGGCCAATAAAACAACCCATCACACTGGCATAGGCAGCCTACTAACTCCTTGATGTATATGCATGATTCTAACAAGCTAATTCAACTAAATGTACTTGCAAACAAGCAAAAGCATATCAAAATAGGCATGAAAAACAATACTTTAGAGGAGGTGACAATATAAAAGGAATGTCATAGTCATAGCTTAACATATACAAAAGTATCTCAAACATGTCATATTTTAGTCACAAGTTACTTGTCATATAAGGTAACAAGGTAATTCTTGAATTTACTATGAAATTTCATTATTTGTCCTAAACACAGGCTTGTGAATCAAGTAATAGCCTAGGTACTCGAATCCCCAACCAACTGTAGCCAAATAAATGGTACTCGCAGTACCGATCAATCCCTCATATTGTCGCCAAGTGACCACAACACTTCCCTCCAACTGTCACCAAATAAAGACCGTAGTCCACCCCAAAACTGAGCTCTATGAACTTTATGGCATTCCAACTATACCTAAGAACGACTTGAGACCAAGGCTTTTCACAAATTTTTATCTTATCATACCAAGTTTGAGATTAGCTCCATATTTATGTAATCATATACATATCATATTCTTATCATAATAGAAATGAATGAGCATTGCTCCTTATCAAAATGTCCGGTGACATGTCACGTTGCTTAACTTTTAAGCATACAAATACACATATAGGTCCTTTCATGCTCATAATTTTAAGATCAATTAGTTAATAGGTCATGTCTTGATTTTTTAAAATTTTTTTATCTTATTGAGTGCATGCTTACTACCACATATTCAAGCCTCAAATCAAACATATCTACAAATCAACCAATTTGCATAGCATCAATAACTTGAACAAGTAGTTACGTACCTTAAATCCAAGCTTAGCTTACACATTGTTAAAATCAAACATAAGTAACTTAATTTAAATTTGATAAATTTCTCGGGAGGTCTTTCAACCAACCCTGAGACTTTAAACTACACTCACAGTTTAATCCGAGCTAATTTTGTTCTTGAATCTCAATTTTTTTCTTCTTGTCTACTATTTGGCCTACTATAGCCCTTTACGCCTTCGATTTCTTCTTGATCTAAGGTGACAAGAAGTGTAACTACGTATTAGGATCATTTCCTAATGGTCAAACATTTGTAAAATCACTTGAATGCTCATGAATACATACAATCTCACAAAAGCAGCCCATTTGCATCTATATCGCAGTAAGACAACACCCAAAATACATAGATACATATTTACACAATCACAAGCAGCCCATAACACATTTTAAACACTCATAGAAGTCCCTAATCTATTTACAAGGATACTAAATCAGTCTTTACATACATTTGTGCTTGTACATGTTCGAAATTAATTACTATAGTTCAAGTAGTTAGAATGTTGCCCTGTTTTCATATACATACAATCACCAACTTCAAATCAGTCCCTTACGGTCTATTTTTGTAATAATTCTACCATGTTCTATACATTCATTCGTTTATGATCTTAACAAATCAATTACATGCTTACTTACTCAAAACAGTCCCTTAACTTCTACTATAGGCATCAAAACAACCCTAATTACATGTATCCACACATACAAACATATAACAATCCTCTAGCTCTGCAAAACAACCCACTATTCCAGCAAAACAATCCCTAAATTTTTTAATATCAACAAGGCAGTCCCCAAATCATATGTTTACACCAACATACATTGCAAAATAGTCCAAGATGCATTCTTATAAATACAAGTTAATCTATGATTTGGTTTCCAGCTGACTATACAATCTATTGAAATCAATAAAACAACCCCTAATCAGTCCTGAACATGTAGGGCAATCCTTCTTTTAATTAACAGTCTCAAAACAGTCCAAAATCATATACTTCCTTACTTAATCAGATTCGAAACAATCAATCCAGTGTCAAACACATAAAAACATGGTCTTGCGAGCATACAATCCAATCACAACACATACTACATTTTAATCATGGATTCATAAAAACTATATTTTCAATCGTTTCTAACATTCTCACTAGACATATAAACAATTATTCTATTTAAAACTATGATCACAAGAATGGAAAGGAAGAGTATAATAGATTTACCTTGCTATTCGAACAAGAACATAAAATCTTGAGCTAATTAAATCCAAAATGAAGCTTTCTCACTCTAACATTCATGCTCTCGGTTTTGAGGGATAAGGAAGAAAAGAAAGGAAAGAGATGAGTTAATGTTTTTTCCTTTATCTCCCAAATGATGTGGCATTCCCATCCCCCACACATTGCTATTTTTGGCTATGACACATGTCCATGTCCCTCAAACAATTCATTCCTTACATGCAATCACCTAAGTCCTACAGTATCTCGATTATAACCTATCAATTGAGCTCTTGGTTTATTTATGATTTCAATTAGACCCCATACTCTCTTTAATATTTGTCCTAGATTACACCAAAAGTCATTTTAGTCATATTTGAATTATTATCTAAGTTCTGAGCCATATATTGGGGTATTACAGGTATGGCTACTTGGGTTGATGGTATTCTTAAGTTTCTTACAATAGGGGTAAGCCTATTATTGTGTGGTAGAGGTAAGTCTATCACGACGGGTAGGGGTAAGTAAGCCTATCCCAGGCCGAAGTGAGATTAGGTGAGGTAAGTCCACTGGGAAAATTTGTGTATCCGATGTGGGTAAATGACAACCTGCTTTTGAATTTGAGGATATATGTAAGTCTATTTGGGATCACATTATTTGCCAAATATATGAGATATATGAAAAGGGTTTTGATGCATATGGTTGTTATGCATGATACATTTTGGTAACAAACGAGGGAATGCTTTGGTTTGATTAAGCATGCTTTTCATATCAAATGTTATGTAGTTTTCAAAAGAGTTTTAAAATGCATCAATGTTTTACTTAAGAGTGACCTCACTAAACATTTTGTTCTTATGCTCTCTTTTTTTCATTGATACAGAGGTGTAAAGAAGGGGGCATCATTCTCTCAGCAAGGAAGGTCCAAGAACACGACAACCACTTGAGTATGGAAAACATAGCTTAAATTCGATTAATAAGGCAATGTGTTACCATGTTGATGGGGGTTTTGTAACCTGGATTTTATTGTGTTTTTGAGGTTTATTTGCTGTGGTTTGATGGATTATTATGTTGCTGGATTGAAGCATGATTGATGGTAGTTTGCTTATGTTTGTTTGATGCTTGAAAGGTTACATGGTTTTACATATGAGACATGAATGCTTATGCATATACTTGAATTGTTCAAGCATGCGTAAAATGATGCCAATGGACAATTGATGTGAGGCCAATGTTGAATTGTGCCTTGAATCTCTTTTTGAATATTGAGTTGGGATGAATTTAGGGATCATGCCTCTAGTATTGTGATATGATGCAATTTGTCTTTAGTTGTTCCTATTTTCAAGGGCTTGTGGCTTGTTATAATCCTTGTTTTGGTGGTGCATATGTGTATGATTGATTAAGGCATGTTTGGGGTACCAATTGAATGAAAAACCAGCTAACTAGGACATTACAGGTCTAGTGGCATAGATAATAAAGTCTCGGTATCAATATGGGTAGGCGTAAAATTGGCCTGGGTATCAATACTTGAAGAGGGGTATCAATACTGGTATGTGGAATTTGGCCGAGGTATCGATATGACTTTTAGTTACTAGAATTTGGGATTTTCACATTTTGGCCTAGGTGTCGATACGCGAGAGAGGGTACCGGTACTCCCTTGCCAAATTAGGCCTGGTATCGATACCCTAGCCCGAGTACTGATACACAAGGTGTTATTTTCAGTTAAAGTGGTAACATGGTTTTAGATTGTTTCATTTTGGTCCTTGTTTCATATATATGCAAATTGTATGAGTTTGGTGGATCGTTTTAAGCTTAAATTTGGTAAGTATGCATCTAACCTAATTAATTGAGTATTGATAACTTTGAAATTAAGTAAGTCATCATAGTTTTCTAGATTTGCAATTTGTTCCCTAAATTGCAATTTTGAACAATTGGATGTCAATTCGACGCCCGATTCAGTTGAGAATTTATCTACTACTAGTATGCAAACCTTAGGTTATAATGTTGCATAAAAAATTGGACCTAATTTGAGTTAATTATTATGGGTTTGTTTTGTCAAACCTAATATAGCTCGCTCGATTCGGTCTGGTGTCTAGGCCGGGTCAAGGGGGTTACACATGTCATCCACATAGACCATAAAAAGAGCTATGGAGGTATCAGCTCTTCTAATGAACAATGAATGGTCAGATTTTGAGGCTATCAACCATAGCATTTTCACCATATAGCTTTTTGAAAGTAGTAAACCAAGCTCTAGGAGCTTGTCTAAGGGCATACAAGGCCTTTTGAGCCTACATACAAGTTGCTCACCATTAGAACCCTTTACTTCAAATCCAGGGGGCTGAGACATGTAGATTTCCTCATCTAACTCCTAGTTCAAAAACACATTATTTGTATCAACTTGTCTGATAAACCACTTCTTCATAAAAATCGTGGCTAAAACAGTTTTGATGGTATTTGATTTAACAATTGGACTAAAAGTCTCATAGTAGTCACTTTATGAGTAACCTTTTGCTACAAGTTTGACTTTAAACTTGTCAATTGAGTCATCATTTTTCCTTTTCACCTTGAAAAGTCACTTACAATCCACTGATTTTCTAGTAGGGGCAGTGGTACTAATTCCCAAGTTCCATTGTTGAGCAATTCATTGTACTCAACATGAACTGCTGCAGTCCAGTTATCATGCTGCAAAGCCTCATACACATCAAAAGGCTCTTGAAGTGAGTGTTCAGGAACCAGAATCTAGAGTTTAAAATTCTAGAGTTTACTTTTATCACCATATGATGCTTGTTTTGAACACACTGAGAGGATGGTTGTGGCATAGAAGTAGTAAGTGGAGGTGATGATGATGGTTGCAATAAATTAGTGGAAGATGGAATAGCAGTGATTAATAGAGATGAAGGAGACATTTGATGTGGAGATGACAATGGTGGATTAGTATGTAAATGTGGAGATGGAGATGATAAGTGATGTGCATGTGACATTGATGGAGTAGCATGTAAATGTGGAGATAAAGATGATATGTGACGTGGAGAGGCGAAAGGAACAGTTACAAAAAGGTTTAATGACAAATCTAGAACAGTAACATAAGGGTTTAATGAAGAATCTGATGTACTAGTAACTTTTATTGGTGATGTAGATGACATATGTTGAGATGAAGAGCAAAACCCTTGTTTGTTTAGTATATGTGAAAAGGGAAAAAGGCAGGCCTAATAGAAGTAATATTGCTAGCAGACTTGACATTAGAAGATCATTTTGAAGACATGACATAAGGAAATATTTTTTCATTAAGCTGAATATGTCTAGAAATATACACCCTACCCCTATTTTCCAAGCACCTATATCCTTTATACGAAGTAGAATAGCCAAGAAAGGTACAAGTTTTAGTTCTAAAATGAAGTTTGTTCCTATTGTAGGGTCTTAAATTTGGATAACAAGCACAACCAAATATCCTCATGAAACTATAATTAGGAATTCAAGTAAATAATTTTTGGTAAGGAGAAATACATGCCAAAACTTTGGTTGGGAGTCTGTTGATAAGAAACACAAAGCTTCTAAAGGCAAAATTTCAGAAACTTAGGGGTAGTGAAGCTTAAGCTAGCAGAGTGAGCCCTATTTTAACAATCTACCTATATTTCCTCTCAACAATACTATTCTTCTTACTGGTATGAGGGCATGACAGTTTATGTGTATTGCCTTGTTCCTTGATGTAACCTTGAAGAGCCACAAACTCTCCTCCACCGTCAGTTTGTAACATCTTGAGCTTGTGTCCAAGAAGCCTCTCAACATGTCTATAAAACTAAACAAACACTGTTTTAACCTCAGATTTATTTTTTAGAAAATACACCCATGAATATCTAGAGTAGGCATCAATAAAGGCAATATAATATTTAAATTCAGAATAGAAAATAGGTGTAGGACCCCAGACAAAAACAAAGACAAGTTCAAGGGCTTGAGTGTAAGTGTGTAGTCACTAAATTGTCGTCGCCAGCTCTTTATATTGTTGTTGTTGTTAGATAGAACCCAATAAAAAATACATTTATTTTAATTAGGAGTATCCACATTTACATTGGTGGCCCATTTGGCCTAAAAAGGAGGAACAAAAAATTATAGTGACTTATTTTCCCTCTATGCCCATCCAATTTTTGACTGTTGGATCAAATCTAATCCAATGGTCCAGATTCGATGCAGAAATGAGATTTTTCAGCTCACTCAAGCGCGTGAGGTGCACGCGCTCGGGTTCTTGTCTCCCACTACTGAATCCGTAAAGCATCTCTCACGGCCGCTCCATCGTCTGTGCACCACATCGATGCCGGTAGCCGCAATGTCCCCGTCCCCCCACCAGCTGCAACATCTGGAGCACACAATAAAAAGAAGGAAAGTTGGTCAAAATCAATCGAAAAAATAAAAAAGGGAAAGAAAATCGATAAAATTGGATTAAAATAAAAAGAAAATGAATCAAGCATAATCAACCGAACATGGAAAGCAAATCGGCTGGAAATTAAGGATTTTACATTATTCCAATTCCCTTGTAATTTTAGCATGTATTTTGGCTATAAAAGCCTATCAATTCCCATTGTAATCACTACAATTTTTTTTGGAATTTACAAGCAATAATACAAGCAAGCTAGCATTTTCGGTTATTTTTCATTCTTTATTTATTATTATTATTTTTCTATTTCTAATATACAAAATAAAAAGGATAAAGTTTTACCCATTTATTTTCTGATTTACCGCCATGAATGGTTGAGGCTACATCCCCAATGATGGATGATACTTTCCTCTTATCCCAGAGTATTTTTTTTAAATAGAGGTGGAATTTGAACCGTTTTTATGATTTAGGGTATTTTTAAAGCTTTTTGGTTGATTTAGAAAGTATATTGGATTTTGAATTTTATAAAAAAATCAAAAGGAAACGTTTCTAAAATTTCCTCCACCGGTGGACGGCATCTGACGTCGATAGACTGCCGCCATGTTCTTCTCCCCCATGAAGAACACTTTGAATGTGTTCAGAGAAAAGAATGAGAGTTGTTTTGATCCAAAATTTTGAAAAGAGAATTATGAAGGGTGTTTATGAAAGTTGGATTTTATACACATGAGTTTTAAAATAAAGTGGGTTAATTATACTCATTAAACCCTTCCTCCCTACTCTTTTTATCTTCATGAGCCTCTCGATTTTCAAACTATTCAATTTGGTCCTCATTTTCATCTAATTTTGGGACTGATTTCGATTCTTTTCAATTTAGCCATCATTTCAAATTTAATTAAATCTTTTGGGTTTTACTATCATTTAAAATTCTTTTTTTGTCTTTATTCTAATTGGCACCCCATCTTTAAAAAATCACTACACCTATTTTATTTTTATCCTTTTTTATTTTTATTAGTTCCTATCTTCTTTCAAATTTGGCCTATCAGTTAAATGTTAACCCGATTAAGGGAATGATACATTTCTTAAAAAAATAATATGTCATATCCCTTTTCTTTTTTCAATTATCATACATGTCTAATTTTCTGCAATTTAATTTTAAGTTGTTTATTCTTTTTTCACTTGTTTTGTTAATTTAATTTTATCTCTTTAAAACCTTAAAATGCAGTATCCCATAGTTAAATCTTTGAGTTAGTTTTAAAACCTTAAGAATAGGTTCCTTTTTAATTTAAGCTTTTTTTTATAAATTCTTTGAAATATAGTCTAGAGTAGTTTAATTGCTTTTTCACCAAAGGTTTAATTAACACTTAACTAAACTTGAACCTTTAAAATAAAATTCACTCAGATTATCTTTTTTAGGATAATAATAATTACATTAGGGTAGTTAAAAACATTATTTCCTAATTAAAGTAAATATGTTCTTTTTGCCTTTAATGTCATGCTTAATTTATATCGGGACATATAAATTGCAATGTGGTGTCTCACCAAAATGGGTAAACAAGTTAGCATCAGAAGTGTTGGCGGTGATTATTGTTTATTCCCTGGATGGTGGGGCTGCTAAAATGAGCTCACATTCATAAATGGACAATAAGTTAAATTTTATACGAACTTGCAAATTCCAATATTAAGACAGTTTATAATTGGCTAGGTACCAATTTTTGGGCGCTATAGAAGTTGCTCACCCTTCCCCACGTGCAATCGACTTTCAAACCTTTTTTTTTTATTTTCACGGACCAAAATTTTTGTTTTAATAAAATAAAATGTTTTAATTAAAATAACCCTTTTTTAGGTGATCCAATCACACCTCAAAAAAAGATTGGTGACAATTATGTTATTTTTAACGTCGACGTCGAAAAGGTTGTGACAACTTACCAACTTTGTTGAGGATATTTTTGTTTTTATAAAAAGAGAGTCTAGCCACAAACTGATTACTCTTTGTCTTAATGTCGAAATTTGCGAAAAGTTTGTGTAAAATTTAATTTAATTATCCATTTATAAATGTGATCTCATTTTACATATTTTAAAGTTTGGCATAATATAATCTCTATACCTGAGCTTCATCTTGTTTGTTTAAGTGGTGAGAAAATGCTATTGCTCTCGTAAGAATATTGATTCTTCGTGTAGGCGTAGCAAGTACCTTCGGGGCTCATATGCCCTATGTTTTCATGATAATACTGATTCTTCATATGAACATAGGAAAATGGGTCCTCTTGAGTTGAACTTGATTCATAAGAGCCAATAATGGGTGAGGATCAAGGGCCTTGCTACCCTTAGTAGTGGACAGCGAGGACAGCTTGGGGACCTTTCCAAAACCAAACCTTTGTGTGTATCTAGGAGCCTACCCCAATAGCGCCATGTGGAAAACCCTAGAATTACAATTCGGTTAAAATTATTTCGTGACAATGATCTGTGGAGATATCTCCAGAAATGTTGGAATGCGCTTCCCAATTATTATTCAAACAATGAAATTATTTTGGACCTTTATGCTTTATTTATGTTATTTTTTAGAGTACTAATCCTTTCTTTTTCTTGTTTTGTTTTGTTTTTGCATATTTTTTTCTTGCATCCACATAGCATACTTAAAAGGGTTGGTTCTTGAGTCCCTTACTCAATTAGAAAAGGCTTTTGCCATGGATGGAAGGTACCTAAATAAAGAGGAAGACAATGCAAATATACGTCACTGGTCAAAGGTCAACCAATGAGGCAAAGGGGGATAGATTGTTAGTTGATCACGTGACAGAAACATCTAAGTATGCTCACATCAGTGTCAAGCATAATGATGTGCATGAGCTACGAGAGATATGAGACCGCTTCGACTATGCATCCAAGCAGTTATTCTACAATACCTATGGCGACATAGCTTATTTGTTGCGTGTGAAAATGGATGAGTTGTTGCTCATGGTGTTGGTCCAATTATAGAATTTGGGGTATTGTTGTTTCACTTTCAATAGGGAGGGCACGATGCCCACAGTCGAAGAGTACTCAACGTTTTTCAATCCACGCAAGGTGCTAAAGAACTGGGTTTATGCAAAACCCCTGAAAAACAAGAACACTCACACTAGGATCAGATTCTTTGCTAAAATGAGTGAAGAATGGGTTAAGGGTCTGATACAGAAAAGAGGGGGCATCTTCTCCTTTGCCTGGTTAAGCATTCATGATATAATCCTGACTCATCAAGACATGGTAATGAGAGTTGATCTCCTAAACATATCGATCTACGGTCTGGTTATCTTCACGAGAGTACTAGATAATATTGATGTAGCTATGTTGGACTTCTTTGAGCAACTTAAAAGGGAAATTAATCTGATACCAGCTGTACTAGCAGAAACCTTCATCTTCTTGAATGCATGCTAGAAGTTGGAAGGTGTGCATTTTAGAGGATGTGCTTCTTTGCTCCAGGTTTGGGCCCTTAGCCATTTCAAGAAGAATCTGACTCTGGTCCTGTCCAATGCCTTCTCTCCGAACTTCTCTCTGCTCCAGGAGTTTTTGGCAAAAGAGTGGCCAATAGCCAAGAGAAACAGGTGGATGGACATCTTTAGAGACTATGGTGATCAGGAAATCGTGTGGAGAGTTTCATGGATGGGCCACGCCAAGGTTTTGTACAAGTGTTGGGATTATGATCATCTGATGCTACTAGGCCTCTAGGGTGGAATTGGTTGCGCTCCTTTACTAGTATCGCGACAATATGGCTCTCGACAATTCATCCCCTTCACAGCTAGTCTTGACTCATATAAGTTTGAATTCCAAAGAGAGTACAAGGAGAAGGTCTAGACCATCAACGATTCATGGAAGCATTTCTATTTCATGGAGATAGCTCGCGATGATAAATGTATATTCACCCCCTGACTATGAATTTTGGAGGTATGTGAGGGCGAATGACAAAATATCGTTGCCTGCTCTAGGGAAAACCAAATCCTTGGAGGAACATTTGAAGGAGGTCACGCCAGAGGCTGACATTTTGAGGGGTGAGCTGAAAAGAGCCAAGGATAAGATAGAGGCCCTACAAAACTCTTATACGAAAGACTTGTTTGATGCAAGCCTGGACATGTACAAGTATAAAGGAGAGACTAATCAAGTAGTAAATATGTACAAGAGTTTGCAAAAGAAGTTTGAAATTTAGAGAGTTGACTTCCTCAGGTTCTAGGCCTTGGTCCGAAACGCTAATTTGAGGAAGACTCTAGAGCAATGGAAACAAGAGATTGAAAAAACCGTGAGAAAGGAATGTGAATGCTATAGGAAGGAAACTAGGAAGTACAAATGGATGCTTGTAGACACGAAAAAGAAAAGAAAACAAGCAGTTGATAGTGAGAAGAATAAGCGAGCATTCAAAACAAAGAAAGAACACATGGCTGCATGGAAGAGAAAGGCTCATGACAACAAGATCTGTTTGTACGATTTGTAGTTTATATTTGATACGACCAATAAGAAGCTAGGACAGAGCCAGGCCATTGTTGCCGAGCTACAAGCCAAGGTGGCAGACCTAAATCATTCGCTGCACATGTTCTAGAATCATGATACATATGTTGAGCTTCAAGCTAGTAAGAATGAAAATGAAGCACTGAAGAAGCAAGTGGAAGCTATGGCCCAAATTCAAGACGTAGCTAAGCATGTGATGATGCTAGCTAAGAAAGATATAACTCTTTGCTAGTATGTTAGGCCAATAAGGGAAGTGGGACCAAGAATCTTATGGCTGATTAAAGAAATAAAGAAACTGGGTACTAGAGCTGAGGCGTATTCATAGAACATATCTTCATCTTTTGTAATAAGGACTTTTGTCATCCAATAATAGCTACTTTTAGAGAAACTATTTATGGAATCAACACTATTTGCTTGCATTCATGCATTTCATTATGTTGTTTGTTTTTTGCATTAGTTTATTTTATATCATTGCATTCATTCACACATAATAAAAGATTAGTTATAGTACATTGCATGATAGGAAATTCAAAAATATCAAAGATTTCACACAAATACGGTACCCGTTCCCAAACTCGAGCAATGGCCATGGAAGACAAATTGACATCCTAAGAGATAAACCACAAAAGCACCCAAGATAGACTTGACAAGGAAGATAAGGATTTGAAAGAAGAGATCACACAAGCATAGAAAAGCACAGTTAGCCAGATAGTGACTATGCTAGGGATTAAGGACCCAGACAAGGGGAAAATGACTAAGGCCTTTGATGCTTTGCAACACTTTCGTGGAATTCAAGGAGAAGCTGTCCCTCCTAAAGCCAAGTTTCAACTCCATCTCGCGAGGTCTTCTACTAATGTTCCAAATGGGTCTGGAGTTAATCATGAAGAAACCCAAGATTCAAAGGTACGTAACCTCGATAAAGCCGTAGATAGGACCAGAGTAGACAAGAAACTGGAAGACCGTTGTGACAAGCTAGAGGCAATCATCAAAGCTCCCCAATAAGGAAACATCCATGGTGGCAATGATCTAGAGACCTAAGTTTGGTGACTGATTTAGTAATCCCTATGAAGTTTAAAGCTCCTGACTTCGAGAAAATTAACGGAACCACTTTCCTCTCAACACACCGAACCATGTATTGCCGGAGGATGTCATTTTACTTGGGCAATGAGACGTTGCTTATTCATTGTTTTTGGGACAACTTATCGAGATTTGTAACCCGTTGTACACTTGGCTAAGCCGGGTCAATATATGAACTTAGAGAGATCTATCAAGAGATTTTCTTGAACAGTACAACATGTTAATGATATGGTCCTAAACAAGCTCATTCTACAAGGAATGGAGCAAAAACATAATAAAAGCTTCCACCAATATGCACAAAGATGGTGTGACGTGGCTGCTCAAGTTCAACCACTGTTGCTAGAAAACAAAACAACCCTTATGTTTGTAGAAACCTTGAAGGGTCCATTTTATGATATCGTGATACACCATGCAACTAAAGGTTTCACGGGCATGCTAATGAATGGGGAATCGATCTTAACGGCTGTCAAGAATGGTAAACTTGGAGGCAACATGAAGAAGCCATACAAAAAGAAAGAAAATTATTCCAGTATGACGAGCGTCTACAATCCAAATTTCTCAAAAGGGGTAGTTATTAACAAGCCCAACACTCCAGCCACGAGTTCGGCAGCCCCAAACTCGCCAAAGGAAGAATCGAAGAACCGAAGTAATAAGAAATTTTACTTCACTCCTATTCCTATGACTTACGCAGAGTTATTCCCACAACTAGTTGAGTCACGATTATTGGTACCATGACATGTCACTTCTTTTGTCGCCCCCGTACCCCCTATGGTACGATGCAAATGCGCAATGTGAGTATCAAGCTATACTTAAGGGCCACACTACCGAAAATTGCATTGCCTTAAAAAATGGTAGATGATCTAGGAAAAACAAACATGCTATCATTCGATATGTCTAAATTCAATGGGAATCCCCTGCTGAATAACCAGAAAGCAGGGGTAAATGCGATAATTGTAGAAGATGATAGGTTAATTAAGGAATGTGTTTTAGAAGTCAAAACACCCTTGAAATAGGTGTGGGCCTAAATGATTAGGGCTAGAATATTGTAGGAAGGAACAAAGACCAGGAAATGTGAAGATAAGGCCTATTGTGAGTACCACAGAGAATAAGGACACAAGATCCAGCTTTGTCCAGAGTTTAGACATTTGGTCCAAACTAAGTTGAATAACAAAGAGCTTGAGTTCTTCGAGAAGAATGACATGAACAACGCGATGGAAGTTTGTGTATCAGATGAATCTCTAATTATCAGAGATTTTACAAGAATAAAGCCCTTGGTAATCAAGGCCAAGGCAAAAGTCAATGAACAACCCAAGAATTCAGTCCCACGACTGATAATAAATGCACCAACCCATTTCCCTTATAAGGAAAACAATGAGGTACCTTGGAATTATGCTTGCATTGTAATGGTCCCATGAACTACAATAATTGCTAAAGATGAAATGAAGAAGGAACCAGTTAACGAAGTGGGTCACTTCACGAGGAGTGGGAGGTGTTACTCACCGTATGTCACCAAAGACAGAGATGCGACCCAAAGGAAGGCCCTAATTAATGAATTCGAGAAAAAAATTTATGAGTAGCGACCTCTAGTGTATCATGAGGTAGTGAAAGAGTCAGAGGCTCAAGAATTTTTGAAGATACTCAAACATAGTGAGTATAGTCTAGTGAAGCAACTTCATAAGCTCCTAGCACGAATTTATATGCTATCACTTTTGCTGAGTTCTGAGGGCCACCATGATGCCCTTTTAAAGATTCTCAATCAGACATTTGTGCCCAAAGAGATAGAAACCATTAAGATGGATAGGTTGGTCAACAATATTGTTGTGGACGACTTCATCTCGTTTAAAGATGAAGAAATTCTAGAAGGTGGGAGAGGTTCGTATAAAGCTCTCCATATTTCCACAAAGTGTAAGGGGCATATACTACTAAGAGTCCTCATTGACAATGGGTAAATGTTTTTCCTTTGGAAACTCTGAAGAAACTACCGATAGACAGCTCACACATGAGAGTTTATCAAAACATCGTCAGAGTATTCGACGAGACCTAGAGATGCGTGTTGGGGAAAATAGAAGTGCCTTTGCAAATTGGATCATCTACCTTCAACATTTACTTTGTTGTAATGTATATCAAACCCACCTATACTTGTCTGCTTGGGCACCCTTTGTAACGCTCTCTACCCGGTTTAGGAGACAAACCGGTTTAGGAACTGTTACTAACAAACAAAGACAAACAAATTACCAAAGCGATAGATTTTCGAGACAAGATGAATAAATCGAGACCATAGTGTGTAGTTTATGGAACCAAACTTTTTCTTTTCATAACAAGATGTCATTAACCTTAGGAATTACTTATATCCAACATTTAAAGTTTGTAAATACTATTCCAATATTAAAAGGATTTAAAATCCATTATACCTCAATTCTTCATGCTTATCTATATTAGGAACTCAAACTAAAATCAAAATCCATGAAACCTTATTTATAAGGTAAAGCTTAGGATTATCAATAATCAACTAATGTCATGCAACTTTGTTTATGCTTATCTATAAAACATTTCCCCATTCTAAGTTATAATGCAATGATCAAATTTATACAGAAATTATATTTTGAAGTCCATTACAATAACTATATACATATAGCTTTTTAAACTTTTAACAACTAGATGCTGACTTACGACTTAAATCTTAGCTAAAGCATGTAAACAATGATTAAACTAATATGCTAAATCCACAAGCATCCAGTAACCCATAATTTATTAACCTAATTGACTAGAGACCATTCACAAGATCATAGCATCATATTTCCATAACATGAGACCTTTCTATTATCATGCAATAACAACTTGAACATCAAGTTACCATTCAGTTATCATACTAACCACAACAACAAGGCACAAGGAACCGTTTACATAAGTGGTAACCTCTCAACATCTTATACATAGTAAATATTAACTATCAAGCAAGTATTTAATTACATCTTCTCATAATTTCACAAACAAACAATCTTTCGAGACATTATATTATAACATGACAAGTTCAACTACTAAGTGACATATGTATATGAAGCCATTACGTACCACAAACATCATGGTAATTCAACTCAATTATAAACATGTCATGTTTATAAATATATGCTTTACAAACCAAAGATGTCATTCAAACATTGACTTCCTATAATACTTATAAATTTGTTCAAACACCATATCTAACATATTTTGATCATCAAGAAGACATTTGAATTCTTTTCCAGCATGGTTTAACTAACAAGCAAACCTTCAAATACCATACTAGACACAACTTATCCAACAAGGAATTAAAGAGCTTAATAGACCCTTTACAAATCGGGGTCCATATAACAAACAATAACTATGTGAGTTACTACAATTCTAATACAAATGTTGTATGCCACCATTCTAAGAGTTCCAAAGAAAGACTTAGACAACAAAAGGATCTTTAGGACGTAACCTGCAACCTTCCTACACGAACAACTCAAGGATTATCATATAACCTTCATATGCATGGAAATAAATGCATTAGGCTTATATAGCCTAAGTGAGGTAGTGACTATAATATGACCAAACATAAAGACAATAATATCAAATGGAAATTCGAGTAAATTACAAAATTGTACTACACAAGGATTTGTATATTTTCGTATTAGTCTTAACATAGCTTTATTATTAGAACTTGATCCAGAGTTCATACTATTCCAAGTCTTATTAGAAAATTCTTCCGGGGTTAAGCTGAGTTCTTTCAAATCTTATCAAGGTTCATGGTTTATCAAATCATAGCCTTAGCAAGGCTTTTAGAAATTCTTATAAGAACTTACGTAATTCTTTCCAAATCTTATCAGAGATTACCACAACGCTTATCAGTCTTATCGGAGTTCATAACTGAGCTTTTCTGAGTGTAAAATTTCCTACCAATGTTTCTTTTCAAAGAATAGTATCACAGTTCATAACTTTTAGATTGTTTAACTTGGGACACATTTGGACATGAGTACCATTGGCCTAAGATTGACCGTATTGGTCCAAGTTATACATAACCCAAGCACATAGCAATGGGTAGTATCAAAAACATAACAATCCTAACTTCTCAACTATCCAACCAACTGTCGCCAATCTCCGTATCATCTCCCCCGTTACCTCCTACTGTCTCCAAAATATCACATACAAATAGGGCATCCCCCGAGCTGTAGCTCATGGACCGTAGTCCCTGAAATATATACCTATGGACCATGCCAAATTGTCCAAGGTCTTCCATTACTCAGGCAAATTACGTATCTTATTCATTGAAGTTTGGAGAGTATCTTATGACAAAAGTATTCTTTATTGCTTCTTTTCTTAATGTCTTATAACATACTTTAAGCTTTTAATTCTTTAAAGTTTTATAAATTCCAGAACTTATATATTGTGTTTCAATGTCTTATTAGGATCTTATAAAATAATAGGTTAGAGGTTAGTTTCAAACTTCATAACAAGAGTAGCTTATTTCCAATTTCATACATTATAACATGGCAAAGTAGAAGTGCATATGAAATGCAGCATTAAACAAATGACTTACGGAGATGCTATGCCATGAGTGTATGCCCCCCCCCCAATATGCTCTACTTGAGCTTTATACAAATGCATACAATCCAACAAAGTGATAAATTAAACAAGACTTAGGATGTCACCTTGAATTCATAACTACACTCACCTCTTATCCCAAAGTTACGGTATACCTGAATCCACAATCATACTTTGCTACTTAATCAAGTCTTTTCCTAGATTTCTCTTATCAACCTCTTTCCATATCAAAGCATGTTGTAACACCCCATCCCCGGGTTAGCCATAACCTGGTTTAGGAGTGTTACCGAAACAAAACGAAGTGATTGATAGGTTACTTATCAAACAAGTAACCTCGGGATACTTGCCTTGATGCGCAAGCAATCCCAGGCTAAACCTTTCAAACATACAAACAATACATTAATTCACTTTAGGTAAAACCACATCATACATAACATGCTAATTTAGGTACCATTTTGTTTCATTCTTAACTTATAACTTAAGTTACTATTGTCATCTTAACAATTCAATCAAATTGCATACATCATTCAAACTACAAACTCAAGTATAGCATACTTCACTTAAAGTTACTATTCAACATGTTTCAACCTTCATTCTTTCTTTAATTCGAATGCCATATTCGAGTACACTAGGTGTCACTAAGCATGTCTTAACTAGTTTACTTGCAACTTAAGAAACTACACAATCAACCAATTAACATGATCATATCAAAGCTTCCAACTTACAATCTTATTACATTTTTATTCATCCTATTCGAACAATCATGGAAGTCCCTAACTACATTTCAATTGTTTCTTTGCAATCAAGTCATCACATTACATAGCATATTTGGTTATTACATTGTTAATGCATGATTGAACATACCTTGGCCTTATACTCCATGTTGCTAAATCATGCTAACATACATAGGAGCAAATGCATGAACATACAACATAGGTTTAGCATTCAGTTTAGACAAGATTTCATCACACATTGGTTCTACATTAGATTCATACATAATTTCATCAAACATAGGATTTCTATCACCATATGTGCAGCTTTATACCAACATATATATATATATAGCAACCAATTCATATACATAGTTTGAATCATCCAAATTGGTTACATGTTAGGCCCATCAAAACAATACACACACTAGTCATAAACACATGTTCAAATGCATGTCCAAAGCTAACAATTACAAAATCTAGTGCCACCAAACTAGGAGTATACAAAGAGTATGAATTCATACTTTCAAGCTTGCCTCAAGTGTTGCTTGAAACCCAAGATATCTTCTTGAAGTATTCTTTAATCTATTATGGGAAGAATTAAGAGTAGAGTAGTAAGTACAAGATATGTACTTAGTGAGGTAACACTAAGTCTAGTCAATTTTCTCAAAGCAACTAAATCCAAGTAGTCATGTATTTCAAAGGATCAAACCCATCTTTATATCATTCATGTTTATTCGAATTGCATAGGGAAATTTAGACAAACCTTACATATCATACAATCAACATAACATATTCATCATGGTACTCATAAACTATTCGAACAACATGCTTGGAAGACAAGAAATCAATCATTCAATCCATTAAGTAGGCATTTATACATAAGCCATCAACATACATTTCTTCCATGACAAGAAACAAGTTTAGCAACCATTCATGTGTCATCTTCCAAAGCAATGAAGTTCATACAACTTTCTTACAATACAAGCAATGTTCATTAGATTTATTATGTCCTTTTACAACATCCTTGGTAAGTAGCTTACTAGATAATCAAATCTTAACAATATGCACCGAAGTGCCAATATGCACCGAAGTGCCAATATGCACCGTAGTGCCAATATGCATCGAAATGCCAATATGCATCGTCGTGCCAATATGCACCGTAGTGCCAATATGTATCGTCGTACCAATATGCACCGTAGTGCCAATATGCACCGTAGTGCCAATATGAGCTCAAGATTCTAGGGCATGCCCTCCTATCTATCAAACTAGCTACCAAGGTTGTTGATTATCCATTTCATTTAAGTTTCCTTCATTTCATGATTCAATACATCAATATGCCATTCAAGGCCAAGCCCTTAGGCTTATGGAGTCTTAACTCCCAATACATAACTATCCATATCATTCAATTCAATCAACCATGTAGAACATTCACAACACAAGCATATGTATGCATTGTGCGTACCTTATTCTCCAAGCAAGCATGCCAGTTCATACCTGAGGCATAAGCAATGCACATGACAAGCATTTGATCATAATTGCCTAACACCCAAGTAAACACAAAGATCATGGCATCAATCAAGTTGTCATACATTTCATTCTTCCCTTAATTAGCCAAATGTTCTTTAAGTCATGTTACATGGCATTAGCATTTCATTTAAGCAATAACAAGGTTGGTTAGGACCTAAGTCCCAACCCTAGGATAGTTACACTCACAATACTCCTAGCAATTCAACTATCTGGGATCCGAATCCCTTTGCCTCTAGCTTTGGGATGTCCACTCCTATCCTCTTCTTCCCCAATCTGCTGCCCTTGATCTATCAAGCATAACATATGCACATATCATCAAAACAAGAACATAAAGTTACACAATCAAAGTAGCAATGTTACTACATTTTACCTAACATTTAGCTACTGTTTTTATGCTTCTTTTTAAGCATTTCACACCAATTAAATTCCATATTGTTATTACCTTATTTTAATACATAATTGGACAGATTACAATGTCCCAAAACTGTTTTGGAAACAGTTTCTTACTTGGTGCAAAAACAGTCTCAAACTGCCCAGGACACTGCTGCCTGGCAATTTGCACACTGTCCCTTAAAATGGCCATATCTTTTAATCCGTACGTCGGAATTTTGATTTCTATACACCGTTGGAAAGCTTACAAAATTTTATATAAGACCATAACATACTTGCGTTTTATTTCTTAGCCAATTAATACAGTTTATTGTTCAAAGACAGGGCATTTACACTGCCTGGACAGTTTGCACTGTCCAGCAATACCTATTTACAGTTTTCAGTATAGGACCCAGTTTTCAGTTCTGTTTTCACCTAATGAAAATATACATTTTAAGTATCATGTCATTAAAATTTCATCCCTGAATTCAAACTATACAATTTTTGGTGAATTTTCAAAGTGACTGCCAAGAACTGAGCAATTCTGGGCAGATTGCATCTATTCACATTTTAATGCCTTTAATCCATTTTAACCAATGTCTTGGCCCTATAATTCATTTCATATGACATTATAAACATGTTAGGTCCATGTTAGTTCATTAAACAAGGCTTCCAAAACAGGGCAAGTTGGTTACAAAGCCTAATCTTGCATGTTTATTCAATTTCAATACCACAAAACAGTTTCTATGTTACTTAACTATGTTCATGTTCTTATCCTTCATTTCCAGCATTGTTTACCTACTATTCAATTTGTTTAACCTCTTCTTTACATTACCTATTCATGATCATCATCAATTCATTATTTCGTTAGCTCAATTTCATATTCAAATCATTCAATTTCCACTTTAACAACACAATACAATTTCCAGCAACCTAGGTTTATTTCACTAGCATGAACACATAATTTCCAGCCTTGTACCTAGTTTCATTCTTCAATTTAGCATGATTCAACAACCATATAATCACCTAACAACATATTCAATGTCTAATTCATCTAACATCATCAAAATGGGTCCAATTTCAACAAGATAGTTGCCTATTCAATTAATCACAAGAAGAACTATACTTAATTTGCTTCTTGCTTAAATTCAATGAAAACTTCCTACACATGCAAGCTAAAATCCTTTCTTCAATGGCTGAATTCCAAGCTTTCTCTCACTCTCCCTTTCTCTCTAAGACATTCGGCCAAACATGGATAATGAGAAAGATGACAGCAACAATTCCTTGTTATTGGAATTGTGTTTTGTCTAAATTGTCCCTTGCTTAGCTACTAATCATGTAATTAGTTAAGGGCAAATAAGAGATTCATGATATTTATCATGCAATCTCAATCTTTCTCTTTTAATTCATTGTAGTCATTCTAATTTGGTCACTTATTTCATTCATTCTTTCAATTAGGCCCTTAACTATTCAATTTAGCTTAATTCTTAAATCAATTAAGCTATCAACTTATTCAATTTAATTCCAATATTACTAAGCTAGGATTTGGGGTGTTACAATTCTCCCCCCCCCCTTAAAGAAAATTCATCCTCGAATTTACCTGAATCGAATAGGTGAGGATACTACTTCCTCGTGACTTCTTCAGATTCCCAGGTAGCTTCTTACACCTTATGATTTCTCCATAAGATCTTAACAAGAGAAACAATCTTGTTCCGAAGATTTCTTACTTCCCAGTCAAGAATCTGAATAGGTTCTTCTTCGTAGGATAAATCAGGATTCAATTCAACTTCTTCTGGCTCAAGAATGTGTGAAGGATCAGATCGATACCTTCTGAGCATTGAAACATGGAAGACATCATGTATTCTATCGAATTCTCTAGGAAGAGCTAATCGATAGGCTACTGGACCAATTCTTTCAATAACTTTGAATGGTCTGATGTATCGGGGACTGAGCTTCCCTTTTCTTCCAAACCTGAGCACTTTCTTCCAAGATGAGGCCTTTAGGAAGATTTTGTCTCCAATAGCATACTCAATATCTCTTCTTTTCAAATCAGCATATGCTTTCTGTCTATCGAAAGCTACCTTCAACCAATCATGAATGATCTTGATTTGCTCTTCAGTTTCCTGAAGCAATTGAGGTCCCAATACTTTGTTTTCTCCCAATTCAGACCAGCATAGAGGAGTTCTACATCTTCTACCATAAAGAGTTTCAAATGGTGCCATTTGAATAGAAGATTGGTAGCTATTGTTGTAGGAAAACTCCACAAGAGGTAGGGATTTCTCCCAATTCTTCCCGAAGTCAATAACACAAGCCCATAGCATATCTTCTAACACTTGAATGACTATCTCAGATTGGCCATCCAATTGAGGATGAAACATCGTACTAAGATGTACCTTAGCTCATAGAGCTTTCTGTAGAGAATTCCAGAATCGAGAAGGGAATTGAGGATCACGATCAGAGATAATTGCTATAGGTACACCGTGTAACCGAATCACTTCACAAATGTACAGTTCGGCAAGGATTTCCAAGCTCATGTTCATACGAACAAGGATGAAGTGAGTAGATTTAGTGAATCTATCAACAATCACCCATACAACATCATTCTTTCTTGGAGTAGAAGGAAGTCCGTGATTGCGGACTTCATGCCAGGCCACCAGTATAGTGGCTTTAGGTCCTTATACGTCTTAACCGATCTAGGGTGGATCGAGAAAGAACTTTGGTGTGCTTCTTGTAACATTTCCCGTCTTAATTCTTCATTGTTAGGAACAAAAACTCTATCTTTGAAACAGAGGAGTCCATTTGACTTTATGGAGAAGTCAGAACTTGACTTAGAAGTAAGCTTAGACATGATCTTCTGAAGATCTGGATCAACTTGTTGGAGTTCTTTAGTTATCGAGATGAAAACAGATTGAACTTGGAGTTCAGACAAAAATTTCTGGCTCTTGGATAGTTGAAAATGAGCATTGATAGTTGTAGTAGCTACGAAAGCATTAACAAAGTCATTAGAATGATTTTCAATGGATTACTTGCAGTGCAAGGCACTGTTTGAATTGTTCCTTAAAGAACAAGGCATTATTCGAATGCTTTCTTACAAGCTAAGAAAGATTCGAATTCAATAGTTACAAAGTATTTTAGGCAAAATTCTTAATCGAATGGGTTACTTGTATTTCAAGAAATGTTTGAATAGTGACTTGTAGCTTAAGAAAGCTCTAAATTCATTGTTTGTAAAAAAATAGAAGGCATAACTCAAATGAATTTAATTAGAATTCTAGATTTAGGCGTTACCCGAGTATGGTCTGCGACTAAGTGCGTCAGCATCTACGTTTGCTTTCCCTGGATGGTAGTCGATAACCAGATCGTAATCCTTAAGTAATTCGAGCCATCTCCTTTTTTCTCAAATTCAAATCCTTCTATGTCAAGAGGTATTTGAGACTTTTGTGATCGGTAAATAGATTGCATTTCTCTTCGTACAGATAGTGTCTCCATATCTTGAGAGCAAACACGATAACTGCTAGTTCCAGATCGTGTGTTGGATAATTAGACTCGTGTAGCTTCAGTTGCCTTGAAGCGTAAGCAACTACTTTCCCATCTTGCATCAGGACACAACCGAGTCCTAGATGAGAAGCATCACTGTAAACAGTGAATTCTTTGCCCGATTCTGGTTGGATGAGTACCGGGGCATGAGTCAGAGCTTGCTTAAGTTAATCGAAACTTCGTTGTTGGCTCTCCGACCAAACGAAAGGCGTATCTTTGCGAGTAAGTTTGGTAAGACTTGCGGCAATAGAGGAAAAGCCTTTAACAAATCTTCTATAATATCTGGCTAAACCGAGAAAGCTTTGAACCTCGCTTACATTCATCGGAGGTCTCCAATTCTGAATAGACTAAATCTTACTTGGATCGACTTTAATTCCTTCAGCCGAGATAACATGGCCAAGGAAAAAAACTTCTGGTAACCAGAATTCACATTTGGAGAACTTGGCATACAATTGATGTTCTCAGAGTGTTTGCCAAACAATTCGGAGGTGTTCAGCATGTTCCTCCTTATTCTGAGAGTACACCAGAATGTCGTCGATGAATACGACCATGAACTTGTCGAGATAGGGCTTGAATACCAGATTCATTAGATCCATGAAAGTAGCTGGAGCATTCGTTAACCCGAATGGCATTACGAGGAATTCAAAGTGGCCATATCGAGTACAAAAGGCTGTCTTGGGTACATCTTGTTCTTTCACTTTCATTTGATAGTACCCCGATCGAAGGTTGATTTTGGAGAATACGACAGTATCCCTAAGTTGATCGAAAAGATCTTCAATTCTGGGTAGGGGATACCGATTCTTGATAGTGAGCTTGTTTAACTAACGGTAATCAATACAAAGCCGCATAGTCCCGTCTTTCTTCTTTACAAACAAAACCGAAGCACCCCAAGGAGAAGTGCTAGGCCATTTGAATCCTTTATCTTGCAACTCCTGAAGTTGCTTCTTTAATTCTTTCAACTCGACAGGTGCCATTCTATAGGGTGTAATGGACACCATAGTTGTTCCAGGCTGAACTTCTATCCCGAACTCTACTTCTCTGTTGGAGGGACACCAGGGAGTTCCTCGGGAAAAACATCAGTGAATTCAGAAACAATAGGCATACTAGGCAAACCGAATTCAATTTCATCTTGAAGGATCATCTTAGCAAAGATGAAAGTTGGTTTCTTGTCTATTAATAAAATGGATTTTTTCCCTAAACACCGGAGATACAATCTCCAATTTTGGCAATCTACCCAGGCCTCGTGTTTACTTAACCAATCTATCCCTAAAACCAAGTCAAATTCACAATAAGGTAGTACATATAGATCAATAGGAAATGGGATATTTCGAAAGGTCAAGGGAGCGTCCTTGTGGCACAAGTTAATAGGAATTTGTCCCCCTATTGGATTCGAAACTACAAGATTGGATTCAATTATTTCGGGTTTCAATTGTAACTTGTTGATCAAGGCAGAAGAAACAAATGAATGGGTAGACCTCGAATCAATTAATGCATAAGCAGGACTGGAATTTAACTCAACGGTACATGCGATAACATCCAGAGCTTCTTCATCATCTTTACCACGAATGTGGTACATACGAGCAGGGGCTCGAGATTTCTGATGAGTCTGAGCATTCGAATAGGGGCCATTCTGTTTCCCCTGATTCCTGGACTAAGCTTGTTTGGGTACCTTATTTCGATTAGAAGGAGCTGAGCTAGCAATTGTAGAAGATCGATTCAAAGCCTTGTTGGGATTCTGAGGGCAATCCCGAATGTAATGACCAGAGGCTCCACATGAAAAACACAAATTCTGTTGAACTCTGCACTGGCCAGTATGATGCTTCTGGCAGAACTTGCAAAGTGGATACTGAATAGCTTTAGTCTGATTCCTCGTGCTATCAACAGAAACAACAGGGGCTGAAGTCTTTATAACTGTTTGAGGTTTTGGAATGTAACCACTCTTCTGATTAGGGGTATAGTTCGAAGAGTGTCCCTTGGAATGTTTGGACTTCTTTGATTGCCAGTGTGGCTTATCATCGTTCCTGGGTCGTTTGTCTTTCCAAGAGTGTCTGCTCTTACGTCTTTCGGAGGCTTTCATCTTTGCCTCAGTAGAAATGGCCCTGTTTACCAGATTCTAGAAGTCGGTAATACCCAAGGTAGTGAATATCGGGCTTAATTCATCATTTAACCCATCGATAAACATTCGGCAGTTGTCGGCCTCAGTTTTGATATATTCAGACCCATACTTGCAATACTTGCAAAAGTCGCTCACATATTGCTCGATAGGTCGGCCAGCTTGTTTGAGATACAAGAATCCTTTTGGGCACTCGGCTATATACTATTTGCTGATATACTTCTTCTTGAATTCATCAATGAAGAATTTCCAAGTAATAGATTCTGCAGGAGCAGTTAGAGTAGTGTTTCCCACCAGCTTAGTGCTTCGTCTGCCAACATAGCGATGGCACACTAGAGTTTATGTTCATCAGGACATGGAAATTGTTTAGTCAGAATACGAGTAGTGACCTCTAACCAGTACTCGGCTACTTCTGGATTAGCTTCATCGATGCCAGTGAAGGTATACGCCCAATGTTGAGCCAGCTTGTTAATAGGAGCTCGGTTTGGCACAACAACAGTAGAAGTAATAGAATGTTCTTATTTTAGGGAAGTTACGAGATGATTGAACATCTCTTTCATACTTGTAAGGCATTCTTGCTGCACAGGATTGATAGCAGGAGCTTCTTGTTGAGCAGCAGTCTGAGCTCGATGTTGAGCTTATTGTTGAGGAGGATTATGTTCCATCCCCACACTATATCCTTTGTTCGAGGAGCCTACGGGACTTTCATTATCCCGGCCTAATCTTGTTTCTGACATTTTAGATCAACCAGAACAAATAGAGTCTTAGCTATCACATTTACACATTTAAGCAACATCACAAGCTTATATCAAGTCTCCTAGGTGGCACATATCCTATATGATTCAAATGAGCTTATCTAATCAACCAAAAAGCTTTGATACCAATAAATGTAACACCTCATCCCTGGGTTAGCCGTAACCCAGTTCAGGAGCATTACCGGAACAAAACGAAGCGATTGATAGGTTACTTGTCGAACAAGTAACCTCGGGATACTTGCCTTGATGCGCAAGCAATCCCAAGCTAAACCTTTCAAACATACAAACAATACATCAATTCATTTTAGGCAAAGCCACATCATACATAACATGCTAATTTAGGTACCATTTTGTTTCATTCTTAACTTATAACTTAAGTTACTATTGTCATGTTACCAATTCAATCAAATTGCATACATCATTCAAACTACAAACACAAGTATTGCATACTTCACTTAAAGTTACTATTCAACATGTTTCAACCTTCATTCTTTCTTTAATTCCAATTCCATATTCGAATACACTAGGTGTCACTAAGCATGTCTTAAGTAGTTTACTTGCAACTTAAGAAACTACACAATCAACCAATTAACATGATCATATCAAAGCATCCAACTTACAATCTTGTTACATTTTTATCCATCCTATTCGAACAATCATGGAAGTCCCTAACTACATTTCAATTGTTTCTTTGCAATCAAGTCATCACATTACATAGCATATTTGGTTATTACATTGTTAATGCATGATTGAACATACCATGTCCTTATTCTCCATGTTGCCGAATCATGCTAACATACATAGGAGCAAATGTATGAACATACAACATAGGTTTAGCATTCAATTTAGACAAGATTTTATCACACATTGGTTCTACATTAGATTCATACATAATTTCATCAAACATAGGATTTCTATCACCATATGCGCAGCTTTATACCAACATATATATATAGCAACCAATTCATATACATAGTTTGAATCATCCAAATTGGTTACATGTTAGGCCCATCAAAACAATACACATACAAGTCATAAATACATGTTCAAATGAACATCCAAAGCTAACTATTACAAAATCTAGTGCCACCAAACAAGGAGTATACAATGAGTATGAATTCATACTTTCAAGCTTGCCTCAAGTGTTGCTTCAAACCCAAGATATCTTCTTGAAGTATTCTTTAATCTGTTATGGGAAGAATGAAGAGTAGAGTGGTAAGTACAAGATATGTACTTAGTGAGGTAACACTGAGTCTAGTCAATTTTCTCAAAGCAACTAAATCCAAGTAGTCATGTATTTCAAAGGATCAAACCCATCTTCATATCATTCATGCTTATTCGAATTGCATAGGGAAATTTAGAGAATCCTTACATATCATACAATCAACATAACATATTCATCATGGTACTCATAAACCATTTGAACAACATGCTTGGAAGACAAGAAATCAATCATTCAATCCATTAAGTAGGCATTTATAAATAAGCCATCAACATGCATTTCTTCCATGACAAGAAACAAGTTTAGCAACCATTGATGTGTCATCTTCCAAAGCAATGAAGTTCATACAACTTTCTTACAATACAAGCAATGTTCATTTGATTTATTAAGTCCTTTTACAACATCCGTGGTAAGTAGCTTACTAGATAATCAAATCTTAACAATATGCACCGAAGTGCCAATATGCACCGTAGTGCCAATATGCATCGAAATGCCAATATGCACCGTCGTGCCAATATGCACCGTAGTGCCAATATGTACCGTTGTACCAATATGCACCATAGTGCCAATATGAGCTCGAGATCCTAAGGCATGCCCTCCTATCTATCAAACTAGCTGCCAAGGTTGTTGATTATCCATTTCATTTAAGTTTCATTCATTTCATGATTCAATACATCAATATGTCATTCAAGGCCAAGCCCTTAGGCTTATGGAGTCTTAACTCCCAATACATAACTATCCATATCATTCAATTCTATCAACCATGTATAACATTCACAACACAAGCATATGTATGCATTGTGCGTACCTTATTCTCCAAGCAAGCATGCCAATTCATACCTTAGGCATAAGAAATGCACATGACAAGCATTTGATCATAATTGCTTAACACCCAAGTAAACACAAAGATCATGGCATCAATCAAGTTGTCATACATTTCATTCTTCCCTTAATTAGCCAAGTATACTTTAAGTCGTGTTACATGGCATTAGCATTTCATTTAAGCAATAACCAGGTTGGTTAGGACCTAAGTCCCAACCCTAGGATATTTACACGCACAATACTCCTAGCAATTCAACTATCTTGGATCCAAATCCCTTTGCCTCTAGCTTTGGGATGTCCACTCCTATCCTCTTCTTTCCCAATCTACTACCCTTGGTCTAGCAAGCATAACATATGCACATATCATCAAAACAAGCACATAAAGTCACACAATCAAAGTAGCAATGTTACTACATTTTACCTAACATTTAGCTATTGTTTTTATGCTTCTTTTTAAGCATTTCATACCAATTCAATTCCATATTGTTATTACCTTATTTTAATACATAATTTGATAGATTACAATGTCCCAAAAATTGTTTTGGAAACAGTTTCTTACTAGGTGAAAAAACAGTCCCAAACTGCCTAGGACACTGCTGCCTGGCAGTTTGCACACTGTCCCTTAAAATGGCCATATCTTTTAATCCGTACATCATAGTTTCAATTTCTATACACCGTTGGAAAGATTAAAACATTTCCTATAATACCATAATATACTTTCATTTTATTTATTAGCCAATTAATACAGTTTATTGTTCAAAGACAGGGCATTTACACTGCCTGAACAGTTTGCACTTTCCAGCAATACCTATTTACAGTTTTAAGTATAGGTCCCAGTTTTCAGTTCTGTTTTCACCTAATGAAAATAGAAATTATAAGGATAATTTCATTAAAAGTTCATCCCTGAATTCAAACTATACAATTTTTGGTGAATTATCAAAGTGACTTCCCATAACAGAGCAATTCTAGGCAGAGTGCATCTATTCACATTTTAATTCCTTTAATCCATTTTAACCAATGTCTTGTCCCTATAATTCATTTCATATGACATTATAAACATGTTACGTCCATGTTAGTTCAGTAAACAAGGCTGCCAAAACAGGGCAAGTTGGTTACAAAGCCTAATCTTGCATGTTTATTCAATTTCAATACCACAAAACAGTTTCTATGTTACTTAACTATGTTCATGTTCTTATCCTTCATTTCCAGCATTGTTTACCTACAATTCAATTTTTTTAACCTCTTCATTACATTACCTATTCATGATCATCATCAATTGATTATTTCCTTAGCTCAATTTCATAATCAAATCATTCAATTTCCACTTTAACAACACAATACAATTTCCAGCAACCTAGGTTTATTTCACTAGCATGAACACATAATTTCCAGCCTTGTACCTAGTTTCATTCTTCAATTTATCATGATTCAACAACCATATAATCACCTAACAACATATTCAATGTCTAATTCATCTAACATCATCAAAATCGGTCCAATTTCAACAAGATAGTTGCCTATTCAATTAATCACAAGAAGAACTATACTTACTTTGCTTCTTGCTTAAATTCAATGAAAATTTCTTACACATGCAAGCTAAAATCCTTTCTTCAATGGCTGAATTCCAAACTTTCTCACTCTCCCTTTCTCTCTAAGACATTCGGCCAAACATGGATAATGAGAAAGATGACAACAACAATTCCTTGTTATTGGAATTGTGTTTTATCTAAATTATCCCTTGCTTAGCGACTAGTCATGTAATTAGTTAAGGGAAAATAAGAGATTCATGATCTTTATCATGCAATATCAATCTTTCTCTTTTAATTCATTGTAGTCATTCTAATTTGGTCACTTATTTCATTCATTCTTTCAATTAGGCCCTTAACTATTCAATTTAGCTTAATTCTTAATTCAATTAAGCTATCAACTTATTTAGTTTAATTCCAATACTACTATGCTAGGATTTGGGGTGTTACACATGTACCTCAAAATAAATAACCAAACATTACTAACCAATTCAATTTATTCAATCTACAAAGCATCCCATGACACACACACATATATATGTAGCGATGTTTTTACCTTTCTTTTAAAATATAACCGTTTGGTTTTCTTTTAGAAAATCCGTCGATACGTATTATCCCATAAAGCACTTTTGAAATCTTAGTTTAAAGGGATTTGTTTTGAAAAATTTTACTTTTGAAAACAATGAAAACTTGGAGTCGCCACCGACCACTTGGATAAGGTAGGCCGGACACCACAAAACAGAGATTCATTTTGAAAGGGTTAGGGAGTTGGTTACGTGTGGGGAAGGATTAGTGCCCCCATCACTCCCGGTAATCGGTACCAAAATATTTGTTGCTTTTAATCGAAGGAAATTGTCGAAATTTGAAAGGAATTTAATTTGGTGACCTTAATTGAAAATTAACCTTAATTGAATGGGCTTTATCAAATTGGTGGGTTCAAATTAATTGAACATTTAATTAATAAGGTTGACGATACATCGAACCATAGACTAAACCAACATCATATAAGCCTGACTGCTGTGTTAGTTTATGGTTCGAATCCCACACGTCACCTTCATGCATGGTGCAAGCAATTATAATATGATGAATTGATCTTGTCCATTTTAATTATCATTTACCTCAGAACGATAAAGATTAATCCAAATATTCGGTCAACATCCATTGAGGCAATACTGTTACGATACGAATATCTGGATTAATGAACACCTCCTTTTATGATTTAGGTTAATTAACATGCAATCAAATCACTAAAAGCCACATGAATGAAAAATAAGGGATGACAAACAAGGGCACAAAAGGAAAACATGCAAAGGCCCACCCGAAGTCCTAAACTATAAAGGCCCATGTTAGGGAAAGCCCAAATGGTGACCTACCTATTAATTAAATGATTCTAATATTTAATCCTAAGTTGATTTTCCCTAATAGACTAGAAACCCTAATAAATTATGATAATTAATCTGAAATTTAACGTCAATCTAATTTCAATGCCAATTTTAACCTAAAGGTTTTTTTAAGAAACGTTCAATTAACTTAGTGAATTTAACACTTGCCCTAGTAAGCCAAAGTTAAGTTTAATTTCACTAAATTAATTCGAACCCTAATCTAATTAAGGCTCTAAAAGGACCTAATCCTAGAATTAATTTAATTAATTTAATGATAGTCCCCATATGAGACGAGCACACGATCTAAATTAATTAGATTAATTCACTTAATCTAATCTAAAGCCTAAAGGCCCAAAACTACTTAAACTTAAAAGGCTCTAAGCCCCAAAAGACAACAAAGCCTAAACTATCTACTAAGCAAGCCCAAACATATAAACAAAAATATATTTACTATATATGTCTTATACTATATGTAGAAACATATTATACATTTAAAATTATATTATATATATAAACTATGTATTATATATATGTTTTAAAAAACATACTTATGAGATAAAAACCTTAAGTTGTATATATTATACATAAAACATATATTATATATATTATAAAAGCCTTATAGTAAATGAAACACTATACATTATATTTTTATATAAGAAAGACTACGTTACATAAAAAATAAAATAAAATAAAAAATATATTTTATATTATAAAACAAAACTATACATTATATATATATATTATATAAAACTATATTTTATACTTTAAAAAAACTATATGATATATAGTATAGAAACTTATGTACTATGTAAAAACATAAATCGCATATATTATGTACCTAATATAACCACAAACCAAGCCACATTAAACAAATAACCACATCACATTCAACAACATAATTTAACATACATAAAAAAATTAGAAATAAAGGCAGGAAAATAAAATATGCATGATGGAAAGGATTTAAGAAAGTTTTGAACACTGGAAATAGGACTGGAGTGTAAAAGAAACAAAATTATGGGGCCAAACTAAAAACAGATTTGAATATATAAAAAGGGTGAAATTAAAACTTTTAAAGAAACTCCAAAGACCCAATGAGTGATTATGAAAGGCGGAATGGCCTGGGCTCATAATTTGACCAAGCAGAGGGACTAGAAGGGTTATTTACCCATGCGGAAGCCCTCCAGGCACAATTTGAGAAGGGCAGAGGGCTTTATAAAACAGTTATCTGGTTTTCAAGCGGCCGAGATATATAACACACTTTTTATAACAAAAAACCTTATATCAAACAAAAAAACTTCTCCGCCCCTCTCTTTGCTTCTCTGAAACTAGGATAAATGCCGCCGTGCGTTCATCTGAAAACCCAGATTTCGTCGCGAAACCTAGATTCCAATAGTACCCCACCACACCGGCCACCGTTTGACGGTAGCTGGAGAATCAAAAAACCTCATAAATGATTCCTTTCCTTATTTTAAAACCAAATCTAACCTTAAATCTCCCAAAAGCGGTGGAAAACAACCCCTTTTTGAAGAAATTAAAACCCAAAACCCTTGGATACTCCCCTCTCTGGCTCACCAAAGGCAGACTCAAAAAGGCCAAAAGGATTATTGCCGATGAAGGGAGCCAAATAGACACGGCAGAAACGCAAGCACATGTAAAAAGGAAATAAACCCTAATCCCATTTTTTTGCTTATGACATGCTTCAAAAGAAAAGGGAAAAGTATACCTCAAAAGATGATTTTGTATTGTTTGTTTTCTCCAAAATCCCCCAGTGATGCTTAGGGTTACAATATGGGTTTGGCTTTTGGTTTTAAAGCCCAAATTATAGAATTTTGCATTTCTGTGAAAATTGAAACAAAAATTGCTATTGGCTGCTGTTATCCTTGTTTGTATTCATATTGCAGCTCTGTCATTGTTGGTGAGGCCCTGATATGGTTTGTTTGTCCCCTGCACACCAAAAATTCTTGTCGATTCTAACCTCTTTTGTTTGCTTGCATATGTTGTTGCTGAGGAGGGTGGAACCAGAGAGAGGTTCAGCTTGGGGAATAAGTCTCTAACGAGGTGGATCAATGGTGAGGTGGCATTGGGCCATTGGGTCCTTCAGCCGACGTGGAGGTAGAGCTAGGAGATGAACAGACACGCGTGCCCTCAATGCGGGTGATGAGGCATTGTTCACGCACGCGTGGGAAGCTCCAACCATTGCGCGTAGGGCGCGTGGGTGCGTGCTAGAAGATGAACAGCTCTGGTTGCTGGATCGTTCAATGTGGCACTCTGGATCTAACAGTGGCTGAAGGGGTGGCTGTAAAAGAAGATTAGGGGATTAGACTAGGGTTTTTTTGTTTAGGGCCATATCGGGCCATATGTAATAGATATAAATATATAGGCATATTTATTATTTATGGGCCGATTGTAAATGGATTGTTGATATATGTCTGTAAGCATGGGCTGATATTAAAAACAAACTTGGGTTTTATTCATTAATCTATTAATCATTTTTTGATTTTTCAAATTAATTTTATAATGATAATAATAATACTAATACTAATAAAGATAATAACTATAATCGAAACATAATAATAAGAACTAAATAAGCAAATACTAAAATAATGACACTAGTAACATATAGTAATATTAAGACAACCATGATAGTAACATATATATATTACTTAGTAATATTTTTTTTGGTTTTAAAATAATATCACATATAATAAGATAAGAGATGATAATAAAGAGATAAAGTAATAAAACATAATATACTAATAATGTTTTTGGTTTTTTTAAATAGCCATGCACATTCATATATGCATATAAATAGATAGATAATTAAGCAATAGGCCATTATTGCACAATATAAAGACGGGTTAATACCCCGGACAAAATTAGTGATTACAGCTGCCCCTCTTTGCTTACACTTGTGGAACAAGAATAAAGCAAAGACCATAGCCACTAATTTTGTCCCACTTCCCTGTTGGATAATTTGTTCTTCCGGAATGGCAGTGAACAAATCCAAATAACTTGTTTTCCGAAAGCGGCAAAAAGGATTGGGTAACGCTGGTATGTCCTTCCGAACCAGCAATGGACAGACCAGACAACAAATGACTCATTCCTCCGAAGTGGCAATGAATGAATCCAAATAACTCATTTTCCTAGAGCGGCAAAAATGATTGGGTAAGGTTGGTGCGTCCTTCCGAAGCGGCAATAGACAGACCAAACAACAAATAGCTCATTCCTCCGAAGCGGCAGCGAACAAACCTGAATAACTTATTTTCCCGAAGCGGCAAAAATGATTGGGTAACACTAGTGCGTCCTTCTAAAGCAGCAATGGACATGCCAGATAGAAAATGGCACATTCCTCCGAAGCGTTAGCGAATGAACCCGAATAACTTATTTTCCCACAGCGGTGAAAATGATTGGGTAACGCTGGTGCGTCCTTCTAAAGTGGCAATGGACAAACCAGACAGAAAATGGCTCATTCCTTCAAAGCAGCATGAACTAGATTCCTGAAGTAGTATAGACAAAGTGTGCTAATGTATTTCTCCGAAATGGTAAGGAGCAAATGGTAACTTCTGTCATGAAGGTTTCATACATCTTGGACCTATATGGACGGGCCTCAACCTGGGGATGTCTAACTAAATATGATGTATGAGCATAGCAATTTTAAACTCCTTCAAGCAATTTCTCTTATTGCCCCCTCATACTTGCATCCACCGTCTTCTCTTCTTCATGATGGCGGTGCTTCCTCCCTCACTCGGGTTCACCCTTCATGCCCCTTTTTGAGTTCTTGAACCTTTTGTTCTAAAGTACCTTTTTAGGTTTTCACTTTATAGAAACTTTATTTTCTTTTTCTTTTCTTTTTTTCTTTCCTTTCTTTTTCCTCCTTTTTTTCTTTTTTATGTTTTTGTTTCTTGTTTGTTTTTGTCTTCTGGGGCGCCCTTGCGGGTTTTCGCCCATGGTCCCTCAGGATTTAGTACAAATGGTGTTTGATGTCTTTCCACGATAGATCTTATCAACTTGGCCTTCGATGTTTTTTCTCTGTAACTTTGGCAAACTCCTTTCCTATTTGGGAATAGACCTGAACTCAATAGGTTAAATCATAGTAATGCCAAGAGATCCTTCGGTTTTTATTCTATGTTAATCCACCTGTTGAATAAATAAGAAATAAAAGAAATTAAAATATAATTTTATTAATCAGGATAACTTGGAAAGTCATGGCAAACATGAAATGAGAGAAAGAGGTATAGAAGATGTCAACTATATGAATGACGTGGACCTATCAACTTCAGAAGATCTCTCCCTAACCATCCTTGGTTATTCCCTTAGTTAAACCCTTTAACAGAGACGAGGCTCGCCAGCTGGTTGACAAAACTTGATTCTATCTGAACTGTCCATTTTAGACTTTCAATTCAGATCCTCCATTGGTTTCAAGGCGCTCACTTTTGGGTTTTCATCTTAAACCCCCTTTTCGCTCTTTTTTTCAAGGATAATACTTCTTGACATAATTTGAATTCATGGGGTTACACAGTTCATTTCCATCCATATTCATCAGAATCAGCGCTCCCCCAAAAAAGGCCTTTTTGACAACATAGGGCCCTTCCCAATTAGGCATCCATTTTCCCCGAAAGTCTTTTGATTCGAAAGAATTTCCATTTTGTCAACTATATGAATGACGTGGACCTATCAACTTCAGAAGATCTCTCCCTAACCATCCTTGGTTATTCCCTTAGTTAAACCCTTTAACAGAGACGAGGCTCGCCAGCTAGTTGACAAAACTTGATTCTATCTGAACTGTCCATTTTGGACTTTCAATTCAGATCCTCCATTGGTTTCAAGGCACTCACTTTCGGGTTTTCATCTTAAACCCCCTTTTCGCTCTTTTTTTTCAAGGATAATACTTCTTGACATAATTTGAATTCATGGGGTTACACAATTCATTTCCATCCATATTCATCAGAATCAGCGCTCCCCCAAAGAAGGCCTTTTTGACAACATAGGGCCCTTCCCAATTAGGCATCCATTTTCCCCGAAAGTCTTTTGATTCGAAAGAATTTCCTTGAGCACTAGATCTTCCTCCTAAAACCTCGTTGGGTGTACTTTTTTGTTATAAGCTTGCATCATTCGCTTCTGATACATCTGATTACGAGAAATAGCTTTCAACCTTTTCTCGTCGATAAGGTTCAGCTGGTCAAACCTGGCTTGCATCCATTCAGCTTCATCCAACTTTACTTCGTTCAAAATTCGTAGTAACGTGATTTCCACTTCAACGGGTAGTACTGCTTCGGTGTTGTATACTAAGGAATACGGTGTTGCCCCGGTGGAAATTCTCATGGATGTTCGATAGGCGAATAAAGAAAAAAGGAGCCTCTCATGCCAATCCTTAAATGTATCTATAGTTTTTGCTATGATCTTCTTAATATTCTTTTTTGCCACTTCTACCGTTCTGTTCATCTTAGGGCAATAAATGGTAGAGTTATGGTGTACAATCTTAAATTGTTCACACACCTCAGTCATCATCTTATTGTTCAAGTTGGAAGCATTATTGGTGATGATCCTTTCAGGCATACCATAGCGATATATAATTTCCTTCTTGAGAAACTTACAGACTGTCGCTCTCGTGATATTAGCGTACGAGGCGGCTTCCACACACTTGGTGAAGTAATCGATGGCCACTAGGATAAAGCGGTGCCCATTGTAAGCTTTTGGATGTATTTGACCAATGACGTCCATTCCCTAGGTAGCAAAGGGCCACGGTGAATTCATGGTGTGAAGACGCACCGGCGGGGAATGTATCTTATCGGCGTAGATTTGATATTTGTGGCATTTCTTCACATAATTGATACAATCTCCTTCCATAGTCGACCAGAAATAGCCATATCTCATTTATTTTCTCGCCATCGAGAATCCACTAGCGTGAGTTCCACATAAGCCACTGTGGAAATTGTTTTAGCTTCCTGAGCACTGACGCACCTCATTAGTATCTGCTCCTTGCCTCTTTTGTACAAGATTTCCCCGTCAAGGACGTATCCTGATGCTAACCTTCTGATAGTCCTTTTTTATTATCATCAGCCCCCTTCGAATAGGTTTGGAACTTGATGTACTGGAGAATGTCAAAATACCATGGGTTACCGTCCACCTCTTCTTCTAAACTATAGAAATGGGCTGGCACCTCAAAGGTCTGTATTTTGATTGGCCCTATCCCAGCTGCCTGGCCTTCTTCAAATACGGCGACCAAAGTTGCTAGGGCGTCGGCCATCTGACTATTCTCTCTTGGCAAGTAGGTGAAACTGACTTCTTCAAAATCCTAGACCAAATCGTAGTACTTGATCAGCTTTGGATCCCTAGTCTCCCATTCTTTCCGAAGCTGATAGATCACCAAATAAGAGTCACCGAAGCTGATAAATCACCCTGACCTTTCTCTCTATGGCTGCTCAGATTCCCATGACACATGCCTCATATTCAGCTATATTGTTGGTACAAAAGAACTCTAACCTACTTGTGGGAAGGTAGTAAACATTTTTGGGGGAGACCAAAACTGCCCCTATTTCGTGGCCTAAGGAATTCCATGCCCCATCAAAATAAAGTCTCCATCCTTCATTCTTAACAGTAGACATCCCTTCGGACAAATCACAAATCAGATCCTCATTCGAGAAACTAAAATCAAATGGTTCATAGTCGTCCGAGGCATAGCTTGCTAAAGGATCCACCACCACACTTCCTTTCACCGCCTTTTGGCTCACATAAACGATGTCAAACTCTGACAAAAGCATTTGCCAACGAGCCACTTTCCCGGTTAATGCTGGTGCTTCCATTAGAAATTTGAACGGGTCCAATCGGGAGATTAAGCAAGTGGTGTGATACACATGTATTGCCGGAGCCACTTAGTAGCCCATACAAAGGCACAACACAGCCTTTAGATCAACGGGTATCATGTCTCACATTCGGTGAATTTCATGCTCAAGTAATAGATCGCCCTTTCTCTCTTTCCTGAGTCATCGTGTTATCCCAACACACAGCCCATGGAATTTTTGAAGACTGCCAGGTATAAAATCAATGACCTATCTGGTATCGGTGCCACTAAGATTGGAGGATTGGTCAGATACTTCTTGATCTTCTCTAGCGCTTCTTGACATTCTCCATCCCAAACTCTCGGGTTATTCTTCTAGAGTAGTCTAAAGACGGGGTCACACTTATCGGCCAGCTGAGATATGAATTAAGAGATGTAATTCAACCTTCCTAAAAGTCCTCGGACATCCTTTTGAGTTTGAGGTGGCGGAAGATCTTGGATTGCCTTCCCCTTGTCTGGATCAATCTTGATGTCTTTCTAACTTACCACGAAACCTAAGAGTTTCTCGGATGTTACCGCAAAGGTACATTTTGCGGGATTGAGCTTCAATTGATATTTTCTTAGCCTTTAGAAGAGCTTTCGCAAATTTTGGAGCTGCTCCTCTTCGGTTCGGGACTTGGCTATCATGTCATCCACGTACACCTTGATCTCCCTATGCATCACGTTATGAAGCAAGGTCAGCATGGCTCTTTGATATGTCACCTCAGCATTCTTCAATCCAAAAGGCATCACCTTGTAGTAAAACGTCCCCCACGTGGTCACGAAGGTGGTCTTCTCCATATCCTCATAATGCATTTTGATCTGATTGTACCCCGACAAACCGTCCATAAAAGAAAACCAAGCATGCCTCGCGGTATTGTCAACTAGAGTATCAATATGAGGCAAAGGGAAATTGTCTTTGGGGCTTACCTTATTAAGGTCCCTATAGTCTACACACATACGCACCTTCCCATCCTTCTTCAGCATCGGCACTATGTTAGCCACCCTTTCTAGGTACTTAGAGACTTCCAAAAATCCAGCCTCAAATTGTTTCTTTACTTCCTCTCTAATTTTCAACAGCATGTTTGTCCTTATTCTCCAAAGCTTTTGTTGGACAGGCTTGCATTACGGCCTAATGGGGAGCGTATGTGTTACAATATTTGTGTTTAGGCATGGCATATCCTGGTACGACCATGCGAACACATCTTTAAACTTTACAAGTAATCTCGCCAGCTTTTGCCTAACTTCTGGTGACAAGGGGCCTCCAATCTTCACTTCTTTCCTTTCTTCATCGGTCCCCAAATTTAAAATCTTTATCTTTTCTTAGTGCAGGAGGATTTACCTTTCTTCACTAGCCATCATTCTTAGCAGCTCTTCAGGAATCTCCCTAACCTCATCTTCCACCTCCGCCAAATACGTGGGTTGTTCAAAATCTACTTCAGGATTGGGTTCCACATCATTCATATAGTTTAGTTTAAGAGGCCTGCACGATTTTGAAAAGTGCGTATTGGGAAAGGAAAGCTGTAGTTTACGATGTGAACAAATAAATAGGTATATATAAAAGTAAGCAAATGGATAGATATAAATAAATAAATGAATAATGAAATGAAATGAAATGAATCTTGTGTTTGCCATTTAAGAAGGAAAATGTAGACATAGTCTATTTCATTTAAAGTAGATAGATATGACATAGCCACCCTTTTTACAAAGGATGTTCATTACTTTCGGGCAAAAGTAACAGGATTGTTCTAAGCATTACTTTGACTTGTTCCTAGAAAATATCGGTACGTCCCCAAAGGTCCAGTTGTTGAGCTCTTCTCCTGGGAGGCAAGGGAGAATCTTGGCCAGAAATTGATTAGCCTCGCTCTCGTCGCCAATCATGTCCACATTCATCTCTTCAAAAGATTCACTGATTAACTCTTCCTGGAGGCGCCTCTCGCCTTCTCGGTTTGCCTCTTGGATGTCCACCTCAGGATTCCAAATTTTTCCAGATATAAAGACGCCTTTGAAGTCTTCATAGATGATAGGGGCCCATGGGATGTCTTCCCCTATAAGCCTAGCCTTCCTTTGCTCTTGCTTCCTCTTCCATTCTTGCCTTTTTTTGTAAGAAATTTGGCTTGTAACTGAGTTTTAAGCGGTCAACTTTATAGATTACCTTGATGGGTTGAAGGCCTCTTTGCAGATTCTTTCCCAAGACTTTCTTCTTCTTTGCTCCTTTACCTAGGGTTTCATACACCACCATCTTAGTGAAACTTGACAAATTCGGGCATGGAATCTTATTTCCTTCGACAACAAAGGTAGCATTGACAAGTTCCAAGGCCCTAAAGGCACACTCCATTGCTTCCTCATCAACGTGGATGTAAGGTGTGTCCAAAGTCAATGAGGCGATGATGTCTTCTTCGGTGTTCACTGTCACTAATTTTCCCTCAATGACAAAATTTAGCTTTTGATGGAGTGAGGATGGAACGGCACCGGCAAAGAGTATCCATGGCCTCCCTAACAAGAAGTTGTAAGATGGTCGGATATCCATGACCACAAAATCGACCACATATTCAGTGGGACAAATAAGCAGGGGTACTTCTATCTTCCCAACAACATCTCTCTGGGTCCCATCAAAAGCTCGCACCGTATTATGATAGGGCTGCATATGTGAACTGTCAATCGGTAGTCATTGTAGAGTAGCTAACGACATAACATTTAGCGTGGAGCCATTATCAATGAGCATGCCTCGCAATACATGACCTTTGCAATGAGTGGTGAAGTTTAGGGCCTTAGTGGATCTCGTACCTTCCCCTGAGATTTCGTCATCACCAAAGGTAATGTGAATAACGTCAATGATATGGCTGACAATCTGATCCAACCTCCTAACTGAGATATCTTTTGCAATATAGGTTTCATTCAAAACTTTTAGCAGGGCCGCACGATGCTTTTTAGAGTTTAATAAGAGATCAAGCACAGAAATTTGAGCCAGTTGTCTCTAAAGCTGGTCAACGACGTTGTACTCGTTGTGCTTCAAAAACCTCAAAAACTCTTGAGCTTGAGTTTCTGTAACTGGCTCTTTAATTCTCGGTGGCAGGTCATCTCCAAAAACTTCCTCAGGTTAAACTTTGACCTCCTTGTCTTTTTCTTTTGGTTCCTCCGGTGTCTTTAGGTTCTTCGGAGCATAGCATCAGCCACTCCTCGTGAGATGCCCCACATCTTTTACCTCTTCGGCCTCTGGTTCCAAAGGTTCTTCTCGAACATATTTCTTTCGTACTTTCATGTCTTCTCCTCCGTGCAAACTAGAGGAACACGATATTGTGATGCTTGCGGTGTAATTCCAAGGAACCATCTTTGTATACTTGAAAGGAAACAACCTCGGAGAAACGATTATCATTTTGGGGGCTGCCTTTAGTGTGCTTCTTTCGTTTGGCTTGGGACCGAGGACGAGTGGTCTCTTGGCGTTATACTTGGTTTCCTGGTTTTTCGACGCGTAAACTTCTACTTCCTTCCTCTTTCTTCCTCAAGAAACTCAATCTCCTTCTTATCCATCATAACTTGTACCAGCTGATGGAACTCCTCACAATATTGAATCTTGTGATCTCCTAACTGATGGTACTCACAATATGGGCAACATAATTCTTTCACCAACACCATCCCCCGATCGATGAGGCGTGCCATGCATAACTACTGAAAGACCCATCTCAAGAGAGACCGAACCTCAGACACATCCTTCTTAGCTCTCTCGAGGTACTCGGTTTCAATAGAATTCATTTCTTGACCTCTATGGTTTGGCAGAGGGTTATTGGTTGTGCTCGATTCTCCCAACTGTAACACTCCAGTCGGAATCAAGTTCTGCACGAACTTCTTGAAAGCCAAACAATTTTCAATTGAATACCCCAGAACATCGACATGGTACTCGCAGTGTACCTTGGGGTCACACCATGCGGGGTAAGGTGGATTGTAAGGAATGACATGATAAGGACGAACTAAATCTGCCTTATACAATTGTGTGTATAGCTCCTTGTAAGAGATCAGCAAAGGGGTGAATGATCTCTACTCCCTCTCCTTTTTGGGTCCCCTATCTTCTCTCTTACTAAAGTTCTGGGAATTTCCCATCGTGGCCTGGGGCTGAGAAATGGTGTAATTCTTGGTTACCTTGAAGGCGTTGGCATTGTTCACCTCGTGGTCCTTTTTCTTGTACTGCTTACGTGAATGGTCCCCTCCATTGATCCTTCCGCTCTTGGTGGCCTCTTTGTAAAATTGCTGATAGGGTTACTGATCAATCGATCATAAAGAGTCCATTTTAATGTATCCACAAACATCATGGAGATCTCGTGCTCGTGAAGCGGCAGTTGAACCTGCGCTGCAACATCGCGCCATCTTTAAGCGTATTCACAAAGTCTCATTGCGCTTCTACTCCACGCCTTGCAACATCAGTTGGTTGGGGAGCATGTCGGTTACATGCTTATACTGATCAGTGAAAGCTTTCACCATATCCCTCCATGACTTAATTTGGGCCCTGGTCAGTTGATTATACCACCTCGAAGCAGATCCTACTAAGCTGTCCTGAAAGTAGTGATTAGGAGCTTCTCATTGTTGGTTAATCCAGCCATCTTCCGGGAAAATATCAATATATGAGCAGACAGGTAGATGGTTCCATCAAACTTTTCATAATTGGGGGTCTTGAACTTGTAGGGGATCTCCATATCGGGGACCAAGCTGAGTTCCCTGGCACTTAACCCATAGGAGCTGTCCTCGTCTTCTTTCACTTGAAACTTTTCCTCAAAGTCTTTCCGAGTATCCTCTAATTGCTTAGTGAACTCTTCTTTCACCTGGTTCAATTTCTCTAACTCGTCGAAGTATGGGATGTTGTCCCCAATAACCTTGGGATTCTTGAAGGTGACCCATGGCTGAGTTTGAGGAGCTAAACTGATGTGAGAGAAAGATTCCCCTTGGGGAGAACTAGGAGAGGGATCAATAATTAGAGGACTCTGGACAATCTGGGCATGCAGGCGATCCCCTAAGTTTTGGGCAGGATTTTCAATGGTACCCTTGCCCCTCGGATCTAGTCTTAGCCGAGCCTGCAGCAGCTGGATATTTCCTTCATCGTGTCCTACTGAGACTTGGTGATGGTGTCCCTTAATTCTTGTTGGGCTCGTTCCAACTGGCCACGTAGGTTCGCCTCCAACTTGACAATGCTTTCTTACAGTAGCTTCGATTGTGAGCAAGTTCGATAAGGGTGTGGAATGATGACAATTTTTAAGTAGCAAAAATGCAATCTTTCTAAAATAGAGAGCCTTTTAATTAATAAATGGCAATTAATCAAAAATGAAAACAGTTGTATTAATTAGATGATTATTAGCTTTTAACAAAGAATGCAAATGAAAGAATCATGCATGAATACAAAGAGCGACATTGTGTTTGGAAAATATCATCGTTAAACGACTTTCATTAATGGAAACATTGTCTTCTTACAATAACTTAAGGAAAACAAACTACACATATGGCTTCAGGGTGGTATCAATGTCAATGACCTCTCGCAGAATCCAAACGATCCTCTCTCCTCCCTTAGAATCATTATCTACACAGTCATGGAGTTCGGTAGCGTCTTCTGCCAGAATCTGTACTTTTCGGGCAACCTCTTGTATCTGGGTCATCCAATGTGCCAGCTCTTGCTCCTACCTCCAAATTGTGTAGGCAGAAAAGTGCAGTTGCTCCAAGCTCGGCGTCAGGCATACTTGAATCGCTCCCCTAAGGCTTGCCAAGAGATCCTTGAGCTGTTGAACCTCAGTTTCCAACTCATCGACACGAGTCGTTAGGACTTAATTCTCCAAGTTGCTAGTTGAACCATTATGCTTGAAAAGAGATTTCTCCAAGCACTTCACCTTATCCCTCAAAGCTTCATTTTGGTTTTGCTCTTTTTCAATCTGTCTCGAATGGGAGATTCGTAGGTTCTTCACTTTTTCAGTCAAAGTGAGCATTTGATCTTTGTGCTCGTAAAACATTCTTTTGTAGTTCTTGGCTCTTGCTTTCTCTTCTTTCCATCGAAGTCTAACCCTTCACTTGGTTCACCTTCTACGACCCTTTTGCTCTTGTTTAACCTCTAAATCTTCGGAATCTCTTTTTTTCTCCACCTTGAGTTCAAGTTCTAACTCACCCCTTATCTTTTGTAGGTCTTTAACCACTCCCTCAAACTGTGTCTTCTCTAATTCAAAGTTTAACTTTTCTTGATGGGCTCTCTCCTCGAGCTTAAGGTACCTCTTTCTCTCCTCTTCAAGTTGCTTCCTCATCAAGTTAGCCTCGGTAGGAAGTGTGGTCAATCTCTCCTCCACAGATCTTTTTCCATTGAGACTCACGTGGGGAATGTTGTTATTGACACGATTAAATCGCCATGCTTCGTACTCGGGAGTGACCATGTATGGAGCACTTACGGCTCTGACTTAACTTGCGTTATTCCAAGTTGAAGCAGCATTGTATGGCGTCGTCTTGTAGCCCTTCTCTTTTGTATAATCCACGTTGAACTCATTTATTCCTTGGTGGCCGGTACGAACTGCTTTGACCCGTACAATCTCGAAACTAGAAGAGGTACATACGCGGTATGGCCCCAAAGGCCAAGTAGTGGTACTCACGAATGCTCCCCACATCTATAGAGAATGTTCTTTGCTAATAACCACAGTGTTCTCCAAACTATATCTGTCACACTATGAAAACCGGTCTACTCGGGGTTAAGTTCCAGTGATCAAATATTTTGTACCGGTTAAATAATTAGCTCGATTATGTACCTAATTTGAAGCAGTAAAGGTTATTCGGGCTAACTGTATTAGTTTATTATTTTTATTAAAAAAATAAAAAAGATAAAGGTCGTGGGACCCACAGCCAATTCCTTCAAATTGAAGGAATTGATGTGGGAAATCCCACAATTGGGGATGATTCGGCAGGGCACAAGGGGGAGATGGCCACCACGTGGCTCAAGCCAAAGGGCTATACCTCAAATTTGTGCCACCACTCCACCTACGTAGAGGATGAAGGCAAAGATGGGAGCTGGCCAAATTGAATATATATAGGGGGAGAATTGTGCGCAGAGAACATAAGAAACGAAGGGATAGAGAATGATTCAGTGATAGGGTGGTAAGTTCGAGTTTTCCAGTTCGAGAAATTTGATTACTTGCTATCGACTGGATCAAGGGGTTAATACAGAACAACCATCATCTCTTCCACAAGTCAAGAATAAAGGCGTTGATATCTGAAAATCTTAAAAACGTCGGGTTGTCGAGGTGAGTGTAGTTGTGTTAAGGGATAGGCTCGATGCCATCCCGTTGCATTATTTTGTAGTTATGTTTGTATTTGTTTAAGGGCTCACGTAGAGCAACTATGTCGAATTCGATTGGCAAAATCCGACAAGTACCTGCATTGCTTTGATATGTGCAAATATGACTATGATATGCTATACGTATGTGATATATGAAATTAATATGAAATGTGACATGATATGGAGCTAAGGCTCATTTTGATATTTGATATGATATGACTTGAAAAATATGGACTATGTGAATTTGTGTAATTATGGACATTGGATACAATTAGCATGCCATAGGATTATTGAGCTTAGTTAAGTAAGGGAGGACTACGGTCCAAGGTTACGGCCTATATGTGGGGGAAATAAGGTTGGCTGTGTAAGGGTTATATCTTTGGAGCTACGACTCAAGGGTTATATGTGTTGGTGTACAGGGGAATCCGTGTATCCAATGGTACCTAATGTCATATGTGCCTATGAATTATGTTATGACCATATGATTATGATATGACTATGTGACATGTAATATGTGAATATGAAAGCATGAGAATATGTGTAATAAGCATGAATTGTGCGTAGCTTATTATGACTACTTGTAATTGTTATAACTACCTCACTAGGCTATGTAAGCCTAACATGTGTGTCTCATGCATTTTCAGGACCTTGAGCGATTCTGAGCCTTGATCGTGTTGTTGCAGTTGCAAGTCACATCCCTGCCATATATGTATGTTATATTTTGCTATAAACTCCTAGTGAAGTGGCATATGGTCCAATTTGTTTTGTATAAGTCTTTCTATGATTGTATGACGATCTGGTAATATGGTTTGTTGTATGCTTAGATTTGGATAGGTTAAAATGGTTAAAAAGTGCCTAAAATGAGCCTAAGGTGAAAACTTGGTAAATGGATTCCGAACGCCCGAAAAATTTGACGTACCAATAGGAACATGATTTGTAAGTGTGCTGGTAAAATTTGGTAATATTTGGAAACACCCGATAGGTTAATCCGAATAACAAAATAGTTTTGAATAGTTTACAAAATGGTCAATAAATGTTGTATCGTTTAATCAGATAGGTAAATGACCTCCGTTAGTGATGAAATTTCACAGGCTAATAATTAGTAAGTTTAATTTTACTATGATCACCTGAATTTTGGCTAAGAACCCTTAATTTGTAAAATTTACAATTTAGTCTCTAAGGTTAAGAAAAGTTTAAAATTGACCCCAACTCCAATTAAGTTTAGTAACCAACAAGTGGATAAGCCTGAAGAATAATCAATATGATACTTAGATTAGATTTTGAACTCTGAAACCTTTTCTGAACCTCCGATTAGTCTTTCGATAACACTATCCGACCTGGATCTCTACCAGACCGGGATGGGGTGTTACAATATCTTCCTCCTTTAGATTTCAGAGGACATCCTACCATACTTCCTTGGATCTTCGGGTTGGCCAATCATTCTTCCGTGGGAACTCTTCTAAGGGCGATAACTTGCCATCATAAAAGGGCCTTGGAAAACTGGGATTGGTCCAAAAATGGATGTAGAACCAAACAGTCAAAAGCTGCGGGCATCCTCAGAAGTGACCTCCTCCATGCTCCCGACAGAACCTCAAAGATCGAAAGGTTTTAGCCAGAATTATAGGTATTGGATTAGTCTCGCTATCCAAGTGATCAAACATATCCAAAACCGACGGATCGATGAGTCCTAATGCTCGGGGAAATAATACCAATCTGTAGACCAACAAAGCAAAATGATTCCACTGGACTCGGCCAACGGGATGCAAGAAGGCTAGAGCTAAGATTCCCTCCCACTTAAGTACTCTTTGCCGTTCCAGGTAGTGACTGATGCTCAACCCAAGATGATAGCATATCAGAGAACTTCTTCTTCTTTCCTCGAAAGGCTTTGTTCTTACTTGGCTTTGAGTACACTCGATTCATATCAACCTTCTTGCAATTTATGAGGTCTTGGTACTCTTCAATTTTCAGAGTTAAGTCAAAGTTACCAATCGTAAAGCAATTTAAGCAGAGTTCCAAAAACCCAACAAGGCTTGTAGTAGAGCTTGATCGACTGGAACTTCTAGTAAGTACACGATGTCACCATACTCTTCTCTGAAAGTACTCTTCGTTTCAAAATCCCAACTGTTCCAAACCGGTTTCAATTTGGACACATCATTGAACTCTGTATTCATGAATGTCGTGGTTGACATGGTTAATCGAAACCTAGTAGCAATATTGTCTCCCTCGTGTAACTATTCCCCTTCTGACCATATCTAAACATCCGAATTCTTTTCATCACTGCTACGTACTCAGTATCCCATTGATCCAGTCTTTAACTTAAAACTATTCCCAACTCAATGTGCTCTTCATGATTTGATAAGATATGCAAAAGAAGGGTGAAAAGGAAAAAGGAAGGAAACAAAAGAAGCGTTAGTTAAGAGATAAACAATAAAATGAAAATGAGAAGAGATAAACGCAAAGTGAAATAAGCACAAGGCAAACATAAGAGAACAAACCTAACCACATAAATTCTAGTTCGCTAGGTTTATTCGCATGGCTCTAATGGGGTAGGTTTTCTAAATTGTCACACATGTGTTTGGTTCTAGACGAGGGTACCCGAACCTATCTTACTATCTACTAAGGTAGCAAGAATCTCAATTTTGGCCCATTACAAGCTAGCGAATTGGTTTTGGTTCGACGGAAAATATGACCTAGTGACGTAGATGGCTGCTCACGTGTCATGAAGCGTAGATTACGAAAGTGAATTACCGACCCGTGGAGGACTACTCACGTGGGTATGTGGCGTTTCACTCCCACTTAAGGGATAAAGCTCGGGTATAGAGCTTGATGATCATGATGCAAAATATGTCGTTGATTCCTTAAAAACTAAATGAAAAATTAATTCGACCACCACCAATTACCAAAGCCCGTACAATCGTAGTTACATTTTCAAGAAATGAACAACCTTACTAGAATCGATTAAAATTCCAACGATTTTCCATCATTAAACAACAAATATTTCCTTGGCCCAACTCTTTTTTTGTTTTGTAAAAACAAATACATTCCCTAGTGGGCTCGCCATGCTGTAGCGACGCTTTTTCCTTTCTTTTAAAACATAACCGTTTGGTTTTCTTTTAAAAAATCCGTCGATACGTATTATCCCATAAAGCACTTTTGAAATCTTAGTTTAAAGTGATTTCTTTTAAAAAAATTTATTCATTTGAAGACAATGAAAACTTGGAGTCGCCACCGACCACTAGGATAAGGTAGGTCGAACACCACAAAACTAGAGATTCATTTTGAAAGGGTTCGGGAGTTGGTTACATGTGAGGAAGGATTAGCACCCCCATCACACCAGGTAATCGGTGCAAAAATATTTGTTGCTTTTAATCGAAAGAAATTGTCGAAATTTGAAAGGAATTTAATTTGGTGACCTTAATTGAAAATTAACCTTAATTGAAAGGGCTTTATCAAATTGGTGGGTTTAAATTAATTGAACATTTAATTAATAAGGTTGACGATACATCTGACCATAGATTAAACCGACATAATATAAGCATGACTGCCGCGTTAGTTTATGGTTTGAATCCCGTACGTCACCTACATGCATGGTGCAAGCAATTATAATATGATGAATTGATCTTGTCCATTTTAATTATCATCTACCCCAGAGCAGTAAAGATTAATCCAAATATTCGGTCAACATCTATTGAGACAAGACTGTTACGACACGAATATCGAAATTAATGAACACCCCCTTTTATGATTTAGGTTAATTAACATGCAATCAAATCATTAAAAGTCACATAATGACAAATAAGGGATGACAAACAAGGGCACAAAACAAAAACACACAAAGGCCCACCCAAAGTCCTAACCTATAAAGGTCCAAAGTTAGGGAAAGCCCAAATGGTGACCTACTGTAACACCCCAAACCCGGCTTAGAAGTAAACCGAGCTAAGAGGTGTTCATGAAACACATACAAGCAATTTATTTAATGAACTTAGCACTAGAAGGTTGAACTTGACTTTAAAAGTCAGGGTAAATTAATTTTTTTTAAAGATCATTCCAATCATAAGATTACAAACTATCTAATGAATTAACCCTATATCATACAATGGTCTACTAATCAAGCTTAGCTAATGATGACTAAAGAAACAAATCATGGTAGAAATTCTTACTTACAATATGACTCACTAGATCAACTTTTCATACTAAGACTTGATTGATTACAACCGGGATCAATACATGGTAACATAACTAATACTCCTACACAAATGGAGAACCATCAATACAAACAATACTTAAGATATTAGACTTCAACAAATCAAGCTAAGCCATTTCACTTTTAAACATACTCGACATACTAGTTTCCATTAATCCAAGACATTATTTTGTCATGTAGAAAATACCGGTAGTGCTCATTAAAATTCATTTGCCAGTTTCATGATTCCAACTACTTATAAATTGTTTATCAGTTTTCCCAGATTATTGATGTGAAGAAAGATGACTCTAATGCCACCTATAGAATTTTGACTTTTAATATAACATATCAATCATTCGTATGGCATTTATAGTTATTATTGATATGGCCACAAACCTAGCATGACAGATCGATCAAGCAACAATATCAACATGTCATCCATAAACTTACTTAGCAAGCAACCACACGAATAACATATAGAGGCCCATTACAAATTAAATTGCTCCTTAGAGTTTCCTATAAATATACATATGAGCAGAGATGCTTGAAAATGCATGTTGCCTATACAATATTCATGTGCCACCACCTAGGAAAACTTAAGAAGATACCAACTTACTTCCAACAACTTGCTATCTCCACCAAGCTCGATAGGAAACTAAGTTTCGAATATCCTGAAATGTTATAAAGAAACATTATCAGCAAGGCTTAGTGAGGTAGTTTTAATTATTAAACATGACTATGAGCTTATTCTATCTCTTAATCTTTCAATCCTATTAATATGCATATTTTAAACTTGGACCCGAGATTTATTTGTTTTAAAATAAGATCTACCGCTTAATGATCACATCTCTATAAGATTTGTCCCTAATGTTTACACTCCTTTATTCATATAAGCTTATACTCAAATAAGGATTATCCTACATCCCTTTTTTATAGGTTTATGAAATTGTACAAAGATTTCCTTTATTTAATTATTTATTGACTAACAAAGGTAATTTAATACGAATGCCACATGGTATCCCAATTCTAGAGTTTAAACTTTAAACTTTCCTGATATCTTTTGTTTTAGTTCCTCCACAGATGAGTTTCATGTCATACTATTCATTAATTTATTTTAATGACATAAGCCATTTACAAATATATCACAAATTAATCATATATCTTCTTTAAAACTTAACCAAGTGGCAACTAGAGCTCACTACTAGCCATATTTTCCATTAAGAGGAGGCATACAAGCTTCCCAATAATCATGATCTTAAGCAAAAGGAATACTCAACTGAGACAAGCAATGTACATTACTATAATCTCCCTTTCCTCCCATCTTAATGACTTATCAAATAAATCGCTATAACTCATTTAAAACATAGCCTACTTTAACTTAATCTTGATCTTCTGAAAGATATCATTCGCACAATTATTTTAGTTACCACATTTGCCATAAGAATTGTTATTGATCACCACTTAACAATATTACCAATTATGATATTAATTACCACGTATTTTAATCTAATTGACACCTATGTAGATAGTTTAGCAAACATATTAACAATTGCAAAATCACAACGTCAGTGTTACTAAATACTCATGATAGCAATTGCGTCCTTCCATAAGAATAACACTTTATTCGGTTATCTCTAGAATTAATCCATAATCTTAGTATAAATTCTTATAATTTTTTTACCTAGTAACCTTATTCGAATTGACCCTCTCAGGCTATAGGGCTCGAATAACTCCTTCCATAATCTAATGAATTTATGCATTGTAACAGACTCGATAAATTACGGCTATCCTATCTACAAATTACCAAATTCATCTCTAATCTTGTTCCAAAGGTGTTCAGTTTCCATTCAATAGTTGATCATTTCAAGCAAATTAAGACATGGCAATTCACCATATGTTAGCTTAATGATATCCTATTCTTACTAAACAGAACACCTCTCAATCGAGGTTATTTCCAATCTACATATATATACATTTACTTATCCAAACACATTCCAAATTTATCCATCAAAGTAAATTACTGAACTGTGTACAGACTAGATATTTGTCATAAAAATTATTTTCTTGATTCAAGAATTTAGGGAAATATCTTACACTTTATTTTTATTCTTAATACAATTACTTATAAGCTTAGACAAGATCCAACGGCTTTATAGTGCTATTCGAACACAACATGTGCAGATCAAATTCAGACAAAATCTTATCTATTTAGAACCGATCATTCAACCAATCATACTCATACACAAACATTTGATCGAGCATATGTCCACAAGCACATTATTCAACTCACAATATACCTCTCTCTCTCTCTCTATATATCCTTTACATGGCATACTTCCTTTCTTAAAGTAGAAATCAAAGCATGTAAGATACATCTTATTTGTTATCCAAACTAATATAATCATTCATGTATACAATTTATTAAGCATACATTTTTCCTTAAAAAATGAATAGGCATGATTCAAAGTCATATATTCCTTGCCATATTATATCTAGCATCTATTGTTCATCAAACAATTTATCATCACACAACCTTGAACTTTACTTAATTTTCATACCTCTTTTAAACATGGCCCAACATTCGATACAATTACATAATATAAAGAAGAATAACAGTTTTCATTAGTTCCACCTTACTTATCGAACAAGTTACTACAATTCTTTATTATTTATCTCATAATCTTTTATTTTTATTAAGTTACAACCTCGAGAATCGAATCTAGCCTAGGTACTTATATCCTCAACCAACTGTCGCCCATAAAATGGTACTCGCAGTACCGGTCAATCCCTCCTATTGTCACCAAGTGACCACACAACTTCCCTCCTACTGTTGCCAAATAAGGACTGTAGTCCACCCTAAACACGAGCTCATAGATCCTATGGCATGCCAACTATACCTATGACTGACTCGAGACCAAGGGTTTATCATATTTTATCTTTCATAAGATCAATTGAGCATAGCTCTTTATCATAGAATCATTTCATAACTCATAACCCCTTATCAATTGGGCACACAAATTCACCTCATATGAATCTCAAGATTTCAATCTCATTTGATTGGCCTTATAGCCTAAATCTTTCTTTTTGTCGATCCACATAAATATACACATTTATCTTTATATTCAAGTCATTAAGCTCATTTATAGCTAAATAATATTTCTTTTTTCATGTGTCTCGTTTCAATCCAAACAAACATCACATAACAAATCCAATCACACCCATTCATGGATAGCATTCGAACCAGCCAATTATTTCCCTATAAGGATTTCAAACATAACACATAATTTCTTAGCAAATCAAGCTTATCAACCCAATAGTAAGTCATCAAATAATCTTATCCAATAATCACACATTTCATAATTGAGCATAGTGTTTTAATTTCATTACATGCTTTCACCTAAATTTACATAAGCACAAAGTACTTTCTTCTTATAAAAGTACTTACCTGTTACATAAGCACAAAGTACTTTCTTCTTATCCAAGTTTAATTATATAGCGTCACTTAATGTAATAATCAATCGAATTAAATTTAAACAGTGAAGATGCTTGGGATAGTATCAATCTATCCCAGGACTTTAAAACTACACTCACATGTTATTCCGATTTAATGAAATAACTGAATCCACACTTTATATACTCCTACTTTGCTTTCCTGTCAGCCTCTATGTCATTATCCATTTCTTACGAAGGTATGTACCTCTAGATTAAAATAACAAATCATTAGGTTATTAATGGTCCTAACCAAGCAAAACTGTCCATCACATACGTACAGACATTCATTCATCATAAATTTTCTGAGCAGATTTTGAATACGTAATAGAGTGCATCTACTGCCCCTAACATAAACATGATTCAGATCATTTTTCATCAACAATTTCTATCTCAACACAGCTTTGTTATCCTAATTTTACCAATAAGAACATGAGCAGAATTCCATCTATTACTTGTCTAGTGAATGAATTTTGTGATTATTCTAAAGCATCATTCAATCAACAAATCAAGTTCAACTAATTCTAACTTATGCATGCAATTTAGATCTAAACAAAATTTCATGAGAGATCAACCATACGAAATCATCCAATTTAATAAAAGTTCTAACAATCCAACTTCTAAATTCTCTAAATCGAAATACTTACTTTCCTTGTCTTGAATTTTCAATAATGAACAAGAGATAGACGTTCAAACTCAAACCCTTCTTCTAACACAAGCATTTGATCCAAGCTTCTCTCTCTCTCACGTCTTTCTTTTGTTTAATTAGCCTATGGAGAAGATGAATCTTTTGGATATATTTCTCCCCAAGTGACCGGTTCCTACCACCTTCATGAGACAAGTGGAATGACCACTCCAAACTTTTTAATTTTCATGCAAATATCAAGTTTTCAAAGTTTCCTATTTAGTCCCTTCTTAATCCGGTCACTCCATTTATCAACCATCCCAATTTGGTCACTAATTTATTATTTAAAAGAGAGTTTAAGCCATACAAATAAAATTTAACTATAACTATTGCTGACATCCGATTAAACCATTTTTTAGAGTATTACACCTACCTATTAATTAAATAATTCTATTATTTAATCCTAAGTTGATTTGCCCTAATAGACTAGAAACCCTAATAAATTATGATAATTAATTTGAAATTTAACATCAATCTAATTTCAATGCCAATTTTAACCTAAAGGTTTTTTAAGAAACATTCAATTAACTTAGTGAATTTAACACTTGCCCTAGTAAGCCAAAGGTAAGTTTAACTTTACTAAATTAATTCAAACCCTAATCTAACTAAGGCTCTAAAAAGACCTAATCCTAAAATTAATTTAATTATTTTAATGACCATGCCCCTATGAGATGAGCACACAATATAAATTAATTAGATTAATTCACTTAATCTAATCTAAAGCCTAAAGACCCAAAACTACGTAAACGTAAAAGGCTCTAAGCCCAAAAAGACAACAAAGCCTAAACTATCTACTAAACAAGCCCAAACATATAAACAAAAATATATTTACTATATATATGCCTTATACTATATGTAGAAACATATTATACATTTAAAATTATATTATATATATAAACTATGTATTATATATATGTTTAAAAAAACATACTTATAAGATAAAAACCTTACGTTGTATATATTATATATATAACTTATATTATATATTATAAAAACCTTATAGTATATGAAAGACTTTACATTATATTTTTATATAAGAAAGACTATGTTACATAAAAATAAAATAAAATAAAAAAATTATATTGTATATTATAAAAAGATTATATGCATAAAAATATATTATCTAGTATATAAAACCATATTTTTAACAAAAATATATTATATATATATTATATAAAACTATATTTTATACTTTAAAAAACTACATGATATATAGTATAGAAACTTTATATTATGCATAAGCTATGTACTATGTAAAAACATAAAACACATATATTATGTACCTAATATAACCACAAAACAAACCACATTAAACAAATTACCACATCACATTCAACAACATAATTTAACATACATAAAAAAACTGGAAATAAAGGTAGGAAAATAAAATATGCATGATGGAAAGGATTTTAAGAAAGTTTTGAACACTAGAAATAGGACCGAAGTGTAAAAAAACAAAATTATGGGCCCAAACTAAAAACAGATTTGAATATATAAAAGGGCGAAATTAAAACTTCTAAAGAAACTCCAAGGACCAAAGGAGTGATTATGAAAGGCGGAATGGCCTAGGCCCGTAATTTGACAAGCGGGGGGACTGAAAGGGTTATTTACCCATGCGGAAGCCCTTCAACGCAATTTGAGAAGGGCTGAGGGATTTATAAAACAATTATCTCGTTTTCAATAAACCAGGGTATATAACACACTTTTTATAACAAAAAACCTTATATCAAACAAAAAAAACTTCCCTGCCCCTCTCTTTGCTTCTCTAAATCTAGGATGAACGCCGCCGTGTGTTCATCAGAAAATCTAGATTCCGCCGTGAAACCCAGATTCCGGCGGTTGCCCTACCATGTCTTCCGCCGTTCAACGGCAACCAGAGAATCAAAAAACCTCAGAAATTCTTCCTTTCCTTGTCTTAAAACCAAATCCGACCTCAAATGTCCAAAAAGCAGTGGAAAACAACCCCTTTTTGAAGAAACTGAAACCCAAAACCCTTGAATACTCCCCTTTCTGGCTCACCAAAGGTGGACTCGAAGAGGCTGAAAGGATTATTGCTAGTGAAGGGAGCCAAACAGATACAGTGGACACACAAACACAGGTAAAAAAGAAACAAACCCTAATCCCATTTTTTTCTTATGATACGCTTCAAAAGAAAAGGGAAAAGTATACCTCAGAAGATGATTATGTATTGTTTGTTTTCTCCAAAATCCCCCAATGATGCCTAGGGTTACAATATGGGTTTGGCTTTCGGTTTTAAACCCAAAATTACATAATTTTGTTTTACATGAAAACTGAAACGAAATTTGCTATTGGCTGTTATTATCCTTGTTTGTATTCATATTGCAGCTCTGTCATCGTTGGTGAGGCCCTGATATGGTTTGTTTGTCCCCTACGCACCAGAAATTCTGGTCGGTTCTAACCTCTTTTGTTTGCTTGCATATGTTGTTGCTGAGGAGGGGGGACCAGAGAGAGGTTTGGCTTGGGGAATAAGTCTCCGACGTGGCGGATCAATGGTGAGGTGGCATTGGGCAATTAGGTCCTTCGGCCGACGTGGAGGTAGAGCCAGGAGATGAATCGGCATGCGTGGCCTCAAAGTTGGTGATGAGGCATCGTTCATGCCTTTCGGTGTTCTCAAAGATCGATCTTCGATCGGGATACTACCATATGAGGGTAAAAGAAAAAGATGTACCAAAAACATCCTTTCATACTCGATATGGCCACATTGAATTCCTTGTAATGCCATTCGGGTTAACGAATGCTCCGGCTACTTTGATGGACCTCATGGACCGTGTATTCAATCCCTATCTTGACAAGTTCGTGGTCGTCTTCATTGATGACATTCTGGTGTATTCTCGAAATAAGGAAGAATATTCTAAACACCTTCGAATTGTATTGCAAACTCTCTGAGAACGTCAATTGTTTGCAAAGTTCTCCAAATGCAAATTCTGGCTATTGAAAGTCTCGTTCCTTGGCCATGCCATCTCGATAGAAGGAATTAAATTAGACCCGAGCAAAATTCAATCCATCTTGGATTAGAGACCTCCGAGGAATATTGGTGAGGTCAGAAGCTTTCTTGGTTTAGATGGGTATTTCAATGTTTTGTCAATGGATTCTCATCTATTGTCGCAAGCTTGACTAAGCTAACTCGCAAAGATACACCCTTTGTATGGTTGGAAACCAACAACGAAGCTTCGACCAGCTTAAACAAGCCTTGACTCATGCTCCGATTCTCATCCAACTAGTATCGGCAAAAGAGTACACTGTTTATAGTGATGCATCTCATTTGGGTCTAGGATGTGTCCTAATGCAAGATGGAAATGTGGTAGCTTACGTCTCAAGGCAAATAAAACCACACGAGTCAAACTACCCTACACACGATTAGAATTGGTAGCCATCATTTTTGCTCTCAAAATATGGAGAAATTACTTGTACGGGGAGAAATGCAACTTGTTCACAGACCACAATAGTCTCAAATACCTCCTAACTCAGAAAGACTTGAATTTGAGGCAAAGGAGATGGCTAGAGTTACTTAAAGACTACGATTTGGTTATCGACTACCATCCGGGGAAAGCAAATGTGGTTGCTGATGCCCTTAGTCACAGACCATAATCGGGTAAGCCCTTAAATCTAAACCCTAGAATAATTCATTCGAAATGTTCCTTTCTTGACTTGCAAGTAACCATTCGAATTAAACCTTTCTTGTCTTGCAAGTAACTATTCAAAAATCATCCTTAATGGTCTTGTTTATTCTTTCGTAGCTTCCATGGCTATCAATGCTCATTTTCGTTTATTCAAGGGACAGAAATTTCTATCTGAACTTCAAGTTCAATCTAGTCTAATCTTGAGAATCAAAGAACTCCAACAAATTGATCCAGATCTTCAGAAGACCATGTCCAAGCTAGACTCCGAGTCTAATTCTGACTTCTCCCTCCAGACGAATGGACTCCTCTATTTCAAAGATAGAGTATGTGTTCCTAACAATGAGGAACTAAAACGAAAGATGTTGTAAGAAGCTCACCAAAGCTTTTTCTCGATTCACTCGAGATCGGTTAAGATGTACAAGGACCTAAAGCCACTATACTAGTGGCTAAGCATGAAATCGGCTATCAAAGACTTGTTTCAAAGTGTCTAACTTGTCAAAGAGTCAATGCCAAGCATCAAGTCCCCACTGGACTGCTCCAACCCATCGAATTCCCTCGGTGGAAATGGGATCAGATTACAATGGACTTTGTTACTAGTCTTCCTTCCACTCTAATAAAGAATGATGCTATATGGGTGATTGTTGATAGATTCACAAAGTCTACTCATTTCATCCCTGTTCGAATGAACATGAGCATGGAAACCTTAGCCGAGCTATACATTCGTGAAGTGATTCGATTACACGGTATACCTACAGCTATAATTTCTAATCGTGACACCAGATTTGCTTCTCGATTCTGGAATTCCTTGCAGAAGGCTCTAGGAGCTAAAGTGCACCTTAGTACAGCCTTTCATCCTCAATTAGATAGACAATTTGAAAGAACCATCCAAGTGCTTGAAGACATGCTACGTGCTTGTGTTATAGACTTCGGTAAGAATGGGAAGAAATCTCTACCCTTAGTAGAGTTTGCCTACAAGAATAGGTACCATACATCTATCTTGATAGCTCCCTTCGAAGCTCTATATGGAAGGAAATGTATAACTCCCTTTTGTTGGTCTGGACTAGGAGAAAACAAAGTATTGGGACCTCCATTGCTCAGAGAAACCGAAGAACAAGTGAAGGCCATTCATGATCGATTGAAAACGGCTTTTGATAGACAGAAAGCATATGCAAACTTGAAAATGAGAGACATCCGGCATAATGTTGAAGACAAGGTCTTCCTGAAAGTGTCTCCTTGGAAGAAAGTACTTCGGTTTGGAAGAAAAGGGAAACACAGTCCCCAATTCATTGGTCCGTTTGAAGTCATTGACAGAATAGAGCCAGTGGCCTATCGATTGGCTCTCCCCAGTGAATTTGATAAGATTCACAACATCTTTCACGTATCTATGCTCAGTAGGTATCGATCTGATCCATTACACGTATTAGAGCCTGAAGAAGTGGAATTAAATCTCGACTTGTCTTACGAAGAAGAACCAGTCCAGATTCTCGATCGTGAGTTAGAAAGCTTAGGAACAAAACCGTTCCTTTTGTCAAGGTCTTGTGGAGAAATCACAAGATAGAAGAGGCAACTTGGGAATTTGAAGAAATCATGAGGAAGCAATATCCTCACCTATTCGATTCAGGTAAATTCGAGGGTTTTAAGGAGGGGAGAATTGTAATACCCCAAATCATGGCCTAGTAACATGTCACAAACTAATTAGAACTTAATTGTACAAACAATCTACAAATTAGAAGAATTGATTAAAACTAGTTACCAAATTAGATGGATTTGATAACTACATAGCCGAATCATGATGACCAAATAGTAACAATGTTTAAATGTTGAATTGCACGCAACTAGAATGTGTAACTAAGGATTTATGAAGCAATTAGACCATTGAATTTCCATGTGGAGGCATTCGGTCAAGCTAAAGAGAATAGCAAGGATAGGTTTCCATTTTCCTATCATCTTCTCCAATCACTCTTTCCCCTTCCTTGGCCGAAACCCTCTCTATCCTTTAGGGAAAGAAAAGCCACCATTGTAGAAGATTTGGAAGCTTGCATGTGATCACATTTTGCATGTAATTGAATAGCTAGGAAGATTGAAAGTAATTTCTAAATCCTTTCTCCCTAACAACTTGTTTGAATGAATGATTGATGATAGAAATTTAATTTGGATTCATGGGATTGAATGTTAAATGTTATGCGTGAAATTACCTTGAATTGTAGCTTGAATGTGGTTGACATACTATTGAAATGGGATAAAACAATGCTTGACCGAATGATATATGCACATAAATGTAACAATTGTTTGATTGATCATGGAAGTTGATGAGTAGTTGAATTGCCTATGAATTGAGACTTGAATAAAGTAAATAGCTTGCTGGGAAATGAATGCACATAGTTGGATTGGTTAAAGCTATGTAATGGACTGCTCAAATGGTGAATTAGAGGAATATTGTTGATCAAATGGATCAAATTGAACAGAGTACTATAATGCCCTATTTTAATCACATTGATAGGTGAATTGGACTGACCTAGACATGTAGGAATATGAAAATAAGTTGAATTATAATGTTAGAATCTTGTTTAAATGAATTATGAAGCTAGAAGCTTAACCTAGTGTAATCTGCCCAAAAAACTCTGTTCTGGGCAGTAACTTTGAAAAATCACCATAAATAGTAGAGATGGAAATTAAGGCTGACATTTATGTGGATGAAACCTTAACATGTCTAGTTTCATTAGAAACAAACATAACTGAATTCAGGATTGTAAAATGGATTGTAGAAAAGAAACATTAGGGACAGTGCAAGTTGTCCAGTGTTGTAAATTGCCATGTCTTTAAGCTAAAAATTGTATTAATTGGTAAAGTATTAAAATATAAGGCCTATATGGTTAGAAAGAGGGCTAAGTAAGCTTTCTAACGGTTTAAACTAATTGAAATTCTGACGTACGGAATGAAAGTTATGCATGTTTAAGTGAGTAGAGTACACGCTGCCCGGTAGAAGTAGTCTAGGTAATTGTTTACAGTTTTGTATACAATATAGTAAACTATTTTGCAAATAGTTTTACGATAGTTTAATTGCTACCCTGTTTTGCCTTAATATGGAATATAGGCAGTTTGGTAATGTGCATTAGTGTGTGTATATGAATATGCTATATGTTTTGTATATATAATGTATTAACCTTGCTGCCATGTTGAATGACTTTGTGATTACATGTTTTGACCTTGTTCTATCTATGTGATTTACTAGAGCAAAGAGGGGACTTTGGAGAAGGATCTAAAGTTGACCATTCAAGGGATAAGCAAAAGGGAATTGTCTTTCGAAACTAGCTAGCTTGGGGAGTATTGTGAGTGTAGTTTATTCTAGGGTTAGGACTAGGTCCTAACCAAAGCATGCATGTCTAAATTCTTGTATTGTTAAATTGGACTTAATATGGTCTTGACCTAATAAAGGAAGTATGAATTAAGATAATACATGAAACTTGACTACATCCTTGAATTATTGTATAAATCGAATGCTAGCATGTATGTGTGGTAACATTGATGCTTATATGTATGTCATGGTATTGTGACTAATTGCTTAAACTGAATGCTTGAAGTGCCAGTTTCATGAAATTCTAACCTGGAAGCCTCGGAAGTCTGACCTTGAATCCAAACATGCATATGTATTAAGTTATTTCTTTCAAGAAAGTTTAAATTGAATCAAGGACTGATGTGAATTATTATATGTTTAAAGGTATTCAAGATTCACCTGATTGTTCATCTACTCAGCCCAGCTCCTCCTATTTTGCTCACCCGCGCGCACCCTAGTTACTCATAAGATCTTAGATCTCAGTGAAATTATCAAGTAAGAGTATTTAACTTGTATAACCTTGTTCTATTATACTATAGGATCTAGCACCGCTACAGAGTGTAGCGAGGCTGGTGCCCAGTAGACCTTCTGACCAGCTTTTGAGGTGTGTTCCTTATGTGCAAAATTTCGATTTTAAATATATTTTCTGAAATGATTATGTGTACATGAATATTTTTCTCTGATTGGAAGCATGAATAATTTTATATGATTTGAATACCTTCTCTGCTTTGGAAACAACTCTGTTTTGTAAACATGATTTAGTTATCTGATTTAAATGTATCACTGCTTTATCTACTTAATAGAACGCCCATATGTCAGATTTGAATGCATGATCTCTGGTTACTCTTTATTGATATAAACATGTCTGCTTATGGTTCTTGATATTAATGTCTGTTGTACAAACTCTGATCTAGATCTGGGCTATACTATTGGGATATGTTATGAAGTCTCTAGAGGTTCAGCCCTAATCTAGTTGGTAATTCCTTATAGACTCAATGTCACCCCTTGGGTAGGTTCCGTTTCTTCGGCACGTGTAATTCCTTATAGACCTAAGGCAGCCCCTTAGATTGGCTTATACGCCCATTGGGCCTAGGGTAAGTCTTTATCGATGCAGTTTTGGGGAAATTGCATATCGTTGTATGGTTGGAGGGTAGTTAAGTATAAATAAAACTTTGGTTGCTCTTGAACATGTTTTACTTAAATGTTTATGCACATTTGAACTATTTATATTTTTTATATGCACTTGTTAGAACACACTGAGCTCCCTAGCTCATACCCTCAAAAATCTTCTTCCTTTTAGATACTTTTGTATAGGCCACCCCTGGACTTGAAACTTGGAGGATTGACACATTCGTACTCATCTTTTGTTTTAATGTTTCTATCTGCCATACTGTCTTTATTTGGGTGACATGAGCTTATATTTTGATACTACATACTTTACTTATTTGCCGATGTGGCATATTTTATAACTAAATACTAATATGGTTTTAGACTAAGCTTCTGGTATTATATTTATGGTTTTAGACTATGTTTTTCGTATGGAATGTGACCTTCCGAAATTAGTTAAAATGCATAGGCTAGTCTATGAGGTTACATTTAGTTAGTATCAGAGCTTTTGGTTTTATAAACCTCAGACTGTGAATGGGCCCTAAATAAAAGGTCTTTTTATTAAATGTTTTGCTAATACGTTTTAAAAAGCCATGCCACCATGTTTTATATGTTTAACTGTGTGGAGTACTCCAGTGCCTGACCCTAGGTTTTATCTTAGTGTAGAGGGCTCGCGATCATCTAATGAGCACCAGAAGAGGTCGTCAACCTGCCCGTGGGCGAGGTCGAGCTGCTAGATTCTCTAATCTGATAGATGACTTGGCTAGAGATCCTCTGACCCCTATAGATCCCCAATCCCTTATAGATCCTCCTGCCCCTAGAGATCCTACAGCTCCGATAAACCCACCGCATGCCTTAAGTATAGGTATGACGACCTCGGTTAGAGGAGCACCGTCGTCTTCTTCTGAGCCATTGATGGTAATGACCGATGAGACTCTCAGTAGACAGTTCTTACAGTTGATCCATGGTGCGGTCAGTGCAGCTGACGTCGTACCTGAGGTCCCTATTTCTCAGACCTTGATCATGAATGGGGCTAAGGCTTTCAAAGGATCTACTGGTGGAACCCCGACTGAGGCAGAGGATTGGCTTCATGAGATTGAGAGGTTCATGGATGAGTTGAGTTTCGATCCATCCAAGAAATATTTGGGAGCTGTTTCTATGCTTTATGGGAATGCCCGCACTTGGTGGGAGTCTGTGGTTAAGTATAAATAACACTTTGGTTGGTCTTGAACATGCTTTACTTAAATGTTTATGCATATCTAAACTATTTATATGTTTTATATGCACTTGCTGGAACACACTAAGCTCCGTAGCTCATAACCCCAAAAATCCTCTTCCTTTCAGATAATTTCGGATAGGCCACCCCTGGATTTGGCACTTGGAGGATCGATGCATTCGTACTCGTCTGTCGTTATAATGTTTCTATCTACCGTACTATCTTTATTTGGGTGACATGAGTTTATATTTTGATACTACATACTTTACTTATTTGCCAATGTGGCATATTTTGTAACTAAATACTAATATGGTTTTAGACAGAGGTTCTGGTATTATACGTAGGGTTTATAATTTCCATCTGATCGCACTTTACACTGTAAATATTTTTATGAGAAATATTTGGTATGGAATGTGACATTCCAAAATTAGTTAAAACGCATAGGTCGGTCAAGGAGGTTACAGTTAGGGCATCAATTTAGCATCAAGCCATCTTTTAGTATTTTCTTTATAGATTTTAGCATTTTCATAAGCATCTAGACAATGCTCGTCTAACTCGTTCAACTCCAACAGTCTTCTTTCTCCAGCTAGTTGGTAGTCTGGATTAATCTACTTATTGGCTGAAAAGGCTTTGTGCTCTAGCTCAACCATTAAGTGGCATGCTTTACCATAGACAAGTCTATATGGTGACATGCCCAACGGTGTTTTAAAGGCAGTCCAATAGCCCCATAAGGATTCATCCAGTTTCAATGACCAATCTTTACGGTTTGGTTTGACCACATTCTCAAGGATCTACTTGATTTCTCTATTAGATACCTCAGCTTGTCCATTAGTTTGCAAGTGATATGTTGTGGCTATCTTGTGGTGGAGTCCATATCGACGTAGTGCCTTGGTGGTCAACTTGTTGTCGAAGTGTTTACACTCATCACCGATAATGTCTCGAGACACTACAAATCGGATGAAGATGTTCTTGTGCAAAAACATCAAGACAATGTTTGCATCGTTCTTGGTTGTACCAATGGCTTCCACCCATTTGGACACATAATCCACTATGAGTAAGATGTGAAGTTGTCACTTCAAGGATGGAAAAAGTCCCATAAAGTCAATGCCCCAAACTTTAAAGAGTTCAACATCTAGGATAACTTCCATAAGAAGCTCGTTACGTTGAGAGATAGTCCCCGTTCTTTAGCATCTATCGTACGCCTTGTAGTATGCATGGGCATCTTGGAAAAAGGTTTGCCAATAGAATCCCGACTGTAGGACCTTTGCAGTAGTCTTTTGCCCTCAAAAATGTCATACACATAGGATAAAGTGGCAATGGTATAAAATGTCTTCTTGCTCTTCCTCAGGTACACATATTTAGATCATCTGACCAGCGCATTGCTTGAAAGGTAAGGCTTATCCCAAAAATAGTAGAGTGCATCATGTTGGAGTTTCTTCCTTCCCTGGCTGCTAAGATCACAAGGGAAAATACCACTAATAAGAAAGTTAAGAATGTCAGTGTACCATGGCAAAGCCCTGGACTTTAAAAGTTTCTCATAAGGTAATTATTCCTTACTATCACATGCAACATTAGTATCACTGTAACATCCCAAATTGGGGGCTTAGTAGAATGTTAGAATGTAATGGGACAATTAGGATACCTTAATGTATTGAATTGAGAGATTAAGTGACTAAATTGATATGTGTTTTAAATCGAAAGATTAAATTAAAAAAGACTACAATTGTATCTAATCATACCATAAGGATTGCATGCAAAATCCCTAGGAATTTGAGGACTCTAGTGAGATGTCCAACTACTTCCGGTCTAGTGGAAGAGAGTCACCTTCTTCTCTCATTCTTTTGCACCAACCGTTTGGAAGCTTAGGAGAATTCTCTATCAATTTCTAAAATTTGGGAGAGAAAAAGTTAGCCTTGGTTATTTGAGCTCGGCAAATTAGATTTAATTGTCTCCATTGGTAGGCAATGTCCTCCTTTAAGTTCTAAATACAATTATTTGTTGTTGTTAGACATGGATTGATTTGAATGGAGTAAAGGCTTACATGCATAGAAGGGAGTTGAGCTTAGTTGATTGTAACTAAAAAACTAGAATGAATTCATAGAAATTGAAGCATGAAATGTTGATGCATTGCATGGGTTATAGTTGTTATGCGAAATATAAGGATGTCTATCTCTTGATTTTTTGTTTAAAGTGTTGATTTGTATTTTGGTAGATTGGTTTGGAAATGCCCTGCTATTTTATGCTAAAACTTGTATATATATATCGAAGTATGAGCAAATTAGTGTATTAGGTATAAGATCAAATTGTTTGTTTGGATGAGTGATGGTGTTATGCGACTATTTTATTGATAATTTGAAATCTCTTATGTTAAATTGCTCGTTGATTTTAGTTTAGACAATGTTAGGGGCTAATTCGAGTGGTGGATTGAATATAGAAACATGTCTAGATAATTAGAAGAACTGCCCTGTTTCGATCTAAATTGCATAATTCTTTAGGGTGAAATTTTAATATAATAGTTCATCAATTTATTTTTAAGTAAGGCTAAATTGTAAGAACATCGGTCCAAGTGCTAATAGAGTTAATGAAAGGATTTTAAGACGTTTGATGCTAGATTAGAGGCTACTCTACTATGATTTAAGAGTAAATAAATTCATGAGATTAATAGAACATTGTAAGTTCACATGTTAGAAGATCAAGAGGAAACGGAAGAAAGAAGGGCTGCTATTGATCAGAACAACGATAGGAAAAAGGGGATTGTAATATGGGAGCACCACTAACTTGGAATCTTCAGTAAGTGTAACCTAGTGTAAGATAAGCTATGAATGTCTAAATTCAATCTAATTGCTGAATTTTATCATTGGATTAATGTATGTGCATTTGGCTAAACTAAGCACTTGAATGGGTGTTAATCAAGGTAAGTATCATAAGGTAAGATTAAGCTATCCGAATTACCTGTTCATAGTACACTTCTCTAGTTAATTTGAACTAGACTAGAATATGATTAGTATGTGCTAAACTAATTATTTAAGGCACTTATTGCCTCTTGTCTGAAAAAAAAAGAAATAAGCTATAATGACAAACCTTGATTCGAGTTAGTTAGACACAATTGGCATGCCATAGGGTCCGTCGAGCTCGCTAGTTTGGACTACGATCCCTTGTTGTTTAGATCATGTGATCTATTGGTACGATGAGTACTCTTGTTCAATAATGAAATAGACCCAGTACCTTGTTTACTCTTGTTCTGGTACGATGTGTAGCCTTGTTATTGTAATACGTATTGTGGATTCGTGTGTCTAGTAACTTGTCAATCAAGGCTCAAGACAACCTAAATATTCTTAACAATGAATCCTATATCATGAAAGGAAATTGGAGTAGGATCCATTGATATTTAATTGGATTATGATCCCTTGATTATGTTGGACTTTGTGTCCTTATAAAGTTTTCGAATTAAGCTTCATAACTGATAGAACTTGGATACACTCAATAGATTGAAATGTTAGAACTACTTTTGATATGGAAGAAGATGAAATGCTTACTTTGATATTTCTCACATGCTTGTTTGAATCCGTGTATGCATTCTTGGAAATGGATTTGTGAAGCTCACAATTTATCCTTAGAAATGATGGATATTTTAATAAATCACTTCCGATATGAAGACTAATTAACATAATGGGAAACATGGATTCAAGTACTAGATTCTCATTGTTTGTTGACTTGCTTGACTAAGGTTTTATTAATTCTCTCTATTATGTTACAGGGTGACATATTTTGAAGTTGTAGATCAAGTTGAGGAGTTAAGGAAGATCCCAAGAAGCAAACAAAATGTATGTTTTGTTACTCTACTTTAACTCCTAAGATGGTGGCACTTGCTTGCTTGTAATCCTTTTGGTAGACTACTTGGCTTGTAAATCCTTTTGCTCATTTCCTATAGCATGTAAATATTAAACTTCCATGGGTTGTTTTGTATATAAGTTCCTAATGTTTGCTTATATTGCTTGTATACCTTGGTTGAGTAGTTATATGAGTGATGGTTATGCTTGCATGATGAATGAATGATGGATGTGGTTATGTGTAGATTAACAAACTAGATCTTAGTAGCATGCTTGTATTAAGGGTTCAAATTTCATTCCTGGTAGCTCGAAAGATTGGTTTAGTTGTATAGCTATTTGAATCACTCGATCTAATTGATAAAAATTATAGAGTGAAATGTTTCTTCTAACTTTTGAAGATGTATTGAAGAATGTCAATTTGGTGTTACTCCATTTGTTCCTATTTGATTAATAGGATCTCTCATGCTAGAATGGTTGGTTGTTTAGGTTTTGGTTGTGCTAGGGAAGGCACCTATCCAGTAATTTCTTGTAACAATATTGGGTTGAAGATATAGGAAATTTGTTACATGGATATAAAAAAATAAATGCTTGAACTATATGAATGTTAAATCTTAAATCTTCTTGTTTCCATCTAAGTTCGTGAGTTTCATGTTTTGGTTGCTAATTATCGATATTGTCTGAATTGGGTTTTATAATGTTCGAAACTAAGATTTAAATTGCCTAGTTGTAATATATCAAATGTTGATCATCTTGTTTCTTCTTTGCTCGTTTTGAATGACTTTAGGACCGTTGCATCTAGTATTGATGGTTAAGCATCTAACCTGTATAACAAATTACTTGTTTGTTCGATCTTAACACCTTAGTTTCGGTTTACTACTAAGCCAGGACTGGGGGTGTTATAAATTGGTAAGCAAAGCTAAGTTTTAGTAGGTCCTAGGACTAAACCAGATTCTATTGTATTATTTAGCATGTTGTGCCACCTAGGATTTAATTTCAATACGTACTTGGGATCTTGCTTAATAAGTCTCCCTTGAATTCTGTTGATATTTTTAGATGTCTAAGACACATCTGGGTAGGGATAAGGATAGTCACGCCGCTTCGTCCAATGAAGGAAGAAGTGTAAGAATGAATCAAGAATAGTAGAATCCCCAAAAGTTGTTAAACCTCAACCTGAAGCTCCTCAGATAAATCCTATTCAGAAAGAATGTTTCTTGAGCATGACTGAAATGTTCTACCAGTTTGTTGTCTCCTTGAAGCAAAACCATGCAGTAGGTCAAAGTAGAGCACCCATAGATAAGCTGGCTCAACACCGAGCTTATACCTTCTCAGGAACTGGTGATGAAAATCCCGAAGTAGCTGAATACTAGCTAGAGACCACAATTAGAATCCTAACAAAGCAACTACAATGCTTGGATAAGAATAAACTCGAATGTGCCTTGGCCCTACTAGCCGATGAAGCCCTTAGTTGGTGGCAGACCACAACTTTAACTGCTCCATCACATGCCATTCATTGGGAGTTCTTTCTCAAAGAATTCCGTAAAAAGTACATTAGTGAGCAATATTTGGTTGAACGTAGAAAGCATTTCTTATACCTAAAGCAAGAAGGTGAACCTATAGAACATTATGTGAGTGAATTCTGCGAGTATTGTAAGTATGGGTCGGAGTACATAAAGAAAGAAGAAGACAAATGTCGTATGTTCATTGATGGATTGAATGATGAGATGAGCCCTATGTCTACGGCTCTCAGGATAACTGATTTTCAAGAATTGGTAAATAGGGTGATTGCCACTAAATCAAAGATTAAGACATCTGATAAAAGGAAGGAAAACTACACCATAAAGGACAAAAGGCAAAGAAATGATAATAAGCCCTCTTGGTTATCAAAGAAATCGAAACATCAGGGAGGGAACTCTTCGAGCCTTTTTTCTCCGCCAAGGGGTAATTTCTTACCTAAGCCTCAAACGGTAATCAAGACTTCTGCACCTACTATCTCGGTGAACAGCTCAGGAAATTCTGGTAGAGAATCTCAGTCCCGAATTTGCAAATTCTGCCAGAATTATCATACGGGTCTTTGTAAGAAGCAAAACAATGCCTGCTTCCAATATGGTGGATTAGACCATTTCATCAAAGATTGTCCGTAGGATATAAACAAGACCCCTGCTCATATGCCTTCCAATATCAATTCAAATCAACCATCTCGGGGCAAAGGATCAATACAAGCTCAGTTTGGGAATTCAGGAAGAGGTCGGAATCAAGCCCTTGCATCTACTCATCAGGAATCTCGGGCTCCCGCTTGATTATATCATGTTCGGGGGTGAGAGGAGGAGGATTCTCTTGACGTCATTGCAGGTACTATCAAACTTTTTGATCACTCAATTTATGCCTTATTTGATTCGGGTTCGACCCACTCCTTTATTTGTTCCAAGTTGATTGAAAAGTTTCGAATAACTCCTGAAATTTCTGATTGCAATCTTGTAGCTAAAATCCTTTAGGGGATAGAGTCTTGGTAAACCAAATGTGAAAAAATTGTCCCCTATATATACAAGGCATCCCTTTCCCTGCAAACTTGTTAGTACTACCCTTTGATGAATTCGATCTAATCTTAGGATTAGACTAGTTAGGTGAACACCAGGTTTGGGTAGATTATAGTCTTAGAAGAATCTTTTTGCATGGATTAGGAAAGGAATCTATAATCCTTCTAGATAACAAATCACACAAATTTGATTCTATTTTTGCCCCTATATTTGAATTGAATAAGACTCAACCGGGGTCTAGAATCCATTCTAATTGTGTCACAATTTCTTGATGTCTTTCCCGAGGAACTTATGGGTTTACCGCCAACTCAGGAAGTGGAATTCAAGATTGAAGTTCAACCGGGATCCAATCTAGTGTCTATTACTCCCTATAGAATGGCACTAGTCAAACTAAAGGAACTCTAGAAACAGTTGCAAGAGCTGCAAGATAAAGGCTTCACCCGACCAAGTTCGTCTCCTTGGGGAAGAAGAAAGACGGGTCGATGAGGCTATATTAGACTATCGGTAACTCAATCAGATTACAGTTAAAAACAAGTATCCATTGCCCAGAATTGAAGATTTGTTTGACAAACTCAAGGGGTCAAGTGTGTTTTCGAAGATTGATCTACGGTCATGTTATTATCAAATGAAAGTGAAAGAATCCGATGTGCCTAAAATCGAATTCAAGACTCGATCTGGTTATTTTGAGTTCCTTATTATGCCCTTCGGTTTAACCAATGCTCTATCTACATTTATGCACCGTATGAATCGGATATTCAAACCCTTCTTGGATAAGTTCGTAGTTGTTTTCATCGATGACATACTTGTTTACTCCATAAACAAGGATGAACATTCTGAACACCTTTTGATAGTATTGCAAACTCTTTAAGAACACCGCTTTACGCAAAGTTAAGTAAGTATGAATTCTGGCTTTCGGAGGTATCCTTTTCAGGCCACATAATTTCGACCAAAGGAATTAAAGTAGACCCGAAGAAAGTCCAAGCAGTAGTAGATTGGTTGCCTCCTAAAAATGTTCGTGAAGTTAGAAGTTTCCTGGGTTTGGATGGGTATTACAGGAGGTTCGTAAAAGGATTTTTAACCTTGGCTGCATATTTAACTAAATTTTTTAGGAAGGAAGGAAGCTTTGTTTGGTCAGAGAAGCAACAAAGAAGCTTCGACCAACTCAAACAAGCCCTCACCCATGCCCCGGTTTTAATGCAACCTGAATTGGGAAAATATTATACTATTTTTAGCGATGCATCTCATTTAGGGCTCGGTTGTGTCCTTATACGAGATACAAAGGTAGTAGTTTATGCATCTCAGCAACTTAAACCTCAAGAGTTAAATTACCCGACTCATGATCTTGAATTCGCAGTAGTTGTGTTTGCTCTCAAAATATGGAGACATTGTCTGTTTGGGGAAAGATGCTACTTGTTTACTAACCACAAAAGTTTCAAGTATATCTTAACACAAAAGGACTTGAATTCCAACAAAGAAGATGGCTTGAATTGATTAAAGACTACGATTTAATCATAGATTACCATCCCGGGAAAGCAAATGTGGTAGCTGATGCACTCAGCCGCAAACATTCGATTGGAAAGGATTTTATTTGAACCCCCTTAACCCTCTATATTTGAATAAATCTTGAAACAAGCCAATTTTACATGATTGATAATCGTCTTGATAATTTGTTTTGTAGCCCCGGTGGCCATCAATGCTCATTTTAGACTTTATAAGAATCAAAAGCTTCTATCTAAGACTCAAATTAAATTTGACCTAAAGACTAAAATCAAGACCTTACAGCAGTCTAATTTCCAACTTCAGAAAATCCTGAGTGACTTAAAAGCCGAATCCAATACTGATTTTACCCTAAAGTCGAATGGATTGCTTTACTTTAGAGATCGGGTTTGTGTATCGAATGATGAGGAATTAAGAAAAGAGATGTTAGCTGAAGCTTACTAAAGCCCTTTTTCAATTCATCCTGGGGCAGTTAAAATGTACAAGGACCTGAAAGAACTGTACTGGTGGCCAGGAAAAAAGACGGCCATTGTTGATTTTGTATCCCAATGTTTGACTTGCCAAATAATCAAAGCTGAGCACCAAGTCCCTATGGGACTCTTGCAGCCAATCGAACTTCCTAAATGGAAGTGGGAACAAATTACTATGGACTTTGTTAGTGGATTACCTTTAACACCAAGAAGAAATGATGCAGTGTGGGTGATAGTTGACAGGCTGACCAAGTCGGCCCACTTTTTACCCATTCAAATGACTCTAAGTTGGGAACAATTGGCTCAGATTTATATTAAGGAGATAATTTATTTGCATGGTGTTCCGGTTTCCATAATATCTAATAGAGATTCTCGATTCACTTTTAAGTTCTGGAAAGCTCTATAAAGAGCCTTGGGATCTAAAATTAATCTGAGTACTACCTTTCATCCTCAATTTGATGGGCAGTCAGTACAAGTGATTCAAATCCTCGAAGATATGTTACGGGCTTGCTCGTTGATTTCGGGGAGGATTGGGAGAAATCTTTACCTATAGCAGAGTTTGCCTACAATAACAACTACCAAGCTTCTATCAAGATGGCCCCATTCGAAGCTCTTTATGGAAGAAGATGTAGAACACCACTACGCTGGTCAGAACTGGGAGAAAGCAAAGATTTGGGACCTGGTCTACTAAAAGAAACCGAAGAGCAAATTTAGATCATTCATAATCGACTCAAAGAAGCTTTCGATAGACAAAGAGCCTATGTTGATAAAAGAAGAAGAAAAATTCAGTATAAAGTGGGGGACTGAGTTTTTCTAAAAGTCTCCCCATGGAAGAAGGTCCATATATTTTGAAAGAAAGGAAAGCTTAGTTCACGTTTTATCGGACCATTTGAAATAATAGAACGAGTTGGCCCTGTAGCATACAAGCTAGCCCTTCCAAGTGAATTTGATAAAATTCATAATGTCTTCCATGATTCTATGCTTCGTAGATACAGATCAGACCCCTCTCATATTCTTGAACTTAAAGACTTGGAGCTTGACCCTAATTTAACTTATGAAGAAGAACTTGTTCAGATTTTGGATCGTGAAATCAAGAAACTTCGAAACAAATTTGTGACTCTTGTTAAAGTTTTGTGGAAGAATCACAAAAGTAGTGAAGCCACCTGGGAACCTAAATCTATAATGAAGAATCAATATCCTCATATGTTTCCTTCAGGTAAATTGGAGGATGAATTTCTTTAAGGGGGAGGGGTTTGTAACATCCCAAATTGGGGGCTTAGTAGAATGTTAGAATGTAATGGGACAATTATGATACCTTACTGTATTGAATTAAGAAATTAAGTAACTAAATTGATAAATGCTTTAAATCGAAAGATTAAATTATAAAGGACTACAACTGTATCTAATCATACCATAAGGATTGCATGCAAAACCCCTAGGAATTTGAGGACTCTAGTGAGGTGTCTGACTAGTTTCGGTCTAGTGGAAGAGAGCAACCTTCTTATCTTATTCTTTTGCATCAACCATTTGGAAGCTTAGGAGAATTCTCTATCAAATTCTAATATTTGGGAGAGGAAGAGCTAGCCTTGGAAATGCATCACAATTTATCCTTAGAAACGATGGATATTTTAATAAATCACTTCCGATATGGAGACTAATTAACATAATGGGAGACATGAATACAAGTACTAGATTCTTATTGTTGTTGACTTGCTTTACTAAGGTTTTATTAATTCTCTCTATTATGTTCTAGGGTGATATATTTTGAAGTTGTAGATCAAGTTGAGGAGTTAAGCAAGATCCTAAGAAGCAAACAAAATGTATGTTTTGTTACTCTACTTTGACTCCTAGGATGGTGGCACTTGCTTGCTTGTAAACCTTTTGGTAGACTACTTGGCTTGTAAATCCTTTTGTTCATTTCCTATAGCATGTAAATATTGAACTTCCATGGGTTGTTTTGTATATAAGTTCCTAACGTTTGCTTAGATTGCTTGAATACCTTGGTTGAGTAGTTATATGAGTGATGGTTATGCTTGTATGATGAATGAATGATGGATATGGTTATGTGTAGATTAACCAACTAGATCTTAGTAGCATGCTTCTATTAAGGGTTTGAATTTCATGCTTGGTTGCTTGAAAAATTGGTTTAGTTGTATAGCTATTTGAATCACTCCATGTAATTGATAAAAATTATAAAGTGAAATGTTTCTTCTGACTTTTGAAGATGTATTGAAGAATGTCAATTTGGTGTTACTCCATTTGTTCCTATTCGATTAATAGGATCTCTCATGCGAGAATGGTTGGTTGTTTAGGTTTTGGTTGTGCTAGGGAAGACACTTATCCAGTAACAATAAATTGGGTTGAAGATATAGGCACCTTGTTATATGGATATAAAAGAATAAATGCTTGAACTATATGAATGTTAAATCCTAAATCTTCTTGTTTCCAATTAAGTTTGTGAGTTTCATGTTTTGGTTGCTAATGATTGATATTGTCTGAATTGGGTTTTATAATGTTCGAAACTAAGATTTAAATTGCCTAGTTGTAATATATCAAATGTTGACCATCTTGTTTCTTCTTTGTTCATTTTGAATGACTTTAGGACCATTGCATCTAGTATTGATTATTAAGCCTCTAACCTGTATAACAAATTACTTGTTTGTTTGATCTTAACACCTTAGTTTAGGTTTACTACTAAGCTGGGAATGGGGGTGTTATAATCACATGAATTCTCAAGCCTAGAGAGATGGTCGGCAACCTGATTTTTAGTACCTTTTCTATCAACTACCTCAATGCCAAATTCTTGCAGCAGTAATATCCATCTAATAAGTATAGGTTTAGCATCATTTTTAGTAGCTACTTATTTAGTGGCACAATGATCATTGTGCACAATAACCTTAGTTCCTATTAAATATGACTTAAATTTATCAAATGCAAAAACTACAACAAGCAATTCTTTTTCAGTGGTAGTGTATTTGACTTGTACCTCATTAAGGGTACGATTAGCATAGTATATAATATGAAAAACCTTGTTTCAGCACTGACCAAGAACATAACAAATGGTGTAATCGCTAGCATCACACATCAATTCAAATGGTTGTGACCAATTCGGTGGCACTACAACTGGTGCAGAAATAAGTTCCTTCCTTAAGGTTTCAAATGTTGATGGCGTTGGTCATCAAACTCGAACGCTCTATTTTGTTCCAACAATAAGTAGAGAGGCTTCGAGATTTTGGAGAAATATTTGATGAATCTCCTATAGAAGCTTGCATGGCCAAGGAAGCTGTGAATGGCTTTGACATTAGCTGGCGGTGGAAGCTTCTCTATGACCTCAATCTTTGCTTTATCAATGTCAATGCCTTTTTTAGAAATTTAGTGACCTAGGACAATGCCCTTAGATACCATAAAGTGACACTTTTCCCAGTAAAGTACAAGACTGTTTTTTTCACATCTTTGCAGCACTTTCTCAAAGTTGCCTAGGCAATGATCAAAAAAGTCGCCATAGACTGAGAAATCATCCATGAAAATCTCTAGGAAGTCATGCACTATGTCAGAAAAGATGGCCATCATGCAACCCTGGAAAGTTGTTGAGGCATTGGAAAGACCAAAGGGCATCCTACGAAAGGCATAAATGCCACATGGACATGTGAATATTTTCTTCTCCTAGTCCTCCGATACAATAGCTATCTGGTTGTATCCAGAGTAACCATCAAGGAAGCAATAGTAGGTTTTCCCTACAAGCATTTGATCGATAAATGGTAGTGGGAAGTGATCTCTTTTTGTAGCTTTGTTCAACTATTGGTAGTCAATACAGATTCTCCATCCAATGACAGTTCTGGTCAAAAGGAGCTCGTCGGCGTCATTCTTGATCACGGTCATCCCTATTTTATTTGGCACACACTAGACAGGACTCACACATGAACTGTCTGAGATAGGGTAGATGATTCCAACGTCAAGCCATTTGATGATCTCCTTCATGACCACAGTCTTCATGATAGGATTGAGTCTCCGTTGTGGTTCTATCGAGCTTTTTTGATCATCTGCAAGCAAAATCTTATGCATACACAAAGTATAGCTTATACCCTTGAAGTCATCAATAGTCTAACCAATAGCTTTCTTATGTTGAGATAACACATTTAACAATGTAGCCTCCTAGTCAAATGTTAAGCTACCAGATATAACAACAGACATTGTATTATTCTTCCCTAAATATGCATATTTTAATTGTGGGGGAAGAAGTTTAAGATCAAGTACAGGTGGATGCTCTAGTGATGGCTTGGGATATTTAAACTCAACATATTCCAATGGCTCAAAATTCATACTTGATTGGGTAAGCACAACATTGGATTGTTCAATCTCAATCTTACCTTCTTGTTCAGGTTCATGCATGGCCTCATCAAAGTCATCATGCTCTGCAGCATTAAGCACATTGCTGCAACATATCTCATGCAAACTTTTTTCAATGAAAGTTTCTTCACTATCCACGAGCTGGCATTCTTCATAATCATCCACGTACTTGAGTGTGCTGAAGACGTTAAGTCTGATCTTTTGGTCATTCATCTTCATAGTGAATTCACCTATTTCAAAAATCAATCACAATAAGCCTGGTGGCCAGGAATGGTCTCCCCAGGATGATCGAGCATTCTCATCAACTTCACAATCAAGAATGATAAAGTCTGCTAGGAAGACAAGCCTATCGACCTTGACTAGTACATCTTCAACTGTGCCCTTAGTTTAGATTTGTGAATGATCGGCCAATTAAAGGACCATTGATGTAGGCTTAGCTTTCTCATCCCTATTCATGTAAACACAGATTTTGCCATCAAATTAACACTTGCACCGAGATCACATAAAGCACGGCCAGAATAATTATGGCCTAAGGAACATGGAATGGTAAAATGGCCAAGGTCCTTCATCTTGGGTGGTAAATCATTTAGCACAGCCACACACTCGCCCGCAGTAGCAATAGTTTCAACTTCACCCAACATTCTTTTCTTTGTTACGATCTCCTTTAGAAACATAGCATAGATGAGCATCTGATCAATGGCCTCCAAGAGTGGGACATTGATGTGCAAATCTTTGAGCATATCCAGAAGCTTTTGGTACTGGACATCTTGTTTTTGAGCCTTCAATCAATATGGGAATGGAGGTGGTGGTCTGTGCTCATCGTGTGGCTTACTGGATGTAGGAGCATCCATAGTTTTGTCTCCCTTGGCTTCAGTATCAAGGTCACTCATTGTATCAGACACAAGAATTGTTTCCTTAGGTGCGGGAGCATCGGTGGATGGCTTGCTTCGAGTGGAATCAACTAGGGAACCTCCCCCAAACTTGGCTTCTGTCCTCAGTTGCATGCCAGTATGTAGTGTGATGGCATTGGCATTAAATGCTTTAGTGACTTCAGTATCACTAGGTAATCCTTCGTGTGGTTGCATCTTCAAAACTTGGGCAATCTACCCAACTTGTGTCTCCAAGGACCGCAAGGAAGTAGTGTTGTTTTACATTATTGGTTGTTGGTTTTACAGCATGGTAACTTGCATGGTGAGCATGTCACTATGGTTTTTCAAGTGTGTTGCTTGATCTTACAAAATAACTCAGGCAATTTCCATGAAATTTTGATAAGTATTATCAATGGAATTGGAGTTGGAGCTAGAAGCTCCCTGGATCTGCCTCTGAGTCTTTTGTTGGAATCGAGGTGGTTCGACTGTGGCATTCTTTGACACTTCTGAATTACCAATATTATATCCCCAACCAAAATTTGGATGTTGTCACCACCCTGGGTTGTAGGTGTTCGAGTAGGGATTGTTGTTGCGGTTGGTGTTCCCTATGCCGAATCTAGATTTTTGTTGTTGGGGACATTCACTAGACAATGTTCCCCATCACAATGCTCACAAGTGTATTTCACTACCTTGGCCTCTCGGACATTGGATGTCGCTTACATGTTCTTGAGCAAGTTAGTGATGGTGGAGAGCTGAGCCGCTACACATTAGAAATCATCTAACTGGGCTGTTCCAAAAGGTTTCGGTCCTAGCTTCAACCTCCCTCTTGGGGATTGGTAGTCATTATTGGCTATTTGGTCAAGTAAATCAAAATCCTCGTCAAGTTCTTTGTTGAGCAAAGTTCCATTAGCCGACGAGTCAATCATCATCCTTGTAGGTGCATTGATGCCATTATAGATCGTCATGATTTGTATCCAATCATGGAATCCAAGTATCAAGCACTTGCGTATCATGTCTTTGTATATGTCCCAATGTTCGTACATGGATTCATCATCATATTGAGAGAATGAGATGATGTTGCTCTGCTTCTAATTGTGCACGTTCGGTGGATCATATTTGTGTAGAAACTTGCTGCACAAGTCATTCCATGATGTAATAGATCCTGAGGAACAAGTCTTCAACCATGCCCTGGTTCGATCCCGCAAGGAGTAGGGAAATAACTTGAGTCTCAATGCATCATCAAGAATCCCTAGTTGTCAAAAATAGTCACAAACTTCCAAAAAAGATTGAATGTGCTCTAGAGCATCCTCCATTGTTGATCCTCCAAATTGTCCAATAGTGTTGAGAATGTTGAACATAACGAGCTTTAACTCAAAGTGAGTGATCCCTAGATCTGGAACAACAATAGATGGGTTGAGGTTTTTGATAACGGGCTCAATATGCATTCTAATGGGCCTTTTAGGTCTGGTAGGTGGTGGATCATCCTAACGTATTTATCCATTATTTCGGGCCGCATCAATGACTCCCTATCCATCTACTGGTTGTATGTTGCGGTTTGCCTCATTCTCATCGTTGTCTGCTAGGTTTTGGTTCACCATGTTCTTTCTCTCTTTGCGTAAATTCCTTAAAGTTCTTTTGATCTCTAGGTGTAATGGAAGAATAGGATCTGAGGGGGGCCTTCTGGTCATGCACTGGACATACCTAACAAATAAAAAAATTAAATGCAAATAAAATAAAATAAAATAAAATCTCAAGCACAATTACAACGTAATTATCAATTGCCAATCCCCTGGAAACGGTGCCAAAATCTTGATGCTTGTCGAATAATGATGCACTTTAGAGCACGTATACTCGTCAAATCAAGTAATAAAGTGATAGAGTAGAGTTTCGAACCCACGAGGATTGGATCAATAAATACAAAGTTATCGAGCTTAAGAATGTGTTTGCAAGTATTGGATGGTGTTGGTTTATAATAACTAAAAACAATTAAAGTAAAAATAGCTATGATTAAAGATAAACAGAAGTTGCAGAAAATAACAAATAATTATGGAAGTTGAGTTTATTGCTAAGGATATATGCTTGATTACTTACTTCAATTCTATAGCGATTGGCAATACATGTCTGCGTAAACCATTAAAATCTTTATCTACTCGATAGGATTTTCTAAAGAACTTCTGACTCTCTCGATACCTAGAAATTAATAATATTGAAGCTGAGGTGCTACATGTCTGCGGTAACCCTAACAACTCTATTATTTGTTTAAGAACTCCCTTTTAGTTGTTGAAACCCTAAACTTATTTCTAAGCTGGATTAGAACTAAGTTAACAACTTAGCCCCCACTATTCACATTTTTATAACCTAACTCCCTCGATATTAAGCCACAAATCTATAGTTATAAGGTCTTTCTCGATAGCACTTAGAATAACTACGCATGAAGAAAGATGAACAGAATAGATAAAGGGGAAACAACTACTGCATTAAAATAAAATAATCAAAAAAATAAATCCTAGGAAGCAATAAACCCAACTAAAATATTTAGCTCATGTTTGAGTCTAAAATATCCATAATAAAAATATTAAATGCAACACCCCGGTTTTGGGCCTAGAGGTTTATATGCTAATTAGACGGTCCGGTGAACTGAGTTAGAGATTCGAGTCGAATTTGGGATTTAAAATCGAATTAGAAATTTTTGGATAAGAAAAATATTTGAAAAGTTATCTAAAAATCATTATTAAATATATGGATATTTTTCTTAAAGTCAATTTTAGAAAATAAGGTTTGGAAATCAGACATTTTGTGCTAGTGATCAAAATGTAAAGATTAGAAATTATTTTGTGATTGTTTTGTAAGAGAGACAAAACTTTGAATCTTTAAGGAGGTAATTTACCAATTGGTCTAATCTGATTTTTCTCTAAATTAGGATTATTTTAAAGGAGTTTTAATTAAGGAAATTAAAAGGGATTCAATTAAGGAAGGCGGTTATTTCCTAAAATCATTTTTTGACGTAACTTCCTTCTCTCAAAATTTTCTCTCAACTTCTCTTGATCCAAACACTTTCTTTTTCATCATAAAACTAAGGTAATGTTCTTGATTTCTTAAACATTTGATTTTCCTAATGGATTTCTCAACTTTGTTTTCCAAAATCTTATTGTATTTCTTTGCTTTTCAAGAGAAAACATCCAATTAAGAGGAAACTCACTCATTGGAGGTAAGGTTCGTTCTTCTCCACTAATAAATGGTTCTTTATTGAAATTCCCAAGTTCTTGACTCTTTATAAATGATGTCTATCGAGTTTTAATGGTTTAATTATGGAATTTGGCTAAATCAATATTTATTTGATTAGTTTATATGATTTTTGAATTGGATCTATTTTGTTGGGTTCTTGATTGATTTTAAACGAGATTTTAATGTTTTATAATGTTAATGGATTGATTTTAACATTGGAATCCGGAAGCTTTATGAATCTCTAATTTTCTAGGTTGCTAGTTATGTGTTTTTGAGGAGTTGTGGAGGTTTAATGTATGCTGGAGGTATAAAGTTAGTGTTAGGTTGTTTTGGATGTCAATTTATGTTAATTGATGAATTGAAATGTTAGATTATGGTTGGGCTGTGTTTAGGTTGAGTTGAAGGGTGTTTTCAGTTGTTTCAAAAGGCTTTTGAAGGTTGTTTGTGAGGCGAAGCTAAGGAGCCGTGTTGCTGGGATTATGAATGCATGATAATGCATTAATCCTCTGTTGTTATGCGATTAAAATAGGGGAGAGTGATCATAAGGCTGTTGGTGAAGCATCGGAGGCTTCGAACGTATGTTTTTGCATCAACGAATAAAGCTTTGCGTTGTCGAAGAGTGAGAACATGGATTTCAGCTTTGAAATAGTTTGAAGGTTATACTGGGAGTTTAAACTTAGCTTCAAATGCTGGTTTAAACTCGAAAGTAAGTGTAAAGAGATTTTTCCCTCGGTCGTGATTTTACGAAATGGTTTTTATGCACTTGTTTTAAATGACATGGTACCTACTATTAAAGCATGTTTTAAAGTATGTTATATATTGTTTTTGATCATATAATGATGATGGATGAATTGGTAAATGATCCATGTAAGTATGTGGAAATGGTTTGGTTTGATGCATATAAAAACAGTGAGGTACCTGGTTAATAATGAATTATATTGGCAGGTGATGTGGGTTAAAATGTTATCGGATATAGTTGGCTGGTCATAGGATTGATAATGCACTATAAATAAGTCACCTTAGATTTTGAGGGGTTTATACGGTATACCTAATACTCCATCCAAGTACCCTAAAGGTTGAAGGGTTATATGGTACCGAAAACTCCCGTAAGTGGATTATGCGTCTAACCAATAATTGGGGTTGGTGTCCCCAGGTTGTGAATGTACCCTTGAATTCCTTTTGAGATGGCATGAAGTGTTGAGAGGACACTTGTTGAATCCGTGTATCCGATGTGATATTTTGGAAAGTGGAATTTGGTTATAATCACTTGAAAGACAATATAATTGACGTATCATGTTGATGGATGTTTATGTATAGTGTTGGTTTATACATGTTTTCTCTTTAAGCTTCGCATATGGGTTGTTATGCATGGGAAGGCTTAAATTGAGGGTTAGCAATGGGATTTGTTGTTGGTCCACGATACATGTTGCATATGGTTTAATATGCTGGTTTTTGAAAGGGTTAAGTGCATGGTTACAAGGCATGATGTTTTATAAGTTGATTGAAATGGTGATTTCAATGTGGTTTTGGGAAAATGGTTTTAAAATGCATTGATGGTGTGTTGTGTAAGCACTCCTCACTAAGCCTTGTGTGCTTACGCTCTTTTTTTCCATCAATGCAGAGAATTAAAGGTTGTGAGGCAACGTATGGGCAATAGATTACCAAGGACTTCGATTATTGAAAGTATGATTTCGAATTAGACTTGTAGTAAAGGCAATGGGGTTTTGTTGTTTTTTGGGAGGGTTTATGCTAAACTCCTTCTTTGAGCATGTTTGTAATGTTGCTTGGATTTGTATTTGGGCTTTTATGTTGGTTGTGGCTTTGGTTTTATGTTTTGAAAGTTAAATGTTTTGGTTTCTAGGAAGCATGCATCTAGTTTACCCTTTGAAGCATAATGTCATGATTTAATCTTAATTTTGCAATGTTTTGACTTGGATTGATCCTTGGTTTAGTTGTCTATAAGTTTGAGGCATGTTAGAATGTGTATGGATCCTTGAAAGTATGAAAAATCAATAAAAATGGACATTACAGGTCCAAGCGTATTGGTACAAGTATCTTTGTACCGGTACGGGTAAGATATTTTTAGGACTATGTTTCAGTACACGAAAACATGTTTCGATACAGCTATTCGCGTATCGGTACGATTTTGAGCTACTGGAATTTGGAATTTTGAGAAATGGCAAAGTGTACCGATAAATTTGCTCGTGTACCGATACGGGCATCTGCCATTTCAGTTAATGAGATGTTTTGAAATTTTTATTTCTTTCGTTTTGGTCCCTGAATGTTATGTATGTAATTGAAGGAGTTGGATGGTTGTTTGAGGCATGTGGGTATGTAATCTGAGTAATTAGGGTTTTGTAACTATAAAATGGGTAAAGTCCCTATAATTTTTCGTAATTGCAATTTGGTCACAAAATTACAATTAAGTGCAATTGGATGTCGAATCGACACCCGATTGAGTTGATTTTTCAACCGCTGCCAGTTTGCACGCCATAAAGTTGCATCTAGATAAGATAAAAGGAAAATGGACGCAATTTGAGTTAATCTTTACATGTTTGTTTCGGCAATCTTAATGTTGCTCGCTAGGTTCGGTCTTGCAACTAGGCTGAATCGAGGGGGTTACTTTTGGTGGTATCATAGCCAAGTTTGTGATAAGTGGATGATGTTATGATTGTTGACATAATTTAATTGGTTGATTTCTGATGGTTACTATGCACGGTGATTGTTATATGCACATTGGTTGCTTTATGCCATGTTGGGGTATGTTTTGGGGACACATTGTCTTATTACTACAGTCTGAAAATGTTTTGATCTAAAATAGAAGTCTTGGATACTTGCTTAAAGCTGGCCTGATTGTTTTGTTTTGGTGTATTATCATACCTTAGATATTTTAGCACGATAGGACCGAGGAGAGAGTTGCGATCTGGTACGATTACTGCTACCGTTGGGCAGGGAAATCAGGAGGATGTTGTACCTCCTAGAGGGTTGCCACCCCCTCTGCCTATTCCACTTGAGAATGTGGAGCAAGCACCACCTGCGCCAGCTAGGTCAGTGTTGGGTGATATGGCGCCTTTGATACAGGTGATGTCTAGAGCTTTTTGGGTTGTTGTTGCTGGAGCACATGTGCCTGAGCCAGCTACTGGGCAAACATGATTGCCGTTGGAACGTCTCTATAGTTAGGGAGGAGGTATTTACAAAGGGTTGACACCTAAGGCATCCTATGTGTGGATGGCCAATACTGTTTGGATTTTAGATCAAATAGGGTGTAATGACGCTCATAAGTTAGGATGTGTTGTATCCATGTTGCAAGGTGATACTTATAGCTGGTTGACAACTATAACTGCGGGCATGGAACCCAATAATGTCGATTGGGAGTTTTTCCAGCCAGTCTTTAAAAAGAAGTGTCTAGAGTTAAATACTTTGATGAAAAGAAACATGATTTAATTGGATTTGGTTCAGGGCGGTATATTTGTGGCTGAGTATATGGTTCAGTTTGTTCGGTTGAGCCAGTATGCCCCTGAGCTGGTACCAGATGAGAGGCATCGTTGTGATCAATTTCGTTACGGATTGGTACAAGATGTAAAGACATACATGTTGGCTTCTAACTAAACCGATTTTGACGTGTTGGTTACACAGGCGAAAGACATTGAGCAGAACTTGGGTTTATCATCTCGCGTGGGTGGTTCTAGCTCGGCAAGAGAGTAGCGAACTCTAGTTTCGGTGGTGGTTAGTATAAGAAGCATCGTGATAAGAGGTACTATTCTGATTCAAGGCGAGATGGAGGTATCGCTGGGCGTTGACTGCATGGTCAGGGAACCTAGGCTAGATTGGCGTTTAATACATGTTGGGTATGTGGATCGCATGAGCACATGAGCTGAGACTGTCCATGTTTGGCTCGTGAAGGACAGGCTCTTGTTGTTGTTGTTGTTAAATCTTGTTGGAGTTGTGGATTGAATGATCATTTGAGACGAGGGTTCGAGGATGGTGGCTTATATTGTTGCTATTCAACCTAAGGGTGGTGGTCCTGCAAGGGTGTATGCACATCGCGAGGGACGTAATGACAACGATGTGATTGCAAGTACATTTACTTTGCAATCTTTTTTTCGTTGTTTTCTTTGGTTGATTCTGATTCTACGCATTCATATATCTCGCGTGAGCATGTACATTTGTTTTATATACCTGTTGAGGTGTTAGATGTGGGAATACAAGTAACTAGTTCTTTTGGTGAAACAGTTGTTACAAGAAGGTTGTTTAGGAGATATCCTTTGACTGATCAAGGTCATGTGTATGCGGTTGATTTGATGGAGTTGTCATTTCACGGTTTTGATGTAATTTTGGGTATGGATTGGTTGATTTTGAAACCTTGAAACTCGCTGACGATTACGAGGTGGTAATCGTGGGTGAGAATACTAAGTTCATGTCCAATGTTTTTTTCTGCTCTGGATGTGAGTTGTTTGATGGATTCTGGTTGTGAGGCATTACTAGCATATATTATGAATTTGTGGTCAAAGGAGGTCCGTGTTCAGGATATACGTACGATATGTGAGTTTTCAAGTGTTTTTCAGAGGAGTTGCCGGGTTTGCTGTCGAATAGAGAGGTTGAGTTTGGCATTGAGTTGTATGCAAATGCAGCTCTAGTGTCTATTGCTCCCTATTGCATGGCTCCGAAAGAGTTGAAGGAATTAAAGACGCAACTTCAGGAGCTACTTGATCAAGGGTTTATTAGGCCTAGTGTTTCGTCTTGGGGTGCGTCAGTGTTATTTGTGAAAAAGAAGGATGGCAAGATGCAAATGTGCCATTGATTATTGGCAACTGAACAAGTTGACGATTAAGAATAAGTATCATTTTCCATGGATTGATGATTTGTTTGATCAGTTTAGAAGTGCATTGGTATTTTCTAAGATTGATTTGAGGTCCGAGTATTATCAATTAAAGGTGAAGGATGTGGATGTGCCTAAGACTACATTTCGCATGAGGTACGGGCATTATGAGTTATTGGTGATGCCGTTTGGTTTGACTAATGCCCCTGTTGCGTTCATGGATATGATGAATCGGGTGTTCCATGAGTTTTTGATCAATTTGTGGTCGTGTTTATTGATGATATTCTTGTGTACTCTCATACCGAGGAAGATCATGATCGACACTTGTGAATTGTGCTTCAGGCGTTGTTGGATAATTCGTTGTATGCTAAGTTGAGCAAGTGTGAGTTTTGGCTTAGGGAGGTTGTTTTTCTTGGGCATGTTGTGTCGGCTGAAGGAATTCGGGTTGATCCATATAAGATTGAGGCAGTGATAGGTTGGAAGTCACCTAAGTCAATGTCAGAGGTTATAGTTTCCTTGGGTTGGCTGGTTATTATCTTTGGTTTGTGGATGGTTTTTTCGAAAATTGCTGTACCTTTAACTAAGTTGTTGGAAAAGAATGTCTGTTTGAGTGGACGGAGTATAGACAGTGAGCTTTTGAGAACTTGAAGGAACTGTGGTGCAAACTCCAATCTTGATTCAACCTGAATTGGGTAAGGAGTTTGTTGTTTATAGTGATGCATCATATGTAGGTTTGGGTTGGGTGTTGGTGCAAGAACGAAAAGTTGCGGCTTATGCATCTAGATAGTTGAAGGTGCATGAGCAAAATTATCTTACCCATGATCTTAAGCTTGCCGCGGTTGTGTTTGCGTTGAAAATTTGGAGGCATTATCTTTATGGTGAGAAGTGTGTTGTGTACACGGATCATAAGAGTTTGAAGTATTTGATGACTCAAAAAGATTTGAATCATAGGCAACGTAGATGGTTGGAGTTGCTTAAGGATTATGATTTGACGATTGAGTATCATCCAGGAAAGGCTAATGTTGTAGCCGATGCTTTGAGTAGGAAGGTTGTGGTAGAGTTGAGGGTGATGTTTGCACGGTTGAGTGCGACGTATGATGAAGGTTTATTGGTCGAGTTGCAAGTAAAGCCATCTTTGTCACAGTTGATTAGAGAAAAGCAACCTTATGATGATGCGTTGGTACCATATGTTAAGGATAGCATGGATGGGAATCCAACAAATTTTCATTTTAATAATGATAAAATGTTGTGTTTTAAAGTTTGGATGGTGGTGTCTGATGATGATGAGTTGAGGCGTATTATCTTGACCGAGGCACATGCTAGTCCTTTTGCTATGCATCCCGGTAGTACACAGATGTATCAAGGTTTGAAAAGAGAGTACTATTGGGTGGTTTTAAAGAAAGATATTGTTGATTTTGTTGCTAGATGCATGGTATGTCAACGTGTTAAGGCTGAGCATCAGTTTCCTTCTGGGTTGTTGCAACCGTTGAGGATACCTGAATGGAAATGAAAAGAATCACCATGGAATTGTGTCTGGGTTGCCGTTGACGCCCACTAAAAAGGATTCCATTTGGGTGATTGTTGATCAGTTTACGAAGTGTGCACATTTTGTGCTTGTGCATACGACGTATACTTTGGATAAGTTGGCGGATTTTTATATCGTTGAGATTGTGCGTTTTCACAGTGTGCCTAAGTCCATAGTTTCAGATAGAGATCCACAGTTTATGGCAAGGTTTTGGGAGTGTTTGCATTGATCTTTGGGTACACGCTTGAATTTTAGTACTTCGTATCATCCTCAGACATATGGTCGGTCTGAACGTGTGATCCAGGTCTTGGAGGATATGTTGAGGTGTTGTATCATTGAGTTCCAAGGAACCTGAGAGAAATAGTTGTCATTGGTGGAGTTTGCTTATAATAACAGTTATCAGGCTAGCATACAAATAGCATCTTATAAAGCCTTGTATGGTAGGAAGTGTCGTACGCCTTTGTGTTGGGCTGAAGTTGGGGAAAAGTATGTTTCCTTGCCAGATGTGTTAAAGGATACAAATGAGTAAGTGAAGCTCATTTGTGATTACTTGAAAGCGACTTCGGATCATCATAAATCCTTCACGAATTTGAAGCGTAGAGAGATTGAATATGCGGTTGGTGATCGCGTGTTCCTGAAAGTGTCGCCTTGGAAGAAGGTGATGCATTCCGGACGTAAAGTTAAGCTTTTTCCAAGGTTTATTGGACCATATGAGGTTGTGGAGCATGTTAGTCCCGTAGCTTGTCATTTACAGTTACCTTGTAACACCCTAAACCTAGCCTAGGAAGGTTACCACTATCTAAGCTATTGACTAATTGAATTATGTGCTAATCAAATTAAAGAGGAAAGACATTAGCTAACAAATAACTAAAGGGACCAAAATGTTATAGCCAACAAGTTAGAGTGCCAAATTAAAAGGACCATAATAGAATCAAATTGCAATACAAGGAATTCATGGAAAATTTAGATTGAATAGTGGACTATCCACTTGTCACATGGACCAGGTCCATCCAGCCAGTATAGGGAGAAGACTTCTTCTTCCTCATTTGATTATACCAAATGTGTTAGGGAGAATGAGAGAGAAGAGAGAAAGCTTGAAGGATATCCATGGAATCCTTGAGAGATTTAGCCACGGTAGGACTAAATTGAATAAGAATTCACATTGAGAAAGGTAAATGCTTGATTCCTCACTCCAATTACATGCTTGAATCTTGAATTAGTGATATGATTGTTGCCTAATTCGAATAGGATGATTGTTATGCATGTTAAAATGATGTTAGCTTCTAATGGTCCTTGAAATTGTGAGTGTTATTAATCAAATTGTTAAAGAGATGTGTATGGGTAATATGGATCATGGTTGGAAACTAGTTTCGATTAGGGACTGTTTTGCTAGATCAAAATGTGTAAACAAGCTTAATTGTATATTCTGCCTTGTTTTGATCACATTGATAGGTGAATTGGACTGACCTAGAATCTTGTTTAAGTGAATTGGACTGACCCAAAATACTTTGTTCTGGGCAGTAACTTCAAAAAATCACCATAAATTGTATAAATAGAATTTAAGGCTGAAAATTTTATGGACAATGCCTTAACATGTTTAAATTCATTTGGAGAAAACAGAACTAAATTCTGGATTGTAGAATGAATTTTAGAGAAGAAACACTAGGGACATTGCAAACTATCCAGTGTTGTAAATTGCCCTGTCTTTAAGCTAAAAACTTTATTAATTGGCAAAGGATTAAAATGAAAAGCCTATATGGTTAGAAAGACAATTAAGTTAGCTTTCCAACGGTGTAAACTAATTGAAATTCTGACGTACGAAATGAAAGTTATGCATGTTTAATTGAGCAGAGTACATGCTGTCTGGTAGCAGCAGTTTAGGCATTGTGGCAGTTTTGTAAAGTGTTTTGTAAACAGTTCTGGGACAATTTAATTGCTGCCCTATTTTGCCTTAATATGGAATGTAGGTAGTTTGGTAATGTGCATTAAGGTGTGTATATGAATATGCTATCTATTTTGTATATATAATGTATTAACCTTGCTGCCATGTTGAATGACTTTGTGATTACATGTTTTGACCTTGTTCTATCTATGTGATTTATTAGAGCAAGGGGAGGACTTTGGAGAAGGATCTAAAGTCGAGCATTGAAGGGACAAGCAAAAAAGAATAGTCTTTTGAGACTAGCTAGCTTGGGAGTATTATGAGTGTAGTTTATTCTAGGGTTAGGACTAGGTCCTAACCAAAGCATGCATGTCTAAATTCTTGTATTGTTAAATTGGACTTAATATGATCTTGACCTAATAAGGGAAGAATGAATTAAGATAATACATGAAACTTGACTACATCCTTGAATTGTTGTATAAATTGAATGCTAGCATGTATATGTGGTAACATTGATGCTTGTATGTATGACATGGTATTGTGACCAATTGCTTAAACCGAATGCTTGAAGTGCTAGCATAGATGATGCAATGAATACTTGAAATGATGAGTTATGGCTCTATTGGCCTAAAGGTTTAATGCATGTATAAACTTGCCATGCAATACTCGATATAACTCTTGAAAAAGATAATGCTTGACATGAACTTGCACTTGAATGATACATGATCTTGAACTTGAAAAGCTTGAAATCCTTGAATAATTAATTATAATCAAACAACCTTGGTTGCTAGTTGAATAGGTAGAAGGGCATGCCTTAGAGTCTAGAGATCATTGTGTCGGGGTGGACTACGGTCCAGGGCTAAGGCCCCTAATTGGCGACAGACGGAGGGTACGTATGTGGTCTTTGGCAACAGTAGGAGGGTTGACCAGTACTACGGTACATCTTTTGGCGACATTTGGTTGGAGACTCGATTACCTAGACAAACTATGAACCAAGGATTTTGTTAAAAAGATAATAAATGAGCTAATAAGCATGAATAGCTTGATTTCTTGTCATGAAGCATGAATTGCTTGATTTCATGTCATGTAAGCATGAATAGCTTGATTTCTTGTCATATAAGCATGAATTGCTTGATTTCTTGTCATGTAAGCATGAATAGCTTGATTTCTTGTCATGTAAGCATGAATAGCTTTATTTCTTGTCATGTAAGCATGAATTTCTTGATTACTTGTCATGTAAGCATGAATTGCTTGATTTCTTGTTATGTAAGCATGAATTGCTTGACTACTTGATATGTGACCATGAATAGCTTGATTACTTGAAATGGAATAAGCATGAATTATGATTCATAGTCTCTTGTTTCTTATGCTATTCGAATGCCTTGTAATCCTTAGCTAGGATCATTCTTGACTAATTGACACTTAATTTGATATAGCAATTGGTTAGAACTAGTTACTACCTCACTAAGTACATTCTTGTACTTATCACTCTTATTTTCATCCTTCCCAACCATAGGATAAAGGATTCGATCGATGCTTGATCCTGAAGCCTGATTTCTTGAGCTCGAAGCAAGTCACAAGCAAAGTTAAAGTATGATTTCATACTTGTTATGTATTTCTCCTAGTTGGTGGCACCTAGACATATACATGTAGCTAGGACTAGACCATGCATCTGGTTTGTTTTGGGAGGATTGTATTTATGCATGAACATGGCTACTTGATGTTTTGAGTACTTGTACATATATGCTCTTGTATGGGCCTTCCATGTTAAGAACATAGTTGTTAAGACTAAAGTATGTAATGAACTCAAATTATATGTAATGGAAAGGTAGTTTGTTGTGCATATGTGTATATATTGAATGTTTCAAAGTAATTAATCTAGCCTATTGTGCCATTCGAATGCCTTGTGAAATTATATAGTCGCTTGTGTGAATATACCACGTTATAGGTGTTTTTATATGTTTGTATGGTAAATGTCGAATGGTAAGGTTTGGCATATGGCTTGTTTGGAGACAAGATACGTGCAATTGTATGTTCAAATGATCATGTTTAGTAAATTTATGTATGAAATGTTACATGTATCAATCTAAGGAACAATGAAATGAAATGGAAGCATGTTTGCTCACTTAGGCCATTCAAATGCTAGTTGTATGATGATGTTAATTGAAATGTTGAAGTAGTAACCTATAATGTCTTGTAAACAAATATGAGATTGCTTGCATGTTAAGTTATGAATGCTTCGTTCTTGCTTGTAATGTTGCTTGGTAACGCTCTTGAATCGGATTGCTACTATCTCGGGGTAGAGGGTGTTACATACCTCCTGAGTTGGAGAAGATTCATGATGTGTTTCATATATCGATGTTGCGAAAGTATCGGTCGGATCCTTCGCATCTTATGCCAGTGGGGGATATTGAGTTACAACTGGATTTGTCCTATGATGAGGAACCGGAAGAGCTACTTGATTCTAGTAGCAAAGTTCTTCGTGGTACGATAATTGAACTTGTGAAGGTATTGTGGCGACATCGTGGAGTTGAGGAGGCCACGTGGGAGAGCAAGGCGGATATATTGAAACAATTCCCGCATTTGTTTTCTTCAGGTAAAAATTTTGAGGACAAAATTTCCTAAGTGGGGGAGAATTGTAACGCCTTGAATTTGGGCCTAGAGGTTTATAGGCTGACTAGATGGTCTGGTGGATCAGGTTCGAGATTTGAGTTAGATTTGGGATTTAAAATCAGATTAAATATTTTCGGATAAGAAAAATATTTGGAAAAATATTTAAAAAACATTATTAAATATATGGATATTTTTGGTAAATTCAATTTTGGAAAATAAGTTTTGGAAATCGTACATTTTGGGCTAGTGACCAAAATGTAAAGATTATAAATTTTTTAGTGATTGTTTTGTAAAAGAGTCAAAACTTTGAATATTTAAGGAGCTAATTTACCAATTGGTCTAATCTGAGTTTTCTCTTAATTAGTATTATTTTAAAGGAGTTTTAGTTAAAAAATTAAAAGAGATTTAATTAACGAATATGGTTATTTCCTAAAATCACTTTTTGACGTAACTTTCTTCTCTCAACTTCTCTTCAGCTAAACACTTTGTTTTTCATAAGAAAACTAAGGTAATGTTCTTGATTTCTTAAGCCTTTGATTTCCTAATGGATTTCTCAACTTTGTTTTCCAAAATCTTATTGTATTTCTTTATTTTTCAAGAGAAAACACCCAATTGAGAGGAAACTCACTCATTGGAGGTAAGGTTCGTTCTTCTCCTCTAATGAATGTTTCTTTTGTAATACCCTAATAATTGGTCTAGGAGAAAATTACTTTGGATCAATGATCTTTTGACTATTGATTAGCTACCTAATAGATTTAATCAAATAAGTTTAGGACCATTTTGAATTAGTAAACAAATTAGATAATCCCCATGGAAGGACCTAATCGAACAACAAGGAAAATAGGATGTTTGCACGCTAAAATGAAATTAATTAGTGGACTTGGACACATGTTTACTCTTGATGAAGACAAATGTGAAGGGGTTTTGGTTTAGGAGAAGAAAAATTCTTATCTCCTCCTCTTTCTTCATTACGGAACCATTCATGGAGAACAAGAGGAAGAAAGCTTCTTATGATAAAGGAAATGGAAAAAATTAATCAAGCGGTGCAAGCCTTTTTAAGTCTACGATCGTGAATTTCATGAATGTAAGTAAGGAAACTTCTTCACCCTTCTAATTTTTAAGATTTTAATTTGGAAAGATTTGAGTGTGAAACTTGTATGCATTATGTTTTGAATGCATTAGAATGCTAAATCCATGTGATGAACTAATCCTAGATTAATTAGAGGATTCATGCAATACACTGGAACATGTATGTAATTCTTGGAAAGAAATTATGTGTTTTCTTTCTTTTGAGTCTTGATTGGGTGTTAATGGCGAAGCTTTGATCCTTCAAATGTTAGATATGCTTAGGTTTCCATGCTATGTGATATGAGTTACAATCAAAATAGTAGATTGCTTGATATAATTCAAAAGTCGATTGGGATAATTTAAGTAATGGGCTAGATTATTGTTCGATCCTAGAGCTGGTAAGGAGCTAGAACCGATTACATTGTCTGTAAAACATATTGGAACTGTCCTTGAATACTCGTACAAGTATACACATATGTATAAGGTATTGAAATAACTTTATTGATTAAAGGATTGCTTGAAAAGATAAAATTTAGAGACTGTTTTCGAAGTCTCTTATAAACTGAAAAAGGTAAATGTCATATAGGAATTGCTAACAAATTTGGTTAGTGTATAGGTTCACAATGGCTTAAAAGAGGAACAAACTAAAGATGTTAAGAATATGATTTGTTTTGAATATTCTTGGACAGTTTTGAATACTTGTTCCTGTGTATAAATTATAGTTACAATTGAGTATCGGTATAAGTTGTAAATGACATAGAAATGAAGCTATGAAATAGAGTTCTTCTTGGGAATGTTTGAAAGGTTATTCAATGGATTAGAATACTACATGGAAATTTGTAAGTAAAAGTTATATGTGTGTGATTTGGATAAATTCGAACCATGAAAAAGGAATAGGGTAAAAATGTTATAAGCAGTTTCAAATAACTAGTGGAGTAAACAAGAATTCTGCCCTGTATTAAATACACATCTTTGAGGGATGTTCCGGATGTAAAATTGTTGTTAAGATCTGTCTTGTGTCAGCCTAAGTTTAATGGGACAATTTCGAGTATAAAATAAGAATTTGAAACTGTTTTACTGTATAGGGGCAGTTTTAATCGGTAATAACAGTGCCAAGATGTATTAGAATAATGCAGTTTGGAGGTCTATAATTGTGCATAAATGTGCAGTTTTAAAATGTTTAATATGAGCAGAATCAGTATATTAAAACAGAGCATAATTATATATTATACACTGCGCAGATTTTAGTGAGCAAAATAATGCAGTTTTGGTGTAATTCGTATGCAGTCTTGTTGTCTTGAAACTGTGCAGTTTTGATGTTTTAAAACTGTACAGAATGTTGTCTTGAAATTGTGCAGTTTTATGGCTTAAAAATAGGTCAAAATGCAGTCTAAAAACGGGGTCGTAATGCAGTCTAAAAATTGACAGTAGAGTAGTCAACAGTAATGTTGATTTGGATCAATAATTCAGTGCTGAAATTAGGTGCAGTTTAGTAGTAAACTGTGCAGAATTGTTTTAAGTATGCAGAATGGAAATAAAAGAAGTGAAAAATGTACAATCTAGTGTTTAATGTATAAATGGGATTGTATGTAGTAGTTAATGTAATTTCAAAATGCAGTAGGATTAGTTCACAAGAAGAATGTTTTGATAAAAAAAAAACAAATGGGCAGTTTTGAGCAACTTGTAAAGCATATGGACTGTTTTAGCTTGATAGAAATTATATTAGGAGCTGTTTGATGAATATGAAAATGTATGCCATTGTAAGGCTGCCCTGTAATGTGAATGAGTATATTTAGTGGGCTGTTTGTATAATTTTAAGATATTAAAGAACTGTTTTGGTTCCATGGAGGACATACTGGATTGTTAAAATTATATAGGTTATTATATACATAAAATTAGGTACTGTTTGGATTGTATGAAAGGAAGAGTGGACTGTTTTGCACTAAAATAATTATGTACATATGTTCAAATGAATAACCTTGAACAGGCATAAAAGTACATAGTTGTTAAGCTTGTGTTTGTGCATGATTATTCCTTGAAAAGATTTGAATATATTAAATGGGTATTAATATTTTGTTATTTGTTTGAGGTACTTATCGCAATAAGGATGAATAAGAGATAACGGTTAATGGAAGATAGGAGAAATTGTGGATTCGGGTATCCCGCAACATCGGGATAAGAGGTGAGTGTAGTCACGTGAGTCTCGGGTAACACGGAGTTATCCCAATGTTTAATTTGTTACCGTTAAGTATTAAATGTTTGTGGATGATTTGCATCATATATATATATATATATATATATATATATATATTGGGTAAAAAGGCTCAAGTAGAGCTAATTGAGAAGGAGTATGCATTCATAGCATGCATTCATGTTTAGACCTTGTTGATGTTATATTCCTTGTGATTTAAATGCCTTGCTATGCTCGGATGATTGATTATGGAATGTCTTTGATATTGAAATGAATTGTGTACTGGTTATAAGCCTCGAATAATTTACTAACCAATGACAATAAGACTTTCAATGAAAGATTGACTAGTTAACTCTAAGGAGTTAAGAAGTGAAAAAGCTTGAATATGTTATAAGTTATCGAAGTAAGAAAAGAAATAAGGTTACTTGTCACCTAAGAAATCTCTGTTAGCTTTAAAAGCAAAGCTACTTGTACAACAAGCAACTTCCTGAATATCAAAACTATGATAAAACATGTAAGTTGCCTTTTAAATGGAATACCTCAGATCTATTGGTTGATGCCTGTTATGTTTGGACTACGGTCCCTTGTTATTAAGATCAAATGATCTTTTAGTACCTTTGGTACTCTTGTTCAAAGTAGTGCTCAGGGGACGCCCCATTGATATGTTTCGATGGCACTAATTACCATCGCTTGTTGATATAATTCGATATTAGCAATTGCTATGTGCTCTGAGCTAAGTATCGCCTTAACTAATGTTACTCATCACCAATAGTGATCAAAGGCAAACCTGTAAAAGATATGAACTAATTATATTAAGCCAAGAATTAATAGAATTGTGATCAAGCATATTGTGTGACATCTCATGGAGAGCCCGGTAATGGATAGTTCATGGTGAGCCTTGTGATTGATAGCTCTTAGTGAGAAATTAAATGTTACAAGCTAGAATAATTCAAATAATCCTAAAGGACTGATATCATTAAAGGATCGTCAATGAACAAGATATGTGAATACTAACTTAACTGGCAAGAAAGTTATAGGGTGACCATAGTTTTGAATTGGGTGATTTCCTTATGAGCATTGTTATTTATTGTATATTACTTGTTATTGCTACCTCACTTAGGCTAAATAAGCCTAATGGATTCACTCATATACATCGCAGGTTGGGTAAAGCTTAGCTGTACAATTGTAATCAAGAGTCGGGTAGTGTTTGAAACTCCTTTGTATAGTTTACTCCTAGAATGGTGGCATAATACTTGGAAGTTGCTTATGCGAAGTGTATTTTATTTTGTATATTATGACTAACGGCAGTTTTGTAATCAATATTGTTCCTTCTTGATTAAATGGTTGTTTAATGTTAAAGAGTCAAAGGAGATATACATGAATGATATCTTGGGTACTAATAAAATGTATGTATGTTTTGTGACACCTGAATCTTGGCTTAAGTTTGATATATGTGTCTTTAAAATATAATTGAATGATTTTCTAAAGGGGAAGTCCTTTAGGCATGTATTAAAGATACGAATATAGATTGGGTTAAGTTTTATGGGGTTCAAATAAATCCTTAACTTTCTAAATATGGTAGAATGTGATCACCATGTTGTTTGCGGTATAAGCTATGCAAGGAGGTTAATTGTATAAAATCTAGACTAGTGATAAATGATACTATAAGTATGGATCGAGACTTGGGATATTATAAGTGAATAATACGATGGTATAGGGTATGATATAATTAGAATTGAGTTGATTAAATGACTGGTGTTGTTATTAAATATGAATTAGTTAGTTATAAAATAAAGTGGACGTCAAGTTTAAGTTCTGAATGAATGAAGTTTATAGATTACGAATCTAAGTATGTTTTAAATAGATTGGATCATTTATGTTATGAAAATTGATATTGAGAGCTTGGTCATGTTAAATGATTTAAGGTATAGAGCATGTTGTGGGAAGAAATAATTCTTTGATACTCGAAGGTATTCTTGGCATGTATAAGTTCGATAAACCCTTGTCTGTTTGTAGGTGTCTAAATCACTAATTGATTCGAACGGTTAGTGAAATGTATATGATTATATTGTGCAAGATGCTTGAATAGATGATCAGACATGGCTAATCGACTCGTTGTTTAATAGTTAATTGATGTGGAGTTAAAGGGTTAATGCTGAGCATAGATTACCAATATGAGCATAGCGTTCATAGAGGAAATTATATAACACTGGAGAGTTAGATTATATTGAGTACAAATTAATGAAAGATTAACATTGTTACAGTTGGTTCCTTATGATTCTTGGTTAAGGGTAGTAATTAAGCAAACGATTTTGTTGGTGCTTAAGTTATTCCAGTGATGTCCTTTCTTTTTGGTCTTTTGACTATGTTAGGTCTTGGCTATGTAATTGAAATAGAATATGATCAAATGGATCAAATGAGCTTCTAGTTTCCATTGATTGATGATGGTTGTGCTATGTTCGTAATGATTTAATAATTTTGAGAATAGTAGAATCCAAGAAAGTTTATAAGTGTTAAGCAATCATATTGTTAACCTTATTATGGTCAATCAAAAATTTGAAATTTTTTGGTTCTCGTTTTAGGTTTTCTCTGCAGTAACATTCTTAACTCCGATTTTATCCTGAGCTGGGTTGAGGTCGTTACAAATTGGTATTAAAGCATGGTTTAGTCGATTCTCAGACTAACCATGGACTCACTACGTCTCTATAATTCTTTTGTGCCACCTAGGAGTCAGAATTTTTATGTTCTGTATTTGGATTAGAGAAATTTGAGGACAAATTTCCTTGAAGGAATGGAGATTAGTAATACCTGTTGCGCGTATTGAGTGCTACGCGAATGGTGCAAGTATACACGTCGCAAGTAATAAAGTGCTCTAAGTAACGAGTATCGTCTCCACAGGGATTGGTTTGGGCCACTTTGCTTTAGTTATCGCACTGTAAAAATAAAAACACAATTGATAGTAGGGGTTCAAATTAACGAGTAAACTAAGAGCAATAAACTAAAAGAATAGATGAAATCAAATAAGAGAGGGAATAGGCCAGGTTATCATGAGTTGAGGAGTGATAGCCAATTGGATCGTCTTGGTAAAAGAGTGCAAGGGCAACTCAGTTGCCCTGGCAACTTGCGCAGCTGGGTTGCCTTGGCAACTAATCGAACGGTTGCCTTGGCAACTAATCGAACGGTTGCCTGGGCAACTGGGCAGCAACTTCAAGGTTTGGCAGAGCGTTCTTCAAAGGTTTCTTCTTATCCCTAAGTCAAAACTCTATCTAGTTGTGCATGCCTTGACAATACATCCCTGCGTGAATCAAGGGTGAACATCAACCAATATTGCGCTCCTCTTAACCGTTGAAATCCTTAACTTATTCCTAAGCCGGATTAATCTTCACCATCGATAGATTGAATAAAGACCATACTCATTCGTTTCTTGAATCTAACTCTCTCGATATTAGATAAATAGATAGAATTACGAGATCCTCTCCCAATTCACTCGCAAACAAGAAAAAAACCAAGAATGAGTAAACCTTGAATTGAAAGTGCAAACTCTTATTACCTAAACAAAATCCAATTGTATCTCACAACCACAAAACACAATAACCTTAGCCAAATAGATTTAGTTCATGGCTAGGTTCCAAAGAAACACAAAACAAAGAATCCCTAACATAAACCTAATCGAACAAAGAAGAAAAAGATGAAGAATGGTTGAAGCCTCTTTGTCGAAATCTCTCCCCTTTTGCACCCCTTGGAGTTGACGGCTTGGTCCTCAATTTATAGGACTAGGTCAAAGTCTTTCTTGAGGAAGAAGTTAAGTTGGAATTAAATACTTTTAAAGAATATAATTCTTTATTATATTTAAATTCCTTCTAGATCTTCTCCTATCTTCTTGGGATTTAATTTCTCTTTAACCTCTTCATGGAAATCAAACTCCTTTGGGATTTAACTTTGCTCCACGTCATCTTGGGTTGATCTAGTCATCAATTTTGGCTGCTATATCATCTTATCCCTTATCGATAATTGCCCTAACAACTAGCTCGGCATCTCCTTCATGCATTGCCCTGGCAACTGCATCAGCATCTCTTTCATGCATTGCCCTGGCAACTACGTCGGCATCTCCTTCATGCACTGCCCTGGCAACTGGTTCCAACCTTGCTTAGGCAAGTGATTCTACACACACACAAAAACAACTATCGGCATCACCCTTTTTCCACAAAATTAAGCAAAATATGAAATCAAGCTTGTCCACCAAGGAAACAATGCAAACATGCATGAATGGCTAATAATGCAACTAATATGAGCCTAAGTCTAGCAATAATATGAATAAAAAAGGTGAATAAAATAGTACTTTTAGACACTTAACACACCCCCAAACTCGAACTATTACTTGTCCTCAAGCAATGCAAACTAATAATTACCCGCCAAGACTTCAATTTTCACAAACTTAGCTTTGAACTTGATTTCAATCCTCAGAACCGTGGCACAAAGTATGATCGACTTTTCATTTTTTGGACAACTTAGGAATTACTCAGAATCAAACTATAATGCTTGTGAGTGTGTGCGGAGTTGTGTGCAAGTTGATTTTTCGAATTCTATGAAAACAAGAGGTTTTCAAATTACTTCCTTGGGTTCTTTTAACATGTTTTAACTAGAGCCGGTTTCGGGCACCTCTAGTATTTTTTAGTTTTTTTAAGTTAATAATAATTTTTTTATTCGACTAGAGCCGGTTTCGGGCACCTCTAGCGATCAATTTTAAGCACATACTAGAGCCAATTTCGGGCACCTCTAGCATTCATCCAATTTTTATTCTAATCCCCCAATTTTTTAACTATCAACTTAAGTTCGCTAGAATTCCTTACATCAATCAAGCCACAATAATGTTTTATGAAGTTTAGCATCATAGTAAGATTCTAAGTGTTTCCACATTTATCCTAGAATAAAAAGTTCTATCAATTAAGTACATTGGCAATGTCATCATCGGATATTCATCAAATCTAGGCAATTCTTGTTCCAACTAAAGGCATGTCAAGCAATTTATGTATCCTAAATGCAATACTTAAGATGAATGCAACTAAACATGGTAACTAACTAGTAACAATCCCCCCAAACTCGAGTGAGACAGTGTCCTCAATGCATGCAACAAAGTAAAATAAAAATAAAGAAAAGTAAAATGCAAACGAGGACTTACTCTGAGAGTTCGTCGTCGTGGATGATTAGTTTCCTTTTGGCCGGTGTCTTGACTCTTTTGCTTGAACGTGGTGGTTGCTTTCTTGTTGCCGATGGTGGAATAGATCCTCGTACAGGAGTGTCCTCATCGTCCTCATCATCCTCTTCATCAATGTCATTAGCTTTTCGCTTGGGCTTGCAGGATTCGATTGGTGTGGTCTTTGTTGGTGCAATGGAGGACTCGTTCAAATCTGAAAAATCGGACAATGATTCAGTACAAGTTGATTCGGGCATGTGTGCTTTACCTTTGTCCTTTGCAGTGGCTGTAGGGGCATCTTTGGTTTTGGTTGCCGCGGCATCTTCAGTGTTGGTTGCCGAGGCAACTACTTGGGCATGCGCAGTATAGGTTGCCGCAGCATCATCTGTTGCAGTTGTCGTGGCAACTGCTTCATTGGTTGTCGTAGCAAGGATTTCGGCAGGAAAGATGGGGAACGGCACACGGCTGTCCGGGTACTTTTCCAGGATGACTTGGGTGATGTCATTGTTGTGATCCTTTATGTCCGCGTGAACATTAGTTGATGGTCTTCAATTTGCTTAAGGCGGTTCGCCAATGGTTGTAAGAGTACTCAAGTTGTCCCAGGGTTGCTGTCCGAGTTGCCCGGGCATCGGTTGCCTGGGCGTCAAGGGTTGCCGAGGCGGTAGGAATTATCGCGGCAACTGAAGGCGTTGGGGATTTTACTGGTGCCTCTCCCATTAGCTTTCGGATTTGTGCTCGATTCCAACCGGACTTTGGTAGGGCCTTTTCATCAGTGGACTCACTTGGGACATGCATCTCCTTGCAAAGATTGGAAATTAAGCAAGTGAAGAAAAGAGAACCCTTATCTTTTGTGCTACATACAAAAATCTCATCACAAATAATTTTTCCAATGTTAATGATGCGATTATGCAAGATAGAATGAATGAGCAAAAGACGAGGTGTATCAACGGTGGTATTGTGTGTGATGGGCATTAAAGAAGTTTTAACAAACTTATTCCATAATTTTGCCTCGGGTTTAAGCCGAAGGTGATTTACCGTGCCCTTGTATTTACCGCCGTTCCAATTAGTTCCCAGTAGAGTGAGTTCTTGAAGCACCTTGTCGAGCTGCTTGGGCATGAGTTGATCAACAAAGGCTTGATGCTCATCCTTCTCAACGTAGAGCTCGTAAAAGGTGTTGATGCTTTCGGGGCTTATGAGGATAGCCTTGTCACAAACAAAAACATAAGGATTATCTGGGTTAGGCGAGTGAGCATAGAATTCTCTTACCCATGAGATGTTACCCGGTTCTGATTGATGGCAAAAGATTTGCCACTTTTGATGTGCAATCCTTTGGAATATGAATGGTCCAAGGCTGAAATCTTGATGAGAGTTGGAGTATTCGAAGCCTTGTTCTTCACAAATCTTCCGGCATTCAAACTTGGAGTGAAATCTTTCTTGAACCGTCGGTGTAGCAAATTTCTTGTATCTTGGTTCTTTGGAGAAACTTGGATAAACCAAAAATTCGACTTTGGATGCCATGGATGATCTTGGTTGTGAGTTTGGTAGAAACAAAGAAAAGAAGGCAAAAGAAACTAAAGAGTTGCAAGGTGAAAAGTAGGAATAAGTTTCTTGGAAGTTAAGGGTGATGGGTTAAATAGAAAAGATAGGTAGTAAATATGGTGGGTGGGATTGATTGGAAAGAAAGAAAACAAGGGTTTTAATTGGGGGAAGGGGGCGGCTAGGGGATTTGGGGAAGGGGAAGGGTTTGGCCGGCTATGTAGGGTTTATTTAGGGTAAATTGGAGGCTTAATATAAGCCTTAGATTTATCCCATTAGTTTCCTTGTTGAAGAAGTTTCCTTCTTGAATCAAATTCCTTTTTATCTTGAACTCTTTTCCTACAATTCAAAAACAAATAAAATAAGGATTAAAATTAAAGATAAACTAATAAATAAAAGAAAATAAATAAAGTTGTGCAAAGAAATTCTTAAACCTAGAATTTAAAAACAATTAGATAAATATGAAAGTGAGATGTAGTCTTAATCTTAAAGAAAATAAATAAATCTATCCTAAAAAGAAAAATAATCGAAATTAATAAATAAAAATAAAAAAATTAAATAGTTTGAAAAAAAATAAAAAGAAAATATCGAAAGGAGAGCATGCTCATGCATCTCCTAAGGTGACCACTTCTTTGTTACATTCCACATGGGCACCGTTGTAGTGCTTCAATCTTTGTCCGTTAACTTTGAATTCATGTTCGTTAGTGATGGACTTGATTATCAAGGCACCATGGGAGAACGGTTTGACAACTTTGAATGGTCCCGACCATCTTGATTTTAGTTTTCCCAGGAAAAGTTTCAGCCGAGAATTGAATAGAAGAACTAGTTGCCCTGGCGTGAATTGTCGCGGCAATAGTTTCCTGTCATGCCATTGCTTTGTTTTCTCCTTGTAGATTCGTTCATTGTCATAGGCGAGTGCACGAAATTCTTCTATCTCATTAAGGTCCAATAAACGCTTTTGCTCGGCACTTTCCAAATCCATATTCATAGTTTTGATCTGCCAATATGCTTTGTGTCCGATTTCCACTGGTAGATGGCATGTTTTGCCATAGACAAGTCGAAAGGGAGACATACCTAAAGGTGTTTTGAATGCAGTGTGATATGCCTAAAGTGCATCATCTAGTCTCACTGACCAATCCTTCCTAGAGGGATTTACAACTTTCTCGAGTATACCCTTCAATTCTCGGTTGGAAATTTCTGCTTGCCCATTGGTTTGTGGGTGATATGCCATGGCAATCTTGTGTGACACGCTGAAGCTTTGCAGCATCTTGGCGATGAGTTTGTTGTCGAAGTGCTTGCCTTCATCACTGATAATTGCTCTCGGCATCCCAAACCGTGTAAATATATTTTTCTGTAAGAATCGTTGCACGGTTTTGGAATCGTTTGCGGGAACTGCAGCTACCTCAACCTACTTAGACACGTAGTCGACGACAAGTAGAATGTAGAGGTTGCCGAATGAAGATGGGAAAGATCCCATAAAATCAATCCCCTATACATCGAACAATTCCACCTCAACAATGTTTTGGAGCAGCATCTCATGTCATCTAGAGCTATTGCCCGTCCTCTGGCAACAATCACATTTCTTGTAAAACTCTTTGGCATCTTTGTACAGTGTTGGCCAATACAAACCGGATTGCAAAACTTTGGCCGCGGTATGTGTTCCTCCAAAATGTCCTCCATAGGGTGAAGAATGGCATTGCCAGAGTACATTCTGCTGCTCCTCTTCAGAGACACATCGGCGTATAACCTGATCTGCACATTGTTTAAACAAAAGAGGTTCGTCCCAATAGTAATGCTTAGCATCATGGCGGAACCGCTTCTTCCCTTGGTGAGTAAGGCCATAAGGTAAAATACCACAAACAAGGAAATTAACTAAATCTGCGTACCAAGGTATTGCCGAGGCATTCGTGGTTTCCGTGGAAACTGCTTCCTTGGTTGCTGAGGTGTGCATGTCTAGAGTTGCTGCAGCATACGCGTCAAGGGTTGCCGAGGCATGCGCATCAGTGGTTGCCGAGGCATACGCGTCTGGAGTTGCCGAGGCGTGCGCGTCAAGGGTTGTCGAGGCATGCGCGTCTAGAGTTGCTGAGGCGTCTTGTCGAGGCTTCAAGGGTTGCCAAGGAAACTAATAGTTGCTCATCCAGGAATGCATCACATATCTCTAAATCCGCGTCCTCCTCCTTATTGCCTTCTAAGCGTGATAAGTGATCGGCAACTTGATTTTCTATTCCTTTTCTATCCTTAATTTCAATGTCAAACTCTTGTAAAAGCAATATCCAACGAATAAAATGAGGTTTGGCATCCTTTTTAGCAAACAGATACTTAATTGTCAAATGGTCTGTGTGGACAATTACCTTTGTACCAATCAAATAGGATCAGAACTTGTGAAATGAAAAAACTAGGGCTAGTAACTCTTTCTCCGTTGTTGTGTAATTCACTTGAGCACTATTAAGAGTTTTACTAGCGTAGTAAATCACATGAAAGGTCTTACCTGTGCATTGGCCTAGGACTTCTCCTACCGCAAAATCACTCGCATCACACATGAGCTCAAAAGGTAGCGTCCAATAGGGTCGAACGACAATAGGTGCCGAGGTAAGCTTTTCCTTTAGGGTTTTGAATGCTTGGGCGCAAGAATCATCAAAATTGAAGACTTTATCATGTTCAAGAAAATTGCACAAGGGTTTAGTAATCTTAGAAAAATTATGAATAAACCTCCTGTAAAAACCTACATGTCCAAGAAAGCTACGGATTCCTTTAACCGAACTTGGTGGGGGTAATCTCTAGAACACGTCCACCTTGGCTTTGTCGACTTCGATTCCCTTGGATGAAATCTTGTGGCCGAGTACTATTCCTTCATCTACCATAAAATGGCACATCTCCCAATTAAAGACTAAATTAGATTCTTCACATCTTGCCAACACTTTCTCTAAATTGCCGAGGCAACTGTCGAAGTCATTACCAAATACGGAAAAATCGTCCATGAAGATTTCAAGGAAGTCTTTGACCATGTTTGGAAATAGTGCCATCATGCATCTTTGGAAGGTTGTCGGGGCATTACACAATCCGAACGGCATCCTTCAGAAAGCATAAGTACCGTATGGGTATGTGAAGGTTGTCTTTTCTTGATCTTCTGGTGCTATGGCAATTTGATTGTAACCTGAATAACGATCAAGAAAATAATAAAAGGGTTTACCTGCAAGACGGTCAAGCATTTGATCAATAAAGGGTAAGGGGAAGTGATCTTTCCTAGTGGCCTTATTTAACTTTTGGTAATCCATACAAACCCTCCAACCGGTCACAGTCCTGGTTGGTATGAGTTCATTGTTTTCATTACTTACCACTATTATACCTCCATTTTTCGGTACACATTGTACCGAACTTACCCATGTACTATTAAAGATAGAGTATATGATGTCGACGTCAAGCAACTTGATGATTTCTTTCATTACAACCCCTTTCATGGCATGATTTAGTCTCCTCTGGGCCTCAATCGAAGGTTTGTGATCATTCTCTAACAATATCTTGTGCATGCACACTGCCAGACTAATTCCCTTCAAGTCGGCAATTGTCCACCCTATCGCCTTCTTGTGTAGCATCAACATGTCAATCAGCTTCTTTTCCTGCTCAGGCTGTAACTTAGAGAAAATAATTACAAGCAATGTATTATCGGTTCCCAAGTAAGCATATTTTAGTTGCCCTGGCAATTGTTTCAACTTAGAGAAAGTATGTTCCTGGTCGATTGACTAACCAATTTTCCTCTTCTAGTTGTTCCTCATTGATCGGTTCTTCATAATCCTCAGGTTTCTCTAAATCAGCAATGTAGTTGCCGAGGCAACTAAATTCCTTGTAGAAGTCAAACTCTGTTGTGGCATGAAGAAGTTGGCATTCTTCTGGATCATCGGCATGCCTTAGTGTTTGGAACACATTCAGTTTAACTTGCTGGTCATTCACCCTCATTGTGAGTTCTCCCTTTTCGATGTCGATTAAGGTTCTCCCTGTTGCTAGGAAGGGTCTCCCGAGAATGATAGGTGCATGTTTATCTACTTCACAATCCAAAACAATAAAGTTAGCGGGAAAAATAAATTTATCAACTTTTACCAGTATGTCTTCAATTTTTCCCTCTGAATGCACATAGGATTTGTCGGCTAGCTGTAGCATAACTGTTGTAGGTCTTGCCTTCCTGATTCCTAGTTTCTGGAAAACTGATTTAGGCATCAAGTTTATGCTTGCTCCAAGGTCACATAATGCTTTCCCGACATAGTGGTTTCTGATGGAACAAGGTATTGTAAAACTTTCGGGATCTTTCAACTTGGGTGGCTTGCGATTGTGTAACATGGCCATGCATCCCTCTGTTGCGGCAACTATTTCATACTCTCCTAACCTTGTTCTCTTGGACACAATGTCTTTAAGAAACTTGGCATAGTTCGGCATTTGTTCAATTGCCTCAACCAACGACAAGTTGATATGGACTTGCTTTAGGAAATCAAGAAACTTCTTGAATTGACATTTTTTGCTTTTGTCGCTTCAACCTTTGTGGGAATGGTGGTGGAAGTCGGATATCCTCGATCCTTTCATTGGTCTAGAATCTTATTGATGGCATTGTTAGGGCAACTAGAGTTGCCGAGGCATCATCAACTGGGGTTGTCGTGGCATGCCTATCGTTGGTTGCTGTGGCATGCTTATCGTTGGTTGTCGTGACATGCTTATCGTTGGTTGCCGTTGCATTGTCAACTGGGGTTTCCGTGGCATTTCCTAGTTCAGCATCTGAGGCTTTGTCGCTGAGTTCATCTTATTCTTTTTGTGGAGTTTTGTTTGATGAGCGAGCTTGAGCCTCCTTAAGTTGTTGGCCACTTCTAGTGGTGATCGCCTTACATTGCTCGTGGCCAGTTCCTCTTGCGACTTTAGTATCGCTGGGTAAACCTCCTTGCGGTCTAGTATTCAGGTTTTGAGCAAATTGTCCGACTTGAGTTTCCAATGATTTGATTGCCGCCTCTTGGTTTTGCATTCTCATCTTGGTCCTGTTAATAAAAGCATCAGTTCTTTTTATGAAGTTACTATTCTCAGCCATATAAGATTCAGTTTTCAACATAAAAGCATTGAGAGAATTTTCCAAAGAGCTAGATGTTGTCGATTGTAGCTGCGGCAACTATTGTCGTGGCATATTCTGCTGGATCCTGATGTTTGTGCATTCTGATTGTTCTGGTTCAGAGCATTGTTGGGATTATTCCATAAAAAATTTGGGTGCTTCTTCCAAGCTGGATTATATGTGTTGGACATCACATTGTTGTTCCGATTGTAATTCCCCACATAAAAGCTGGATTCCGGATTCTGTATACATTCAAAAGAATTATGGTTACCACCACATAACTCACAAAATGAATCTAGTACCATGACCTCCTGTGTGCTGTTTTGTTTCTGCATTTCTGTACCATCTTGGTTAGAGTGGCCAATTGTGCCAAAATTGAATCTGATGATCCCAGTTCATGTATTGTGGCTTGGCGTCTAACTCCTCCTCTTCTAGCAGATGGGAACTAATAATCATTCTTGGCGAGCCTATTCAGAATTTGCATTGCTTCCTCTGGCGACTTATCTAGGAGTATGCCGTTTGCCGAGGCATCTAACATCATCCTTGTTGGTGTATTTACATCATTGTAAAACATTGTCACTTGTGTCCATACTGGGAATCCGTGTAGGGGGCATTTGTGTAAAAGTTCTCTATATCGCTCCCAAGCCCCGTACATGGATTCATCATCTGCCTACCGAAAAAAAGTAATTTCGTTACGAAGCTTATCAGTCAAATTTGTAGGATTAAATCGAGCAAGGAAATCACCACAAAGATTGGTCCAAGATCCTATTGATCTGGCAGGAATACTATTCAACCATGCTTTCGCCCTATCCCTCAGTGAATAGGGGAATAATCTTAATCGTAAAACATCTGGGGTGACTCATTGTATTTTGAAAGAGTTACAAATCTCGAGGAAAGATTTAAGATGTTATCGTGCATCTTCAGTTGTTGAGATACCAAATTGACCAATTGTGTTGATTATATTAAACATCACCGGTTTCAACTCAAAGTGGTCGGCTTCAATTTCAAGTGTGACAACTCCTAGATTAAGTCCTTCAAGATCTTCCTCAAGATAGTCTTGAATAGTTCTGTTTCGTGCAAAAATCACTCCACCTCCTGCTGGAACATCCTGATTCATATTGCCATCTTGATTAGCCATTGCTACTCTTAACCTTCGTCTGAGTCTTTGCAAGGTTCGTTCGATTTCTGGATCAAAGGGATATTCTAATATAGTTGGTCTCGCCCTGGTCATATACCAATGCAAAACCAAAGTTTGTTAACCCTTCGAATCTTAAACAATAAAAAGAAAAAGTGCAAGAAAATAAAAACAAAGTTGCTATTGCCAATCCCCGGCAACGGCGCCAAAAACTTGTTGCGCGATTGAGTGCTACGCAAACGGTGCAAGTATACACGTCACAAGTAATAAAATGATCTGAGTATCGAGTATCATCTCCACAGGGATTGGTTTTGACCACTTTGCTTTAGTTATCGCACTGTAAAAATAAAACACAATTGATAACAGGGGTTCTAATTAACGAGTAAACTAAAAGCAATAAACTAAAAGAATAGATGAAATTAAATAAGAGAGGGAATAGGCCAGGTTATCATGAGTTGAGGAGTGATAGCCAATTGGATCGTCTTGGTAAAAGAGTGCAAGAGCAACTCAATTGCCGTGGCAACTAGCGCAGCTGGGTTGCCTTGGCAACTAATCGAAATGTTGCTTGGGCAACTGGCTGGGCAACTGTTTGGGGTGGCTGGGCAGTAACTTCAAGGTTCGGCAGAGCGTTCTTCAATGGTTTCTTCTTATCCCTAAGTCGAAACTCTAGCTAGTTGTGCATGCCTTGACAATACATCCCTACGTGAATCAAGGGTGAACAACAACCAATCTTGCGCTCCTCTTAGCCGTTGAAATCCTTAACTTATTCCTAAGCCGGATTAATCTTCACCATCGATAGATTGAATAAAAACCATACTCATTCGTTTCTTGAATCTAACTCTCCCAATATTAGATAAATAGATAGAATTACGAGATCCTCTCCCAATTCACTCGCAAACAAGAAAAAAACCAAGAATGAGTAAACCTTGAATTGAAAGTGCAAACTCTTATTACCTAAACAAAATCCAATTGTATCTCACAACCACAAAACACAATAACCTTAGCCAAATAGATTTAGTTCATGGCTAGGTTCCAAAGAAACACAAAACAAAGAATCCCTAACATAAACCTAATCGAACAAAGAAGAAAAAGATGAAGAATGGTTGAAGCCTCTTTGTTGAAATCTCTCCCCTTTTGCACCCCTTGGAATTGACGGCTTGGTCCTCAATTTATAGGGCTAGGTCAAAGTCTTTCTTGAGGAAGAAGTTAAGTTGGAATTAAATACTTTTAAAGAATATAATTCTTTATTATATTTAAATTCCTTCTAGATCTTCTCCTATCTTCTTGGGATTTAATTTCTCTTTAACCTCTTCATGGAAATCAAACTCCTTTGGGATTTAACTTTGCTCCACGTCATCTTGGGTTTATCTAGTCATCAATTTCGGCAACTGCGTCGGCATCTCCTTCATGCACTACCTGGCAACTGGTTCTAGCCTTGCTTAGGCAAGTGATTCTGCACACACATAAAAACAACTATCGACAGCACCCTTTTTCCACAAAATTAAGCAAAATATGAAATCAAGCTTGTCCACCAAGGAAACAATGCAAACATGCATGAGTGGCTAATAATGCAACTAATATGAGCCTAATTCTAGCAATAATATGAATAAAAAGGGTGAATAAAATAGTACTTCTAGACACTTAACACACCCCCAAACTCGAACTATTGCTTGTCCTCAAGCAATGCAAACTAATAACTACCCGCCAAGACTTCAATTTTCACAAACTTAGCTTTGAACTTGATTTCAATCCTCAAAACCGTGGCACAAAATATGATCGACTTTTGACTATTGATTAGCTACTGAATAGATTTAATCAAATAAGTTTATGACCATTTTGAATTAGTAAACAAATTAGATGATCCCCATGGAAGGACCTAATCGAACAACTAGGATGTTTGCATGCTAAAATGAAATTAATTAGTGGACTTGGACACATGTTTACTCTTGATGAAGACAAATGTGAAGGGGTTTTGGTTTAGGAGAAGAAAAATTCTTATCTCCTCCTCTTTCTTCATTACCGAACCATTCATGGAGAACAAGAGGAAGAAAGCTTCTATTATGATAAAGGAAATGGAAAAAATTTAATCAAGCGGTGCAAGCCTTTTTAAGTCTACGATCGTGAATTTCATGAATGTAAGTAAGCAAACTCCTTCATCCTTCTAATTTTTAAGATTTTAATTTGGAAAGATTTGAGTGTGAAACTTGTATGCATTATGTTTTGAATGCATTAGAATGCTAAATCCATGTGATGAACTAATCCTAGATTAATTAGAGGATTCATGCAATACACCGGAACATGTATGTAATTCTTGGAAAGGAATTATGTGTTTTCTTTCTTTTGAGGCTTGATTGGGTGTTAATGGCGAAGCTTTTGATCCTTCAAATGTTAGATATGCTTAGGTTGCCATGCTATGTGATATGAGTTACAATCAAAATAGTAGATTGCTTGATATAATTCAAAAGTCGATTGGGATAATTTAAGTAATGGGCTAGATTATTGTTCGATCCTATAGATGGTAAGGAGCTAGAACCGATTACATTGTTTGTAAAACATATTGGAACTGTCCTTGAATACTCGTACAAGTATACACATATGTATAAGGTAATGAAATAACTTTATTGATTAAAGGATTGCTTGAAAAGATAAAATTTAGAGACTGTTTTCGAAGTCTCTTATGAACTGAAAAAGGTAAATGTCATATAGGAATTGCTAACAAATTTGGTTAGTGAATAAGTTCACAATGTCTAAAAAGAGGAACAAACTAAAGATGTTAAGAATATGTTCTGTTTTGAATAGTCTTGGACAGTTTTGAATACTTGTTCTTGTGTATAAATTATATTTACAATTGAGTAGCGGTATAAGTTGTAAATGACATAGAAATGAAGCTATGAAATAGAGTTCTTCTTGGGAATGTTTGAATGATTATTCAATGGATTAGAATACTACATGGAAATTTGTAAGTAAAAGTTATATGTGTGTGATTTGGATAAATTCGAACCATGAAAAAGGAATAGGGTAAAAATGTTATAAGCAGTTTCGAACAACTAGTGGAGTAAACAAGAATTCTGCCCTGTATTAAATACACATCTATGAGGGATGTTCGGGATGTAAAATTGTTGTTAAGGTCTATCTTGTGTCAGCCTAAGTTTAATGGGACAGTTTCGAGTATAAAATGAGAATTTGAAACTGTTTTACTGTATAGGGGCAGTTTTAATCGGTAATAACAGTGCCGAGATGTATTAGAATAATGCAGTTTGGAGGTCTATAATTGTGCATAAATGTGCAATTTTAAAGTGTTTAATATGAGCAGCATCAGTATATTAAAATAGAGCAGAATTATATGTTATACACTGTCCAGAATTTAGTGAGCAAAACAGTGCAGTTTTGGTGTAATTCGTATGCAGTCTTGTTGTCTTGAAACTGTGCAGTTTTGATGTTTTAAAACTGTACAGAATGTTGTCTTGAAATTGTGCAGTTTTATGGTTTAAAAATAGGGCAAAATGCAGTCTAAAAACGGGGCCGTAATGCAGTCTAAAAATTGACAGTAGAGTAGTCAACAGTAATGTAGATTTGGATCAATAATTCAGTGCTGAAATTTGGTGCAGTTTAGTAGTAAACTGTGCAGAATTGTGTTAAGTATGCAGAATGGAAATAAAAGAAGTGAAAAATGTACAATCTAGTGTTTAATGTATAAATGGGATTGTATGTAGTAGTTAATGTAATTTTAAAATGCAGTAGGATTAGTTCACAAGCAGAATGTTGTGATAATAAAAACAAATGGGCAGTTTTGAGTAAATTGTAAAGCATATGGACTGCTTTAGCTCGATAGAAATTATATTAGGAGCTGTTTGATGAATATGAAAATGTATGCCATTGTAAGGCTGCCCTGTAATGTGAATGTGTATATTTAGTGGGTTGTTTGTATAATTTTAAGATATTAAAGAACTGTGTTGGTTCCATGGAGGACATACTGGATTGTTAAAATTATATAGGTTATTATATACATAAAATTAGGTACTGTTTGGATTGTATGAAAGGAAGAGTGAACTGTTTTACACTAAAATAATTATGTACATATGTTCAAATGGATAACCTTGAATAGGCATAAAAGTACATAGTTGGTAAGCTTGTGTTTGTGTATGATTATTCCTTGAAACGATTTGAATGGATTAAATGGGTATTAATATTTTGTTATTTGTTTGAGGTACTTATCGTAATAAGGATGAATGAGAGATAATGGTTAATGAAAGCTAGAAGAAATTGTGGATTCGAGTATCCCGTAATACCGGGATAAGAGGTGAGTGTAGTTACATGAGTCTCGGGTAACACAGAGTTATCCCGATGTTTAATTTGTTACTGTTAAGTATTAAATGTATGTGGATGATTTGCATCATATATATTGTGTAAAAAGGCTCAAGTAGAGCTAATTGAGAATGAGTATTCATTCATAGCATGGCATTCATGTTTAGACCTTGTTGATGTTATATTCCTTGTGATTTAAATGCCTTGCTATACTCGGATGATTGATTATGTGTAACACCCTAAACTTGGCCTAGGAAGATTACCACTATCTAAACTATTGATTAATTGAATGATGTGGTAATCAAATTAATCAAATTAAAGAAGAATGAACATTAGCCATCTTTAAGATCAAATAAGTGAAATTAGAACCAAATTGAATTGAAATTAAAACTAGAAGGCTTAAATGGAAGAATGGAAATGTGAACATGCAAAGCTATAAAGATTGCATGTAAAAATTGAATTAAATTAAGGCCTAGACATGTGTTCTCATTTGATTAGAACATGTGCCTTGTGAAGGAGTGACTCACGGCAACATGGTGGTAAAGAATAACAAAAATTTTGTCATCTCCTTCAATCACCATGGCCGAATGTTGGGAGAGAAAGGGGAGAGAAAAAACTTCATAGATCATCTTCAATCCATGCTTCTTGATTTAACTTTGATCAAATTAACTTGGAGAAAGTATATGGCTTGATTCCTACATGTTATAGGATGCTTGAATCTTGAGATTTTGATGTTCTTGTTGCCTAAATTGATTAGGATGATTGTTATGTATGTTAGGATCATGTTAGCTTCTAGTAGTACTTGAGATTGTGAATGCTAGTAGCTAAATTGCTAATGAGAGTGCATATGGTTGAAAACAGTTTTGAATAGGGACTGTTTTACTAGTGAAAATGTGTAAATATGCTAACTGTATATAATGCCCTGTTTTGATCATGTTGGTAGGTGAATGGAGGCTTGAATAGAGTAAATAGGTTGCTGGAAAATGAATGCATAACATTTGATTAGTTAGAACTAGGTAATGGACTGCTCAAATGGTGAATTAGAAGTAGGTTGTTGATCAAATGGATTGAATTGAACATAGCAATAGAATGCCATGTTTTAAGCACATTGATAAGTGAACTAAAATGATCTAGACATGTAAGAACATGAAATTAAGTTGAATTACAATGTTAGAGTCTTCTTTAGATGAGTTATGAAGCTAGAAACTCAACCTAGTGTAATCTGCCCAAAATACTCTGTTCTGGGCAATAACTTTAAAAAATTGAATAAATGGAATTTAAGGCTGGAATTTTTATGGACAACACCTTGACATGTCTAAATTCATTAGGAGAAAAGAGAACTGAATTCTGGATTGTAGAATGAATTGTAGAGAAGAAACACTAGGGATAGTGCAAACTATCCAGTGTTGTAAATTACCCTGTCTTTAAGTTAAAAACTGTATTAATTGGCAAAGAACTAAAATGCAAGGCCTATATAGTTATAAATACAATTATGTTAACTTTCCAATGGTGTAAAATGGAATGAAAGTTATGCATGATTAAGCGAGTAAAGTGCAAGCTCCTGGCAGCAGCAGTACAGGCAATTCTGGACAGTTTTATAAATTGTTTTGTAAACAGTTTTAGGACAGTGATTACTACCCAGTTTTACATGAATTAAAGTATAGACAAGTGTAGTTATGTATAGTAAAGAATATATATGAACATGCTGCCAGATTTGTATATGTTGTGTACTTGTAACATTGCCTTGATTGAATGATTATGTGAACTTGTTTTAACATGTATATACTTGTATAATGTGTTAGAACCAGGAGTGAACTTGGTGGATGAGGAAAGGGTGGAACATCCTAAAGCTAAGAATAAAGGGGTGTGGATCTAAGACTAGATAAGCTTGAAGTATTGTGAGTGTAGTTTACTTGAGAGTTAGGGCTAGGTCCTAACTAAAACAAGCATGTCTAAATTCTTCAATTGTTAATTGACTTAATATGATCTTGATCTATAAGGGAAGAATGATTAAAGTAATGCATGAAACTTGATCACATCCTTGAATTCATGTTTGATTCGATTGCTAAGCATGTTTAAGTGGTAACATTGGTGCTTGTATGTGTTATGTGGCATGTGATCGAATCCTTAAAGAACTTGCTCAAAATGTTATATCAACTTGATGAAATGAACACATGAGAATTACATGATATGTGAGCTATGGCTCAATTGGCTTAAGGGTCTAGTATGAAATGAACTTGCTGACATGATCTTGAACTTGAAATACTTGTATAAATGGCTTAAATCGAACAATCTTGGTAGCTAGTTGGACTACGTAGAAGGGCATGCCTTAGAGTCAAGAGCTCATTGTGTCAGGGTGGACTACAGTCCAGGGCTAAGGCCCCTATTTGGCGACTGACAGAGGGTACGTATGTGGTCTTTGGCGATAGTAGGAGGGTTGACCAGCACTACGGTGCATCTTGTGGTGACAGTTGGTTGGAGACTCGATTACCTATACAAACTAAGTACCAAGGGGGCTGTTTAATTGATAACAAATGAAATAACAATACTATAACATATTTTACTTGTCTTGAAAGTTATATAATGAGTGTTACTTGGCATGAAAGCCTTGAATTGTATGTTACTTGACATGAAAGCCTTGAATTGTATGTTACTTGACATGAAAGCCATGAATTTTATGTTACTTGTCATGTAAGCATGATTTACTTGATTCTTGATATGAAAGCATGAATTATGATTCATTGTCTCTTGTTCCTTAGCTAGGATCCTTCTAATGCTTGAAATCCTTAGCTAGAATCATTCTTGTTTAATTTACACTTAACTTGATAACACAAATGGTTAGAACTAGTTACTACCTCACTAAGTACATATTTTGTACTTATCACTCTTGTTTTCATTCTTCCCAACCAATAGGATAAAGGATTCGATCGTTGCTTGATTCTAAAGCATGTTTCCTTGAGCTCGAAGTAACACACAAGCAAAGTTAAAGTATGGTTTCATACTTGTTTTGTATATCTCCTAGATTGGTGGCACTAGAATGTATATAGTTTATTTTGATCATGCATTTTGGAAGTTGAGTACTTGTATATATTGTCCTTGTATGGGCCTACTATGTTATGAACTTGGTTGATAATGTGAAACATGTTTTGAACTTAAATTACATGTAATGGAATAGTATTTGCTGCGCATATAAGAATATACAAATGATATGATCAAGTGTTTGATCTAGTTTATATGTACCATTCAATGTCTTGGAATTATATGGTCACTTGTGTGTGAACATACCTTGTTGTATGTATTTTGTGTGTTTGTATAGTGAATTACCAAATGGATAGGCTTAGTGTATGGCTTGAATGGAAACAAGTTACATGAAATTGAATGTTCAAAGAATCATGTTAGTAATTTAGGTATGATATGTTACATGTATACATCTAGGAGCAATGAAATGAAAGGAAGCATGTTTGTACCCTTAGGTCATTCGAATGAGGCATGATATCATGGAATGAATATGCAAAGTGAATCATGAAAGTAGTAACCTATAATGTAAGCATGAAAGCAAACTTTTTAGTGGCCTATTCAAATGCCCTTTAATAACTTGAAATCAAAATGTGAGATTGCTTGCTTGTTAAGTTAAGTATGCTTGGTTGCTTTTTAGTTAAGTAACTCAACTAATAGGGGTGAGTTAATCTATTCTTGCCTTGTTCTTGTTCTTGCTTGCTTGTAATGCCTTGTTCTTGCCTGGTAACGCTCCTAAGCCAGTTTGCGACTAATCCGGGGTAGGGGTTGTTACATTATGGAATGTCTTTGATATTGAAATAAATTGTGCACTGGTTATAAGCCTGGAATAATTTACTAACCAATGACAATAAGACTTCCAATGAAAGATTGACTAGTTAACTCTAAGGAGTTAAGAAGTGAGAAAGCTTGAATAAGTTATAAGTTATAAGTTATCGAAGAAAGAAAAGAAATAAGGTTACTTGTAACCTAAGAAATCTCTATTAGCTTTAAAAGTAAAGCTACTTGTACAACAAGCAACTTCCTGAATATCAAAACTAAGATAAAACACGTAAGTTGCCTTTTAAATGGAAGTCCTCAGACCTAATGGTTGATGCCTGTTATGTTTGGACTACGGCCCCTTGTTATTAAGATCAAATGATCTTTTAGTACCTTTGGTACTCTTGTTCAAAGTAGTGCTCAGGAGACACCCCATTGATCTGTTTCGATGGCACTAATTACCATCGCTTGTTGATATAATTCGATATTAGCTATTGCTATGTGCTCTGAGCTAAGTATCGCTTAAACTAATGTTACTCATCACTAATAGTGATCCAAGGAAAACCTGTAAAAGATATGAACTGTTTATATTAAGCCAAGAATTAATAGAATTGTGATCAAGCACTTTGTGTGACATCTTATGGAGAGCCCGGTAATGGATAGTTCATGGTGAGCCTTGTGATTGATAGCTCTTAGTGAGCAATTAAATGTTACAAGCTAGAATAATTCAAATAATCCTAAAGGACTGATATCATTAAAGGATCATCAATGAACAAGATATGTGAATACTAACTTAACTGGCAAGAAAGTTCAGGGTGACCATAGTTTTGAATTGGGTGATTTCCTTATGAGCATTGTTATTTATTGTATATTACTTGTTATTGCTACCTCACTTAGGCTAAATTAGCCTAATGCATTCACTCATATGCATAGCAGGTTGGGTAAAGCTTACCTGTACAATTGTAATCAAGAGTCGGGTAGTGTTTGGAACTCCTCTGTATAGTTTACTCCTAGAATGGTGGTATAATACTTGGAAGATGTTTATGTGAAGTGTATTTTATTCTGTTTATTATGACTAACGGTAGTTTTGTAATCAATATTGTTCCTTCTTGATTAAATGGTTGTTTAATGTTAAAAAGACAGAGAAGATATACATGAATGATATCTTGGGTACTAATAAAATGTATGTATGTTTTGTGACACCTGAATCTTGGCTTAAGTTTGATATATGTGTCTTTAAAATATAATTGAATGATTTTCTAAAGGGGACCTCCTTTAGGCATGTCTTAAAGATTCGAATATAGATTGGGTTAAGTTTTATGGGGTTCAAATAAATCCTTAACTTTCTAAATATGGTAGAATGTGATCACCATGTTGTTTGCGGTATAAGCTATGCAAGGAGGTTAATTGTATAAAATCTAGACTAGTGATAATTGATACTATAACTAAGGATCAAGACTTGGGATATTATAAGTGAATAATACGATGGCATAGGGTATGACATAATTAGAATTGAGTTGATTAAATGACTGGTGTTGTTATTAAATATGAATTGGTTAGTTATGAAATGAGGTGGACATCAAGTTTAAGTTCTGAATGAATGAAGTTTATAGATTATGAATCTAAGTATGTTTTAAATAGATTGGATCGTTTATGTTATGAAAATTGATATTGAGAGCTTGGTCATGTTAAATGATTTAAGGTCTAGAGCATGTTGTGGGAAGAAATAATTCTTTGATACTTGGAGGTATTCCTGGCATGTATAAATTCAATATACCCCTGTTTGTTTGTAGGTGTCTAAATCACCAATTGATTCGAACGGTTAGTGAAATGTATATGGTTATATTGTGCAAGATGCTTGAATAGATGATCAGACATGGCTAATCGACTCGTTGTTTAATAGTTAATTAATGTGGAGTTAAAGGGTTAATGTTGAGCATAGATGACCAATATGGACATAGCATGCATAGATCAAAATGGAAAATATATAACACTAGAGAGTTAGATTATATTGAGTGCAAAGTAATGAAAGATTAACATTGTTATAGTTGGTTCCTTATGATTCTTGATCAAGGGTAGTAATTAAACAAACGGTTTTGTTGGTGCTTAAGTTATTCCAGTGCTGTCCTTTCTTTTTGGTCTTTTGACTATGTGTAATATCCCAAATTTTGGCTAGTGACCAAAATGTAAATTTAAGAAGTTTTGGGGTTAAAGTATAAACTTTAGAAAAGTTTGGGGTCTAAAGTGTACATTTCCCCAATAAGTAATTTTATTCAGTATAAGAGTGAATCGGATCGAAATAAGTACCTTGATATCAGTTTTAAGAATTAAGATGCTGTAGAAGGTATTAAATTTAGATCGAATAAAATTGTTAAGCGTGCTCAAGCCAGAGAATTACAAGGATGGGTGACCTTCGGGAAGGTTTCATAAAAGTGTGTCTGATCGATATTTTGGAATCAGTAATAGTAAAGAATATTCAAATGGATTTACGATAAAGGATTTCAAGGAGAAATTTTATTTTATGAGAGTTTTCGATAATTATCGGAGTAATAGACTAAGCTAGAAAAATTCAGTCTAAGTCCCTGGAAAGGAAATTTTTATGAGATGATAGTGTTTATTTCTCAAATATAGAAATATGGAATTTTTGGAATAAATCTGATGGCTCGGTAAAGGTAAAATCGCAGTAGGAGTATTTAATGAATATCGGGAAATTAGATCGAATCGAAATTTTAATTTCAGAGATTGTTCCATAAGCCATGGAAAATCATAAAATGATATTTATGGAATTGAGAAAATATGAGATTTTTGGATTAGATTCGATAGTTCGATCAATGGAAGATCGTATTAGGTGATTATCGGGTAATTGGATTGAATACAAATTTTATGATGTTCTTTGGAAGTGGCCGGTTGTGAAGGAACCAAATTAGTTCAAATTTAATGGAGTGGCAATTTTAAAGAAGACTTGTAAATATGAGCTTAGTTGGAAGGCAAATTAGTACATTTGATTAAAATGAATTTAATATTCCATTTTAATATGGACAAGTCGTCAAATTTGATAAAATTAAGATATTATTAAGATAAAAATTGAACAAAAATTTGTTCATTTTATCCAACATTGCCGTGAGTTAGAGAAAAAGGAGAGAAAGAAGAAAACTCAATTTTTCAAGCCTGATTTGGAAGGATTAAGTTAGAACCAAGGTATATTCTTTTAGAATAAATTGTTCTATGCTCGATTCTTTACATTTTGGAAGTAATATTGCATGGTAACATGAAGAATAACTCATGTTCTTGAAGAGAGAGAAGTTGGAATTTCATGAAACATGTTAGGGTTAAGGATGGATTTCTGTAAATTTGATGTTGTAGACATGAAAACAAGCTTGACTTGGAATTTATTTTATGTTCAAGACCGTAAACCCTAACCCTAAGTTTTGGGAATTTGGTTAGGGAATTGAATTAAGGATGAAAATGAATGAATGGTGAAGTTATAAGTCTTTTTTTGATGTTATAATGATTAAATTCTCTTTGTTATTCCAAGTGATCAATTCGGTTAGAATTGAAAATATAAGGGAATTATTGTGAAATTTATTCTAGCATTAGAATTGATGAGATTATGATCAAATTTGATTATTTTGGTATTTTAGTACCAAAATGAACATATTTGGAAAGTGAGGGACTGTTTTGGATTGATAAAGAAAAAGAGGAAAAGAAGAGAAGTTAAGTTAGTATAAATTAAAAGTTATTATGGAAGGCTGTGTAGAATATTGAATTCTGGCTGTGACTTCGAAAAATCACTATAAATTCTCAAAAAATGGTTAGATGATGAATTTTATACCGTTGTAAAGATGTGTCCGTCTAGTTTCGTTTCCAACAAACAGAAACTGATTTCGAGTTCCGAGTTAAAGATATGAATTTTTAATCGAATGATGGTCAAAAAATTTACAGAGCAGTTTTCTGTCTGGACAGTCTGTGACGGGAGTTTGGGGAATTTTCATAATTGTTTTAGATTTTATTAATTTATGTGGCTTATACCGTTAGAACCGGTATCGAATCTAGTTTCTCCAGTATAAAGGAAATTAAGATCCGATATGTATTCTTCCCGGTACAAGTGAATCTTTGAAGGTAGCGCAAGCAGTCCGAAAATGGAATTTGAAACATTGTGTTTAAATGTTAGTTAGTAAGCACGGAAGAATTATTGGAAGTTTAAATTGGTCACTTGGGACCATAATGAGTTTTTGAACAATACAAGGAAGAAAGGAAAAATATTTGGAGATTTTATATTCGAATGATTATAATAGACAGCATGGTTAAAGTATTGTTAGATTTGAATCTAACAATTATCTTATCTTATTCATGTGATTAATGAAGTCAAGTCCGAATCAAGAAAGGTTCGAGGTTCTATAAAGGAAAGGAATCGAGTAGAATTTAGTGAGGCAAGCTAATAAATGGCCCAGGTGAGTGCATATATGTTTTTAGCATGGTACTTTATTTTAATGATTTACAAATTATGGTAGTATATCATGAATATTATAAAGCATATTGGGGTATGAACTGCTCTAATATAAAATGTTTTAAGTGATGTATGTATGATATTGTGTTACTTTCCTTTAATTGTAGGAATTGTTTTTAAGGTTGCCCTTGGTAATGTAATATTAAGTTAGAAAATATTGATGTATACTCTTAGAGACTTACATCTTCTGACACAATTATGTGTACGAGTAATTGACAATGCAATAAGTTATGATGAGTTGTCTTATGGACATGTTAAAATATATTATTCGATTATGGATTAGGTGATTTAAAGGCATCACCAGTCATATAAGTTGGTTAGTTGGTTTAAAGGCACCATCAACCGTATAAGTTGGTTAGTTGGTTTAAAGGCACCATCAACCTTATAAGTTGGTTAGTTGGTTTAATGGCGCCTCAATCATATAAGTTGGATAGTTGGTTTAAAGGTACCATCAACCATATAAGGCATTCTACGAGTTAATGACACTTGAAGAGTATTATAATGTTATTGACACTTCAATGTGTAACATAAAGTTATCGGCACTTTAAAGTGTCATATATGTTATAGGCACTTTATTGTGTCTGCAAGCAATAAAGAATGGTACTTTTAAAGTACTTAATTTTTACCTTGGGCTATATTCTAGTATTACGAAGTATGCATTTTTATATTTATAAATATCAGGTTTTTGGAAAGTATCATGCATTAGACCGTGTATTATATGTTCTCATCTTATGCCTCTCTAAGTTTCATGCTTAGCGTGTGTTTGATTCACACGTAGGTTAAGGTGGAGTATTTGAAGAGGAGTCGAGCTTGCTGGTCAAGCTTCAATCTACAAAACATCAGTAAGATATTCTATCTTGTGATAATTTCTAGTGGGCGTGTAATTATTTATCTGCTAGTAGAATATGATGCATGAAATTAAACTAAACGATGGAGAATTAATCAGTTTTGATGATGAAACGCATATGGACAAAACAAGATAAGGCATTAGTAATGTGACATCTCTGACCCGTATTCAGTACGGAAAAGGGGTGTTACATTTATTGGTTTTATTGATATCAGAGAAAAGGTTTAGCCGGTTCTGGATGTTAAACCAAGTTTGATATGGAGTTTTCAGTAAATTCATGCCCCTAGGATATCATATTACTGATGTGCTGATTGTATAACTTGATGCTGCTCCTCATTAGTATAGGATGGAATGAGATTAGAATAAGGAAAGTAAAACAATGATGGATTTCGTCAATTGACGAATCTTGGAGGTCAAGAAATGACCCATAACGGATATGATACAGTGAAATAAGCATGGAAGTTAGGTCCTGCTAAGGATTGAAGTTATGATGAAAATAACTCAGTAGTATCTCATTATAAGATGTTTGTACTGTCAGTACATATAAGGGGAGAATTGGAAAGTCAAGTAGTATACCACTGAGATGGTTAGAAAATAAGCTAAAAAAGAATTGTTCTGTTAAGAGATTATATTTGAAGCTCTGAAGGGGAACACAAGATTAAATAAGTCAATGGAAATTGAAAGAAATTGAGGGAGTAACATCTGCAAATGTTTGAAACTGGTACATGATGAAAATTCGAGGACAAATTTTCTTAAAGGGGGAGAATTATAATATCTCAAATTTTGGCTAGTTACCAAAATGTAAATTTAGGAAGTATTGGGGTTAAAGTATAAACTTTGGAAAAGTTTGGGGACTAAAGTGTAAATTTCCCCAATAAGTAATTTTATTCAGTATAAGAGTGAATCGGATCGAAATAAGTACCTTGATATCGGTTTTAAGAATTAAGATGCAGTAGAAGGTATCAAATTTGGATCGAATGAAATTGTTAAGCGTGCTCAAGCCAGAGAATTAAAAGGATGGGTGACCTTCGGGAAGGTTTCATAAAAGTGTGTATGATCGATATTTTGGACTCAATAATAGTAAAGAATATTCGAATGGATTTGTGATAAAAGATTTCAAGGAGAAATTTTATTTTATGAGGGTTTTCGATAATTATCGGAATAATAGACTGAGCTAGAAAAATTCAGTCTAAGTCTTTGGGAAAGGAAGTTTTTATGAGATGATAGTGTTTATTTCTCAAATATAGAAATATGGAATTTTTGGAATAAATCTGATAGCTCGATAAAGGTAAAATCGCAGTATGAGTATTTAATGAATATCGGGAAAAAAGATTGAATCGAAATTTCAATTTCAGAGACTATTCCATAAGCCATGGAAAATCATAAAATGATATTTATGGAATTGAGAAAATATGAGATTTTCGGATTAGATTCGATAGTTCAATCACTGGAAGATCGTATTAGATGATTATCGGATAATTGGATCGAATACAAATTTTATGATTTTCTTTGGAAGTGGCCGGTTGTGAAGGAACCAAATCGGTTCAAATTTAATGGAGTGGCAATTTTAAAGAAGACTTGTAAAAATGAGCATACTTTGAGGGCAAATTAGTACATTTGATTAAAATGAATTTAATATTCATTTTAATATGGATAAGTGGTCAAATTAGATAAAATTAAGATATTATTAAGATAAAAATTGAACAAAAATTTGTTCATTTTATCCAACATTACTGTGAGTTAGAGAAAAAGGAGAGAAAGAAGAAAACTCAATTTTTTAGGCTTGATTTGGAAGGATTAAGTTAGAATCAAGATATGTTCTTTTAGAATAAATTGTTCTATGCTCGATTCTTTACATTTTGGTAGTAATATTGCATGGTAACATGAAGAATAACTCATGTTCTTGAAGAGAGAGAAGTTGGAATTTCATTAAACATGTTAGGGTTAAGGATGGATTTCTGTAAATTTGATGTTGTAGACATGAAAACAAGCTTGACTTGACATTTATTTTATGTTCAAGAGCATAAACCCTAACCCTAAGTTTTGGGAATTTGGTTAGGGAATTGAATTAAGGATGAAAATGAATGAATGGTGAAGTTATAAGTCTTCTTCTGATGTTATAATGATTAAATTCTCTTTGTTATTCCAAGTGATCAATTCGGTTAGAATTGAAAATATAAGGGAATTATTGTGAAATTTATTCTAGCATTAGAATTGATGAGATTATGATCAAATTTGATTATTTTAGTATTTTTAGTACCGAAATGAACATAAATCACCATAAATTCTACAAAAATGGTAAGATGACTTTTATACCGTTGTAAAGATGTGTTCGTCTAGTTTCGTTTCCCACAAACAAAAACTGATTTCGAGTTCCGAGTTAAAAGATATGAATTTGTAATCGAATGAAGGTCAAAAAATTTACAGAGCAGTTTTCTGCCTGGGCAGTCTGTGACGGGAGTTTGGGGAATTTTCATAATTTTTTTAGATTTTATGATTTTATGTGAATTATACCGTTATCGAATATAGTTTCTCCAGTATAAAGGAAATTAAGATCTGATATGTATTCGGCCCGGTATAGGTGAATCTTTGAAGGTAGCGCAAGCAGTCCGAAAATGGAATTTGAAACATTTTGTGTTTAAATGTTAGTTAGTAAGCACGGAAGAATTATTGGAAGTTTAAATTGGTCACTAGGGACCATATTGAGTTTTTGAACAATACAAGGAAGAAAGGAAAATATTTGGAGATTTTATATTCGAATGATTATATTAGATAGCATTGTTAAAGTATTGTTAGATTTGAATCTAACAAGTATCTTATCTTATTCATGTGATTAATGAAGTTAAGTCTGAATCAAGGAAGGTTCGAGGTTCTATAAAGGAAAGGAATCGAGTAGAATTTAGTGAGGCAAGCTAATAAATGGCCTGGGTAAGTGCATATATGTTTTTAGCATGGTACTTTATTTTAATGATTTACATATTATGGTAGTATACCATGAATATTATAAAGCATTGTTAAAGTATGCATTTTTATATTTATAAATATCAGGTTTTTGGAAAGTATCATGCATTAGACCGTGTATTATATGTTCTCATCTTATGCCTCACTAAGTTTCATGCTTAGCGTGTGTTTGATTCACACGTAGGTTAAGGTGGAGTATTTGAAGAGGAGTCGAGCTTGCTGGTCAAGCTTCAATCTACAAAACATCAGTAAGATATTCTAGCTTGTGATAATTTCTAGTGGGCGTGTAATTATTTATCTGCTAGTAGAGTATGATGCATGAAATTAAACTAAACGATAGTGAATTAAACAGTTTTGATGATGAAACGTATATGGACAAAACATGATAAGGCATTAGTAATGTGACATCTCTGACTCGTATTCAGTATGGAAAATGGGTGTTATATTTATTGGTTTTATTGGTATCAGAGCAAAGGTTTAGCCGGTTCTGGATTTTAAACCAAGTTTGATATGGAGTTTTCAGTAAATACATACCCCTAGGATATCATATTACTAATATGCTGATTGTATAACCTGATGCTGCTCCTCATTAGTATAGGATGGAATGAGACTAAAAATGGAAAGTAAAACAGTGGTGGATTTCATCAATTGACGAATCTTGGAGGTCAAGAAATGACCTATAACAGATATGATACAGTAAAATAAGCATGGAAGTTAGCTCCTACTAAGGATTGAAGTTATGATGAAAATAACTCAATAGTATCTCATTATAAGATGTTTGTACTGTCAGTACATATAAGGGGAGAATTGGAAAGTCAAGTAGTGATACTACTAAGATGGTTAGAAAATAAGCTAAGAAAGAATTGATCTGTTAAGAGATTATATTTGAAGCTCTCAGGAGGAATCACAAGATTAAATAAGTCACTAGGAAATTGAAAGAAATTGAGGGAGTAATATCTGCAAATGTTTGAAACTGGTACATGTTGAAAATCTGAGGACGAATTTTCTTAAAGGGGGAAGAATTGTAATATCTCAAATTTTGGCTAGTGACCAAAATGTAAATTTAGGAAGTTTTGGGGTTAAAGTACAAACTTTGGAAAAGTTTGGGGACTAAAGTGTAAATTTCCCCAATAAGTAATTTTATTCAGTATAAGAGTGAATCAGATCGAAATAAGTACCTTGATATCGGTTTTAAGAATTAAGATGCAGTAGAAGGTATCAAATTTGGATCGAATGAAAATATTAAGTGTGCTGAAGCCAGAGAATTACAAGGATGAGTGACCTTCGGGAAGGTTTCATAAAAGTGTGTATGATCGATATTTTGGAATCAATAATAGTAAAGAATATTCGAATGGATTTACGATAAAGGATTTCAAGGAGATATTTTATTCTATGAGGGTTTTCGATAATTATCAGAATAATAGATTGAGCTAGAAAAATTCAGTCTAAGTCATTGGGAAAGGAAGTTTTTATGAGATGATAGTTTTTATTTCTCAAATATAGAAATATGGAATTTTTGGAATAAATCTGATAGCTCGTTAAAGGTAAAATCGCAGTAGGAGTATTTAATAAATATCAAGAAATTAGATCGAATCGAAATTTCAATTTCAGAGATTATTCCAAAAGCCATGGAAAATCATAAAATGATATTTATGGAATTGAGAAAATATGAGATTTTTGGATTAGATTCGATAGTTCGATCAATGAAAGATCGTATTTGGTGATTATCGGATAATTGGATCGAATACAAATTTTATAATTTTCTTTGGAAGTGGCCGATTGTGAAGGAACCAAATTGGTTCAAATTTAATGGAGTGGCAATTTTAAAGAAGACTTGTAAATATGAGCTTAGTTGGAGGGCAAATTAGTACATTTGATTAAAATGAATTTAATATTCCATTTTAATATGGACAAGTGGTCAAATTTGATAAAATTAAGATATTATTAAGATAAAAATTGAACAAAAATTTTTTCATTTTATCCAACATTACCGTGAGTTAGAGAAAAAGGAGAGAAAGAAGAAAAATCAATTTTTCAAGCTTGATTTGGAAGGATTAAGTTGGAATCAAGGAATGTTCTTTTAGAATAAATTGTTCTATGCGCGATTCTTTACATTTTGGTAGTAATATTGCATGGTAACATGAAGAATGACTCATGTTCTTGAAGAGAGAGAAGTTGGAATTTCATGAAACATGTTAGGGTTAAGGATGGATTTCTGTAAATTTGATGTTGTAGACATGAAAACAAGCTTGACTTGGAATTTATTTTATGTTCAAGAGCATAAACCCTAACCCTAAGTTTTAGGAATTTGGTTAGGGAATTGAATTAAGTATGAAAATGAATGAGTGGTGAAGTTATAAGTCTTGTTTTGATGTTATAACGATTTAATTCTCTTTGTTATTCCAAGTGATCCATTCGGTTAGAATTGAAAATATAAGGGAATTATTGTGAAATTTATTCTAGCATTAGAATTGATGAGATTATGATCAAATTTGAATATTTTGGTATTTTAGTACCAAAATGAACATATTTGGAATGCGAGGGACTGTTTTGGATTGATAAAGAAAAAGAGGAAAAGAAGAGAAGGTAAGTTAGTATAAATTAGAAGTTATTATGGAAGGCTGTGTAGAAGATTGAATTCTGCCAGTGACTTCGAAAAATCACCATAAATTCTACAAAAATGGTTAGATGATGAATTTTATACCATTGTAAAGATGTGTTCGTCTAGTTTAGTTTCCAATAAACGGAAACTGATTTCGAGTTCCGAGTTAAAAGATATGAATTTATAATGGAATGAAGGTAAAAAAATTTACAGAGCAGTATTCTGCCTGGATAGTCTGTGACGAGAGTTTCAGGAATTTTCATATTTTTTTAGATTTTATTAATTTATGTGGATTATACTGTTAGAACCGATATCGAATCTAGTTTCTCCAGTATAAAGGAAATTAAGATCCGATATGTATTCGGCCCGGTATAGGTGAATCTTTGAAGGTAGCGCAAGCAGTCCGAAAATGGAATTTGAAACATTTTGTGTTTAAATGTTAGTTAGTAAGCACAGAAGAAATATTGGAAGTTTAAATTGGTCACTAGGGACCATAATGAGTTTTTGAACAATACAAGTAAGAAAGGAAAAATATTTGGACATTTTATATTCGAATGATTATATTAGACACCATGGCTAAAGTATTGTTAGATTTGAATCTAACAGGTATCTTATCTTATTCATGTGATTAATGAAGTCAAGTCCGAATTAAGCAAGGTTCGAGGTTCTATAAAGGAAAGAAATCGAGTAGAATTTAATGAGGCAAGCTAATAAATGGCCTAGGTGAGTGCATATATGTTTCTAGCATGGTACTTTATTTTAATGATTTACAGATTATGGTAGTATACCATGAATATTATAAAGCATATTGGGGTATGAACTGCTCTAATATAAAATGTTTTAAGTGATGTATGTATGGATATTGTGTTACTTGCCTTTAATTGCATGAATTATTTTTAAGGTTGCCCTTGGTAATGTAATATTAAGTTAGACAATATTGAGGTATACTCTTAGAGACTTACAGCTTCTAACACAATTATGTCTATCAGTTATTGACAATGCAATGAGTTATGATGAGTTGTCTTATGGACATGTTAAAATATATTATTCGATTATGGATTAGGTGATTTAAAGGCATCACCAGTCATATAAGTTGGTTAGTTGGTTTAAAGGCACCATCAATCGTATAAGTTGGTTAGTTGGTTTAAAGGCACCATCAACCTTATAAGTTGGTTAGTTGGTTTAAAGGCACCATCAATCGTATAAGTTGGTTAGTTAGTTTAAAGGTACCATCAAGCATATAAGGTATTCTACGAGTTAATGACACTTGAAGAGTATTATAAGGTTATTGACACTTCAATGTGTAACATAAAGTTATCGGCACTTTAAAGTGCCATATATGTTATAGGCACTTTATTGTGTCTGCAAGCAATAAAGAATGGTACTTTTAAAGTACTTAATTTTTACTTTGGGCTATATTCTGGTATTACGAAGTATGCATTTTTTTTATAAATATCAGGTTTTGGAAAGTATCATGCATTAGACCGTGTACTATATGTTCTCATCTTATGCCTCACTAAGTTTCATGCTTAGCGTGTGTTTGATTCACGCGTAGGTTAAGGTGGAGTATTTGAAGAGGATTCGAGCTTGATGATCAAGCTTCAATCTACAAAACATCAGTAAGATATTCTAGCTTATGATAATTTCTAGTAGGCGTGTAATTATTTATCTGCTAGTAGAGTATGATGCATGAAATTAAACTAAACAATAGAGAATTAATCAGTTTTGATGATGAAACGTATATGGACAAAACAAGATAAGGCATTAGTAATGTGACATCTCTGACTCGTATTCAGTATGGAAAAAGAGGTGTTATATTTATTGGTTTTATTGGTATCAGAGCAATGGTTTAGCCGGTTCTGGATTTTAAACCAAGTTTGATATGGAGTTTTCAGTAAATACATACCCCTAGGATATCATATTACAAATGTGCTCTCAGGAGGTTAGAAAATAAGCTAAGAAAGAATTGATCTGTTAAGAGATTATATTTGAAGCTCTCAGGAGGAATCACAAGATTAAATAAGTCACTAGGAAATTGAAAGAAATTGAGGGAGTAATATCTGCAAATGTTTGAAACTGGTACATGTTGAAAATCTGAGGACGAATTTTCTTAAAGGGGGAAGAATTGTAATATCTCAAATTTTGGCTAGTGACCAAAATGTAAATTTAGGAAGTTTTGGGGTTAAAGTACAAACTTTGGAAAAGTTTGGGGACTAAAGTGTAAATTTCCCCAATAAGTAATTTTATTCAGTATAAGAGTGAATCGGATCGAAATAAGTACCTTGATATCGGTTTTAAGAATTAAGATGCAGTAGAAGGTATCAAATTTGGATCGAATGAAATTGTTAAGCGTGCTCAAGCCAGAGAATTACAAGGATGGGTGATCTTCGGGAAGGTTTCATAAAAGTGTGTATGATCGATATTTTGGACTCAGTAAGAGTAAAGAATATTCGAATGGATTTACGATAAAGGATTTCAAGGAGAAATTTTATTTTATGAGGGTTTTTGATAATTATCGGAATAATAGACTGAGCTACAAAAAATTAGTCTAAGTCCTTGGGAAGGAAGTTTTTATGAGATGATAGTGTTTATTTCTCAAATATAGAAATATGGAATGTTTGGAATAAATTTGATAGCTCGGGAAATCATATGGAATCAAAATTTCAATTTCAGAGACTATTCCATAAACCATGAAAAATCATAAAATGATATTTACGGAATTGAGAAAATATGAGATTTTTGGATTAGATTCGATAGTTCGATCAATGGAAGATCGTATTTGGTGATTATTGGATAATTGGATCGAATACAAATTTTATAATTTTCTTTGGAAGTGGCCGGTTGTGAAGGAACCAAATTGGTTCAAGTTTAATGGAGTGGCAATTTTAAAGAAGACTTGTAAATATGAGCTTAGTTGGGGGGCAAATTAGTTCATTTGATTAAAATGAATTTAATATTCATTTTAATATGGACAAGTGGTCAAATTAGATAAAATTAAGATATTATTAAGATAAAAATTGAACAAAAATTTGTTCATTTTATCCAACATTGCTGTGAGTTAGAGAAAAAGGAGAGAAAGAAGAAAACTCAATTTTTCAAGCTTGATTTGGAAGGATTAAGTTAGAACCAAGGTATGTTCTTTTAGAATAAATTGTTCTGTGCTCGATTCTTTACATTTTGGAAGTAATATTGCATGGTAACATGAAGAATAACTCATGTTCTTGAAGAGAGAAAAGTTGGAATTTCATGAAACATGTTAGGGTTAAGGATGGATTTCTGTAAATTTGATGTTGTAGACATGAAAACAAGCTTGACTTGGAATTTATTTTATGTTCAAGAGCATAAACCCAAACCCTAAGTTTTGGGAATTTGGTTAGGGAATTGAATTAAGGATGAAAATGAATGAATGGTGAAGTTATAAGTCTTGTTTTGATGTTATAATGATTAAATTCTCTTTGTTACTCCAAGTGTTCAATTCGGTTAGAATTGAAAATATAAGGGAATTATTGTGAAATTTATTCCAGCATTAGAATTGATGAGATTATGATCAAATTTGATTATTTTGGTATTTTAGTACCAAAATGAACATATTTGGAATGTGAGGGACTATTTTGGATTGATAAAGAAAAAGAGGAAAAGAAGAGAAGTTAAGTTAGTATAAATTAGAAGTTATTATGGAAGGCTGTGTAGAAGATTGAATTCTGGCAAAGACTTTGAAAAATCACCATAAATTCTAAAAAAATGGTTAGATGATGAATTTTATACCGTTGTAAAGATGTGTTCGTCTAGTTTCGTTTCCAACTAACGGAAACCGATTTTGAGTTCCGAGTTAAAAGATATGAATTTGTAATCGAATGAAGGTCAAAAAATTTACAGAGCAGTTTTCTGCCTAGACAGTCTGTGACGGGAGTTTGGGGAATTTTCATAATTTTTGTAGATTTTATTAATTTATGTGGCTTATACCGTTAGAACGTTTATTGAATCTAGTTTCTCCGTTGTAAAGTAAATTAAGATCCGATATGTATTCTGCCCGGTATAAGTTAATCTTTGAAGGTAGCGCAAGAAGTCCGAAAATGGAATTTGAAACATTTTGTGTTTAAATATTAGTTAGTAAGCACGGAAGAATTATTGGAAGTTTAAATTGGTCACTAGGGACCATAATGAGTTTTTGAACAATACATGGAAGAAAGGAAAAATATTTGGAGATTTTATATTCGAATGATTATATTAGACAGCGTGGTTAAAATATTGTCAGATTTGAATCTAACAAGTATCTTATCTTATTCATGTGATTAATGAAGTCAAGTCCGAATCAAGGAAGGTTCGAGGTTCTATAAAGGAAAGGAATCGAGTAGAATTTAGTGAGGCAAGCTAATAAATGGCCCGGGTGAGTGTATATATGTTTTTAGCATGGTACTTTATTTTAATGATTTACAGATTATGGTAGTATACCATGAATATTATAAAGCATATTGGGGTATGAACTGCTCTAATATAAAATGTTTTAAGTGATGTATGTATGGATATTGTGTTACTTGCCTTTAATTGTAGGAATTGTTTTTAAGGTTGCCCTTGGTAATGTAATATTAAGTTAGACAATATTGAGGTATACTCTTAGAGACTTACAGCTTCTGACACAATTATGTCTACGAGTTATTGACAATGCAATAAGTTTTTATGAGATGATAGTGTTTATTTCGCAAATATAAAAACATGGAATTTTGGAATAAATCTGATAGTCCGGTAAAGGTAAAATCGCAGTAGGAGTATTTAATGAATATCGGGAAATCAGATCGAATCGAAATTTTAATTTCAGAGATTGTTCCGTAAGCCATGGAAAATCATAAAATGATATTTATGGAATTGAGAAAATATGAGATTTTTGGATTAGATTCAATAGTTCGATCAATGGAAGATCGTATTAGGTGATTATCGGATAATTGGATCAAATACAAATTTTATGATTTTCTTTGGAAGTGGCCGGTTGTGAAGGAACCAAATTGGTTCAAATTTAATGGAGTGGCAATTTTAAAGAAGATTTGTAAATAGGAGCTTAGTTGGAGGGCAAATTAGTACATTTGATTAAAATGAATTTAATATTCATTTTAATATGGACAAGTGGTCAAATTAGATAAAATTAAGATATTATTAAGATAAAATTGAACAAAAATTTGTTCATTTTATCCAACATTGCCATGAGTTAGAGAAAAAGGAGAGAAAGAAGAAAACTCAATTTTTCAAACTTGATTTGGAATGATTAAGTTAGAATCAAGGTATGTTCTTTTAGAATAAATTGTTCTATGCTCGATTCTTTACATTTTGGTAGTAATATTGCATGGTAACATGAAGAATAACTCATGTTGTTGAAGAGAAAGAAGTTGGAATTTCATGAAACATGTTAGTGTTAAGGTTGGATTTCTGTAAATTTGATGTTGTAGACATGAAAACAAGCTTGACTTGGAATTTATTTTATGTTCAAGATCATAAACCCTAACCCTAAGTTTTGGGAATTTGGTTAGGGAATTGAATTAAGGATGAAAATGAATGAATGGTGAAGTTATAAGTCTTGTTTTGATGTTATAATGATTAAATTCTCTTTTTTATTCCAAGTGATCAATTCAGTTAGAATTGAAAATATAAGGGAATTATTGTGAAATTTATTCTAGCATTAGTATTGATGAGATTATGATCAAATTTGATTATTTTGATATTTTAGTACCAAAATGAACATATTTGGAATGTGAGGGACTGTTTTGGATTGATAAAGAAAAAGAAGAAAAGAAGAGAAGTTAAGTTAGTATAAATTAGAAGTTATTATGGAAGGATGTGTAGAAGATTGAATTCTGGCAGTGTCTTCGAAATATCACCTTAAATTCTAAAAAATGGTTAGATGATGAATTTTATGCCGTTGTAAAGATGTGTCCGTCTAGTTTCGTTTCCAGCAAACGGAAACTGATTTCGAGTTCCGAGTTAAAAGATATGAATTTGTAATCAAATGAAGGTCAAAAAATTTACAGAGCAGTTTTCTGCCTGGACAGTCTGTGACAGGAGTTTGGGGAATTTTCATAATTTTTTTAGATTTTATTAATTTATGTGGATTATATCGTTAGAACCGTTATCAAATCTAGTTTCTCCAGTATAAAGGAAATTAAGATCCGATATGTATTCTGCCCGGTATAAGTGAATCTTTGAATGTAGTGCAAGCAGTCCAAAAATGGAATTTGAAACATTTTGTGTTTAAATGTTAGTTAGTAAGCACAGAAGAATTATTGGAAGGTTAAATTGGTAACTGGGGACCATAATGAGTTTTTGAACAATACATGGAAGAAAGGAAAAATATTTAGAGATTTTATATTCGAATGATTATATTAGACAGCATGGTTAAAGTATTGTTAGATTTGAATGTAACAAGTATCTTATCTTATTCATGTGATTAATGAAGTCAAGTTCGAATCAAGGAAGGTTCTATAAAGGAAAGGAATCGAGTAGAATTTAGTGAGGCAAGCTAATAAATGGCCCAGATGAGTGCATATATGTTTTTAGCATGGTACTTTATTTTAATGATTTAGAGATTATGGTAGTATACCATGAATATTATAAAGCATATTGGGGTATGAACTGCTCTAATATAAAATGTTTTAAGTGATGTATGTATGGATATTGTGTTACTTGCCTTTAATTGTAGGAATTGTTTTTAAGGTTGCCCTTGGTAATGTAATATTAAGTTAGACAATATTGAGGTATACTCGTAGAGACTTACAGCTTCTGACACAATTATGTCTACGAGTTATTGACAATGCAATAAGTTATGATGAGTTGTCTTATGGACATGTTAAAATATATTATTCGATTATGGATTAGGTGATTTAAAGTCATCACCAGTCATATAACTTGGTTAGTTGGTTTAAAGGCACCATCAACCATATAAGTTGGTTAGTTGGTTTAAAGGCACCATCAACCGTATAAGTTGGTTAGTTGGTTTAAAGGCACCATCAATCGTATAAGTTGGTTTAAAGGTACCATCAACCATATATGGCATTCTATGGGTTAATGACACTTGAAGAGTATTATAAGGTTATTGACACTTCAATGTGTAACATAAAGTTATCGGCACTTTAAAGTGTCATATATGTTATAGGCACTTTATTGTGTCTGCAAGCAATAAAGTGTAATTATTTATCTGCTAGTAGAGTATGATGCATGAAATTAAACTAAACGATAAAGAATTAATCAGTTTTGATGATGAAACATATATGGACAAAACAAGATAAGGCATTAGTAATGTGACATCTCTGACTCGTATTCAGTACGGAAAAGGGGTGTTACACTATGTTAGTTCTTGGCTATGTAATTAAAATAGAATATGATCAAATGGATCAAATGAGCTTCTAGTTTCCATTGATTGATGCTGGTTGTGCTATGTTCGTAATGATTTAATAATTCTGAGAATAGTAGAATCCAGTAAAGTTTATAAGTGTTAAGAAATCATATTGTTAACCTTATTATGGTCAATCAGAAATTTGAAATTTTCTGGTTCTCGTTTTCAGTTTTCTCTGCAGTAACATTCTTAACTCCAGTTTTCTCCTGAGCCGGGTTGAGGACGTTACATCTTTATTGAAATTCCCAAGTTCTTGACTCTTTATAAATGATTTCTATCGAGTTTTGATGGTTTAATTATGGAATTTGGCTAAATCAAGATTTATTTGATTAGTTTATATAATTTTTGAATTGGATCTGTTTTGTTGGGTTCTTGATTAATTTTATATGAGATTTTAATTTTTTATAATGTTAATGGATTGATTTTAACATTGGAATCCCGAAGCTTTATGAATCTCTAATTTTCTAGGTTGCTAGTTTTGTGTTTTTGAGGAGTTGTGGAGGTTTAATGTATGTTAGAGGTATAAAGTTAGTGTTAGGTTGTTTTTGGATGTCAATTGATGGATTGAAATGTTAGATTATGGTTGGGTTGTGTTTAGGTTGAGTTGAAAGGTGTTTTCGGTTGTTTCAAAAGGCATTTGAAGGTTGTTTGTGAGGCGAAGCTAAGGAGTGGTGTTGCTGGGATTATGAATGCATGATAATGCATTAATCCTCTGTTGTTATGTGAGTAAAATAGGGGAGAGTGATCATAAGGCTGTTGGTGAAGCATCGGAGGCTTCGAACGCTTGTTTTCGCATCAACGAATAAAGCTTTGCGTTGTCGAAGAGTGAGAATGTGGATTTCAGCTTTGAAATGGTTTGAAGGTGATATTGGGAGTTTAAACTTAGCTTTAAAAGTTGGTTTAAACTCAAAAGTAAGTATAAAGAGATTTCTCCCTCAGTCGTTCTTTTACGAAATGGTTTTTATGCACTTGTTTTAAATGACATGGTACCTACTATTAAATAATGTTTTAAAGTATGTTATATATTGTTTTTGATCATATAATAATGATGGATGCATTGGTAAATGATCAATGTAAGTATGTAGAAATACTTGTTTTAAAGCATGGTTTGTTGCTTTGGAAATGGTTTGGTTTAATGCATATAAAAACAGTGAGGTACATGGTTAATAATGAATTATATTGGCAAGTGATGTGGTTTAAAATGTTATCGGATATAGTTGGCCGGCTATAGGATTGATAGTGCTCTATAAATAAGTCGCCTTGGATTTTGAGGGGTTTATACGGTGTACCAAATACTCGATCCAAGTACCCTAACGGTTAAGGGTTATATGGTGCCGAAAACTCCCGTTAGTGGATTATGCGTTTAACTGATGATTAGGGTTGGTGTCCCCGGGTTGTGAATGTACCCATGAATTCCGTTTGAGATGGCATAAAGTGTTGAGAGGACACTTGTTGAATCCGTGTATCCGATGTAATATTTTGGAAAGTGGAATTTGGTTATAATCACTTGAAAGCAATATAATTGACGTATCATGTTGATGGATGTTTATGTATAGTGTTGGTTTATACATGTTTTCTCTTTAAGCTTCGCATATGGGATGTTATGCATGGGAAGGTTTAAATTGAGGGTTAGAAATGGGATTTGTTATTGGTCCATGATACATGTTGCATATGGTTTAGTATGCTGGTTTTTGAAAGGGTTAAGTGCATGATTTTCAAGGCATGATGTTTTATAAGTTGATTGAAATGGTGATTTCAATGTGGTTTTGGGGAAACGGTTTTGAAATGCATTGATGGTGTGTTGTTTGAGCACTCCTCACTAAGTCTTGTGTGCTTACGCACTTTTTTTCCATCAATGCAGAGAATTAAAGGTTGCGAGGCAGCGTGTGGGCAAGGGATTACCAAGGACTTCGAGTATCAAAAGTATGATTTCGAATTAAACTTGTAATAATAAAGGCTATGGGGTTTCATTGTTCTTTTGGGAGGGTTTATGCTAAACTCCTTGTTTGAGCATGTTTGTAATGTTGCTTTGGATTTTATTTGGCTTTTATGTTGGTTGTGACTTTGGTTTATGTTTTGAAAGTTGAAAGGTTTGGTTTCTAGGAAGCAAGCCTCTAGTTTACCCTTTGAACCATAATGCCATGATTCGATCTTAATTTTGTAATGTTTTGACTTGGATCGATCCTTGGTTTAGTTGTGTATAAGTTTGAGGCATTTTAGAATGTGTATGGATCCTTGAAAGCATGAAAAATCAATAAAAGTGGACATTGCAGGTCCAAGAGTATCGGTATAGGTGTCTTTGTACCAGTACGGGTAAGCTATTTTTGGGACTACGTTTGAATACACGGAAGCATGTTTCAATACGGGCAAGGGTATTTTGCAAGGCGTACCGATACACAAATAGTTGTATCGGTACGGTTTTGAGCTACTAGAATTTGGGATTTTGAGAAATGGCAAAGTGTACTGATACACTTGGTCGTGTATCGATATGGGCAACTATTATTTCAGTTAATGTGATGTTTGGAAGTTTCTGTTTCTTTTGTTTTGATCCTTGAATTTTATGTATGCATTTGAAGGAGTTTGGATGATTATTTAAGGCTGAAACTTGACATGTGGGCATGTAATCTGCAAGTATGCACATCATAGGTTAATAAGTTGCATCTCGATAAGATAAAAGGAAAAATGGACGTAATTCGAGTTAATCTTTACAGGTTTGTTTCGGCAAAACCCAATGTAGCTCACTCGGTTCGGTCTTGCGACCAGGCTAAGTCGAGGGGTTACATTAAAGTATGATAGTTTATCAAGCAAAAGATAGAAAAAGGTCAAGCGTCGTCGATGATCTTCCTTCGTGCTATCCAACTGTTGTTGTAGGTCTCCAACTCCTTCAGCTTCTCTCGATGTCGTTAGTCGTATGGAGAGTTCTCTAACTTCAACCCTGGTAGTTCTCCGAAAGCATTAAACTAGGATTGTTCTCTATAATCACGCTCTCTTTGAATTGGCATCCATGTCCCTTTTATATAGGCAGTGAAACTAGGGTTTAAGAACCCTAAAGTGCACAGCTTCATTAAAGAAGGCCATTGATTTCCCGCTATATTTAATGTTTCGTATCTAGGAGAAAGTCCACGTGGGTAAAAGTAGATTCATCTCCAACTTTTTATGTCTCGCCAACTCTAGCCATGAGATATGCTACTCAGCCGCTCCAGCATTCCTCTAGCATCTTGCACATGCACCACAAAACACCAACTTTCCCATAAAAAGCACCAAAATATATAGCATTTAAGCACATAAAGTGTAACTCCCTATCTACATGCAAACTGTATGTAATCTATCCTAAATGCAACTATATGAGCTTTAAAACACGCAAAAGACAAGTAAAAATGGTATACAAAATAGGTCATTTACACACTCGTCATGGGGTATGGATGTGATTGGGCAAATTCACCCTAAAGCATCAAACAGACATAGGTTCATCCTAGTGGCTATTGACTACTTCACCAAGTGGGTGGAAGCAGCCTCATATGCGAATGTCACTAGGTCAACGGTCTGTAAATACTTAAAAAATATATTATTTTTTGTTACGGCCTACCTGAAAGGATTATCACTGACAATGCCTCCAATATGAATAACAAAATGATAGCTAGGATTTGTGAGCATTTCAAGATTAAGCATCACAACTCAGTAACTTATCACCCGAAAATGAACTAGGCTATAGAGGCTGTTAATAAGAATATCAAGAAGATAGTCGCAAAGATGGTCGACACTTACAAGGACTGGCATAAAAAGTTACCATTTCCCTTATATGCCTACAGAACCTCCATACGAACTACTACTGGGGCAACACTGTTTTCATTAGTCTATGGGATGGAGATTGTGTTGCCAACCGAGGTTCAAATTCTGTCTCTTCGCATTTTGATGGAAGCGAAGATAGAAGAAGCAGAATGAATCCAAGTGAGATATGACCAGTTGAACTTAACCGAGGAAAAGAGGTTGAAAGCCATCTGCCATGATCAAAAGTATCAGAAGAGAATGATATGGGCTCTTAACAAGAAAGTTTGTCCGAGAGAATTTCGAGACGGTGATATAGTACTAAAGAAAATGCTGCCAAACTAGAAGGATTCCCAAGGAAAATGGACGCCTAACTGGGAGGGGCCTTATGTCGTAATGAAAGCCTTCTCCGGAGTAGCATTGATCTTGGTTGAAATAGACGTGGATGAACTCATAAATTTGATGAATTCAGATTCGGTCAAGAAATATAATGGCTAAAGAAAAAAGAAAAAGAAAGGGAAAATAAGAGAATAAACGAAGTGAAAACCCGAGAGGGCACTTTAAGAAAAAAAATGAAATTATCTAAAAGTAAAAACCTGCAAGGGCACTTTAGGTAAAAAATAAAATGGGGGCTCAGGATGAAAACACGCAAAGGGCAGCTTAGATATTTGTAATTCAGGGTTAGACGTGTAGCATATAATTCTCTTGGAAACCTGGCATTTTGGGAGGAATTTTACATCTTCACACATCGTTGTAGTTTTCAAAATCTTCTTGACAAAGGTTGCATTCAGGGTGATTTCTGGTGATTCGACTTGGAAGTTTTGGCCCTTGATATCTAGATACTTGTTTTTCTTTTCCTTCACTTTGTAATTTATTTCATGTCTACCACAATATCAATAAAGTTGTTTTAGAGACCTTTCTTTCTCATTTGCACCTCTCACCCATACAAGCATCTCATATTGAAATAGGAACCAGTGAGTTGACATCATTAAAAATAGACAAAAAGATTTTTGCGTATTACTCTGAAAATGGTTTAAAAACATAGGGACTATTATGCATTTCATTATTATGACTATAATCATTTACACGAGCATGAAATTTTGCCTCGTTTACGGGTCACGCTGCCAATTGAGGCAATCTACGTCGACCAAGGATCTAAGATCCACAACTTTGATAAGCTCAAGAGGAAGAGATTAAAACGCAAATATCAGTCAAAGACATTTAAGGTGGAGATTCCCCTACAAGCAATCCAAAAACTCACAAGAAGCCCTAAAGGCGTTTGATATTATTTTAATAGACATCTAAATGAGAATGGTAAAACATGTTATTTTGATAAACGTCTGGATCAAATGTGCAAAGATCATATGTTTTCTATGAATAAAAGAAGTATAAAGAATGAGAATGGAGAAACATACACAATGGAGATGGTTGCTCGTTTGGATTAAGTGAGCAAATGTGCAAAGACTAGATGAAACAAAAATAAGAATTTTTTAAAAAAACCATAAAACATAACATGCATTAATAAGTTAGGCATCCCCCAAAAGCATGCTCATCATAGTCATAGCATTAATTGAATTTTGAAAAGAGTACGGAAAACCATTTTCCAACTCAACATCATTTTCAAAAGAGGTGATAGGTGTAAAACACCCTATACCGCTTCAGGATCAAGACACCATGCATCATTTTCAAAAGGGGAAATAGGCGTAAGACACTCTATATTCCTTCAGGGGCAAGACACCCTACATCATTTTTAGAAGAGATGATAGGCGTAAGACACCCTATACCGCTTCAGGGGCAAGACACCCTGCTTCATTTCCAGCAGGAGCAGTAGATGAACGACACCCTGTCGCTTTGGTATTGTTTTTAACTAGAGTAGTGGGCGAACGACACTCTATCATTTTAGGGACAAGACATCACATTTTTTGAGGGGTAATAGGTGAATGAAACCCTATGCCACTTCGTTTTCCAGCATGAGTAGTTGGCGAACGACACCCTATCACTTTAGGGACAATATATCCCATTTTAAGAGGGGGTAATAGGTGAACGACACCCTATGCCACTTCATTTTCTAGCAGGAGTAGTAGGCGAACGACACCCTATCACCTTGGTACCATTTTCAACTGGATTAGTAGGCGAATGACACCCGATCACTTTAGGGACAATACATCCCATTTTCAGAGGGGGTAATAAGCGAACAACACCCTATGTCGCTTCGTTTTTGCAACGGGAGAAATAGGTGAACGACACCCGATCGCTTTGACATCGTATTCAACGAGAGTAAAAGGTGAAATACACCCTATACAGCTTCCGGGGCAAGGCACACCGCATCACTTCAGAGAAGCATCCATCCTTTTCAGCTCGACGTCCTTGGGTTTGAAGGATCAAAGTTTCTTTTTTCTACCTCAAGTTTGAAGGAGCGAGATTCAAATTGTTCTTCGTAGAAGAGCGAGAGAAAACCCCGACGATCGATTTACAGTTCGACTGGATAAAATTAGTGCCTTTTGGTCTTTGCCCTATTCTTGTTTCACTGGAATGAGCAAAGAGGGACATTTGTAGTCACTAGATTTTCGTCGGCTCTTTTTATATATATTGTATATTGTATATTATTATTATTATTATTATTATTATATAAACCCAATAAAAACAAAAATAGTCCATTTAATGTAATAAGTAGAGTCCACATTTACATTGGTGGTCCATTTGGCCCAAAAAAGGAGGAACAAAAATCCTTGTTGACTTATTTTCCCTCTATGCGCAACTAATTTTTTATTGTTGGATCAAATTTGATCCAACGGTCCAGATCCGATGCAGAAAGAGGACACTTCAGTTCCCTCAGATGCGTGGGGCCCACGTTGTAACATCCTAAATTGTGGCCTGGAATTATATCTAATAGAGTGAGTCTTGATTTGATTTAGGATGCCTTTAGAATGAGGATTATATGTTCATAGTGACTAAATTTGAAACATAGAAATTAAGCAAACCTTTTCGAAAGGGGCAATATTTGAAAGATTAATTACCTTAAGCCATGCATGTAAATTAAGCCTTAATTAAAGGATGTATTTGTTAAACTCTTTGGGAGAGAGACATGTGGTATTGGGAGTGACACACGGCAATGAGAGGAGAAGAAAGTTGAGTAGGTGTGTCATCTTCCTCCTAACAACCTTTCTTCCCCTAACCGAAACCTTGAGAGAGAAATAGTGAGAGGAAGTTCTTAGGCTTGTCTCATCCATGTCACTTTGTTAAGCATTGATTGAACTAACATAGGAGAAGGTAAAATTGCTAGACTCTTTTCCTTGTTAAATCTGAATTTTTCTTTGCATGTTCGATTTGGATGCATTTTGTTGGAGTATTCGATTGAGTATGAGCTTAGAATTTCTCATATTTTTTTGGTATGTATGCTAATAGGATCGGTTGATATATTTGTTCATAGGAGAATTTTGAATTGTAAACTATATATGAATTAATTTTGATAAGATAATAGTAGGCATTAAAACTGCCCTGTTTTGTATTTGTAAAAGTAGGGACTGTTTTGTTGAGATATAAAAGTGCTAGGGGCTGTTTTGTATTCTAGATTGAAAAATTACAATTATAAGCAAAATGGATAGGGGTAGATGTAAAAAAAATCTGTTTTAGAGACCATTTTATGAACCGAACTAGGGAGGGGAGTTTTGTTACAATTAAAGTACAATTTTAGAGGCTTAGGGGCTGTCTTAAAATGATCTAATGAATTTAAGGCTGATCATGGAAGTAAAATGTATATACAAGAGTTTTAAAGGACTGTTTTTGCACTCATGAAAATGTAGTAAGAGTTGTTTGATAATTTTGGATTGTATAATTGTCTATAATTACAAAAGGGACTGTTTTGGAGACTTTTGGACACCATAGACTGTTTTGAATGTACTAAAGTGTATTGGACTGTTTTGGAGTAATTAGAGACCATATGGGCTGTCTATAATCTGTCACCACTTTAATGGTTGCATAAATTTAAAGAAAAATAATATTAGTGACCAAAACGGAAAAGAAACAATAGTTCGGTAATTATTGGTGTAGTTTATCCTAAAAAAATAATTTCATGTCAATATCACCGTTAGTTTTTTAACAGCCGATGACTAAAATATAAAAAATTATAACGTTAGTATTAAATTCCACGTGGCACTGCCTTATTTAAGGAAGAAAAACAAAAAAAATATAACAAAGCTCAAAGATCTTGGTGAGTTTTGATCCTTAAAACTCTTGTTCGGGCACTTAACCACCGAAATAAACTTCATTCTTGAGAAACTATCAACAAAACCTATATTTAAGTTATACTAATTTATCAACACAAAATAAAATGAGAATGACACAGGAAAAGGGAATCAAACTCATGTCCTCGTAGGACTAATTAAAATACTTAGCCACTAAACTAAATTAAAATTCTAATGTAATTTAAAAAAACAAATATTTAACTTAAACTGCAATTAAATTTAAAAATCAAATTAAATTTATTTCCCTACTTTGTTTGAGAATAAAAAATAATTATTTATTTATTTTATAAAATTATTATTAAATTCTAACAATTAAATTTATAATATTTATTTATGATAGATTATGAATTTTAAATTATTTATATTTAAATTTTATAATAAATTTTATATTTATAAATAAATTTTCTATCATAATAAATATTATAAATTCTAAGAATTTATTATGTTAATTTTAAAATATAAATAAATAATTTATAATCTATCATAAATATATATTATAAATTTTAAAGCTTTAATTCATTTCATTTGAAATTTTTCTAGAAACAAAAAGCTATTAATTTCTATCATTTGAAACGTTTTTGGAAACATAAAATATTTAATTCCTTTATTTGAAACGTTTCTAAAAATAAAATATCTTAAAATCAAGTACAAAAATTTACATTATAACCTATAGTAAGCAATCATTTTGTAATAATTTAAAAGTTTAATGATTATTTTATAACAATTAAATAGTTTAATTATTATTTTGTAACAATTAACTAGTGAATTTACCATTATGTAACAATTAAATAGTTCATTGATAATTCTGTAATATTTGCAAAGCTAAATGACCATATTATAACAACTAATATATTACTTTATTTTTTCAATCAGTCTACCATTATAGTGTTAACGACATCTAATAATTTAATGTTCATTTTGTAACAAAATTTAATTTTTAACGTTATTTTGTAACTTTCAAAAGTTTAATAATCAGAACATTCATTTTAGTTATTGACCATTTATGACTTTACCCTTTTAACGAAGAATTCAACACTAACATAAAAGGAATGGAAATAATTTTAATGTATAAAACACGAGTTTAAACAAATTTTAAACTTAGAAAAAAATCTTTTATCCTTTGTCATATTACTATATTTATATATGAATAATATTTAATTTTATTATTAAATTTGGAATGTCAAGAAATTTATTTAATTAAATATAAAATTGTACGTTTCACACATCTACTAATCAGGTTTATTGATAAACAAAAATAAAATGAGAATATAATCTATTAGAGATTTTAAAACATAAAAAAAACAAAAATGAGAACGGTGAATCTAAAATAGAGAAGATAACTGCAACACCGGCCAGATCAGACATTTTCTTTTTGTACCAAAAAAAAATCTCTATGATCTATTGTAGGAACGGTCCCTAAGGGGTTGTCAAAACACGTGCTAGATGTCTAGATGAAATTCTCAAAATCGGCAACCATTTTTCATGCAGATTCCTAAAGCGATGATCCGCTACAAATAACATCGATAAACAACCCTAAAAGGGATCAAACTATTTGTAACTATTAGAAAAACACGAATCAAGAACAAACATCATGAGGGTCACCATATGAACACCAACCCCCGCAAATGTAACCATAAAAATGTGCCATAAGGCAAAGATGTATCATAAAAAAACCGTGTAACGAAGCTAGAGGAAAGTGCAACATGATGTGTGAAAAAAAATAAAATCAAATAAAAAAATAAAAAGAAATATGAATCGCTAGCAGTCGGTATCTTGCATTAAAGTTGGTGTCGCTGTGGATTAGCAAAAATAAACGGTTAGATTATGAAAGCAAGCTGAGAAAAGAGAAGTTTTTTTACCTAGCTGTATATAATAATCACTGCGAATATGAAATTGTACATTTTTAACAAATTCTAATCTTACTTAGAATTGAGGAGAATGAGAGACTATAAGAAGAAGAAAAAAGAGTGTTTGTAGTGGGTCTAGAACCTATAACCTAAAGAAAACAAAAAAATAAAGATGGGTAGCTTGACCAACTAGCCAAATATACAATTTATCCATACTAAATTACGCTCTATTGATATAACATGTACTTTTTTATAAGATGTACTTCTTTTATATGTAACGATATGGCATTTCTATAATAAAAATACTTTTTCCGATATAACATTTAGTACTTTTTTATATATAACTATATGTATTTAAAGTATTAGTTGATTAATTCATATCAGATATTGTAAAAATCTATTATGAAGTGACAGATTGTTGCACCTCTTTTTTTTATATAACCTTTTTCTGATATAATATTTAGTACCTCTTTTTATATAACATCTAGTACCTCTTTTTTTGATATAACATTTACGTTTTTCCTGACTTTACTTAAAGAATCTAATTTCTCATGTAGTTAATATATAGTTGTAAATGAGACGAGAAAGATCATGAACTATTCAAGTCTGACTCAGTCAAAGTTTGATTAAAGCTCAGCTCGATAAATAATGGTCAACCATATCATTATTTGCATGTGGACCGCCACATCAACATCATTCATTGTCAGGTCAATAAAGTAATGATCACACACATGGTTTTGGTGGGTGTCTTCCAAAGGAAAATTTTTGCATGCACAAGGCCTCGATCTGACTTGCTTAAGCGATATTAAGCTACTTACCACTTAGACCAATCCCGTTGATAATGGTCACATTATTAAAATAATGGTCAACGACGGTTTCTATCATTCAAAGACAACGTTGGTGAGTTTTGAAATTTAAGGATCCAATTAGATGCATTTTTCGCGGATTGGCTGAATTAATTTTTTTTTTTGGTTGTGTATACGAGGACTAAAATGCTCCTTACGCCTAAATTTTATTTTGGAAAAAGATTAGGTTGCTTAAAATGATAAAACAAAGAGTAAATTTGTTCAAAATTTAAAGTGACGCTACTAATCTTAGATTACAGATGTAATAAGGTTTTATGAGATTACACCCTACCTGTAATGTTAAATTAGACTTGTCTGTAATGTATGTGAACCAAACACTATATTCCTTTATTAAAATTTGAAAGGGTAAACAACACAACTGGTCACTAAACTATTTTCGTTTTTCTGTTTTAGTCACTAAACTATTATTTTGGATAAAACCGTCACTAACGTTACGTTTTTTTTATTTTGGTAATTAATGTTACTTTTCTGTTTTGGTCTCCAATCTATTGCTTCTTTCCTGTTTTGGTCACCAAACTATTATTTTTACGTGAGTTTTTTAACGACGGGTGATCAAAATAAAAAAAAGTAACTTTAGTGACAATTTTGTAAAATAATAATTTGGTGACCGAAATAAAAAAATGAGAATAATTTAGTGACCAACGTGTTGTTTACCCAATCTAAGATTATATCATACTCCATAATATTAAATAATGCCAACCAAACACTTGTTTAGAGTTCTTGGAAACTGAGAATTGATGTGTACAAAGTTGGTCCATCCAGTCCGGCTTTGGGCCCAAAAAAAAGATAAAAAAGCATATTTTGATTCCTTACAAAGATGGAAGATATTCTCATATACGAAATTCCAAGGTAACGTGTCGACGTCGTTTGAAAAGGGCAGGCAGCCGCCCTTTTGTTGTTGTTCGATTGTGTTGAAACTCACAAGGCTATATATACAATATCAAAACAAGCTTATAGGAAGAAAAAAAAATCAGAAAGTAACACTTGAGAAGAAGGAAAAAAATGCACGGTCAAGTCTCAGAGGATACTCCGGTTGGTGTCCCGGCTGATTTAATATGGGATGTATACCGTGGTCTCGAGCTAGGAAGGCTTGTCGATAAAATAGCACCGGACGTTCTCGGAAGGGTAGAATTCTTAGAAGGTGATGGAGGCGTTGGAACTATTGTCAAATTCACATTTGTACCGGCACCAGGTAATTTTTTCATCATTTAATATTAATTTTAGTCATCGATTTTCACTAATTTAACATTTAAAAAATATATAAAACTATTAAGTTTTGTATCGTGTCAATAGATGCTGACACTATATATATAATTGGAGAATAAAATGAAGTGGTTTCAACTTTCATGTACTAACATTCGAACGGGAACGTTAATATATTCTTGGCTGTAGGAAGCCCCGGAGGTGGTTATATGAAGGAAAGATTCACAAAGGTTGATGATGAAAATCGAGTTAAAGAAACGGAAGTGATAGAAGGAGGATACAAAGCTCTTGGATTCGAAGTTGTTCGTATTCGGTTGGAGATTTTGGAGAAAGATTCGGAATCATGTATCATCAGGTCTTCTATAGTGTATGAAGGAGATGACAAGCTTGCAGATGTTGTTTCCCATGTGAGTGTCAAGGCACTGGTAACAATGGCGGAAATCGTGGGCAAACATCTCAGTGATAACAAATCCACTATGTAGGTAGGGACGTTGCAAGATAACTAAGGATGCTTATATTGTCTCATTTTATATGAATTTAAATTTTAATATGAAAATATAACATATTTATATTTAATAAAAAATGAGATGATTTCGGTTCTGGTCGCTTTCTATGCTCGATCTTCATGCTTTTATTTAAATTCCAACATCAAATTCCTCACTACCCTTTTGTTGCGCTCTTTTTCATCTAGACTGACCAAGGAATTCTTGCCGGAATAAACAATGAATTAAAAAATAAAGATGTCATATTCATGATGTAGGTGAACATATTATTTTATATAAATATATAGGATAATTATGTAATAAATGACATGGACTGCAATGTATCATTATTCATATATATCACAATGTACCATTAACTGTTTTAATTAGTTTTAAAATTTTAAGAACCAAAAGTGTTATTATCCCCTTTTAGAATAAAATCTTAAAAAATAATTTTTATATTACTTTGTAAAATTTTCTTTTATTTTTAATTCAAAAAATAATTAAACTTTTATTACTATAGTAATTTCTACATTCACTTTAATTTAAGGGTAAAGTTCACAAATAGACACTAAACTTTGATCAATTATTCAATTTGATAATAAAACTTTTAATTGCTTCAATGTTACCATTAAACTTTTAGTTTTGTTTCAATTTGGTCATTGACCCATTAACAACCGTTAAAAGAGTGATGTGGCTGTTAAAATATTTTGTATAATAACAAATTTAGTCTTCCACGTTTACTCATTCAAACAATTTAGTCATAATTCAAAAGAAATAATAAATTTAACCCTTATTATTTTAATTTGACCATATTTTTATTTAAAAATAATTAATATTTGAATGGAATTAATGATGATAGGACCGTAGGGTTTTCATATTGCTTTAAAGATACGAGACGTTAAGTACCCAAACTGTATTTTCTTAATGTCCAAAAATAATTCTAGCAATATAAAAAATAAGATAAACTATATTAGATACCATTTAGTTACTCCGAAACTTAATGCATCTGCCCTTATCTAATTCATCCAACAATTGTGTCTCCATATTAGCAAAACAACCTAAATCATTATCATGAACTATAAGAAAATTAACACCAGTTAAGTCGGATGCCTTAATCAATAGAGAATCACTATTCACTATATTAGTTTCGTGCAAAAACGCCATCTTACTTTCAAAAGCATCATTCACTTCACTCGGAAAACAACTTGAAACTTGTTTTGCTTAATTTATTAATTAATTCATGGAGATTAAGTTTTGCTATGTCTCGCGAAAACACAGCACCTTAATTGATTTTCTTGCAAAGTCTGGGTGCTTAATGTCTCATATCTTTAAAAGCAACATGGAAACCCTACGGTCCTATTATAATCAATTCCATTCAAATATTAAATTATCTCTAAATAAAAATAGGGTCAAATTAAAATAATAATGGTTAAATTTATTATTCCTTTCGAATTAGGACTAAATGGTTTAAATGTGTAAACATAGAGGACTAAATGTGTTATTATACAAAATATTTTAACAACCATGTCACTATTTTAACGGTTGTTAACGGGTCAGTGACCTAATTGAAACAAAACTAAAAATTTAATAGTAACATTGAAGCAATTGAAAGTTTTTTATCAAATTGAATAATTGATCAAAGTTTAGTGACCATTTGTGAACTTTATCCTTAAATTAATGTGGAAGTAGGAATTAGTAAAGAAATAAAAGTATAATTATTTTTTGAATTAAAAAATAAATGAAAATCTTAAAAAATAATATAAAAATTATTTTTTAAAATTTTATTTTTAAAGGGGATAATAACACTTTCTGTCCTTAAAATTTCAAAACTAATTAAAACAGTTAATAGATATTGCGGTACATATAAATAATGGTACATTACGATACATGTTATTTACTGCAGAATTATCTATATATATATATTTAAGGAATGATTATATACGAAAGGATACAAAATTGTACAAAAATCTATATTTATTCAGTGTTCGATCCTTACACCATGGGATTCAATTCAATAATAGAAAAGAAATTAGATGATTTTGTATTTCTTTGTTTGGATATCTAAAATGAGCAAGGCAAAAAGAAGGGGAAATTAATTTGATATACAAATTTTTGTAAAGTTCACACAAGCTTTTTATTTTTAAGGTTTAAATATTTAGGTTGTGGTTTAAGGTTTAGTTTATAGGGTGTAGAATTTAAAATTCATGGTTAGAATTTAAAGTTTAGGGTTTAAGGTTTAGGGCTAGGGATTTAAGTTTTAGATTTTATAGCTTAAATATGAAAAGTTGTGCAAATTTTTTACACAGCTTGTGTATTAAAATATAACTCTTAATCTCAACCTTGGTTTAATTACAGAGTGGAACGGAAAGAAAATTGTATATTGTGTTATTCTTTTACATTATTACCTTTTAAAAATAAACTTAATTTTTATATACATCACATGAATATATTTTTAATGATATTGTATTTTTATAATTTTAAAAATATATTTTATAAAAAATTAATATAATTTTATATATTTTCTAATACTTGTTTTTTTTTAATTTTTATATCTTATATTTTTAAAAAATAGATTTTCTAATCTTTAAATAACTTTTTAAACATTTCTAATTTTTATGGTTTAATTACGTGACACTTCCAACTGCTACGTGTCATCATCTTATTGGTTGTCAATAAGTTAACGGTTAAAATTCAACAACTGTTACGAATAGAATAAATAGGCTGTGAAAAAAGTATAAAGTCCGAATTGATTATTTTAATTTTTTATTGAGATTAAATTGAACCTTAAACCAAAAATTTATTGATTTTAATTTTGATTCAAAAATAATTAAAGGATAAAAACATTATTTCTAAACTTCAATTCTTTTAGATTTTGGAGCTTTTTTCGCGTTTACTAATAAAATTTGAGAAAAAGTTTGATACACAGTCCGTATAAACAAATGTTTATACGTGCTTTTCAAATTTAGGGGTTAGGGATTTAGTTTAGAGTTAAAAGTTTAATGGTTTAAGTTGTAAGATTTAGAATTTAAGGATAGTGTTTAGCATTTAAAATTTAGAGTTTCAGGTTTAAGTTTTAGGGTATTAAAGTTAAAAATTTAAAGTTTGTATTTTATAAAGTAAAAACGCATACACGGCCTGTGTATCAAAGTTTTACCATAAACTTTTGTGACATTTTATGTTAATAGATGATACAAGATAATATCGACCAATCCGATCTCGTTATTATAACATTCTCGAAGTTATGAGTTAACATAACAACTTTTGATTTAGAAGTTGTACAAAATAATATTTAAATAAAGATATTAATCTTAGAGTATTCATTATTTAAATCAGATTTACTTTTAAAGTAAGTATATTCTAATATCCAATAGAAAATTTAATTAATTTTTTTGATAAATTATAATCCTAATCTTACTTAAAAGAAAAGAAAAAACTTTAAGAAAAACTTTTGATTTAGAAGTTGTACAAAATAATATTAAATAAAGATATTAATCTTAGAGTATTCATTATTTAAATCAGCTTTACTTTTAAAGTAAATATATTCTAATATCCAACAGAAAATTTAATTAATTTTTTGACAAATTTTAATCATAATCTTATTTAAAAGGGAAAGGAAAACTCTAAGAGAAGAAATGGGTGCTCATACCAAGTCTAGAATTCATGATCTAAAAAAATATAAAAGAACACAGATGAGCATCTTGACCAACCGGTCAAATGTAAAAAAATTTAGTTAATTAATATCTAAAATTGGATGATAAAACTCATATCTAACGTGGATAAATTTATAAAAATTACGAGTTCAAATTGTAAAATATTTCAACATCTAAAAACGCAACTGCTATGACAAAACCAACATATATGATGATACAAACACCATCAACTTACCTTTAAAATCGCATATCATAATACTAATCCTATTCCTATGTCGTTTACTAGCAAAGCAAAAGGCAAAAGCATATTTTGGTGAAGAATTATTCTCCTTCCATTACCAAACTCCAACTGCTGGTGCAGGCCACTAAATAAAACTTCCACATATTCCCTATTTTTCATCACCCAAATTGTTCTTCTATGGCTCCCAAAAGTGAATGCCACTCATAACATTCTTTTCCTACCATTTGCATATATGCCCCAACACCAAATCCCATCCGTACGTTCCACATCGAATCTATCTAAATTTACATTTAATATTTTATTAATTTAATTAACATATTAAATCATATTTTAAAAATAATTAAAAGAAAATGTTTATTTGAATAGTCTAAAGGTGATTATAACGTAAGATCGGTTCATACATATTCTTAACCCTTTGACACAACATACACACCTTGCAAGCAAATGAATTGAATCCGAGTCTCCAATGATGAACAATAATTAGTACCGATAATGTTATATTCAAGCCTGGTGATAATGTTAAAAACCATATGTGGTAATGACGGTAACACAAGATTCCTCCATCCAAACGCCCCTGAAAGTCTAAATACTTTCCTTCATCTATTTTAATTGGAAGTGAAATGAGCATGAAGGATGAAAGGGAACTCTTTACCCTATCACAAGAATCTACCCAATAAGCTTAGATGGCAAATCTTAAACATTGAGCCTAACACGGAGTTCAACCTAGTAACTCAACAGCAGCCATAACCATACCTTTCATTTGCGTACTATAATCTTTAAAGGTTAAAAAAGAGATAAGAGAATAGGTCTATCACACAAGTACCTATGTTATTCGAACCAAACTACTTGTTCCCTTCAATGAACATGCAATCCAATACATATTCTGATATGGGTATTGTTGATGGCGAAAACAGGATGGTGGTGGTTTAAGGAGGTTCACTCCTGTTGATTTGGGCGGAGAACTACAAGCCGTCGAATAGAGAAAAAAAGGGTCGGAGAAGAAGGTGAACAGTGGAGTGGGGGTTCAGACTACTCTCATCGGACTAACCTATGTGGGTATTTAAGTGTCCTTCTAGTGGGCCGATTTTGACAACAACTTGAGAGCAGTCATGAATCATGACAGCCGAGGGAAATTTTCGAAGGACTCGAAGATCGGAGGTACAACAGGTATATAGTAGGATGCTTTGAATATTTAACGAAATACCATGCTATCCGACACCCCTGAATCCAGATAATAGCATATAGATAGCACAACCAATTGAATTCATCTATACAAAATTTCAGCACAATTTGCAAACTACAGGCAAACAAGAACAAAACAAATCCACATTTGAAACAGAAAGCAGAATTGGAGTCAATAAAAAGAAAGCAAGAATCGGAAAAAGCCTCTATTTGAGCACAGTTATCAGTGTAAGATTATACAAAGCTTGCCAAAGGGAGCTTATTAAAACTTCAGAAAGTACCTCTATTTGAGCAAATTTTCTCCACATTTCATCTGTTTGAGCACACATCAAGTAGAAAATCCGTTATAACGGATTCGAAATCCGGCATTTTGGCATACCCCGGAAAATAATTGATATCGATGACTATGTAATGATCCTTGTTTCTTCCATCCCTAATCACATCGAAATTAAACAGGTTCAACTTCATTTCCTCCTTTAACCCTTTCACCAACTCCTCCACTAGTTTTTCCGGGGGCATTTCCGTCTTTTCGAATTCACAACCTTCGCCACCAGCGGCTGCCAGATTCGAAACCTGCGAAAACGGCAACGAACCTTTTAAATTGACCAGCTTCTCCTCCGAAATATCAGGTAACGACTTCCGCTTCACGCACCGGGAATATTTTCCGGCCACGTAAACTTTAAAGATGACGCCACCGTGGTTGACGAAGTCCTGTAAAACAAACGGAGGCGTTAAGTTCTTTAACCCGCCTTTGTCGAAGACGAAATGCATTATATGCGACGTCTCACTGCCGTCCGCGTCTAAAGGCTTAGCAATCGACGGGAAGTCGAGTTTCAGATCTTCCAAATCCGTAGATTCAGTAATGGTGATCTGTTTGGGGATCCCGGCGTTGGTTACTCTCAGTTTCGAAACAGTTTCGAGCATTGAGATTCTGCTGTGGAGAATCTCGATGGATTCTGGGGAGTCGATGATGGGGATGTTAGGGTTTCGGGAAGCGAAGTCCTGGAGATTTTGTTTCCAATCGGAGTCGTAGAGCTTGTGGAGGATGCAATCGAACGGTCCTTGTTGGATCAAAGGTTTGCTGGGGTCGATTTTGGTTAAAACAACGCCATTCTCGGAGGCGTGAGAAAGGAGGGAAGGTACGATGAAAGTTTTCTCCTTCTTGGGAGTTAAAGCATAGCCGATTTGGTAGGGTTTTGAAGAAAGAGTTGACATTTTCAGGAGGAGGTGTGTTTGGAAGGCGAGAAAATGGTAGAGAAACTGCGTAAACTAGGAAAATTTATCAGCGTCAAAGCGTGATGGCGACCACGTGGGAATGGAACATTTTTATGACATGTGTACAGCTGGGTCCAGAGCCCAATCTCCGGCGGATTCTTAAAAAAAAAAACGGCTTAAACAACGATTAAAATGAGACCTTGTTTATTAGGCGGTTGGATTGAGCCTAAATAATATTAGACGTTAAATTAAAAAAATAAAATAGAAATGGGTTAACCAATTGCCTAAGAAATAGGGGAAGAAGTCGAGTAAAAAAATGGCATTAAGGCCGTTAGGGAGCCAGAAATTGAAGGGTTAAGTTATTTTCATTTTGAAACATTTTGAAAGTTTTTAACGTGTGATTTTGTGATATTTTTATTTGTCAAGTTAATTTAGAAGGAAGTAAGCTTTCAGGTAAAAATCTTGTTATTATAAATTTTTTAAATTTCAGCTGCAAAAATCTACATGAGTAAGGAAATAGAGGGTTTTTGTTCTATTTTTTTCATATAACTTAGCTTTTTTTAAAAAAGAGCTTCATGTATTAGCATGGTAAACTATTCTTTACTTCAGTGTCACCCAAATAAATAATATAGTTAGAAATTAAACTGTTACTTGATTGAATATATCAAAAGAGAAGAATTTATATATTAGTTTATTATTTTATCATTTATTCTGGTTTCGAGTTAATGTAAGATTACCTAAAAAAATTATCTATTATTAAGAGTACTACTTACATTACATTGTTCCTAATATGATGACAGAATCATACATTCCTGCAAGTACGTGAAACTACATGTATCAAACACCTATTTGGCTTTAGAATTTCTCTCCAACTCTAGCTATATACACTTGACACTTGGAACCTTGCTTTTGGAAAACGATCTTAATGGTTAAGCATGAACCCAATCAACCCATATTGAACTTGATTATGAAAATGCATTCAAATATGTATAATAATACATTAAATATTCCAAACATTTGGATCTTTAAGCTCCAATCCCCATTTTTTGTATTACTAACGACCTCACAACTCACTTTAGCACCTATAGTATTATCTTCTCTAACCTCTCATAGAAAAGCTTAGCATGGTTGAATTGTTTCTAGATTATTTTTCTCGTAAAACAATAAAGAACACTAAAAAATTGGCGAACATAAGATAACTTTTGGGTTAATTGCAAATGTTCTCCTTGCTGCTTATTCTTCTATATATTTCATGCATCCATTTATGTTTTTCGCATGGAGTCTGTCGGACATTAAAGGTTCACCAAAGTACCTTCTTAATAGGCTTCCAAACCTTGATACAAATTTATTTCATTCAAGGTTATGCTTTTGACTTTTTTTTAGTTTCGATATGTATAGCCAACTTTATTCTAATATAAACATCTTGAATATTTGTTTACTTAGATTTTCTTAGATTGATATGCGTGTTGTTGTAATAATATTTATTTATTATTTTTAACCATATTTATTTGGTTGTAATTTTTGTTGGTTGCCAATCTACTTTTTTGTATTGCAGTTTGTTATAGTTATAGATGTTGTCAAGAACTCCATCTCTAAAAAGAAGTACGAAACCATCTTATTTTGCCTTGGATATTGTCCTGGTGCAATTTAACCTTGATACAAATTTTATAAAGGATTGCTAATTATCCATGAAACCATCTTAATGATAGAAATAGTAAGAAAATATAATTTTCTACCAATTTAAGCTTAGATAAATCAATGGTTGATATGCCAAAAAAATTATCATGTTTATTTGTATCTAGAATAACAAACCAATATTAAAGTAGAATGGAATCTTTGTTCATATCAAATATTCCATGTGAACCATCGTTCTTAGACTTGTTTATTCTTTAGACGGAAGCCGTAGTGTAACGACCAAAAATCCGGGTTAGCAAATCGGGTCTCAGACCCGGGCTATAGGACCATTATTTTGGGAGCCCAAGTTATGGGTAATTAAGTGTGGGCCCATTAGTTTGGATGGGGGTGGTTGTTTGAATTTTAAATAGGTGGAGTGTAGAGGGAAAAAGGAAGGAAGATATGATTGATGAGAGAGGAAAGGAAAAAGTGGTGGAGTGTGTTTTAGAGAGAGATGAAGTGGTTTTGCTTAGATTCAATGGTGTTTCGACCACTGTAGAAGCTCACCACCGGTACTATTGGAAAGACATCACCGAGATGAGTCGGTTGGTGGTCACCGTCAAAGCCATTAGATGAGGGGTGAGAGAGAGAAAGTTTTGGGGTTTCGTGTTGATAAGGTTTGGGTGCTTAAAATCGAAAAACCGTCACCATCATCGAGCACAGAAGGTGCCAAAACGTCAGACTGGAGCTCGTCGGTCTATTCCTTCCGCTGGAAGCCGTCGCACACACCACCACGCACCACCCATGCGCGTGGGCGACATCCAGCTGCGTGGGCAGCTATATCGGCTCGAGCCGAGCCATTGGGCTCAAGCCGCTGGGCTAGTCGATTGAGCCAGCTTACTGAGCCGAGGGCGAGTTGGTTTGCCAAGCCGCCTTTTAAGCCAAGATGCCTTCTCAAGCTGAGCCCCCGTTGACTAACCGCCGTTAACCGCGCCGCTGTCACCATTGACCGGCATTGACTTTTTTGGAAAGACCATACCTGGGGGTTTCTCGATGTTCCAAATCCATTGGCGCAGTTTGTTTTTCCAAATTCGAACATGGTAAGTTGTTTTTACGCATTTAAACCTTCAAATTCATTAAAGTATGTGATTAAGTGATACTTATGGTGTTAATTGATATACGAGGATTATTTAAGGTCAGATATCAGATCAAAGAGAGTAATTGGAAAGCTCGGATGAGGATTTTAACAATATCTGCTTAAGGTTAGTACACCTCAAACTCCAAAATACTTTATGAGCATTATAAGTGTAATTGCCTTGCTTGTTAGTGGTTGCAAAATAGGTTGACTATAGATAATCATGTTTTAAGACCGATATTCGAGATTTGGTAAATATTGGGATGCTTGATGAGTTTGAGAATATTCAAGACTATTATGAGCCTTAGAGAATGTGTAGGGTCGTTGAATATTTGTATGATTACATGATTGATTAATTTACATGTTGTGTTGCTTGAGTGTTTGAAATATGAACTGGTATGTTCGATGGAATTATACTAAGTGGACTGATAATTGGTAATATTCGAATAATTTATTACGAAGTCGGTAATTAATATTAATCGAGTAGATGCGTTAGTAAACAAACCCTAATGACTCTCATAAGCTTTAGGGATCGAATAAGCTTGGTAATATCGTAATTTGAGGAAATTGTATGAACCCGTGAATAGGGTATTGGTACGAGCTTTGACCGTACCGGTATGCGATTAGGGGTCGTATCGGTATGGGTCGACCCGTACTGGTACTTGTAGAAGTTAAAGATTTCTAGTGAGCAGTTTCATTATCGGTACACGTGTGAGTACCGATACCCGAGGGTACCATATCAATACTCATGTACGAGTACCAGTACCCGGTACGATAAATAATCTATAAGTGCAAGTTAAGGGTGGAAATTGATGTGTATGTTAATAATTGAATTATGCCTTGATAAATGAGTTAACGATGATTAATGGAAGCAAGAAATGAGATTAATTATATATTTCTCCATAATGTATTAACAATTCGGTAATGTAAAATAAATGATGTGTTGATGATTAGCAATAATAGGGGACCATTGGGATCGTGTTGCTTGTATGCCAGATAGGCATTTGATTGGTTGAGTCTCCTTAGTTGATGGGTTCCGGATACCCAATAAGAAAGTGTTGCAACACCATGGTTAAAGATGTCGAATGTACGTTCCTGACGCTGCGTGGCATCAAGTCTCATTCAAAGATGCTCGATGAGAGATTTCGAGCATGGGTGTACGTTCTTGAAGTTGTGTTGCACCAGGTCTCACCTAAATAGTATGTGTTCCTAAAACTGTGTGGCACCGAGTCTTACTCAAAGTGTATGTTCCTGAAGCTGTGTGGCACTAGGTCTCACTCTAGGTTTATGGTTATGGCTTTGTGTGTTTTAGCTTGGATGATCTGGTGAGATCCTAAGTATGGTTGGGCCTTGTAGGCCATGTATGAGATTGCTATGATGAGAGCATGTGTTTAGGCGACTAGTAATAACGCAATGTGTTTGTTTATCTCTCCTTTTGTTTCTCGTACTAGCTTGCATGCTTATGTTTATGATTAGCATGAAGTATAGTAGAGTAGATGTGTACCACTGAGCTTTGTAATCTCAACACTCGGAATCATTGTTTCCGTGTGTAGGTTGATCATCAGATCGTGGGAACGGGGAGCACTATCAGTACAAGATTCCAGCATGTGGAGGCTTTTAGAGTACAATACTTATGTTTAGTGGGCTATGTATTCATAGGACCTTACATGGTCGAGTCTGTAAATCTTCATTTTGAAATTGTATTAATCAAATTAAATGTTTAAATATTTTAAATTAATGTGGAGCTTCTTTGTAATGTTTTAAACAGTTTATCTGTAACACCCCTCGCCCAGGTTAGGAGCGAGGAGTGTCGATTGCATGTAACATGTAAGGAGACACCAAAATATGGTCAATTTTGAACCATTTCTTAAGTTTCTTACTTATCAAGCAAGCAAGGACATAATGAACATTACAAGACAATCAAACAATACAAACAATCTAACATTCATGCTTCCTTGACAAACAAGCAATACACATTTGACTTGAGACCACCCAAAGCATTTGAACTAAGCAAGGCAACCATCCATACATTTCTTTTCATGCAAGCAACCTAATATGTAACTTCATTTTCATCTAAAGCATTCGGCTATTACACAATATCATTAGATTAAATTCCTTTCATGCTTACATTACAAGTTACTACTTTCATGGTTCATTTTACAACACTTATACTTTGTTATCTATTCTATTTGAACTACCTTAGTGTTGCATGCTTCTAATTCAATTCAAAGTCCCTTATCTTGTATACATTTAGTCATTTCATTCCTGCACATACTAAGTATACTTATCTAACCTTTAATAGCATGTATCTAGTTCCATTCAAGCCTATTCAATACTTAACCATTCGGCCAATTACACCAAACACATGCAAAGCATGAAACTAGATCATTCAATGTTTATTCTTCTACCATGCATTCAACAAACATGAAATACCCACATGAGACATTCGGCCATACCTCAAAACAATCACACAACAATGCTTTCAACATGGTAATTTCATACAAGACATGAAGCATTCTAATGGTTGGTCATACAACATGGTTTATCACATTCAACCTTCAATTCAATCATCAATGTGAACTAGAATTTTTTAGTGGTTCAAGTAATTAAAATCAAACATTTGATCATTTCATTCAAGTCATCATATGCTCAGTAACAACCATTCATTTCATGTTATCTAAGTTCATTACATACATGATACTATATACATAACATAGATAGGCCCATCAAGACATTATACAAGCTTTCAAATGCATGTTCAAACTATCTATATACATCTAGTGCCACCATTCTAGGAGATACAAAACAAGTATGGAATCATACTTTAACCAAGCTTGTGTGAGGTGCTTCTTGCCCAAGTAATCAAGCTTCAAGATCAAGCAACGTTTGAATCCTTTAACCTGTAAGTTGGGAAGAATGAAACAAGAGTGATAAGTACAAAAATTTACTTAGTGAGGTAGTAACTAGTCTAACCATTCGTTATTTCAAGTTTTATGTCTTTTAATCAAGTGTAGACCTAGCTAAGGCTTTCAAGCATCAAGAATGATCTTAGCGAGTCTTTCAAGCATCAAGATTATCCTATCTAGGATAGCAAGCATTCGGCCAACATGTACAAGCAAGTAACCAAGTACAAGTTCTAATAATCTATCAAGCAATGTTATGCAAGAATCAAGCATCTCAAGTGTAGAGATCAATTAATCCAATTTGATTAGGGCATTCTTTCTTATGCCTTATCTTTCAAATAATGAGCAATTCAAGATAGCATATGCATCATCTTATTCATGCAACTTTCATTACAATACAAGTTCATTAGCAAGTGTCAAGTTTTCTCATTCTTCATTCATGTTCACAAGTCTATATTTCAAGTTCATTTGTTTTTGTTTTGCCTTGGTAGATAGTAGGATTAGGTAATTGAGTCACAAGACGGTACACAAAGTACCTAACAAGATGATACACAAAGTATCTGACAAGAAGGTGCCCAAAACACCACACAAGAGGGTACACAAAGTACCTATCAAGATGATACTCAAGGTATCTAACAAGAAGGTGCCCAAAACACCAAACAAGATGGTACAATAAGTACCTAACAAGATGAGCTCTAGACTCTAAGGCATGCCATTCTACCTAAAACCAACTAGCAACCAAGGACTTGTTGAGTCTTTTATTTTCAAGCAATCTCACATCAATTGATTAAGCAATAAGCATAGCAAGGTCAAGATCATTTTACAAGCTTTCATGTATTTCCATTATGTATACATTCAAGCAATATCAAGCAACCAACAATTTCAGGAGCAAATTGAATTGTCAAGTCTTTAATTAGTCCATTCTTCCCTTAATGTAATATTACCAAATATAATTTAAGTTCATTTCATGTTATCAATCATCAAGCAAGTATTTAGACATGAAACTTTGGTTAGAACACTAGTTCCAACCCTAAGAAAGACTACACTCACAAAACTCCAAGCTTAAGTTATCGATCTTTGATGACAATCCCCTTTGCTTTTCCCTTGACTTGATCAATCCTATCTTCTTCAACCAAGTCCTCTATTCCTTGTTCTAACCAGCCAATCATACAAACATATAAAGATCATGTTAGCACACAATTCATCAAGCCAATTCATTCAATTCAAGACAAGATTACAAGCACATAACATACACATATTGGGCAGCATGCTCTTGTACAATTTCCATTTTACTCAACCACCCTTTTCTATATTCTAGTTCATGTATAACAATACGTATTTCAAGGCCTAAAACTGTTTTCAAGACAGTTTGTAAAATGTCACAAAACTGTGTGCATTTGCCTATGCAGCTGCTGCTTGGCAGCTTGCACTCTAGTCACTAAATCAAGCATATCTTTCATTCCGTACGTCAGAATTTCAATTGGTTTATACCGTTGGAAAGATAACAAAATTGTATTTAAGATCATAATAGACTTGACTTTTAGTTCTTATCCAATTAATACAGTTTATTCTTCAAAGACAGGGCATTTACACTACCTGGATAGTTTGCACTGTCCAGCTATTTCTATTTACAGTTTCCAGCATAGGACCCAGTTTTCAGTTCTGTTTTCACCTAATGAAAGTAGACATACTAAGAATAATGTCTCTAAAATTTCATCCCTGAATTTGATCTATACAAATTTTGGTGAATTTTCAAAGTTACTGCCCAGAACAGAGCAATTCTGGGCAGATTGCACCTATTCACATTTTAATTCCTTAAATTCATTTTAACCAATGTTTTGGCCCTATAATTCATTCATGATCATGTTCATATATGCCTTGGCTATCATAATTCACCTAACAATGCTCTCAAAACAGGGCATAGTCATGTTATTACTAGTTTAATCCATTTGATCACAATTACACATCAATTCATCAACTATGCAGTCCATTACCTAATTTAACTAGTTCAATTAGGTGTGGTCACATTTTCCAGCAAGTTACTAACAATTTAACTTGTTTAACACCTTAATTACATTATCTAATCAAGATCATGTTCAATTCATTAATTCCATAGCTCACTTACATGTTCTAACAATTCAATTCCTATAACAACATCTCCATTCAATTTTCCAGCAACCTAACTTTGTTACACTATCACTTACACATAATTTCCAGCATCTAACACAACCATTTGAGCATGCATTTCAACCTAATCATGTCATCCAACAATTTTAAGATCAATTCTAGCAATTTCATAAGAGTCGATTACATGTTCATACAATTTCCAGCATCTATATACTCAAATCACAATTCCATTTCAATTCAAACAACTCAAACATGAAATTCACAAGAGAATCAAGTAAATACCTTACTTACTAAGCTATCTAGACTTAAATTGAAGCTAAATCAAGTTGAATGGCCATGGATATCAAGCTTTGTCTCAAATTTTCCTCTCTCTCTTTCTTTCTCTCTTCCAAACGGCAAATAGGGAGAAATGAAGAAGATGATAACACTTAATCCAAGTTATTGGATTTATGAAATGTCCAATATGTCCCTTAATTTATCCTTATTATTAACTTAATCAAGGGCATTAGGGGAAACAAGGATTTTAGCATGCAATCATCATCTTTCTCATTTAATTCAATCTAGTCATTTTAAATTGGTCACTTATTTCATTCATTCTTTCAATTAAGACCCTAGATAATCTAATTAGCTTAGGTTTAAGCTTAATTGAGCTATCAACTTAGATAATTGGTTTCAATAATTCTAAGCTAGGATTTAGGGTGTTACTATTCTCCCCTCCTTAAAAAGGAAAATTCGCCCTCGAATTTTTACCTGAATTGAATAATTGAGGACATTGCTTTCTCATTGTATCTTCAGGCTCCCAGGCTGCTTCTTCCATCTTATGGTTTCTCCACAAGACTTTCACTAGGGAGATTTCTTGTTTCGAAGTCTCTTGACTTCCTTATCAAGGATTTGGATTGGTTCTTCTTCGTAGGAAAGATCAGGATTCAATTCTACTTCTTCAGGTTCTAGAATATGAGATGGGTCCGATCAAGACTTCCGGAGCATTGAGACATGGAAGACATTGGGGATTTTATCCAATTCACTAGGAAGTGATAATCGATAAGCTACTGGACCAATTCTTTCAACAACTTCGAATGGTCCTATGAATCGGGGACTGATCTTTCCCTTTCTTCCAAATCTGAAGACTTTCGTCCAAGGGGAGACTTTTAGAAAAACCTTGTCTCCAACTTGATGTTGAATATCTCTACGTTTCAAATCTGCGTATGCTTTTTGTCTATCAAAAGCCTGCTTCAATCTATCGTGTATGATCCAAACTTGTTCTTCAGTTTCTCAAAGCATTTGTGGCCCTAACACCTTGTTCTCATCGAGTTCAGACCAACACAGGGGAGTTTGACATCTTCTACCATACAAGGCTTCGAATGGTGCCACTTGAATCGAAGATTGATAGCTGTTGTTGTAGGCAAATTCTACAAGAGGTATGGATTTCTCCCAATTTTTCCCAAAGTCAATAACACAAGCTCTCAACATGTCTTCAAGGACTTGAATTACTCTTTCGGATTGGCCATCACTTTGAGGATGGAAGGCTGTGCTTAGATTTAGTTTAGTTCCGAGAGCTCGTTGCAAAGTTCTCCAGAATCGACCTGTGAATCTGGGATCTCTATAGTAGATTATCAAGGTGGGAACTCCATGTAGACGAACTACTTCTCGAAAGTACAATTCAGCTAAGGCATCCAAACTTAGGTTCATTCGAACAGAGATGAAATGAGATGATTTAGAGAACCTATCAACCATAACCCATACAACATCGCACTTTCTTGGAGTACAAGGAAGACCAGTTACGAAGTCTATTATGATTCGATCCCACTTCTATTGAGGGGATTCAATAGGTTGGAGCAATCTAGTAGGAACTCGATGCTCGGATTTAATCCTTTGAAAAGTTAAACACTTTGATACGTAATCCTTGATGGCTGCTTTCATTCCTGGACACCAATACAAGGGTTTGAGATCCTTGTACATCTTAACTGATATAGGATGGATCGAAAAAGAACTCCGATGAGCTTCTTGCAAGATGTCTTTCTTTAATTCTTCATCATTAGGGATACAAACCCTACTCTTAAAGTATAGCATCCCATTCGAATGGACAAGGAAATCTTGATTGGCTTTCGAGTCAAGCTTCAAGAAAATAGCTTGAAGATCAGGGTCGGTTTGCTGAAGATTTTTAATTCTCGATATCAGGTTAGATTGGACTTGTAGTTCGGAAAAAATCATCGTTTTTGGTACATTCGAAGGCGAGAATTAATAGCATTCGAAGCTACAAGATAAACAAGATAGTTTAGGTGGAAATCGAATAGTTACTTGCAGATCAAGGCAAGTGTTCGAATGGTTACTTGTATAGCAAGAAAGAAGAATTTCAATTTGAATTTTTCAAGGATTTAGATTGACTTACCTAAGGTCGGTTTACGACTAAGAGCATCTACAACCACGTTGGCTTTTTCGGGATGATAGTCGATGATCAAATAATGATCTTTCAAGAGTTCCATGCATCTTCTTTGTCTTAAATTGAGATTTTTTTGGGTTAGGAGATATTTGAGGCTTTTATGATCAGTGAACAAGTGGCATTTTCACCGTACAAGTAGTGTCTCCAGATTTTGAGAGCGAAGACAATGGTAGCAAGTTCGAGATTGTGAGTTGGATAGTTTAGCTCATGAGGTTTAAATTGCCTTGATGCATACGCTACCACATTACTCCTTGCATCAAAACAAAACCTAGCCCTGAATGTGAAGCATCACTATAAAAAGTGAATTCTTTGCCTGATTCTGGTTGGATAAAAACCGGGGCATGAGTCAAAGCTTGCTTGAGTTGATCAAAGCTTCGCTGCTGATTCTCGGACCACTCAAATGGTTGCTCCTTTCGAAGAAGGTTAGTTAGGGGCAAGGCAATAGTAGAAAAGCATTTTACAAATCTTCGATAGTACCTGGCTAAACCGAGAAAACTTCGGACCTCACCAATATTCCTCGGAGGTCGCTAATCAAGAATAGCTTGAATTTTCTTTGGATCCACCTTGATCACTTTGGCTGAGATTACATGGCCAAGAAATGAAACTTCCGATAGCCAGAACTCGCACTTGGAGAATTTGGCGAACAACTGAAGTTCTCGGAGTGTTTGTAAGACAATTTGGAAGTGTTTAGCATGTTCCTTCTTGTTACGAGAGTAGACCAAGATGTCATCGATAAAGACGACCATAAATTTGTCAAGAAAATGCTTGAATACTCGATTCATAATATCCATGAATGCGGTCGGGGCATTAGTTAGCCTAAAAGGCATTACAAGGAATTCAAAGTGGCCGTAACGAGTTCGAAAGGATGTTTTAGGCACGTCTTCTTCGTTCACCTTCATTTGGTAGTAACCTGATCGAAGATCGATCTTTGAATACACTGAAGCATCTATAAGTTGATCGAAGAGATCTTTTATCCTTGGCAAAGGATACTTGTTCTTGATGGTACGCTGATTCAATTGACGTAGTCGATACAGAGTCGTATTGTACCATCTTTTTTCTTTACAAACAAGACTAGTGCACTCCAGGGAGATGTGCTAGGCCGAATAAAGCCTTTGTCTTGTAGTTCTTGAAGTTGTTTCTTAAGTTCCTTCAACTCTACTTGTGCCATTCGATATGGTGTAATTGACACTGGGTTGGTCACAGGTTGAACGTCAATCCCGAATTCTACTTCTCGGGTTGGAGGAAGACCAGGGAGTTCCTCAGGAAAAACATCGACAAATTTAGATACAACAAGTATAGATGGCAAACCAAAGTCATATTCATCTTTTAGGACCATAGAAGCAAATATTGAAGTTGGTTTCTTATCTATAAGCAAGATGGATTCTTTCCTTAATCCCCGGAGATACAATCTCCTATTTTGGCAATCAATCCAGGCTTGGTGTTTTCCCAACCAATCTAGTCCTAACACTAGATCAAATTCTCAATTTGGTAAAAAATAGAGGTCTATAGGGAAAGGGATATTTCGAATAGCAATTGGGCAAGATCTACAAATTAAATTGATCGACAAGTTTCCTTCTATAGGATTTGAAACTACAAGGCTATATTTAACAAGTTCGGGTTTCAAATTTAGCTTAACAATCAAGGAAGAGCATATAAACGAGTGGGTAAACCCCAAATCAATTAGAGCATAAGCAACACTTGAGTTTAGTTCAACGGTACCTACGATCACATCGGGAGACTCTTCATCCTCCCTACCACGAATATGATAGATACGAGCAGGAGCTCGAGATTCCTGATGTGTAGTAGCCGAATAGTGGCCTTTCCCTTTGCCTTGGTTCCCGGACTGTGCTTGTCTCGGGCCTTTATTTTGGTTAAATGGTGCAAAACTCGTATTTACAGGAGATTAAGCTTGAGCTTTGTTGGGATTTTGAGGGCAATCCTTAATGAAATGATCGGCTCCACCACAAGCATAACATAAATTCGATTGAGATCGACATTGGCCAAAATGGAGCTTTTGTCAGAATTTGAAAGTAGGGACCTTCCCAGAATTTCCCGTGCTATTTATAGAGGTAACCGAGGTTGAAGGCTTATTCACCGATTGGGGTCTTGGCATATATTTACTTTTCAGAGCATGAGTATAAGTCGAGGAGCTTTCTTTTTGATATCTAGCCTTCTTGGATTTCCAATAGGGCTTATCATCACGTTTGTGCTTCTTATCACTTCTGTTACCACCCTTTCTTCTTTATGAAGCTTTCATCTTTGCCTCGGTTGCAATGGCTCAATTGACCAGAGTTTGAAAATCCATGATCCCCAGAGCTGAGAACATCAGACTTAGCTCATCATTCAAGCCACCGATAAACATCCAGCACTTGTCTTTTTCAGTCTTGATATACTCCGAGCCATACTTGCAGTATTTGCAAAAATCAACAACATATTGTTAATTGGGCCCGTTAGCTTGCTTGAGGTACAAGAAAAGCCTCCGACGATCAGCTAGATATTGCTCGCTGATGTATTTCTTCTTGAATTCTTCAACGAAGAATTCCCAGGTGATTGAGTCAGCGGGAGCAGTCAGGGTTGTGGTTTCCTACCAACTCAAGGCTTCGTCAACTAAAAATGCTATGGCACATTCAAGTTTGTGCTCATCTGAGCATTGCAATTGTTTAGTCAAGATTTGAGTTGTACATTCTAGCCAGTATTTTGCATCTTTGGGTTTCTCCTCATTAGTACCGGCAAAGGTATAGGCCCGGTGTTGGGCAAGTTTATCAATAGGAGCTCTGCTTGGTGCAGCAGCAGCAGGATGATTTTGTTTGAGGTTCGATACGAGTTGATCGAACATCTCTTTCATGCTAAGGAGACATTTTCTTTGGAAAACTTGGATAACAGGAGCTTCCTGCTGGGGTTGAGCCTGTTCGCGGGGTTCAGTTAGTCTTGGAGGATTCGGTTCCATCCTCACACTACCTCCTTCATTAGAGGAGCCTCGGGGACTTTCATCATCCCAAACAAGTCTTGTCTCGAACATACTACAATTGGGTAAACAAGAAGGAGTTAGATAAGCAAGAACACAAGCACATTGATATATAACTCCTAGGTGGCACAATTTAATCCTATATGATGCATGAAGACTTGGTTTAGTCCAAGGATCTAAACCTTTAGCTCTGATTACCACTTTATGTAACACTTCTCGCCCAGGTTAGGAGCGAGGAGTGTCGATTGCATGTAACATGTAAGGAGACACCAAAATATGGGCAATTTTGAACCATTTCTTAAGTTTCTTACTTATCAAGCAAGCAAGGACATAATGAACATTACAAGACAATCAAACAATACAAACAATCTAACATTCATGCTTCTTTAACAAACAAACAATACACATTTGACTTGAGACCACCGAAAGCATTCAAGGCAACCATCCATACATTTCTTCTCAAGAAAGCAACCTAATATGTAACTTCATTTTCATCTAAAGCATTTGGCTATTACACAATATCATTAGGTTAAATTCCTTTCATGCTTAAATTACAAGTTACTACTTTCATGGTTCATTTTACAACACTTATACTTTGTTATCTATTCTATTTGAACTACCTTAGTGTTACATGGTTCTAATTCAATTCAAAGTCCCTTATATTGTATACATTTAGTCATTTCATTCCTACACATACTAAGTATACTTATCTAACCTTTAATAGCATGTATCTAGTTCCATTCAAGCCTATTTCAATACTTAACCATTCGGCCAATTACACCAAACACATGCAAAGCATGAAACTAGAGCATTCAAGGCTTATTCTTCTACCATGCATTCGGAAAACATGAAATACCCACATGAGACATTCGGCCATACCTCAAAACAATCACACAACAATACTTTCAACATGGTAATTTCATACAAGACATGAAGCATTCTAATGGTTGGTCATACAACATGGTTCATCACATTTAACCTTCAATTCAATCATCAATGTGAACTAGAATTTTTGAGTGGTTCAAGTAATTAAAATCAAACATTTGATCATTTCATTCAAGTCATCATATGCTCAGCAACAACCATTCATTTCATGTTATCTAAGTTCATTACATACATGATACTATATACATAACATAGATAGGCCCATCAAGACATTATACAAGCTTTCAAATGCATGTTCAAACTATCTATATACATCTAGTGCCACCATTCTAGGAGATACAAAACAAGTATGGAATCATACTTTAACCAAGCTTGTGTGAGGTGCTTCTTGCCCAAGTAATCAAGCTTCAAGATCAAGCAACGTTTGAATCCTTTAACCTGTAAGTTGGGAAGAATGAAACAAGAGTGATAAGTACAAAAATTTACTTAGTGAGGTAGTAACTAGTCTAACCATTCGTTATTTCAAGTTTTATGTCTTTTAATCAAGTGTAGACCTAGCTAAGGCTTTCAAGCATCAAGAATGATCTTAGCGAGTCTTTCAAGCATCAAGATTATCCTATCTAGGATAGCAAGCATTCGGCCAACATGTACAAGCAAGTAACCAAGTACAAGTTCTAGTAATCCATCAAGCAATGTTTAGCAAGAATCAAGCATCTCAAGTGTAGAGATTACTTAATCCAATTTGATTAGGGCATTCTTTCTTATGCCTTATCTTTCAAATAATGAGCAATTCAAGATAGCATATGCATCATCTTATTCATGCAACTTTCATTACAATACAAGTTCATTAGCAAGTGTCAAGTTTTGCTCATTCTTCATTCATGTTCACAAGTGTTTATTTCAACTTCATTTATTTTTGTTTTGCCTTGGTAGATAGTAGGACTAGGTAGTTGAGTCATAAGATGTTACACAATGTACCTAACAAGATGATACACAAAGTATCTAACAAGAAGGTGCCCAAAACACCACACAAGAGGGTACACAAAGTACCTATCAAGATGATACTGAATGTATCTAACAAGAAGGTGCCCAAAACACCAAACAAGATGGTACAATAAGTACCTAACAAGATGAGCTCTAGACTCTAAGGCATGCCATTCTACCTAAAACCAACTAGCAACCAAGGACTTGTTGAGTCTTTTATTTTCAAGCAATCACACATCAATTGATTAAGCAATAAGCATAGCAAGGTCAAGATCATTTTACAAGCTTTCATGTATTTCCATTATGTATACATTCAAGCAATATCAAGCAACCAACAATTTCAGGAGCAAATTGAATTGTCAAGTCTTTAATTAGTCCATTCTTCCCTTAACGTAATATTACCAAATATAATTTAAGTTCATTTCATGTTATCAATCATCAAGCAAGTATTTAGACTTGAAACTTTGGTTAGAACTATAGTTCCAACCCTAAGAAAGACTACATGATAAGTGTTCAAAAGTACTATTTTTCTTACCCTTTTTACTCATATTATTGTTAGACTTAGGCTCATATTAGTTGCATAGTTAGCAATTCATGCATTAATCCATGTTTCCTTTCATCGTTGAGCTTGATTACATAACTTGGTAGTTTTTGTGGAAAAGATGCTGCTTTGGTGTGCTTTGTGTGTATGTGCAGGATCACTTGCCAAAGCAAGGCTAGAGCTAGTTGCCAGGGCAATGCATGAAGGAGACGCCGAGCTAGTTGCCGGGGTAATACATGAAGGAGACGCCGAGCCAGTTGCCATGGCAATTGTCGACAAGAGAAAAGGTGATATGGTAGTCGAAATTGATGACTATACAAGCCCAAGATGACATGGAACAAAGCCCAAACCCAAAGGAATTTGATTGCCATGCAGAGATTAAAGAAGAATTAAATTCCAAGAAGATAGGAGAAGTTCTAGTAGGAATACAATTATAATAAAGAATTATATTCTTTAAAGATAATTTAATTCCAACTTAAACTCCTCCTCAAAGAAGGACTTTGGCCTAGCCCTATAAATAAAATGGAGATTTCGACAAGATGGGGAGAGCAAGGGAGGGGAATTTCGACAAGTCCAAGGAGGGCAAGAGGAGAGAATTTTCGACAAGCATCTAGGGCAAGGAGGATTTCGACAAGCCACCTTCTTCATCCTTTTCTTTCTTGTTCGATTGGGTTCATGCTAGGGATTGTTTATCTTGTGTTTCTTTGGAACCTAGCCATGAACTAAATCTATTTGGCTATGGTTATTGTGTTTTGTGGTTGTGAGAAACTATTGGTTTTTGTTTAGGTAATAAGAGTTTGCACTTTTCTATTTCAAGGTTTATTTATTCTTGGTTCTTATTCTTGTTTGCGAGTGAATTGGGAGAGGATCTCGTGACTTCATCTATTTATCTAATATCGGGAGAGTTAGATTCAAGAAACAAATGAATATGATCTTTATTCAATCTATTGATGGTGAAGATTAATCCGACATAGGAATAAGTTAAGGATTTCAACGGCTAAGAGGAGCGCAAGATTGGTTGTTGTTCACCCTTGATTCACGTAGGGATGTATTATAAGGCATGCACAAGTAGCTAGAGTTTTGACTTAGGGATAAGAAGAAACCATTGAAGAACGCTCTGCCGAACCTTGAAGGTTGCTGCCCAGACGCCCAAGTAGTTGCCCAGGCAACCATCGATTAGTTGCCAAGGCAACCCCGTTGTGCAAGTTGCCACGACAACTGAGTTGCCCGTGAACTCTTTTACCAAAACGATCCAATCGGCTATCACACCTCAACTCACGATAACCTGGCCTATCTCTCTCTCAATTGATCTCATCTATTCATTTACTTTATTGCTTTCTAGATTAGTTATTAGTTAAACTCCTGTAATCCTTTACTTGTGTTTTTACTTTTTACAGTGCAAGAGACTAGATTCTTGAAGTGGCACCAATCCCTGTGGAGACGATATCTTTTATACTATAACTTGCGACGTGTATACTTGCACATTTGCGTAGCACTTATTACGCGCAACAAGTTTTTGGCGCCGTTGCCGGGGATTGGCAATAGCGACTTTATTTTTATTTTCTTGCACTTTCTTTTTATTTTTCTTGTTTAAAATTCAAAGGGCTAATAAACTTTGGTTTTGCATTGGTATATGACCAGGGCGAGACCGACTTCACCAGAATATCCCTTTGATCCAGAAATCGAACGAACCTTACAAAGACTTAGACGAAGGATAAGAGAAGCAATGGCAAATCAAGACGGTAATATGAATCAAGATGTTCGACCAGGAGGAGGAGTGATTCTTGCACGAAACCGAACTATTCGAGACTATCTTGAAGAAGATCTTGATGGACTTAACCCAGGAGTTGTCGCACCTGAAATTGAAGCCGACCACTTTGAGTTGAAACCGGTAATGTTTAATATGATCAACACAATTGGTCAATTTGGTGGCTCAGCAACTGAATATGCATGGCAACATCTGAAATCTTTCCTCGAGATTTGTAACTCGTTCAAAATACACGGAGTCACCCCCGATATCTTACGATTAAGATTATTCCCCTATTCACTAAGGGATAGGGCGAAAGCATGGTTGAATAGCATTCCTGCCAGATCAATAGCATCTTGGACTGATCTTTGTCGTGATTTCCTTGCTAGATTTAATCCTACAAATTTGACTGATAAGCTTCGTAACGATATTACTTCTTTTCGGCAGGCAGATGATGAATCCATGTACGAGGCTTGGGAGCGATATAGAGAACTTCTACAGAAATGCCCCCTACACGGATTCCCGGTGTGGACTAAAGTAACAATGTTTTACAACGCCGAGAATACAGCAAAAATGATGATGCTAGATGCCTCGGTAAACGACATACTCCTAGATAAGTCGCCGGAGGAAGCGATGCAAATTTTAAACAGGCTGGCCAAGAATGATTATCAATTCCCATCTACTAGAAGAGGATGAGTTAGACGCCAAGCCACAATACACGAACTAGGATCATCAGATTCAATTTCGGCACAATTGGCCACTCTAACCAAGATGGTCCAAAACATGCAAAAACCAAAAAACACACATGAAGTCAAGGTAATTGATTCTTTTTGTGAGTTATGTGGTGATAACCATAATTCTTCTGAATGTATGAAGAATCCAGAATCCAACTTCTATGTGGGGAATTACAATCGAAACAACAATGTGATGTCCAATACATACAATCCAGCTTGGAAAAAGCACCCAAATTTTTCATAGAGTAATCCCAACAATGCTCTAAACCAGAACAATCAAAATGCACAAGCATCGGGATTCCAGCAAAATATGTCACGGCAACAGTTGCCACAGCAACAACAGACGACATCTAGTTCTTTGGAAAATTCTCTAAATGCTTTTATGATGAAAACTGAATCTTATATGGCTGAGAATAATAATTTCATAAAAAGAACTGATGCTTTTATTAACAGGACCGAGATGAGATTGCAAAACCAAGAGGTGGCAATCAAATCATTGGAAAATCAAGTCGGACAGTTTGCTCAAAATCTGAATACTAGACCGCAAGGAGGTTTACCTAGCGATACTGAAGTCGCAAGAGGAACTAGCCATGAGCAATGTAAGGCAATCACCACTAGAAGTGGCCAACAACTTAGAGAGGTTCAAACCCGCTCATCAAACAAAACTCCACAAAAAGATCAAGACGAACCTAGCGGCAAAGCCTCAGATGCTGACCCAGGAATTACCACGGCAACTGGCAATAATCATGCCTCGGTAATCGACGATAAAGATGCCTCGGCAACTGGCGATGAGCATGCCTCGGCAACCCCAGTTGATAACGCCTCGGCAACTCCAGTTGTCCCAACAATGCCGTCAATCAGGTTCTAAACCGATGAAAGGATCGAAGATATCCGACTTCCACCATCATTGCCACAAAGGTTGATATGACAAAAGCAAGAGTATCAATTCAAGAAGTTTCTTGATATCCTAAAGCAAGTCCACATCAACTTGCCATTGGTGGACGCAATTGAACAAATGCCAAACTATGCCAAGTTTCTTAAAGACATTGTGTCCAAGAGAACAAGGCTATGAGAGTTTGAAACATTTGCCGCAACAGAGGGATGCATGGCAATGTTGCACAATCGTATGCCACCCAAGTTGAAGGATCCCGGAAGTTTCACAATACCCTGTTCTATTGGAAATCACTATGTTGTGAAAGCACTATGCGACCTTGGGGCTAGCATAAACTTGATGCCTAAATCAGTTTTCCAGAAACTAGGAATCGAGAAGCCAAGACCTACAACAGTTATGCTGCAGCTAGCCGATAGATCCTATGTGCATCCAGAGGGAAAAATCGAGGACATACTGGTAAAAGTTGATAAATTTATTTTTCCCGCTGACTTTATTGTCTTGGATTGTGAAGCAGATGAGCATGCACCCATCATTCTCGGGAGACCATTCCTAGCAACAGGGAGAACCTTGATCGATGTTGGAAAAGGAGAACTCACAATGAGGGTGAATGACCAGCAAGTTAAACTAAATGTGTTCCAAACACTAAGGCATGCCGATGATCCAGAAGAATGCCAACTTTTTCATGCCACGGCAGAGTTTAACTTCGACGAAGAATTTAGTTGCCTCAGCAACTACATTGCCGATCAAGAGGAGCCTGAGGAGTATGAAGAACCGGTCGATGAGGAACAACAATAAGAGGCAAATTGGCTAGTAAATCGACCAGGTACATACTTTGAACCACTGTATTACTCAGGTAAGGAAGGTAAACTCGAAAAACCCTCTATTGAACAACCACCGATTCTTGAGTTGAAACAATTGCCAGAGCAACTAAAATATGCATACTTAGGAACCGATAATACATTGCCTGTAATTATTTCCTCTAAGTTACAGCCTGAGTAGGAAAAGAAACTGATCAAGATGTTGAAGCTACACAAAAAGGCAATAGGGTGGACAATTGCCGACTTGAAGGGAATTAGTCCGACAGTGTGCATGCACAAGATTCTGTTGGAAGACGATCACAAACCTTCAATTGAAGCCCATAGGAGACTGAATCATGCCATGAAAGGGGTTGTAATGAAAGAAATCATCAAGTGGCTTGACGCCGATATTATATACATTATCTCTGATAGTACGTGGGTAAGTTCGGTACAATGTGTACCGAAAAAGGGAGGTATAACAATGGTAAGTAATGAAAATAATGAACTCATTCCAACCAGGACTGTGACCGGTTGGAGGGTTTGTATGGATTATCGAAAGCTAAACAAAGCCACCAGGAAAGATCACTTCCCATTACCCTTTATGGATCAAATGCTTGACCGTCTTGCAGGTAAACCCTTTTATTGTTTTCTTGATGGTTATTCAGGTTACAATCAAATTGCCATAGCACCAGAAGATCAAGAAAAGACAACCTTCACATGCCCATATGGTACTTATGCCTTCCGAAGGATGCCGTTCGGATTGTGTAACGGCCCGGCAACCTTCCAAAGATGCATGATGGCGCTCTTTTCAGACATGGTCGAAGACTTCCTTGAGATCTTCATGGATGATTTTTCTGTTTTTGGTAATGACTTCGACAGCTGTCTCGGCAATTTAGAGAGGGTGTTGGCAAGATGTGAAGAAACGGATTTAGTCCTCAATTGGGAGAAATGCCATTTTATGGTAGATGAAGGAATAGTGCTCGGCCATAAGATTTCATCCAAGTGAATTGAAGTAGACAAAGCCAAGGTGGACGTGATCGAGAGATTACCCCCACCAAGTTCGGTTAAAGGAATTCGAAGTTTTCTCGGACATGCAGGTTTTTACAGGAGGTTCATTCATAATTTTTCTAAAATCACTAAACCCTTGTGTAATCTGCTTGAACAGGATAAAGTCTTCAATTTTGACGATTCTTGCAACCAAGCATTTGAAACCCTAAAGAAAAAGCTTGCCTCGACACCAATTGTCATTCCACCAGATTGGACGCTACCTTTTGAGCTCATGTGTGATGCAAGTGATTTCGCGGTAGGAGCAGTCCTAGGCCAACGCACAGGTAAGACCTTCCATGTGATATACTATGCTAGTAAAACTCTTAATAGTGCTCAAGTGAATTACACAACAACGGAGAAAGAGTTACTAGCTTAGTTTTCGCATTTGACAAGTTCTGATCCTATTTGATTGGTACAAAGTAATTGTTCATATGGACCATTTGGCAATCAAATACTTATTTGCTAAAAAGGATGCTAAACCTCGTTTGATTCGTTGGATATTACTTTTACAAGAATTTGATACTGAAATTAAGGACAGGAAAGGAACAAAAAATCAAGTGGCCGATCACTTATCACGTTTGGAACCCAATAGGGAGGAGGACGCAGATCTAGAGATATGCGATGCATTCCCGGATGAACAAATTTTAGTTGCCTCGGCAACCATTGATGCACACGCCTCGGCAACCCTCGACGCTGCAGCAGCCTTTGACACGCACGCCTCGGCAATTTTGGGAGCAATCACCACTGCAGCACATGCCTCGGCAATACCCTGGTACGCGAATTTAGTTAATTTCCTTGTTTGTGGTATTTTACCTTATGGCATTACTCACCAAGGGAAGAAGCGGTTCCGCCATGATGCTAAGCATTACTTTTGGGACGAGCCTCTTTTGTTTAAACAATGTGCAGATCAGGTTATACGCCGATGTGTCCCTGAAGAAGAGCAACAGAATGTACTCGGCAATGCCATTCTTCACCCTATGGAGGACATTTTGGAGGAACTCGTACCACCGGCCAAAGTTCTGCAATCCGGTTTGTATTGGCCAACATTGTACAAAGATGCCCAAGACTTCTACAAGCAATGTGATCATTGCCAGAGGACGGGCAATATCTCTAGACGACATGAGATGCCGCTCCAGAATATCATCGAGGTGGAACTGTTCGATGTATGGGGGATCGATTTTATGTGACCTTTCCCATCTTCATTCGGCAACCTATACATCTTACTTACCGTCGACTATGTGTCTAAATGGGTGGAGGCAGCTGTAGTTCCCAACAACGATTCCAAGACCGTGCAACGATTCTTGCAGAAAAACATATTTACACGGTTTGGGATGCCGAGAGCAATTATCAGCGACGAAGGAAAGCATTTTGACAACAGACTAATTGCCAAGATGTTGCAACGCTTTGGCATATCACACAAGATCGCCACGGCATATCACCCACAAACCAACGGGCAAGCAAAAATTTCCAACCGGGAGTTGAAGGGAATACTCGAGAAAGTCGTAAATCCCTCTAGGAAGGATTGGTCATTAAGACTAGATGACGCACTTTGGGCATATCGCACTGCATTCAAAACACCCTTAGGTATGTCCCCTTTCTGACTTGTCTATGGTAAAACATGTCATCTACTGGTGGAAATCGAACACAAGGCATACTGGGCAATGAAGACCGTGAATATGGATTGGGAAAGTGCGGGACAAAAGCGTTTGTTGGACCTCAACGAGATAGAAGAATTCCGTGCACTCGCCTATAACAATGCACGAATCTACAAGGAGAAAACAAAGCGATGGCACGACAAGAAACTATTGCCACGGCAATTCATGCTAGGGCAACTAGTTCTCCTATTCAATTCTCGGCTAAAACTTTTCCCGGGAAAGCTGAAATCAAGATGGTCGGGACCATTCGAAGTCGTCAAACCATTCTCCCATAGTGCTGTGATAATCAAGTCCATCTCTGACAACCATGAATTCAAAGTTAATGGACAAAGATTGAAGCACTACAATGGTGCCCATGTGGAACGTAACAAGGAAGTGATCAATTTAGGAGATGCATAAGCATGCTCTCCCTTTGATATTAGTAGTTTTATTTTATTTTTATTTATTTATTTTTATTTTCGATTAAGTATTTAATTTATTTTATTTCAAATTTATTTTATTTTTTATTTTTCCCCGATTATTATATATATATTTTTTTTAGGATAGATTTTTTTAGAATCCCTTTATACATATTTATTTATTTATTTTCTTTTATTAATTTAATTTTAATCCTTATTTGATTTGTCTTTGAATTGTAGGAAAAAAGTTCAAGATAAAGAGGAATTATAATCCAAGTAGGAAAACATCTTCAACAAGGAAACTAATGGGCTGAATCTAAGGCTTATATAAAGCCTCCAACCATAACCCCTTGTCGACAACTTCTACCTCACCCTAAACCCTTTTTCGTTTTCCCCTAATCCCACCCTCCTATATTTTCTATAAAACCCATCACCCTTAACCTATTCCTACTTTCTATCTTGCAATCTTTTTAGTTTCTTTTCTTTTCTTTGTTTTTACTCACAACCAAGATCATCCATGGCATCTAAGATTAAACTTTTAGTTCATCCAAGTTCCTCCAAAGAACCAAGATACAATAAGTTTGCTACACCGGTGGTTCAAGAAAGATTTCAATCCAAGTTTGAAAGCCGGAAGATTCATGAAGAACAAGGCTTTGAATACTCCAACTCTCATCAAGATTTCGGCCTTGAACCTTTCATCTTCGAGAGGATTGCACATCAAAAGTGGCAAATCTTTTGCCATAAACCAGAACCAGGTAACATCTCATGGGTAAGAGAATTCTATGTTCACTCACCTAACCCGGATAATCCTTATGTTTTTGTTCGTGACAAGGCCATACTCATAAGTCCCGAAAGCGTCAACACCTTTTACGGGCTTTACATTGAGAAGGACGAGCATCAAGCCTTCATTGATCAAATCACTCCCAAGCAACTCGACAAGGTGCTTCAAGAACTCACTCAACCGGGAACTCATTGGAACGACGGTAAATACAAGGGCACGATAAATCGTCTTCGGCTTAAACCCGAGGCAAAACTATGGAATAAGTTTGTTAAAACTTCTTTAATGCCCACCACACACAATACTACCGTTGATATACCACGTCTTTTGCTCATACATTCTATTTTGCATAATCGCATCATTAACATTGGAAAAATTATTTGTGATAAGATTTTTGTATGCAGCTCAAAAGATAAGGGTTCTCTTTTCTTCCCTTGCTTAATTTCTAATCTTTGCAAGGAGATGCATGTCCCAAGTGAGTCCACCGATGAAAAGGCCCTACCAAAGTCCGGTTGGAATCAAGCACAAATCCAAAAGCTAATGAGAGAGGCACCAGGAAAATCTTCAAGGCCTCCAATTGCCGCGGCAACTCCTGCCGCCCCGGCAATCCATAATGCCCAAGCACCTAACGCCATGGCAACTCGGCCACCAACCCCGGGACACTTTGAAGCACTTTTGCACCCATTGGCAAGCCACCTAAGGCAAATTGAAGACCGGCAACTAATGTTCATGCGGTACATGAAGGAGCACAACAATGCCATCACCCAAGTCATCCTAGAAAAGTACCCGGACAATCGCGTGCCGTTCCCAATCTTTCCCGCCGAGATCCTTGCCCCGGCAACCAATAAAGCAGTCGCCACAACAACCGCAACAGATGATACCGCGACAACCTACATCGTGCACGCACAAGATGATGCCACGGCAACTAACCTTGAAGATGCCACGGCAACCAAAGCTAAAGACATCCCGGCAACCACTGCAAAAGCCAAAGGTAAAGCACCTATGCCCGAATCAACTCCTACAGAATCATTTTTTGATTTTTCAGATTCGGACGAGTCCTCCATTGAACCAACAAAGACTGCACCAATTGAATCCTCCAAGCAAAAAGCCAATGACATTGATGAAGAGGACGATGAGGACAACCCCGTACGAGGATCGATTCCACCACCGGCAACAAGAAAACAACCATCGCGTTCAAGCAAGAGAATCAAGACATCGACCAAAAGGAAACTAATCATCTACGATGATGAACTCTCAGAGTAAGTCCTCGTATGCATTTTTATTTTTATTTTTATTTTTTTCATTATTTTTATGCATGCATTGAGGACAATGCCTCACTCGAGTTTGGGGGGGATTTTTATTAGTAGTTACCATGTTTAGTTACATTCACTTAAGTATTACATTTAGGATACATAAATTGCTTGCCATGCCTTTAATTGGAACAAGAATTGCTTAGATTTGATGAATATTCGATGATGACTTTGCCAATGCACTTAATTGATAGAATTTTTATTCTAGGATAACCATGGAAAAACTTAGAATGTTACTATGATGCTAATTTTGATGAAACACTGTTGTGGTTTGATTGATTTAAGGAATTCTAGTGAATTTAGGTTTATAATTAACAAATTGGGGGATTACAATAAAAATTGGATGAATGCTAGAGGTGCCCGAAATTGGCTCTAGCATGTGCTAAAAAATTGATTGCTAGAGGTGCCCGAAACTGGCTCTAGTATGTGTTAAAAAATAATTGATCACTAGAGGTGCCCGAAACCGGCTCTAGTTGAATAAATTAACTTAAGAAAACTAAACACTAGAGGTGCCCAAAACTGGCTCTAGTTAAAACATGTTAAAAAGAACCCAATAAAGTAATTTGAAAACTTATTGTTTGCATAGAATCCGAAAAATCAACTTGCACACAACTCCGCATACACTCACAAGCATTATAGTTTGATTCCAAGTAACTCCTAAGTTTTCCGAAAAATAAAAAGGCAATCATACTTTGTGCCCCGGTTCAGAGAATTGGAATCAAGTTCAAAGCTAAGTTTGTGAAAATTGAAGTCTTGGCAGGTAATTATGAGTTTGCATTGCTTGAGGACAAGCAATAGTTCAAGTTTGGGGGTGTGATAAGTGTTCAAAAGTACTATTTTTCTTACCCTTTTTACTCATATTATTGTTAGACTTAGGCTCATATTAGTTGCATAGTTAGCCATTCATGCATTAATCCATGTTTCCTTCCATCGTTGAGCTTGATTACATAACTTGGTAGTTTTTGTGGAAAAGATGCTGCTTTGGTGTGCTTTGTGTGTGTATGTGCAGGATCACTTGCCAAAGCAAGGCTAGAGCTAGTTGCCAGGGCAATGCATGAAGGAGACGCCGAGCTAGTTGCCAGGGCAATACATGAAGGAGACGCCGATCCAGTTGCCATGGCAATTGTCGACAAGAGCAAAGGTGATATGGTAGTCGAAATTGATGACTATACAAGCCCAAGATGACGTGGAGCAAAGCCCAAACCCAAAGGAATTTGATTGCCATGCAGAGATTAAAGAAGAATTAAATTCCAAGAAGATAGGAGAAGTTCTAGTAGGAATACAATTATAATAAAGAATTATATTCTTTAAAGATAATTTAATTCCAACTTAAACTCCTCCTCAAAGAAGGACTTTGGCCTAGCCTTATAAATAAGATGGAGATCTTGACAAGATGGGAAAGCAAGGGAGGGGAATTTCGACGAGTCCAAGGAGGGCAAGAGGAGAGAATTTTTGACAAGCATCTAGGGTAAGGAGGATTTCGACAAGCCTCCTTCTTCATCCTTTTCTTTCTTGTTCGATTGGGTTCATGCTAGGGATTGTTTATCTTGTGTTTCTTTGGAACCTAGCCATGACTAAATCTATTTGGCTATGGTTATTGTGTTTTGTGGTTGTGAGAAACTATTGGTTTTTGTTTAGGTAATAAGAGTTTGTACTTTTCTATTTCAAGGTTTATTCATTCTTGGTTCTTATTCTTGTTTGCGAGTGAATTGGGAGAGGATCTCGTGACTTCATCTATTTATCTAATATCGGGAGAGTTAGATTCAAGAAACGAATGAATATGATCTTTATTCAATCTATTGATGGTGAAGATTAATCCGGCTTAGGAATAAGTTAAGGATTTCAATGGCTAAGAGGAGCGCAAGATTGGTTGTTGTTCACCCTTGATTCACGCAGGGATGTATTATCAAGGCATGCATAAGTAGCTAGAGTTTCGACTTAGGGATAAGAAGAAACCATTGAAGAACACTCTGCCGAACCTTGAAGGTTGCTGCCCAGACGCCCAAGTAGTTGCCCAAGTAGTTGCCCAGGCACCCATCGATTAGTTGCCAAGGCAACCCCGTTGTGCAAGTTGCCACGACAACTGAGTTGCCCGTGCACTCTTTTACCAAAACGATCCAATCGGCTATCACACCTCAACTCACGATAACCTGGCCTATCTCTCTCTCAATTGATCTCATCTATTCATTTTCTAGATTAGTTATTAGTTAAACTCCTATAATCATTTACTTGTGTTTTTACTTTTTACAGTGCAAGAGACTAGATTCTTGAAGTGGCACCAATCCCTGTGGAGACGATATCTTTTATACTATAACTTGCGACGTGTATACTTGCACATTTGCGTAGCACTTATTACGCGCAACACTACACTCACAAAACTCCAAGCTTAAGCTATCGATCTTTGATGACAATCCCCTTTGCTTTTCCCTTGACTTGATCAATCATATCTTCTTCAACCAAGTCCTCTACTCCTTGTTCTAACCAGCCAATCATACAAACATATAAAGATCATGTTAGCACACAATTCATCAAGCCGATTCATTCAATTCAAGACAAGATTACAAGCATATAACATACACATATTGGGCAGCATGCTCTTGTACAATTTCCATTTTACTCAACCACACTTTTCTACATTCTAGTTCATGTATAACAAGACATATTTCAAGGCCTAAAACTGTTTTCAAGACAGTTTGTAAAATGTCACAAAACAATGTGCATTTGCCTATGCAGCTGCTACCTGGCAGCTTGCACTCTAGTCACTAAATCAAGCATATCTTTCATTCTGTACGTCAGAATTTCAATTGGTTTATATACCGTTGGAAATCTAAAAAAATTGTCTTTAAGATCATAATAGACTTGGCTTTTAGTTCTTAGCAATTAATACAGTTTATTGTTCAAAGAGAGGGCATTTACACTGCCTGAACAGTTTGCACTGTCCAGCTATTTCTATTTACAGTTTCCAACATAGGACCCAATATTCAGTTCTGTTTTCACCTAATGAAAGTAGACATACTAAAAATATTGTCACTAAAATTTCAGCTCTGAATTTGATCTATACAAATTTTGGTGAATTTTCAAAGTTACTACCCAGAACATAGCAATTCTGCACAGATTGCACCTATTCACATTTTAATTCCTTAAATTCATTTTAACCAATGTTTTGGCCCTATATTTCATTCATGATCATGTTCATATATGCATTGGCTATCATAATTCACCTAACAATGCTCTCAAAACAGGGCATAGTCATGTTATTACTAGTTTAATCCATTTGATCACAATTACACATCAATTCATCAACTATGCAGTCCATTACCTAATTTAACTAGTTCAATTAGGTGTGGTCACATTTTCCAGCAAGTTACTAACAATTTAACTTGTTTAACACCTTAATTACATTATCTAATCACGATCATGTTCAATTCATTAATTCCATAGCTCAATTACATGTTCTAACAATTCAATTCCTATAACAACATCTCCATTCAATTTTCCGGAAACCTAACTTTGTTACACTATCACTTACACATAATTTCCAGCATCTAACACAACCATTTGAGCATGCATTTCAACCTAATCATGTCATCCAACAATTTTAAGATCAATTCTAGCAATTTCATATGAGTCGATTACATGTTCATACAATTTCCAACATCTATATACTCAAATCACAATTCCATTTCAAATCAAACAACTTAAACATGAAATTCACAAGAGAATCAAGTAATTACCTTACTTACTAAGCTATCTAGACTTAAATTGAAGCTAAATCAAGTTGAATGGCCATGGATATCAAGCTTTCTCTCAAATTTTCCTCTCTCTTTCTTTCTCTCTTCCAAACAGCAATTAGAGAGAAATGAAGAAGATGATAACACTTAATCCAAGTTATTGTATTTATGAAATGTCCAATATGTCCCTTAATTTATCCTTATTATTAACTTAATCAAGGGCATTAGGGGAAACAAGGAATTTAGCATGTAATCATCATCTTTCTCATTAAATTCAATCTAGTCATTTTAAATTGGTCACTTATTTCATTCATTCTTTCAATTAAGACCCTAGATAATCTAATTAGCTTAGGTTTAAGCTTAATTGAGCTATCAACTTATATAATTGGTTTCAATAATTCTTTTTTTGATAAATAGTGGGCCTCGTTAAAAATCCCCTTCATAACCAATACCGAGTAGGGAACTCAATATCGGACAGCGGAAGGAGGAAAAGAGCACCCTAGATATTTTATTATTAGATAAACTTTCCGAATGTGCAATTACATAGCAAGTATGAATAAACACCAATAAGTATGAGGAAACCTCAAAAATGCCTTGTAGAATCATTCTTCCATTTGACCCTTCAGCCGATACCTTCCATCGGCAAATGAATTTTTCTTTCAAACCCTCTTTTGGCCAGCGAATATGCCTTGCAATTTATTGCTCGCGGAATTAGCCTTATACAAATCCACCCATCTTCGCAACAACCTGCTATCCACTCTATAGTCCTCAAGAACGGTGGAGGAGATTTTGACGGTTCTCGAATCCAATCATAGACCACTTTGCAGTCCGTTTCGACAGATAGTTTCATTTTCCCATTCCATTTTGATTCTTTGAAAGTCTCAATACCGTGCTTGATTGCAAGAATTTCAGCCATGATGGGAGAATCATCTCCAATGCACAGTGAGAATGATAGTAGCTGCAGCCCATTCTTGTCCCGTAATATGCCTCAAATCCCACGTCCCATTCCATCGGTTTTCATAGCTCCATCCACGTTAAATTTAACCCAACCCGATGGAGGGGGATGCCACGATTATGGGGATGTGGCCAGAACATTTCCCATCAGAACAGATTCACATATAAAACAGTCAGCAATGAAATCATTAATTGATAATTTAGCTTTTGAAAATTTTGCTTTTAACCACCATGCCAGTCTTGTTTTAATTATGAACAGGTGTTGTAACAAATCACAGTTCTTCCCATTGAAGATAATTTCATTTCGAACAGCCAGATTGACCATAACACGACAAAATGAATAGATTTCCATACCATAGCTTTGTGCGCTCTCGGCCAAGTGTCATTCCACTTCTAAGCTAGGATTTAGGGTGTTACTATTCTCCCCTCCTTAAAAAGGAAAATTCACCCTCGAAATTTTACCTGAATTGAATAATTGAGGATATTGCTTTCTCATTGTATCCTCAGGCTCCCAGGTTGTTTCTTCCATCTTATGGTTTCTCCAAAAGACTTTCACTAGGGATATATTCTTGTTTCGAAGTCTCTTGACTTCCTTATCAAGGATTTGGATTGGTTCTTCTTCGCAGGAAAGATCAGGATTCAATTATACTTCTTCAGGTTCTAGAATGTGAGATGGGTCCGATCGATACTTCCGGAGCATTGAGATATGGAAGACATTGTGGATTTTATCGAATTCACTAGGAAGTGCTAATCGATAAGCCACTGGACCAATTCTTTCAACAACTTTGAAAGGTCCTATGAATCGGGGACTCAACTTTCCCTTTCTTCAGAATTTGAAGACTTTCTTCCAAGGGGAGACTTTCAAAAAAACCTTGTCTCTAACTTGATGTTGAATATCTCTACGTTTCAAATCTGCGTATGCTTTTTGTCTATCAAAAGCCTGCTTCAATCTATCGTGTATGATCCGAACTTGTTCTTCAGGTTCTCGAAGCATTTGTGGCCCTAACACCTTGTTCTCACCGAGTTCAGACCAACACAGGGGAGTTTGACATCTTCTACCATACAAGGTCAACTAGTAAGGAAACTAAATTTATTTTGGTCTTATATTGTATGATGTAAGTAGTGATTGGTTGTTTGAAAGAAGTTAACAATAATTGTTGTTGATAATTTATGTAACTAATAAGGAAATTGAATTTGTTTTGGTCCAATACTGTATGATGTTACTAGTAATTGGTTGTTTGAAAGAAATTATCAATACTTGTTGATAATTGATGTAATTAGTTACAAAACTGCATTTATTTTGGTCCAATATTGTATGATGTAAGTAGTAATTGGTTGTTTGAAAGAAGTCAGCAATACTTGTTGATAATTGATGTAACTAGTAAGGAAATTGAATTTATTTTGGTCCAATACTATATGATGTTGAGTATTATTTAATTTTAAAAACTAATGTGACATTAATTTTAGATTGTAATAGTTGAGAAAGGATGAATGTAACAATGTCGACGTAGAAGGGGTGAAGGATGACACAATTGCGATGGATGAGGCACATAAACCATTGACTGCATATTTTAACTTTTAGTAAGTTAAAGTTGAATGTATATAGAATGTTTTAAATTGTTAGTTGGTTAGAGTTAAGTATTGCATACTCTACCTTTGGATTAATGTATGTACAACATAAGTGAATGTAAAGGATGCAAGGTAGGAACGAAGAAAATGACAAATGCGGTAAGTGAGAAATTTGAAATAATATTATGTGATTTGTATTGGTTTATAAAGCTTACATATTACTACCTCCGTCCCACTGAAAATGTCCAGTATTGACTTTTTTAAGTCAAACTTTTTAAACTTTGACTATTTATTACTTTAAATGCATTATTGGTAAAAATATGAAAAAATATGTTTTAAAAACCTTATATCAAGTAATTTAAAAACATATATTTTATAAAATTTAATTAATTCAAATATTTAAAATAATTGTGGTCAAATTTAAAAAAAAATTACTTTTTAAAAGTCAATACTGGACAAAATTGGTGGGACAGAGGGAGCATAAAAATGTAATATTTATGGGAGTGATACATGCGAGAAAAATACTAGCATTGAAATGGGCAAAAATAAGTGATGATGAAAGAAGCCTTATTTTGATATACACTTCCAACAAAAGCAAACATATATGGAATGGATATCAAAAGGCAAGGACAAGGCAAAATTTAAGAAGGTAAGAGTAGCTTTCTTCTTAGACAAAGTATTTAAGGTTAAATTTTTTTGTTAAATAATATATAGAAGAGTAACATTGAAGTAATTATTATTATATTACATGTTGTAGGAGGTTTTTTCAAGGGGTAGCATGAAGAAATTGTCAAAGTTGTTTAAATAGATGTAGAGGCATAAGATTGTTGGTGTTGTTGTGGAAATATGATTTAGGCCTTTATTTGAAATAAAATCTCGAGCAATTCATTGTGATCTATGTCTTAAGTTAGTAGAGACCTTTGATGTCAAAAGCTCAATGATGCAATTTAATGCACACAAAATTTCTTTAATGGTGGAAGATGTGGAAGCTGTACTGGGGCTAAAAATTAACGTGTTGATGTTGTACACGTTATGAGGAAATTTAATGGGAAAACTAGCTTTGAAGACCCTCCATAGAAAATTTGAAGTTATTGTGCTCTGATGGGTTAAAAGGAAAATTGAACCGGTGTAAATTTGCATATAAGAGGTTGATTGATGGTATAGCCAAATTTAATGGTCGTGAAAGTCAAGCTTACATGACCAGATGCATTGCAATATTAGAGGTAATGTTGTATTAAATTGATGTTTTGTTGTAGTTGTACATAATTTATTGAAGTTTAATTTCGATTAATAATGTTCTGACAAATATGAAATGTAGGTGAGATTGTATGATTATTAGAGTGAAATTTTGAGCATTGCCTTTGCTGCTGCAGAACTTGTTGGTCACATTAATAATTGGGGGAAGAAAGACGTAGGAAAACTTATTTACCACATAAAGGGAGAACGCCTTGCTAAAAAATTAAAGTAAGTAAATTATTAAATTTTGTATTCTATACTGAAATAGAATGACATAAAATGAATGAGTGATTTTGTCAGGTAATTGGGTCGGATGATGATTGCGGTGAAGGCAAAGAAGGTGAAAAGACGAGTGCTAGTAATGATATCATTATGGAGGCATTTGAAAAGGTTATTTCAGATTTAAATGAAATGAAAGAGAGTCTCCAAGGTAGAGTAGAAAAGAAAAATAAAATTAACAAGACTTTGGAGACACTGAAGGAGGAATCGAAGAATGTGGTTGATTAGGTTGCAGATTTAAATGCGAACATGATGTACATAAAAAAACTCTACGTATAATTAATGCAATGGCAATGGCCATGAAGAAGAGAAAGCAATGGCATAAAAGACAAAAGTTTAAGAGTTGACCCAAAAGAAAGAGTTGATATTGATGTTGAAGTGTTAATAGACGATGTCACTGGGGTGAATGATGACAACATTCTTGTGGCAGCCAAAAAGAGAAAGTATAATCAATGTTGAAGTTTATAACTTTTATTTTTCTGAACGTTTTTAGTAATTTAATGTAGAAATTTTATATTGATGGCGGAATTTATGTTAACTTGCAGGGTAAGTGGAGAAAGGAAATGAATTGGAATGAAAACTCTAAACATGAATTAATCCACCTTATGAAAAAAGCACCATGTTGAGCTTCTTTATATTATGTAATGTCGAAAATAAGTTGAGTGCTTTTAATGTGAACTATATTATTAAGTGTTAATGGCTTTTTCCATTTGAGTAGAACATGATATGGATGGAAGAATGAGTTGACACTTGATTTAAAACTTAAATTATTTGTAATTTCTGACGGAATGGGTTGTTTTATTTACATATGTTTCACATTTTATAAAAGTTGGTAGAAGGTGTATTATTTATGAAGTTATTAAATATTTAAATTCTTTAATATAATTCAATATTTCATGTGAAATGTTTAAGCATTGCAAGTACTGAGCTATGTTGAAATAACTGATGGGGTTGAGGTGTCAACATGAGGTACGTGTGACTATATATAGAATACGCCTTTGTCGGAAAAGTAAGCAATCCATTTTAATGATAAAATATAGTTAGGTTGAATATAATTTTTAAGTATTCGTGTGTGTAGCAAAATCCTCATTAATTTTGGCCACATGTATCTGACTATAAGTGATGCTGATACGTTACGACCCAGATGTTGGGTGTTCAATGGTTAGTATAGTATAGTGAATACCTTAAGCAATAAAGTCATATTAATTTAATTAATGAAGTATAGTAAAATAGTTCATATTTGTTTTGTGTATTTTTTAAGATACTGGCGTTGTTGGGTGGATGATTATTGTTGAAGATATTTGGACGGATTGTAAAGCAAGGAGAGTGTATCTACCTTGCGCATTAAGTGTTTGTTAAATATTTAATAAGTTAGTGTATATTAACAATAAACATATAAAATTTTGGAATCATGTTGAATAATAATAATTGTCTTGTAGAATCAGCTTGTAGGGGATATTGGATGCTATACAAATTTTTGAGTATTGGTGTTTGAGTTTCAAACATTTTGAGAACATTACGGACTGGGAAACGGTAAGAAGAAACTTATATTTTCGGAAACAGTTTGAATTGTATTAAATAATTTTCAGTTTAGTAACGAACATTATTGAAATACTATATGAATATATTTATCCCCATTAATGACAACATAACTCATTGGTATATTGTGCGTTGGATATGGGTCTTGGAGAAGTTAAGATACTATACAACTTACCCACAACTCGAGGTAATGCCGCAAGAGTGTCTGTTATTAAGAAAATAGTAATAAGCATAAATTGAGAACTACTGAACATAATGCATGATGTTAAATAGTATGTAAAAATCTGTGTGTTTGTGCATGTAGATTAAAACATTAGGTGAATGTTTTTTGGATAAAAAATTCGTAAACGTGTTTGGCTCACCACGGGTGCCATTGATAGAATTGCACACGGTGGTGCCTAAAGTCAAAAATCAAAACAATGGGTATATAATTGTTAAAGTTTAGATATGTGTAATCATTCCATTTCCATTTGTCTAATATTTAATAATAATTTGAGGTTTATACAATTATATTTTACCACAAAGATAACTATGGGATGTTTTACATTAATTAGATGCAACTTTGACATAGGAAGCGTGTAGAGGATGTGGTACGTGCATCGGTAGTTCAATACACCTTAATTAGTGTATCATACTATAAAACTTCCATCATTAACTTATGCTAAACAGTTAATATTTTTATATATAGTGTTAGAGAACGGGACCAAATGTTTCTTTTATATGATCTCCTGAATAATGATCGAAATACAAAAAGACACAAAATTTCATATAACACCCTTGACCCGAATGTCATATTTGGGTGTCAAGCCCAAACCCAAAACCATAAAATTTCCAACTCGGTTTAGCCAAAACAAGGTATTTTCCAAAAAAAAACCCATTAAATTCAATAGTTGAAAATATAGATAAACAATTTAAATCTTTACAAAGAGCTACACTTTAATTTAAAACATATAAACATTTGATTTGATTTAATACAATTTCAAAATAAGAATTACAGACTCCACCACGTAAAGCCCTATGAATACATAGCCCACTAAACACAAGTACTATACTCTGAAGGTCACCACATGTTAGAATCTCGCACCAATAGTGCTCCACAATCCCATGATCCAACAATCAACCTATGCATGGAAACAACGATTTTGAGCACTGAGCTTACAAAGCTCAATAGTACACATCTATTATATTTCATGCTAATTATAAACTTAAGCATACAAGTTAGTACGAGCAATAAGTAGAGATAAACACGTGGTGTTATCACTAATCGCCTAAACACATGCTCTCAACAAAGCAATCATCAAACATGGCACACAAGGCCCCACCATACTTATAACATGACATCATAACATCATATAGATATGGTGCTACCTCTAGCCACCAAATCATATAACATAGCAAGAAGCATAAGCTTCTCATAGCATATAAGCATTATATCACAATATAGGAGTAAAGCTCGGTCCCATTAAGCATCGGGTTCATACACTCTGAGTGAGGCCCGGTTCCATTAAGCATCATGATCATACACTCTTTAGGGTGAGGCCCAGTACCACTAAGCGTCGGCATACATACACCTATACTTGGAATCTCTCATCAAGCATCTTTGAATGAGTCCCGATCCCACTAAGCATTGGGTTCATACATTCGAAAAGTCTTTAACCATGATGCTGCAACACACTCTATCTCTCACATTGGGTATACAAACCCATCAATCAAGATGATTCAATCATCTAAGTGTCCATATCAACACATATCAAGGACACGTCTACCACACAACAAACAACATCTCAAAATCCACCAAGGACCCCTATGGTTGCTATTACCATCAAGTCACCCAACGTTTACCAAGTTATTAATTATCATAGAATTGTATATTAATCATCCTCATTAATTATCTCTATTAATGTTCCACGTCAATTTCTATATTTTATTAGCATTACATATTATTTCGTTCAGTGGGTACCGATACTCAAACACGAGTATCGATACTATACTTTTGGGTACTGGTACTCACACGCATACCGATACTAAAATAGCTTATTTAAAACCCTAGATTTCCAAAAGTAATGATACGGGTTGACCCATATCAATACGGCCCCCAATCGCGTATCGGTACGACCAAAGTTCGTACTGAGACCCTAAACACGAGTTTGCACCATTTTCTTGAATTACGATTTTACAAGACTTATTTGCTGCCTAAAGCTTATGAAAGTCATTAGGGTTTGTTTACTAACACATTTAATCAATTAATATTAATTACCAAATTCATGACAATTTATTCGAATATTTAACCCTTAAGCATATTTACCATCAAATCTCATCAATCTATTCGAACAAACATACAAGACATCATAATTATTTGAATCAATCAAACAATCATCAATTAATCATACGAGCATCTCAAACGACCCTACACGGTCTCTATAGTCTCCACGAGTTCTATCATATCCGTAACATCATCATGCATCTCATAAATATCAAGTCTCATAATATTAGTCTCTAATCATGCATATTAATTATCTACCTATTTTGCAGGCACTAATACGCAAGACAAACACATTTATGATGCTCGTGAAGTAATAGGAGTTTGGGATGTACTAACCTTAAGCCAACGCGATAAAAACGCACAAAAATAACTTACCTTAGAAAAAGTCAACACCGATCAACGGTCAACAGTGACGGCGATGGTCAACTTCTCGGCAGCTCGACTCCACACTGCTCGGCTCAAATGGCTTCAACTGCTGCATGACGAAGCCCGTGTGTTGCCAGCAGCGCATACGTCGGTGATTGGTGGTCAAAATCGGCCGGTGAGCTTTATTCCACTATTTCTGGCCATGCTAATCCCAATGGTGGCCTCATATTTTGGTTTTGAGCACTTGAACCTCCTCAACACGAACCCTCAAAACTTTCTCTTTCTCACTCCCTTTGATAGAGGCTCCAACAGTAACACCGTGACCATCGGTTGACTCGTCTCGGCGAGGTGAACCCGATGGTGTAGGAGGTTTCGAACACGAACACCCCGAATGTGGTAGAGTGGAGGATCTAAAATCTGATTATTTCTCTCTCTTTCACACCCCTTTAATTCAAACTATTCTCTTCTCCTTTTTCTTTTTCCACTAGGCTCAAAGACCGGGTCTAAGACCCGATTTACTAACCTGATATTCGGGTCGTTACAACTCTCCCCACTTTAAAAAGAAATTTTATCCTTGAAATTTGTATCCATAACTCAATAACGATGCCCAAACCTTTATATCTCTTTGACTTTTCCAAAGATTTCCTGCTGCGCTACTCTAATCTCTCACAACACTTATCAATTATAACTCTTATCTTCTAGCGATACTACATAATCTCAACTGATTCTTTCTCTTAAAAGAAATCTATCATCGCTCGGTACATCACAGATGACAAGCAAAACCAAACAATACCCCAACAAACTGTCACACGAATACGTCATCAAAGAAACTTATTTTATGCTGTAGAACCTAAAAGATTGTTGCAAAAAAATTCCTTCCATAACTTCGTATGATCTAAAAGAACAAGGGGTTAAACAACCTTTACAAACAAAATTGTAAAACTAAAGTTTGATTTTGATATAACAAATTGTTTAAGGACCTATTTGTAGAAGAAAATAAATTTTTAAGTATCTCAAAGACTCACAATTGACAAGGAATTTTCAAGTACAAAATTATTTAAAGTCAAAAACTTAAACCCCATAAAATTTTCTAAGTGTTTTAAAGCCAAATTCAACTTTTACGCCCAAGCGTATCGATACGCCCTCGAGCATTTCGATACGGGATTAACTTAAAAGGCCACTGTAAGAATCCGTTTCGATACATGCAAGCCTGTTTCGATACAGACTTCATATGGGCTAAGGTCTTTACTCAGACGTTTCGATACGGTGCCATCCGTTTCGATAAGGCCTTCATGCTAGATTTAAGATTTAAAGAACATCATACCGATACGGCTACCACCATATCGATACGCGGGGTTAAAATTTTTCCAATATTTTGATTTATTATTCGAACGTTGCCTTGCCAATTATTGGGAACACACAATTTTGAAAATCAGTTAACCCGTATTGATACGCCTACATGGCACACCAAAACAGGTTTTGGTAGTTGCCCAAGTGAGCAAAATTGTATCGATACGCCCCTTGTTTTAAATTGAGACCGTACCGATACGACCTTTGTTTTACATTGAGACCGTACAGATAAGCCTTCTAACATATCGATATGCCCCTATATTTTGTACATAACGGCTCTTTCTATTTTGAGACAAGTATCGATACGGCTGTTCATGTACCGATACGGTAGATTGTAGAAGTGCGTTAATGGTGGGAAAAAAGTAGCCCAATGTCTCTATTGATTATGCCAACTACCAAAACGAATAGAAAACAATGGAAGGATATAAAAGCAAGCTTAAAAAGCTACAACAACGATAATTGAACAAGTCAAGCACATTCAAGCATAAATCCAATTCTTTTGAGCCTTATAGAGTCAAATTCTTGTAACCCTCTTGAGAGATTTTATTGCATTCATTTTAATTCAAGTTTGGGTTTGTGTGAAATTGTAATTGGGTAAACTTATCTACCTTTGAGAGGCATTTTTCTGTTTACCATAATTTCTCTTTGTAAGAGTGTCTTTGATCAAGCTTTGGGTAGAAAGTTTTGATCGATTGTAACGGTTTCCTCCTAAGCCGAGAAAAAGGGACAAATTCAGTGAGTGAATTGTTGAAATCTTTAGTAGGGTGCTGAGGTAGTGGTTGTAGAGCTTTTTCTAAGCTTGAACCACTCTAAAATTGTTTGTGTCCAATTTTTACATTTTCATCTTGCACCCTTCAACTTTTAAATATCCAATTCACCCCCTTTTGGCCAATTGCCATTGTTTGATCAACTCAACAATTGGTATCATAACTACACTCTTTGGAAGGATTAATGATAAGTGTTCAAAAGTACTATTTTTATTACCCTTTTTACTCATATTATTGTCAGACTTAAGCTCATATTAGTTGCATAATTAGTTATTCATGCATTAATTCATGTTTTTTTCCACTGTTGAGCTTGATTACATAACTTGGTGATTTTTGTGGAAAAAGATGCTGCTTTGGTGTGTTTTTGTGTGTGTATGTGCAGGATCACTTGCCAAAGCAATGCCGAGCTAGTTGCCAGGGCAATGCATGAAGGATATGCCGAGCTAGTTGCCAGGGCAATGCATGAAGGAGACGCCGAGCCAGTTGCCATGGCAATTGTCGACAAAGAGAAAATGCAATAGGGATGTCGAAATTGATGACTAGACAAGCCCAAGATGACGTGGAGCAAAGCCCAAACCCAAAGGAATTTGATTTCCATGCAAAGATTAAAGAAGAATTAAATTCCAAGAAGATAGGAGAAGTTCTAGTAGGAATACAATTATAATAAAGAATTATATTCTTTAAAGATAATTTAATTCCAACTCAAACTCCTCCTCAAAGAAGGACTTTGGCCTAGCCCTATAAATAGCAAGGAGATTTCGACAATCCATATAGAAAAAAATAGAGAAATTTCGACAAGAGAGCATTAGGGGAAATTTTGACTTCTTCTTCTTCTTTGCTTCCATTAGATTCATGGTTTGGGGATTATTCTTTGTATATCTTTTGAACCCAACCATGAACTAACTTGATCGGTTGGGGTTATTGTGTTTTGTTGTTGTGAGAAACTATTGGATTTTGTTTAGGTAATAAGAGTTTGCACTTTTCTATTTCAAGGTTTACTCATTCTTGGCTTTTATTCTTGTTTGCGAGTGAATTGGGAGAGGATCTCGTAACTTCATCTATTTATCTAATATCGGGAGAGTTAGATTCAAGAAACGAATGAGTATGGTCTTTATTCAATCTATTGATGGTGAAGATTAATCCGGCTTAGGAATAAGTTAAGGATTTCAACGGCTAAGAGGAGCGCAAGATTGGTTGTTGTTCACCCTTGATTCACGCAGTGATGTATTATCAAGGCATGCACAAGTAGCTAGAGTTTCGACTTAGGGATAAGAAGAAACCATTGAAGAACGCTCTGCCGAACCTTGAAGTTGCTGCCCAGACGCCCAAGTAGTTGCCCAAGTGGTTGCCCAGGCAACCATCGATTAGTTTCCAAGGCAACCCCGTTGTGCAAGTTGCCACGGCAACTGAGTTGCCCGTGCACTCTTTTACCAAAACGATCCAATCGGCTATCACACCTCAACTCACGATAACCTGGCCTATCTCTCTCTTTTTCTTTCATCTATTCTTTTAGTTTATTGCTCTTAGTTTACTCGTTAATTAGAACTCCTATTATCAATTGTGTTTTTACTTTTCACAGTGCAGTAACTTAAGCAAAGTGGCCCAAACCAATCCCTGTGGAGACGATACTCGATACTCATATCACTTTATTACTTGCGACGTGTATACTTGCACATTTGCGTAGCACTTATCACACGCAACAATTAACATCCTCTTGTGTCAATCTTGGAGAAGTTGATCAACCACACACCAAGCTACAATCAAGCCATGGCATCTACCTCGAGTTAAAGCTTGTACAAGTTACAATCCATCATGAAACCACCCTTCTTCAATGGGGACAACTACCCATTTTGAAAGAACCGGATGAGGCTATTCGTCAAATCCAATGATTACACTCTTTGGGATGTAATCAGGGACGGGCCATCCATTTCGATGAAACAAGAGGGTGATAGACAAGTTCCCAAGGCCAAGCACGAAATGACAGATGAAAAAAGAATGAAGCTTCAAGTGAATGACAAAGCCTTGCACATTTTTGTTTGTGTGCTCGTACCAGATATGTATTCAAAGATGTCTTCATGTACAAGTGCAAAAGAGGTGTGGGACACTATAGAGACCACTTACGAGGGCACCAACGATGTTAAGGAGACCAAGATTGGACTCCTCAACATGAGCTACGAAAATTTCAAGATAGAGCTCGATGAGAGTGTCAAAAAGATGTTTGACCGCTTCTCGGTCATTGTAAATGGTCTCAAAGGCTTCGGTAAGGTTATTCTCGAAGACAAACTTGTCCAAAAACTTCTTTACTCTCTTTCCGAGTCATGGGACAGGAAAAGAACCGTGATCATCGAGGCAACAAAAATTGAAGACACTAAAGCTCAATGCTCTCATTGGATCTCTTCTCACTCATAAGATAATGAAGCAAGGAAGAGATGAATAAAAGAAAAGAGAAGAGAAGAAGATAGAGAAAAAGGAGGTAGAAAAGAAAAAAACTCAAAATTACTCTTAAAGCTTCTTTTGATGAGAGTGATTCGAGTGAGGAAGAAGACAAAGAGATGGCTATGTTAGCCAAACGATTCACTCGGTTCATGAAGTCCAACCATGGAAGAAAGTTTAACCAAAAATGAGACTTCAAGAACAAAAACAAAGAGGAAGATACGGAACAACTTATATGCTATGAGTGCAAGAAACCAGGTCACATTCGAACGGAGTGCCCTCAACTAAAAAGGAAGAACTTTGGAAAGAAGAAGAAGCTCAAAGCCCAAATTGCAACTTGGAGTGATGAGGAATCTTCCGAGGATGAGGAACAAGAATTGTCCAACCTTTGCCTCATGGCTCTTGAGGAGGATCCTATGGTAACCTCTAACTCATCATCTTTTGATTTTACATATGATGAATTGCATTATGCATATTATGAGTTTCAAAAGTTTTGTATTTGATAATCTTTCAAATATTCTCAAAAAGAAAAATCTTGATTTAGAAAAACTTTTTTCCAATTTCCAAGATTATTACACCAAAGAGGTGGATAATCTTAAAACTTCTCTAAACACTATTGGGAAAATGGTTTTGAGAAACGAAGTTCTTCAAAATCCCAATATGTGAAAAGAAATTATGTTAACCACAAAACAAAGAAGCTTCCATAAGCATTCAAGAAGTAAAAAGATTAGAAGTGTATGGGTTCCTAAAGAACTTGTTTCTTCTAATGATATTCATGCTATTGCTTCTTGGATTCCCAAGGGAACCAAGTTTTGGGGAGCTAATACTCATGGAACCAAAATGATTTGGGTACCAAAAATCAAGAATTAATTCTTTGTTTGTAGGGAGAGCATTGCTACAAGGCCAAAGCTTCAAGCAAAAACACATGGTACCTTGATAGTGGATGCTCAAGACACATGACCGGTGACAAAGAGTAGATTCTTGGAGCTCAAACCAAATAGTGGAGGAGAAGTGACTTTTGGTGACAACTCCAAAGGCCACATTGAAGGGATTGGCTCTATTGGTAATCTCTCAACTACCCTTATTGAAAATGTTCTTTATGTCAACGGTCTTAAGCATAATTTATTGAGCATTAGTCAATTGTGTGATAAGGGTTTTAATGTTCTATTTGATGCTAATGGATGTAAAATCATGAACATTGAAACTAATCAAATAATGCGCATACATCGTCGCATAGGTAACATTTACATTGTGCATTTAGATGATATTCGTGTTTCCAATGCATGCTTTGTTGCACAAAATGAACATGATACATGGTTATGTCATAGGAAACTAGGACATGCTAGCATGAATGTTTTAGAGAAATTGGTTTCCCTAAATCTAGTAAGAGGTTTACCTAAGCTAAATTTTTCTAAAGATAAAATTTGTGATGCATGTGCTAAGGGTAAACATCAAAAATCTTCACATAAATCCATTAATGATGCTTCTACATGTTGAGTGTTACAATTGATTCATATGGATCTCTTTGGGCCAATTAGGACTATGAGCTTGGGTGGTAAATCTTATACATTAACGTAGATGACTACTCTAGATACACTTGGGTTCTCTTCTTAAGTACTAAGGATGAGGCTTTAGAAAAGTTCATCACATTTTCAAAAATTACTCAAAATGACCTTGGTCAAAAGATTTCACATATTAGAAGTGACTATGGAACCTAATTTCAAAATATAGGTTTTGAAGATTTTTGTAATGAAAATGGTATAAGCCATAATTTTTCAGCTTCTCGCACTTTTCAACAACATGAGGTAGTTGAGAGGAAAAATCATACTTTAGAAGAAATGGCTAGAACCATGCTTTGTGAAAATAATTTACCTAAATATTTTTAGGTGGAAGCCACTAATGCGGCTTGTTATATCATAAATAGAGTAATGATTAGGCCTATTTTGAAAAAAACACCTTATAAGATTTTGAAATACAAAAAGCCTAACATTAGCTATTTTCATCTATTTGGTTGCTAATGTTTTGTTTTAAACAATGAAAAAGATAATTTAGGTAAATTTGATGCTAAAAGTGATGAAGCTATTTTTCTAGGATACTCTTTAAACTCTAAAGCCAATCGAGTATTTAATAAAAGAACTTTGGTTGTTGAAGAGTCCATCCATGTTGTTTTCGATGATAACCTATTTCCTAGGAAGGATTCTTGTGATGATGATGATGTAGGAACCATTCAAGCCATTGATAGAGGACAAACATCAAAGGTGGATGAGGTTCCAACAAAGAAGAAGAAAAACAAGATCCACCTGTTGAAGCCTTGAAGGATATGGCTCTTGAGGAAAAAAGAGGTCACCTACCCAAGGGAGTTCAACTGTGTCAAGGGTGGTGAGATTTTAGGTGATCCATCCAAAGGGGTAACCACTCACTCTTCTCTTAAGATCTTTAATAATATTGCATTCATTTCATTCATTGAGCCTAAAAACATCAAAGAATCATTAAAAGATGATTTTTGGATATTGGCTATGCAAGAAGAGCTTAATCAATTTGGGAGAAGTATGAAAATTAGTTGATAGGCCAAGTAATAAATCTACAATAGGAACTAAATGGGTCTTTAGAAACAAACTAGATGAGAGTGGTAACATAGTGAGGAACAAGGCTAGACTTGTTGCTCAAGGTTACACTCAAGAAGAGGGAATCAATTTTGATGAAACATATGTACCCGTAGCTAGAATGGAAGCAATTAGGATGCTTGTTGTATTTGTATGCTTTCATGAGTTCAAGCTTTTTCAAATGGACGTCAAAATTGCTTTTCTAAATAGTTTTATAAATGAAGAAGTGTATGTAGAACAACCACCAGGTTTTGAGGATCCAAAATTTTGAAATCATGTTTTCAAACTCACTAAAGCTTTATATGGTTTGAAACAAGCTCCTAGAGCTTGGTATGAAAGGCTTTAAAACTTTTTGATTGAAAAAGGCAAGGTGGACACTACACTTTTCATTAAAAATATGGCAAAGACATCTTAGTAGTTCAAATTAATATAGATGATATTATTTTTGGTTCTACTAATGAATTGTTTTGCCAAGAGTTTTTTAAGCTAATGCAAGGTGAATTTGAGATGAGCATGATAGGGGAGCTTTTATTTTTCTTGGGGCTCCAAATGAAGCAAAGGAAGGATGGCACCTTCATCAATCAAGAAAAGTATATAAAAGACATGCTCAAGAAGTTTGGATTGGAGAATATGAAGCCTCAAGCCACACTAATGAGCTCATCTATAAAGCTTAACAAAGATGAAGGAGGTAAGTGTGTCAATTTTAAGCTTTATCGTTCCATGATTGCTCCTTGCTTTACCTTACCGCAAGTAGACGCGATATTATGTTTAGTGTTTGTTTGTGTGCTAGGTTTCAAGCTAGCCCTAGAGAATCGCGCCTTATATCCGTTAAGAGAATCTTTAGATACCTTACAGATACACATAGTTTAGGCCTTTGGTATCCTAGAGATTCCTCCATTGATCTTCATGCTTTCTCGGATGCAGATTATGGAGGATGTAAGATAGATAGAAAGAGTACCTCCAGAACTTGCCAATTCTTAGGTAGTATGCTCATATCTTGGTTCTCTAAGAAACAAAATAGTGTAGCTTTATCTACCACCGAAGCAGAGTATATATCGGTCGAGAGTTGTTGTGCTCAAGTCCTTTGGATGAAGCAACAACTCTTAGATTATGGAGTCAATGTAGGTACCACACACCTTATGTGTGACAACACTAGTGCCATTTGTCTCACTAAGAATCCCATTCAACATTCTAGAACCAAACATATAGAAATTAGACATCATTTCATTAGAGATCATGTCTTGAAAAATGATATAGTTCTAGAGTATGTTGACACCTTACACCAATTAGCGGATATATTTACCAAACCTTTAGATAAAGAGTGATTTTGGACTTTTAGGAGAGAGTTAGGTTTAACCAGTATCCCTTGACCCTTGAGAGCCTTTTAAGGTAAAAAATTTGCTTGAATTCAATTGATTGACATGCATGTGTGATTTTGCTTCTTGATGCATCTATGCTTGTTGCTAGGGGAGTATGTATCCATGTTAGACCATACATGTTGTTCACACATCATCAGCATGCATTTCGGTTCAAATAAAATTGAACTTTTGAAAGCTTGAGGCCCAAAATGCATTTTCTGGGTTATCCATGTCGAAACGGGTGAAGGTGTTTCGATACACCATTCGTGACTCAACTCAGATTGCATTTCTCAGCACAAGTGTATTGATACGGGTCCAACCGTATCGATACAGGTTCAAGAACGTGTTTCGATACAGTCGAGTTTGTACCGATATAGGACTCGTGTTTCGGTACCCCTTCTAGGCCTACCGGTACACCTGTTTTGATACGCCACGTGGCATATCAGTATGCGAAGGCGTCTGTCCTTAAATGAGTCATTAAATGGGTTTAAATTTAGCTAAAACTTTTTTCTCAAACCCTAGCCGATTTTACCTTTAAATATACACTCAATTCTAAGTTTTTTCACATCAATTCATCAATGATTTTGAGGGGTTTTACTCTAAACATCATCCCAAGCTCTTTTCATCAAAGATTGTGCATTGATTCATCCTTATTCATCCATAATCCCAAACTCAAGGTATAAAACTCTTTTCTTTTTCTTTTTAATTTCGTTTTGATTTCTATACTGTTTTTAGTTAGTTTTTGTGCTTTAAACATATACATACTATAATTTTCAAGTTTCTGTAAAACAAATTCAAAAACTAAAAATTTTCATTCGAATATAAAATTATATCGTATATTATTCTAAACTGTTTTTCAAAAATCTTTTTACCAAAATTATATTTTATACTTGTATATGTTTTTAAACTATATATTTTTAAACAATACCTTGATTTATTGGATTGAATATTGGATCAATTATGATGATTTATGCATACATTGTTTTTGTGCCTTAAAATTATTTTTCAGATTATCTATGGCACCGAAAAAGAGAGCTAAAACAACCAAGGTTGGCGAGTCTTCAACCGAATACAATTCGGCTCGTCCCAACCTTAGAGTTATTTACCAAAAGAGTTTTTCAACTCCAACGACTTTAAATCACTTCAAGAAATACCAAAACTACAAAATTCGCCGCAAAAGAGTAACATCTCTTCCATTCTTAAACTCTAAATGTTTCAAGTTTAAATATCTTCATCTTTTGAGACGTTGGAATTTTATTCAATTTTTGGCTATCCCTGGGATTTTATACCGTAATCTTGTCTTGATTTTCTTTGCTAACGCCCGGTGCATCCCTAACCAAGACTGTTCTAAGGTCATTGCTATTGAGTTATTCTTAATGGGGAAGAAATTTTGTATTGATGTTCAAACTCTAGTCAACGTTTTCGGGATAGAAGATGAGAGAATCAACGATAAGGACTCTATGGGACATGTTCTTGGCGGTTCTGGCACTGTTCTTGATGCTTATGACCTCTTCTTGCATCTCATGATCATTTGGTGGTTTCGGTCATCCGGTGGTAAGTTTTCCACTATCCGACAAGTGGACAACTTTTGGATTAGATGTTTTCATGAAGAGAAGCAGCCCAATCTTGCTCAAATTATGTTCGCGAAGCTAGTTTACCTCATCCAACATCGCCACACCTCTCTAGTTTCATCCTTCACTTATGGGACAACATTGAGTTATTTGTTTACTCAATTGGAGATCAATTGCTCTCATGACTTTCTCGAGCCTCTCACGGATCCCATTGATGAGCGCTCCCTTACTCGAGCTAAAATTCATTATTTCAATGGAGAGAGGCTTTGTCTTGCCGAGCTTCCACATAATGCTATCCTCAAAGAACCGGAAGCTCCTCCACAAGCCGCTCTTCAAGCTCCCGTAGCTCCACAGGCTATGGATGTTCTCATAGCTTATCTCAATGAGCAATTCACTATATTAAACACCACTATGACCTCATTGAAGACAACCTTGAATGAAGGGTTTGCTGCCATTGACACTCGATTTATTTCCTTGGAGGAACGAGTTAAAGCAATTGAGAGCCAACAAGGATCAATGGATATCTCTCTCACGGCTTTCCATGGGGAATGGAGACAATCTCAAGCTACTCAGACTCATGATGAAGATGAAGATGAGAAAGCTCTCTATTCATTCATTGCATACATGTCATATTAGGATTTCTATTTTATGCACCTATGTTACTTAATATTTGAACCTATGCTTATGTTTTTAGGATTTTAGGTTTGGATTTTTCTTATGTTGCTTGATTATTTCTTTATGCTTCAATGAATATTATGTTATTTTTGCTTCACTCTTGCTTATCTATTGATCTATCATTGATTTTGATCTAACAAAAGGGGGAGAAGTAAAAGAGCTTAAATTTTCAAAAAAACGTTTTTAAAACCTATCTTAAAGTAAGGGGGGATTTTTCAAAAAGACTTAAAAATTTAACTTGGTTTTGTTATATCAAAAAGGGGGAGATTGTAAAATCAAAGTTTGATTTTGATATAACAAATTGTTTAAGGACCTATTTGTAAAAGAAAATAAAATTTTAACTATCTCAAAGACTCACAATTGACAAGGATTTTTCAAGTGTAAAATTATTCAAAGTCAAAAACTTAAACCCTATAAATTTTCTAAGTGTTTTAAAGCCAAATTCAACTTTTACGCCATCGAGCGTTTTGATACGGGCTTAACTTAAAAGGCGACTGTAAGAATCTATTTCGATACAGGCATGCATGTTTCGATACGGTGCCATCCATTTCGATACGGTGTTCATACTAGGTTTAAGATTTAAAGAACAGCATACCGATACTGCTATCATCATATCGATACGGGGGGTTAAGATTTTTCCAATCTTTTTATATATTATTTGAACGTTGCATTGTCAGTTATTGGAAACACATGATTTTGAAAACCAGTTAACTCGTATCGATATGCCTACGTGGTGTACCGAAACAGGTTTTGGCAGTTGCCCAAGTGAGCAAAATTGTAACGATACGGCCTTGCCCGTTTCAATACGCCCCTTGTTTTACACTGAGACCATACCGATACGCCTTCCCGCGTATCGATACGCCCCTATATTTTGTACCCAACGACTCTTTCTATTTTGAGACAGGTATCGATACGGATGTTCGTGTATCGATACGATAAATTGTAGAAGTGCATTAATGGTGGGAAAAAGGGAGCCCAACGGCTCTATTGATGATGCCAACTATCCAAACGGATAGATATCAATGAAAGGGTATAAAAGCAAGCCTAAAAAGCTACAGTAACGATAATTGAACAAGTCAAGCACATTCAAGCATAAATCCAATCCTTTTGAGCCTTATAGAGTCAAATTCTTGTAACCCTCTTGAAAGATTTTATTGTATTCATTTTTATTCAAGTTTGGGTTTGTGTGAACTTGTAATTGGGTAAACTTATCTACCTTTGAGAGACATTTTTCTGTTTACCATAATTTCTCTTTGTAAGAGTGTCTTTGATCAAGCTTTGGGTAGAAAGCTTTGATCGATTGTAACGGTTTCCTCCTAAGCTGAGAAAATGGGACGAATTCAGTGAGTGAATTGTTGAAATCCTCAATAGGGTGCTGAGGCAGTGGGTGTAGAGCTTGTTCTAAGCTTGAACCACTCTAAAATTGCTTGTGTCCAATTTTTACATTTCCATCTTGCACCATTCAACTTTTAAATAGCCAATTCACCCTCTCTTGGCCAATTGCCATTGTTTGATCCACTCAACAAAAATGATTCCTATCCTGGTGACTCCCTAGATGAGACTCTAACTCTCTTATAAAAAACATTGCTTGCCCGGTGCAAGGCTTCTGTAAATGAACGGTGTCTCAACTTGCCTCAAGCACTTACCTTAATCTCAGTTATGATAACTCATATCGGCAACTAAAGCAGCCCCTCAAAACTTGGTTCACGTAAGAGACTTACTCTCCAAACCATAATGTGTATAGAAAAACTTCATTTGTTCCTTCACTAGGATATGTCATAGCATAGGCTTCCACCAAGGGATAAGGTTCCATCACAAACCTCGAATCTCGTACCAAAGGTAACATGTACACACCTTAGTATCGTACAACCCAACCCACAATCAAACCAAGAAGACTTTCTATCCAAATCTCACCTTTGCCAAAATATCAAACGGTACCTACCAAGAAATATCAACTAATCACAACTACTCTAAAGAACTCATTGTTAGACTTCCAACTGATGGCAAGTCAAATACTTATCACAAACTCAAGCATATGACTCCTTATTGTCTCTCAAAACACGCGACAAAATCTTGGTACAAACAGACACTTTCAAAATTCACAATATACTGACCACTATACTATATAGGAAGAATCTCTTGCCTTAATATATCTTTCTCTAAAACACCCACAACAAGATCTCAAGGTCCATCAGAAACCATCATACCTGAATTCAATCATAACATTGTATCCTCTTAATTACAATTAGATGCTGCCTTTTGCGGCTTCTAAAGCAATTCACTTAATTCAGAGCTTAACTAATGGAACACATGGGTAACAATACTGTATAAAGCTAGCATTGATACTATCTTACACGACCATCACTTATGATCCTTTATCGCCCTTACATGGGTAGTATGATACTCTAACTTGAACTAACTCTGTAGGATCCATCACTTATCAAGTTCACTTTACTTAGGTGGTGATCAATCACACGATCAACAATTCTCAATTCCTTCAACTTACGATATCGTCCAAAACTCAAATTCCTTAAAGACCCATAATTTACACAGTTAGAGTGAACACAACCTTTCCTCTTCAAGCACAAAATACCGTATTGATAATACAACAAAACATCCTCGAAGATCTCAAAACCTTACTCGACTTTAATCAAGTCAGCACATTATCATAACAAAACGGTCTCACACAGCTCGGATTTCCACCAATATTCCTCGGCTCCTACTAAGGAAACTGTGATACAAAACAAAGGCACTTACAAAGTCTAAAACTCTTGCTTCCTTAACTGATTACACTGTAACCAACCTCTCCCACACACCAAGTTCATTAAGGTAATTATCTTGCCAACATTCATGTTCCTATATTACCTTATACATTCACACGTATCACGCAAAGCATCAACTTATATTCGAGAGACAAGACGGTGGCCCTCACCTTATCATCCCTAAAACATCTCAATCATTACTATCGACATCCTTTGATACTACCACACGTCCTAAAGGGAAAATCATCACTCCACAATTTATTTTGAAACTATTAACCTTCAACACTTTAACCGTAAACATCTCATTCTCGAACTAATCTCGGAAAACACACAGGTACTTCGCAAACGATTAAACGAGTTATCCACCTTAGGAGACAAGTAACTGTCTTTCAGTGTCACTTAACTAGCTATCAACGGTTTAAGCACCACCTCAACGAACCAAATTCTCACTAACGAACAAGTCAGGTTTGCCCTTGAGCAAAACACTTCGATAAAAGAAATCTTGTACATGTTGCACCTTCGCAACTGGATCTCTGACTTCCACAACTGGACCAATGTCCTCTAACAATAGTGATAGGCACCTATATCCAACTCAGTCTTACCTTAACATCCACTCATGTTCTTAATAGGGGAAGTCCTCACGACTCCTCTAAGAAGCATAAACAATCACCCTGTCAGTCTAAAAGCTCTTGAGCATTGAACTACACACATTGACATATGTCCAAATGTTAAACATGTCTCACAACCCTGTTGTTCCATTCTCAAAATGACCACTGCAAAAACCATGGTAGAAAGGCAACGGTTCAACATTCCCATTACCAAAGATTGGGTTCCTTTGAGGTCTCGAAGCCTCGATCACAACTCTCAACATTATTGAATAGTGTCACACTTAATTAACCAAAGCAATTTCCAGGGTGTAACAACTTCCATGAAAATAGCCCTAACAAACCGTAGAACGTCCAACTTCGGTCACACACCAACGAACTAGTGGATCTCAAATCCACTATCTCTGAGAAATGCTTCTGAGAAGGGCGATAATACTCTCCAAGTATTAGCAAGACTCATTTTTAAGTGAACAAAGGGTCCTTCGACCAACGTTCATCCACTGATCGATTTTGTAAGTGGGTTATCCAAATTTGCAACATAAACGTTATTCACATATAACGATAAAAGATTTTATACCACAAACTCTCACAACATAACCAAAGGCTTCAAAATGACTACAACACACAACGAAGGTGCCATTCGGGAGGTAGGAGAAGGATACCTCCTCAACTCCGGCATCATTCAACTAACATACATCTCGACAATCTGGGGCAACCTCGCCCTCAAGATTGTTCCCATGAATGGCTCGACACTTAACTCAGCCCTTACGGCCACGATTGTAACCATTTTATCGTTGCAACATTGGACGCACCATCAAGATTCCAGTCTTAAAGAGTATATACTTAATTTAAAGGATTGTATTCACTAGACACCTTACTAAATCACCAATACCATCCCAGGGTTTCCTAGATCGGCTAAACCTAAGCTCTAATACCACTAAATGTAACTCCCTCGACCTAGATGTCACTTTTGGGACATAAGCACAAACCTAAAACCATAAAATTTCCAACTCGGTTTAACCCAAATAAGGTATTTTCAAAAAACATTAAATTCAATAGTTGAAAATATAGATAAACAATTTAAATTGTTATAAAGGAGCTCCACTTTAATTTAAAACATTTAAACATTCGATTTGAATTAATACAATTTCAAAATAAGAATTACATACTCCACCACGTAAGGTCCTACGAATACATAGCCCACTAAACACAAGTACTGTACTTCGAAGGTCACTACATGCTAGAATCTCGTACCGATAGTGCTCCACAATCCCACGATCCAACGATCAACCTACGCACGAAAACAAAAATTTCGAGCGCTAAGCTTACAAAGCTTAGTGGTACACATCTACTCTACTCTACTTCATGCTACTCATAAACATAAGCATGCAAGCTAGTGCGAGCAATAAGGATAGATAGATATGTGGCGCTACCACTAATCGCCTAAACACATGCTCTTAACAAAGAAATCATCATACATGGCACACAAGGACCAACCATACTTATAACATGGCATCATAACATCATATAGATATGGCACTACCTTTAGCCACCAAATCATATAACATAGCAAGAAAGCATAAGCTTCTCATAGCATATATGCATTGTATCACAATATAAGAGTGAGGTCTGGTCCTACTAAGCATCGGATTCATACGCTCTGAGTGAGGCTTGGTTCCACTAAGCATTAGGATCATACACTCTTTGGGGTGAGGCCTGGTACCACTAAGCGTCGACATACATACACTAATGCTCAAAAGCTCTCATCAAGCATATTTGAATGAGTCTCGATTCCACTAAGCATCGAGTTCATACATATAGAAAGTCTTTAACCATGGTGTTGTAACACACTCTATCTCTCACACTAGGTATTTGAACCCATCAATCAAGATGGTTCAATCATCTAAGTGTCCTTATCAACACATAGCAATGACATGTCCACCACACGGCAAATAGTATCCCACGATCCATCAAGGATCCCTACGGTTGCTATTACCATCAAGTCACCCAACGTTTACCAAGTTATTAATTATCATGGAATTGTACATTAATCATCCTCATTAATTATCTATATTAATGTTCCACGTCAATTTCCATATTTTATTAGCATTATAGATTATTCCATTTAGTGGGTACCAATACTCGAACACAAGTACCAATACGGTACCCTTGGGTACCGGTACTCACACATGTACCGATACTAAAATAGCTTACTAAAAATCCTAGATTTCTACAAGTACCAATATGGGTTAACCCATATCGATACGACCCCTAATCACATATCGGTATGACCAAAGCTCATACCGATACCCTAAATACGGGTTCACTCTATTTCCTTGAATTATGATTTTACAACGCTTACTCACTCCCTAAAGCTTATAAATGTCATTAGGGTTTGTTCACTAACGCATTTAATCAATTAATATTAATTATCAGCTTCATGACAGTTTATTCGAATATTTAACTCTTAAGCATGATTCTCGTCAAATCTCATCAATCTATTCGAACAAACATACAAGGCATCTCAATTATCTCAATCAATCAATTAATCATACGAGCATCTCAAACAATCCTACACAGTCTCTAAAGTCTCCATGAGTCCTATCATATCCGTAACATCATCATGCATCTCATAAATATCAAGTCTCATAATATCGGTCTCTAATCATGATTATTAATCATCTACCTATTTTGCAGGCACTAACACACACCGCAATCACATTTATGATGCTCATGAAGTAATAGGAGTTTGAGGTGTACTAACCTTAAGCTAATGCGACAAATCCCCCTCCAAGCTCCTCTAAACATCTCTTTAATTCCCATATTTGAGTCCACCAAAACCTCAGATAAAACAAATACGACTACATAAGCCATTTCACACTATTAGACTATTTTAAGGGATAAAACGCGCAACAGGTTGCGCCAACGGACTCAAAATGTCACGAAACCCTCGAGTAGGGTCCATTAGAAAAAGTCAACGTCAGTTAATGGTCAACGACAGTTGGCGGCGCGGTCAATGGCTCGTCATCGCGGCTCAGCTCGGCTCATATAGCTTCAATTGTTGCATGACAAAGCCCACATACGGCGCGTGTAGCGACGACTAGTGGTCAGAATAGGCCGGTGAGCTCTATTATACCATTTCTAGCCATGCTGATTCCAATGGTGGCCTCAGATTTTAGTTTTGAGCACTCGATCCTCCTCAACACAAACCCCTAAAACTTTCTCTCTCTCTCACCCCCTCTAATAGCGACACTGTGACCATCGGCCGACTCGTCTTCGCGAGGTGAACACGATGGTGAGGAGGTGTCGAACACGGACACCCCGAATGTGGTGGACATAGAAACTTGTGGGAGAAAAGGAAAAAGAAAGAGAAAATAAAGAAAAGAAAGATGGATAAGGGAGAGAGAGAGGAGAATCTAAAATTTATTTTTTCTCTCTCTCTTCCACACCCTTTTAATTCAAACTATCATTTTTCCCTTTTCTTTTCCACTAAGCCCAAAGCCCGGGTCCAAGACTCGATTTACTAACTCGATATTTGGGTCGTAACATTTCAATTGTTGTGAAGGCACATGTGGTAGATCTTAACTCACGTCCATTCAGAAACTGTGCAAGCATTCATCGACTGAAATGTCGAGTGAGTAATTAAGTTGCTTTTTTCCTTAAAATTGTGAATCATTATTATCTTCAAGTTTACGTTCGTAAGTTTGATAAATGGTTGTTGGTAATAAATATATTGAAGTTGGTGTTGGAGATATGTTACGCACATTTTTTTTATGAAACTATTAAGAGGTATTTTTGGACCCTCTTTTTGTATAGGTTGTACCTAGGTATGTTTGACCATATTTTTGTAAAGTCAGGTAATTCCATTGCTCTTTTTTGAATGGGAAGTAGTAGGAGCAAAAATTAGTCATCTGAAATTGTATTTTGTGTACATGTATAGAAATATTTACATTAGGAGTATACCAATTCCAAACATCTTATATAGTTATTTCAAGCATAATGAAAAGTTACAATCTTTTGTGAGCAATTATTCTAAACGCATTTTACAAGTGTTTATTACATTCAGCGGGATAAATTGACGATTCAAATGCTTTATACGTAATACCAATTATTCTAAATATTTTAGGTATTTGACTATCGATATTTAATAAACAATATGGATATGTTATGGTTATTTTTGCTTAGCAGAACCGAGTAGAGGTTTTGGTATTACAAGAGTGTACCGATGCTTCAACCATTTCAACCATTTTACTTCACAGTTGTATCATTATCACAATTGCATCAAAACACGAAGTGAAGCACAGTTGCATCAAAACAACTACTGTAAATCACAGTTGCTTCAAAACATGAAGTGAATCATATTTGCTTCGAAACATGAAATGAATCACAATTGCATCAAAACATGAAGTGAATCACAGTATGTGACTTTGAAAATACATGAAAGAATGAGACGTTTGGTAGAACTTACAGTTTTTTAGCCTCTATTTCATATTGAGAAATGCATCAAGATGCTCTAACTCATAAAATTGAGATACTGCAACAAATAAAGTTAAATACCCTATTCAACAGAGAACAAATTTGTACTGACAATACAAATTTGTGATGCAATGTAGCACAATCGCAAAGACATTGATCGGAGAGAAGAGAACCAAGACATTTTCTTCAATTCGGGAGACACATTGAAGTCTATAAATGATAGAGCTGAAAGCTTTGCATTTTTGTTCCACTAAGGTAGAATCAAAGATTTTGGGAGATCTAAAAATTCTTCTAACTTAAGAACGTGCAGTTGATGGCGACATGGAAGGCCGATTGTCTCAAATTTCCTACAAGAACACCTAAGGTTCTGCGTTACCACATCAAGCACAACTTCATATATTTTGTTTGGATCCTTATACTTGGTTAAAAGAAAAATCTATGATTCTCCTATTTCAACAATCAGATGTATAAGACGATACAATGTCTAGTGTTTAAGTTCGGTCTAGAATATTGCGAACAATGCCCGGGTATAAAGTTTAGTTGCATTGCCTTTAAGGTTAGTCAAATTCGTATTTAGGAAAGGCTTAGTTTGTGAACTGAAGAAATATTTCTTCAACTCTTTAATACGCATCTCATTAATGCCATTTTCAATGGCTTGAACAAGATCTGTATATGTATTCTTACACTTGAGCACAATAGTGCGTGCGACATTCATAGCCTCGCACCTTTATGTTGACCAAACATTGGCAAAGAAATATCCTGTAAGATAGTTTATGCCTACAAATTTAGTGTCTAATCCTTCTCTACAACCCATGAATGGTCTTGGACGTTAAATTATTGAAGAACTAACCTTCTCTCTCGATCAAATTCTTCAACTGTCCACCAAGATGCCATGCATCTGGTAAATGCAGTTGTAAACTTTTTATCACCTATGTTTGCCTGAGCATTTTAGGACAGATGCCACGAACATATGTGATGTCGAGCAAGTGGGAACACAATTTTTATAGCTCTTTGCATGGCCCTATCACCATATGTCACTACTGAAACCTGAGCCTTATTGAACATAGCTTCTAAAAATGCCTTAATCACCCATTCAAAAGTATCGGTGGTCTTGTTAGCTAGAATTGCAACACAGAAGACAATTGTTTGTTGGTGGTAATTCACACTAACTATAGGCATAAGAGGCTACCCATACACATCTTCCTTGTACGTTGTGTCAAATGCAATAATATCACCGAAGCATGAGTAGTCGAAACTTGACGTTGAATCACACCAAAAAAGATTATGCAATCATCAAGACTATACTATATGTACAAACTGGTATCTTGCTATTTCTTACAATCAAAGTAAGCAAGTAGGGAATTTATATCACCATCACTAATTTCAGCAGCTAAGGATGTTTGAAGGGAGTTGTACATGTATTTCCTAATAAAACCAACTTTATGGAAACAACCTGACTGTTGCGTGAAATAATCCATTATTTTTTATGTTCTCACCCCAACATTTTTCAATGCTCGTGACTCTACGATATCTGCATCATTAACTTCTCTATTCGACCGAAGAAACGGTCTCATAATAGGTGCGCACAACAGATGATTATGTGAAATATGAGAAAATGATATGTGACACTTAACTGAATTTGTAGACATAACAACTACTTTTTCCTTACAACCGATCAGTGTGATAGCGCATGGCGCACATTGCCGTTCAACATCATTAACAATTGATTTCCTAAACCCTACTCTTGAACTACAATATTCATGTGTTTTGACATTATCGAGCCCATCTTTCTTAGTTGTTGCGCAACGTGCACTAAAGCCATTATTTTTTGCATACTCCTTATAAAACTCTCATGCATCATTACGAGATTCAAAACCCATATCTATTATATTATCATGAACAATATTTTCCTCAGTTGCATAGTGATCATTTGAAGAATTATCAGCAGGCTTTCGAAATGTGTCCTCCATGTTTTAACAATTAGTTTCAAGGGTTCCTACAAAAATAATTTTCATGATCAAAAAATAAAGATACTCATAAAATAAATCTTTAAATATAAAGTAAATAAAAGTGTAAAGATTCCACTTGCCTTCTATTTAAGAATGGTAATTTTGAATAGTACAAAAGATATTGTTGAGATGGTTCTTGTTTGTGGATATGGTGAAAAATTTTCCCTTTCTTCCAACGTTATATGCTCAAAGAAAGCTGAGGAAGAACAATGTTTGCTCAAAATCAAGGCGTTTCTATAACCATTTTATGGTTGTTATGAGCATTAATTGTACCAATAAATGTGATAGTTGAAATAGTAATTGCAATAATCAGTAATAGCTACTTATGTACCTACTCTTTGTATTACTAAATAATTAATGTTTAATTCAACAAAATGTACGAAACCATTTAAGGGGTTTTGACACCCAAGTTTTTTTTTTCAAAAAGAAAATATAGCCGTTACAAGGCCTGGTTTTGAAACTAGTATGGGGGTTTCGAAACCTGTAACCAAGGTTTGTTTTCTAGGCAATTATGCATTAATGGTTTCAAAACCACGTAGGGGATTTCAAAACCTATAACCAAGGATTGGTTTCTAGGCCATTTTGTCGAACTGGTTTCGAAACTTGTAACCAAGGTTTGGTTTTCAGGCTATTCTGCCTTAGTGGTTTCAAAATCGTCTAAGGGGGTTTTGAAACCTGTAACCAAGGTTTTGTTTCCAAGACATTCTACATTAGTGGTTTCAAAACCACCACGAGAGTTTTGAAACCTCCTCTATGAATCTTAAAATTTGACTTTTTGTTGACTTTGGAAGGAGTATACAATATATGTATTAAGTCAAACAACTTAGAAAATATTTGTTCAACTGGAAATTATATTTTTGACAAATTTTAATCAAATATATTAAGTTTACAAAAATTTTCAAGTTATTCCTTTTAGTTATATCAAAAACACTTGATAAAAATTTGTTATCGGAAAATTTGTCAAACTTTTAAATTTCCCACTTGGGCTCCCCTTAGTAAATGTCTTTACGAAATCTTTAAAAATTTAGTTTTAAAGAGAAAACATCATTAGAGCAGTACGACATTATCCAACAATTAATGAAACAATAAGAAGATAAACCATAATATGTACTTATGTAATATAGAATCCATCCTAAATTCAACATATAAAAATTCAAATATAAAATCCAACATAAAACCATATGCATAAATAAAATATCGAAAAGGTTCATGCATAATCCAATAACCTAAATCAAAATAAGTCAAAAATACCATAGCATGAAATCATACTAAAATGCAATATAAGTCCTAAGCATCTGGTGCATCATGAGACGATGATGGTGGGAACAAATGACCATGAACATCACACATGTCATGCTCTAGAGATCTTAGATGACCATCTAAGCTACGAATCAAGCCGATAGACTCCTCATGAATGCTACGAAGAAAGGCATATATGTTGTCAAAATGAGTGACCATGTCGCATACATGGATTCAATGGTCATGGGAGGTGGAGCATCCGGTGCATCAACATTCCTAGGATCAACGCAAGCTTTATCTTCATCATTCTTGTAAACGCAACTGCCATTAATAAACCTCCATCGGGCCTTCTTAGCTATTGTCTTATCAATCTTTCTCTTAACATGAATGACGAGATCAAGGGAGGTGTTAATGTTTAGCTTCTCAAAAATGTGACTTAGAACACATCCATAATTGAGAGAGCTAGAGTGATTGCTAACGACTTTAGCAAGAGAGTTGAAGATTATTTAGGCAATATTAGGACAATTAGCAGTACGAAGTTGGTATAACCACCAATAGTCGGTATGACGCATACGAGTGCATCTTTCACTAGAGGGGCGAAAAAAACCAAGTGGTGAAAAGATGAAGAAACCTATCATAGATGTGAAGGTGAGTAGGACTATCATCATCAAACTTGATATAGGAACACTTTCAAACTCTTTAAAAACACCACTTTTAGGGACACCTAGATGGTTGGTAATACTTTCCAAAGTGAGTTCAAATTCGATTCCATAAGATATGACTCAATGGAAACAACCTCATAATTGTTATGAACAAGAGTAGCATTGGCATAAAAAACTTTGACTAGGTTATGAAAAACACGAGGTTTAATATCTAGGAAATCCATCCATCCCCATTCGACAAACAAAGGAAATAATTCAAAATTATAAAGCTCGAAGGTTACAAAATTTAAATCTATAGTTCGCTCAGCTCTAACATCTTTGGCTTCATAAATTTTATGAAAACAATCAAGATTTTCATCATCTTTAAAACAAAGATTCAAGAAATTTGGGTTTTGAAGTTGAGGTGGAACGGCACGAGAAGATTGAGCCCTTTCTCTACGAGGACATTTAGCTCTAAGAGGCATGATAAAAAAAGAGGTTTTGGCTTGAAAATTTGGTTTAGGAATTTTATCAAACACTTAGTGGGCAAGGGTTCAAAATATTTTTTCAAAAGAAATTGGGAAGGATTGGATATAACCTCCTCCAAGATAAGAAACATATAGCATATAAAATCAATCCTAATTCATCAATTTAATGCGTAAATTCTTCAAAAATTTAATGATTTTAGAAATACCCATAAACATGAAATTATTTGAGAAACAATGAGTGTTGTTCAAATCATGTTTAGGAAAGTAAAGCATGAAGAAAATACATGAGTATTAAAGATTTTAAGCATGAAAAACCATTTTTCAATTAAAGATTGTATCAAATTTTGGGAAAAAGAAGTATTGAACAAGATGAGTTTTTGATAAATTTACCTTGAGAAATTGATGAAGATGATGAAGCAACACAAATACTTGAGAGATTGTGCAAGATGAAGGCAAAACACTTGAGAGTATTTAGAGTGTTTGTCATTTGAAAGGAGGAAATAAGGTTTTAGGGTTTTAAAAATGATTTTTAGGGTTAAAAAACAACCCAGTCCGTGAATCTGCCACCATGGTTTCGAAACCAACAAGGTGGCTTTGAAACCCCCGGTTTTGAAACCGAAATGGTGGTTTCAAAACCTATAGCCCAAAAACGCTACTGCCAACTAGGTTTTGAAACCAATTTGAGTGGTTTTGAGACCTTGACAAATTATGTAGTTACATTTTTCCTTACATATTCAGTAACAAATTATATATATTCGGTAATATTTTATGTAGCTACGCAAATTATTTTTATTTTTTAAGAAAAATATTATCTTCTAGCCCTTACATTTCCTAAGTTGACCTAGTTTTGGATTGGGTGATCTCGGGTAAGAATTTGTGTACTTACACTTTTCCTTACATTTTCTGTAACAAATTATGTATATTCTGTAATATTGTATGTAGCTACTCAAATTCTCATTATTTTTTAAGAAAAACTGTTATCTTGTAGCACTTTGTGTGGCTACACAAATGCTTACCATAAGTTCAACTCATTTTGGATTGGGTGATCTCAGGTAAGAATTTGAGTACTTACACTCACTACAAGAAATTTCTATTGTTTTGACAAATTTAATTTTGACAAAATTATTTTTTTCATTGTTAGTAGCTTTATTTGTGACAAAATAAATAATCTTCATTTTAAATTAGAAAAATATATACAATTGTGACAAAAATATCGTTGTATTATTTTGTCACAATTAGTAAACTTGTGTAACATATGGTAACAAACTATATTTTGTAACCATTTTTTGTCACAAATGTTTCCCTCCATTTTTTTGCGCAAAAAAAAACTATATAGTGACAAGTTTTGTAACTATGTGTTTTAATAATTATTTTAGAAAAAATTTATCACAATAAATAATGAGATTCTTATGATAAAAAATAAATAATTAGATTCAAGTTTTTTGTGACAAATTATGTTTGTAATTATATATTTTGATTATAGTGACAAAATGTATAGTCACAAATGTTTCCCTCTATTTTTTGGCGTAAAAAAGTCATATGGTGACAAGTTTTGTACATATAAGTTATAATTATCGTAACGAAAAAATGTCACAACAAATCATGAAATTTAAGTTTTTTTGTGACAAATTATGTTTGTAGTTTTATATTTTAATTATAGTGACAAAATCTATTGTCATATGTGTTTCCCTGTATTTTTTGGTGCAAAAAAAGTTATTTAATGATAAATTTTGTAACTATAAGTAATAGTTATTGTTACATGAAAAAATATCACAACAAATAATAAGATTTAAGCTTTTGTTATAAATTATGTTTGTAGTTGTATATTTTAATTATAGTGATAAAATAAATTATAACAAATATTTACCTTTTTAATGATGATAAAAATGATCTACACATTTTTCATATACTCCACATGTGACGTTAAATGATCGACACATTTTATGTCAAATGGAAAAAAGAAAGAAATAAAAAGGCAAACACCTCTTCATTTTCTCATTCACTTTGAAATAGATTGCAAAAATAAAAGCTAAGGCCCTCTCTCTGTCACAACCTAAAAACAAAGGTAAAATTTTGAACTGTTTTGATTTGATTTATTAAAAATTAAAAATTTTAATAACAGCTTAAATTTAGTTTAAAATTATATGAACAATTACTAAATCTTTAAGAAAAAGGGATTACTTCAAAAAAAGTGACTTATATTTTTCCTTACATTTTCTGTAACAAATTATGTATATTCTATTATAATTTATGTTGCTACTCGATTTTTTAATGTGAGCATGACTACGAGCCTTGTAAGGTTCTCAACAAGTATTACGAGACCATTTTATCGAGGAAAGTTGTTAGCACTTGAGAATCATCAAGAAACTCATCTGAGCTTAATTCAAGTTGTTCGAAGCAAGTTTGAATTTTTAAAGGCCTATTTGATCCTAAGGAAGAACCTCCACCATCATACCTTAAGCTATTTGTCACTCAAGCTTGAAGGAAGAATTAATATGCCACATATTTTAATTCTTGCTACATTTATTTATTACATGCTTCTAAATGACATTTTTGTGGCTTTGGGCGTCATTGATACTTCATGAAACTAGGTTGGAAAATATCACATGAGAGCTTTGGACTTAAGCATGGAAGTTGGATGGTCAAAGGCCACTTGATACATATTTGAAGCTGCCTCATTGGAAGATCAAAGCATCAGTCAGCTTGTCCTCAATTTTTAGATGGGATTCAGACAGATCTAGGTCTTGAAATCGTCTTAAAACTTATTCCTCTATCTCTTATCTTTCCAACGCATTTTGAATCGCATCAGTCCGATATCGGGAGCTAGAGATATGATCATTTTATTGAAGACAATGCAGGCTGGAAAATCAATACGGGAAAACCGAAAATCCATTAGAGAGTAGTATGGACAACATTGGGAATCAAAAGAACATTACTCATGGCAAGGGAATGGAAGGCACAAGAATTTATGACCTTTCAAATGATCATTCATCAACTAATTCGTGCATTGGAAGGCAAGGAAGCATCATGGAAGATATATGAAGACATAGAGAATTCATTCATCAAACAAATGTATGTATCAGAGTCATGAACCTAGCAGTCATGAACCTAGCAAGAACCATTCCTCTCCCTTGCAAATACATGGCTAGCCAACCATTGAATAATGCACCCAAAATGAATCTAATTTATTTATGTATTTAGATTAACTATTTCCTTTATTTTTCATATCATCCATTCACCTACTTTGTAAGCCTATAAATAGTGGCTACATTTTCTCATTTTAAGATAGTATGTACACCTTTATCTTTTAAGAAATACAATTGAGTGTTTACTCTTATTTATCTTTAGACTTATCACGGTTTCCTTGTGGCGTCTTCCTATCGAACTTATCACTTTCTAAGTGTGGCGTTCACCCCTTTGATATTGTTAGTTCCTATCTCATTTAGAGATAGTGGGTCGCAATCCTATCCATTCATATATATCATGGTTTCTAGTTCTTTTATAACTAGTGGGTCACGATCCATTCATAAACATTCATACATTTCAGATTCATCAATTATCCACCCTATTGGGAAACGCCAGTACACCCCATGGCGCAGCGAAAAAATTATCCGGTGTAATCCACTAGTGATCCATGTACAAGGGATGAATTCGGGGTGATAAAGGATGAAAAACATTACCTCAACCAATCTGGAATTCCACAGCGAGTATAGGAGAATCGAAATTGAATCTGAGTCGTCACAACATCGTTCTTACCTCTACGTAGTCCACCCGAATAAAACGAACAATTTTTCTCTTCTCTAACTGTTAGAGATGATTTTCGAAAAAGGCATATCTTGGCTGCTAGACCTTATGCCTTTATATAGCATTCAAAAACTTAATTCTAATTAAATTCGAATTCTTTAAATATACAATATATTTAACCAAATATAATTAAATATGTAGAATCTGATTCTACTTTAATTAGGTTTCTTTTAAAGATATATATATATATATAGTATTTGATAATTACAATAACTTATCAAATATTAACATATGTATAAAATCAAAATTAACAATGCTGGTTTCTCACTAATTACGTGTACAACAAGTTTGTACACATGCTATCTAGTCGATATTTGTTCATTTCAATCATAGGGTGTGACCCTTGTAGGTTCATGTAACGTTAGCAGTAATATCCAGAACAATTCTAATATTACAAGCAATGAGTGGCATCTAGCAATACATCATTTATACATAAGTTACATGAAATCGTGGTTCGATTTAACCTTTTTTCCGTGATTAACTTCTTTTATGTATTTCATCTTTCTGTCCTCAATCTAGATCGGACACAAGTCATGGATTAGTCACACTTGTATAGTCCATCTAATGTTTCTTGATATCTTGAGTAGACTATTATAAACGAATAACTATGATATCCCATATCAATTCATTCGAGCATGACCATGCATTTTCTAGTCTCACTCAATCAAGTGACTCCTATTATGTAGGAGGGACAAATCCTATCTTGATCAACCATATTTTGCTACATGGATTGTGACATATCCAATATCAATCTTTATAGTGTAGTCAGTTACGACACACGTTTGACCGTATCAAAATATGTCACTCACAATGTTGAAATAATGATGATCTCAAGTCTGAGGATCATACATGTAGTTATCACCATGAGCAATGTTGTCACTGTCACATAATAATCCAAGAAACATGCTCATAGCGGGTCAGTCCAGTATGTCGTTCCCTAACACATACTTATGTATTCATTTTGACATCATCATGTAAATGACAACACTTTGTCATCAATCAACTACATATTAGTCTTAATACATTATTGTTGTCCAAGCCCACAATAATTCTCGACTAAGGACATTCAAGAATAACTATATTATTCTAAGAACTTTATTATAATTCAGTTTATTTATAGATACACAGAATAAGACTGAAATAATAATAATGATTTTTTATTAATAAACAAGATAAAATAAGTATGTCTTTTACAACCATCTCATAATTGGTCTTTGGGCATACTCCAATACATCAAACACTTCATCTATTAATCCACTATTTCAACGTCATTTCAATTGAGTTTCAATTTGATGTCTACCTAGTTCGGGGCATCCTTAATTCGAACGGGAACACAAGCGTCTCAAATTCAACCTCAAGGGAGAGAGCATATCAAATTCTTATTATTTTTTTTAAAAAAGGTTATCTTCTAGCTCTTTGTGTGGCTACACAAATGTTTACCATAACTTGAGCTCGTTTTGGATTGGGTGATCTCAGGTAAGAATTTGTGTACTTACACTTTTCTTTACATTTTTTGTAACAAATTATGTATATTTTGTTATAATTTATGTAGCCACTCAAATTCTCATTATTTTTGTAAAAAAGGCTATCTTGTAGCCCTTTATGTGGCTACACAAATGCCTACTATAAGTTCAGCTCATTTTAAATTGGTTGATCTTGTGTAAGATTTTGTGTACTTACATTTTCTGTAACAAATTATGTATATTCTATAATAATGTATGTAGCTACTCAAATTCTCATTATTTTTGTAAGAAAAAAAGTTATCTTGTAGCCCTTTGTGCGGCTACACAAGTGCTTACCATAAATTTAGCTCATTTTGGATTGGGTGATTTCGGATAAGAATTTGAATACTTACACTTTCTTTTACATTTTCTCTAACAAATTATGTATATTCTATAGTAATTTATGTAGCTACTTAAATTCTCATTATTTTTTTAAGAAAAAAGGTTAACTTGTAGCCCATTGTGTGGCTACACAAATGCTTACCATAAATTGAGCTCATTTTGGATTGGGTGATCTCGGGTAAGAATTTGTGTTGTTACATTTTTCTGTAAAATATTATGTATATTATGTAATAATTTATGTAGCTACTGAAATTCTCATAAATTTTGTAATAAAAAAGTTAACCTTGTAGCCCTTTGTGTGGCTATACAAATGCTTACCATAAGCTGAATTCGTTTTGGATTGGGTGATCTCGAGTAAGAATTTGAGTACATACATTTTTTCTTACATTTTCTGTAACAAATTATATATATTTTGTAATAATTTATGCAGCTACTCAAATTCTCATTATTTTTGTACGAAAAAGGGTTATATTTTACCCCTATGTGTGGCTACACAAATGTTTATCTTAAGTTAAGCTCGTTTTGGATTAGGTGATCTTCGGTAAGAATTTTTGTACTTATACTTTTCCTTATATTTATTGTAACACATTATGTATATTCTGTACTAATTTTTATAGTTACTTAAATTCTCCTAATTTTTGTGAGAAAAAAGGTTATCTTGTAGCCATTTGTGTGACTACGGAAATGCTTATCATAAGTTGAGCTCGTTTTGGATTGGGTGATCTTGGGTAATAATTAGAGTACTTACACTTTTCCTTACATTTTATTTAACAAATTATGTATATTCTGTAATAATTTATGTAGCTACTCAAATTTCATTATTTTTGTAAGAAAAAATGTTATCTTGTAGTCCTTTGTGTGGCTACACAAATGTTTACCATAAGTTCAGCTCGTTTTAGATTGGGTGATCTCAGGTAAGAATTTGTGTACTTACAATTTTCTTTATATTTTATATAGAAAATTATATATATTATATAATAATTTATGTAACTTCTAAAATTCTCATTATTTTTGTAAGAAAAATATTATCTTGTAGCCGTTTGTGTGGCTATACAAATGCTTACCTATGTTGAGCTCGTTTTGGATTGAGTGATTTCGGGTAAGAAATTGTGTTGTCTCACTTTGCCTTATATTTCCTGTAACAGATTATGTATATCCTGTAATATTTTATGTAGCTACGCAAATTCTTATTATTTTTGTAAGAAAAAAATGTTATCTTGTAAGCATTTGTGTGGTTACACAAATGCTTACTATAAGTTGAGCTCGTTTTGGATTGGGTGATCTCGAGTAAGAAATTGTGTACTTGCACTTTTCCTTACATTTTTTTAAAGAATTATGTATATCTTGTAATAATTTATGTAGCTACTCAAATTCTAATTATTTTTGTAAGAAATAAGGTTATCTTGTAATCCTTTGTGTGGCTACACAAATATTTACCATAAGTTGAGCTCATTTTTAATTCGGTGATCTCGGGTAAGAAATTGTGTCGTCACACTTTTACTTACATTTCTTGTAACCAATTGTGTATATCATGTAATAATTTATGTAACTACTCAAATTCTCATTATTTTTGTAAGAAAAAATAGTTATCTTGTAACCATTTGTGTGGCTACACAAATGCTTACCATAAGTTGAGCTTCTTTTGGAATGGGTGATATCGGGTAAGAAATTGTGTTGTCACACTTTCCCTTACATTTATTGTAAAAAATTATGTAGTTTTGTAATAATTTATGTAGCTACTCAAATTCTCATTATTGTTGTTAGAAAAAAGGTTATCTTAACCCTTTGTGTGGCTACACAAATGCTTACCATAAGTTGAGCTAGTTTTAGTTTGGGTGATCTCGGGTAAGCAATTGTGTAGTCAAGCTTTTCCTTACATTACCTATAACAAATTATATATATTCTGTAATATTTTATGTAGCTACACCAAATTATTGTAACAAATTATGTAATTTCTGTAATAATTTATGTAGTTACTCAAATTCTCATTATTTTTGTAAGAAAAATGTTATCTTGTAGCCTTTTGTGTGGCTACACAAATGCTTACCATAAGTCGAGCTCGTTTTGGATTGGGTGATCTCGGATAAGAATTTGTGTTGTTACATATTTTTTTTACATTTTATGTAAGAAATTATGTATTTTTCCTAATACTTTATGTAGCTACGTTGATGCTTATGAGTTTTGTAGATTGTTTGTGTTGCTACATATTTTCTTACATTTTCGTGTTCATTGGTTAAGGAATGTAGATTGTTTGTGTTCGTTCATTAAAATGATAAACGAACGCAAACAAACATTGAATATTGTTTTTTTTATTTCATACTTTTAAGGCTAAAGGGGTATTTTGCGCTCATGTTCGACCCAAATAAGCAATTTAGCCCCTCGCGAAAAAATGAAGCCAATTAGGTCCTCCAGTTTGCGAATTTAATAAAACATATATACCTTGTGAGGTTTTTCATTGTTTGCAATTTGTAATTTCTTTTTAGGAGTGTGTAAACTTAATATTTTGGGTATAAATTAGTGAATTATACATTCGAGTTATACATGCGAGTGGATTTTAAGGGCCCCGTTATTCGAGAATAAATGACAGACTATCACCACTACGACTGGTACTAGCCACTTTTATTCCCGAATAAAAGGGCACCGCATTAGCAGTTTCTATTCCGGATGCAACATATACAACACGGCAAATAAGCATGAAACATGTTCAAAGAAAAAGATCCACACGTCGAACACATACCCATTATACATTCACAAACATATATACACGACGTCTCCAACCATATTTTATACGATATATATAGAGATAAGGTCATATGTTATATACCATAAAAACATGTACAAATATAGACTATACATGTATACGCGCGTAACCTTGGTGTATATGAACGAAACCTTGGCAGCCCAGATATATATTTATATATTAATACTATGTAACATACATTAATAAAAAAACAAATATAACATATGTACTTATCAAGGCCATATATTATGTACTATATGAAACTATACATCATGCCATATAATATATTATGTAAATATACATTGTATATACATATGTAATGTTTCAAACCATATATTATATAATGTAAAACGTATATTTATTTACCAAAGCCATATGTTTTAACATGGTACATATAAAATACGTATATGTATACGTATATTAATACCATAGGTTATATATACAAACAATTGTATAATATACACGTCATGTATTACGTACCACATATATAAAAACATATATTATACTATATACTATATGAAAACAGTTGCATAACATATACGTATATCAACCATACATTATATACTGTATAAAAAAATATTATATATTGTATAATATATACACATATGATATGTCAAACCGCATCAACACATATATCTGATCAAACATATAAATATGAACAAATAGGACACATAAAGGCCTAAATTAAAAAAGAAACTGAAATATGTAAATGCATGAGGGCAAATTAAAAAGAAACAAATTTAGAAGGGATGGAGGATTAAACTGCTTAAAAAGGACCAAATCAAAAGGAAAAAAAGGAGTCTTGAGGACTACAAAAATATTTACCCACCGGAAAACAAAACCGGGACGATAATGTAACACAACTCGAAACTGAAAGGACTAGGGATGTAAATTAAATAAGCGGAATGGCCTTGGTGAGGATTTTGAAAACATGAAGGGATTTGAAAAAGGAAATAGCCCTTTTATTTTTTTAAAAATAGTATAAAATCCTTTTTTGCTGAAAATGACAAATTTTTTTAACCTTTATCCAAAAGAGAACCCAAAAACGCTCACCCTTCTCTCTTATCCTCAGATGAATCCAGGATGAACGCCGCCATGTTATCCAAAAACCGATCATCCCCCACCGAGCGACGGCCGGTGAACTCTAAACGAGCCCGAAAACGCTATAATCCTTCCCTTGAACCCATATCTTTTTTTAAAAAATGAAATCCTCTCTGTTTAGAAACCAAAAGCCAAAAACCTTTCTTCTTTAAAAGCCAGAACCTCCCCCTTTTGTCCGCTTCTTCACCGATTCACCATATACGGCCTCGAGGAGGCTAAGAGGCTTGTCATCAGCGAGTGAAGACCGCAGCGTGAGGAAAGGTGAACCGTCTCGAGGGGAGATGAACCGACACAAAGGTAAAAAAACTAAACCCTAGTTTATGTATGCCTTTTAAAAATAAAAGAAGGAGAAAAGATCACTACCTCTATAAGGATTTTCTCTCCTCTTACTTTCTATTGCTTTCGATTTTCTAGAATGTCATCCTTACACATGTTAGGTTTTTGTTCTTATACCCTGAATATTATATGCATTTAAAAAATAAAAAAAACAACTATTGGCTGTCTTCTGACAATCTGATATTTTGTTGAGTTTCTAAAATTGTTCGTTTGTCCCTTGATTATGCTTCTAATATTCTTCTTTTTTGTATGTTATCAACGGCTCAAGAGAGAGGGAGGGGAACCAGCTGAGATGCACAGTGGGTGAACCTCTCTAACGCCGTCCTTTGGGTCCCTCTATGCAATGTGGCCAAGTGATGGAGGAGGGGACCAAATAGAGGATCAGCTTGGGGAGCAAGGCTCTAGTTGCCATTGGTTCTTTTTGCCAACGTGGAGGAGAAGCTGGGAGAGCAACAGATGCGGGTGGGGTTATCCGCGAAATGAATCGGCAGGCGTGTGGCACACGCGTGAGTGGAAGAGCTGAAACATCGCGCGTGCGGTGCGTAAGTAACTGAGGTGTCGCTTGGCCAAGGGTGTGTGCTCTTATGCAACAGTCCAATAGTCTCTAAGTCTTAATCTGGACCGTCAGGTCATGCCAGATCTGACGGTGGGGAATGAGCTACTCAAGATAAAATGTTTACCAGATTAGGTCATTAGGGTTTTTAGTTTGGGCCTATCGGGCCTTATTCACACATGTAATATATATTTAATTTCTTTAGACTTTTTAAATGTAAATGGACTGTATTTAATAAAGAGTTGGGCTTTTATAATTATGTTATTTAATTTTTGTTTTTTTTTATTTTAATAATAATAATAATATAAATAATACAATAATAATATGATAATAGATAATAAAACATAATAATACTTAAATGTAATAGAGATAATAATACTAGTAATCTTTTTGTTACTTTGAGTTTTAATGATAATCATACATACTTAATATATAGTAATAGCGCATTAATAAAATAGATATAGTAGATAAACAAAGCCATGTATTGCAAAAATTAACAAAATATAAAAACGGGTTAACACCCAGGACAAAATTAGTGATTACATCTGCCGCTCTTTGCTTGTTCTTGTATAACGAGAATAAAGCAAAGACCATAAGCACTAATTTTATCCAACTTCCCTGTTTGAAGATTCCGAGCTGCGAGTTCCTCCTGTATAGAACTGTTCACCCTTCCTCTTCTTGAAATCTAGAGCTATGAGTTTTTTCTATATAAAACTCTTCACTCTAAAGTCCTTGAGCTGCAGGTCCCTCCTATATGGAACCTTTCACCTTGACATCCTGATGCTGCGAGTTTGAAATTGCTCACCTAAAATCCCTGAGCTACGGGTATCTGCCCCTTTTGCTCTAAAATCCTGATGTTGCGAGTTTGAAATTCCTCACCTGAAATCCTTGAGCTATGAGTATCTGCCTCCTATTCTTTGAAATCCTGGTATTGCGAGTTTGAAACCCATCGCATGAAATCCTTTTCGGCTTTTCACATTGTTGTTTACTCCTCTTCTTAGAAAGTACCCGATCTAGCCTTTAAATACATGTAAAAAAGGTGAAATTCTATGATGGTATGAGTTAGCATGCTCTAAACATAGGGATGCCTAACTAAGTATGATGTGTGAATTGCGAAAACTAAACGTTGCTTAAACGCCTTCATTTTCATGGTCGATCTTTCTCGACCTTCTCTTTAATTCCTTCTTCTTTTTTATCTTTGCAGTGACGGTACTTCATCTCATATTCGGGTCCAACCATTAGCCTTTTCTTTTCGAACTTTCGAATCTTTATTCTAAAGTTCCTTTGCAGGTTTTCACTTTGGGTTTGCTTTTCTCAAAGCGCCCTTTTAGGTTTTCATTTTAATCGATTTTTTCTTCTCTCTTTTTTTCTTTTCTTTTCTTTTTTCTTCTTTCTTTTTCTTTTAGTGCCCCTTCGAGTTTTCGCCTTGAGATCATTTCATCTTTGCAATCCTTTTCCTTTTCTGTGTCCAGTTTGAATTCTGATGTGGTCGCCACTTGTCTTCTTACTTTGACACATTCTCATAACCTGGCACCTGAAGTCTTTTCTTAGCTTTAACTTTAGTGTACCTCTAACAGACTTTTAGTGTTGAGGTCACACCTTATGTTTGTACTACCTGTACTTAAGAGGTTAAAACATAGTAATACCAAGAAATCTTTTGCTTTTCATGAATCTATATCAACCTACTTGCAGGATGCTTGTAAAAGAGGTAAGAAAAGGCACAAAATAATACTTCATTAATATTTTGAATGTTCAGAATGATTTACAAAGGTCATGGCAAATATGAAAGGAAAGGAAAACAAAATATGATGCAATGTCCCAATCATCCATTGTATGAATGATGCGAGAACACGTCGACGAAGTAGATCCCTTGCTAGAAGTACTTCACCAAAATCCTTGACACCCAAAAAGGTCTATTTGTCAGATGCTAAATTTCCAGAATTCATCTAAGTTGCCATTTTCAGGTTTTCGACTTAGACGCCCTTTCCTGGGTTTTCATCTTGAACCTCCTTTCTTTGTCTCTCTTTTTTTTTTGATTTTTTATACCTAAAACGCCCTTTCGGGTTTTCACTCTAAGTATTTTTTATCTTGCAAAGTGCCTTTTCGGGTTTTCACTTTGCCATTTCTTCTCTTTTTCTTCCTCCTTTTCTTTTCCCCTTTCTTTTTCTTTGCTTCCCCTCTTTACACATAGTACCTCTTGACTGAATCTGAATTTATTGGATTGTTCAACACCTTACCGTCCATCTCTGTTAAGATCAACGCTCCTCCGGAAAAGGCCTTTTTAACAACATAAGGTCCTTTCCAATTAGGCATCCACTTCCCGCGAGAATCCCTTTGAGTCGAAAAAATTCTTCTAAGTTATAGATCCCCCTCTCAGAATTCTCTCGAACGAACATTCTTATCATAAGCTCGCATCATTCTCTTCTGGTATATCTGACCATGACAAGTGGCCTTTAATCTCTTCTCCTCAATGAGATTCAATTGGTCGAACCGGGCTTGTACCCATTCAGTCTCTTCCATCCTTACCTCATTTAGAATTTGAAGCGATGAAATCTCCACTTCAATAGGTAGCACTACCTCTGTGCCATAAACCAATGAGTACGGTGCCGCTCCTGTTGAAGTGCGTAAGGACGTTCAGTAGGCAAATAGAGCAAATGTCAACTTTTCATGCCATTCCTTGAAGGTGTCTGTGGTCTTTGATATGATCTTCTTAATGTTCTTATTTGCCACATCTAATGCTCTATTCATCTTTGGATGATAAATGGTGGAATTACGGTGCGTTATTTTGAATTGCTCATACACCTCAGCTATTATCTTGTTGTTTAAGTTGGAAGCATTATCAGTAATAATCCTTTTCGGTAGACCATAGAGACAAATAATCTCTTTCTTCAAGAACTTGTAATCTGTTTCTCTTGTGATACTGGCGTAGGAAGCTGCTTCCACCCATTTAGTGAAGTAATCGATGACAACCAGTATAAAACGATGTCCATTGGATGCTTTTGGAAGAATCTGTCCAATGACATCTATTCCCCATACAGTGAACGACCATGGTGAATCGTAGTGTGTAGAAGTAATGGGGGAGAATGGATCTTGTCAGCATATATCTGATAATTATGACATTTCTTTGCATAGTCAATACAATCCCCTTCCATGGTTGACCAAAAGCACCTGTATCTCATAATTTTTTAGGCCATCGAGAAACCATTAGCATGTGTCTCGCATAATCCATCATGTACTTCGGCTATGATGCTTTTAGCTTCTCGAGCATTGGCACACCTTAGTAGTATTTGATCTTTGCCTCTTTTGTATAAGACCTCTCCGTCTAGAATATATCTCGCGGCCATTCTTCTAATGGTTTTTTATCATTCTTATTAGCCTCTTTAGGGTAGGTTTGGAACTTGATATATTGAAGAATATCATAGTACCATGGATTGTCATCCGCTTCCTCTTCCAAGCCTCTTTTGTATATGGACTTTATTTATGTAACTAGACATTGTATAATAGCCTTTGGTATTTATTTATTTAAGAGACAATATACATATATAACTGGAAATCGGGTATTACAATTGTCCCTCTTTGCTCAATTACTGTGGAACAAGAATAGGGCAAAGACTGAAAATACACGATTTTATCTAAACCCATAGGCTATTCCCTAAACAACCGAAGATTGAAGTTGTCTTCTCATTACAAAATTCTTCAATCCTCTGCCAAACCGTAAAGTATGAAGATGTTTTTCTTATTATGAAATTCTTCATCTTATAAGGTCTAGCATTGATTTTTGGAATTCTTCATTTTCTGAGGTTTGAAGTTGTTCTTCTCATTACGAAATTCTTCATTTCTCTCTCTTTTGCTAATCCATTTTCTATAAAGGTGTCGAACAAATAAGCTTTTTCTTATTAGGAACTTCCTTGTTCTTCAAAAGGGTGAGCTCTTCTCATTAGGAGCTCTTCCTTCTTCATCAGGCGAGTTTTTCTCATTAGGAGTTCTCTTCATTGGGTGAGTTCTTCTCATTAAGAACTCTGAGGTGAACTCTTCTCATTAGGAGTTTTTCATTCTTTGTTGGGCGAGTTCTTCTCATTAAGAACTCTAGATTCTTTGCTAAGTGAGTTCTTCTCATTAAGAACTTTGAATTCTTTGTTGAGCAAGTTCTTCTCATTATGAACTCTGAATTCTTTGCTGAAATCCTGTCAAAACAGGTTAAGAATGCTTTGATGAGGGTTAGTATGACCCTAGTTTTCTATATGATGCATGAACCATGGCTCATTAGGATTAATCAAATAGCTCTTGCTTTCTGGGAAACCATTGTTACTTCATCTCACACTCAGGATTGATCCTTGAACCCTTATTACTGCGTTTTTGTCCCTTTGCTCTAAACTGCCTTCTCAGGTTTTCACTTTAGATTGCTTTTCTCAAAGCCTCCTTTCGGATTTTCACTTTGGTCTTTTCTCTTTTTTCTTTTTCTCAATGATCCCTTTTAGGTTTTCACCTCGGTTTTCTTTCTTTTTCTTTTCTATTTCTTTTCTCTTTCTTTTCTCTTTTGGGGTGCCCTCTCGGGTTTTCACCTTTCTTTCTTCTTTTTCTTTTCTCCTTCGGGGTGCCCTCTTGGGTTTTCACCTTTCTTTCTACACTTTTCATTCATTTTCTGTCTGTTCTTCCAGCTTGTTCAGGTATAACTTGATTCAGGCATTTCATTTCCTTGCTTATGCTGGTGCAATATTCTATTCTGTCTTTTCTTTATACACTCCTCTTCAATTTCCTAGAGTGCTAAAGCCATCTGCAATCCTTCAAAACATAGTAATACCAAGAAATCATTTGTTTTCCAATGAATTATGCTTATTTACTTGCATGATGCTTTAGAAAAATAAAGAAAGCTTGGAAGAGAATTCATGAATTTTATTAAGGCTTATAATCAATAATACGATATGATTTGAAAAAGTCGTGGCAAACTGAAACAACAAAGTCAAGAAACAAAGTCAGATCTTTGGGCATCTATAGCATGAAGGATACAGCCACCCCATCAACCAAATATAGTTCTGAGCTTGAACCTTTGTCCAGCAGACTTCAATGTTGTCAAGATATCTACGGGTGTGAAATCCCTCCCAAAATACTGGGTGTCCGAGAGGTTTTAATTGATAGATGTCTAATCTCAACACATCTGAGTCACCCTTTACGAGTTTTCAACCCATATCCACCTTTGGTTTCAAGACGCCCTTTGCAGAATTTCATCTTGAATCCCTATTTTCTTTTCTTTCTTTTCTCTTTTTTTTTGATATCTAGGGCGCCCTTTTGGGTTTTCACCATAGATATTTCATTTATCGAAGTGCCCTTTCTGGGTTTTCACTATACTTTTTCTTTTATTTTCTTTTTCTCTTTTTCTATTCTTCAGACATAATATTTCTTGACAGAATCAGAGATCACTTGTTTATGTAACTCTTTACCATCCATTTCGGTTAAAATCAGTGCTTCTCCAGAGAAAGCTTTTTTGACAACATAAGGTCCCTCCCAGTTAGGCATCCATTTTCCACGATCATCTTGATGTCTTTTTCAACACAAGATCTCCCTCTCAGAATTCTCTAGGCCAAACTTTCTTATCCTATGCCCGCATCATCCTTTTTTTGGTACATTTGGCTATGGCAAATGGCCTTCAACCTTTTTTCTTCAATGAGATTCAGCTGATCAAATCTGGTTGTACCCACTCCGTTTCGTCCAATTTCACTTCGGACAAAACTCGGAGAGATGGAATTTCAACCTCAATAGGAAGTACTGCTTCTGTCCCATAGACCAAAGAGTAAGGTGTTGCCCCAGTTGAGGTTTGTACCAAAGTTCGATATGCAAACAATGCAAAGGGTAGCTTCTCATGCCAGTCTTTGTAAGTATATGTCGTCTTCGATATAATTTTCTTGATGTTTTTCTTTGCTGTCTCCATTGCCCCATTCATCTTAGGAAGGTAAGTTACAGAATTGTAGTGCATAATTTTGAACTGCTTGCATGCTTCTGCTATCACCTTATTGTTGAAATTGGTGGCATTATCAGTAATAATTCTTTCTGGCAATCCATATTGACAGATAATTACATTCTTTAGAAACTTGCAAACTGTTAATCTCGTGATATTAGTATAAGAAGCTGCTTCCACCCATTTGGTGGAGTAATCAACGACTACGAGAATGAAATGATGTCCATTAGAAGCCTTAGGGCGAATCTGCCCAATAACATCCATGCCCCATATAGCAAAAGGCCAAGGTGAATTCATTGTATGAAGAGGTACTTGCAGAGACTTAATCTTGTCAACATATATTTGGCATTTGTGACATTTCTTAGCATACTCAATGCAATCTCCTTCCATTGTTGACCAGTAATAACCATACCTCATAATCTTCTTGGCCATAGCGAAACCATTTGCATGTGTTCCACATATTCCATCGTGTACTTCTGCCAGAATATTTCTAGCCTCACTAACATTAACACATCTTAACAATATCTGATCTTTGCCCCTTTTGTATAAGATTTCTCTTACGAGCACATATTCGGAAGCCATCCTTCTAATGGTTCTCTTGTCATTGTCATTTTCCTCTAGGGGATAAGTCTGGGATTTAATGTACTGTAAAATATCGAAATACCAAGGATTTCCATCCACCTCATCTTCTATTCTATAGCAGTGAGCATAGGTTTCATAACTCTGCATTCGAATCAGCATCATATCCTCTGGTTTATTTGCTAAAAATATCGAAGCCAGTGTAGCTAAGGCATCAGCCATTTGATTATCCTCCCTGGGGATGTATGTAAAAGTAATTTCTTCAAATTCTTTCATTAGTTCGAGGATCAATTTTCGATACTCGGCTAATTTTACATCCTTTGTTTCCCATTCTCCACGGAGATAGTAAATAACCAATGTTGAATCCCCGTATACCTTCAGGATCTCTATCTTTCTTTCAATAGCAGCTCGCAAGCCCATGGCACAAGCTTCATATTCTGCCATGTTGTTAGTACAGAGGAACTCTAACTTGCTTGTAAAAGGATAGTGTACATTGTTTGGAGAGACTAGCACTACTCCAATTCCTCATCCTAAGGCGTTGGTTGTCCCATCAAAATACAACATCTAGGTTTCATTATTTGGGATTCCACTTTCTTCCGTGGAGATATTCATCACATCCTCATCTAGGAAATCAAAGCTCAAGGGCTCATAATCTTCTGAAGTACGACTTGCCAAGAAATCTGCTATGGCGCTTTCTTTTATTGCTTTCTGACTTACATATACAATGTCGAACTATGACATCAACATTTGCCAACGAGCCAATCTTCTGGTTAATACGGGAGCTTCCATCATAAACTTCAATGGATTAAGACGAGATATTAACCAAGTAGTGTGGTATAGCATGTATTGTCTATGTCTACGTGTTACCCAAACCAAAGCACAAAATATCTTTTGAATTGGTGGGTACCGTACTTCACACTCTATAAACTTTTTGCTCAAATAATAAATGGCTCGTTCTTTCTTCCTTGTGTCATCATGTTGCCCTAGCACACATCTCATTGAATTTTCATAGACCGTCAAGTAAAGGATAAGTGGTATATTCAGAACTGGTGCCACCAAAATTAGAGCATTTGACAAATATTCCTTAATCTTGTCGAGCGCTTCTTGGCATTCTTCATCCCATTACCCTAGATTATTCTTCCGAAGCAATCTAAAGACTAGATCACATTTATCGGTTAACTGAGAAATGAACCGAGAAACGTAATTAAATCTCTCATCCTTGAACTTCTTTTCTCGAACGAGGTGGTGGGAGATTCTAGATTACTTTCACCTTTTCTGAATCAATCTCAATTCCCATTCTGCTTACCACAAAGCCTAGGAGTTACCCAGACGTAACCCTAAAAATGCACTTGTTTGGGTTGAGCTTCAACTGATACTTTCTCAACCTCTAGAATAATTTCCAAAAATTTTGAATTTGCTCTTCCTCAATCTGAGACTTGGCGATCATATCATCCACGTGTACCTCCATCTCTTTGTGCATCATGTCGTGGAAAAGATTTACCATGGCTCATTGGTACGTTGCCCTTGCATTCTTTAGTCCGAAAGGCATCACTTTGTAACAATATGTGCCCCCACAAAGTTACGAATGTTGTTCTTTCCATATCTTTTGGGTTCATCTTTATTTGGTTGTACCCCGAGAAACCATCCATGAAGGAGAACCATGAATGTCCTGATATATTATCAACCAAGATGTCAATATAGGGTAAAGGAAAATTATCCTTCGGACTCGCTCTGTTTAAATCTCTGTAATACACACATATGCCTACTTTCCCATCTTTCTTTGGCATTGAGACTATGTTGGCTACCCACTCTGGGTATTGTGCTACTTTGAGGAAGCCAACATCAATCTTCTTTTGTACCTCTTCTTTGATTTTTAGTACCATCTTCGGCCTCAACCTTCTGAGTTTCTGCTGAACTAGTTTGCATTCTAGCCTTATGGGTAGTTTATGTATGACTATATACGTATTCAATCCTGGCATATCTCGATAGGACCAAGAAAAGACATCTTTGAACTCTCGCAACAAATCAACTAACTCATGTCTAATTTTTGGCGAGAAAGCATTACCGATCTTCACCTCTCTTTTGACTTTATCTGTTCTAAGATTTAAAATTTCTATCTCGTCTTTGTGGGGTAAGATTTTCTTGTCTTCCTTTTCTAGCAACCTCAGTAATTCGTTAGGGATTTTATATTCTGTCTCGTCTTTACACTCATTGACTTCCATTAGACACATTGGTCGCTTAGAAACTAATTTAGGATTAGGTTCGGGATTATTCATGGAATTAATAATTGAAGACCTGCAAAGAAAATAATAATATATTTGGAACGGATGCGAAAAAATAAGAAACATGTTTTCCATTTGAGAAACATCATGAAAGCATCTTTATTGAAGTAAAATTACATATTGCCCTTTATAGATAATCCCTTGTACTCGCGGGCACAAGTACAAGGTGGTTCTTGGCATTACTCTATTTTATTCTTAAAAGCTAGGGGAAGATCCTCAGCCATCCAATTGCTAAGTGCTTTACCAAGGAAGCACGAACGAATTCCCTCTAGAAATATGCCAGGTCGGGATCCCTCATATATGTCGTTGACATACAGCCTTTCCATGATGTTGCCAAAGATCTCCTCCTCTTGAAGCTTCATAGTCTCCAGATTGTCCTTTTCAAGTTGTTTTTCCACGTTTTCAAACCCACGAGACTTGAAGATGCTGGTCAAGTCAAATAAGGTCATGGGTTCAGAGGGAGCCTCAGTTCCCAAAAATTGGGCCCTCCTTTGGTCTTCTTTCTTTTTCAAGTCTTTCTATCTTTGGTGATGTTGGGCTTAAATCCAAGTCCAAAGTGATCTTTCTTCATGATAACAAGCTTCGGACACAGACATCCCTGAAGATACTTTCCAAGTTCATTTCCTGTTTTTGCACCTCTACCAAGTGTCTCGCGGATAGTCATCTTGGTGCAATTTGATAGCCTTGGTCGAGGTATCGGCTTTTCCTCAGCAATGAAAATCACATTGATAAACTTTAGAGCTCTAAAAGAACATTCAAGGGCGTTTTCGTCTGCTTCAATGTATAGGGCATCAGTAATTACAAAAGTAATGATATCTTCCTCTGCTCCAATGCTGACTAACTTTCTTTCTATAACAAACTTTAATTTCTGATGCAGAGACGATGGTACTATGCCGGCAGATAAATCCACGGCCTTCCCAACAGGAAATTGTATGTTGGTTTGATATCCATAACCACAAAGTCCACATTGTAAATTGTGGACCCAATTAATAGTGGCACCTCGATTTTTCCAAGTACGTCTCGAGTAGTACCATCAAATGCTCTCAAAGTATTCATGTATGCTTTCATATGTGAATCATCAATTGGCAACCTTTGCAAGGTAACCATCGGCAGAACATTCAATGTCGAGCCATTATCTATCAAAACTCCGGGAAGGACGTGACCCTTATAGTGAGTTGTGATGATCAAAGCCTTGACAGATCCCATTCCACCCTTTGGGATCTCATTATTAATGAAGGTAATGTAGTTGTCTACAGTAATATGGTTCACAAATCTATCCAGCTTGTGTACTGATATATTATTTGGCACAAACGTTTGATTAAGCACCTTTATCAAACGCATTGCAGTGCCCATCCAAACTCAACAATAGTTCAAGGACAAAAATCCTTACATGTTGCCTCTTCAATTGCTCAACTATAATGTATTCACTATGCTTCAAGAACTTCAAGAACACTTGGGCCTGTTCTTCTGTAACGGGCTCATTTATTTTAGAAGCAGGCTACTCCCCAAAAATCCTCTCCAGTACTGTAGCCTTCTATTTTGTTTTCTCACCCTCTTTGGATGTTTCAGGTGAATAACATCTGCCACTCCTAGTGAAATGTACCACTTCATTTATCGGATCCAAATCAAGCTTTTCAGCTTTCTTTTATTCTAAAACTACATTTGTCTCTTCAAATAGCTTTATCTCTTCTTGGGGCTTTGGCTTCTCCAGCAAAGACATAGTAGCAGCATAATTCCAAGAAACCTTGTGGGAATTCTTAAAAGTAAACGAGGTTGGTGGAGTAATCACAATCTTAGGAGTTACTACCGACTTCACATTGGTTGACGAGCCTTCCATGTTTGGCCTAGCAGAGATGACAAACGGCCTGTTGACCCCATACTTAACCCCTAAAGATTCAGAGGTGCATACTTTAACTTCCTTTCTTCCACCAGTCTTTTCGAAGAACTCAATTTCTTTGTTGTTCATCATACCTTGAATCAAGCACTTGAACTCAGCACAGTGTTGAATTTCATGACCATCATCCAAATGATATTCACATTATACACCTGACTTCACTCCTTTCTCAACTTTTATCCCTATTTGTATCATTCCAGCATTATACAGTTGTTCAAACACCCACTTCAAAGGAGATCTGATCTCAAATACATTAGTTTTTAGCCACTTGGCCTCATCATCCTCTTCTATTACATTCACCCCTCGCCCCCATGGTTTAGCAACGAATTGGCCGCGATATTGGGTTCATCAAATTTCAAAACCCCAACATTGACCAGATTCTAAACTACTTTCTTGAATGCAATACAATTTTCAATTGTATTCCAAGGGATCCCAGCATGATACTCAATAGACCTTCGAATCATACCGCGAAGGGTATGGAGGCTGAAGGGGTGTAAGATAATAGGGCCTCACCAAGTTTGCATCAAACAACTATGGGTATAACTCAGAATACAACACTAGTATAGGCGTAAAATTTATTATTTCATTTCTTGGTCCTCGAGAATCCTTCTTGTTTAAATTTTGTGTATTCCCCGATACAGACCCAGGGGTGTAATTGTGACATTCTTCAGAGCCTCATAAGTACTTGTATTATTTACTTTATTGTCCTTCCTTTTGAAATTCTTGTGGGAACTTTCTCCACTTTCTAATCTACCACTCTTGATTGCTGCCTCAATCAGCTCACCAGTCATCATCATGTCAACAAAATTATGGGTGGTGTTGCCAATCAAACGTTCAAATAGTGCCCCTTAGAGTGTTTACAAATATGTGAGTGATCTCACTCTCCATTATTGCTGGTTGTACTTGTACTGCCACCTCCCTCCATCTTTGTGCATATTGTCGTAAACTTTCAGTAGGTTTCTGTTCTATGGCTTGCAACATGACCCTACTAGGAACCATTTTAGACACGTTCTTGTAATGCTCCTCAAAAGCTCTGAAAAGGTCATTCCATGTCCTTATGTTTACTCGACTCAGTTGGGTGTACCATTGTGCTGTCGAGCCTGTTAGGTTATCTTGGAAATAATGAATCAACAATTTCGCATCCTTCAACTAAGTAGCCATCTTGCGACAATACATGGTAAGATGTGCTCTTAGGCAAGTTGACCCATCATACTTCTCGAAATCTGGTACCTTGAATTTGGGTGGCAGGACCATGTCTACAACAAGACTCAAATCAACAGCACTAGAACCCCTGCTCATTTGTCTTTTGCATCTCCAACAAGCGGTCCTCCAGAGACTTTCAGCGCTCTTCATATTTTCTCTCCATTTCAGCATGAATCTTCTCAATTTCATTGATAGTGTTCAAGTTTGGAACTTCATCACCACTTCCAAAGATCACTCCAATATTGACCAGATGATTGGCAATAGCCCCAACTAGATTGATATGGACCTTCTTCGCAGGAGGGGGTCCCTCAGGCTGTTCCCTTTTGTGAGATGTAGTATCACATTGTTTATTCATTTCATTCGATCCATCATGTGCCTTGCTCTTTTCGGATTCCTTTGGTCTTAGCAATGCAGTTAGCTGGTTGATTATCTCCTTCTGAGCCTAAGCAAAATGGTCTTTCATAGACTGCTCAATTCTGTCAAATCTGTTCTGTACTTCAACACGGTCATTTTCAAGACTAGTAATCATGCCTTCTACTGCCATGGTTCTGGAGCACAGGTGTGTTCCGTATGATTGTGGTATGATTACGGTTTAAAAACAAACTTCCATAGAACTTTTCTTTATTAAACCATTTATTTTGCAGAATAAAATGTAATATAAATGCATGATTGTATAAATGTATGAATGCATGAATGCAAAAAGGCATCAAATTCAAGAACTAGTCTTTTGGAAACATTCATTAGCTAAAAGGTCCAAATACAGGGAAAGATAATTTCTCCTATAGAAAGCAGCTAGCCCTAACTCCTAAATTGACTAATTCATGTAGCAAGCGGGTAATGACTTCTCCATGCTCAAGCTCAATGTCCGGTTGTTCCAATAGACTCATGGCTTGTCTTGACAAGATCTGCACGTACAAAGCAACACTCTTGACTTGTTTCTTGAAGTTAACCAATTCATCATTCTGGCTTTGGACAGTGCATTGTGTTGCTTCATACTTGCCTTTCGATGCACCGCTTTCTTGGTGTAGCGCTCCCTCGTAGCTCTTGAGTTTCTCCTTCAAGTCTTGTACTACACTTTCTAATTCTGCCACCTTTTTTCTTTATCCCTTCTTTCTCTTGTTCCATCTGGACCTCGTCTTTATTATGGTACTTCATGACCATTTGCTCCAACTGTGACACTTGAGCAGTTAATTTAAAATTTTGTGCTTGCTCTTCTTCTAGTTTATTATTAGACTTGCTACTTGATTCTTTGAATTCCCGAGACTTCTTCTCATACAACTTCTTGTAGTTATTCATTTCTTTCTTCATATCATCCAATTTATCTAACAAGTTTTGCATTATCTTGCTCGTTCTTCCTTTTTGATTTGCATTACAACTGTCATGAATTTTTTGCAACTCCTTCAAGTCTCGACTGATTTTCTTGTTTTGTTTCATTAGCTCCTTCTTATTTCCTTTGTGAATATTCACTTGCAACTTTACCATGGTTAATTCATAAGTAAGGTCATGATTCCTTACTCATATTTCTTCAAGTCTAACTCTCGATCATGCCTGAGCTTTTCCAATGCAGATGGCGCGCTCCTAGTAGGTTGAGCAGATGAGCCGACATTTTCCTGAATTCCTCAGAATGTGTTATCATTAACCCTTTGAGACCTTTATTCTTCACACCTTGGCATAACTTATGGCTCCTGATATGGTTGAACCCTCATCGGCTCTTCCCACGCTTCTGCAGTTTGAGTTACCATCCCCTTATAATCATTTTTCTTGTGTGTGTATTCAAATCGTGTCATGCTTGTTGTAACTGGTACAAATTGTCTTAAACCAAATTGTCTGGACACCAATAGGGGATAATAGGTTGTCCATCCCTAAATTATGGGTAATGGAACCTAATCCCGAGTTCCACATTAGTACAGAAAAGTTATCCCCTTGTTCATTCGGGGAACCCTCTACACAACATCGGCATCCTTCATGTCTTTGAAGTATTCTTTCCATTGCTCTTCCTTCTTCCTTTCTAATGGGCAATTAGCTAAGTGATCTCCTATCAGTGAGTATGTATCGAGGTACCTTAGAGCTCTATAAGATGTTTTCCACCCATGTCCTCTAAACCAGACTTCTAGCAATTGTGCATAGCCCCAAAATCTTCCATCTCCTAACTTTTTACATGCAGTCAGTGATCTATATGTTTCAACCAAGATCGTAGGTACCAGATTCACACCTTTCCCTAATCATTTAAACAGTCCCACTGTTGACGGATCTATATGTTCTGGAGTCTTTGGGAACAACACAGTCCATATATGCACAGAGCATATAAGCTCATCACTCTATCTGGCTCGTCGCTCGTCAATATTAACTCCTTAAGGACTCTCCAATTTATGCGCTGTTTGTCTTTATTTTGATCAAAATTGTCATTGTTGCTATCTTCTTATCTAACCATTCTTTACTTTTCCCCGTGATCTGTACCAATTTCTTCTTGAAGCCTGAGTTGTTGTTAAGTCTAGTGTAAATCTTATCGCTTTGGATTTTGGGACAATGTATCAGTGCCTCATACTCTTCGAGTGTTGGTGTCATGTCCACTTGCTCGATAGTGAAGCAATTATATGTTGGGTTCCAAAACTGAGCCATTGCTCTAAGTAACTCTTGATCTATCTGAACCTTTAACAATAAAGCTATGTCCTCGATTTCTTTTTGGAATGATTCTTTCATGTCACTTCCTCATTGTTTTCATATGGTTCTGAGCTCCGTCAAACAAGTATTATGGTTAGTGTTTAGCTTGGCGTAACTCTTCATCTGTGATGTGTCACCCTTGCGAAGACTATCCCTTTTCTTATGTTGAGTTTGCTCTGACCATGTCCAAAATGCAGTATTGTCTTCTCCTATCTTAGACCCTTCAGCCATACTGAATACTTCCTAATCAACTTATTCCTGAACCGATGCCAAAATAATGCAATATGACATGGTTCATTTAAAAAAACTTGTGTCAGTACTGTGAATTAATATGGAAACCAAATAAACAAAATATTAACACATAAAAACATGCAATATCTAAGAAAATAAACAGAGAAATGTATTTAAACCGGCAGCATTTGTCATTGGTCTCTGTCTGGCTCTAGTGGGGTGGGTTTCTAGATAACAACATGTGGGTTTGTTCTAGACACTGGGTACCCAAACTGTCGTTACTATCTACTACAACAACTAGACATCGATTCAGGAGTATACGGCCCCTTCTGTCAGATGCTTGAACCTCACGTTACATTAGGTTGTTATACATGAAGAAAGACAAAATTCCGAAATTGGAGGTGAAAAGCCTCATGTTTGATCATGTCTCGCTCCCACTTAAGGGTAAAAAGCCCAGGTAGGAGGCTCATGCATGAATGACAGATATATCACACACAAAAGCTACCCATATTCTTTTTGAAAATCCATCCATTAATTATTGGAGAAATTAAATTTAAATTATTGTTCAAAATGCCACATAAAATTAATTAATTAGGCTTGACTCTCAATTTTTCCTCATCGGAGTCGCCAAGCTGTTGCAACCATTTTTAAAACGATATGTGAAAATAGCCTGACGATTGATTTAGCAATTGGGGTTTTTGCCAATTTTTAATTTAATCTCAAAAATTATGGTTTTTCATATTAGATCTAATTTCCTTTAATTTTGGAAACAATTTGGAGTCTCCACAGGTCACTTTGGTAGACCGAATACCATAAAAACAACCAGAGATTCATTTCTTTAAGATTTTGGGTTCGGGAGTCAATTACGTATGGGGAAGGATTAGCACCCCCCCCCCCCACAAACGCATGTTAGTACCTATTTAATTTCACGTGGCATTTTGGCATTTGTAACATAAATTTAAATTTGATTTAACCATACTTATTAACATGGATTTAAATTCCGAATAGAAGTGTCATTTTATAAGGGAATACATTTTTAATCGAATATGAGTTTATAACATCAAGTTACTTTAGGATACTTCGATTCATATTCAAAAATGTATCCAAACATTAAAAGGTTTTTTAATGCATGCACAATTATTTTCTTGTTAATTTTAAGTTCTAACTTAATAGGGCTCTAATTAATTGAATTGATTAAGAAACTATGAATATTGTTAGACTTAGGGTATTTATGTGATAACACCAAATTTCTTGGGTACTATCCATTTTTTAACCCTAATTTCAAAATATTCATATTTATTTAATGACTTATTATTTAAACCTAACCCTAATTCAACATTAATTCAATTAACTGTGTGATTACATGTTCTAAGTTCAAATGAAATATTAAATATTCTACTAAAAAACCCCTTGATTAACATCTCATTACAATGAGACACTGACCAACTTAGGACTTTAAAGTTTCCATTTAATAATCATTTATTTTCTAAAATTATCTCACCTATTTGAATTATTTGATCTAATTAAAGAACCTAATATTTAGAGCTCTAATTATTTAAACTAAGTAAATTGATTATCAAACGTTTAAGAACTATATGCTTAATTTAAATCACGCAATCAAACATATAAATTAGACAAGGTAAATTAAGCAATTAACAAATAAGGGGGCTAAATTGAATTGAATTATAAACTATTGAGCCAAATTACAAATGTTTAGTGACCAAATTGAAATAAAAATTAAATAGAATAGCTCCAAGTGAGAAAAACCAGAAGTAGGGCGCGGTTCATCCAACCCGACCCGAATCAAGGCGCGGATCCTTCTCCAACCCGGATAATGAGCCCACGGGTCAGAGTCAACCCGGTGCCAAAACGACACCATTTGACTCAAGGTATAAATACCCTTTTTCTGAGCTGACTTGCTCATTTGTACCAGCCCCTTCTCTCTCTTCTCTCGCTTCTCACCCAAATTCTCTTTGAACTCGAACACCTCTTAAACCAGATTCAACCCCTAAACCGATCAAAACTACATATTCATCCCAAGTTCATCACTTATTCTTCGTTTTTCTACTCATTTGATTAACATAAACACCGAATCATCACTCATTTTCTATTTTTCAAGATCAAAGCCCTTATTTCATTAAGAACATGAACCATGTTCTTCATCTCCTCCTCCTTCAATCCAACACCACCGTCCCCTTTCTATTCCAGCATGTTCGTCGACCGCCGGAGGCGATGCCGGCCACCACCAACTGTCATCTTCGGTCATCTCCTTCCACATTCCAGTCATCGTCGCGACTCCGGCCACACTTAATCTGTAACACCCTGAAAATTGGCCTAGTCAAAATTGGGTTATGGCGATCAGAAACCCTACACTGAAAAGTCTAAATCATTTCCTTATTATTGACTATGTGGATTAATTTCATTGATAATGGACTTTATTGGAGTCCAAAGTCCAATTAGGGACCTTATTGCAACGTTTGAATATTGAAATTGAGCTAGGCGTATCGATACAGTAGTCCTTGTATCGATGCGGCCCAACAGTTTTAACTAATTTACCGAACTTTGGCTAGCCGTATCGATACAGCCATAAGGCGTATCGGTACGGGTGCCTGTTAAAAATATATTTTAGTGACTAAATTGTAAATATTGAAACATAGAGGAAAAGGCATAAAGTTTAGAAAGTTGAGGGACTAACGCTGTGATTAACCCCTCCTTAAGCATAGTCATTACCTACGTGGATAATGGGAAATAGCTTCTTTCACTTAAAAGAAAGCCATTTCAGCTAAAGCAAATTAAAAGGAGAAAGGAAAGTAAGAAACTTACCCGATAGTAGAATAAAGCACACACCTCTCCTTGCCTTCTTCATCTTCACCTAAGCTAGCACATCCATTGAAGCTTAGTCTCAAGCTAGAGATTCTTCGATTTATTGATATCGAAATGTTGTTATTGATCGGGTAAGCTTAATCCCCCAAAACTATTGTTGAAATCCATGGAGATTAAAGATGTAATTTAAAGTTAGGCTTTGACTATCCGTGGATTATTCATAGATATTGTTTATATCAAGTTTAGATATTGATTTTGATATCCTAATATTGATCCTAACAACTTTCTATTATTTAACCTAGCTCAAGAATTGACTAGAGATTATCCATCATCACTGACGAAAGCTAGGAACAAGAAAAGTGTCATCCGATAGCCAAAGGAGCTTCGGAATTCAAGGTGAGTGTAGTCAGAGTCTCAATAGTTGGCTAGGTTCCATCTCGAAGCATTGGTTATTGCTTATTGTATTGCTATTGAAGGTATTTGCATAAAACCTTATTGAAAGTCACATAGGTAAGAATGGGTAAGTATTGCATTGAAATCATGTCTGAAACACTGTCATTGTTGCCATGGAAAACGTTGAAGCAATGCTATACTAAGCTATTGAAATATTGACACATGAATATTGCTATTGGACTATTGCTATGGATTTATTGTTACGAATCATTGTTATTGAATCATTATTGTTGATACATTGATATTGAAACATTGATTATTGACCTTGAGATCAGAAGTATTGGATACAATTGGCATGCCATAGAATTCATGAGCTCATTGGTACGAGCGTAGGCTACGGCCTTTATTGTGGTGTGGCGAAGGGATGTTGGTATGTATTGGTCAAATTGGTGCGGCGGAGGGAATATGACTAGAGCGTTATTAATATTGGTGCGGAGGTGGAATTCGTGTATCCATATACCGTGAAATTGATCCAAGGGAACTATTGAGCATTGCAATTGTTCTATGATATGAAATTGTGAATATGCTATTGATTATCATTGTTGTAATGATTATTGATGCCATGGTAAATGTGGAGTATGATAATTATGTCATTTTGAATAATATGCTTATTGTTAGTATGATTAGACTTGTTGTTGGAGCATGTTGGGAGTGCATACCATGCTCATTCATTGTTTATGGCTACCTCACTTAGACTATGTAAGTCTAATACATTCATCTTCCACATTTTAGGTTAAGAAAGTATAACGGATCGAGATCGGAGCTAGCTGGAAGTTCGGCAAGTTGCCACGAGCTTAGAGTAATGTGTTATTTCCTTATGAACTCCTAGAATGGTGGCAAAGTAGTTAAACTAGTTGAGTCTGGCCTTTCGAGTATGTGTATATTGGATATGTTTTGTATAAGTATTAAAGGCTCTAAATGACACTTTGTTTTGGCTAAAAATAGTTAAAATGGCATAATTGGCTTAAAAAGGTAAAATCATGGTAAATGGATCCATATGGACATGAAATTTGACATGCTATTAGAGTTATGTATTAGTAACTTTCTGCTAAAATTTCGTAGCATTTGGACATCGTTCAACAGGTTAAATTGAATAAAAACCAGCTAAAATATGTCATTACAGGGTAGGCGCATCGATACTGGTCAAGCTGTATCGATGCAGCCTTGTATATTTGGACCTAGTTAAGTAGAGCATATCGATACACAGAAGGGGTGTATCGATACAGACTTGGGCAGTAAGGTCTGGGAATTAAATGGTATCGATACGGCTCTAGGTGTATCGATACAGGGTTAGTTAATTCCGTTAAAAGACTTAAACTACAGTTTTAAATGTCTTACAGAATGGTCACTAAATATTGTATGGTTTAATTGGAAAGGTAAATGTCATCGGAACGACATGAAAACTTGCAAGCTTATGGTTATTGAATTGAATCTCATTACGGTATAGTTAATTGTAGAAAATGACCCCTAAATTATCAGAATTATAGTTTGGTCCCTAAAACTTGTAAAAGTTATAAATTGGTCCTAGTTAATGAATTATTGTTCCATATAGGATAGAATGGGCTAATATGTATAATCGGTAATGTATAAAGAGCATAAAATCGTTCAAGGGTTGGACATTAATTGAAAATTTATCGCACCAATCACCGTATTATTCATCGGTAACGTTCCCCGACCTAGTTTTCTACCTGGCCGGGCGGGGGATGTTACATAATCTAACTCTTGCCTTCGTCCACCACCGTTGAGCCATTTCTGACCAGCGTGTCAGAACCTTAAAACTCCCTAAAAAACCCAATTTTAAACCCTAAGACATCTAAGCCCTAATTCAATAGAATCCACTATACTTCCCCAACCTATGACCTAGATCTACCCAAACCAAACTCTCTCCCCTCATTTTTCAACCTCGTCAGCATATTTAAACACTCTGACTGACTCGAAAATGGCTTCCGATCACATTAAAAAAACTTCAACGACCTCTGATTTATTTTAGCTACTATTTTTAGTTTTTTAGAAGCTTAGATAAAATGTTTTAAGTGTTTTTGGTGCTGGAAAATGAAGAAGGGATTGAAATGTACCTCTTAATGAACTTCGATGACCGTTGAACAATTTTGGTGGTTGTCTCTAGCGTCTCTTCGTGTTCCTAGTGGTTCCTTGTATTTTTGTAAGGCTTTCTGACTTCCTTTCTCTTTCCTCAATTATTTGAGTAATAGTCGCGTATTAATTGCCTAATAATTGTTGTGTTTTTCTCTCTCTTCAGGGGTATTTATAGTGCTGACCCAAGGTGACGTCAGCAGAGATCTTAATCCGCGTGATGCTTGAATAGGCGAATGGATGACCGCCATGTGACCCTTTTGGCAGGCTAAAGAAACACAAGTGTGTTTCTCTTGGGGCTTTTGCCTGATTTTAGGTGGATTTGGGCGGGAAACTCTTGTAAATTGGGCCTGGTTTTGAATTATGGGCTTTGGGTATTTTTATGATGTAATTGGGCTTTGTATATGGACATTATTTAAGTAAATGGACATTGTATAATAGCCTTTGGTATTTTAGACTGACATTGAGATTTATTTATTTATATGACTATTTATTTATTTAAGAGACAATATACATATATAACCCCAAGTAAAAATTGGGTATTAAACATCTTTATTTGGCAATTTGTACATTCTACTAGCCATGGACTATGTGTCCAAGTGGGTAGAGGCAGTTCCAGTTCCCAATAACGATTCAAAGACCGCAACAATTCCTACATAGGAATATCTTTACACAATTTGGGACACTAAGGGCAATTATCAGCGATGGGGGCACACATTTTGACCATAAACTGATTGCCAAGATGTTGGAGCGCTTTGGAGTAACATATAAAATTGTGGCGTATCACTCGCAGACAAACGGGCAGGCCGAAATTTCCAACCGTGAATTAAAGATTATCCTTAAGAAGGTTGTCAATCCTTCTTGAAAGGATTGGTCTTTGAGAGTTAATGGTGCACTTTGGGTCTATCGAGCAGCATTCAAGACGCCCTTAGGAATGTCTACTTATAGACTTGTCTGCTGCAAATCTTGCCACTTACCAGTAGAGATCGAGCATAAGGCCTATTGGGCCATCAAGACAATGAATATGGATTAGGAAAGTGCAGGGAAAAAGCGTCTACTGGACCTAAACGAGATAGAAAAGTTTCGTGCCTTAGCTTACGATAACGCCAAAATTTACAAAGAAAGAACAAAGCGTTGGCATGACAAGAAGCTAGTGCTGTAGCAATTCTTGCCAGGGCAACTGGTACTTCTCTTTAATTCTCTGTTAAAACTTTTTCCAGGACTGAAGTCGAGATGGTCCGGGCCATTTGAGGTAGTAAAACCTTTTTCCTATGGTGATGTTGTGATCAAGTCCACTATCGACGGATATAAGTTTAAAGTTAACGGACAATGGTTGAAGCACTATGTCGATACCCATGTTGAGCGCGACATGGAAGTAGTCACTCTAGAAGATGCATGAACATGCTCTTTATAAGTATTTTTATTTATTTTCTAGTTTATTTTTAATTTTATTTTTAGACTTATTTTTCTTTTTATTCAGATATTTAATTTTATTCTTTTTGTTTAGTTTTTATCTTTATCTTTATTTTTTGTTATTATTTTCGGATATTAGTATTTTATATTTATTTTTGGTTTTTATTTTATTTTTATTTATCTTTATCTTTGTTATTTTATCTATTTATTTATTTATTTTCATTTTTATCTTTATTTAACATTTGTCTTTTTGTTTTGTTTGAATTTTAGGATAAGAGTTCAAGGAAATGAGAAGTTGGGCTAAAGATAGACTTTCATTTAAATAAAATCTATCTCTTGAAGTGGATAATGGGCAGATTTTTAGGGATTTAATCACCCCTTTAAAATTTCACCCTAATTATTTCCCTCCAATTATACCTAGCCACACACTACACTCAATCCCTATTGATCTCTTCATTTCTTTCCTTTTTCCCCATTAGCAGAATATCCATCCATCACTTCTACCAAATTCTCACTAAACCATTAAACCCTCATCTTCTTATCTACTCCAACTTGTGCCTTTACTCTTCCATCATCTTTGAACTCTTAAGTTTTCCTTCCTTTAGTTTTTCTTTTCCAATCACAAAACCAATAATAACCATGGCCAATAATATCAAGACTATGTCCAAGGCGAGTTCTTCTAGAGAAGTCGAACTATCGTTCCGCCGGTTTGCAACTCCAAATCATCAAGAAGTAATATCTTACCAAGTTTAAAAATCAAAAGGTGTGGGAAGAACAAGGGTTTGAATATGATGTCTCCCTAAAGAACTATGGCCTTGAAGCTTTAATCTTCAAGATCATCGAGCACCATAAATGGAAAATTTTTTGCGAGCAACCAAGGCCCGGAAACATATCTTGGGTAAGAGAATTTTATTCATATTTTTCTAATTTGGACAACCCTTGTGTTTATGTTCGTGGTAGGGCGATCCTCGTTGATTCCGATGCGATCAACACATACTTCAGGTTGTATATTGCGAAGGATGTGCACACGGAGTTCATTGAAAATATCACAGTCGATGAAGTGGAGGAGGTGTTCAAAGATCTTACGATTGAGGGGGCGATCAGAATAGAGGAACCTTAAAAGGGACGATAAATCGTATCATGTTGAAGCCCGAGGCGAAATTATGGAACAATTTTCTTAAAACTTGCTTGATGCCTACCACTCATAACACTATGGTTTCTTATTCTCATTTATTACTAATCCATTCTATTTTGCACAAGCAATCTATAAATATTGGACGAATTATTTTTGATGAGATATATGCTTGTAGCCAAAAGGATACAAGGGCACTTTTTTCCCCAATTTGATATCACGATTGTGCGAGAAGGAACATGTGTCGATTGATGTGATGGATGCGAAACTGGCTGCAAAAACTGGGTGGACTCGGGACAAATACATGTGGATAATAGGTGAGGAACCAGCAAAATGACCAACAGTCACAAAAAAATCATGTGCTCCAGCAACTTCCAGGGCAACTAAAAATACCGCGAAAAGTACACATGCCTCGGCCAGCATAGAGAAGATTTCTGAAACACTCCATCCTCTGACGAGATGATTATAGCAAATGAAGGCCCGACAGCTACTATTTATGTAGTACATGAAGGGTCAAGATGTAGCCATCACGAGAGTTATCTAGGAAAATTATGGAAGTTGATATAGAAGCCCTTTAAAAAAGATCCCTATTGCTAGCGGAGAAAAGTGAATAGGGTTGATTCCGAGCATTACTTTAATTCAAACCTAGAAACTATAGGTAAGTCCACACTGGTCCAGTTATTGAGTGTCTCTTCCAGGAAGCAAGGGCGTATTCCAGCCAAGAATTTACCGCATTTTCCATCTTTGATTATCACATTAACTTCTATCCCTTCTAACGCCTTATTGAACCTTTCCTCATCACTGAGCTTAGCGCTCTTTAGATTGGCCTCATGTATTTTCTGTCCCACGTTGATTATCTCGCCAGACACAAAAATATTTTTCACTTCGGGATAAGTCATAGGCTCCCAAGGAATATCCTCACCCCTGAATTTGTCCTTCCTTTGTTGTTAAATGTGTAAAAGTATCTTATTTTCTACCCTTTTGACTCATATTATTGTTAGAATTAGGCTCATTTAAGTTGCATTATTAGACATTCGTGCATAATTTCCTAGTTTCCTTCATTATTGAGTTTGGTATTGCATTTTGGTTGGTTTTCATAGAAAATTATTGTCGGTGTGTGTTATTTGTGTAGGACAGGATTGTTGTGGCAATTAAGGAGAATACTGAAGGGAATGTCGTGGCAATTGAGGAGAATACTAAAGGAGTTGCCGAAGCTAATTACTGGTGATATCTTGATAAGTTCACACAACTTTAGGATAAATACGGAAATGCAAGGGATAAATCCCTATATTTGGATTTTTATGCAGATTGGGATAGAGATAAAGACTCATATTTGTGAGGAATTTTTAAGAATAAAATAAAAGAGATTGATTATCTCTTTTATTCAATTTAATTCAAGCTAAATCTTATCCTCATCAACAACAAATCTGATCGCAAACTCTCCTACAAATAGAGATCAAATCACAACGTGAAGGGGGGTTCGGAATAGAGAGAGCAAGGGTCTATTGCACAACTTCATCATCTTCTTCTTTATTATTTTATGTGATTCATGTTGGGGAATTATTCTCTTGTACATAATTTAAACCCATCCATGAACTAATTTAAATTGGCTTGGGTTATCGAGTTTTTGTGGTTGTGAAAAATGATTGGATTGTTTAGGATTTTGATTGCAATTAAATTCAAAGTTTCTTCATTCTTGGTTCTTACTTTTTATTTTGATTGAATTGGGTGAGGATTTCAAAGTTATCCATTTATCTAGACTCAGGAGAGTTAGATTCAAGAAACTAATGAGCATGATCTTCATTCAACAAATCGTCGATGAAGGTTAATCCACCTTAGGAATAAGAGTTAGATTTCAACAGCTAAGATGAGCGTAGATTGGTTGTTGTTCACCCAAGGTTAACGCAGGCATGTATCACCAACGCATGTACAATTAACTGGTTCTTCGGTTAGGGATAATAAGAAGACATTGAAGAACTCTTCGCCGATCTTTGAAGGAAGGAACCCAGTTGCTACGGCAATCGAACCAGTTCCGGTTGCCACAGTTTAAGTAGTTGCCATGGTAATTTAACCAGTCTTAGTTGCCACAAAAATTGAGTTGATGTAGTAATTAATTGCCACGACAATCCATTAAGCTATCACACCACTACTCACGATAACCCGGACTACTCTCTTATTCGATCACATTCCTTATTTATTTATTTACATATTTATTTTACTTGTTATTTCCAAAACTTCTATCATCGCTACTCATTTATCTTTTCAGTGGAAGAAGTTAGAATCCAGAGTTTCACCAATCTCTGTGGAGACGATATCTATATTATACTATAACTTGCGACGTGTATACTTGCACCAATTGCGAAGCACTCAAAACATGCAACATTTGTTCTTCCCTCTTTTTTTCATTCTACCTTCCATTTCTGAAAATTGAGCTTATGGTTGAGCCTGAACCGGTCATTCTTGGTGATGACATTTTTAGCGCGCAAACATCCTTGCAAGTTCCTTCCGTGTCCTTTACCTTTCTTAGCTCCTCGTCCCAAAGTTTCCCAAACCGTCATCTTAGTGCAATTTCTAGGGCATGGGATCTTGCTTCCCTCCACCACAAAGGTAGAATTCATAAATTCCAAAGCCCTACAAGAATATTCAACAGCGTCTTCATCGATTTGGATGTAAGGAGCATCAGTGGTTATGGAAGCGATGATGTCTTTTTCGGCCCCCACGCTTACCAACTTCCCTCGGTAACAAATTCTAGTTTTTGGTGCAATGAAGAAGACACGGCCCCAGCTGAATGAATCCAAGGCCTTTCTAGCAAGCAATTATAAGTTGGTCGAATATCCATCACCATAAACTCGACGATGTACTCGGTAGGTCCGATTAACAATGGAATCTTAATCTTCCCAATCACATCCCTTTGGGTCCCATCAAATGCTCTAGAAAAGTTTTGACACGGCTTCATATGTGAACTATCAATAGGTAACCTTTGCAAAGTCGCCATTGGCAACACATTCAAAGCAGATCTATTGTCAATGAGTACCCCTAGCAAGACATATCCCTTACAATGGGTGGTAATATTCAAAGCTTTGGTTGATCCCATGCCTCCGTCCGGAATCTCATCATCACTGAAAGTGATATAGTTATCCACGGCAATATGGGCCACTATTTGATCTAATTTGCTTACCGAGAAGTCATTCGAGTTGAATGTCTAATTCAACACCTTTAACAGTGCTCTTCGGTGTTTTTCTGAGCTCAACAACAACTCAAGCACTAAAATTCGCTCTTGTTACTTTCAGAGCTGCTCAACGATGCTATACTCGCTGTGCTTTGTGAACCTTAAAAACTCTTGCGCTTGTGTCTCTGTCATCGGCTCATGAATCTTTGAAGGAGGCTCATCCCCAAAAATCTTTTCAGGTTCGATCATTACTATTTTACCATTGTCCTTCAGCTCATCTGCCACCTTTGATGTTTCTGGTGAATAACACCTACTGTTTCTTGTAAAATACCCCACATCATTCATTGTTTCTACTTTTGACTCTGTTGGGTCCTCTTTCTTTGCGGGCTTCTCTTCATCAGATGGCTTCTCATCTCCTTGTGATTTTAAACTCTCTGGTACTGAGATGTGAGCGATATAGCTCTATGGAACCTTTCGGGTGTCCTTGAATAGAAAGGAAGTAGAAACAAAAATTCGCAGCTTCAGAGCTACCTTAGAGCCTTCTCCTTGGGATGAAACTTCTTCCTTCGGTTTAACTGAAATAACTAACGACCTATCTACCATATACTTGATCTTAGAGCTATCCAATGTACATACGTCTAGCTCTTTTCTTTCCTCGTCCTTCTCAAAGAATTCAATCTCCTTATTATCCATCATCTTCTAAATCACTCGTTTAAACTCCTCGCAACATTGAATATCGTGTCCTGTTTCTTGATGAAACTTGCAATATGGACCACACCTTTCTTGCAGAATTTCCATGCTCTAATCAATCAGGCGCGCCATGCACAGTTGTTGGAATACCCACCTCAAAGGGGACATGACTTTGGACACATATGTCTTGGCCTTTCTAGTGATTCCTCTTCAATTGCATTCACACCATGACCTTCATGATTCGGTAGTGGGTTGGTGGCCACATTCGGTTCATCTAACTGCAACACCCCAATTTTTATCATGTTTTGCACGAACTTTTTAAATGCGATACAATTTTCAATTGAGAGTCTCGGCACACTGGCATGATAATCACAGTGTACTTTTTCATCATACCATGCAGGGAATGGTGGCCTAAAAGGAGTGACATAATAAGGTCAGACCATTCCAGCCTCATGCAATTATGAGTACAACTCGGCATATGACACTGGCAGAGGAGTGAAAGACATTTTCTCACTTTCTTTCTTCAGAGATCTTGTTTGAGCCTTGTCCACCTCTGTTTGTGACTTGTGGCGAAGAAATAGTGAAACTCTTTGGATCCGTATAGGTGCTCATGGTATTCACCTCATTATCTTTTCTCTTGCAGTTCTTTCGAGCGCTCTCCCCACTATTAATCCTTCCACTCTTTATGGCCACATTGATTGACTCCCCGATTCTTACCATGTCAGCGAAAGTCTGAGTGGTATTATTTATCAATCAGTCAAACAATGCACCCCTCAAAGTATTGACAAACAATAGTGTGATCTCGTGTTCGGGTATCGGTGGTTGGATCTAAGTAGCCACGTCACGCCATCTTTGAGCATACTGACATAAACTCTCATTTGACCTTTGCTCCATTCCCTCCAACATGATTTGATTGGGGTCATGTCAGATACATTAATGTATTGTTCCACAAAGCCCTTCAAATATCTTTCACGACTTGATATTAACTTGACTGAGTTGGGTATACCATCGGGTCACAGAACTGGTTAAGCTATCTTGAAAATAGTGAATGGGTAGCTTCTCGTTCTTTATAAAAGCTGCCATCTTCTGACAATACATAGCAATATGAGCTGACGGGCATGTAGTTCCATCATAGTTGTCAAAGTCAGGAGCCTTGAATTTTGGTGGAATGACCAAATCCATTACAAGGCTCAAATCACTAGCATCGTTCCCTTGCTCATCCATCCCCTACAAGGTTTTAAACTTTTCTTCAAAGAAATGAAACCTCTCCTCGTACTTCTTTTCCATCATGGCCCTAATCCTTTCATCCACCTCATTCATCATGATTAGGTATGGTACCTCGTTCTCATAGCACGCCCCTAGATTAATGGGCTGATTTGTTGAAGCTCCCACGTGGTGGCTAGCTGATGCCCCTATAGGATGATTGGCAGATACCCCGCTAGATTGATATACACTTTCTGTTTTGGATCTAGCATTTCTAGCTGAACTTTCACATGAGATGCAGTACTCTATTATTCTTTGATATTCGAGCTATCAACAGAAATTCCTTCCTTGCCTTTCATCTTGATTTGCAAATCGGTCATCTAAGCTATGATAGAAGCTTGAGACTGTGTGATCTGATCCTTAATATTTTGTTCAATCCCATCCAAACAAACCTCAAGTTCCTTCTGACCTTGTTCCACTTTAGCCATTATCTCATCCATTGCTCTTGATTACAAATGCGTACCGTACGAGTGCGGAATGGTTGTAGGTTAAACTTTCACTTTCGTCACGATATTTTCATTATTAATTTTATTGCTTCATTAATTAATCCATGATATATATATATATGTATGTCATGAAATGTATGCACAAATAACAAATAAAAGAGAATGTATGCAAATAAAGGCGTTGATTCCATATGTGATCACCCTAGAACAAATTTCATTGAAAATAAAGAGGTCTCAATTATAGAGCAAATAGAACAAGTTCCTACAGATAGGCGCCAGCCCTAACTCATAATTCTTTGACAGCTTGAAGTAGTTGAATAAATCTTGTTGCTTCATCCATCTTCGGGGCAATGAAAGGGCAAAGAGCTTCAACTTCCCCGGCTAGAGTCCTCACGTGTTGTGCTACCTCTGGCACCTGAACCATCAAAGTTTCTAGAAGTCATCTCGGTCTTGAATCATTCGAGTGGCATCACGAAGTCGCTTTAACCAATAATTATCTCCTTCCTCCACGGCTTCTTCAAGAACCGTGAGTTGACCTAAGTAGTCTTGAACTGTAGCCTCTAAAGTCTCGATCTGGGCTTGAAGCATCACATTCTCTTGCTGACTAGCCTGAAGTTCAAGGAATCCATTTTGATCGCGGTATTCTTGGATGAATTGATTCAACTCCGCTATCTTCACCTCTAGCTGGGCATTCTGAGCTTGACTTTGGTTCAGACTCTTAAAAGTGGTGTTATATAGGCCTTGCATCTCTAGTAGACGATTCTTGTTGTCATGCGATTTTCTTTGCCATGCGGCACTGTTCTCCTCTCTTAATCTACTGCTTGTTTACCTTTTTTCTTTTCTTGCTTGGCTTTCTCTCTTTCTCGATCAATTGCACTCTTACAAGCCTTTTTCTCTTTCCTCATGATCAACTTGTTGCTTTCCCTTTATTTCTCAATGGCTCACTTACCCTTCTATTTTTTTCCTCGACCAACCGCATGTCATTTTCCTTTTCTTTCTCAACTGCTATCAGCCTCTTTCGGACGGCATTTCACACCAAAGCTTGAAGCTTGACGGTATCATTTTGGTAGAGGGTTTTCTTTTCCTTTAAGTCTGCGTTTTCATTCCTCAAGTCCTTGATTGTCCTATTGCATATATCTCGACCAAGCATACCTTGTAGAGCTCACTAGCATGCTCGGTTTGCAAAGCCTCCATCCTCTTCTTGACCACTTCAAATTCCTCAAAATATCAGCTTCTAAAGGGACTATCTTCATTTGCTCTTCTAGTGCCATGTATGGACCTTGATCCGGTATTGGAATTTCATCATTTATTATCCATCGTCTCCAAAAATCATAATCAAAAGAAAACACGTATTTGTTACGAAGACCGGGGCTCCCCAAGGAGATGAACTTGGTCGAATAAATCCCTTGTCTTGCAATTGTTTCTGAAGCTCTTTTAATTCAACAGGAGCCATTCTGTAAGGAGTAATAGATATAGGATTGATCCCCGATTGAGTCTCAATTTTGAATTCCACTTCTCGATCCGGTGGTAGACCTGAGAGTTCCTCAGGAAAAACATCAAGGAATTCAGATACAGTTGGAATTAAATTTATATCAAGCTCGGTTTTAACATTTCCAAGCATATTGGCAACTATAGAATTCATCTTTTTAGATTCTTGGATGATGAAAGGTATCGATTCTTTCCCTAAACCCCGTAGGTAAAGTTTCATTTTATGGTAATCTACCCAAGCTCGGTGCTTCCCTAACCAGTCTAAACCCAGAATTAGATCAAATCACAAAAGGGGAGTACATAAAGATCAATAGGGAAAGGAATATCTTGGATGTAGAGAGGACAATCCCTACAAATGAGATTTATAAACATATTTCCCCCTATGGGATTCGAAACTACAAGCCCTTGATTAACAGTTTCAGAATTCAGATTTAACTTCACCATTAAGGGAAAACAGATAAATGAATGAGTGGATCCCGAATCGATTAAAGCATATACAGAACTTTCATTTAATTCAACCGTACCTATTATTACATTAGGTGCCTCTTTATCATCATGGTTCCAAATGTGATACATTCGAGCATGGGCCCAAGACTCTTGATGAGTGGTAGTCAAAGCTTGACCTCGAGCCCACCCCGAGTTTCCTAATTGATCTTGTTTCGGCCCTTTGCCTCTAGGAGATTGAATTTGATTGGAATTGGAAGCCACCCTATCTGAAGGCTTGTCCAAAGACTGAGGACAATCTCAAACAAAATGTTCCAAGCTTCCACACCGGAAACATGCATTTGATTGTTTTCTGCACTGGCCTGAATGATAGTTCTAACAGATATTACAATGCTGAGTCTGAGGATCCTTACCCGAATTCCCTGAACTTTTGATTGATATTGCAGGTGCAGAGGATTTGATTATTGTTTGAGGCTTCGAAATAAAGTTACCCCTTAGAGAAGAAACGTAGCTAGAGAAGTTTCTTCCTTGATTTTTTGGCTTCTTAGAATGCCATTGGGGATTGTTATCACTTCGGGATCTTTTCTCCTTCTTTCAATAGTTCTCCTTTCATTTATTAGCTCCTTTCATTCTAGACTCTGTAGCAATCACCCGGTTCACCAAATCTTGAAAGTCAATTATTTTGAGGGCCGTAAACATCGGGCTCAATTCATCATTCAACCCTTCAATGAACATTCTGCATTTGTCCACTTCCTTCTTGATATATTCAGACCCGTACTTGCAATATTTGTAGAAGTCACTCACATACTGTTCTATGGGTCTACCATCTTGCTTCAAATGCAAGAAATGTCTTCTTCTTTCAGCTAGATACTGTTCACTTATGTAATTCATCCGGAATTCCTTTAGAAAGAATTCTCATGTGATTACATCTTCAGGGGCAATGAGGGTCATAATCTTCCACCAGTTCAAGACTTCATCAGCCAGAAGAGCCTCAACACACTCCAACTTATGTCCATCCGAACATTGAAGTTGTTTGGTTAAGATTCTAATAGTAGTTTCCAACCAGTATTCCGCAGCTTCCAGGTTCTATTCATCAAATCCCGCAAATGTATAAGCTCGATACTGAGCCAATTTATCAATAGGGGGTTTTGATTGAACCACTGCAGGTGCAGGAGGGTCATTTTGCTTGATAGTAGCAATGAATTGGTTAAACATCTCAGTCATACTGAGAAAACACCCTTTTTGAATCGGATTTACTTGAGGAGCTTCAGGCTATGGTTCTACAGCCTTCTGAGGATGTACTTGCTCCTGGTTCAGTCTAACACTCCCTCCTTCTTTGGAGGAGCCAGCCGGGCTATCTCTATCCTAAGCCTGATGTGTCTCAAACATCTGAAATTAACATTCAAGGGAGATATTGTCAAACAATGTCACAAGTATATATTCATTCAACTCTTAGGTGGCACCTTACAGGACCGGTTTAGTCCTAAGATCGACTAAACCTTAGCTATGATTACTAAATTGTAAAACCCCACCTCCAGACTAGAAGAATATACCTTACTAGAAGTAGACAAACTAACTTGTCTAGCAAGCTAGTATTGGAATAAGGTAAGGTTACATATTCAAGAACCTTGAAGATGAAGCAAACATGTCATTAAGCTATAGTCATCAAAAGCATACAACTATTAAGCAGTCGAAATAAAGGTAAGAAGCATTGCAATTATTTCCATTGATAGACTTGCTATGATGGTAATTATAGCATAAATCGAATGTCCTAGATATTATTAGTCGATGTAATTCCTAAGAAGAATGACATATATGTTTAACAAATAAGACTATCTTGTGGCAATTATGATTCAAATATTTCAAGAAAGGTGTGATCTACGGTACATGCCCAAATCAAATTCAAATCCGTAAGAACTCATACATACATTAGACACACATGTACATAAACTATCCATGCCATACTATCACTACCCATTCAAAACATGCTTTCAAGATTACTTAGCTCAATTGAAGCATTCACCGTGCTGTAATCACTCATTTTTTACCTGTAAATACATATTAGTGTTGCATGTATGTTTATTATATTATATGTTTATTGTTTGCATGAGTGTTACTAATATATATAAAGTGTGTGCATGTGTATTATAATCTATGTATGTATACGTATTAGATGAATGTGTGTCGCGTGTATTTAGAGTATGAGCGTATTGATTAATATATATAGAAGTTATGTTAATTATGGGCAGGATTATATCTACGTATGCCAATATGTTATACTTGTATAAGTATATGTTTATTGTTTGCATGAGTGTTACTAATATATATAAAGCGTGTGCATGTGTATTATAATCTATGTATGTATACGTATTAGATGAATGTGTGTCGCGTGTATTTAGAGTATGAGCGTATTGATTAATATATATAGAAGTTATGTTAATTATGGGCAGGATTATAGGTACGTATGCCAATATGTTATACTTGTATAAGTATATGTTTGTATCATGTATATATGTTGCTGTTATAATTATATTATTATTATTATTATTATTGGGCTGATAAAATAAAAAATTTAAATATATTAAACCCAAATAAAATTTACAGTCCAAGTCCAAGTCCAATTACAAGGCCCGGTTGGCCCAAATCTGAATCTTATCTAATTACAATGTGCAGGTAACTGTGGGCCGTTGGATCAAGATCTGATCCAACGGCCACGATACAACCAAGAAGTCAAAAATATCTGCCAGGCGCGTGTTCCACACGTATGGACCGTTCGAGTGCCACGCTCGCGTGTGGTCCACGCGCGGTCGCTTTAACATCCCACGCGCGCGTAAGATCCACGCGTTCTGACTACTCGACTGCGGAGCTCCACGTGGCGAGATCTGAAGCCGTCTCATCAAATCGAGGCTCCATCCAGGCCGGTCGTTCTTCAAGCCATCTCAACCGTTAGATCAGATCTGATCTAACGGCCGAGAATGCGTCTCGGCACATTGGCGAGAATATCCATACCGCCACCGCGCCGATATTGATCCCCATGTTCGAACATGCCCAAGATAACAAGCAAAATTGTCGATTGATTCAGATCTGAGAAAAAGCAAGAGGCAACTTGCAACAAAACGAAGACAATAATATTTATGAAAGGGGAACTTTTGTAACGGGGGGATAATAACAGAGAAGGGGGAAAAATGGGAGAGAGTAGTAACAAAAAAACAGAGAGTGTATTAAGCTTTTTCAGAAATACAAAAAAGAGGCAAAGCAAGTCCAGTGGTACTTTTCTCACTTGTTTTTCTTTACATGCATATACGAAATAGAACAAAAAACAGAAACAAAAAAAAAAGGAGAGTAGTCTTACCGGCGTTGTTTGTGGGTCTTCCCTTCCTCAGTGATAAGCCTTTCGGCTTCTACAAGCCAGATCTGGTGAACTAAAGGGAAGAGAAGACCCTTTGTAGTTTTTTTTTGGTCTAAAAAAATATTTTTTTTTGGTTCATATTTCCTAGATCTAGGGCAAATAGAGGTATATCCTCTGAATCCAACTGAGGATTCGTATTGGGGACGAAAAGGGGGTTGTTTTGGTGTATTTTGGAGTCACGCCGGCGCCGGTTAGCGACAACCGGCGGCGGAGAATACGGCGGCCGGCCGCCGGATTCTGGGTTTCAGAAGAACAAGGGAGAGAAAATGAAGAACGTGGTTCTTACCAAAACCAGAAAAATGAACGAATGACCAAAATTTTGTTTTCGGCCTAAAAGAGGGCATTTATAGTTATTATTATTTTTCTAAATGGGTAAATTACGCACTTAATCATCCCGCGTTTTCAATATTTTCGTTTTTGTCTTGCCGCATGGTATAATTACAATCCCAGTCCCCCTGATATTTCAAAAGTTTACAATCTAGTCCCTAAATTACACCGGATCAGTTTCTGAATGGTAAAATTACGCCCTTAACCATCCCGTTTTTGAATTTTTCATTTTGGGTCTGCCCTTGGTCTAATTACAATTGGTCCTTCTAGGTTTTGTTTGTTTCGCAATTTCGTCCCTAAATTACATATTATTGTTCTTTAATTTCTGCCACTGAATTTTATTTTTCTTTCATTTCAGTCATGTTTTCTTCAGTAAATATTCATATTCAGTATTATAATCGTATATGTGGATATTCTATTGTTTTATTTTATGTCACTTGTATATGCCTCATATTTTATGTTTATATGTATATATGTGTTAAGTATGATAGTCATTTTTTATCCGGTTTCGTATTAAAGCATGTTATGTTCTATCCAGACTAAGTAAAAACAGCATGTTCTTGTATTTTTGTACGTATTGTATGTTTTCTTGGCTTTTAGGTTACGTGTTAGTGTGTCTTCTTTATTGTATAATATATTGTTCATATATGTTGAAATACGTTTTATTAATAACATGTATGTCCTTTTAAATATTTGTTCGTCTACATACAACATAATTATTCCTGCATTGTTGTTTTAACTTGTTAAAGTTGTTTTTTATCTATCATTTAGAATAATATGTATATATACATGTTTTAATCTAGTATATCATTTATGTTAGATTAGTATTCCGGTATGTCAATATTTATTGCATTTAAATATTTTGCCATTTTTTTATATTTTTGCCACTAAGATTGCATATCGAGATATAAATTGTTAATGCGGTGTCTTTTTATCCGAGCGTAAACGGAGCCAGTATCAAGCGTAGTGATAGTGGTTGGGCGTTTATTCCCGGGTAACAGGGCCCTTAAAATTAATTCGCAATTATGACCGAATTTTAAAATAATCGTCACTCTAATCCGGAAAATCCAATATTAATAAAGCGGTAATTATTAAAGTACCAATTTTGGGCGGTGTGGGGGTGCTAATCCTTCCCCATCCGTAACCGACTCCCGAACCCGGTCTTTTTGAATCTCTGGTTTTATGGTGTCCGGCCTACCTAAGTGGCCGGTGGCGACTCCATTTTTTATGAGGTTTTTTGTAAACCCCACGGAATAAACGTTTTATCCAAAAGAATCACAAAAACCTCTTTCAAACACCTTTTCAAAAATCCTCATTTTTATTTTAGCAATAAAAAGCAAAAGGACATCGCTACAGATGGCGACTCCGCTGGGGACATTTTTGTTTTTTCGAAAAAAACAAATGAGAGTCAAGCTTTTAAAATAATTACCGCTTTACTAATATTGGAAGTTCCGGATTAAAGTGGCTATTAAATTAACATTCGGTCATAATTGCGCGTTTATTTTAACGCATTTAAAATATGGCATATAAACCCGTCTTTCTAAGTGGGTGGAAAACGCTAATGCTTTCGTGGAGATATCGTTCTCCCGTATGGGCCTAGCAAGTACCTTCGGGGCTCGAGTACCTTATGCTTTCGTAAGGATATTGTTCCTTCGTACGGGCATAAGCGAATGGGTCCCCCTGAATTGAACCCGGTTGAAAGGAGCCTATAATGGGTGATGATCGGGGGCCTTGCTACTCTTAGTAGAGGACAGCGAGGACAATTCGGGTACCTCCTAGAACCAAAACTGCATGTAGAGAACACATAGAAATCCACCATGTTAGAGCCATGCGGATAACCTAGATGTCTTAGATGGAATGTAAATAGGATTGTATTGTTTGCTTATCGCATTTAATTTGCCCTTTTATTATGTACTTATCATTTTTGTCCGGCATTGACTTGTTTTCTTTTGCTTTGTTTCTGCATACCATTGCATTCGCATTACAGTGGGGCATTGATTCCCGAGTGATTTCTCCCATAATAGAAGATTGTTCATGATGGACCAAAGGTTCCTTGACCTGAAGGAAGGGGGTCCAATTCCAAAACTCCATCCCGAGACTAGACCGGGGACAGCCGAAGAAGAACCATTCAAGGACACCGGAACAGATTCGGTAAGCAGCGTCAATCCTGGTGACAAATAAGATGAAATACAAGAACTAAAGAAGCAGATGTCCGAGATGATGGACCAGATGAATGCCATGATGAAAGGCAAGCAGCATGTCGAACTCAGAAAAGATTCGGTCGGGGAGCAGAATGTGGAACAAAATGGTCAGAATGTCAAAATAGGCAACATCGTTAAATATGACAAATCGAATCCCTTTGTGATCAATCTCAAGAAGCAGACGAGTAGCATATCTGGGGAAGATACCCAGGGAACAGAGGCAAAACCAGGGGAAGTTCGAGAATCTAATGACATCAGAAGACATTATTCAATACCCATGAGATATACCGAGTTACTTCCGTTGCTTGTCGAAAGGAACCTTATCATACCAGTGAAGTCTGTACCAAGAAAACCTCCTTATCCGAAAGATTACAACAGTCGTGTCCGGTGCAGCTACCACATAGGCGATTCGAGTCATCACACTGAAAATTGTAGGGCCCTGAAGGACAGAGTTCAAGATCTTATCAGAATGGGAATTTTGGATTTTGAAGACGGACAACCCTGATTCTTCAGCCAGCCATTGCCCGAGGGGCAAAGTCGAAGAAAGGTCAATACCCAGCCCAAGGTTCAGGTAATACAGAAGTGGGTCACTCAAGCGGGATAAAGTTAGAAACCAAGAATAAAAGTGTCTCAGAAGATGAATTCGCACACAATCGCGACCAGCTCGAGCATGAGAGGCACAATCTGAGCATGAAATTAAAGAGCGTACAAGACGAGTACCAGAAGCTGCACTTTGAATTCAAGAGTTTCGGTCTGGGTGACACCGCGGAAAAGTGGGTCAATGGTATGATTCAGGTGAGGAACGGTTCGTAACGCCGGAAGCGTAAATGCAAGAATAGTAAGAATAAAATCAGATCATTATCAAAGATTTGGAAGAAGCTGCGAGGCCAACGCGACTTTATCCAAAATGAGTTGGAAAGCCTCGCCATGGAAGATATATCCGAAATCAAGTCCGCACCAGAAAGGAATGAATCACAAGCCTTCCAAATGGAAAATGCAGCACTCAAAAAGAGCAGATAGTGAGACTTGAGACTGCTTTACATACGGTGAGATCCGTCTTTGGGGCAATGACCGTTAAGCTACAAAAGACCGAGCAAACAATACGGGAGAAAGACCAGGACATGAAGAAGATGGTTACGACTCAAGCCCGACAAGTAGCTCAACATGTAGCAGATTTAGCGATGCAAAGAGACACCAATAAGCGAATATGGACCCGGCATTGGACCGCGAAGGAAAAATCAGCGGAATTATTGAATGAGGTCAAGACATTAGGTGCGGGCTCACCGATATCTCGTAGAACCCTAATACCGGATGTAATAAAATCTTTGGTCCGAATGAAAGATGTTCTATAAGGACAAATCACTTGCGGAATCAATGCTTTATTGTATTCATGCATTGCATTTGCATCACATTTTGCATTTTTTTATCATCACATGGCACTTCATCATTTAATACATGGGGTTGATGGCGTAATTAATCGGAAAATGGAACGAATTGAAGAGTCGAGGCTTGACCAGTTAGAAGAAAAAATCGAGAAAGAGCTTAAGAAGAAAGAGAAGATAAATGTCTTCAATACGAGGGAACTCTCGCCTAGTCCCCGATTTGGTCATTCCTCCAGATTTCAAGGTTCGGATTTGCGCAGATATGATGGAACCAGCTGCCGAAGATTCACTTAACCATGTTTTGTAGAAAAATGGAAGGATACATGAAAAACGAAGAATTGTTGATCCACCATTTCCATGATAGCTTTGACGGGACCCAAGTTGAGTGTGGTATAACCGTTTGAGCGAAACCAAGTTGGGTCATGGGGTGACCTCGCTAATGCCTTCTTGGATCAATACAAATATGCTTTAGATTTAGCACCGTCGTCGCTTTTTCTTGAATGAGAAAATGAGGCCAAATGAAAACTTCAGGGAATATGCATTAAGGTGGCGATATCTGGCAACCCAAGTCCAGCCCCCTGTAGCAGAAGAAGAGTTGACCCCCCTATTCCATGCAATGCTTCCATCTCCCTTCTTCGATATGATGTTGGAAAAATCGAGAAACAAATTCGAAGATTTTATGACGATTGGAGAAAGGATAGAATATGCAATCAAAGAAGGAAAATTGGGGTCTAAGTCTAAGGACCCAATCGAAGATAAGATAGATAAGGATGGAGACATAAATGAGTGTCATCTCCAGGGTTCACGTGGCCGTAAGAGAAGGAGACAGACTGACAAATCGGGGGTATCAAGGAAAATTCCTCGGACGAGTGCAAATTTGGAAGTGTTTGGAACATCTATCTCAGACATTTGGCCTCATCTGGTAGAGGGTCACTATCTTGTTCCTAGGCCGATGAAGAGTGCACCTGATCTGTATGCCCATAGTTTTGACTCGAGTAGCACATGCGAATTCCATATGGGAGCATCGGGGCATCCCACCAGAAAATGTAGACCTTTACTGGAAGAAATCAAGAAGCTGGTCAATGATGGAACCCTGACACAAGAGCTGATCAAGCAGTGGAAGACCAAGGATGAGAAGCAAATCTACATAGTGCTGAAAAAGCCAGAGATGTCTCTACATTAAAATACCTTCCTGAAGTAATACAAGGGATCAACTCTATGTGGCCCCCATGTGGCAAAGATCTTTTGTGATGGGGCATGTTTGTTGGTTTTTATTTCAATAAAGGACACATTTCGCTTAACATATAATGTTTTTGAAAGCACATAGATATTTTCTCGTCGTTGTAGGACGCTGGATATCAATTGCAAGATGTGACATTAGATAGATGTCGTGACAACGATGATGTGTGATCTTCCCCACCGGACTCTGGTCAGCAAAGCGAGATTATTACTCTTTCGATGATATTCAAGGACGAAAAAGCTCTAAATGTCAACCATGTAGAGTTGCTTGAAATTGAAACTCTAGGCATAATCTTCTAGGTAGTAAAATAAAAATAAACAAAAAAGGAAGAGAAGAAAGAAAAAGAAATGAAAATGAGAAAATAATAATAAAAAGTACTCCTATGTTCGAAACCTGGTAATAGGCTTGTTCGGATAAGAGTATGGAAATTTTGAGGCACTCCGCTGAAGCGATAGGGTGGAGATATATCATCCAATTCAAGAAACCTTAGCTTCATGAGTGATGGTAATATTTTCAAATCGTGACTATGCCGAGTAACTTGGGGCAGTGTTGTTTGCTCTATCGTTGTCCTCAAGACAAAGGACTGTGACGAATTGATTTCCTCAAATAATGATAAAAACAAAGAAAAAAAAGAAACAAAAAAAGAGAAAAAGAAAATAGGCGATATCATGGGAAAAATTAAAACTCGCACCACCCAGAACTTTATTCCTAGAGTAATATTTCTGCGCTCGATTGGTTATACAAGCCTACCCTTTTGGGGGCGGAGTAGATAATGAGAATTGAGAAAGAGTAGTACTCTGCAGCAACGCGGTAATCATGAGGATGAACCGAGTCACCAGGGAAGACTTCACATCTTTGAATTATCAAGTGGTTGAATCTAAGCCACTCTTGCACATGATATCCAGAGCTCCTATGCTGTGTTTTCAAAATCTTGTATGTTAATCTAAATGATACCCTTTAGTGGAACACTAATCAGCAAATTGACAAGTCAAAGCAACAAAAATTTCCATGCATTACTTCAGGGGTAAGATCCAGAACACAAGGAGGCGGATACTATGGGAGCCCCTAACCAGAAATGACCTCACAATGCATAGAATGAAGATGATAACAGAGGTATAGGTGTCAGACAGCTCAAGAACAAGAAGCGAATTCCAGCCACGATGCCTTGTTTGGTTCAAGAAAATGAAGGACGAAACAGGACAAGAATGAGCTTACAAAGTGAGGAAACGGTAAAAAAGTAAACATTGAGTCTCCAAAGAATTAAAGCGCAGAGATCGATGAATGGTGTCCGTCAAGAGACAACGAGAAGATTGAGGTTAAGAAGCATTTTGCTCACCCCGATGACGAAATTAACAAATACTCAGAATGTTGGGTCAAAAGAACTGGAAGATAGCTGAGCACGATCGAATGGGGCAATACAGAACAGAAAGAATAGTAAGAATCTCTGCACACGCATGATATAGCGCTTGTTGGTGAAGCAGGCAGAAATCCCGAAGAAGAAAGGCGGGTGCTCGTGTAAAAGAACAAGAGTAGATGCCTATTGAGCAAAATTTGACAGAAATGAAGATCAAAAATGAGCATACCGCAAAAGGAAAGGAAATAGAGAAATCAGAAGAATGACTTTTCAGGACATAAGATTAACAAAGAAAAAAGAAAAAGAGGAGAAAGAAATCATAACATTACATGCATCATATAGATAGGGGCATGTCAATTTTGCTTGTTCCTAAACAGGTATTTGAAGAATTATCAAGAATTTACCAAAGTCCATAAGACAACAGCCATGTCGGCGTCGAGATCCAGATATTAAATCGCCGGGTCATCGGTAAGTCCGCCGGGCATGATGTTAAATCCTTCGGGTCATCGATAAGTCTTTCGGCGTGGTGTTAAATCCGCCGGGTCATCGTAAGTCCGCCGGGCATGATGTGGCGCAGCATATCAGCGTGAGTCCCCATAAAAACAACGGCCATGTCGGCGTCGAGATCCAGATATTAAATCCCGGGTCATCGGTAAGTCCTTCGAGCACGATGTTAAATCCTTCGGGTCATCGTAAGTCTTTCAAGCGTGGTGTTAAATCGCCGGGTCATCGGTAAGTCCGCCGGGCATGATGTGGCAGCATATCAGCGTGAGTCCCCATAAAACAACAGCCATGTCGGCGTCAGATCCAGATATTAAATCCTTCGGGTCATCGGTAAGTCCTTCGGGCACGATGTTAAATCCTTCGGGTCATCAATAAGTCTTTCGAGCATGGTGTTAAATCCTTCGAGTCATCAGTAAGTCCTTCGGGCATGATGTGGCAGCATATCAGCGTGAGTCCCCATAAAACAACAGCCGTGTCGGCGTCAAATCCAGATATCAAATCCTTCGGGTCATCGATAAGTCCTTCGGGCACGATGTTAAATCCTTTGGGTCATCAGTAAGTCTTTCGAGCGTGGTGTTAAATCATTCGGGTCGTCAGTAAGTCCTTCGGGCATGATGTGGCAGCAAATCCGCGTGAGTCCCCATAAAACAACAGCCATGTCGGCGTCAGATCCAGATATTAAATCCTTCGGGTCATCGGTAAGTCCTTCGGGCACGATGTTAAGTCCTTCGGGCCATCAGTAAGTCTTTCGAGCATGGTGTTAAATCCTTCGGGTCATCAGTAAGTCCTTCGGGCATGATGCGGCAGTCTTAGTAGCGTAGGTCCAAAAATGGCAACAGCCTCGTAAAAAAAAATGGAACCTACATTTTCAAGCCCCAGTGGAAGGTCCCATAGAGAGAGAACCCTAAATCTAAAATCTCAAAAAGAACTCCCAGTTAGAAAAATCTATCAGCGGTGCAAAAGGTTTTATATAGGAGAAACCAGCGTTGAAGACGAAGAGTTCTATATAGGAAGAACTCCAAGCTTTACAGTCTCGAAATGAAGGGTTCTATATAGGAAGAACCTGTAGCTCCAAGATCTGAAGGTGACGAAGCTCTATATAGGAAGAAGTTACGAGCCTAAAGATTCAGCCAAGGAAGATCGGAGATGTCCAAAAGAATTCGTTTTTCGAAAGCTACAAACAGGGAAGTCTGATAAAAATGAGTGCTTATGAATCTTTGCTTTGTTTCTCATTCCATGAGAACAAGCAAAGAGGGGCAACTGTAATCACTCATTTTTTACCTGTAAATACATATTAGTGTTGCATGTATGTTTATTATATTATATGTTTATTGTTTGCATGAGTGTTACTAATATATATAAAGTGTGTGCATGTGTATTATAATCTATGTATGTATATGTATTAGATGAATGTGTGTCGTGTGTATTTAGAGTATGAGCGTATTGATTAATATATATAGAAGTTATGTTAATTATGGGCAGGATTATATGTACGTATGCCAATATGTTATACTTGTATAAGTATATGTTTGTATCATGTATATATGTTGCTGTTATAATTATATTATTATTATTATTATTGGGCTGATAAAATAAAAAAATTAAATATATTAAACCCAAATAAAATTTCTGAGTCCAAGTCCAATTACAAGGCCGGTTGGCCCAAATCTGAATCTTATCTAATTACAATGTGTGGGAAGCGTGGGCGTTGGATCAAGATCTCGATCCAACGCCACGATACAACCAAGAAGTCAAAAATATCGCCAGCGCGTGTTCCACACGTATGGACCGTTCGAGTGCCACGCGCGTGGTCCACGGTCCACGCGGCGTCGCTTTAACATCCCACGCGCGCGTAAGATCCATGCGTTCGACTCCTCATTGCGAGCTCCACGTGGCGAGATCGCCGCCGTCTCATCAAATCGAGGCTCCATCCAGGCCGATCGTTCTTCAAGCCATCTCAACCGTTAGATCAGATCTGATCTAACGGCTGAGAACGCGTCTGGCCGCTGGTAGAATATCCATACCGCCACCGCGCCGATATTCAGTCCCCATGTTCAGAACATGCCCAAGATAACAAGCAAAATTGTCAGTTCAGTTCAGATCTGAAAAAAGCAAGAGGCAACTTGCAACAAAACGAAGACAATAATATTTATGAAAGGGGAACTTTTGTAACGGGGGGATAATAACAGAGAAGGGGGAAAAAAATGGGAGAGAGTAGTAACAAAAAAACAGAGAGTGTATTAAGCTTTTTCAGAAATACAAAAAAGAGGCAAAGCAAGTCCAGTGGTACTTTTCTCACTTGTTTTTCTTTACATGCATATACGAAATAGAACAAAAAACAGAAACAAAAAAAAGGAGAGTAGTCTTACCGGCGTTGTTTGTGGGTCTTCCCTTCCTCAGTGATAAGCCTTTCGGCTTCTACAAGCCAGATCTGGTGAACTAAAGGGAAGAGAAGACCCTTTGTAGTTTTGTTTTGGTCTAAAAAAATATTTTTTTTGGTTCATATTTCCTAGATCTAGGGCGAATAGAGGTATATCCTCTGAATCCAACCGAGGATTCGTATTGGGGACGAAAAGGGGGTTGTTTTGGTGTATTTTGGAGTCACGCCGGCGCCGGTTAGCGGCGGCTGGCGGCGGAGAATACGGCGGCCGGCCGCCGGATTCTGGGTTTCAGAAGAACAAGGGAGAGAAAATGAAGAACGTGGTTCTTACCAAAACCAGAAAAATGAACGAATGACCAAAATTTTGTTTTCGGCCTAAAAGGGGGCTTTTATAGTTATTATTATTTTGCTAAATGGGTAAATTACGCACTTAATCATCCCGCGTTTTCAATATTTTCGTTTTTGTCTTGTCGCATGGTATAATTACAATCCCAGTCCCCCTGATATTTCAAAAGTTTACAATCTAGTCCCTAAATTACACCGGATCAGTTTCTGAATGGTAAAATTACGCCCTTAACCATCCCGCGTTTTTGAATTTTTCATTTTGGGTCTGCCCCTTGGTCTAATTACAATTCTGGTCCTTCTAGGTTTTGTTTGTTTCGCAATTTCGTCCCTAAATTACATATTATTGTTCTTTAATTTCTGCCACTGAATTTTATTTTTCTTTCATTTCAGTCATGTTTTCTTCGTAAATATTCATATTCGTATTATAATCGTATATGTGGATATTCTATTGTTTTATTTTATGTCACTTGTATATGCCTCATATTTTATGTTTATATGTATATATGTGTTAAGTATGATAGTCATTTTTTTATCCGGTTATTCGTATTAAAGCATGTTATGTTCTATCCGACTCGTAAAATAGCATGTTCTTGTATTTTTGTACGTATTGTATGTTTTCTTGGCTTTTAGGTTACGTGTTAGTGTGTCTTCTTTATTGTATAATATATTGTTCATATATGTTGAAATATGTTTTATTAATAACATGTATGTCCTTTTAAATATTTGTTCGTCTACATACAACATAATTATTCCTGCATTGTTGTTTTAACTTGTTAAAGTTGTTTTTTATCTATCATTTAGAATAATATGTATATATACATGTTTTAATCTAGTATATCATTTATGTTAGATTAGTATTCCGGTATGTCAATATTTATTGCATTTAAATATTTTGCCATTTTTTTATATTTTTGCCACTAAGATTGCATATCGAGATATAAATTGTTAATGCGGTGTCCTTTTATCCGAGCGTAAACGGGGCGAGTATCAAGCGTAGTGATAGTGGTTGGCGTTTATTCTCTGTGTAAACAGGCCCTTAAAATTAATTCACAATTATGACCGAATTTTAAAATAATCGTCACTCTAATCCGGAAAATCCAATATTAATAAAGCGGTAATTATTAAAGTACCAATTTTGGGCGGTGTGGGGTGCTAATCCTTCCCATCCGTGAATCGACTCCCGAACCCGGTCTTTTGAATCTGGTTTTATGGTGTCCGCCGGCCTACCTAAGTGGCCGGTGGCGACTCCATTTTTTATGAGGTTTTTTGTAAACCCCACGGAATAAACGTTTTATCCAAAAGAATCACAAAAACCTCTTTCAAACACCTTTTCAAAAATCCTCATTTTTATTTTAGCGATAAAAAGCAAAAGGACATCGCTACACATGCCATTTAAACAATCCAACCATTATCAAGCAACAAACCAAAACATGATATACAAAGCCTTTGATAGTTAATATTTACAACCCCTTAATGTTGTTAAAAGCTCATAAGTCTACTAATCAATTTAGTACCACCTTCTAGGAGTTTAATTTATAGCAATACAAAACATACTATTGAGCTTTAGTGACCTTTCCTTGACTCCACAAAATTAACTTGACAATTGGTTAATCCTGCAATATAGCAGGGTAAGCTATTAGATAGATACTCTCGCAATTTAGTTATATAAGTAATGTAATCAGAATAACTCATAGGTATATGATTCAAATATTCAACAATAGATAAGTACTTCATCGAGACGTTATCAACTCCTTAACATTCGGCATATGAGTAATATGCCCAAAACTTATCATTTAGAAAGCTTATACTAAGCTTAACTTAATGAGAAACAACATCATGCTTCCAAGAAGTATAAAACATCAACAGACAATCATTTGTAGGTTGTAATATCACGCACATCATACATTTCAAGGGTCACACTTTCACATGCAACTTAGTTGATAGACATAACTTGACTAGCTATTAATCTAGTAATACTTATTCATTCAATATACTATCAGGCAATGGTAACTAGTACCATTGGAGCATATTTTCCTTTCAAATGAATCAGGGGTACCTTAGTACCATTCAGGGGACCGTATTCCGGGTCAGGCTGGGCTTAGAAATTTCTATTGGCATGCCAATCTCGTTAGGACTAAGCTAATAAGGCTCACTACAAAAGTCTAGAAGTTATACCAATTCCCCCTTAGCAACATTCAAGAACATAACCATCAATCAGAATGTTACATAAGCATTAAGTAAATTACACATAGAACCGTGTTCGGTTAAATCAAGTACAAACAGACTTACCTTGGTACCCTTTAACTTACTAGCTATTAGCAATTCGAGACAAGCATAGGCATACAAGCCATACATAGTAACCAAAACAATAAGCCAATCTAGCAATCCTATACTTATTCAAAATGTAAATTACACTCACAAGTACTCTGTGTTAATCTTGGTCTTGAATTGCTACTCCTTTGAGTCATTCATTGTCTTGTTCGATCCCTTTCTTGTCTAGATATAACAACAAATTCATTTTGCATCAGAATTGATTAATCAGCTTTCAAGTTTTATCCATTAGTTTCATATTCAACTATCTACAAGCAACATTCTCATGTTATCTATATATGCAATAAACCCAGTTCAATGTATTGAATCATTTGATCAATGACTACAACAATTCGCCTAAAATAGTTTCTTTAATCCAAGCATTTTGAAACTGCTTAACTCTCTCTACTATATAGGCATAATTCATGAACATTTATTCGATTTCCATTCAATTACTAGCATGATTCTTGACCACTTAATACCATTACATCCATTGTTTTCTAGCAGCTCAATATAAGAAAAGAAAATCTTCCCTAGCAAACTGTCCTAAGCACTGCCCGAAACAGGGCAGATTTCAACCTGTTTAAATAACCTTAAAATAGTTCATGTCACTCCCTCAAAGACCCTCCCTTGATTCATAAGTATTACAAATTTAATCTACCATTCATTAATTACAATTTTGAACACCAAATTAACAATTTAAGCCATTCTTATAACTCTAAAACCAAAACAACTCAAGACTTCATTCAAACAGTTTCCTCAATTAGACATAAATTCATACAATTCTTTAAGTGATTCAAAATGAAATTTCAGCATGTATATATAACAACTTAAACTCCCAACTAAGTTGCAATCATCGATTCAAGTTTCATTTCTAACTTATTTTCCCATTCTATATCTAAATTTCAACAACCAAAATTCTAATCTAAGAACCACAATCTAACATGCAAGAACCGATCTAGACACCATCAAAACAACAATTTTGCTTCGAATAGGAAAGCTCACAAGAAAGAAAACTTACATGTTTGGCAATTAAACAAAAATGAAGCTCAAATCCTTCGATCCACAAGCAAAAATACAAAGAACAATTTTCTTCTTCCTTCTCTCTAAGGTTTCGGTTTAAAAGAATGAAGAAGGAAGAAGATGAATGTGTTTCCCACGAGATAATCAAGCCTAATAGTCTATCCATCATTAGACACATGGACAATTCACCTTCAACAATTTATTTAACATGCAATACTCTAGGATTGCATATAGTTCAATTTAGTCACTTTAATATAATAGCACCTTAGTTGTAGTTTTCCAATTTCGATCACACATGTAACTACTAATTAGCCACTTAAATTAATTCCTTACCAATTATTTATGATCAATCTACTAATCACATTTTTCAAAGTTACAATTCCATCCCTCTTAAGGTAAATTCGTCCTCGAATTTACCTGAAGAGAATAGATGTGGATATTGTTCCCTCGTGGTAGATTTAGGCTCCCAAGTAGCTTGCTTACTCCCGTGATTTTTCCATAAAACTTTGACAAGAGATATGGTTTTATTTCGAAGTCTTCTATCATCCCGATCAAGAATTTGGATTGGTTCTTCTTCATATGATAAATCTGGATTCAAAACAACTTTTCAGGTTCAAGAATGTGAGAAGAGTCAGATCGATAGTTACGTAGCATAGATACAAGAAACACGTTATGTATTTTGTTGAATTCTTCCAGAAGAGTCAACCTGTATGCTACAGGCCAATTCTTCTAATTATTTCGAATGGTCCTATAAACCGAGGGCTAAGCTTCCCCTTTTTTTCCAAATCTGAATACTTTCTTCCACGGAGATACCTTAAGAAATACTTTGTCCCTCACATTATATTGGATGTCCCTTCTCTTACGATCAGCGTAGGCTTTCTATCGATAAAAGGCTTCCTTTAATCGGTTGTAGATAATTTATACTTGTTCTTCTGTTTCTCGAAGCAATTGGGGTCCTAAAATTTTATTCTCTCCCAATTCAGACCAGTAAAAAGAGTTTTACATTTTCTTCCATAAAGGGCTTCGAAGGGAGCCATTCGAATAGAAGATTGATAACTATTGTTATATGAGAATTCGGCTAAAGGTAAACTTTCTCCCAATTCTTCCCAAAATCAAATATACAAGCTCACAGCATGTCTTCTAAGCCATCTGATTAAGGATGAAAGGCTGTACTAAGATTGGTTTTAGTCCCCAGAGCTTTCTGCAAGGATTTCCAGAATCTAGAAGTGAATCTGGAATCCCAATCAGAAATTATAGAAGTAGGAATACCATGTAACCTAATAACTTCTCGAATGTAGAGTTCGGCTAATTGATCCAGGCTCATGTGCATTCAAATAGGAAGAAAATGAGCTGATTTTGAAAATCTATCCACAATCACCCATATGGCATCATTCTTCTATGGTGACAAGGGCAAGACACTAACAAAATCCATTGTTATTTGCTCCCATTTCCATTGTGGTGTTTCAATAGGTAGTAACAGACCCGAAGGAACTTGATGTTCTGCTTTCACTTTTTGGCACACCAAGCATTTGGATACAAAATTTGTAATGGCAGATTTCATTCCAGGCCACCAGTATAAGTCTTTCAAGTCTTTGTACATTTTTACTGATACTGGATGTATTGAGAAATGACTTTTGTGAGCCTCTTGTAATATTTCCCTTCTCAAGTTTAAATCGTTGGGGACGCATACTCTACTTCAAAAATAAAGTAATTCATCTTCCTTTAAAACATAGTCAGATTCGGCACTTTCATCAAGTTTAAGCATGATCTTTTGCAATTCAGGATTAGACTGTTGTAACACTCTAGTTCTGGCTATAATGTCTGATTGGATTCGAATAGATGTTAAGAACCCTTGCTTCTTGTGCATTGAAGATAAGCATTGATAGAGGTTAAGGCTACAACAATTTTGTAAGGTGAATTTTAGATAATGAATACATAGAGTTCGAATAAAAACAATGAAGGATCTGGTTTATTCGAACACTTACCACGTGAATGTTGACGACTGAGTGCATCAACCACAACATTGGCCTTGCCCGAGTGGTAATCTATGATTAGATCATAGTCTTTGAGTAGCTCAATCCACCGTCTCTGTCTAACATTTATCTCCTTCTAAGTTAGGAGGTATTTCAGGCTCTTGTGATCGGTATAAAGGTAACATCTTTCTCCATACAAATAATGTCTCCATATTTTTAAGGCAAAGATTACTACAGCAAGTTCCAGTTCATGGGTTGGATAATTTAATTCATGGGATTTTAATTGTCGAGAAGCATATGCTATCACTTTTTCTCCTTGCATTAAAACACATCCCAAACCCAAGTGAGAGGCATCACTAAACACCATAAATTCCTTCCCCGATTCCGATTGAGTTAACACTAGAGCTCGAGTGAGTACTTCTTTTAATTTATCAAAAAAAATTTGTTGTTCTTTAGACCAAATGAATGGCACATTTTTACGAAGGAGTTTGGTTAAGGGTGCGGCCAAAATTGAAAACCTCTTAACAAACCTTCAATAATATCAAGCCAAACCCAAGAAGCTTCGGACTTCACTAACATTTCTCGGAGATCTCCATCCTAACACAGATTGAATCTTTTTCGGGTCAACTTTAATTCCTGCAGTTGAAATCACGTGCCCAAGAAATGATACTTCAGGCAACCGAAATTCATACTTGTTGAATTTGGCATAAAGTTGGTTATCTCTAAGAGTCTGTAACACAATCTTTAGATGTTTAGAATGTTCAGCTTCATTCTCTGAGTAGATAAGGATATAGTCAATGAAGACCACCACAAACTTATCTAAATAAGATTTAAAGACTCGGTTCATGAGATCCATAAATGCAGCAGGGGCGTTTATTAGACCAAACAACATTAGTAGGAACTCGTAATGACCATATCGAGTCCTAAAAGCAGTCTTGAATATGTCAGATTCCCCGACTTTCATTTGGTAGTATCCTGATCTAAGGTCGATCTTAGAAAATACTAAAGCACCCTTCAATTGATAAAACAAGTCTTCGATTCTCAGAAGAGGATACTTGCTCTTAATCGTAACCTGATTAAGTTGCCCGTAATCTATGCATAACCTCAATGATCCATCTTTCTTCTTGACAAAGAGTATCGGGGCTCCCCAAGGAGACGAACTTGGTCGAATAAACCTCTTGTCTTGCAGTTCTTGTAATTGTTTCTGAAGCTCTTTTAATTCAACAGGAGCCATTATGTAAGGAGTGATAGATATAGGATTGATCCCCGGTTGATTCTTAATTTTAAATTCCGCTTCTCAATCCGGTGGCAGACTCGGGAGTTCCTTAGGAAAAACATCAAGGAATTCAAATACAGCTGCAATTGAATTTATATCAAGCTCGGTTTTAACATTTCCAAGCATAATGGCAACTATAGAATTCGGCTTTTTAGATTCTTGGATAATTAAAGGTATCGATTCTTTCCCTAAACCCCGTAGGTAAAGTTTCCTTTTATGGCAATCTACCCAAGCCTAGTGCTTCCCTAACCAGTCTAAACCTAGAATTAGATCAAATTCACAAAAAAGAAGTACATAAAGATCAATAGGGAAAGGAATGTTTTGGATGTAGAGAGGACAATCCCTGCAAATGAGATTTATAAACATATTTCCCCCTATGGGATTCGAAACTACAAGCCCTTGATTAACAGTTTCAGAATTCAGATTTAATTTCACCAGTAAGGGAAAACAGATAAATGAATGATTGGATCCTGAATCGATTAAAGCATATACAAAACTTTCATTTAATTCAGCCGTACCTATTATTACATCAGGTGCCTCTTCATCATCACGGTTCCGAATGTGATATATTCAGCAGGGGCCCGAGACTCTTGATGAGTGGTAGTTAGAGCTTGACCTCGAGTCCACCCCAAGTTTCCTGATTAAGCTTGTTTCGGACCCTTACCTCTAGAAGATGGAATTTAATTGGAATTGGAAGCCACCCTAGCTAAAGGCTTGTCCAAAGACTGAGGACAATCTCGAACAAAATGCTCCAAGCTTCCGTACCGGAAACATGTATTTGACTATTTTCTGCACTGGCCTAAATGATAGTTCTGACAAATATTACAATGTCGAGTCTGAGGATCCTTACCCGAATTCCCCGAACTGTTGATTGATATTGCAGGTGCAGAGGATTTGATTATTGTTTGAGGCTTCGGAATAAAGTTACCCATTGGAGAAGAAACGTGGCTAAAGAAGTTTCCTCCTTAATTTTTTGGATTCTTATAATGCCATTGGAGATTGTTATCACTTCGGGATCTTTTATCTTTCTTTGAATAGTTATTCTTTCTTTTATTAGCTGCTTTCATTCTAGACTCTGTAGCAATCACTCGGTTCACCAAATCTTGGAAGTCGGTTATTCTGAGGGCCGTAAACATCAGGCTCAATTCATCACTCAACCCCTTAATGAACATTCTACATTTGTCTTCTTTTTTCTTGATATATTTAGACCCTTACTTGCAATATTTGTAGAAGTCACTCACATATTGTTCTATGGGTCTACCACCTTGCTTCAAATGCAAGAAACATCTTCTTCTTTCAGCTAGATAATGTTCACTTATGTACTTCTTTCGGAATTCCTTTAGAAAGAATTCCCATGTGATTGCATCTTCAGGGGCAATGAGGGTCGTAGTATTCCACCAGTTCAAGACCTCATCAGCCAGAAGAGCCTCATCACACTCCAACTTATGTCTATCCGAACATTGAAGTTGTTTGGTTAAGATTCTAATAGTGGTTTCCAACCAGTATTCCACAGCTTCTGGGTTCTCTTCATCAGATCCCGTAAATGTATAGGCTCTATACAGAGCCAATTTATCAATAGGGGCTTTTGATTGAACCACTATAGGTGCATGAGGGTCATTTTGCTTCATAGTAGTAATGGATTGGTTAAACATCTCAATCATACTGAGAAAACACTTTTTTTGAATCCGATTTACTTGAGGAGCTTCAGGCTGTAGTCTACAGCCTTCTGAGGATGTATTTTCTCCTAGTTCAGTCTAAAACTCCCTCCTTTATTGGAAGAGCCAGCCGGGCTATCTCTAGCCCAGGCCAGATGTGTCTTAGACATCTGAAATTAGCATTCAAGGGAGATATTGTCAAAAAAGGTCGCAAGTATACATTCATTCAACTCCTAGGTGGCACCTTACACGACCGGTTTAGTCCTAGGATCGACTAAACCTTAGCTCTGATTACCAAATTGTAAAACCCCACCCCCAAACTAGAAGAATATACCTTACTAGAAGTAGACAAACTAACTTTTCTAGCAAGCTAGTATTCGAATAAGCTAAGGTTACATGTTCAAGAACCTTGAAGATGAAGCAAACATGTCATTAAGCTATAGTCGTCAAAAGCATACAACTATTAAGCAGGCGAAATAAAGCTAAGAAACATTGCAATTATTTCCAATTGATAGACTTGCTATGATGGTAATTATAGCATAAATCGAATGTCCTAGATATTATTAGTCAATGTAATTCCTAAGAAGAATGACATATAGGTTTAACAAATAAGATTATCTTGTGGCAATTATGATTCAAATATTTCATGAAGGGTGTGATCAATTAAACTTCTTCTTAAACATGTAGAGTTCCGAATTTATAGTTGTATAGAGAACTAAGGTACATGCCTAAATCAAATTCAAATCCGCAAGAACTTATACATACATTAGATACACATGCGCATAAACTATCCATGCCATACTATCACTACCCATTCAAAACATGCTCTCAAGATTACTTAGCTCATTCGAAGCATTCAACCATGCCATTTAAATAATCCAACCATTATCAAGCAACAACCTAAAACATGATATATAAAGCCTTTGATAGTTAATATTTACAACCCCTTAATGTCGTCAAAAGCTCATAAGTCTATTAATCAATCTAGTGCCACCTTCTAGGAGTTTAATTTATAGCAATACAAAACATACTCTTGAGCTTTAGTGACCTTGCCTTGACTCCACAAAATTAACTTGACAATCGGTTAATCCTGCAATATAACAGCGTGAGCTATTAAATAGATAGTCTCGCAATTTAGTCATATAAGTAATGTAATCAGAATAACTCATAGGTATATGATTCAAATATTCAACAATAGATAAGTACTTCATCGAGACGTTATCAACTCCTTAACATTCAGCATATGAGTAATATGCCCAAAACTTATCATTTAGGAAGCTTATACTAAGCTTAACTTAATAAGAAACAACAATCATGCTTCCAAGAAGTATAAAACATCAACAGACAACCATTTGCAGGTTGTAATATTACGCACATCATACATTTCAAGGGTTACACTTTCACAAGCAACTTAGTTGATAGACATAACTTGAGTAGCTATTAATCTAGTAATACTTATTCATTCAATATACTATCAGGCAATGGTAATCTAGTACCATTGGAGCATAGTTTCCTTTCAAATGAATTAGAGGTACCTTAGTACCATTCAGGGGACTGTAGTCCAGGTCAGGCTGAGCTTAGAAATTTCTATTGACATGCCAATCTCGTTAGGACTAAGCTAATGAGGCTCACTACAAAAGTCTAGAAGTTAAACCAATTCCCCCTTAGCAACATTCAAGAACATAACCACCAATCAGAATGTTACATAAGCATTAACTAAATTCCACATAGAACCATGTTCAGTTAAATCAAGTACAAATAGACTTACCTTGGTACCCTTTAACTTACTAGCTATTAGCAATTCGAGACAAGCATAGGCATACAAGTCATACGTAGTAACCAAACCATTAAGCCAATCTAGCAATTCTATACTTATTCAAAATGTAAATTACACTCACAAGTACTCCGAGTTAATCTTGGTCTTGAATTGCTACTCCTTTAAGTCTTTCATTGTCTTGTTCGATCCCATTCTTGTCTATATATAACAATAAATTCATTTTGCATCAGAATGGATTAATCAGCTTTCAAGTTTTATCCATTAGTTTCACATTCAACCATCTACAAGCAACATTCTCATGTTATGTATATATGCAATAAACCCAGTTCAATGTATTGAATCACTTGATCAATGACTACAATAATTCGCCTAAAACAGTTTATTTAACCCAAGCATTTCGAAACTGCTTAACTCTCTCTACTATATAGGCACAATTCATGAATATTTATTTGATTTCCATTCAATTACTAGCATGATTCTTGACCACTTAATACATTACATCCATTGTTTTCCAGCAGCTCAATGTAATTAAAGAAAGTCTCGCCTAGCAAACTGTCCCAAGTACTGCCTGAAACAGGGCAGATTTCAAGTTGTTTAGATAACCTTAAAACAGTTCATGTCATTCCCTCAAAGACCCTCACTTGATTCATAAGTATTACCAATTTAATCTACCATTCATTAATTACAATTTTGAACACCAAATTAACAGTTTAAGCCATTCTTATAACTCTAAAACCGAAACAGCTCAAGAGTCCATTCAAGCAGTTTCCTCAATTAGACATAAATTCATACAATTCTTTGAGTGATTCAAAATGAAATTTCAGCATGTATACATTCATAACAACAACTTAAACTCCCAACTAAGTTGCAATCATCGATTCAAGTTTTATTTCTAACTTATTTTCCCCTTCTATATCTAAATTTCAACAACCAAAATTCTAATCTAAGAACCATAATCTAACTTGCAAGAACCAATCTAGACGCCATCAAAACAACAATTTTGCTTCGAATAGGAAAGCTCACAAGAAAGAAAACTTACATGCTTGGCAATTAAACAAAAATCAAGCTTAAATTCTTCGATCTACAAGCAAAAATACTAAGAACAATTTTCTTCTTCCTTCTCTCTAAGGTTTCGGTTTAAAGGAATCAAGAAGGAAGAAGATGATTGTGTTTCCCACGAGATAATCAAGCCTAATAATCTATCCATCATTAGACACATGGAAAATTCACCTTCAACAATTTATTTAACATGCAATACTCTAGGATTGCATATAGTTCAATTTAGTCACTTTAATATAATAGCACCTTAGTTGTAGTTTTCCAATTTCGGTCACACATGTAACTACTAATTAGCCACTTAAATTAATCTCTTACCAATTATTTATGATCACTCTACCAATCACATTTTTGGATGTTACAATGCTATTTAAAACTCTCGAAAAATTATCAAACCATATATCCCCGATGAAAATAAATCCATCTTCATAACCTCATCTGGGTGCGTGGGTATTATGTCTCAAATGCATTCCCATAAAAAAGCGACACTATCACCTCGACTCTGAATCAAACCTTTTACCCAATCTTTACTCATTCCAGATATGTTCCTAAGCTTGGCGGGATAATTCTGAGACTTCGGGTGTTTAGAATAAATCCAATCTTTCTTGACATTTTTGTGATTAAGTAGTGCCATGTACTCTTCGATTGTGGGCATCATGTCCTCCCCATTAAAAGTGAAACAACAAAATGTGGGGTTCCAAAACTGAAATAAAGATCGAAAAAGGGGTTCATTGATTCTGACGTACATCAAATCGGCTATATCACCCTAGTTATCACGTAACAGATTTTTTAACCTCTCATCCCAACTTTCCCATATCTTCTTCAAGTCTTGAAGATCACTTTGTTGTAAACTCACATAAGTATATCCCGATACTATGCGCTCGCTTGACAAACTGTCACCTTGGATCCTTTGGTTGTTCTCGGACCAATGTCGAACTTGTGAGTTGATTTCTTCCTTCTTTAGATACCTCTCATCCATAATGACAGATCTCTAATTGGGCGAATAGCTTCGAATCAACACTTTTATGCCATGCCATGTAATTGCATCCCATCTAAACACACCTAGGTTATCCGCATAGCTCTAAAAGGGGTAGGCTTTCTATATTCGCTACATGATATTTTGGTGCTAGGAAGGTACCCGAACTGTCCTCGTTGTCCCCTACTAGGGGTAGCAAGGCCCTGATCATCACTCATTATAGGCTCATTTCAACCGAATTCAATTCAGGGGGACCCATTCGCTATGTACGTACAGAGAAACAATATTCCCACGAAGACATAGGGTACTCAAGCCCCGAAGGTACTTACTAGGCCCATACGGAGGAACAATATCCACACGAGAGCACTAGCATTTTCCTCCACTTAAAAGGACAAGTTTATATGTCAAATTTTAAAATGTGTTAAAATAAACTCGCATTTATAAACAAATGTTAACTTAATTGTCACTTTAACTCGCAACTTCTCATATTAAATAAGCGGTAAACTTTTTAGGCCTGACTCTCTTTTTATAAAAAAACGTTTTCCCCATCGGAGTCGTCATGCTGTTGCGACGTTTTTTTTTTTGAAAAAATACATGTGAGGCGAGGTTATCCCACATTTTATGAAAAAATGGATTTTGAGAGATTTCTTTAAAACCCGTATTTTTAAATGAAGACCGAGGTCGCCACCGGTCACTTGGATTAGGTAGACCGGACACCGGAAAATAAAATCAGAGATTACTAAGGGTTCGTGTGTCGATTACGAGTGGGGAAGGTTTCGTACCCCTACTACGCCCGAAGACCGGTACCAAATTAATTATCGCTTTGTTAATATTACATTTTGCGAGTTAAAGTGACGATTAAACCAAAATTCGGTTATACATGCGAGTGAATTTTAAGGGACCGTTATTCGAGAATAAACGACAGACTACTACCACTACGACTGATACTAGTCACTCTTATTCCCGAATAAGCAGTTTATATCCCGGATGCAACATATAACAACATGACAAATAAGCCTGAAACATGTTCAAAGTAAAAGATCCACACGACGAACACATACCCATTATACATTCACAAACATATATACACGTAAAAACCAAAGGCAGTAGCCACACACACACGATGTCTCCAACCATATTTTATATGATATATATAGAGATAAGGTCATATGTTATGTACCATAAAAACATGTACAAATATAGACCATACATGTATACGCGCATAACCTTGGTGCATATGAACGAAACCATGGCAGCCCAGAAATATATTTATATATTAATACTATGTAACATACATAAATAAAAAACAAATATAACATATGTACTTATCAAGGCCATATGTTATGTACTATATGAAATTATGCATCATACCATATAATATATTATGTAAATATACATTGTATATACATATGTAATGTTTCAAACCATATATTATATAATGTAAAACGTATATTTATTTACCAAAGCCATATGTTTTAACATGGTATATATAAAATACGTATATGTATACGTATATTAACACCATAGGTTATATATACAAACAATTGTATAATATACACGTCATGTATTACGTACCACATATATAAAAACAAATATTATACTATATGAAAACAGTTGTATAACATATATGTATATCAACCATACATTATATACTATATAAAAAGTATTATATACTGTATAATATATACACATATGATATGTCAAACCGGATCAACACATATATCTGATCAAACATATAAATATGAACAAATAGGACACATAAAGGCCTAAATTAAAAAAGAAACTGAAATATGTAAATGCAAGAGGGCAAATTAAAAAGAAACAAATTTAGAAGGGTGGGAGGATTAAACTGCTTAAAAAGGACCAAATTAAAAGGAAAAAATGAATCTTGAGGATTAAAAAAAAATTTACCCACCGAAAAAAATCTAGACAATAATGTAACACAGCTCAAAACTGGAGGGACTGGGAATGTAAATTAAAGAAGCGAAATGGCCTCGGTGAGGATTTTGAAAACGCGGAGGCATTTAAAAAAGGGAATAGCCCTTTTATTTTTTAAAAAAGCAGTAAAAAAGTTTTTTTGCTGAAAATGACAATTTTTTTTAACCTTTATCCAAAAGAGAACCAAAAAACGCTCTCCCTTATCTCTTATCCTCAGATGAATCCAGGATGAACGTCGCCGCGTTATCTAGAAACCAATCATCCCCTACCGCGTCGATCATTGCTCGACGACGGTCGGTGAACTCTAAACAAGCCCAAAAATGCTCTAATCCTTCCCTTGAACCCAGATCTGACCCATATCTTTTTTAAAAAAAAATGAAATCCCCCCTATTTTAAAACCAGAAGCCAAAAACCTTTCTTCTTTAAAAGCCAGAACCTCCCCCTTTTGTCCGCCTCTTCACCGATTCACCATATACGGCCTCTAGGAGGCTAAGAGGCTTGTCATTTGAGCGTGAAGACCGCATCGTGAGAGAAGGTGAACCGTCTCGAGGTGAGATGAACCGACACAAAGGTAAAAAAAAACTAAACTTTAGTTTATGCATGCCTTTTAAAAAATGAAAGAATGAGAAAATATCGCTACCTATATAAGGATTTTCTTTCCTCTTGCTTTCTATTGCTTTTGATTTTCCAGAATGTCCTCATTACACATGTTAGGTTTTTTGTTCTTATACCCTGAATATTACAAGCGTTTAGAAAATAAAAAACTAAAAAAAACAACTATTGGCTGCCTTTTGATAATCTGATATTTTGTTGCACTTCTGAAATTATTCGTTTGTCCCCTAATTATGCTTCTAATATTATGTTTTTTTGTAAATTATCAACGGCTCAAGAGAGAGGGAGGGGAACCAACTGAGATGCACATTGGGTGAACCTCTCTGACGCCGTCCTTTGTGTTCCCCTGTGCGACATGGCCAAGCGATGGAGGAGGGGACCAAAGAGAGGATCGGCTTGGGAAGCAAGGCTCTGGTGGCCATTGGTTCTCCTTGCCAACATGGAGGTGAAGCGGGAAGAGCAACAGACGCGTGTGGGGTTATCCTCGAAATGAATCGGCGGGCGTGTGGCATACGCGTGAGCGGGATAGCTGAAACATCGCGTGTGCGGTGCGTGAGTATCTGAGGTGTCGATTGTCCAAGGGCGTGTGCTCTTACGCGGCAATCTAATAGTCCCCAGAGTCTTAATCTGGACCGTCAGATCATGCCAGATCTAACGGTGGGGAATGAGTTGCGCAAAATAAAAGGGTTACCAGATTAGGTCATTAGGGTTTTTAGTTTGGGCCAATCTGGCCTTAGGCACACATGTAATATATATTTAATTTCTTTAAGCTTTTAAATGTAAATGAACTATATTTAATAAAGAGTTGGGCTTTTATAATTATGTTATTTAGTTTTTGTTTTTTTAATAATAATAATAGTATAAAAAATACAATAATAATATGGTAATAGATAATAAAACATAATAATACTTAATTGTGATAGAGATAATAATACTAGATATAGTAGATAAACAAAGCCCTTTATTGTGAAATTAACAAAACATAAAAACGGGTTAACATTCTTGACAAAATTAGTGATTACAATAGTTAAGTTAGTGAATGTAAGGAAAAATAAATTACTCTAAATTGCTTGCGTTATTTTTATTTCTCAACAAAAAGCTTCCACCAATTTTCAAAGAGCCAATTTACCCTATCTTTATCACATTCCATTGATCGATTGACTCAAAAATAGCGCGTCAAATATTTAAGGCAAAGATCAATGTCTTAAGCTTCAAATCATAAATAGAATAATCACGCGCACAAGGTTTAAGCTATCTCAAGGTGCAAGCGATACCTTCTCCTCTTCATAAGAACACATCTAAAACCACGTAATGAAGCATACCTGAAAACTACAAAATCCTTGCTAAACTCAGGCTGCGTCAAAACTATTCCCCTAGTCATAATAGCCTTGAGCTGCTTGAAGCTCTGTTACTACTTCTCAGTCCATTTATACATAACTCTCTTCTAAATTAATTTAATGATAGGTGAAATAATAACCAAGAAACCCTTAACAAATCACAAATAATAACTCACAAGTCCAAGAAAACTACGAATCTCTAAACATTATTTAGTAGATTTTATTCTACTATTGTCTAAGTCTTCTACAAATCTATTCGAATATCATCTAAAGCCATGTTGCGTCCCAAAAAGGCATTCTTGAACAAACAAAACTCATGACATAAAGATGTCTTTCATGGTACATCTGAAGAATAACATGAAGTATGGCACCCCAAATTTGGGGTTAGGGTTAATAGCTTTGCCTTTGAATAAGAGGATCAATTTGAAGACTTTCTGAATTATTTAACCAATTTAGAAACTTTGGGGAGTTTGGGGACCAGTCTCATAATTTTTTCATTCCCCACTGCCTTTTATAAAAAGGACAAAGATACACCTTTGCTGCCAAAACGGATTGGGTTACTAAGATGTCTATCACCAAATTGGGTTTAACAGTTTTGCCTTTGAATATGAGAATTAATTAATCAATTTAGTTATTTAAAAAAATCAATTTAGAAACATTGAGGAGTTCAGGGGCCTGTCACATAATTTCTCCTTGCCTTTTATAAGAAAGACAAAGATACATCTTTGATGCGAAAACGGACTGAGGTGGAGTGACTATAACCCGTGATTCGCCTTGTGTTTACCGATGCACCTTGCCATTAAGCAAACACTAATTTGTTTAATTGCTTTCTACACGATCTTCTTCTGTTGGTAATGTTTTAAGGGTATAAAACCCACTGTTTGAAAACCCAAGAACCCAAATTATCATTTTCTTTTTTTCCTCGGTCGTTTGAACAAAGGATCTAATTCAATTTTGGACAAACATTATCTCTCAATTCACTACGAAAATGACCATAAGACAACTTCATAGATTACTGTTATGATGTTGCATTCATTCCAAAGCAAAACAAAGAAAATCTCAAAAATTAAATCAGAAAGAAGACTCAGAATTCATACAAACCCTAATCATTTTTTTTCTAATTCAGGTATCCATCACAGAAATAAAAAGATCTGGAGAGCAAGATAGGATTTAAAATTTACGATTAGAATTTAAAATTTATTTATTTTTTGTATTAGACATAGAAAAGAGTACCGAGAAAGAGTAGAAATTTTTTGTTCTCCTTTCATACGAACATCAAAGATAGGTTAGGATGTAGAAGTGGATCCTTTAAAGGACTAGAGGGAGCTATAGCCCCCTAAACTTTTGAGAAATTTAAATTTTACCCCTAAATTTTTTGAAATATTTAATTTGGCCCTCAAAATTTTTTAAAAATCACATTAAACTTCGAGATTTTGAATATTTTTAATTATATTTTCTATAAAAATTTTAAAAGTTTTTATTAAATCTCTCAAAATTATTAAAAATTTTAGTTAAATCCTCACAATTTTTGAAAATTTTCGTTTAAGCCTCCAAATTTTTTAAAATTTAAGTTGTCCCCCAAACTTTTACCTCAAGTTTTGAGGATGGTATATTTTCTCACAATATAGGGGTCTTCGACACCTTAAAACTTACTTATGGTTAAGCCATTAAGGTGATTTCGAATAATGAAATAGTTTGACCACACTTATTAGATAATGCAAGCTGCGAAACTTGGGGTGCTAACGTTGAGGATGTTTCTCATATATTTCAGGAGTGTGTAGAGGCTAGATTGGCATGCCGTGCCTTAGCTTCTGATGCTGATGGTGTTTGATGTTTCGAATTTTCAAAAGCTATTGGCGTCTGTTCAGCAGTCGAAGCAAAAATGTGGGGTGTTTATGAAGGGATGATAATGGCATGGAAAATGAGAGTATGTAGAGCCATCATTGAAACTGATAACATAACATGGAAGTTTTCAATATCTTTGAACACGATGGTGCTTCTAATGTTGGTTTTTCTATGTTGTCGCATTTGATTAAGATGATTGTGTTTGCAGAGAAAACAATAAGCTGACTGATGCATTGACAACTATTTTATTATAAACCTTGTCGCAATAAGTTGATATCATAGTCATAGGTCTTCTGATTGATCCCATGAAACACTTGAAAAAATACACTATGATCTTTTAGTTTTAAAATGTGAAAAAGTAAAACAAAAATAGAGTTGGCGATGGAAAAATAGTGGAAAAGATAAAGAAGTTGGTTTAGGCCTACAAATACAAACCTTGGCTTTTTGGAGGAATGTAGTGTATCACTTGTTAAGGAGTTGGAGTGTTCGTTAGAGAGATTGAATGAGGGGTAGCATTGCCATTGTCCCTAAACTTTGCATCAATCAATCATTTCAAAGTGTTTGTTTTTGTTGGTTACCCACTTTTCTCAATCTCCCTTTCTTCATTAAAAAAATTAGAATAATAATTATTTAGTTTAAGGGTTCAATAAATCCTTAAATTTTTGTAAAAAATAATTAAGTTCATAAACTTTTTTTTGTACTTAATTAAGATTTTAAATCAAAAAAATTTAATTTGACATTTTGACCGACGTTGACGGTTAATTTTAACAGTTTTTCGGAAAAATTTTATTTTTTTCAAAAATTATGAAAAATTCCAAAGTTTTTTTTTAATTTCAAAATTTATTTAAAAATAATAAATTTTCAAAAGATTAAAATAGTTTTAAAAACTAAAAATTTTAAAAAATAAAAAATTAAATATTATTATACAATTATAAAAAAATAAATTGAAAAATATAAAACAATAAAGCTATTTTGATTTTTCAAATATATTTAAAACCAGTTTTTTAAAAAAATATAAAAAATAAAAGTTATTTTGAAAATTATTTTTAATAATTGTATAGTAATAATATTTAATTGTTTAAAATATTTTAATCTTTTGAAATCTTATTATTTATTATTTTTAAATAGATTTCGAAATTAAAAAGTAGTTTTTTATATTTTTAAAATATTTTTTATATTTTCTAGAATTTTTTTAATTTTTTTCATGTTTCTATATATTTTTAAAAAATCAAAATATAAAAATTCCTAGAAAAGATAAGTGGCATTATCATGTTGCGGTGTGTGTCAGAAAATAAAAAAAAAAACTGTTAAAGTTAACAGTCAACATTGGTTAAAGGGCCAAGTTGAGGGTTTTTTTTTCTTGAGTTTGAGAGCTTAATTGAGTGCAAAAATGTTTTAGGCTTAATTGATTTTTTTTCAAAAGTTTAGGGGCTTATTGAACCCATAAGCTTATTTTAAGAATTTGTTTCATGTTTTGAATATCTTATTGTAATTTTTAATTCTTAATGATTTGAATTCTTATAAAATAAAAACAATAGTCTTAAATATACATTTGGTACTTGAATTAGACTTTTTCTACTAAGTTGGTACTTAAATAAATTTTACTCTAGAACTAGTACCTAAACTAGGCACTTTCTTTCAAGTCGACACCTGAAGAATTTTTGCTCCCATTTTGGTATCCAAACTTTAATTACATCCATTATTTTAATATTTTATTAACATATTTAGTCCTCAAAACTTATACATTTGATCAATTTAGTCTTAATTCGAAACAATTCAATAATTTAACACTTTATATTTAAAAATCCATTAATCTAGTCATTTTTACGATACTTTCAAATCAAACAAGCCTAACAGATCGAAACAACATTGAGATAACTGCATTCTACCATAAAACAACATCACATTACCGTTAAAATTTTCATACCATGAAAGTGATATAACATTTATAGGAGAATAACAAACCATCTAAGAGAAGAACAAAGAGTAGATTGATAGAATTTTTAAATATAATTGGTTGAATTTATTGAATTATTTTAAATTAGGACCAAATTGATAGAATGTATAAGTTTTTATATTAACTTCGGAGAGTGTGCTTAGTTCAAGTACCAACTTAAAAGCAGAATTTCTTAAAATACTAACTTGAGAGAAGATGCTTAATTTTAGTACTAATTTGAGAGCAAAAATTCTTTAAGTATCAATTTAAGAGAAAATGTTAGTTTATGTACCAAATACATATTTAAGCTAAAATAGTAATATAATTTCTTTTTTGAAAGGAAAATAGTAATATAATTTCAAATGAACTGTTTTATTTAAAAAGCATACCATATTTCATTTATATTTTCCCACAAAATTAGGAAAGATGGAACCATTCGCTTGGGTCTACACTGTACTCTCGCATTTCTAAATTTTAGGGTCCCAAAATCTCTCACAAAAATCAAAACTAAAACATAAAATAAATATATAAAAAAGGGTTAAATATAAAATAAATAAAAAAGGATTTCAATCTGTATTCCAATTCCAAGCTCCGTCCGCCTTACTCCCTCTTTCTTTACGCTCTGCTTCAATTTTAAGCTATCTTTTTTTCTTTTTTGGATAAAAAAATAATCACTCCCTCTCTTTTATATATATAACAAAATTTCTTTTTTCTCTACAACTATTTATTTTTCAAAAAACCCTCCTTACCTCTTCTTTCTTTCTAGAAGTTCTTTCTTTCTAGAAGATCCTTTATTTCCCCCTTTTTGTTTCTACTCTTTTTATACTTGTCATTTTAGGGTTTGGCTTGGTACAGTTTCTAGGGTTTGCGTTTTCACTTCCATTTTTAGTGGACGCGATATTGTGTTGGATTTTCAGTTTCTTGTGTGGGTGATAACATAGCTGAATTGTTTTAGATATGGCGGCTGAGAGGCTTAGGGATTTGAGTCAGCCGATCGATGTCTCCTTACTTGACGCCACCGTTGCTGCCTTTTACGGCACCGGATCTAAACAAGAGGTTTGATTATTTATTTGCTTTGCTTCTCTTCCCCCCCCTTTTTTTTTGATGTTTCCATTTCTTGACTCTTTGACTTGGAAACTAGGAAATGTGGTTTTAGTTTAAAGTGATTTTCTGTTTGGTTTCCGAGAAAGCAAGGGAGTGTGTGTGGACGATTTTGTTTTCCTAGGGTTTAGTATGGTTGGGCATTTACATCGAAACGGAGATTGTCCCGGGAGAATGTGAGTTGTTGTTTGAATTTCTAGGGTTTAATGTCAGCGAGTTTATACTTGAATGCATTTTTGAATTTAGGACTTGAAATTTCTTTCTGATTTTGCGGATAAATGTGTCAAAATAGGGTGGTGGTTTTGGTAGGGCGGAGGTTAGGCGTGATTAAGGAGTTTAGTGGTCGGAGACCATTGCCTTCTGGGAACTTCCATGCGTTGTAAATATTTATATTTCAATTTTGGCCTATTTTGAATTATCCTTTTTCTTAATGATAACTTATCCTTGCTTCAAGCTATTAGGAAATGAAGGTTAAAGCTTTTTAGCTAATGTAGGTTCCAGGTTTAGGACCGGCCTTTACAGTTTAGTTTTATTCCTCTTGGTTTGATAGTTTATATTTCTTCCATTCAAATAGAATAATTATGATAGAAGTAAAATGAAAAGAAGTATCCCATGTATTTTTCTCGCCTTAATTAGGCCTTTTTGAAGTCAATAGTTAGAGATTTCTAGTTGGATATACTTTTGGATAATTCTTGTTCTGTGGTTTTCTGTAGCAAATTGATTACCCTAAATATTAGTGTTTCCCTTATGTAGTTAACAATCCCAACTTTATGAAATACCTTTTTCTCATCATCCAGTTTTCATTGTAGTAGTCCTAGTTTTACCTTGTTGATCAAATATATCTGTTTTATTTGGTTGTACTACTGATAAAAGTGAATGGTTTATCCATAATTATATTTATGGCATTTAATGCATCTCCTTGTTTTTCTTTTCCCCAATATAAGTCATGCATTATAAGGCAATAATTATATTTTATATCTTTACTTGTTTTTGAAATTTCTTTTCCTTAATTGTACATCAAATTACAGAGAGCACGAGCGGATCAGATCTTGCGTGATCTGCAAAATAATCCTGATATGTGGCTTCAAGTTGTGCACATCCTGCAACAAACAAAGAGCCTTAATACCAAGTTCTTTGCCTTGCAGGTAAATGAAAATGAGTATTTGCTTTATGATCTTTAATCCTTAGCAAGGAAAACTTGCTGCCTAGATGATCAATACTCTGGGTCAACTTTTCCCAACCAATAACTTGACTATTGCAAAAAAGAAGTTAATCCTCTGTCCAATTTGTTTATTTTATGGAGCTTTTCTTAATGCATTTTTACAGGTTCTTGAAGGTGTTATCAAGTATAGATGGAATGCCTTGCCTGTTGAGCAGCGAGATGGAATGAAAAATTACATTTCTGAAGTCATTGTACAGGTAGAAGAGTAATTTATTTTTCATCTTCTTTAGGATTGTGGAATTTCTCAAAAAAACTATATTTTAGTGCCCTTTCCCCTTCTATTTGTATATTCTTTCTTACATGTAGTTTCTAATTTTCTAGTTGTCAAGCAATGAGGCATCCTTTCGAGCAGAAAGGCTGTATGTCAACAAGCTGAATATCATATTGGTTCAGGTATAATTTATCTACCACTAGAAAAATTATTTCATATACGAGGGACAAACTTGCTTGAGTGTGTGACAAATTAGGCAAGTTGTGGCTGGGGCTTTACCCCTAAGTGTACTTGTCAAAAGCCATGAATTTTATTGTATTTCTCTCACACATAACATACAAGAAACTTTCAAATAAATATACAAGCCTATGTCTTAACTTAGGTAACTTCTAAACTAGGAAAGAGACTAATTCTAGTAAAAACAATCCCTTAGAGATAGGAATCCTAACATATAAAAGATATTTACAAATCTTACTCAATCTCCTTAATTTAGGAATCTAATCTCTGACACTCCCCCTCAAGCTGGGGCATGGATGTCTTCCATCCTCAGCTTGTCTGTTAACTTTTGAAAACACTTACCAGGTAGTCCCTTGGTAAGTATATCTTTAACTTGATCTCCAGTGGTCACATATGGAGTACAGATCAAGCCACTGTGAAGTTTCTCTTTAATGAAATGTCTATCCACTTCAACATGTTTTGTTCTGTCATGTTGAACTGGATTATGAGCAATGTTGATTGCTGACTTGTTATCATAGTACAGCTTCATTGGTCCATTCCATTTTACCTTCAAGTCCTCTAAAATCATCTTGACCATAATAACTCGCAAATTCCCAATGCCATGGCTCAAATTCAGCTTCGTGACCGGATCTAGCCACCATATTATGTTTTTTGCTTCTCCAAGTAACTAAGTTTCCTCCAAAGAAAGTGCAAGAGTCTGAGGTTGACCTTCTATCACTTATGGATCCTGCATAGTTTTTGCATCTGTGTATGCTTCTAGAGTCAAGTTCCCCCTCTTCTAAAATGTAATTCCTTTGCCTAGTGTGCCCTTCAAGTCATTGCAAAATTGGGACTACTGACCCTTAGGTGTGATTCCTTAGGATTGTGCATGAATTGGCTCACAACTCCAACAAAGATATGCCATGTTTGGTGCGGTGTGTGACAAATAGATAAGCGTTCCCACGAGTCTCGAAATGAGCTCATTAATTGCCATATCATCCTCCTTTGTCTCTCCAAGCTTGTGATTGACTTCTATAGGAGTTTTGTTTGGTTTACATCCTAATTTTCCAGTTTCCTTCAAAGAAGTCCAAAGTATGCTTCTATTTGAGATATAAAAATTCCTTGTTGTGAGTGTGCACTCAATACCAAGGAAGTATTTTAATCTTCCAAGCTCCTTCACCTCAAATTCTTTTATAAGACACTTTTTTAAAGTATCAATTCCTTGTAATCGTTTCTGTAACAATTATATCATCCACATACACCAATAGTACTGATTACTCCCCATGAAGGGAGTGTTTCACTTAACAGTATGGTCACCCGACTTTGTTTGAAACCTTGTCTTAGCATTCTTGTAGTAAACCTTCCAAACCAAGCTCTTGAGACTGCTTTAGTCCATATAGAGCTTTCTTCAATCTGCAAATTGCTGTCCAGTTTTGAACCAAATCCTGTGGAATATCCATGTACACTTCCTCTTCAAGGTCCCCATGCAAGAAGGCATTCTTAATGTCAAACTGTTGCAAACTCCATCCCTGAATAGCTGCTAAGGAAAGTAGGACCCTCACTGTGTTCATCTTTGCAACCGGGGCAAATGTTTCAAGATAGTCGATTCCATAGGTTTGAGAGCACCCCTTTGCTTTGTACCTTTCCAAAGAACCATCTGACTTATACTTGACAGTAAACACCCATCTGCATCCTACTGTTTTCTTCCCTTTTGGCAGCTTCACTAAATCCCATGTATTATTCTTCTCTAGTGCCTCCATTTCTTCTTTCATAACCTTTTTCCAGTTCTCATTTTCTAATGCCTCGGATACTGTTTTAGGAGTAGTAATGTCATTTAGGCTAGTAAGAAAGGCTCTGTGATTAGGAGATAGGTTTTTGTAGGTTATAATCAAATAGGAGGGGTGTTTGGTGGTGCAGGTTCTTTTTCCTTTTCTAATAGCAATGGGAAATTCAAAATCAGAAGCAGATATAACATTTTCAGCCTCATTTTGTTCAGAGGGAATTTCAGAATGTACCTCAAATTGTATAGGAGCAGGAGCAGGAGAAGGGGATGATTGAATCTGCATAGGTGCCTTCCTCCTCGAATAGGTCCTTAGGGGGACAAGTAGTGCCTTGAATATTGGGCTGTGGGGTATTAATGTTTGTTTGAAGAGTTTGAGGAATAGCCAATGAATATACATTTCACAGCCCTTGGATCAAGTTTACCTCGGCTTTGAGAATGGATGTGAACAAAAGCAACACACCCAAATACCCTCGATTTTAGGTTAAAAGATGGACTGAAATTGGGAAAGAAATTTGTAAGGGTTTGAAGGGGACTTTGGGATGCAAGGACTTTAGTGGGTAGTCTGTTTATTATGTAAGTGGCAGTTAACACAGCCTCTCCCCAGTACCTTTTAGGGACCTTGTTTTGAAATAAAAGAGCTCTAGTCATGGGAAGAAGATGTCCATTCTTTCTTTTTGCTACCCCATTCTGTTGGGGAGTATTTACACAAGAGGATTCGTGGATTATACCTTTTTCTAAGTAATAAGGGGATAGGACTTGGTTAAAGTAGTACTTGGCATTGTCTGATTTGATTCTCTTTACTTCAGTCCCAAACTGAGTCTTAACCATGGTGTAGAAATTTTTAAAGGTAGAGGTAACATCTAATTTTTGTTTCAGTAGGTAAATCCAAGTAACCCTAGTACAATCATTTATAAAAGACACAAACCATCTAGCTCCAGTTATGTTAGGGATAGTAGAAGGCCCCCAAACATCACTGCGAATAAGAGTAAAGGGACTGTTGGTCTGGTTATTACTTGTTGGGAAAGAGAACGTTTATGCTTTGCAAGTTCACAAACTTCACAATGAAATTCTTCAATATTTAAGGATTTACACAAGGAGGGAAACATAGTTTTTAAAAGTTTAAAAGGTGGGTGACCAAGGCGAAAATGATGTAGCCATATTTGGTCTTTATTGGTTGTAGATTCGGATAAAAAAGACAATGGTTGAGTAATCAAAACTCTAGCTGGTCCACCAAGATCTTCAAGGTAGTATAGGCCATTTATTTCCCTAGTACGCCTAATCATCCTCTTCGTTTCTTGCTCCTGAAAAATGCATTGTGTAGGATGAAACAAAACACTGCAGTTAGTATCTTTGATAAGCTTCTGAACTGAAATAAGGCTAGTAAATAGTTTGGCACATGTAGGACATTTTTAAGCGGTAGGGTTTTACTAATGGCTATATTTCCTTGACCAAAGAATCTGTCACCATAGTGCCATCCAGAATCGTGATTTTCTTGTTGCCGGGAGTTTTGGGTAGGTATGTGGGTGGATGATTCCAAGGCATTAGAGTCCGAGAAAAGGAAGAGGATATACCGAAAAAAACCAGATTGCATGTACTGTAGAGGATGGTTTTTCTAAAGATTCCGAGAGGTTCTTCAATTTTTCTACTTCTCGGTTGAACGCAATGATTGTTCATCCGACTCCTTAGCCACTGTTTGATTGCATAAGCTCGCTCTGTCCCCTTGCAAAGCTTCATTTCTCCGTGAAGTTCTTACTTGTCGATCGAGGCTTTCCATGTAACCTCAAGCATTTTTCTTTGGTGTGGCGAGGTTTTTTGCGTAAGTCCACCATAAAGAGTCCTTGTTCACTGATCCTTGTTGCTTCGGGTGCGTTCGATGTTTTGTTGTTCTAGACGTGTTGGTCCTTCAGAACCGCCCCTAGTAACCAAGGTGAACTTTCTATCCGATTGTTTTCAACCACCATCACTCCTCTTCTTCCTTCTTCAAAGACGAATGATTGAAATAGTTTCATTTAATGAGGGGCGGATCTTCTTTCCTAGAATACGGACTCTCACCGCATCAAATTCTATATTTAGTCTAGCAAGAAAATCGTAAATCCTATCTTTTCGACAAACCTCTTTAGAAATTCTTTGCATTTCATCCGAATACATTGATAGTGGTCCATTTTCGCCAAAGATTCTGCAGTGATTAGAATATTCAGTAATTGATTTGTTTCCTTGTTTGGTGGTGAAATCTTGCTCTTGATTTCATAAATTTGGGCAGCATCTCGAACCTTGAATAAGTTTGTTTTCTGACCTCCCATATCTCCCGAGCTGTTCTAAGAAACATGCAGGTATCACTAATTTCGTGCACCATTGAATTCCATAACCAAGACATAACTAATGAGTCTTGTTCATCCCAAGCCTCGAATCTGGGATTTCCTTCTTTAGGACCCATTCCAAGGAGATGACTGAGTTTACCCCTTCCTTTTAGGAAGGTTCGAACCAATTGTGACCACTTAAGGTAGTTCTTACCATTTAATCTATAGGCAGCTTGTATGTTTTGTAAGTCACCTATCGGATTAGAGTGACTTCCCTCATTGTGCTTCCTTGAGCAGGTTTGAAGATCTGCTTTGTAATCAACCCCAAATGACCATATTTTGTCAATCAAATACCCTACTCTCTCAAGGGATGATACGAACTAAAAGAAACTGTTCAACAAGAGAATTAAGACCCAAAAACGAGTGGCTTTGAAACCATGTCAAAAGCCATGAATTTTATTGTATTTCTCTCACACATAACATACATGAAACTTTCAAATAAATATACAAGCCTATGTCTTAACTTAGGTAACTTCTAAACTAGGAAAGAGACTAATTCTAGTAAAAACAATCCCTTAGAGATAGGGATCCTAACAAATAAAAGATATTTACAAATCTTACTCAATCTCCTTAATTTAGGAATCTAATCTCTGACAGTACTTATTCTTTATTAATCACAATCGCTTTAAGTTATAACCCCAAAGGGTGTTTTTTTTATTTACCCTTGGTGGTGAGTTTCTACTTAAATGGTTTCACAAGTATTGCTTTAATCCAAAATGAGAGGAAATTGATGGCTACATTAGATTCTGTTATTATTATCTAGAAAGTGACGTGTATTGAATTTCCAGATCCTGAAACATGATTGGCCAGCTAGATGGCGAAGCTTCGTTCCTGATCTTGTTGCAGCAGCAAAAACTAGTGAAACAATTTGTGAAAATTGCATGGCGATACTGAAAGTAAGTTTTGTATCATAATTCTTTCTTTGTAAACATTTTGCAGAATCTCTCCTGTTAATATGAGTTTTTCTGTGGTCAGCTTCTAAGTGAAGAAGTTTTTGATTTCTCAAGAGGTGAAATGACTCAACAGAAGATCAAAGAGCTTAAACAATCTCTAAACAGGTGGAACTATTTTACTTGTTTTCAGCTATTAGAGTTATACTTTTGTGAATGTCTGTTATTGAGGTTTGTAGTTTCTGTTTTTAATGTTTCCATTCTATACTGTTCTTGGACCTCTTTCGAATGATCTCTATACTGTTTTGTGAACTATTTTACTTGTTTTCAGCTATTAGAGTTATACTTTCGTATGATCTCTGTTTGTACTTTTATAAGATATCTATTCTTGGATTGATTAGTGTTTTTTTCTCCTGGTTTTTAATGGAAGAGTCCAAAGCTTAATTGTCAGTAATTGTTGCTAGTCATATCTCATATGTAATCACAGTTTGTATGGAAAGTAGACATGGCATGTGTGTGCGTGTCTTTTGATTTTGTATTCATATGTTGACATATAATATGGGTTTCCACATGAAATTGGCAACAAGATCTGGGATTACTTAAAACAGAAGCAAAAAAACTGGTTTGTAAAGGAACAGGACCAAAATTGACTTCCATCGATTAAATATCAAGCTGTCCTTTTAGTTACCTAATATGGATATATATATTTTTAACTTGTAAAATCTGTTAATGAACTATAAACTTAAGATCTCACTTTTTATTGGCACAAAGAAAAGATCTGAAGCTTTCTCATTAACTATTATTAATTATATCATTTACCTTGCTGCTGTATTAAGCAATTGAAGGTCTCATCGATGATAATTTTATTCTTCCAAGCTAGGTTTGTATCTTTGACATTTGCTTGTTATCTGTGCAAGTCATCTGGCTAAATGTTCTGTTTGTTTTTTAACAGTGAGTTTCAACTCATTCATGAGTTATGCTTGTATGTACTATCTGCATCTCAAAGAACAGAGCTTATACGGGCTACATTATCCACCTTGCACGCGTTTCTTTCGTGGATTCCCCTAGGTTATATATTTGAATCAACACTGGTAAACAGTTCTCGGTTTCTCAAATTACTCAGCTGTCAATGTGTTGTACATGCAATTTTTTCTGATGAGGTTCTTTATTTATTTTGTTAATATATGTTTCACCTCTCATGCTGTATTCATGTGTTTTACAGCTGGAAACACTCTTAAAATTTTTCCCTATGCCGTCGTACCGGAATCTCACCCTCCAATGCCTAACAGAGGTAAAACTATTTTAAAGAATATTTTTTCCGAATGGAGTAAACTAATATTGTTGTCACTAAGAATGTGGAAATTTATTCATTAGATTTGTGGATGATTACAGGTTGCTGCCTTAAATTTTGGGGACTACTATAACGTGCAATATGTTAAGATGTACAATATATTCATGGTCCAGTTGCAGGTTTGTCAGCATGTACTTTTAAAGTTCATTGATATTTGCAGTTAGAACTATGGTTTGCAAAACTCACTTTTTTATTTATTGGATTGATATGTATATTTTATGGTGCTTTTCTTTATTCTTTGGTTTTCTTTCTTTCCCTTTTTCCTCTGTTAATATGACAATACTTTCTGGAATGTTTTTAGGCTATTCTCCCTCCCACTACTGACATCCCTGAGGCTTATGCGCATGGAACCAGTGAAGAACAGGTATGTTTCTAGTCAGATGGTTCCTGTCTGGCTTGCAGTTTTAGATAAATTTCTCCTATGTTGTTAACTTATTCTTTCATGTTGTTGCTCCAGGCATTCATTCAGAATTTGGCACTATTCTTCACTTCATTCTACAAGGTAAGTTGCCAATGAAATCAACAAAGCTTTCTTGTTCATGATGTGGAAAATGATTAATGAGATAGGGTTGGTTTAGTGTCCTCTAAGTCCTAAATCTGATGTGGTTGATGAGCCCTCAAATGCATTTTGATGAAAAGAAAAAAAATCTGAATTACTAATATTATTGTCCTAAATATGATTTTTTGCTGTTGGTTCCTTTTCTTTGATTAAGCTTGTTAAATGCATTGGGCAACCTTAATATGTTCCTACACTTGATAGCTCAGTTTCAGTTGGTGGTTTTGATGATCATGTTTGCTACATTTTTCTTTGTTTTCAGTTTCACATTCGGGTGCTAGAGACTGCACAAGAAAATATTTCTGCACTATTAGCAGGTCTGGAATACCTTGTCCACATATCTTATGTGGATGATACTGAGGTCTTTAAGGTATCATGGCAATTTGATATTTTAGAAAATTACTTTTTCTATCTGATTGTTCCTTTTTTAACCTCTCTGAACTTGGTTTAAAGTCTTGTGTTTTGTATCTTGTTAAATAGGTTTGCTTGGATTATTGGAACTCCTTGGTTTTGGAGCTATTTGATGCAAATCATAACATGGATAATCCTGCTGTAACTGCAAACATGATGGGGCTTCAGGTATATTGATAATTTATGTCAGCTTTAAACCATTTTAAGGGATTTGAAATGCAGAAAACTACTGTGATTCCTAGGGCCGTAAATGAACCAAACGTTCAGCGAACAATTAGTGAACTGTTTGGCGGGAAGTACATTTATGTTTGTTTATTCATTAAACGAACAAACACTAACAAAGGGCTCATTTTTACGTTCGTGAACATTCGGTAATTCGTTCATTTATGGTTTTTTATGTATGTTTGTTCAAATTTATTCACATATATCCATTTATATTTATTATTTTTCATAACAAAAGTATTATATTTGTAAAAAATTAAATTTATTTAAATATGTTCGTTCGTTTATGTTTGTTTAGATTTATTCGCATGTCATTTTATGTTTGTTCGTGTTCGTTTAACATTTAAACGAACGAAAATAAACGAACATAAAGATGTTACATTTCTTAACAAACGAACACGAACAAGAAATTATATTTGTTTAATTGTTCGTATTCATTCATTTGTTTTGTTAAAATTGAACGAACAAGAACTTACCTTTGCACGTGTTCGTTCGCTTTGTTTACATGCCTAGACTGATTCCATTACAGCTCTGCTGTTATCACTTCTATGCGCAGTGCATCTTGCAACTCTTTTATTTTAGCCGCCATTGTGGGAAAAAGTGTTCTCGTACTTTTCTCTGTTTCTGAGAGTGTGCAACTGGAAACAAATAGACACGCCTATTATTGCCCTCAAATCCAGCAATTACATATATTATAAAATGTGGGAAAATCATATTTTCCTCACACTGGTCTACTTGTTTTTTGTAATTTTTGTGAATGACTTGCCTAGATATGATTTTTTTGTTCATTTTTGTTTTGTTTGGAGTGGTTTTCTACATTACTTTAAATTGATGTGAAGTTGGGATTACTAACTGTAGATTGTACAACATCCTTATTTTGATTATTTCTGTGAATAGATGTTGCTTGTAGTTTGTGAATGTTGAATTGCTACAAGATTTGCCACTTCTAGGTTAATGTTGAAGGATGAGTCATTTCTTGTCAATGAATTGAATCTGGCAGGTGCCTTTGCTCCCTAGCATGGTTGATGGCCTTGGAGCCCAGATTCTGCAACGAAGACAACTTTATGCTGGTACAATGTCGAAGCTGAGAATGCTCATGATTTGCCGTATGGCTAAGCCCGAGGAGGTTCTTATAGTTGAAGATGAAAATGGCAACATAGTTCGAGAGACAATGAAAGATAATGATGTTCTTGTTCAATATAAGGTGATGAACCTCAAATATTAAAGATGATGCTTAATCTAGATTGCTAAATCTTTTTCTTAGTCGAAAGGCATCAACCTTTTATGGTTTTACCACCTAAAAAATGTATTTACTAATTATGACTAATTGGATTGAATGATATGTTGTGATTTATTCATATGATGGTTTTATTATTTTTCGTTTTCTCATTTATTTGTAAACATTAGCTAGTAATAATCTATTTGTTATGTTAGTATTTTATATGCCTGTAAATAAAATTTCTTTTTCCGTCTCAACGATAGCTCATGCTATTTGGTCCAAAACTTAAAAAGATGTATTACTCTATTCCAACAGCTTATGTTTTAGAAGTCTATGTCTTGGTATGCTATTTAATTTTTTTTCTTTTTTTGAATTTGCTGTTCTCTCCTGGATTTCGTTGTTAATAAAGTTATATGATGCAGATTATGAGAGAGACATTGATCTATTTGTCTCACTTGGATCACGAGGATACTGAAAAGCAGGTATACAATTACAAGACATTTATAATTTTCTGTTTTCTAGAAGTTAAAATGGTGTTATTTACTGGTTTTTGACATAATTTTCCTGAGTCCATGGATGCATTGTGTTCGCTAAGAAAAATGACATTTTTACTTTATCTCTAAACAACTGAAATAATCTGTCATTTAGATATTCTGTTGCATATGATATCACTAGGGTAGTGACAAAGGAATGCTAAGAGAAAAAGGAAGTTGACTCTAAAATGTGGTTGATTCTATGAAGAATGGAGCACTCCCTTTTTAATGATAGTTCATTCTTGGATCTTAGATTTAATTTTCACTAGGAATCTTATGCATAAACCATTTTATTTTGTTCATTCTTTTCTTTTAACTTTATGGCAGATTTTTAACTTATATTCAATATGGGTTTGTTTCATTATCTATGTAATGCCAGATGCTAAGGAAATTAAGCAAGCAATTAAGTGGTGAGGATTGGACTTGGAACAACTTGAATACATTATGTTGGGCAATAGGATCTATTTCTGGTTCCATGATGGAAGATCAGGTATCGTTCTATCTACACGAAGAAATAGCCAGATGGTCATTGTGATGTGGTCATGTGTGTACTTGTATGGAGTTGCTACCTCCTCCCTTGTATGTTTTTTTGTTGCTTATATTAGTTTAATATGTTTGGTATTCATGGCAGGAAAACAGGTTTCTGGTGATGGTCATTCGTGATTTGCTGAATTTATGTGAAATCACTAAAGGGAAAGACAATAAAGCTGTCATTGCTAGTAACATTATGTAAGAATATATAATATCTATATAGGTTTTTCTCAGGACTCTGATGTAACTATTCAAAAGCTTGCTGCATTTTTTTACATGCTCATTGGTGGCTCAGAGTGTGACGTGATGCTTGTCTTCTTAGCGCTATATTTTAAAACTTCTTATCTTAGCCCTTAAGCTAATGTGTTATCAGTTTTGGTGTGATGGAACTTACCTGATGGTTGTCTTCTTAGTGCTATATTTTAACATTTCTTACCTTAGCTCTGAATCTAATGTGTTATTGGTTTTGTTTACAGGTATGTAGTTGGACAATATCCAAGGTTTTTAAGGGCCCACTGGAAGTTCCTGAAAACCGTTGTTAATAAGTTGTTTGAGTTTATGCATGAAACACATCCAGGAGTTCAGGTAAATCACCGGGAGAACAAAATTTTATCTTCCGGAAAGTTTGATAAAATTATTCAGTGTTTACAGCACTTGTGCAGTTAATGTTGCTGATGTGCTTGATATTTTAGCATATGTTTCTAATTGGTAACATGGTTTGCCAATTGTAATTGAAAATACACTCTAAGGTTGAATTTTGCTGTATTTGCATTTTTTTGTATCATCTCATTGTGTTATGGTTTTTGCTTGCCAATGATAATTCAATATTGTAACAAGTTGGATGCTTTCAGGATATGGCCTGCGATACATTCTTGAAAATTGTTCAGAAGTGCAAGCGAAAATTTGTGATTGTACAGGTATCAACTACTTTCAAAATTTTGCTCCTATGGTTATCAACTTATTATATAGGTCAATACCTGTTATATTGCTGAACTGTATCTTATGAATTCAGGTTGGAGAAAATGAACCATTTGTGTCTGAACTTCTATCTGCTCTTGCAACAACAGTCGCCGATCTAGAGCCTCACCAGATTCATTCATTTTATGAATCTGTATGTTACTTTTCTATGCCTGTAGTATTAGATCTTTGCATGTCTATCATGTTGCTAGATGTCCTCGTGTTCCCCTTTTTATTTATCTATCTTATATTTCAGGTTGGTCATATGATTCAAGCAGAATCCGATCCTCATAAGAGGGATGAGTATTTGCAGAGACTGATGAAACTCCCCAATCAGGTTTGTCATTGATAGAGGAACTGTTGCCTTTTTGTTTTTCTCACATTCGTATGCATGTGTATGTGCCATTTCATGCAAATATGGTGAGGTTGTTCTGGAAGCCTGTTTCTTATGATGTTACTTGTTATGCAGAAATGGGGTGAAATTATTGGGCAGGCACGTCAAAGTGTTGACTTCCTTAAAGACCAGGATGTGATAAGAACTGTGCTGAACATATTGCAGGTATCTCTATTTTCATATGAGGTGTTCTCTTCATATAGTGTTCAAGATTTATTGTCCGTAATGCACTTAATTTTTCTTATTGTAGGCAGAGGCCTACCTTTTGCTGAAAGATATATTATGCTTCTCTTTTCTGTTTCTATTCATTGTACAAAATAAAAAAGCAGAAATTGAAAAGGGTTGTCATTCTCAATAGTTTTTCATTTACATGGAGTAGATTCTTATCGGCTATGAAATTTAATGCATTATGTCCATGTGTCTGATGACTGGATTCTTTGGTGGTGGATTAGTGCTTTCTTTCCTGGCAGACTTGTTATTTCGTATTTACATGCGGTGGATATAATTCAATGCTTCATGGTATATAGTGAGACTTAGAACGAGTCTTTCCACTTTGCAGACAAATACTAGTGCTGCCAGTTCTCTTGGAACATATTTCTTATCTCAGATTTCTTTGATCTTCCTGGACATGCTTAATGTATACAGGTATATCTGATATAGTGGTTCAAAATGCTAGTTTGAGCATGGAAATGCGATAATTTCTTCTTGCTAATATGGTTTATTTATTGTGCTGTAATAAATTGGACAGGATGTACAGTGAGCTTATATCGAGTAGTATTGCAGAAGGCGGGCCCTTTGCTTCAAAAACATCCTATGTGAAGCTTCTACGGTGTGACTGATTTTTGTGGACTTGCTTTTGTTGGTTTGATTTGATTGAAAATCTGTTTAGTTAACTTGTTTTATAAAGCAGATCTGTTAAGAGGGAGACTCTAAAACTCATTGAGACATTTTTGGACAAGGCCGAAGATCAACCACAAATTGGGAAACAATTTGTGCCCCCGATGATGGATCCAGTTCTCGGTGACTATGCCAGGAATTTGCCTGATGCTAGAGAATCTGAAGTTCTTTCTCTGTTTGCCACAATAATAAACAAGTATGGGGATCACTGCATATATAGTCTTCCATATTTATGATGCAATTGCAATTTGTTGAGTATTTAAATCACTTCTTGATCATTCAAATGTTGAGGGTAGGTTGAATTTATTGGCTAGTGCTTATTGTACCAAAGAATCATGCACATTTGATGTTGATATTTCTTCTAAGCTTTGCTAAAATGATATGAGAAGGCCTTGTCTTTTCACTTAATCTTGCTATTTCTGCTGCCGAAAGAGCTATAGTTTTTCTTGCTCCCTTGTAAAAGAAATGTTTCATTTTTCTCTTCTGTGCGTCAGTGGTTACTTGATTGTTCTCTGTCTAAAACATAGAAGCATTTTACCTTCTGTTTTTTACTGGTACTTGCTGAAGTAATGCCTTTTCTCATGTTATTTTTGTTTTCATTTTTAATATCAAATCTTTATTTGGTTCTGTTATTTATGCATTAAGGTATAAAACTGCAATGATAGACGATGTTCCCCGTATATTTGAAGCTGTGTTTCAGTGCACGCTGGAGGTAAGTCTTTGATCTATATATTTATGTTATGCATGCATTATTTATTTATAGGAGGAATCTTTCTGATGGGGATGGGTGGAGATGGTGTTGTGTGTGCTCTCTTTAAAGCTTAGGATGGGCTATACTACAGGTAAAGCTTTGCCTATAATTTCTTGTTGCCGTGCCGTGCCGTGCAGATGATAACTAAAAATTTTGAAGATTATCCTGAACATCGCCTCAAGTTCTTTTCACTGCTCCGTGCCATTGCTACTCATTGTTTTCCTGCACTTATTCAGTTATCAAGTCAGGTTGGTGCTGAGTTTCTTCTTTTTGCTGATCTCTTGTAGCTCTTATTTAATTAAAAACATGAAATGTGTTTAAATTTCATTGTCAGTCTAAGCTTTTACTTTCTCAATAATAACTATCTAATTTCAGTTTGTTATTAATATTATTATTATTTGGATGTTTGAAAGAGTTTCTAGGCAATCGTCATTTACTATTTCTTTCCTTGCATCTGCCTTAGCAATTAAAGCTAGTTATGGATTCAATCATTTGGGCATTCCGGCATACAGAGAGGAATATAGCAGAAACTGGTCTTAATCTTCTATTGGAGATGCTGAAAAACTTTCAGGTCAGACAATGTTGGCGTTTTTAATTGTTTATAACTGTGTTTATGTAAAGATGCTGAGTTCTTGGTTTTGGCACCTTGACAGGCTTCTGAATTTTGCAACCAATTCTACCGAACCTACTTCTTGTCAATTGAGCAAGAAATATTTGCTGTCTTGACGGACACATTTCACAAACCTGGCTTCAAGTTGCATGTCTTGATTTTACAGAATCTGTTCTTGCTGGTAAAGTAGTTAACTGTGCCTTGATTGCTCTGATTTGCATTGGTTTAATCGTAGTATTTGACAAGTTATTTTCAGGTTGAGAGTGGTTTGTTGACTGAGCCCTTATGGAATGCTGCCACGGTTCCATATCCAAATAATGGGATGTTTGTCCGTGAGTACACAATAAAACTTCTAAGTACATCATTCCCCAACATGACTGCAGCTGAGGTATAATTAAAGGTTCACTTTCAATCTATAATATTTTTTACTTTATTTACGGAGTATCACTGATCTGATGTGGGTTTCAGGTCACTCAATTTGTGAATGGATTATATGAGTCGAGAAATGATTTGTCTACTTTTAAAAATCACATAAGGGACTTCCTTGTGCAATCAAAAGAATTTTCAGCTCAGGTAAAGCTTTGAAGAGTGGTTTTGTTTGTTAATGATCATGTAAATAGGTCAATGTTTATAATTGGAGTTTGAATCCTACTGTTAGTTTTAGTTCAAAATTTATACAAGTTTCCTCCATGGTCCTTGTGAATGTAGTTTGCTTTGATGATTGAACTGGGATAATGTACTTGTACTGTGGGCAGGATAATAAAGATCTGTATGCAGAAGAGGCTGCTGTACAGAGGGAGAGAGAGCGACAACGGATGCTTTCTATCCCTGGGCTCATTGCCCCAAATGAGATACAAGATGAAATGTTGGACTCGTAGGTGGCTAATTTCGGCTCGGAAGCTAATTTGTTTAATTTTGACTTGGGAGTTTATGACGAGTATCCCTGAATGTAAGATCAGATACACCGCATTTGTCACCATTGTTTGTCAACTTTTCCCAAGGTTTCTAATTTTGTTAAAAAAAGGAGGGGCTACATATGGTGTTAATGGGTGGATGTGTAGAATATGTAGGTAGTCCGATCGGGGTCAATGTAAGAGTTTGGTTCCTAGGCTCCAGCTTGATATTTGTATTCATCATGATAGTTGGGATGCGCTGAAAGAAGACTGGTTTTGAATTATTGTTGATTCTTCCTATAGGTTTAAAAAGGAATATTGTGCACAACATTTTTGACTTGTGCTTTTGTTTAGATTTGATTTTAGTAGAGTGCCATTCACAGTTTGAAGTGAAGGTAGTTGGACTCTGATTATAAGAATTTAATTGAATGGTGTGCACTGCCACTGCTGGGTCTCTTCCCATGTATGGAGATGCAGGTAACTTTCTTTTTTCTAACATAAGTAGGCTAGTGCAAACTAAACGCATGATTTAAAGCATTTTATATCAAAATTTAATTTAAAAATCTAGCTTAAACATATTGGTTTCAAAGAAGGTTTTACAAACATCTGTGTACGTAAACTTACACAGGCATAGTTGGGCGAGAACATGGGAGCTATTGTATCCCTGTTTTAAAAAATGTGTATAGTTTAGTGTTAAAATTTTCTTAAAAATCTAGTTTAATGTGTAAAGGGGAAAAAAGATGAAGTTTACACGCTCATTTTGGAAAAAAAATATATTTTGCATCCACTATTTCCTCAATTTCATTCATGGAACGTCGAAAATTCAATTGGCGTAAGGAGTTTAGATGTTAAATTGAAGCTAAATTATTTGATTTATTTAATGATATAATTTAATAATAATTATAATATAAATTTATAATTTGTTTTACAAAAAAATATTAACTATAATATAAATAAATTATTTTTATATATTAATTTTATAAATGATCATTATAATATATATATATTATTTCAAATTAACCAAAGTGAGACAAGTGTTATTTTTAAATTTATTAACTTTATCTAATTTTACATTGTTATGTGATGATATTTTAGGTTTTTTATAAGGGATTTTGTATTATTTTGTTGTTGTTTAGGATGGTGGCGCCGACGACTTTTAATCAGACAGTTTCATCAATACTTTATCATAATGTATTGTGGGTTCTCTGACGTTTTCTTTTCTTTTTTTAATTTTTACTTTTGTATATTTGAAAATGTGTGATTTGGTTTAATAAGAAGCTTATGATGAAGTGTTACAAAATAAAATAGCTCATCTATCTAATTCATACAAGATCAAACATCACTTATGCAAAGCCAGTTTATGCTAACAACCTAAACAGTCATACCTTGAACTTGCTCTTAGGCTAGTGAGGTACATTAGGAAGAATTCAAGGAAAGAGATATTGTTGAGTGCTCAAAGCATGTGTGAATTGATTGCTTTTTGTGATTTTTTATTGGGCACATGTCCAGTATCTAGAATATTTGTGACTGGTTTTTGCACAAAATTGAGAGAATCAAAAAAGTAAAACATAGTTGCTATATCTTCTGCAGAAGTAGAATAACAAAACATGCATCCACAGTTGGAAATTGTTTGGTTGCAAGGCTTGATGACTAAGCTTGGAGTAGATGAAATAGATAAAAACCCTACCCCAAATTCCTTAAACTCTAATCTTAAACTCTAATTTTAAGCACTAACCCTAAATTTTTAGTATAAGGCATAAATAAGAATACCAAAAAGAGCAGAGAATTTCTATTCAAATGAAATAAAAATGACAATGTAACAATAAGGCAGCCTTATACATTGAAGCAACTTCAGTTTACTATGAAAGAACAAAACATATTGAAGTAGATTGTAATTTTGTAAGAGAGAATTAAAAATTTATCAAGACCGAGTATGTTTCGACAGCAGAACAATTAACAAACATTTTGACCAAAGCATTGGTAGTCAATAGCATGAATACCTGGTACCCAAGTTATAGTTTAAAGATGTATACAATCCCAAACTTAAGGGAAGTGTTGAAGATAGGTAATTTATCTAGCTAGTGGTTTATTTAGTTGGATATGGTTAGAAATCGTTGCAAATTAGTTGCCGATAGAAGTTACTTTGTATATAAATGTCCTTGTACTTTTCTTAATCATCAATTAAAGATGTATTTGTCACAAGTGTTATATGATTTTAACAACCTCTCTTCTGATTCTGCCGAAAGCACACCTCGATTTTCAAAACTTTGGTTCTCCGTTGGGACTGGTTTCAGCCTAACAACACTTGTTGGAGTAACTTTGTTTCTTATTTGGCAATTGTTCATTAGCTCCAACGCCCGGCTAAGCAACCTTTTGGATTCCATCTTGTTTGAGTTTTCTCCTCCTTTAAGAATCTCATCGTCTGATACCGGATATTTATTCGTATCATTGTTACATAGGGACAAAGCCATATTATTAGGGTGAGAGGAGCTATTGTCCCTCCCAGATTCTTTTTATATAATTGTATTTTAGGTCTTTTTAATTTAAATATTAAGGCATAAAGTGAAAAAATACCTTTTAATATTTGACTGAATATTAATATATAGTTTGGTTGCTTAGTTTCTTGATGGGAATGAGATTGCAAATGGAAGTTTTAAGTTTGGTGTGCTAAAACAAAAAAAATGAGAAGTCCCTTATGTATTATGTCACGGACCGCAAGCCTGCGATTAAGACAAGTGCATTGGAGGCAGCCCAAGACTATTTTTGGCACTTTTCGGCCTGCCAGATAACCCAGGAAAGCTAGCCCGTTACCATGGTTAATTTAATAAGGCATTGTAATTATCACCTTTATTATTTGTAGATGATTCCCGCATTATCTCTTGTTTAAAATTCAAACAGAGATGTAGATAAAATAAGTTATCATCTTGACCGTTGATGTGATGTAATTTTAACCGTTGATTGTAGGAGGCTCCAGCTATAAGAGGAGGCTCACCCCATTCATTTTACACACTTCACTTCAAATTGAATACAAGTCAGCATTCACTCTAAACTGTTCTCTCTTTTACTTTTGCTTGCTATTGCCTTGTTCCTTTCATTTTCGCAATATTCTAAGTTCTTTTACTTAGTGTTTTCAGGGTGACTTAGTCGAAATTTCAACCGAAAAAGCGACTAAAGTCGCGCGGTTGTCTAGCAGAAGTTTAGGCCCGTGACAACATGCAATTCGAAAATAAGGGGTTGTTTTTGAAGGTTGGATTGAATCATTGATTTGGTGTTATAGACGGGTTAGAAATAAAATTAGAAGCGGTTTAGAAAACTTTTTAAGGGTCATTGATTGAGGTTTAAATTCACAGTGGCCGAAAGTGAGGCGAATGTCGTTGGAAATGGATTTGAAGAGGCAAAGGGTGATGGTGAAGGAACATCAAGCATCACAACATATATAGAATATATTGTAAAAAATAAAGCAAGTAATGGTCTTATTCGTTAGTTAAGTGCATGTAATTATGCAAATTTCTGTTAACTAACACGTTACCTTTAGATTTTAATGATTGTTGGTTTAATAAGGCATACCCAATAGTTAAGTGGTTATATATGTAGTTTACCCTTTATTTAATGATATAATTTTGTAGTAATTATAATACTCATAATTTTATAAACACTATTTATAATTTATTTTATAAATATAAAATATTATTATCATAATATACTAAATATATATTTTTTGATAAATTTTTAAATTTAATCTTAATCTTACATAGATGGGAGAGAATAGGGAAAGGAAGAGAAATGCTCCTAGAGAATCTAAAATTCATAACCTAAAGAAATATGAGAGGACACAAATGAATAGCTTAACCAACCGGCCAAATATATTTGTCCATAAATATATTACTTTTTTTTGAATAGCCTAAAGGTAATATGTTTAACCCTTTGACAATACGAGCGATTTAAACTTGTGTCTCCTAGGATGAAGTGCTCTCAATGGGTCTTGAACCTATAACCTACGGGAATATGAGAGAACAAAGATAAACAGCTTGACCAACCGACCAAATGTGCTTGCTCAAATATATTACTTTTATATCTTAGTTTTATAAATGTATTACATTATACATGTGTTACATATAAGGGTAAACTACACCAGATATCACTGAACTATGACTTTTGACTCGTTTATGTCACCGGACTTTCAATTGGTACAAATCTACCCACTAAATTTCGATTTCAATACAATTCATATTCCGTGACAATATTGTATGTGCTTATTATTTATTATTATTTTTCATGTAATTATTATTTCAAATTAATTAATATTAATTTATGATACCAAAATGGCGTCCTTTAATCATATCGTCTGAAAAATTATCCCCTTAAACAAATCAAAACCCTATGGATTGAAAAATAAAACCTCCCATGCCAAAGCAATATTCTCCCGAATCAAAAGCATTGATTTCCTCTCTTTGTTTGAAATAAGATTTCTTTGCAAAATCGATGAAGAAAACTTGTTGGACGAAGAATCTTTAGACCAAATTGAATGTAAAATTGCAAAAAAAAAAAAAAAAAGACAGAGCATTATAGAGATTTTTGCCAAATCCATTTTCATTACATTGAAGGCACAGGTAAAACCAAAAAACGAACACCCTACACCAATACTATCAAACCAAAACAATTCACTACCAATCCCAGTATCAATAAACCACAACATTTTAACACAAAATTCCAATACTCATATCAGTAAATCCCTCAGTTTTATGAACTAAATCAGAACAACAAATAAAATCAAAATAATAAACCAGCAAACTTTTTCCTTTACTTTTTAAACTTTATTTATCGTGATTCTCTTCAACAGTCCTAAAAGAACAATTCATGCGCGTGAAGTCGAAGTCATTAGAGGATCAAACCAATTGAAAAACTAGCAACCATAATGCACCAAACCGCTATCGTTTGGGCCACAGAAGAACTTCTTCTCGGGATTGTCATTAGATCATGATGTTCTCATTGCACCAAAAACCCACACCTACACACCGAAAATGCAATGAGTTTCTCCATTCTACCTTCCCAATTGCTTATTTTTGTTGTTTCCCTTCTACCCTTTTCCTTCCATTTGCTCTCAATAGAATGAAGTAGAAACACGATAGAGAAAGAATGAATTAGGGATTGTATAAATTAAAATTTGGGGGATCGATATGATTAAAGGAGTGATTTGTATAATTATGTCGTTTTGCTATCAGAAATTAATATTATTTAACTTGAAATAATAATTACGTGGAAAACAATAAGGCTTAAGGATTCAATAAACTCTTAAACTTTTGCAAAAAATCAATTAAGCCCTTAAATTTTTTTTCCACCCAATTAAGCCCTCAAACTTAAAAAAAAATCAATTTAACCAATTGACCAACGTTGACCGTTAACTTTAATAATTTTTTTGAAAATTTTTTTTGACATGTGTTGCAACAACATAATGCCACTTGTCATTTCTAGGAATTTTTAATTTTTAAAAAATAAAATTGAAAGAAAAACCTATTTTTTTCAAAAATTTTGGAAAAATTAAAAAAATATATTTTAAAATATAAAAATATATATTTTTAATTTGAAGATTTATTTAAAATAATAGTTTTTTAAAATATTAAAATATTTTGAAATTTAAAATATTAAAAAATTAAATATTATTATAAAAGTATAAAAAATAATTTGAAAAAGTATAAAAAATAAGTTATTTTGATTTTTAAAAAATATTTTAAAAAATATTTTTTTATCAAAATATTTTTTATTGTTTTATATTTTTCAAATTATTTTTATAATTGTATAAGAATAATATTTAATATTTTTAATTTTGTAAAATTTTAAAATATTTTAATCTTTTAAAAAATTATTTATTATTTTTAAATAAATTTCGAAATTAAAAAATATTTTTTAGCATTTTTCAGAATTTTTAATTTTTAAGAATTTTTTTTCAAAAATTCTGGGAATAAAAATATATATTTTTAATTTCGATATTTATTTAAAAATAATAGTTTTTCAAAATATTAAAATATTTTTAAAATTTAAAATATTAAAAAATTAAATATTATTATAAAAAGTATAAAAAATAATTTGAAAAAATATAAAAAAATAAGTTACTTTGATTTTTAAAATATATTTTAAATAATACTTAAAAAATATTTTTATCAAAATAAATTTTATTGTTTTATATTTTTCAAATTTTTTTTAGAATTGTATAAGAATAATATTTAATATTTTTAATTTTGTAATTTTTTAAAATATTTTAATCTTTTGAAAAATTATTTATTATTTATAAATAAATTTCAAAATTAAAAAATATTTTTTAGAATCTTTCAGAATTTTTAAATTTTTAAGATTTTTCTTTGATTTTATATATATTTTTAAAATTTAAAATTTAAAAATTTCTAGAAACGACAAGTGACATTATCATTTTGCAACACATGTCAAAAAATTTAAAAAAAATGTTAAAGTTAACGATAACGTTAGTCAGAGAGCCAAATTTATTTTTTCTTGAGTTTGAAGGCTTAATTGGGTGCAAAAAAAGTTTAGAGACTTTATTAATTTTTTTTACAAAAGTTTAGTGGCTTATTGAACCCTTAAGCCAAATAATAATAATAAATAATAAGCATAGTCAACACTGTCATGGGGTTGGGAGTGCATGTCATCACACTGTTCATCTCCACACCCGACTTGGATTTGGACAACCTCAAAACCATCAAAATCATGGGCAAATGAGCCATGGGTTGTGTCTTTGACCAGGAAAAGTTGGAGCAGCAACTCAGAACCATAAATGCACAACCTAGCTTCATGCCTCCCGCACCAGCATTCCATGCTGCCCAAGGTCGAGCTCCAGGGTCACCTTCCTTGTCAGCCCTCACTCTTAGTTCATTCATGTAACGACCTAAATTTTCAAGTCAATGATTGGGCATTGACCCAAGTTATAGAACTTAGTGTTGGTTCAGGTAATTGGATTCGTTGGCCCAAGCTTGAGCCTAATTGGACGAGAATTGGACCTTGCAAGCTTGAGTAGTGACCAAGTTGTAACAAGAGGGAAAGTGGAGGGCTTTGTACGATAATTATACCCTTTTTGAATTAAATGGTTGAATTCCCTTGTTTGGACGTGGGTTTTAAGGGGACAAGAACCCTTTTGTGAGACCATCTTTTCCCAAACCCTTTTCTTTTTCTCTTTGTTCCTAATCTTTTCCCCCAAAACATCATAGTTCCCAACATCAAAGATTCAAGATTTCTACCTCATGTCCTACATCCGAGATTCAAAATTTAGATATGTTAATCCCCTTTTCAAGAGCTTCAAAAAAAGCATAATATTGTGGTGAAAAAGGTAAAGATTGTATTTATGGGGTTTTGAAAGGTTTAAGCATTGGGGGTTATCGTGGAGTTTTCTAATGATTTTGAAGCTATAATTTCGTAGTTAAGCTCACCGTGATAGTTGGTTCAAGCTTTGATTTGATTCTCATGTTTGTATGGCATGTGGTGAAAAGCGGTTAAAGGGTTTTTCCAATCTTGAGTCAAGGAGGAAGGTTGAAGGAGCTTAGTGTAATCCCCTCGACCCGGTCTAGTCACAAGACCAAACTGAGCGAGCTACATTAGGTTTGCTAAAACAAACCCGTAAAAAAATTAACTCGAATTATGTTTTTTTCTTTTTATCTTATCTAGATACAACATATTAAACTATGGTGTGCGTACTGGCAGCGGGTGAAAACTTAACTCAATTGGGCATCAAATTGATTCCCAATTGCTCACAATTGCAATTCTGGGAAACTACAAGGACTTAACTCATTTTAAAGTTACCGATCCTTAAGTAATCATGTTTCACGATCACATGTAAAAATTAGCTCAAAACGATCATTGAAACTCATGGAATTGCATACATAACTTTCAGGGACCAAAACGAAAGAAACATAAACTTCCAAACATCACAATAACTAAATTAACAGCTGCCTGCATCGATACACTGGCAAGTGTATCAGTACGCTTTGGCCTTTCTCAAAAACTAAATTCTAGTAGCCTAAAATCGTACTGATACGACTATGGAATATCAATACGCCTTGCCAAAATGCCCTTGCCCATACTAGAACACTTCATCGCGTACTGAAACACAGACCCCAAAACAGCTTAACTGTACCAGTACATGGACACGCATACTAATACACTTGGACCTGTAATATCCAATTTTGTTGATTTTCCAAGCTTTCTAAGATACCGTAACATTCCAACATACTTCTAACATAATCACAACATTACCAAGGATCAATCCACAACAACTTATCATAGGATCACCAACCAATGACGGCATTATGCTTCAATGAGTAAACTAGAGGCATACTTCCTAAAAACAAAATCATCCCAAGTATGAATCATAAATCCAAGCAATACCAAGCATTAAAGGCCATTTACAACCCAAAAACAACATAACAAACATGCTAAAACAGAGAGTTTATCAAAACGCCCCACAAACCAACAATGAACACCATTGCCTTTATTACTACAAGTCTAATTCGAAATCATACTTTCAAATCCTGAAGTCCTTGGTAACCGTTTTCCCACACGCTGCCTCGCAACCTTTAATTTTCTGCATTGATGGACAAAAAGAGCGTAAGCACACAAGGCTCAATGAGGAGTGCTCAAACCACACACCATCAATGCACTTTTAAACTATTTTCCAAAACCACATTGAAATTAACATTTCAATCATCATTTAAAATATCATGCCTTGAAAATCATGCACTTAACAATTTCAAAAATCAACATATTAAACCATATGCAACATGTATCATGGATCAACAACATCTCCCAATGCTAACCCTCAATGTAAGCCTTCCCATGCATAACAACCATATGCAAAGCTTAAAGAGTAAAACACGTATAAACCAACATTATACATTAACATCCATCAACAATTATATTGTCTTTCAAGTGATCATAAATCAAGTTCCACTTTCCAAAATATTACATCAGATACACGGATTCAACAAGTTTCCTCTCAACACTTCATTCCATCTCAAATGGAATACAAAGGTACATTCACAACCCGGGGAGACCAACCCCAATCATTGGTTAGATGCATAATCTGCTAACGGGAGTTTTCAGTACCATATAACCCCTCAATCGTTAGAGGCACTTGGATGGAGTATTCGGTACATCGTATAAACCCCTTGATATACAAGGCGACATTTTATAGTGCACTATCAATCCTATGGCCGGCCAACTACATACGATAATATTTTAAACCACATCACTTGTCAATATAATTCATTATTAACCACGTACCTCACTATTTTTATATGCAACATACAAAACCATTTTCAATGCATTAAACCATACATTTACAAGTATTCCACATGCTTACATGGACCATTTTCCCAATGTATCCATCATTGTTTCATGATCAAAATCAGTATATAACATACTTTAAAACATGCTTAAACAATAGGTACCATGTAATTCAAAACAAGTGCATAAAACAATTTCATTAAAAGCACGACCAAGAGAGAAACCCCTTTATACTTACTTCAAAGTTTAAACTAGCATTTCGAGCTAATTTTAAACTCCCATAAACCACCTTTAAACCATTTCAAAGATAAAATCCACGTTCTCACTCACCGACAACGCAAAGCTTTATTCGCTGATGCGAAAACAAGCGTCTGAAGCTCCCGAAGCTTCACCGACAACCTCATGATCACTCTCCCCTATTTTAAACACATAAAAATAGAGGATTAATGCATCATCATGCATTCATAATCCTAGCAACACAATTCCTCAACTTCGCCTCACAAACAACTATCAAAAGCCTTCCGAACAACCGAAAACAGCTTCCAACTTAACCTAGACATAATCTAACATTTAAATCCATAAATTAACATCAATTGACATTCAAAAACAATCCAAACCAATCCTTATATCTCTAGCGAACATTAAACCTCCACAACTCCTCAAAAACACATAACTAGCAACCTAGAAAATTAGAGATTCACATAGCTTCTGGATTCCAATGTTAAAATCAATCTATTAACATTATATAACATCAAAATCTTGATTAAAATCAATCAAGAACCCAACATAATAGATTCAATTCGAAAATCACATAAACTCATCAATTAAACCTTGATTTAACCATATTCCATAATTAAACCATTAAAACTCAATAGAAAACATTTATAAAGATTCAAGAACTTGAGAATTTCAGTAAAGAACCTTATATTAGAGGAGAAAACGAAGTTCACCACTAATAGATTGCTTTCCCCTTAATTGAATTGATTTACGTGAAAAAACAAGATTAAAACAATAATGTTTTGATATAAAACCACGAAGAACCCATTTGAAATGAAAAGGTTAATGAAAACAAGAATTTACCTTAAGAATTTGAAGAAGAAAAGAGTATTTGGCTCGAGAGAATTTGAGATAAAATCTTTTTAGAGAAAATTGGTTGCGTGAAATTTGTTTAAGCAATTAATTATAAAATTAATTCTCCCAACCTATTTATGTTGTCCAAAACCTTTTTAAAAATAACCAATTAAGGGATAAAAGTCTGATATTTGACTTTGGAAAAATAGCTCCTTAAAGATTCAAAGTTTTGACTATTTTACAAAATAATCACCATTTTTTTCAATTTTTACATTTTAGTCACTAGATTAAAATGTCTGATTTCCAAAACTCATTTTCCAAAATTGACTTTACCAAAAATATCCATATATATAATAATGATTTTTAGATATTTTTCCCAAATATTTTCTCACTTGAAAATATTTAATTCAATTTTAATCCCGAATCTGACTCGAATCTCTAACCCGGTCTACCAGACCGTCTAACCAGCCTATAAATTGCTAGGCCCAAAACTGGGGTGTTACAAATCTCCCCCACTTAGGAAATTTTGTACTCGAAATTTTACCTGAAGGAAACAAATGCAAAAATTGTTTCAACATGTCCGCTTTCCTCTCCTACGTGGCCTCCTCAACTCCCCGATGTCGCCACAACACCTTTACAAGTTCAATCGTCTTGCCACAAAGAACTTTACTGCTGGAATCAAGGATCTCTACCGGTTCCTCATCATAGGACAAATCCAATTGCAACTCAATATCCTCCACCGACATAACATGCGATGGATCCGACCGATACCTCCGCAACATCGATACATGAAACACATCATGAATCTTCTCAAACTTAGGAGGTAACCTCAAATGATAAGCAACAAGACCAACTCAATCCACAACCTCATAAGGTCCAATGAACCTCGAACTAAGCTTACCATTACGTCCGAACCACATCACCTTCTTCCAAGGTGACACTTTCAAGAACACGCGATCACCAATCGCATATTCAATCTCCCTATGCTTCAAATCCGCGTAGGATTTTTGGTGATCTAAAGCTACTTTCAAGCAATCATAAATGAGTTTCATTTTCTTATTCGTATCCTTTAACACATTAGGCAAAGAAACATACTTTTCCCAGCCTCAGCCTAACACAAAGGCCTACGACACTTCCTACCATACAAAACCTTATACGGTGCCATTTGTATACTAGCCTGATAACTATTATTATAGGTAAACTCTACCAAAGGCAACTACCTCTCCCAGGTTCCTTGGAATTCAATGATACAACACCTCAACATGTCTTCCAAGACTTGGATCACATGTTCAGACTAACCATTTGTCTGAGGATGATACGAAGTACTGAAACTCAACCGTGTACCCAAAGCTTGATGCAAACACTCCCAAAACCTCTCTGTAAACCACGGATCTCTATCTGAAACTATACACTTAGGCACACCGTGCAAACGCACTATCTCGACAATATACAAATCTGCCAACTTATCCAAAGTATACGTCGTATGTATAAGCACAAAATGCACACACTTCGTAAACCAATCAACAATCACCCAAATGGAATCCTTTTTAGTGGGCGTCAATGGAAACCCAAACACAAAATCCATGGTGATTCTCTCTCACTTTCATTTCAGTATCCTCAATGGTTGCAACAACCCAGAAGGAAACTGATGCTCAGCCTTGACACGCTGACACACCATACATCTAGCAACAAAATCAGCCACATCTTTCTTTAAACCAACCCAATAGTACTCTTCTTTTAAGCCTTGAAACATCTTAATACTATCGGGATGCACAACAAAAGGAATAGCATGAGCTTCAGTCAAGATGATTCACCTCAACTCATCATCATTAGGCACCACTATCCTATCTTTAAAACACAACACCTCATCACCAGTAAAATGAAAATCTGTTGGATTCTCATCCATGATATCCTTAACATGCGGTACCAATGTATCATCATAAAGTTGCTTTTATTTAATCAACTGTGACAAAGATGGCTTTACCTGCAACTCGGCCAACAAACCTCCATCCCGCGTCACACTCAATAGTGCAAACATCACCCTCAACTTCATCGCAACTTTCCTACTTAAGGCATCGGCTACAACATTAGCCTTTCCTAGATGATACTCAATCATCAAATCATAATCCTTAAGCAAATCCAACCATCTACGTTTCCTAAGATTCAAGTCCTTTTGAGTCATCAAATGTTTCAAACTCTTGTGATCTATATACACCACACACTTCTCACCATAGAGATGATGCCTCCAAATTTTCAATGCAAACACAACCGTGGCAAGCTCAAGGTTATGGGTAAGATAATTGCGCTCGTGCACCTTCAATTGTCTAGATGCATAAGCCACAACTTTTCCTTCTTGCATCGACACACATCTCAAACCAACGTATGATGCATCACTATAAACAACAAACTCCTTACCCGACTCAGGTTGAATCAAGATAAGAGCTTGCATCAAAGCCTCATTCAACTTTTCAAAAGCTTGCTGTCTATCTTTCGTCCACTCAAAACGAACATTCTTTTGCAACAAATTGGTCAAAGGAGCAACAAACCTTGAGAAACCATCCACAAACCTACGATAATAACTAGCCAAACCAAGGAAACTACGAACCTCTGACATCGACTTAGGTGACTTCTAACCCATCACTGCCTCAATCTTGTGAGGATCAACCCGAATTCCTTCGGCCGACACAACATGCCCAAGGAAAACAACGTCCCTAAGCCAAAACTCACACTTGCTAAACTTGGCATATAACTAATTATCCAACAAAGCATGAAGCACAATTCACTAGTGTTTATCATGATCCTCCTCGGTACGAGAGTGCACAAGAATATCATCAATAAACACAACCAAATATTTATCCAAAAACTCATGGAACACCCAATTCATCAAATCCATGAACGTAATATAGGCATTAGTCAAACCAAACGGCATCACCAAAAACTCGTAATGCCCGTACCTCATATGAAAAGCAATTTTAGGCACATCCTCATCTTTTACCTTCAACTGGTAGTATCCAAACCTTAAATCAATCTTGGAAAACACCGATGCACCTCTAAACTGATAAAGCGAACCATCAATCCTTGGAAAAGGATTCTTATTCTTAATCGTCAAATTATTCGATTATCGATAATCAATGCACATCAGCATTGTACCATCCTTCTTTTTTACAAACAACATTAGTGCACCCCATGGTAAAGCATTAGGCCTAATAAACCCTCGATCAAGCATCTCCTGAAGTTGCGTCTTTAACTCCTTTAACTCTTTTAGAGCCATACGATAGGGAGCAATAGACACTAGAGCTGTATTCATATACAACTCAATTCCAAACTCAATCTCTCTATTCAGTGCTAAACCAAACAACTCATCTAGAAAAACACCCAAAAACTCACACACTGTGCGAATATCCAGAACACGCACTTCTTTTATTCCAGATTCATAACATAGGCTAAGAATGCCTCACAACCAGAACCATCAAACAACTCACTTCTAGAGCCGAAACAACATTGGACAAGAACTTAGCATTCTCACCCACGATTAATACCTCATAATCATCAACAAGTTTTAAGGTAACTTGCTTGGTTTCAAAATCAACCACAGCTCTATGCTCGGTCAACCAATCCATACCTAGGATTACATCAAAACCATGAAACGACAATTCCATCAAATCAACAGCAGCACATGACCTTGAACAATCAAAGGGCATCTCCTAAACAACCTTCTTGTAACAACCGTTTCACCGAAATAACTAGTTACTTGTAATCCCACATTTAACACCTCAACAGGTACATTAAACAAATGCACATGCTCACGCAAGATATATGAATTCGTAAAACCAGAATAAACCAAAGAAAACAACGACAAAGGTTGCAAAGTAAATGTACCTCTAATCACATCAGTGTTGTTGCGTCCCTTACGATGTGCGTACACCCTCGCAAGACTACCACCCTCAGGTTGAATAGCAACGGTATGAGCCACCGTCCTTAGACCCTCATCCCTACACTGAAACTGCCCTCGGCCATGACCACAGCCTCACTGTGGTGCAACAGCAGGTGCCATATCCTGTCCACCACCAGCTAATAATGAACAATCGTGCCTCAGATGATTGTTTGATCCACAACTCCAACAAAAGTTAGCAACAATATTAGTAGGACCCTATCCCTCACGAGCCAAATGTAGACAATCCCTCCTTAAGTGCTCACACGATCCACATACCCAACAAGTATTAAAAACTGATCTAGCTTGGGTATTCTGACCACACGGTCCACGCCCAGCACTACCTCTACCCTACCTTGAATCAGAGCGATACCTCTTATCACGATGCTTTTTATAATGATCACCACCAAAACTAGAATCTGCAACTCTTTTTCTCGAGCCAAAACCACCCACACGAGATGATAAACCCAAGTTTTGCTCAATATCCTTCGCCCGTGTAACCAACACATCAAAATCGATGTAATCAGAAGCCAACATGTATGTCTTTACATCTTATACCAATTTGTAACAGAATCGGTCACAATGATGCCTCTCATCCGATACCATCTCAGGAGTTTACTAGCTCAACCGAACAATCTGAACCTCATACTCAGCCATAGACATACTTCCCTGAACCAAAGCCATAAAATTATGTTTCTTTTCATCAAAGTATCTAACTCCCAGATATTTCTTCGTAAAGGCAGCTTGAATGAACTCCTAATCTACATTATTGGGTCTATGCCCATAGTTACAGTTTTCCACCAACTATAAGCATCATCTTGCAACAGGGATACACCACATCCTAACTTACAAGCGTTATTACACCCCATTTGGTCCAAAATCCAAACAGTACTAGCCATCCATACCATGGATGCCAACCCTCGATACTCAACTCCTTCTAAACTATAGAGACGTTCCAACGGCAATCCTGTTTGTCCAACAGTTGGCGCAAGCACATGTACTCCAGCAACAATAGCCTAAAAAGCTCCAGTCATCGCCTGTATCAAAGGTGCTATATCACCCATCACTGGCCTAGCTGGCGCATGTGGTGCTTGATCCATATTCTCAGGTGGAATAGGTGAAGGGGTGGCAACCCTCTAGGAGGTACAACATCCTCTTGATTCCTCTGGCCAATGGCAACAACAGTCGTACCAAATCCTAACTATCTCATCGGTCCTATTGTGCTAAAATATCTAAGGAATTATAATATACCAAAACAAATAATCAAGCCAGCTTTAAGAAAGAATCCAAGACTTCCATTTTAAATCAAAATATTACAGACTATAGTAATAAGGCAACGTGTCCCCAAAACATACCCCAACATGGCATATAGTAACCAACGTGCATATAACAATCACCGAACATAGCAAACAACAGGGATCAACCGACTATAACATTTCAACAATCATATCAACATCCCACTTATCGCAAACCTAGCTCTGATACCACCAAATGTAACCCCTCGACCTGGCCTAGTCGCAAGACCGAATCGAGCGAGCTACATTGGGTTTGCCGAAACAAACTCGTAAAAAAATTAGCTCAAATTACTTTTTTCTTTTTTTCTTTTTAGCTTATCTAGATGCAACATATCAACCTATGGTGTGCATACTGGCAGCGGGTGAAAACTCAACTCAACCCAAATGCTCGCAATTGCAATTTTGGGAAACTACAGGGACTTAACTCATTTTAAAGTTACCGATCCTTAATTAATCAAATTTCATGCCCATGTGTCAAAAATTAGCTCAAAACGATCATTCAAACTCATGCAATTGCATACATAACTTTTAGGGACCAAAATGAAAGAAACAAAAACTTCTAAACATCAAAATAGCTGAATTAACAGTTGTCTGCATCGATACACGGGCAAGTGTATCAGTACGCTTTGGCCTTTCTCAAAAACTAGATTCTAGTAGCCTAAAACCGTACTGATACGGCTATGGCGTATCGATACGCCTTGCAAAAATGCCCTTGCCCGTACCGAAACACTTCATCGCATACTGAAACACAGACCCTAAAATAGTTTACTTGTACCAGTATAAGTACCGATACACTTGGACCCATAATATCCAATTTTGTTGATTTTCCAAGCTTTCTAAGATACTGTAACATTCCAACATACTTCTAACATAATTACAACATTACCAAGGATCAATCCACAACAACTTATCACAGGATCACCAACCAATGATGGCATTATGCTTCAATGAGTAAACTAGAGGCATACTTCCTAAAAACCAAATCATCCCAAGCATGAATCATAAATCCAAGCAATACCAAGCATTAAAGGCCATTTACAACCCAAAAACAGCATAACAAACATGCTAAAATAGAGAGTTTATCAAACGCCCCGCAAACCAACAATGAACACCATTGCCTTTATTACTACAAGTCTAATTTGAAATCATACCTTTAAATCCTGAAGTCCTTGGTAATCCTTTTCCCGCACGCTGCCTCGAAACCTTTAATTTTCTGCATTAATGGACAAAAAGAGCGTAAGCACACAAGGCTCAATGAGGAGCACTCAAACCACACGCAATCAATGTATTTTTAAACCATTTTCCAAAACCACATTGAAATCACCATTTCAATCATCATTTAAAACATCATGCCTTGAAAACCATGCACTTAACAATTTCAAAAACCAACATATTAAACCATATGCAACATGTATCATGGATCAACAACATCTCCCAATGCTAACCCTCAATTTAAGTCTTCCCATGCATAACAACCATAAGCAAAGCTTAAAGAGTAAAACACGTATAAACCAACATTATACATTAACATCCATCAACATGATACATCAACAATTATATTATCTTTCAAGTGATCATAAATCAAGTTCCACTTTCCAAAATATTACATCAGATACACGGATTCAAAAAGTGTCCTCTCAACACTTCATGCCATCTTAACTGGAACCAATACTTACAGCGTACTGATACCAAAAGAGCTCACAGTAATTTTTGTGGCCTTTTCATATCAGTATAGGTCGACTCGCACCTTTTCAAGAAGAGTAGGAGTTAGAGATGTACTGACCTTAAGCAAAAATCCTAAAATGCGCTCTTACCCTAAGTGTAACGCCCCAGTTTTGGGCCTACCAGTTTATAGGCTAGTTAGATGATTCGGTAGAACAGATTAGAGATTCAAGTTAGATTCAAGATTAAAATTGAATTAAATATTTTGAGTGATAAAATAATTAGGAAAATATCTAAAAATCATTATTAAATATATGGATATTTTTGGTAAAGCCAATTTTGGAAAATGAGTTTTGGAAATCGAACATTTTGATCTAGTGATTAAAATGTAAAAATTGAAAAATTGTTTTTAAAAGGGTTTTGGACAATATAAATAGGTTGGGAGAATTAATTTTATAATTAATCGCTTAAACAAATTTCACGTAACCAATTTTTTTAAAAGATTTTCTCTCAAATTCTCTTGAGCCAAAAACTCTTTTCTTCTTTGAAATCTTAAGGTAAATTCTTGTTTTCTTTAATATTTTGATTTCAAATGGATTCTTCGTAGTTTATTATCAAAACATTATTGTTTTAATTTTGTTTTCTCATGTAAATCAATTCAATTAAGGGGAAACGCAATCTATTAGAGGTGGGATTTGTTTTCTCCACTAATATAAGGTTCTTTACTAAAATTCCCAAGTTCTTGAATCTTTATAAATGTTTTCTATTGAGTTTTAATGGTTTAATTATGGAATATGGTTAAATCAAGGTTTAATCGACGTGTTTATGTGCTTTTCGAATTGGATCTATTTTTCTGGGTTCTTGATTGATTTTAATAAAGATTTTAATGTTATATAATGTTAATAGATTGATTTTAACATTGGAATCCAGAAGCTATATGAATCTCTAATTTTCTAGGTTGGTAGTTATGTGTTTTTGAGGAGTTGTGGAGGTTTAATGTTTGCTAGAGATATAAGGATTGGTTTGGATTGTTTTTGAATGTAAATTGATGGATTAAAATGTTAGATTATGGCTAGGTTATGTCTAGGTTAAGTTGGAAGGTGTTTTTAGTTGTTTTCGGAAGGCGTTTGATAGTTGTTTGTGAGGCGAAGTTGAGGAATTGTGTTGCTGGGACTATGAATGCATGATGATGTATTAATACTCTATTGTTAAGTGTTTAAAATAGGGGAGAGTGGTCCTGAGGTTGTTGGTGAAGCTTCGAACGCTTGTTTTCACATTGGCGAATAAAGCTTTGCGTTGTCGGTGAGTGAGAACGTGGATTTCAATGTTGAAATGGTTTAAAGGTGGTTTATGGAAGTTTAAAATTAGCTTGAAATGCTGGTTCAAACTCAGAAGTAAGTATAAAGGGGTTTCTCTCTCGGTCGTGCTTTTAATGAAATGGTTTTATGCACTTGTTTTGAATTACATGGTACCTACTGTTTAAGCTTGTTTTAAAGTATGTTATATACTAATTTTGATCATCAAATGATGATGGATGCATTGGGAAAATGGTCCATGTAAGCATGTGAAATACTTGTAAATGCATGGTTTAATGCATTGAAAATGGTTTTGTATGTTGCATATAAAAACAGTGAGGTACATGGTTAATAATGAATTATATTAACAAGTGATGTGGTTTAAAATATTATCGGATGTAGTTGGTCAGCCATAGGATTGATAGTGCACTATAAAATGTCGCCTTGTATGTCGAGGGGTTTATACGGTGTACTGAATACTCTATCCAAGTACCCTAACGATTGAGGGGTTATATGGTACTAAACTTATGCTTAATGGCTTATGAGTACCGGTACATCTATATGTGTACTAGTACGGCTTTTTGAAACTATTAACCAAATTGTGCTATGAGTACCGGTACGGCCTATGGCGTATCGTACCGATACACAAGTTTAATATTTTTAAATCAGTTTTTATCTATAGCTTGTCAGTTTTCTTGGAACCAAATTTTAAATATGTTTGATATGCGTACCGATACGACTATATGTGTACCGATACAATGTTTTAGCAAAATGTTCCAAGGATTCTAGCGAGAAAAATAAGTACTGGTGTGGTATAGCACGTACCAATACCTTTTGTTAAATCATCACTCTATAACGATATGCTTTCTCGCGTACTGGTACCACTTTATTGCAACGACTATTTCTATTTAGGCTAGGTACAGATAAAGATGCTCGTGTACCAATACCAGTGTTGCCAAACAACATTATTGCGGGAGATTTGCATGCTAACTACCCAAACGGATGGGGGTATAAAAACAAGTCTCCAAATCTTCTTCAACAACAAGATAATAATTCTAAAGCATTCAAGCACATATCCAACATCCTTGAGCTCAATTTGTCAAATTCTTGTAAACTCACTTGAGTGTTCTCCATTGTAATTTTTTTTATTCAAGTGTGTGGGGGGTTTTAGTGAAGTTTGAATTGTCCAACAATCATCTTTTATAGGAATTTCATAGTTTTCTCATTTGTATCTACCTTTAGGAAAAAGGGATCACTAGACTTTGAGGTATAAGTCTAGGTGTTTGTAAGGTTATCTCCTTTAGCCGAAAAGGAATGACAAATTATTGAATTTGTGAAAATCCTTAGTGTGGATAGCTAAGGTAGTGGATGTAGACCTTGTTTAGAAGGTTGAACCACTTTAACCACTTGTGCAAATTTTCTTTCTTTTTACTCTTTGCTTCCACCAAATTTTTAATTGTCAATTCACTCCCTCTTGGCCATTTCTATTAATTGTTCAACCCAACAATTGGTATAAGAGCTACACTTATTTGAAGGCTTCACATCCTCTTAAGTAGATCCAAAGGTTTTTCAATCAATCTACAAGTCAAGTAATGGTCTCTACTTCCGGAAACTACTTCGAGGAATCTCAATCCATCTCAAAGCCTTCATATTTCAATAGAGTAAACTATCCTGATTGGAAGAATAGGATGATATTATTCATTCAATCCAATGACTACCTCTTTTGGGATGTAGTTATGGATGTGCCATCTATTTTGATGAAGAGATAAGGAGACCGTCTCATCCTTGAAGAAAGGCAAGAATGAACCGATGGTGATCAGAAGAAGCTACAATATAATTCCAAAGCAATGCACATATTATTTTGTGCCCTTGGATTTGATGAGTATGCCAAGATGTCTTCTTGCTCTAGTACCAATGAGATTTGGGATAAGCTAGAAGTTACTCATGAAGGAACAAATGAAGTCAAGGCAACCAAGATTGTGTTCGTCAATCTAAGCTATGAGAACTTCAAGATGGAACCAGATAAAGACATCAAGAAGATGTTTGATTGATTCTTTGTCATCGTCAATGGGATTAAGGGCTATGGAGAAATCGTTCTGGAAGACAAGCTTGTTTGAAAGCTTATCTATTCTCTTCCTGAATCATGGGATTCAAAGAAGGCCACTATCATCGAAGCCAATGATTTTAAGACCTTCAATCTTGATGCTCTCATGGGGTCACTTCTCACTCATGAGCTTATGAAGCAAGGAAAGAATAAAGTGGAGAGGAAGAAATTTGGGATTGCTCTCAAGGGTTCACAAGAAGAGAATGATTCTAGTGAAGAAGAAGATAAAGAAATAGCTATGTTAGCCAAGAGATTTACAAGGTTCATGAAATTCAACCGTGGAAGAAAGTTCAACAAAGAAATGTTTTCAAGAACAAGCCAAAGGAAGAATAGAAGGGTCAAATCACATCAAATTCGATTGTCCCCAATTAAAGAAGAAGAGCTTCGGGAAGAAGAAGAAGAAGCTCAAGGCACATGTTACTACTTGGAGCGATGAAGACTCATCCGATGAGGAAGAGAAAGAGGTAGCCAACCTATGTCTCATGGCACTTGAAGAGGATCCTAAGGTAACCTTTATTTCATCTACTTTTGAATTTGATGAACTTCAAGATGCTTATGATAAATTGTAAGAGGTTTATGACGACTTAGTTTTAGAATTCAAAGAATCAATTAAGAAAAACAATAAAATCATTTCGGATTTGAAAAACCAAAATGATTCTTTGTCCAAAACTAATGTGGAACTTGAAAGGAAAGTTGAGGATAAGCAAGCAAAACAAAAAAGATTTTGAAAAGAAAACTCAAGACTTGCAAAACTTACTTTCAAGAGTCCATGATGATCACAAAAAGAAGTGGGTAATCTTAAAGCTTCTTTAAACAAAGTTGGGACCAACCGTTTTGAAAAAGGAAATAATTCAAAACCCAACTATGTTAAAAGAAACTTTAATGGATACAAACATAGAGGCTTCCAAAGGCCCTCTAATGGTAAGAGAGTTAGAAGTGTTTGGGTTCCTAAGGAACGTGTAGCTTCTAACAATATTGCTGCTATTGCTTATTGGATTCCCAAGGGAACCAAGATTTTGGGAGCTAATACTCATGGAACCAAAAGAATTTGGGTACCAAAAATCAAGACTTGATTCTATGTTTGTAGGGGGAGCATTGCTACAAGGCCCAATGTCAAGTCCAAATTCATGGTACCTTTATAGTGGATGCTCGAGACACATGACCAGTGATAAGAGTTGATTCTTGGAGCTAAGGCAAAAGAGTAGAGGAGTAGTGACTTTCGGTGACAACTCCAAAGGTTACATTGAAGGAAATGGTTCCATTATTAATCACTTTTCCATACTTATTGAGAATGTTTTGTATGCCAACGGTCTAAAACATAATTTGGTAAGAATAAGCCAATTGTGCGATAAAATTTTCAATGTCATGTTTGATTTAAATGGTTGCAAAATCATTGACACTGCATCTAATAAAATTGTGCTTATTGGTCATAGAATAGGAAATATTTACATGGTGTATCTAGATGACATTCATATTTCAAATGCACGTTTTGTTGCAAAAGATGAACATGATTCTTAGTTGTGGCATAGAAAACTAGGACATGTTAGCATGAGTGTTTTTGAAAAATTAATTTCAAATGATCTAGAAAGAGATTTGCCTAAAATCAAGTTTTCTCTTGATAAAATTTGTGATGCATGTGTTAAAGGCAAACATAAAAAACTTTCTTTTAAATCCATTAATGATGTATCAACAAGTAGAATTTTACAATTGATCCATATAGATCTTTTTGGCCATGTTAGAACTATGAGATCGGACGAAAACATATGCTTTTGTGCTTGTTGATGATTTGTAACACCCCCTACCCCGGGTAGTAGCAACCCGATTCGGGATCGTTACTTAGCAAGCAAGCAATGGCAATGATCAATGGACAAGGCAAGCAATCAATACAATAACAATACAAGAAATACATAATCAATCAAACAACCATCCTTACTTAGCTAACAAACAAGTAACCTCTCATTTGATTCTTACTCATCCTAAGGCATTCGAATAGATCTCCTAGATTAATTTCTTTTATGCTTTCACTACAAGTTACTACTTTCATGATTCATATTAAAACATTCATTTTTTGTTAACCTATCCTAATCGAATGACCTAAGTGTAACGTGCTTTCATTTCAATTCATTGTTCCTTAGCTTTATATACATGTACATCTTATCCTTAATTTTCTAACATGATCATCTAAACATACAATAGCATGTAACTAGTTCTATTCAAGTCTTACTCTCTATATCTAACCATTAGGCCATTAGCACCAAAAGCATACAACAAGGCATGTAACTAGTTTATTCAAGTTTTATTCCAATCCTATGTATTCGGCAATCCTCTATACAAGCATACATACACATACATCAAGATATATTTACATACAAGTAACCTTTTAGGTCCAAGTCATTCGAATGGGAAGGGATCCACATGGTTCATCTCATACTACTTTCATTTCAAGCAAAACATGTACACTAAACAAGGCATTCATTTGTTTCAAGATATACTAGACCAATATTAGATCATTTCATTCTTAAATCACCATATGCGCAACAAACATCATTCAATTACATGATACTTAAGTTCATTACATACTTCATAATGTTATACAAAATCAAGACATAGTAGGCCCACCAAGAACATTACATACATGTACCAAAATGCATGTTCAATCTACGTTCTAAACAATCTAGTGCCACCATTCTAGGAGATATACAATACACATATGAAATCATACTTAGGCAAACTTGTGTTAGTTGCTTCTTGCTCAAGGTAACAAGCTTCAAGATCAAGCAACGATTGAATCCTTTATCCTATAGTTGGGAAGAATGAAACAAGAGTGATAAGTACAAAAATGTACTTAGTGAGGTAGTACTAAATCTAACCATTTGTTATTTCAAGTTTCATGTCTTCTAATCAAGTATAGAACTAGCTAAGGCTTTCATGCATTAGAGTGATCTTAGCTAGGCTTTCAAGCATCAAGATTATCCTATATAAGGATATCAAGTATTCAACCAACAAGGAACAAGCAACAAGAATTCATACTTCATGAATTAAGCACACATGCTTGCAAAACAAGAAATCAATGAGTCATGTTTTCAAGTCAAGTAACATGTAATTTCATGGCATTCAAGACAAGTAACATATGATGTAGGATTGTTATTTCAATTGTTATTCATTCAACAACCCCCTTGGTACTTAGTTTGTATAGGTAATCGAGTCTCCAACCAACTGTCGCCACAAGATGCACCGTGGTGCTGGTCAACCCTCCTACTGTCGCCAAAGAGCACATACGTACCCTTCGTCTGTCCCCAAAAACCACATACGTACCCTCCGTCTGTCGCCAAATAGGGGCCTTAGCCCTGGACCGTAGTCCACCCTTACACAATGAGCTCTAGACTCTAAGGCATGCCCTTCTACCTTGTCCAACAAGCTACCAAAGTTGTTCGATTTACCATTTATTCAAGTGTTTCAAGATCAAGTTCATGTCAAGCAAGTTCATTTCATATTAGGCCCTTAGGCCATAGCTCACATGTCAAGTAGTTTCATGTTTCATTTCATCAAGATGAGAATATGTCTCAAGCAAGTCTTAAACATTCAATCACATTGCATCATAGCACATACAAGCATCCATGTTATCACATAATCATACTTAAGCATTCGAATTGATCATGTATACAAGGCTAGGATCAAGTTTCGTGTATTACTTTAGTCATCATTCCCTTATTAGGTCAAGTTCATGATTAGATTCATTTAACATTTCAAGAATGTAACAAGAATACATTGGTTAGGACCTAGTCCTAACCCTAGAGGTAACTACACTAACAATACTCCAAGCTTAGCTAGTCTTGGATCCACACTCCTTTGTTCTTGGCTTTAGGATGATCCACTCTATCCTTACTCATGGTTCTATCACATTACACAACAAGTACATGTCAAGACAAGTTCATATGATCACCAAATCAAGACAAAGTTACAAGCACACAATATTCACAAACTTTCGGCAGCATGCTCATATACATTTTCCATTGCACTTAACTACACTTTTCTACATTCTAGTTCATGTTAAACAAGGCATAATCAAAGGCCTAAAACTGTTTACAAGACAGTTTACAAAATGCCACAAAACAGTGTGCATTTGCCTATACTGCTGCTGCCAGACAGCTTGCACTGTCACTAAATCATGCATAACTTTCATTCCGTACATCAGAATTTCAATTGGTTTACACCGTTGGAAAGATAACAAAATTTTATTTATGACCATATAAGACTTGAATTTTAGTTCTTTTCCAATTAATACAGTTTTTAACTTAAATACATGGCATTTTGCTATACTGGACAGTTTGCACTGTCCCTAGTGTTTCTTCTCTACAATTCAGTATACAACCCAGAGTTTAGTTCTGTTTTATCCTAGTGAATTTATACATACCAAGGTGTTTTCCATAAAAATTTCAGCCTTGAATTCATTATATACAATTTATAGTGATTTTTCAAAGTCACTGCCCAGAACAGAGAATTCTGGGCAGATTACACTAGGTTGGATTTCTAGCTTCTTAACTTATTTTAGCAAGGTCCTAACATGGAAATTTCATTCATGTTCATGTTCATACATGTCTAGGTCTTCATAATTCACCTATCAATGTTCTTAAAACAGGGCATTATCATGTTGAACCTAGTTTGATCTATTTGATCACATTTACACATCCAATTCATTAACTAGTCAGTCCATTACCTAACTTAACTAGTACAATTAGGTGTAGTCATTTTCCAGCAAGTTACCTATTCAATTCAATATTCATTTTACCTAGAAACATGATCAAAACAGGGTTCTATGTTCATTTAACATGTTTACACATTTTCTATATCAAAACAGTCCCTAATCAAGACTGTTTTCAATCATGTTCATATTTCTCAAATTTCCAGCAACCACATATATATTTCATTAGCAATTAGTTACTAGCATTCAGTTTCCAAGTTCTAATTGAAGCTAGCATGACCCTAACATGCATAACATTCATCCAATTTCATCAAGGCAACAAGAACATCATCATTTGCATATTCAAACAATCTATAACAAGTTATAATCAAGTATTATACCTTCTCCAAGCTAAATTTGATCAATGGATGAATCAAAAAGCTTGAATTTGAAGGTTTGCATGAAGCTTTTCTTTCTTTCCCTTTTTTTCTCTCAAGTTTCGGCCAAGGTAGATGATTATGGGGAGGAAGATGACAATATTTTTGGTTATTTTTCCTCCCTAGCATGAGTCATCATCCAAATTGGCACATGTTCTCTTCCAATGAGAACATGTGTCAAGGCCTCCGTTTAATTTAATCTTACATGCAATCTATAGGATTTTGCACGTTCACATTTCATCCTTTCATTTATGCCTCCTAGTTTTAATTTCAATTCAATTTGGTTCAATTTCACTTATTTGATTTTAAGGATGGCCAATGTTCATTCTTCTTTAAATTGGTTACCACATATATTCAATTAGCCTATAGTTTAGATAGTGGTAACATTACTAGGCCAATTTTAGGGTGTTACATGATTACTCTATATTTACTTGGGTTATATTTTTAAGTACCAAAGATGAGGCTTTAGAAAAATTCATCATGTTTTCAAAAGCAAACCAAAATGATGTTGGTTACTCCATTTCTCAAGTTAGGAGTGGCCATGGAACCGCAAAATCTTGGTTTTGAAGAGTTTTGTAACTTAAATGGAACTAGCCATAATTTTTGGCTCCTCGCACACCTCAACAAAATGGGGTTGTTGAGAGGGAAAATAGAACTTTAGAAGAAATGGTTAGAACCATGCTTTATGAAAATAATTTGCCTAAGTATTTTTGGGCATAAGCCATAAATATTGCTTGCTATATTTTTAATCATGTAATGATTATGTCTCTTTTAAAGAAAACACCTTATGGGCTTTTCAAAAATAAAAAGCCTAACATTAACTGCTTTAATCCTTTTGGATGTAAATGTTTTTTTAAACAATGAAAAAGACAATTGAGGAAAGTTTGATGCAAAAAGTGATAAAGCAATTTGTCTAGGTTACTCTTTAAACTCTAAAGCCTATCGTGTATTTAACAAAAGAACTTTAGTAGTTGAAGAGTGTATACATGTTGTTTTCGATGATAATCTCCTTCCGAGGAAGGATTCTTGTGATGATGATATAGAATTTTTGGATGCCAATGATGGTGGAGAACAATCATCAAAGATAGATGAAGTTCCAACAAAAGAAGAACCACAAGATCCACCTCTAGAAGCCTTGAAGGACATGTCTCTAGAGGAAAGTGAGGTCACCTACCCATGGGAGTTCAACTATGTCAATGGTGGTGAGATTTTGGGTGATCCTTCCAAAGAGGTAACCACTAGATTCTCTCTTAGAAATAAATGTAGTTATGTTGCATTTATCTCATGCATAGAGCCTAAAAATATCAAAGAAGCATTAAATGATGATTATTGGATATTTTCTATGCAAGAAGAGTTAAATCAATTTGATAGGAGTTAAGTTTGGACATTAGTTGATAAGCCTAGTAATAAATCTAATATAGGTACTAAATGGATTTTTAGAAATAAACTAGACGAGAGTGGTAACATAGTGAGAAACAAGGCTAGACTTGTTGCTCAAGGTTACACTCAAGAAAAGGAATTGATTTGTGAAACCTATGCACCTATAGCTAGAATGGAAGCTATTAGGATGTTGCTTGCATTTTCAAGTTTTCATGAATTCACGCCTTTTCAAATGGATGTTAAAAGTGCTTTTCTAAATGGTTTTATAAATGAAGAAATTTATGTAGAACAACCACCCGATTTTGAATATCCAAACCATGTTTTCAAACTTTCAAAAGCTTTATATGATTTGAAATAAGCTCCTAGTATGAAAGAGTGTCATCCTAGAGAATCACATTTACCATCCGTTAAAAGAATCTTTAGATACCTTAGAGACACACAATGTTTAAGTTTTTGGTATCCTAGATACTCATCCTTTAGTTTGCATGCTTATTTGGATGAGGATTATGGAGATTGTAAAATTGATAGAAAGAGTATCTCCGGTACTTGTTGATTCCTAGGTAACATGCTAATCTCATGGTTTTCTAAGAAGCAAAATAGCATTGCGCTATCTACCACCAATGCATAATATGTTTTGGTCGATAATTGTTGTGCTCAAGTCCTTTGGATGAAGCAACAACTCTTAGATTATAGAATTGATGTAGGTACCATTCCTATAAAATGTGACAATCTAGTGTTGTTTGTCTCACTAAAAATCACATCCAACATTCTAGAACCAGACGTATAGAAGTAAGACATTATTTCATTAGAGATCATGTCTTAAAAGATGATGTAGTTCTAGAGTATGTAGATACATTGCATCAAGTAACAAATATCTTTACCAAACCTTTAGATAAGGAGCGTTTTTAGACTCTTAGGAGAGAGTTAGGGTTTACTATTACCTCTCCAAAATTATTATTTTTAATGCCAATCTTACAATGCTTTTGCTTGTTTTTAGGTATATTTAGTTGCATTAGGATATTAAAATCATGCATTTACATAAGGAGTTAGGAATTTTGTCTATGCTAGTGTGAATGGTTGTTTTATTGGTAATTTTGCAAGTTTTGGCATAGCAATGGACAAAAAAGAGCAGTGCAGGAAGGAATGCTAGAGAGAATGCCGAGGTATTGTTGGCATAGAAGGACCAGACAGTGTCAAGCACCTATTGGCAGGGAAGTGAACTTGATGCCACGCCAAGAGGCTGTTGAACCCCCAAAAAATAGGATAAGATCAGGCTCCTAAAAGATCTCAAATGGATCAATCTCCAAAAAAATAGCAGATAAGGTGGTGCCAAGTTATGTTGGCAATGACATGCCAAGCTTGGATGCCAAGACAATATCGATATGATGGCATCATCCCTAGCCTGATAAGCTATCACACCGATCAGATAAGACTTTATCTCTTATCCTTTGAGCATTTGAAATTCAAATGAAGAAGCTATCTTATTCCTTTCCTTGCATGCCTATTTAAACACCAACCGATCAAGCATTTAAAAAGAGAGTCGTGAAGACTTAAAGTGATTGGAGTGGGGTGTTAGAGTGCTCGACGAGTGACGGTCGAATGCACCAAGGAAGATGGTTCAACCACTTGGCCGAGAGCTTAGATTTGAGGGCTGCATAGAGAGACCCCTCGTTCCTATTCTCTTAGTTTTAAGTTGTTTTACTTTTATTTTTATGATGATGTATTTGAAAATGGTTATGGTTTTGTTGGTTAAATCCCTCACCATGAAATAATTTCATCGTTGGTGGGGGATGTTTGGTTTAAATGTTGATTTCATGCTTTAGTTTCTTTAATGATAAATTTGTTTCGGCAAAGTTTTTTCTATTTGGTATACTTGAATTTTTCCTAAAACTTTGCCAAGCGAGAGCTGGCACTGTTGGCTTTTTGCTCCCCAATATCTTAATAGACTTGGGGCGACAACGATTGAGTTGTTGAATAGTAAGGAGAGAAGCTTCGAGAGAAGACGTTCAAGTAGATAAACTTACGTTGGGAGTGATATCTACCCCTTAGGAGTATAGATTGGTTCTTAATCAAATTGGTTTATTTAAAAGCATGCATTATAGAGATATAGGGGTTGTATATGATCGACTTAGGGAAATGACCATCGAGAGAGGCTTTGCTAATTTTGAATTTGCTCGGCAAATAATGCCAAAACAGGTTGACATTAAAGGTTGGCACGACATGAAAAGTGTAGAAACTAGGCATTCCCTGCCAATGTTTTAATTTATATTTTTCTTTTCTTTTCTTTTTAGTAATTCCAAAACAATCTTCAAAACAAACATCTTTTCTTCCAAGGCAAGTAACAATCAAACAATCGAATTCCAAGTCAATCTCTATGGGATCGATACTCAACTTAACTATTGTATTACTTGCAGGCCGTGTATACTTGCATGCAAAAGACTCATCTTGGCATTGTTTTATTACTTTTCCAATATATATCTTCTACCCCTTTTGTCAGCATTCACTTAGGGAGTCTACACTTACTAGCCTTTCTTGAACCTTAGAGCCTTTGGTTGAACTAAAATTGCTTTAATTTGTATGAATTTCATGTTTGTGTCATCTTCTCCTTAATTGCATCTATCCATGTTGTTAGGGGGAATATGTATTTGTTTTTTTCTTTTTCTATTACTCATTCATCGTGATCATGGATATCGATTCGAGTAAAATCGAATTTAATGAGGGAATAGAAGTTCATGAATTTTCTCAACATCCCCAAAGTTGTTTAGAAAAATCTTGTCTGTGTTTTTTACTCCAATGCTAGATGTGTTTTAAACCGAGAGAAAAATGAAACTTTTGCCATTGAATCCTATGTTATGGGAAAAGATTTTTCTCTTGATTCTAAAAAACTAGCCGATCTTTTGGGGATGGAAAATGTGGGTATTGATGATGAAAACTCTTTTCCTACAACCTATAGTTGCTCAGTGACCGTTCTCGAAGTCCATGAGCGTTTCCTTCACCTTCTCATCACTTGGTGGTTTTGACCATTTGGTGGTAAATGGTCCACTATTCTCATGGTGGATGACTTCTGGATTCATTGCTTTCATGAAAGAAAATTCTCTAACCTCACCCAAATTATATTTGCCGAGATGGTCCACATCGTCAACAATCGTCATACCACCCTTTTGAAGTCTTTCTCCTATGAAACCATCCTTAGCTTCATCTTCCACAAGCTCAACATATATTGCTCTCTTGACCTTGGGGTTCCCCTTACTAAGCTTATTGATGTAAGATCCCTTCAAAAAGCAAAGTTTCCCTTCTTCAACGGTGAATGGGTTCCCAATGCCAATCTTCGTGGTGAAGTCCCCATAAATGTTGAACCGGTTGAGGATGTTCCCGATGCTTCGGTTGCTCCACCTTCCCTTGATGCTCTCATGACCTAACTTGATGGGAAGTTTGCTGGCATGAACACAAGGTTCGATACCATCGACACCTTCTTGACTTCCATGGACATATCTATTACTACTATTCATCAAGAATGGCTGGACATGCTATTGGAGATAACGATGGGGAAGACGAAGACAAAGATGATAAGGATGCTCCTTAGGCTTTGAGCTTTGCATATCATCATATCATATCTATTATGTTTTGAGTTTGCACCTTTGTTTTCTTGATATTTCCTATGACTATTTGGTTCGGTTTATGTTTTTAATTTCGTTGGATTATATGCCTTGAATTTTATGCTTTGGATTTATAATATTATGATTTTTATATTATCTTTGGAGCTATTTTACATTATATTGCTTTATGTTTGTTTTATTTTACCCTATTGATTTTGATCTAATAAAAAGGGGTAGAAGTGGGATATATATATTTTTAAAGGTTTTCAAAAACAAATATTGCCTTTTAGTCTTATGTAATCACTCTTTTTTGTCCAGATATAGTATTATTATATCTTATTATTATCTTATTATTATAATAAAAAATAAAAGAAAAAATAAAAGCAAATTAAAAAAACTAAAACAACAAAAAAAGGGAATATGAGTGGATGCCATGCGTCCACGTCACCCTCCACCCCTTTGCATTTGCCTATAAAAGGCGGGGTGGGGGCAGCCATCAACCATGGGGAACAAGGAAAGTGGGGGTAGTACCCCTTGAAGGCCTGAGAACAGTGCTCTTACCGGGAATTTTTATTCCCCGGATGGTTCGATCAATCATTCGATCGAAGGTCCTTTTTGAGGTTCGATCGGGTTGGTTTTTGGACCATGGCTAGATTATATGAAGATCTTGGTATGGGTCCACCAAAGTTCTTTATTCGAGTTTCTAGTAAGGTAAACTCTGATCTTTATCTCTATGTTTATTTTAATGTTGGTTTAGATGGGGTAATATATATTTAATTAGTGCCATATTTTTATAATAAATATATTTTGTATGTCATGTTTATATGTGTATTTTAAGTTGTATGAATTATTTACATGAATAAAATATATTTATATATACTTTTGCCATTAGAATTCTATATTTATGTTTATGCTTCCTTTATGCATATTAATTGTTCATACATGTATTCGTCACATATAGTTTAGGTCTTATTGTTCTGGTATCCTAGTGGGAGAGTTATCCTGATTTTTCGGGCGTCACCTTCTTAGGTACCGTGAATACTCGTGTATTTGTCACATATAGTTTAGGTCTTTTTGTTCTGGTACCCTATTGGGAGTGTCATCCTAGTTTCTGGGTACCATCTTCTTAGGTACTGTGAATACTCGTGTATTTGTCACATATAGTTTAGGTCTTATTGTTCCGGTATCCTAGTGGGAGTGTCATCCCATTTTTCGAGTGTCATCTTCTTAGGTACCATGAATACCGAGGCATTTTATTTTTATTATGCATGCATACACTTTTAGGGATTAAATTTTAATTTAAACTGAATTTTAGATTTTCTTTGCATTTACGATACAAACCCTTAGGTACAATTTTGGGCGTTGGGGGTGCTAATCCTTCCCCGCACGTAACCGACTCCCGAACCCTTTTTAAATCTCTGGTTTGACTTTTTTTCTTTGCATTTAAAATGTCGCTACAACATGGAGACTACGCCGGGGACAAATTTTTTTTTTACAAAATAGAGTGCCAAGCCTTAGTTAGATTCGTATCGCAATTATTAAGATAAAATTTAAATTTGATTTAATTTAAATTTTAATCCCTAACCTTGTTTGTTTAACGCTTTTATATGCACGGTGTTTGCTATATTTGTCATCATGCATGAGCTTTCTTCCCGAGCTCCGTCCGTATTAAGTGGGAGTGATTACTTCACCTCGTGGGGGTATTGACCTTCGTATGGTGTTGTAATTCGCTTCTGGGATTCGGTCCTTATATTTCATGGAGTTCACAGCCCCGTATGGTATATGGGTCGTATCCCCCCGAATCGATGTCCTAATGACAGTTCAGATACCCTTTACTTTAGAACCTAACTGCATATAGTGAACCATAGAGCTCACCTTTTAGAGCCATACCGGTACTCTGTCCATTTAGTGGTAACCCTTTTAGGTCTTGTTTGATATTTACAAGCTTTTATTTACCATACGTGTACCGTTAATTACTTTAATTTATTTACTTTATTTTTCAATATTAAATTTATTTATTTTAATTTACTTATCTGATTATCACATCGTACTGACTTGTTTTACGTTTTTTTTTTCTTTCCTTTTTTCCACATTCATTTTTGCATGTCATACCTTACATAGGTATTGATTCATAGAACAGTCCAATGTAGAGGGCATCCGAGATGGGAGAGAAGTCTATGTTACCAAGAGCGATAATGCTACAGTATTGGGTTGGGCCGAATGAAGACAAATGGAGAAAGAAGACAATTCAATAGTGAGACACGTGTCGTAGGTAGAAACGACATATTTTGGATGCAGAGGCGGATCCTCATTGAAGCCAGTGGTGGCCGCGACCCCCCCTCCAATTTTTTTTTGAGAATTTCACATTTAACCGCTTTAAGAAAATTTTAGAAATTTTAATTTGATCCTTCTAAAATTTTTAAATTTATTATTATATTTCAAAAGTTTTAAATAGTTTCAATCAAATCCCTTTTTATTTTTTTAAAATAAGGGAGCCTTGATAAGTTTCGATTTTCCCCCCAATTTTTTTTGTTTAACTCTTACATTTTATAAAAAAATTAATTTAAACCCTTCAAAATCTTTGGAAATTTTAATTTAAGCCTCTAAATTTTTAAAAATTTTAAAATTGGCCCCTTCAACCTAGATTGTCAAGATCCGCCCCTGAAAAAAAGACTTGTCCGCATTCTGCCTGCACGGGTTAGTGATCTTCCCAAAAGCTCCGAGGTACGTAGATTACACTACCGCGGACCTTTTGAGTAGTAGAAAAGAATGGTGAGATCGCCCCTCAGTCCAGAAGCGACGTTAAGACATGGAGTGCGAACCTTGCTTCACGAAGTCAAGATGTCAAGATGAAAAGTTAACTGTTATCTGTAATTTGTTATTTCAGCTCCTTGTAATCAGACATCTTCTCCGTTAAACGAGTGTCTTTCTAAGGACTGTTTGCGAATCAACAACTTATTTGCATTCATCGCATTTTATACATATTGTTCGCCCTTCTAGTATTTTATTCATTTATGACACATTTCATGGATTGCTCAATTAAATGATAAGATTTTTGAGTTTGATGGAGTAATCCGAGAATCAGTTGAAGTTTTATCATGGATAAAAGAATTGAACAAAATCAGAGATCAAGACTCGACCAGCTAGAAGATAAACTCGAGAAATAGGGGCACCGGGGCATTCTACCAAGAACTATAGACCGTTATGATCAAGAGGCTGATTAACAAAGAAATTTTAACACCAATTGATCGAACATTGGAGAACAAAAGAATTGGGGCAAGCTTACACCGCACCTAGAAGGACAAGATGAGTTGATGCCCTGACAATGACTCGAAAGTCCCTGTGCTTGGGATTCTCACCTTTTTGTAAAGATGTTAGTTTGATTTCCTTTTTAGAACATTGCACAGAATAGTCATAAGATTTAAACTCGAAAACAGTAGGAATATTTGTAAAAACACTTGTAGTTATTTTTTCGTAACGAAAATGGCATAACAAAATTAAACACGATAATGTTTAAGACAATAGATAATTCAAGTATTCATCGAAAATCCATTTTTATGAATGGTCAAAGGAAAATAAATCTTTTGGAAAAATCCAATGTCATGATTGGTATAAACTGATTGTACCCAGGGGAATGGTACAGCTAGCCCGGAGTAAACGGCTACCGATAAAGGCAACTCAAAACTGTTGATCCCTGTGCATTTGGGAAAATGCAAAAGAAATCTATGAGCTAAGCTATAGATTTTTTTAAAAAAAATCAAATGTCAAAGTGTGGTTATGAAAATTTTATTTTTTATTTAGAAAACATTTTTGCATTTTTTGATTCTTTAAACATTTCATTCATTGTTATGAGGTAGTTTTTGTTCTTCCATACATGTATTTGTGAAAAGGACATGTATATGTACATATCATTTTTATTGGGACCTTAAATCTCAATTGCAAGAGTACCGTTGATTCAAATCCAAAGATCAATTCCAAGCTGCTTTTGTTTAGAAGGAATTGAATGTTGTGATGATATTGCAAATGCGAGCCTCTGATAATCTATTTAGGTCAACGGGGGAACAAAACGAGTGTTCAGGTACTGGGTGGATTCCCCTCTCAGGCACTTGTCGTTTAAGATCCTTGAATCAAGTGTTGGCCCTAAACTTCTACCCCTAACGACTTTCTCTTGATGTCTATGAATGGGACGATGAATGACATGATACCAGACATATTGGAATCGAGGGTCATAGAATCACCAGAGGAAAGCGATTGAAGACAGTATTAGGTTCAATGAGCAAACCAAGAAAAGAAGAAAAATACCAGGTAGAGAATTGAAGCAATCCAGAATGAGCACAATAAGTTGAATAGTGTAGTGAAGAAAAAGAATGAGGTACATGAAGGATTCACCAGTCAATAAGAATCAAAAGAGCCATGGAGAATTGATTACTTCGAATTAAAATAAATGTCAAGGTCTAATACAAATACAATAAAAGAAAAGAGATTCAAGACTAAAAACCTGAAATAGTCAATCTAAAAGAGAGAGAAAAGAACAGAAAAGGAAAGGAAAGAAAAAAAGAAAAAAAAGAAAAGAATAAAGAAAAGAATAAAAGAGGATATAATATTTTACATGAGCACACGTAGAACAAACAATACAAGAATGAAGCTTTAACTTTAAGAAATGAGTAAGAGATTTCTCCATAATCCTTCGTTCAAGTAAATCAATTTTGAAGAGCCCTAGAGGATCGATCATCTTTGAATAGAAAGCAAACATCAATATCCAGTTGGGATACAAGCCGGTCTAAAGTTGTAGGAGAAGGAAATGAACTCTAGGGTGAAAACCCAAAAATGGGCAGTGTAGAACGATCCAAAGAATAAAAGAGAAAAGGATATTTCATCAGAGCATACCACATAACACATGAATAAGATTGTGATTAGAAGAAGTAACCCTAGAGATTTACTCCATTCAAAGAAATCTCAATTTTGAAGAGACTTGAAGGATCGATCGTCAAGTATCCAACCAAGATGCAAGATGGTCCAAAGTTAGAGAAGAAGGAAATGAAATCTATGGTGAAAACCCAAATATAGGCAGTCTAGATTGAACTAAAGAATGAAAGAGAAAAAGTATTTTAGCAGAGTATATCCAGGTCAAACAACTACAAATGCCATTCTGATCATACATGGATATCTAAATTGGATGAGTCTGTCTTCAGATTACATTCCACCTATAAGGGTTAACCTTTCTTCAAGGAACGTCAAACTTCAAATGCCTGATCGACACCCAAATGAGGGAAGGATGGGGAATAGTGAGTTAGTGAGATTAAGAGAGCCACCTAAAATGGGTTAGAATTTAGGTATGGGAATCGTTCTTCTTAGAAGCCTAATATATTGGAAGAGGCTACACATGTGCATATATTGTCACAATAGTTAAGATATTCTAAATATACGCTTCATTCAGATTGATCTTTGTCAATTTGAAACAAATGTGCTATTACATTTGATATTTTGGGGGCCGAACATTAGTATTAAAAATGTTTGGCATTTACTCCGATTTTGATTTTATTCCAAACAGTAGTTTTTAAAAATGTTAGGCATTTTTCTCCAAATTTTGATTTATCATTTTCTCCAAACATCAGTTTCAAAAAAAATGCCTGACATTTTTCTTTGAATTTTGATTTTTTAAGATATTTCTAGTTTTTCTTCCAAACATTAGCTTTCAAAATGTTTGGCATTCTCTCAAAGTTTTATTTTCAAAACGGCTGCCATCTTTTCAAAAGAATTGTATTTTTGCATTACTTTATAATGAGAATTAAAGCATAGGGACCAGGAGTTATTTTCCACCGAGATGTTGCAAAAAGATTGAATTTAAGGATGAGTTTAGGGAGCGAATGCATTTTGCTCACCCCGATGTTGAAATAGACAAGGACTCTACATGTTGGGTCAAAATCAAGGAAAATAGTTGAGCCCAGGATTGAATGAGGCAGTGAGGAACATTAGGAATAATGAGAGTCCCTATATAAGAATAGTATAGGGACTAGAATAAGGATTTGCAAAAATAGGTAGTAACCCCGAAGGAGAAGAGAGTTACCACACAAAAGGGTTAAAATCATGAGTCAAATGCGAGATAAGTATTCAATACTACAAACAAACGAAGTGAAGAAATCCAAAGAATGACCTTTCAGGGAATAGGATTTCAAAATAGATTTGAAAAAAAAGAGAGAGAAAAGAATAGGAAGAGAGAAAGAAAAGAAAAGGTATTAGAATGCATGCATTATATAGATATCCCTATGCTAGGGACATGCTAATTCAAAAGCATTTTGCTTGTTTTAAACATGTATTTGAATACAAGCAAGACTTTGATCTACAACTTCGTGTTGAAGAGGTAGAAAGCGGGGCATCATTTTAAGGGTTGCTGGTAACCATGTTGGCGTGAATCCAGTGATTTGTTCTGTAGCTTCATGTTGAAGAGGTAGATTTTATTGAAGATGCCTTATTGGTATTCATGTTGGCATGAATCTAGTTCTTAAGTCCTCCAAGCCATCAGTAAGTTCTTCAGGCATGATGTTAAACCATCTTTTGATGTCAAGACAGCTTTATGTTAAAGAGGTGGATTTTATTGAAGATTTTTTGCTGGTAGCCATTTTGGCATGAATCCAGTTATCTGGTCTGTAGCTTAATGATGAAGAGGTAGATCTTGTTGAAGACTTCCTATTGGTAGCCATGTTAGCGTGAATCTAGTTATTTGGTATGGAGCTTCAGGTTGAAGAGGTTAAACTTGTTAAAGATTTCCAGTTGGTAGCCATGTTGGCGTGAATCCAGATCTTAAGTCCACTGGGCCATTAGAAAACATCTGGGCGTGATGATAACCTTATTTTGATGCTAAGACAATAAAAAATCAGGACATCATCTCAAAGATTTCCAGTCTTTAGCCTTTTGGGAAGCAATAAGAATTTTTGGTACTCACGCCATAGGAAATTTGGTGCCATTTCTGATGATAAAGGTTCTATATAGGAAGAACCTGCATCTTTAAGACTTTAAAGTGAAAGGTTCTATATAGAAAGAACCTGCATCTTTAAGACTTTAAAGTGAAAGGTTCTATATAGGAAGAACTTGTAACTTCAAGATTTCAGAGCAAAAAGGTTCTATATAGGAAGAACTTGCCAAGTTCTATATAGGAAGAACTTGTAGCTCAAAAGATCCAAAACAAAATGTTTTATATAGGAAGAGCTCGCAGCTTCAAAGATTTCAGAGCAAAATATTCTATGTAGGAAGAACTCGTCGCTCCAACATTTTCAGAGTAAAAAGTTCTATATAGGAAGAACAAGCAGCTCCAAGATTTTAGAGTGAAATGTTCTATATAGGAAGAACCCACAGCTCTAATACTTTGAGATGAAAGGTTCTATATAGAAAGAACCCTTAAATCAAAGACTTCAAAGCAAAGAGTTTTATATAGAAAAAACTTATGGCTCCATATTTTAGACTAACAAAGATAAAAGAATATGAAGAAAAATAAGAAGAGGAAGAAAGAAATAAAAGAAGAAAAAGAAGAAGAGAAAGTAGAAAGAAGAAAATAGAAGAAAAGAAAAAGATAGTTTTATATAGGAAAAACTCGTAGCTTCAGGATTTCAAGGTGAAAAGTTCTATATAGGAAGAACTTGTGGCTCGAAGAATCCATCCGAAGAAAGTGGAAGGTTCTATATAGGAAGAACCCACAACTCTAACACTTTAAGGTGAAAAGGTTCTATGTAGGAAGAACTTGCAACCTAAAAGTTCTTTTGACTCAAAGAATCGCCAATGACAAGCTAAAAAGTTCTATATAGGAAGGACTTGCAGCTCGAAGACTTCAGATAGATGAGAAGTAAACAGTTCTATATAGGAAGAACTCGAAGCTTCGAATCTCCATACAGGGAAGTAAGACAAAAATGAGTGCTTATGATCTTTGATTTGTTCTCGTTTCATAAGAACAAGTAAAGAGGGGCAGCTGTAGTCACTCATTTTTTTCCAAATATAGTATTATTATATCTTATTATTATAATGAAAAATAAAAGAAAAAAGAAAAGAAAATTAAAAAAAAACTACCCTTGAAGGCCTGAGAGCAGTGCTCTCACTGGGGAATTTTTATTCCCCAAATGGTTTGATCAATCATTCGATCGGAGGTCCTTTTTGAGGTTCGATCGGGTTTGTTTTTGGACCATGGCTAGATGATATGAAGATCTTGATAGGGGTCGGTCAAAGTTCTCCATTTGAGCTTCTAGTAGGGTAAACTTTGATCTTTATCTCTATATTTATTTTAATGTTGGTTTAGATATAGGGCAATATATATTTAATTATTGGCATATTTTTATAATAAATATATTTTGTATGCCATGTGTATATGTGTATTTTAAGTTGTATGAATTTTTTACATGAATAAAATATATTTATATATACATTTTCCATTAGAATTCCATATTTATGTTTATGCTTCCATTTTGCATATTAATTGTTCATACATGTATTTGTCACATATAGTTTAGGTCTTGTTGTTCCGGTATCCTAGTGGGAGTGTCATCTCGATTTCCGAGCGTCATCTTCTTAGTTACCGTGAACACTCGTGTATTTGTCACATATAGTTTAGGTCTTATTGTTCTGGTATCCTAGTAGGAGTGTCATCCTGGTTTCCAAGTGTCATCTTCTTAGGTACCGTGAATACTCGTATAGTTGTCACATATAGTTTAGGTCTTATTGTTCTGGTATCTTTGTGGGAGTGTCATCTTCTTAGGTACCGTGAATAACGAGGAATTTTATTTTTATCATGCATGCATACAATTTTAGGGATTAAATTTTAATTTAAACTAAATTTTAGATTTTCTTTGCTTTTACGATACGAACCCTTAGGTACCATTTTTGGGCATTGTGGGGGTGCTAATCCTTCCCCACACGTAACCAACTCCCAAACCCTTTTTAAATCTCTAGTTTTCCCTTTTTTGGTGTTCGGCCTACCTTATCCAAGTGACCGGTGGCGACTCCAAATTTCATTTTAAAATACGAGTTTTTTTCAAGAATTCCACCTCAATTACAATCTTTTAATTATAAAGAGGTTTTCCAAACAGACTCAAATTTAAAATGTCGCTACATCTTAAAGTAAGGGGAGTGAACTAAAAATTTATTTTGGTTTTGTTATATCTAAAAGGGGGAGATTGTTAAACCTATGTTTGATTTTGATATAACAAGAACTTAATTGTAAACAAATAAAATTTTAAGGTACTTAAGTTTACTCACAAAATTGACAAGCATTTGAACTTAAACTATTTTATAAGTCATATTTTGAATCTCCAAATATTTTCTATGTATTTTGGTACTCAACTAGCCAAATTGGTAACTAAGTACCGGTTTTCGTTATTGGAAACTAAACTTATGCTTAATGGCTTACGAGTACCGGTAAGACTTCTTGAAATTGTTAATTGATTGGTTCTTGCACGTCTATGCTTCTTTGAAGATGATGAAGAAGGATGCATTTGATTGTGTCAGATCTAGGAAGGCAAGTAAGTGATTCCTGCAAAGTAAGATAGGCTACAAAAGAAAGGTTAAGGGTAGTAGATGATATAGGTGCAGGGAAGGCTTAGGAACGAATAAGTAAGATGAAAATGAAATACAGAAATAAGAGGTTGTTTTTGTGTTGGTTATGGTGTGGGGTGATATTGTTGGTTAAGGAAGAATACGATGGTGTTTCGAAGTGTGTAGGATGATAGAATGAACAGAGAACAAGGAAGAACCTATGCTATAGAAAGCATAAACCCAGACCATATATATTCATATTCGAATGGAATAAAGGACTTAGACCCACTAGTTATGAAACTAGGAACCACAAGTATCAAGATGAAAAGGGGGTGACGCCACAAGCACAAGGCTTGATAAGTCGATAAAGTTCAACAAAGAACAATTAGAGAGAAATTCTCACAAAAGTAAATTGTATTGATATGAATGAGATTGTTTACAAATGCCAAATGCTTGGCCTTATATAGGGAAAAAAGGGGTGTGGCTGAAAAGCTACTTATCTATTCATCTTGGTGTGAACAAGGGTGGCGTCTTTATAAAGTCACGTGTCCTTTAGGTTTGGCGCCAACCTTGTCGTCCACTTGGTGCTTGAATAGTGCTTTGTTTTCATTGCAACTCTTCATGGAATGATGCTTGAACGAATGGGCACTTCATGGAGAGTCATAATTCTTGAGGAATGGTGACTTTTCATGAAGAGGTGCGATGAAGAAATAGTGTCCTTTGGTAGCAACTCTTCAAGAAAAGTCTGGTAACTTAAGATGACATCTCCAGATGAAAGGTCATGATGTTTGATGGTGACCTTTGATGAAGAGACACGACTCTTGGTGAAAAAGGCATGACTTTAGGTGAATGATCATAACTTGAAATAACATCCTTTGGTGAAGAGGCATGACTTGAATTGGCACTTTTGGTGAAAAGGCATGACTTGAGAAGGCACCTCTTCATGGAATAGGTATGTCCAATGTTGAAACATTGCATCCTTTTAGCTCCTAGTCATCCTTAGCTTAGCTTTGAGCTCCCTTAACAGCTTGTTTTCACTCAATGTTTTGTTCCTTAGCTTTGAGCTCCTTAGCAACTGGTTTCACTATAATGCTTTAGCTTTGAGCTTTTTAGCAGCTGGTTTTACTCCAAAGCCTTATTCGTTTGTCCCTATAAAAGCAAAACATAGCATATAAGTAAACTTTAGGATATAAATGAAACATATATCATAAACATCATGCACACCTAAGTATGAATGAAAATGCAATCATATAACTTATAAATAAGATGTAGAACCTAAGGTGATGCATGCATAGTAAACATAATTTAAATTTAACATATGCTTAAAATAAACATGTGGATTATATAATATATTACATGTCAACATGTAATACATTATACAACTTATCATCTAAGGCCAAATGATGATCAACATATTTGAAACCATGTATTCATTTATGAGAAAGAACTTCCCTAAATAAACAGGCCTTAGAACGAGTGATAGGTCCTTGTGGCATGACTTCTGGATCTAGTGATGGCGTGCTCACATCATCAACCAAATTGTGCTATGAGTACCGGTACGACCTATGGTGTACCTGTATGGGGGTTTAATATTTTTAAATCAGTTTTTGACTGTTAGCTTGTTAGATTTCTTGGAACCAAAAATTAAATATTTTGTTATGCGTACCGGTACAACTATATTATACCGATATAGTGTTTTAGCAAAATGTTCCAAGGATTCAAGTGAGCAAAATGAGTACCAGTACAGTACGGCCCATACTGGTACCCTTTGTCAAATCATCACTCTGTATCGATACGCTTGCCCATGTAGGCGGTTTTGGTTAGCGCCGTTGGTTAACAACCAAGTTCCCCAACAGCAGCTTAGCTTAGTAGCTTAACTCTTTCTACTGGCGTGGCGCTATTGGATGCTTTTTTTTCAATAGAACAAGAAGAGGAGTCAGCCAAAAAGAAAGACCACCAAAAGTAACGACCACCAAGATACGCATAGTGATTCGATCTTTTGATCACCCATTTATGGAAAACCTTTTTTGGGGGCTTCCGCCTTATACACGGAAGATTGGATTGCCTGAATCACGAGTCTTATATATTGTGTTACGATCACCTCATATTGATAAAAAGTCCAGAGAACAATTTGAAATAGAAATCAAGAAATAATTTCTGGTCATAAAAACATAAAGGCATGAATTGGGCAAGAAGTTCTTTCGGTTAAAACGCCGTACGACTTGGGGGACATCATTTATTGTGGGTATTTCAATTTTGGACAGGTACCGATACAGATGCTCGTGTATTGATGCCCAGTGTTGCTAGACATCATTTATTATGGGAGATTTTCATCCCAATGGATCTATTCAATATCCTAACTACCCAAACCGCTAGAAATCAATGAAGGGGTATAAAAACAAGTCTCCAAAGATTCTTCAACAACAAGACAACAATTCTTGTAACACCCTAAAATTGGCCTAGAAATGTTACCACTATCTAAACTATAGGGTAATTGAATATATGTGGTAATCAAATTAAAGAAGAATTAACATTAGCCATCCTTAAGATCAAATAAGTGAAATTAGAACCAAATTGAATTGAAATTAAAAATTGAAGGCATAAATGAAAGGATGGAAATGTGAACATGCAAAACTCTATAGATTGCATGTAAAATTTAATTAAATGGAGGCCTTGACACATGTTCTCATTGGAAGAGAACATGTGCCAATTTGGATGGTGACTCATGGCCAAGGAGGAAAGATGAACAAACATATTGTCATCTTCCTCCCATTGTCATCCCTTGGCTGAAAATTGAGAGAGAAAAGGGAGAGAAAATCTTCATACAAAACCTTCAAATTCAAGCTTCTTGATTCAACCTTGATCAAATTTAGCTTGGAGAAGGTATAATGCTTGATTCCAACTTGTTATAGATTGTTTGAACCTTGAGATTATGGTGTGTTTGTTGTATGAATTGAATTGGATGATTTCTATGTGTGTTAAGAGCATGCTAGTTTCAATTTGAACTTGAAATTTTGGATACTAGTAACCAATTTGATAAAGGAAATATGTATAGTTGCTGGAAATTTGAGAAATGTGTTCATGATTAAAAACAGTCTTGATTAGGGACTGTTTTGATAGTGAAAATGTTTATATATGTCCATTGGATATAGAACCCTGTTTTGATCATGTATCTAGATGAAATGAAGATTGAATTGAATGGATAACTTTCTGGAAATGTGAAAGCACCTAATTGGACGAGTTAAATTAGGTAATGGACTGCTCAATTGGTAAATTGAATGTGCAATGTTGATCAAATAGATCAAATTAGGTTCAACATGATAATGCCCTGTTTTAAGCACATTTCTAGGTGAATTATAATGACCTAGACATGTAAGAACATGAAAATGAATTGAATTGCCATGTTAGAACCTTGCTTAGGTGAATTAAGAAGCTAGAAATTCAACCTAGTGTAATCTGCCCAGAATGTTCTGTTCTGGGCAGTGACTTTGAAAAATCACTATAAATTTTATAAAATGAATTTAAGTCTGAAAGTTAAATGGACAACACCTTGATATGTCTAAATTCATTAGGAGAAAACAGAACTGAATTATGGGTTGTATAATGAAATGTAGAGAAGAAACACTAGGGACAGTGCAAACTGTCCAGTGTGGCAAATTACCCTGTCTTTAAGCTAAAAACTGTATTAATTGGAAAAGAAATAAAATGCAAGCCTTATATGGTCATATATAAAATTTCGTTAGCTTTACAACGGTGTAAACCAATTGAAATTCCGGCGTACGGAATGAAATATATGCATGATTAAGTGACTAGAGTGCAAGCTGCCTGGCAGCAGCAATATAGGTAATTACACACTGTTTTGTAAACAGTTTTAGGACATTGATTCTGCCTTGTTTTACATGAACTAGAATATAGGTAAATGTAGTTAAGTGTAATGAAGAATGTACATGAACATGCTGCCAAATTTGTGTATGCTATGTGTTTGAAGCCTTGCCTTGATTGAATGATCGTATGATCTTGTCTTCATATGTACTTGTTCTGTAATGTGATAGAACTAGGAGTAAACTTGGTGGAAGAGGATAGAGTGGATCATCCTAAAGCCGAGAACAAAGGAGTGTGGATCCAAGACTAGCTAGCTTGGAGTATTGTGAGTGTAGTTATCTCTAGGGTTGGGACTAGGTCCTAACCAATGCATACTTGTTACATTCTTGAAATGTTAAATGAATCTAATCATGGACTTGACCTAATAAGGGAAGAATGACTTGTAATGCATGAAATTTGATCACATCTTGATTTACATGATCAATTCGAATGTTTAAGCATGATTAAGTGGTAGCATGGATGCTTGTATGTGTTATGATGCAATGTGATCAAATGCTAAAGAACTTGCTTGAGATATCATCTCATCTTGATGAAATGAAACATAAGAATTACATGAAATGTGAGCTATGGCTCAAATGGCCTAAGGGAATAATATGAAATGAACTTTCTTGACATGATTCTGAATCTTGAAACACTTGAATAAATGGTAAATCGAGCAACCTTGGTCGCTAGTTGGACTAGGTAGAAGGGCATGCCTTAGAGTCTAGAGCTCATTATGTCAGGGTGGACTATGGTCCAGGGCTAAGGCCCCTATTTGGCGATAGGGTACGTATGTGGTCTTTGGTGACAGTATGAGGGTTTGACCAGCACTACGGTGCATCTTGTGGTGACAGTTGGTTGGAGACTCGATTACCTATACAAACTAAGTACCAAGGGGTTGTTTAATTGATAATACATGAAATAACAATTCAATAACACATGTTACTTGTCTTGAAAGCTATATATTGAATATAACTTGTCTTGAAAACCATGAATTGTATGTTACTTGTCATGTAAGCATGACTTCCTTGATTACTTGTTTTGTAAGCATAATGTGCTTGATTCATGATATGAAAATATGAAGCATGAATTCTTGTTTCTTGTTCCTTGTTGGCCTAATGCTATGACCCTTAGCTAGGATCACTCTAATTCTTGATATCCATAGCTAGGATTCTTCTAACGCTTGAAAGCCTTAGCTAGGACTATCCTAATGCTTGATCTTGAAGCTTGTTACCTTGAGCTAGAAGCAACTCACACAAGCTTTTCCTAAGTATGGTTTCATACTTGTTTTGTGTATCTCCTAGAATGGTGGCACTAGATTGTTTAGATTGTAGATTGATCATGCATCTTGAAACTCTTGAACTTGTATATATTGTCCATGTATGGGCCTACATATATTATGAATCTAGTAACAAGTATGTAATGAACCTAAAGTTCTTGTAATGGAATGTTGTTGCTGTGCAAATGATGAAATGTATTGGAATGATCTAATGTTTGATCTAGTTTACCATGATATCATTTGAATGCTTTGCTATAAACATGTCTTGGTTGAATTGAATATAGGATGATCGAACCATGCTTTCTTGTATTCCATTCGATTGTCTCGGGAATTTTACAGTCACTTGTGTGTGTTTATACCATGATGTATGTGTTTGAGATTAGCATGATGATTGCTGAATGCATAGGAATAGAGTATGACTTAAATGGAACTAGTTACATGTAAATTGAATGATCAAGAACCATGTTAGCAATTTGGGTTAAGATGTACATGTATAATTCTAAGGAACATTGAATTTAATTGGAATCATGTTACACCTAGGGTCATTCGAATGATAGGGATAAAATGAAGTGAATTGTTTTGATAAAGTAGTAACTTGATATGAAAGCATGAAAGGAATTAAGTTAGTGACCTATTCGAATGGTTTTAGGTTGAAGTAAGAATCGAAATATGAGTTTCTTGTACAATAAGTAAGTATATTTGGTTGCTTGTTAGTTAAGTAATTCATCTAAAAAGGATGAGTTATCAATGCTTGTCTTGTTGCTTTGCCTTGTATTGTATTGCCATTGCTTGTTTGCTTAATGTAACGATCTCGAGCTGGTTTGCTACTAGCCCGGGCAGGGGGTGTTACATTTAATTGGTAATCGGGGCTTTAGGTTTAGTCGATTATAGGATTAAACCAGGCTATCATGCATCATATAGGATGCTTGTGCCACCTAGGAGACTTGTATTGAATAGCTTGTGTCTTGCTTATTAAACCGAATCCCTAATGTTCTATTTGAACGTAGAATGTCTAAAACAAGACTTGGTCGGGATAATGAAAGTCTTGAAGGCTCCTAGAATGATGGAGACAGTGTGAGGATGAAGTAGAATCCTCTACAACAACAAGCTCAAACCCGAGCACAAGCTACTGCTCAACAGGAAGATCCTACTATAAATCCTGTACATCAGGAATGTCTCCCGAGCATGAAGGAGATGTTCAATCATCTAGTAACTGCTTTGAAACAAGACCATCCTATTGCTCCTCATGTTGCTGTGCGAAACAGAGCCCCGATTGACAAGTTGGCTCAACATCGGGCCTATACTTTCACTGGCACTGATGAAGCTAATCCTGAAGTAGCTGAGTACTGGTTAGAGGCCACTACTCGAATCTTGACCAAACAACTACCTTGTCCTAATGAGCACAAGCTCAAATGTGCCATAGCCTTATTGGCAGATGAAGCTCTAAGCTAGTGGGAAACCACTACCCTGACTACTCCTGTTGAAGCCGTAACTTGGAAATTCTTCCTCGAGGAATTCAGGAAGAAATACATCAGTGAACAGTACCTGGCCGAGCGCCAAAAATGTTTCTTGTATCTCAAGCAAGGTGGCTGACCCATTGAACAGTACGTGAGTGATTTCTGCAAGTATTACAAGTACGAGTCGGAATACATCAAAACCAAAGCTAATAAATGTTGGATGTTCATCGATGGACTGAATTAAGTGAACCAGGCTATTACAACGGAGGCAAAGATGAGGGTTTCTAAGAAACGCAAGAGTGGTAACTCCTAGAAGGATAAACGATCAAGAAATGATGACAAGCCTCATTGGCAGTCAAAGAAGTCTAAACACTCCAAAGATCACTCCTCGAATTACACTCATGTTCAAAAAAGAAATTACATACCGAAACCTCAAACGATAATCAAGTCTTCTGCCCCGATCATCTCTGTTGATAGTACGGGGAATTTTGGCAAAACTGCTCAATATCCTACTTGCAAGTTTTGTCAGAAGCACCACACTGGCAATGTAAAACTCAACAGAATTTGTGTTTCTTATGTGGAGCCTCCGATCATTATATCCGGGATTGTCCTCAGAATCCTAACAAGGTTCTAACTCAAACTTCTGCAAATGCTAGCTCAGCTCCATCTAATCGAAACAAGGGCCCGAGACAAGCTTAGTCGGGGAATCAAAGCAAAGATACAGGCCAACATTCGGCACCTACACACCAGGAATCCCGAGCCCCTGCTCGAATCTACCACATTCGTGGGAAAGAGGAAGAAGAAGCTCCAGATGCTATCGCATGTACTGTTGAATTAAATTCAAGTCTTGCATATGATTTGATTGATTTGGGATCTACCCACTCTTTTATATGTTCTTCCGTGATTGCTAAGTTAAACTTAAAACCTGAACTTGTTAAGACTAGCCTTGTAGTTTTGAACCCTATAGGAGGAAATATGCCTATTAACTTTATTTGCAAGCAATGCTCTATAAGCATTCGAAATGTGCCTTTTCCCATGGACCTTTATGTCTTGCCTTTTTGTGAGTTCTATCTAGTGCTAGGACTAGATTGGCTAAGCAAACATGAAGCCTGGATAGATTGCCAAAATAGGAGAATGTATCTCTAGGGTTTAGGGAAGGAATCAATCCTCCTAATTAATAAAAAGCCAACCTCAATCTTTGCTGCCATGACTATGCAAGATGAACTTGAATTCGGCTTACCTAGTATGCCAATTGTATCTGAATTCATTGATGTTTCCCAAGTCTTCCTCCAACCAGAGAAGTAGAGTTTGGGATTGAAGTTTAACCTGGAACAACTCCGGTGTCCATCACACCTTATCGAATGGCGCCTATTAAATTGAAAGAACTCAAGAAGCAACTCCAAGAGCTACAAGAAAAAGGCTTTATTTGGCCTAGCTCATCTCCCTGGGTGCTCCAGTCTTGTTCATGGAAAAGAAAGACGGGACTATGAGACTCTGTATTGACTACAGACAATTGAACAAGCTTACTATCAAGAATCGATATCCTCTCCCAAGGATAGAGGATCTCTTCGATCAACTCAAGGATGCTTCGGTGTTCTTAAAGATCAATCTTTGATCGGGATACTATCAAATGAGGATAAAAGAAGAAGATGTACCCAAGATAGCCTTTTGTACTCGATATGGCCATTTTGAATTCCTTGTAGTGCCATTCGGGTTAACGAATGCTCCGGCTGCATTCATAGACCTCATGAACCGTGTATTCAAACCCTTATCCTGACAAGTTTGTGGTCGTCTTCATCGATGATATCCTGGTGTATTCTCGGAATAAGGAAGAACATTCTAAACACCTTCGAATTATATTGCAAACCCTCTGAGAACGTCAATTGTTCGCAAAGTTCTCTAAGTGTGAATTCTGGCTATCGAAAGTCTCATTCCTTGGCCATGTCATCTCGGCAGAAGGAATTAAAGTAGACTCGAGCAAAAATTCGATCCATCATGGATTGGAGACCTCCGAGGAATGTTGGTGAGGTCAGAAGCTTTCTCAGTTTAGCCGGGTATCATCGACGTTTTGTCAAGGGATTTTCATCCATTTTCGCAAGCTTGACTAAGCTAACTCGTAAAGATACGCCCTTTGTTTGGTCGTAGAACCAACAACGAAGCGTCGATCAACTTAAACAAGCCCTGACTCATGCACTGGTTCTCATCCAACCAGAATCGGGCAAAAAATTCACTGTCTATAGTGATGCATCTCATTTAGGACTAGGTTGTGTCCTAATGCAAGATGGAAAAGTGGTAGCTTACGCTTCAAGGCAACTAAAACCACACGAGTCAAACTACCCTACACACGATCTAGAATTGGCAGCAATCATGTTTGCTCTCAAAATATGGAGACATTACTTGTACGGGGAGAAATGTAACTTGTTAACAGACCACAAGAGTCTCAAATACCTCTTGACTCAGAAAGACTTGAATCTGAGACAAAGAAGATGGCTAGAATTGCTTAAAGACTATGATTTGGTTATCGACTACCGTCAGGGGAAAGCAAACGTGGTTATTGATGCCCTTAGTCGCAGACCATACTCGGGTAAACCCCTAAATCTAAATCCTAGGAAAATTTATTAAATTTAATCTTTCTTGGATTACAAGTAATCCATTCGAATACCTTTCTTGTCTTACAAGTAACTACTCAAAAATATCTCTTAGTGATCTTGTGTATTCTTTGTAGCTTCCTTGGCTATCAATGCTCATTTTCGTTTATCCAAAGGATAGAAATTCTTGTCTGAACTTCAAGTTCAATCTAGCTTGATCTTGAGAATCAAAGAACTCTAGCAAATTAATCCAGATCTTCAGAAGATCATATCCAAGCTAGACTCTGAGTCTAATCCTGACTTTTCTCTCAAGTCGAATGGACTCGTCTATTTCAAAGATAGAGTATGTGTTCCTAACAATGAGGAACTAAAACACGAGATGTTACAAGAAGCTCACCAAAGCTCATTCTTGATTCACTCGGGATCAGTTAAGATGTACAAGGATCTAAAGCCACTATACTGGTGGCCAGGCATGAAATTGGCTATCACAGACTTCGTATCGAAGTGCCTAACCTGTCAGAGAGTTAAAGCCGAGCATCAAGTCCCTACTGGATTGCTCCAATCTATCCTATTCCCTCAGTGGAAATGGGATTGGATTATAACGGATTTCGTTACTGGTCTTCCTTCCACTCCAAAAAAGAATGGTGATGTATGGATGATTGTTGATAGATTCACAAAGTATACTCACTTTATCCTTGTTCGAATGAACATGAGCTTGGAAACCTTAGCCAAGCTATACATCCGTGAAGTGATTAGATTACACGGTGTACCTACAGCTATAATCTCTGATCGTGGTCCCAGATTTGCTTCTCGATTCTAGAATTCCTTGTATAAGGCTCTAAGAGATAAAGTACATCTTAGTACAGCCTTCCATCCTCAATCAGATGGACAATCTGAAAGAATCATTCAAGTACTCGAAGATATGCTACGTGCTTGTGTTATAGACTTCGGAAAGAACTGGGAGATATCTCTACCCCTAGTAGAGTTTGCTTACAACAATAGCTATCAGACATCTATTCAAATGGCTCCCTTCGAAGTTCTATACGGAAGAAAATGTAGAACTCCCCCATGCTGGTCTGAATTGGGAGAAAGCAAGGTTTTAGGACCTCAATTGCTTAAAGAAACTGAAGAACAAGTGAAGATCATTCATGATCGATTGAAGGCAGCTTTTGATAGGCAAAAAGCTTATGCTGACTTGAAAAGGAGAGACATCCAATACAATGTTGAAGACAAGGTCTTCCTTAAGGTTTCTCCTTGGAAAAAGGTCTTTAGATTTGGAAGAAAAGGAAAGCTCAGCCCTCGGTTTATCAGTCCTTTTGAAATCATTGAAAGGATTGGTCCAGTGGCTTATCGATTGCCACTTCCTAGTGAATTCGATAAGATCCACAATGTCTTCCATGTTTCCATGCTCATAATATATAGGTCTGATCCATCTCATGTTCTTGAACCCGAAGAGGTGGAATTGAATCCCGACTTATCATATGAAGAAGAGCCTATTCAGATACTTGACAAGGAAGTCAGAAGACTTCGAAACAAGAATGTTCCTCTTGTCAAAGTCTTGTGGAGAAATCACAAGGTTGAAGAGGTAACATGGGAATATGAAGAAGTCATGAAGAAGCAATATCCTCACCTATTTGATTCAGGTAAATTCAAGGATGAATTTATTTTAGGGGGGAGAATTGTAACACCCTAAAATTGGCCTAGAAATGTTACCGCTATCTAAATTATAGGCTAATTGAATATATGTGGTAATCAAATTAAAGAAGAATGAACATTAGCCATCCTTAAGATAAAATAAGTGAAATTAGAAACCAATTGAATTGAAATTAAAATTAGAAGGCATAAATGAAAGGATGGAAATGTGAACATGCAAAACTCTATAGATTGCATGTAAAGTTTAATTAAATGGAGGCCTTAACACATGTTCTCATTGGAAGAGAACATGTTCCAATTTGGATGGTGACTCATGGCCAAGGAGGAAAGATGAACAAACATATTGTCATCTTCCTCCCATTATCATCCCTTGGTTGAATTCATTAGGAGAAAACATAATTGAATTATGGGTTGCATAATGAGATGTAGAGAAGAAACACTAGGGACAGTGCAAATTGTCTAGTGTGGCAAATTACCCTGTCTTTAAGCTAAAAACTGTATTAATTAGCAAAGAACTAAAATGTAAGCCTTATATGGTCATAAATAAAATTTCGTTAGCTTCCCAATGGTGTAAACCAATTGAAATTTCGATGTACGAAATGAAATATACGCATGATTAAGTGACTAGAGTGCAAGCTGCCTGGCAGCAGCAGTATAGGTAATTGCACACTGTTTTGTGGCAAATTGTAAATTATTTTGTAAACAGTTTTAGAACATTGATTCTGCCTTGTTTTACATGAACTAGAATGTAGATAAATGTAGTTAAGTGTAATGAAGAATGTACATGAACATGCTGCCAAATTTGTGTATGTTATGTGTTTGAAACCTTGCCTTGATTGAATGATCATATAATCATGTCTTGACATGTACTTGTTGTGTAATGTGATAGAACTAGGAGTAAACTTGGTGGAAGAGGATAGAGTGGATCATCCTAAAGCCAAGAACAAAGGAGTGTGGATCCAAGACTAGCTAGCTTGGAGTATTGTGAGTGTAATTATCACTAGGGTTAGGAATAGGTCCTAACCAACGCATACTTGTTACATTCTTGAAATGTTAAATGAATCTAATCATGGACTTGACCTAATAAGGGAAGAATGACTTTTATTGCATGAAATTTGATCACATCTTGATTTACATGATCAATTCGAATGTTTAAGCATTATTAATTGATAGCATGGATACTTGTATGTGTTATGATTCAATGTGATCAAAAGCTAAAGAACTTGCTTGAGATATCATCTCATCTTGATGAAATGAAACATAAGAATTACATGAAATGTTAGCTATGGCTCAAATGGCCTAAGGACCTAATATGAAATGAACTTGCTTGACATGATTCTGAATCTTGAAACACTTGAATAAATGGTAAATCGAACAACCTTGGTCGCTAGTTGGACTAGGTAGAAGGGCATGCCTTAGAGTCTAGAGCTCATTGTGTCTGGGCGGACTACAGTCCATGGCTAAGGCCCATATTTGGCGACAGATGGAGGGTACGTATGTGGTCTTTGGCGACAGTAGGAGGGTTAAACCAGCACTACGGTGCATCTTGTGGCAACAGTTGGTTGGAGACTCAATTACCTATACAAACTAAGTACCAAGGGGGTTGTTTAATTGATAATACATGAAATAACAATTCAATAACACATGTTACTTGTCTTGAAAGCTATATATTGAATATGACTTGTCTTGAAAACCATGAATTGTATGTTACTTGTCATGCAAGCATGACTTCCTTGATTACTTGTTTTGTAAGCATAATGTGCTTGATTCATGATATGAAAATATGAAGCATGAATTCTTGTTTCTTGTTCCTTGTTGGCCGAATGCTATGATCCTTAGCTAGGATCACTCTAATGCTTCATATCCTTAGATAGGATTCTTTTAACGCTTGAAAGCCTTAGCTAGGACTATCCTAATGCTTGATCTTGAAGCTTGTTACCTTGAGCTAGAAGCAAATCACACAAGCTTTGCCTAAGTATGGTTTCATACTTGTTTTGTGTATCTCCTAGAATGGTGGCACTAGATTGTTTAGAGTGTAGATTGATCATGCATCTTGGAACTCTTGAACTTGTATATATTGTCCTTGTATGGGCCTTCCTATGTTATGAATCTAGTAACAAGTATGTAATGAACCTAAAGTTCTTGTAATGGAATGTTGTTGTTGCGCAAATGATGAAATTGTTTTGGAATGATCTAATGTTTGATCTAGTTTACCTTGATATCATTCGAATGCTTTGCTATAAACATGTCTTGCTTGAATTGAATATAGGATGATCGAACCATGCTTGCTTGTATTCCATTATATTGTCTCAGGAATTTTATGGCCACTTGTGTGTGTTTATACCATGATGTATGTGTTTGAGATAAGCATTATGATTGTTGAATGCATAGGAATAGAGTTTGGCTTAAATGGAACTAGTTATATGTAAATTGAATGATCAAGAACCATGTTAGCAATTTGGGTTAAGATGTACATGTGTAAGTCTAAGGAACATTGAATTGAAATGGAATCATGTTACACCTAGGGTCATTCAAATGATAGGGATAAAATGAAGTGAATTGTTTTGATAAAGTAGTAACTTGAAATGAAAGCATGAAAGGAATTAAGTTAGTGACCTATTCGAATAGTTTTAGGTTGAAGTAAGAATAGAAATATGAGTTGCTTGTACGATATGTAAGTATATTTGGTTGCTTGTTAGTTAAGTAATTCATCTAAAAAGGTTGAGTTATCAATGCTTGTCTTGTTGCTTTACCTTGTATTGTATTGCCATTGCTTGCTTGCTTAATGTAACGCTCCCGAGCCGGTTTGCTACTATCCCGGGTAGGGGGTGTTACAATTCTAAAGTATTCAAACACATATCCAACATCCTTGAGCTCAATTTCTCAAATTCTTGTAAACCCACTTGAGTGTTCTTCATTGTAATCTTTTTCGTTCAAATGTGTGGGGTTTTAGTGAAGTTTGAATTGTACAAACAATCATCCTTTAGAGGAATTTCATAGTTTGCTAATATGTATCTACCTTTAGGAAAAAGGGATCACTAGACTTTGTGATATAAGTATAGGTATTTGTAAGGTTATCTTCTTTAGCCAAAAATGAAAGACAAATTAGTGAATTTGTGAAAATCCTTAGTGCAAATAGCTAAGGTAGTGGATGTAGACCTTGTTTAGAAGGTTGAAACACTCTAACCACTTGTGCAAATTTTCTTTCTTTTTGCTCTTTTCTTCCATTTTTAATTGTCAATTCACCCCTCTTGGCTATTTCCATTAATTGTTCAACCCAACACATTTGCTTGATAGCTTGGCTTGGTGCCACTTACCTCTTGGTGAGGTGTATGAATGCTCGGGGAGCATGTCCTGTCTTATGGTTGCTGTAAAGGAATTCAGATGTCCTGGAGTCAGTACCACGGTACTTTTTAAAGGGATGCATACTTAGGGCTATGTGAACAAGTACATCTGACGTACCCATGGGCTGAGTGATCTAGGTGTGCTTAGAAACCTATTTGTGGCTATGATGATCCGGATAAGGTAGTTAACTCGATGGCTATGTGAGATTGAGTAACCTGATAGGCTGAGTGAACTCAGGTAAAGACTACTTATGGCTAATGTGATCCAAGTACGTCCAGGACGTATCTGTAGCTATGGAGATCCGAATACGGTCCATTCAACCCAACATCTTTATGAGCACGGGTAACCTGACGGCTGTGTGAGCATGGGTAAAGTAGGGCTTTGTTGTCAATTATGTAGGTGATGTATAGATATATTTATGTATGTTGTGTAGACGCTATAGATGATAGCTTATGTACCCGATGGCTGAGTGATATCGAGTACTGTAAAGATTGTGGAACATATAAGACTTCTTTTATACTTATTGATTCCTTGAGATAGGTGATATTAGATGCAACCCCCTTGACCCAGTCTAGTCGTAAGACCGAATCGAGTGAGCCACACGGGGAATATTGAAGCAAAACCCGAGAGTTCCACTTCAATAAACAACCCTTTTTTTCTTTCTAGAATCAACATTATTAACCTAAGTGTGCATGCTGACAGCGGATGAGATTACAACTCGATCGGACATCGATTCGACATCCAATCGTCCCATTTAGCGTTTAGGGACCATTTTCTCAAACTTATAAAATTAAGGACCATTTACGAAATAAAAGTTAACGATAGTCAATTAGTCAGTTTTCATGCTTTCATATCAAATTTCAGTTCAATTCGATCACCCTAACTCATTTAAATGAATATTCAAATATCACATAACCTAAACGTAAGAAAACTGAACTTTAGAAAACTTCAATTAACTAACTTAACGGTCAAGTGTATCGATACACTTGTGCCCGTATCGATACGCCAATATCTCATAAAAATCTCAGTTTTCCAGTAGCACAAAAGGGTATCGATATTGTCCCGTGTACCGATATGGTTCTTCAATTTGCCCTCTAACCGTATCGATACGGTTTACCCTACACCGATACGGTAAGCCTGGTTTGGCTTTACTGTACCGATACGGTAGCCCGTGTATCAATACGCCTGGGCCTGTAATGTCACAAATTGCTGATTTTTCAAGCTTAAACTCAACCAAAAACATTCCAACATGTTACTAAGATATAAACATCCACTTAGAGCATAAAACCATACGCATTAAACACCAAAGCATGCTTCCAATATCATCACATTATGACTATCAATCTATAGGCATACTTTCTATGCAAAGAAACCATTCAAGCACCAAAATGCAAACCAAACCAAATACCAGCAAATAAAGGCTATTTACAAATCTAAAAGGAAAATTAAAACTTGCCACAAACCATGGATTTTCAAAACACAACCTCCCAAAACATTAAGACATCCTCCCATTGCCAATTATTAGTATTAGGTAAACCAAAAACCATACTTGAGCTATGTTTTCACTCTTGGATCTCCACTTGCTTCCTTTTTGCCACCAAAGTGTTATTTCTCTACATTGTTGGAAAAGAGAGCGTAAGCATAAACGATTAGCGAGGGAGGCTAAAACCAACAACAAAGCATTTTAAAAACCATTTCTCAAGTAGAAATCTCTTTTCTCATCATGCTCATTCTATCTCATGCTTTAGACCACTTTCAAGCAAAATCAACAATATTTAAACCACATGTATCATAAGTCTTATGCATTAACCTTAATGCAAACTCAAGCCAAAGCTTCTCATGCTTGTTTCCCATAAAACATTTCTCAAAAATATAACCTCATGTATAAACACATTATACAAAATATTTATAAACCCATGATACATGTGAATCTCATATATTGGCTTTCAAGTGACCTGGGAATATGCTCACCCCTAACCCGTAGTGATAGGCTCAACCTCTATCACAAAGTACTAGGCTCACCTCTAGTACACATCAGATACACGAATTCTCATGGTGGGCTCACCTCCACCAAATATCTCACTTCGGACAGGAATAGGCTCACCCCTAACCCGTAGTGATAGGCTCACCTCTATCACTAAGTACTAGGCTCACCTCTAGTACCCATAATAGGCTTACCTCTATTGTGTCATCAAAGAATTTATCTCACATACGAATTTTGTATATTATAGTGCACTTCTCATCCTATTGGTCGACCAATTGTATCCGTTAATATTAATCTCATCACTTGCCAATATACACTTAAAACCATGTTTACCTACTATTTTTCAATGCATAACATAAACTATTTCTCATCCCATGTCAAAAGTGTAAACAATGCATAGCATTTTCTCAACAAGTTCAATCTCTTTAAAACATAAATCAATCTCATGGGATCACATGAATCGTCTTTCAATTCATAAAACATGCATAAATAGTAGGTAACAAATTTCTTTTCAAAATAGGAGCATGATCAATCAAATCAATGGGAAAAGCCAAGAACCGAGAGCGAAACTTCTCATACTTACTTTCGAGTTTAGATTAGCATTTCAAGCTCAATCTAAACCCTCAAAACTTACTTTCAAACCTTTGAAAAGATTTTAAATTATTTCCACTCACCGACTATGCCTCGCTTGCCTTGTCGAAGCGAAATCAAGTTCCCAGATCAACCGAAACACCTTCTGAAGCTATCGGATCAACATCCCTTGCTTCTAACCAAAGCAAAACAGAGGATTAATGCATAACCTTGCATCAAAATCTCAAACAACAAAACTACACCATTTCCTAACTTCGGCCAAACTTTCGCCACCCGAAAACTACCGAAAACACTGGAGAAACCCTTCTAACTAATTTCCAGCCATTACCCAACGAAATTAACATAAAAGCAACATCAATTTACATCGAAAAACATCCTCTCAACACCAAAGAACCTCCAGCAATAAACTAACCACATAAACAAGCCATAAACTCAAAGATTTCAACCTTGAAATCGAACAACTTACCTAGTTTCGGGTTTCCTATGATAAAATCATTATCTCAACATTATTTAACATCAAAAAATGATTAAAACCAATCATAAACCCAGAAAAATAGACCCATTACGAAAATTACATAAATTCATCATTTAAAGCTTGATTTAACCATTTCTTTCAATTAAGCATAAAACCTCCATAGCAAACTTATTAAAAGAGTCAAAGTCTTGGGAATTTCAATAAAGAACCCATTTTTAGAGGAGGAAAACATAGCTCACCTCTAACGGATGATTTTCCCCTTAACCAATTTGATTTACATGCCAAAACAAAATTAAATCAATAAGGTTTTGTTAAGAAATCAACAAGAAATCATTTGATAGTAATAGATTAAAGAAAACAAGATTTTACCTTACGATTTTGAAGTAGAAATGAGTGTTTGGCTGGAGAGAATTTGAGAGAAAGCTTTTAAGAGAAAAGAAGTTACGTCAATTTTGTTGAAATGAATTAATCACCAATTAATCTCTCCATCCAATTATATTAATTAAAAACAATTTAAAATAAGTCAATTAAGGGGTAAATGTATGATATTAGACTTTGGCTAATTAGCTCCTTAAAGATTCAAAGTCCCGACCCTTTTACAAAGCAGTCACTAGAAAAACAGTTTTCAAAAATTACATTTTAGTCACTAGAATCAAAATGTTCAAGTTCCAACCATCAATTTCCAAAATTGACTTCACCAAACCTTTATGTACATTTAAAAAGGATTTTAGAACCTTTTTCCACATTTTATTTGCCTCGAAAACCTTTTTAAAACATTAATCCTGAAACTAGTCCAAATCATTCAAACCAGTTCAACCGAACCGTCCAGCTAATCTGGCTAACTTCTAAGCCCAAAATCGGGGCGTTACAACTCTCCCCCACTTAAGAAATTTCGTCCTTGAAATTTACCTGATGGAAAAAGATAAGGAAATTGCTTCTTCATGTCATCCTTTCGTTACCGCTTAGCTTCCTTGACACCTCGGTGTCTCCACATCACTTTTACCAACTCTATGGTCTTACCACGAAGCACTTTACTATCCGAATCCAAGATCTCAACTGGTTCTTCATCATAAGTCAGATTTGGATTCAATTCAATCTCCTCCACAGGCATAACATGCAACGGATCCGATCTATACTTCTGAAGCATGGATACATGGAAAACATCTTGTATCTTCTCTAACTCCCTTGGCAACCTCAACTTATAAGCTAGTGGTCCAACGCGCTCAAGCACCTCATAAGGTCCAATAAACCTCGGGCTTAACTTGCCTTTTCGGCCAAATGTCATCACCTTTTTCCAAGGCGAAACTTTCAAGAACACCTTGTTTCCAACATTATACTCAATCTCCCTACGCTTCAAATCCGCATAAGACTTTTGCCGATTCGAAGCTGCCTTCAACTGCTCACTAATAAGCTTCACCTTCTCGGTGGTACCTTTAAGTACACTAGACAAGGAAACAAACTTCTCTCTCACCTCTGCCCAACAAAAAGGCGTCCTACACTTTTTACCATACAAAGCTTCATACGGTGCCATTTGGATACTCGCTTGGTAACTGTTATTATAGGAAAACTCTACCAAAGGTAACTGTTTCTCCCATGATCCTTGAAAATCAATAACACAACACCTCAACATATCCTCCAGCACTTGGATAACTAATTTAGACTACCCATCCGACTGAGGATGATACGAGGTACTGAAATTCAACCGCGTACCTAACACTCGATGCAAACATTCCCAAAACCTTATTGTAAAACGCGAATCCCTATCCGAAATAATGGACTTTGGCACCCCATGCAATCTCACAACCTCTGCGATATACAAATCTGCTAACTTATTCAACGTATACGTAGTATGCACAGGTAGAAAATGCGCACACTTCGTAAAATGATCCATAATCACCCAGATAGAGTTTTTCTTTGACGGTGTCAAAGGCAAACCTGACACAAAATCCATGGTGACTCTCTCCCACTTCCATTCTGGAATCCTCAATAGTTGCAACAACCCAGAAGGAAACTGATGCTCAGCTTCCACTCGCTGACACACCATGTATTTGCTAACAAACTCAGCCACATCTTTCTTTAAACCCACCAGATAGTATTCATCCTTCAACCCACGATACATCTTAGTATTACCAGGATGCCTAGCAAAAGGACTGCTATGGGCTTCAGTCAAAATAGTGTGCCTCAACCCAACATCCTCCAGCACAACTACTCGACCCTTAAAACATAAGACACCAGTATCATTGAAACAAAAGTCCGTCTGACTACCATTCACTATGTCATGAACATGAGGCACCAACGAATCATCAAGCAACTACTTTTCTTTAATCAACTGTATCAAAGAAGGTTTCACTTGCAACTCAGCCACCAAACCATCATCCCGCGATATACTCAACCGAGCAAATATCACCCTCAACTCCACAGCCACCTTCATACTCAAAGCATCAGCCACCACATTAGCCTTACCAGGGTGATACTCAATCGTCAAGTCATAATCTTTAAGCAAATCCAACCACCTTCGTTGCCTAAGATTCAACTCTTTTTGAGACATCAAATACTTCAAATTCTTATGGTTTGTGAAAATCATACACTTTTCATCATAAAGGTAATGTCTCCAAATCTTCAAAGCAAACACAATTGCAGCCAACTCGATATCATGCGTAGGATAGTTACGCTCGTGCACCTTCAATTGCCGTGATGCATAAGCTACAACCCTACCATTCTGCATCAACACACACCCTAAACCAACATAGGATGCATTGCTATAGATTACAAACTCTTTTCTAGATTCGGGTTGAATCAAGATCGTAGCTTGCGCCAAAGCTTCCTTCAACTTCTCAAAAGCTTGTTGCCTCGCTTCTGTCCACTAAAAACAAACATCCTTTTGCAACAACTTTGTCAAAAGAGCAGCTATCTTTGAGAAACCATCAACAAATCGACAATAATGCCCTGCCAAACCCAAGAAACTACGAACCTCTATCACCGACTTAGGTTGTTTCCAATTCACAATCGCCTCTATCTTTTGTGGATCCACACGAATACCTTCCGTTAAAACCACATGACCAAAGAAAACCACTTCCTTAATCCAAAACTCACATTTACTCAACTTAGCATACAATTGATTACCCAACAAAACTTGCAACACAATCCTCAAATGTTTATCATGATCCTCCCCGGTACGTGAATACACAAGGATATCATCAATAAACACTACCACAAATTAATCCAAGAATTCATGGAACATTTTTTTCATCATATCCATGAAAGCTGCAGGCGCATTCGTCAACCCAAACAGCATCACTAAGAACTTCTAATGTCCATAACGATTACGAAAATCTGTCTTCGGCATATCTCTATCCTTTACCTTCAACTAATAATATCATGATCTCATATCAATCTTAGAAAACACCATTGCACCACGAAATTGATCAAACAAATCATCAATCCGCAGCAAAGGATACTTATTCTTAATCGTCAACTTGTTCAGTTACCGATAACTGATGCACATCCTCATAGTGGCATCCTTCTTTTTCACAAACAACACAAGCGCTCCCCAAGGCAAAACACTAGGACGAATGAAACCACGATCCAACAACTCCTCAAGTTGCGTCTTCAATTCCTTCAAATCCTTGGGTGCCATGAGATATGGAGCAATGGACACTGGTGCCGTATCGGCATACGTCTCTACACAAAACTCCACCTTTCTATCCGGTGGCAAACCATGCAATTCTTCTGGAAACATCCCCAAAAAATCACAAATAGTTCAGATATCCTGGGGACGTACCTCCTTCATATTCGAATTCATGACATACGCCAAGTATGCTTGACATCCATCCTCCAACAACTTATGTGCTTCCAAAGCCGAAACAACATTGGATAAGAATTTGACATTCTCACCCACCACTACAACTTCATAATCATCGGCAAGTTTCAGTGAAACTCGCTTAGATTCAAAATCAACCACGGCTTTGTGTTCGACTAACCAATCCATACCCAAAATAACATCAAAACCATAAAGGGTAACTCCATCATATCTACATCAAACACATGTCCCTGAACCATTAAAGGACATCTCCTATACATCCTTCTAACCACCACCGTTTCCCCAAAAGAACTCGTTACAAGAATACCCATATCTAAAAACTCAACAGGTAGATCAAGCGATTGTACATGCTCACACACAATGTATGAATGAGTAGAACAGGAATTAATCAAAGAAAGTAATGACAAAGATTGCAAAGTAAAGGTACCTGCAATCACATCAGTGTCATTCCTTCCCCCACAGTGTGCATACACCCTTGCCTAACCACCTCCCTCAGGCTGAACAACACAACATGAGCATCATTCCTTTGTCCATCCTCATTTTGTTGAAAATTACCTCAACCGCGCCCATGACCTCTTTGTGGCTTAATAAAACACGCAGGTGCTTGCCTAACCGGCTGAGAACAATCACGCTTCACATGACCTTGACCACCACAATTCCAACACACTTCAAAACTTCCCCAACATTCACCCCTATGTCACCGTCCACAACGGTTACACTCAAAAGCAGGAATAAAGGCATTCTGCCCTTGATGTCCACGGCTAGGGTTACCACCACCACACCTCTGATTCGATTGATACCTTCTATCCTTGTGTTTCTTAGAATGATCTCTACCAGCCTCAAACTCAACCAATCTCTTACCAGAACTAGAACCACCTGAACGAGCAACTAAACCCAAATTCTGCTCAATGTCCTTAGCCCGAGTGACTAAGACATCAAAATCTATGTAATCCGAAGCCAACGTATAGGTCTTCACCTCCTTCACCAACCCATAACAGAAACGATCACATCTTTTTTGTTCGTTGGGAACCAGCTTAGGGGCATATTGGCTTAACCGAATGAATTAAACCTTATACTCAGCAGCAACCCACGTGCTTTCCTGCACCAAAGCGATAAACTCTCACTTCTTCTCATCTAGATACCGAACACCCAAATATTTCCTTCAAAAAGTAGTTTCGAAAAACTCCCAAGTCATATCGGCAGGTTCCATTCCCGCAGTGATGGTTGTCCACCACGTATAAGTATCACCATACAACAAAGACACTGTACAACCCAGCTTACGTGCATCCGTACAACCCATCTGACCAAGAATCCTTCAAGTGCTCTCAAACCAAGCCTCAAAATCCTTAAGAGACAAACCTCAAAACTTGATACCACCCAGAATATGCAAACGCTCCAAAGGAAGTCTAGGGTTATCAATAGTAGGCTGCGGAGCAACTGCGTGCATACCCGCCATCGCTGCCTAAAAAGCTCCAGTTATAGCCTGGATTAGTGGCGTCATATCGCTAACTGCCACCCCTTGTGCCACTTGAGGTACAGCACCTCCCGCACCAATTCCAGCTCCACCACCACCAAGAGGAAGAGGGGGCGACAATTCCTCATTAACCCCATTCTCCACCACATTATGTGCATTATTTCTAAGCTCTTGTCTCGGTCCCATTATCAAAACAATATGAATCTCTAGCATAAAAATGCAATATTAAAACCAGTCAGGCTAGCTCGAAGCAAGAATCCAAGGTGCTCAAGTTTTAAAAAAACTCTTTATACTAATAGTAATATGACAATGGGTACCCCAAATCTCTCCCTCAAACATCACAAACTATCCATACAACATATTATCAACCATCATGCAAATCACATAAGCAATCAACGACCAAATCATGACATAAACACTCACCGTGCATAGCAAACAACATCATATCATCTCACCAACATCCCAAAATTTCGTAACATGGCTCTGATACCAACAAATGTAACCCCATTGACTCGGTTTAGTTGCAAGACCGAATCGAGCGAGTCACACGGGGAATATTGAAGCAAAACCTGAGAGTTCCACTTCAATAAACAACCTTTTTTATTTTCTTTTTATCTTTCTAGATGCAACTTTATTAACCTAAGTGTACATACTGACAGTGGATGAAATTACAACTCGATCGGATATCGATTCGACATCCAATCGTCTCGTTTAGTGTTTAGGGACCATTTTGTAAAACTTATAAAATTAAGGACCATTTGGGAAATTAAAGTTACCGATGGTCAATTAGTCAGGTTTCATGCTTTTATCTAATTTCAGTTCAATTTGATCACCCTAACTCATTTAATTGAACATTCAAATATTACATGACCTAAACGTAAGAAAACAGAACTTTAGAAAGCTTCAATTAACTAACTTAACTGTCAAGTGTATCGATACACTTGTGCCCGTATCGATACGCTAATATCTCGTCAAAATCTCAGTTATCCAGTAGCACAAACGGGTATCGATACGGTCTCGTGTACCGATACGGTTCTTCAATTTGCCCTCTGATCGTATAGATACGGTCTACCTTGTACCTATACGGTATGCCTGGTTTGGCCTTATTGTACTGATACGGTAGCCCGTGTATCGATATGCATGGGCCTGTAATGTCACAAATTGCTGATTTTTCAAGCTTAAACTTAACCAAAAACATTCCAACATGTTACTAAGATATAAACATCCACTTAGAGCATAAAACCATAGGCATTAAACAACAAAGCATGCTTCCAACATCATCATATTATGACTATCAATCTATAAGCATACTTCCTATGCAAAGAAACCATTCAAGCACCAAAATGCAAACCAAACCAAATACCAGCAAATAAAGGTCATTTACAAATCTAAAAGGGCAATTAAAACTTGCCACAAACCATAGAGTTTCAAAACACAACCTCCCAAAGCATTAAGGCATCTTCTCATTACCAATTATTACTATTAGGTAAACCAAAAACCATACTTGAGCTATGTTTTCACTCTTGGATCTCCACTTGCTTCCTTGTTGCCACCAAAGTGTTATTTCTCTACATTGTTGGAAAAAGAGAGTGTAAGCATAAACGCTTAGCGAGGGATGCTCAAGTTAAAACCAACAACAATGCATTTTAAAAACCATTTCTCAAGTAGAAATCTCCTTTCTCATCATGCTCATTCTATCTCATGCTTTAAACCACTTTCAAGAAAAATCAACAATATTTAAACCACATGTATCATAAGTCTTATGCATTAACCTTAATGCAAACTCAAGCCAAAGCTTCTCATGCTTGTTTCCCATAAAACATTTCTCAAAAATATAACCTCATGTATAAACACATTATACAAAACATTTATAAACCATGATACATGTGAATCTCATATATTGGCTTTCAAGCGACCAAGGAATAGGCTCACCCCTAATACGTAGTGATAGGCTCAACCTCTATCACAAAGTACTAGGCTCGCATCTAGTACACATCGGATACACAGATTCTCATAGTGAGCTCACCTCCACCAAATATCTCACTTCGAACAGGAATAGGCTCACCCCTAACCCGTAGTGATAGGCTTACCTCTATTACTAAATACTAGGCTCGCCTCTAGTACCCACAATAGGCTCACCTCTATTATGTCATCGAAGAATTTATCTCACGTACGAATTTTGTATATTATAATGCACTTCTCATCCTATTGGTCGACCAATTGTATCTGTTAAAAATAATCTCATCACTTGCCAATATACACTTAAAACCATGTTTACCTACTATTTTTCAATGCATAACATAAACCATTTCTCATCCCATGTCAAAAGTGTAAACAATGCATAGCATTTTCTCAACAAGTTCAATCTCTTTAAAACATAAATCAATCTCATGGGATCACATGAATCATCTTTCAAATCATAAACATGCATAAATAGTAGGTAACAAATTTCTTTTCAAAATATGAGCATGATCAATCAAATCAATGGGAAAAGCCAAGAACCGAGAGCGAAACATCTCATACTTACTTTCGAGTTTAGATTAGCGTTTCAAGCTCAATCTAAACCCCCAAACCTTGCTTTCAAACCTTTGAAAAGCTCTTAAATTATTTCCACTCACCGACTATGCGTCGCTTGCCTTGCCGAAGCGAAATCAAGTTCCTGGATCAATCGAAACACCTTCCGAATTTATCGGATCAACATCCCCTACTTCTAACCAAAGAAAAACAGAGGATTAATGCATAACCTTGCATCAAAATCCCCAGCAATACAAAACTACACCTTCCGCTAACATCGGCCAAGCTCTCGCCACCCAAAACTACCGAAAACACTGGCGAAACCCTTCTAACTAATCTCCATCCATTACCCAGCGAGATTAACACCAAAGCAACATCAATTTACATCTAAAAACATCCTCTCAACACCAAAGAACCTCCAGCAATCAATTAACAACATAAACAAGCCATAAACTCAAAGATTTCAACCTTGAAATCGAACAACTTACCTAGTTTCGAGTTTCCTATGAAAAAATCATTATCTCAACATTATTTAACATCAAAAACATGATTAAAACCAATCATAAGCCAAGCAAAACAGATCCATTACGAAAATTACATAAATCCATCATTTAAAGCACGATTTAACCATTTCTTTCAATTAAATCATAAAACCTCCATAGCAAACTTATTAAAAGAGTCAAAGACTTGGGAATTTCAATAAAGAACCCATTGTTAGAGGAGAAAAACGTAGCTCACCTCTAACAGATGCTTTTCCCCTTAACCAATTTGATTTACATGCCAAAACAAAATTAAATCAATAAGGTTTTGTTAAGAAATCAACAAGAAATCATTTGATAGTAATAGATTAAAGAAAACAAGATTTTACCTTAAGATTTTGAAGTAGAAATGAGTGTTTGGCTGGAGAGAATTTGAGAGAAAGCTTTTAAGAGAAAAGAAGTTACGTCAATTTTGTTGAAATGAATTAATCACCAATTAATCTCTCCATCCAATTATATTAATTAAAACCATTTAAAATAAGTCAATTAAGGGGTAAATGTATGATATTAGACTTTGGCTAATTAGCTCCTTAAAGATTCAAAGTCTCGGCCCTTTTACAAAATAGTCACTAGAAAAACAGTTTTCAAAAATTACATTTTAGTTACTAGAATCAAAATGTTCAAGTTCCAACCATCAATTTCCAAAATTGACTTCACCAAACCTTTATGTACATTTAAAAAGGATTTTAGAACCCTTTTCCACATTTTATTTGCCTCGAAAACCTTTTTAAAACATTAATCCTAAAACTAATCCAAATCATACAAACCAGTTCAACTGAGCCATCCAGCTAATCTGCCTAACTTCTAAGCCCAAAATCGGGGCGTTACAACTCTCCCCCACTTAAGAAATTTCATCCTTGAAATTTACCTGATGGAAAAAGATAAGGAAATTGCTTCTTCATGCCATCCTTTCGTTCCCACGTAGCTTCCTTGACACCTTGGTGTCTCCACATCGCTTTTACCAACTCTATGGTCTTACCACGAGCACTTTACTATCCGAATCCAAGATCTCAACTGGTTCTTCATCATAAGTTAGATTTGGATTCAATTCAATCTCCTCCACAGGCATAACATGTGACAGATCCGATCTATACTTCCGAAGCATGGATACATGGAAAACATCTTGTATCTTCTCTAACTCCCGTGGCAACCTCAACTTATAAGCTAGCGGTCCAACGCGCTCAAGCACCTCATAAGGTCCAATAAACCTCGGGCTTAACTTGCCTTTTCGGCCAAATCTCATCACCTTTTTCCAAGGCAAAACTTTCAAGAACGCCTTGTTTCCAACATTATACTCAATCTCCCTACGCTTCAAATCCGCATAAGACTTTTGCCGATTCGAAGCTGCCTTCAACCGCTCACTAATAAGCTTCACTTTCTCGGTGGTACCTTTAAGTACACTAGACAAGGAAACAAACTTCTCTCTCGCCTCTGCCCAACAAAGAGGCGTCCTACACTTTTTACCATACAAAGCTTCATACGGTGCCATTTGGATACTCGCTTGGTAACTATTATTATAGGAAAACTCTACCAAAGGTAACTGTTTCTCCCATGATCCTTGAAAATCAATAACACAACACCTCAACATATCCTCCAGCACTTGAATAACTCACTCAGACTACCCATCCATCTGAGGATGATACGAGGTACTGAAATTCAACCGCGTACCCGACGCTCGATGCAAACATTCCCAAAACCTTATTGTAAAACGTAGATCCCTATCTGAAATAATGGACTTTGGCACCCCATGCAATCTCACAACCTCTGCGATATACAAATCCGCTAACTTATCCAACGTATACGTAGTATGCACAAGTAGAAAATAACTCATAGATAGGGAAGCCTTATCTATGCACTTTAGACTATATTTATCTTGCATGATTATTTTATGATAATCACAAATTGTAGCAGAGTAGAAATGTACCACTGAGCTTTGTAAGCTCAGTGCTCGGAATCGTTATTTTCGTTCACATGTTAGTAGGTTGATCGTGGCTGAGGAGCACATCAAGAATGGATTTTTCCAGCACCGCATCACTTCAGAGTACAATGCTTAATATATAGTTTTTGGCTTATGTATTCATAGGACCTTACAAATGTTGAGTCTGTATACTCTATTTGCTTTACTATTGTGATATACAGTGTTTTAAACTTAGAGCTCCTATTTTGTAAACTTATTTAAAATGTTTATTTAATTATATGGAATTATGAATGATTTGATATTTCTGAAAATGGCTAAATCTAATGTTTTAACTTAGAAATTTTATTGGGTCGAACTTGGATAACCCGAATATAGCGCTTCGGATCGGGATCGGGGTGTTACAATTCATGCTCATTGTCATAGCCATGGGTCACCTCTTCTCTCTCTATAGACCCCACCCTCACCCCTTTGCCTTAGCTACCTTCTTCCCCTCAATCATTTCACCTCTCCAAGAAATCAAACCCCACCCGCCGCCCTCTCTTTGCTTTTCTTCTCTTTCTTCATGGAGAAGTATGAACGGGAAACTCATAACTTTATGAATGTTGAATCTTTCTCTTAGTTGCCCTTTATTCGTCCTGCCCCTATGAAAGAAAAGGGTACTCTTCGATTGTTTGGAAAAGAATTTGGTGGCCCAGACTCCGGGGCAGGTGTGGCCAGCAACGAGTCAAACTCAGTTGGGAACAACGAAGATACAAGCAAAGAGCTTTGGGTGGTCACCAGAACGCCCACAAAAGGGAACGCCAACACACGAAATGAGCTCATCTTCAGTCAGCAATGGTACAAAGCTCTTTATCTGTCACTCACATCTACGATATCGTTAACTACAGGCTAGGCTCAGCTCCAACACCGGCTATGGCGACTTACCCTTCGTAGAACAATAGCATTAGCAGTAGGTTTTATGGGAACCAAAGCTCTTTTTCTCGGCCACCTATCAACGGCGGCTCACTGGGGTTATGGAGAATCCTTGCTACGGTTCAAAGTAACTTATCTAATTTTTATCGCGACCTTTCATCAGTATCATCGTCGCATCCGTACGTTTATGAATCAAAGCCAAGCGTACAAGACAATGTGAGGTTGGATCTACAACTGTAACAATTAATTTCCTAATAACCTTTGATATAAACAAGAAAAAACAACAAAATATTTGTTGTGCAACATGAGACGATTATATATAACTTCTAGCACACCAAATCTTCACTTGTTCTTTCTTGCTTTCTCCTTTTGGTTTTTAACATCCTGATTTTACTCTTTTTAGCATGATTTCATATGTAAATGCGATCATAAATCTCAAAGCCATGAGCTAGTTTACAAGTGAGCCTACTTCAATAAAATAAAAAAAACTCTTTCGATATCTTCATTAGGTTATAGTAAACCTGCTTCATCCTTTAAGCTAAAAGTTCATGCTTACAGTTGCATTTTCGTGGTTGATGCTGGTGGAGGGAGGGAAAGAGAGAGAGAGATAGGGGGATAGAGAGAGACATAAAAAAATGTAAAGAATTTTTGTTCTTCAAAATAAATGACTAAAATAGAACATAATCCAAACAAAATAGACCTACGGTGAAATATACCCATAAATACATTATTTTTATGTAATTTTACACTGTTAAGTTCAACTATATGAGATTCCTATTTCCTATCCTCTGTTTTGAAAAAAAGTGCAAAGTTACATTAAGTGATTACTTTTGTGATGGTCCAAATTTTAAGCAAACTCGAATGGATCAGATTACAAAACAGCTTAAGTCAAGAATTCCAAGTGTTGAAGATAATAATTAACAAAATAAATATACACTTTCTAATTCCCAATCTCAGATTCAGTGCAATAACATTGCAGACAAAACCCAGAAAATACGTAACTAAAGTTTTGAATTCAATGCAAAATATCTTCAAATATTTTCTTAGGAACCAAACAAAAAAATAGATAGTACAAACACAAATTTTGCTCTACTGAAATTCAACTTCTATTGCTTCATTCAAATAAAAACAAAAACGAGGTCCAAACTCAGCTTTAGGTTAAAAAACGGAGTTAGCCTCCAAAGCCGTAAAGAGTGCGGCCCTGTCTTTTCAAAGCATAAACAACATCCATTGCAGTAACCGTCTTCCTCCTAGCGTGCTCGGTATAGGTAACCGCATCGCGGATCACATTCTCGAGGAAAATCTTGAGAACGCCACGTGTTTCTTCGTAAATGAGACCGCTGATCCTCTTCACCCCGCCTCTTCGAGCCAACCTTCGGATCGCCGGCTTCGTGATGCCTTGAATGTTGTCTCTCAGCACCTTCCTGTGCCTCTTGGCTCCTCCCTTTCCCAGTTCTTTGCCTCCCTTTCCACGACCTGACATTTTTCCTTACTCCTTAATTTCTACTTCTGTATCAAGTCAGGATTTTGAATCCGATTGATTTTCGAGGGAACCTTGGTTTATTTATAGAGGGAGGAAGATTGCTTTATAGCCGTTGGATGATAATTATAATCGGACGGCTTAGAGTATCGATCCGTGTGTTCTGGATCCTTTTGGCGCGGGAGAAAACTGGACAAAGAAAAAGGTTTCTATATTCGTTTTGTTTTTCAGTGATTTTGTATTTCGAAAATTTTCCGAAACCTCGCGCGGGTACGTGAGACAAGCGTGATTTGAACTGCAAATGTAAAACAAAAGGTCTAATTTTGACTTTAGTCCCTCTACTATGTGCAATTTATAGATTTAATTTTTCTTAACTCGGTCCTCTATTTGGTTAAAATATAAAATTGCTATTGGTCGAACATATGAACTTGTGTGAATGGTCGAATAACAATTAATATATATTTCATCACTTTAACAATAACACATTATAAAATTAGATTGGTTATATTGGAGATATAATGTTATAATACTTCAAACTAAGTTCCATGCCATTTGGCTAATTGATACTAAGGTTGTGTTAGCTGTAGTCACCTATTATATATGTCCTAAATTTTGATTCGTTCGATTTATTTTATCCATTTGTATATATAAAATATCCAGTCCATTAGAGAAAATCCATCAAAAAAAGTTTATGTACATGAATGAGGGCTTGAAGTCTAAGTAAAAAAAAACCTAGAACCTAATGCTTATTCTCCATGCCCAGTTGAATATCATCCGATCCAACAGTCCAAATTAAGCACATGAAAACCCTAGCCCTTTAGCCATTGTGTTGCACTCCTCATTGCGGTCCGATCTAAGGGAGATCCAACGGCTAGGATCGCTTGAGGGAGGCTCACCCGAATCAAGACCTACGCGTGAGGTCCATGCGCCCAATCTTTCGGTTTCCTCAACCGTCCAGCTTCCATGGTCGCCGCCGCCGGTCACTGTGTACCACCGCGTCCCGTCGTTCACCGCAACCGAAGCTTCTTCTTCTCCACTCGAACGTGCCATGCAAGTAAAGAAAGGGGATATTAATGGTGGATTCGAAAAAAAATGGAAGGAGATTGGAGATTCAAATCAAATTCGAAGCAAACAAGGAAGGGGATCAACCAAATATGGGGAGATTGGACCGAATCGGATCAACCCAAGCAAGGAAAAAATCACAGAGATTCCATTGTAATTCGGGAATGAAATCAAATTTCTTTCTTATTTTTTCATATACCATTCATGTAATTGACCTATAAAAAACCATTAATCTCACTGATTGTAAAACACGATTTTACAAGCAATTTTCAGTTGAATCCTTGAGGTATTTTCATACCCCAAATCTTGTTTCTTTTTCATTTTATACATATATATACAAATTGTTTGAGTCAAAAAAGAAGGGCGCGGGTTACCGTTCGAGCCCGCCTGAGGGAGGAGCCATCATCGTCATCAGTCAAGAGCCAAAACTGAGGGAGAGATGCTATCATAGAACCACCACCGGCGTTAGGCCACGGTGGCCGACACGGAGGAGCACGACAGACCGCCACCAAAATTTGGGCTTATGCGGTGGTGTTTTTCATTTTTTTGAAGAACACCAAGAACATTTCAGAGGATTTTTGGAGGGATGGTTTGATCCATTCAGCTAAGGGGAAGCAAATTAAACATGTTTCTAATTTTTGGGCTTTATACGTAACCCGCGAACTAACCCGGAACCGGCCCGCACCGAGGCTAACCCGCGCCCTTCTTCTGCCAGATTCGCATTTCAGTCTCGTTGTTTGTAATTTCTTCACTCTAGTCACTCTTTATATTTCAATTTGGCTTTTAATTATCTTTTTATGCAATTTAACCCTTTGTTTGCTTTATTCATTGTGTTAATTTATTTTTTTGTGTTATTTAACATATTTAAATGCTAGGATAAATAGACTTTATAATAATTAACAATGGAATTCTCTTGTAATAAAAGCTTACAAAGTAATTTAAAACAAACACTTTTTGGTTAGATTCTTTAAACATATATAAATATGTTAGGGCAACTTAAATTCAATTGTAGGTTTTAATAATGTGTAGTAATTAATATCATAAGTTTAGGTTCCTTAAAATGATACCTTCCTTTAATTAACCAGGTAATTACTTTAGATAATTTAATATAACATTTCATTAAAATTTATCAAGTAGAGCCTTTTAGGGTTAACTTCTTTAAACACTTATTAATGAAAATTTTAGGTTTTAGAAATTAATAAAAAGGGCAAATAAAACATCATTTCTAAACAGATTTTCTCACATCATGAAACGTAATATTTTCTCAATTAAGGTTAATTTGGTCTTCCTCTAGCAGTTGGGGAACGGTTGAAACTCTTATGCAAGATTATATTTTTGATTTTAGGGATTAATGTATTAATCCCCTTGTGTCTAAATTGATCAGAGTTTCCTCAGTCTTGAGAAAATTTATGTCACTTTTAGAACTCCGTAGATTTTTAAATTAATTTTTGCACGCATTCATCCGGGTTACAAGGAATATATATATATATATATATATATATATATTGATAAATACAAGGAAAATATTAGTGATCAAGTAAGTGATATTTTATGGTCGTTGTGGGGGTTCTAATTTCCCCCTACATATAACTGTGCCCTTGAACCCTTGAGATTTCGTAATCTCTGGTTTGCTTTTAGGTTTCCAGACCGTCTAATATATTAAAAGGGACAGGTGGCGACTCTGTTGTCACAACTTGGCGACTCTGATGGGGACTATTTTAAAAAGGCACAACTTTTACTTGATCACGAGTTATTTTTCTTAGTAGTCCGCTTCTTTTTTGTGTATGCATTTTTGGTGCTTTAAAATGTCATTGCATCATAACATAAGCCATCTACCAGGGCTTTATCCAACATAAGTGGAAAAAAATAGCTATGTCTTCATGGGTAACCTTTCGCATGGGCTAGTGAAAGTCTTTTGGGGTCCATAGTACTTATGCTTTCGTGAGTAACCCTTCGCACGAGCATAACGAAAATATATCCTTGCAAACCCTGTTCGATCTGTAAGCCTGTGATGGGCCAGGATCGAACATCTTATCCACCTTAGTAAAGGGTAAGGGTGGTTCGAGAACCTTTTAGATCCAAACCCACATGTTTGAGAATCTAAGAAACCCACCCCGTTAGAGCCATGTGGAAAGCCATACAGAACTAGAAAGTATGCGGTTAGGGTTTACTTTTTGCATTTTTCCTTGAATTCATAATTTATTATTATGTACTAACATTTTTCTCGCTTTGTTTATATTTTATATAGCATACATCGCATTGCATTCTATTGGTATTCCAAAATACCAGTCAATCAGTGATCATGATTGTTCAGGTTGCATTATCCAATTTCGGGGCCCCTTGTTCAAACACTAACGACAGAAATGAGTCATTGGAGATCCAACGCCAGCACGGGGATAGTGTGCAAAAAGAAACCACCATATATCTGCTTGGACAGCTTAGAAGCCCAAGACCGAGATATATTCACAATCATATAGTTGGAGTAGAGATAGACAAGCCCATGCTTCTAGCAATTGTTAAGATTAGAAGCCCAAGACCGAGCCATATTCACCAAGAAGTATGGAGACATAGCCCTTCTGCTTGGAGTGGAGATAGATGAGCCCATGGTTCTAGCAGTTATTGAGTTCTGGGATTTGGCCTATCGTTGCTTTATCTTTAATCAGGAAGACATGACCCCTGCCATAGAAGAGTACATGGTCTTGCTAAGCCTATAGTTAGAGAAGCCCGATAAAATATACTCGAATGAGAAGAATTCTTGTTATCAGAAGAAATTTGCCAAGCGTGTTGGTCTAGACGTAAAAGAGGTAGAAGCTCATCTTCCGAAAAAGAACAAGAGTCGTTGTTTCACGTGGGAGTTTATCTATGCCCAAACATAAAGGATGTAAAGCATGGAAGAGTCCTCGATTTGCTTGCCTTGTGCATTTATGGGTTAGTGATCTTCCCTAAAGTTTTGGGGCATGTGGAAATAGCCCTAGTAGACTTGCCATCCCAAAAGAACGTGAATCTCGTCCCAACAATTTTGGCAGAAACATTGGTCCCTAAACGTTTTCCAAACTCAAGAAAGAGGTTGCTTCACTGGATGCTCACAACTCTTTTACTTATGGTTTATGAGTCAATTTTGGGACAATGAGAAGATAAGCAAACACCGACTTCTAGAGATTTGGTCCCGATTAGAAATTACTAGAACGTGGTGACAATGGAATGGGAAGCAAGAACAGTGGGTGGCATTATTTTGAAACCTTTTCTACGATGACGTGACATGGAGAGCCTCGTGGATGTACCCAATGCTGATTCTATACAACTGCAAAAAGATGGAGTGGGTCCCTCTCACAGGCTTGTGAGGAGCCACCAATTATGCACCTTTTCTTGTACAATGCCAGTATGGGCCCCAGCAATTCATTCTTGTTACTCATGGGCTGGAAGAAGAAGAGTTCTTCTACACTGAGGACAATTCCACAAAGCGAGTCATGGAGTTGGCTAGTGAGTGGAAACAAGCATACCAAATAAAGGTGACCCTTTTTACTGGCGTTGTACTCGAGTATACAAGTTGAAGGAAGCAAAGGATCGACAACATAGGTATTCCAGTCTTGTTGGGCCCACCAAATAACCCTTAGCTTGGCATTCTTATGACTAAGCTAGAAATCTACAAACAAAACTTGGAGAAAGAAAAAGATAAGCTGTGGGGAAGAGTTACTAAACTCGAAGGCAAGCTCATCACCTAACAATACCAAAGAGAGGGCTACCACAAAGAGGTAAAAACTTGATCGGTGTGAAAATGTCACACTTTTTAGTACAAGCTACACTATCGATGCAAGAATAGAAACAAGGTGATCTTGTTTGAATATCAATCCCACTAGGATGACGTATTACGTTTATACTTATGTAGCTACAATACAATACTGTAAAATAGTTGTTGTGGGTGCAATAGTGGTTGCAATAGTAATATAAAAAGGATAGTAAATGATTTAATGTGGTAGCAGTAATAAAGAGTAATAAAAGATAGAAAATAATGAGAATAAGTTTGAATCTCCTTGGCTCAGCTCGACAGAAAGGTCAAGTGCACTTTGAGGATTAAGGATTAGTTTAATCAGCGATGCAGTGGTCAACTTGAGTGTTAACTTCCATTTAACCTTCAACTATCGACTCATGTACGAAGATCGACTTCAACTTTCGTTACATCTAGACAAGTTTCGCTGCAAGAACTTATTAATCTAACTCGCCACTGCATTCATCGATGTTAGTGACTTGTTTTAACACTCTCATGCAAAACATAAATCAAATCCAACAATTAAAGCTTAAGAAAAGCTAACACTAAAATATATTAAACTAAGAAAATAGTTTAAACAAATTTCAAAAAGCTCCAGAAAACTAAAGTATAGTCAATACGAGCACAAATACAAGTAAATCTCCAAAATAAAGAGATAACAAGATGTTTCCTCGATTTAGCACTCGACTCTTCATTTCATTGGATAGATCAATCTTAATTCACTTTTGATCTCTAGAAAATAATCTTAAGCCGCCATAGGAAGAGGATAAAAGCTTCGGAGGTTGAAGATGATGCGAAAATAGGAATAGTGTGACCTTTTCTTTCCTCCAAAATAGTCTTTGTATAGGCCACTTGAGGAAGGAAACATGTCCTACAGGTTATTTTTGTGCTCAACGGCGTACAAGTTTGTTGTAATAGAATGGACAGCGGGCATATTGGTTCTTATCCTCAAGCAGACTGGACAGTTGGTAGATGCAGTGTCAAACTAGCTACAATGGTGAAAACAACCTCTGCAGGGGCATTAGCAATGCAACGACAACAAGGCAAAAATATGCAAAACTTGAGCCATGAGATCTAAGTTAGAAATTATGCAGAAATATACATGAAAACGAAGAAATAGATGCAATGAATGTAGGGACAATAAGACCTATAAATTGAGGGAAAAACCGTGCTCTTTACTTATCAACAACTTATTGTCGAAATTTTTCTCGTATACTAAAAAATAGTCCATAAATATTTTGAGGGAATTATCAATCATATCTAAGAATACTGTCATCATGCACCTTTGAAATGTGGTAGGTGCATTACAAAGACCGAAAGGCATGCGACATAAAGCAAATATCCCAAATGGGCATGTGAAAGTAGTCTTCTCCTGGTCCTCAAGTGTAATAGCAATCTGATTGTAGCCAGAATATCAATCTAAAAGCAATAATACTCATTTCCCGCGAGTCGATCTAACATTTGATCAGTGAAAGGAAGAGGAAAATGATCATTCCTTGTGGCTGCTTTGAGGCGCATGTAATCCATACAAATACGCCAACAAGTAGGGATACAAGTTGGAATCATCTCATTAGCATCATTATGAACCACAATAATGCCACTTTTCTTAGGAACACATTGAACTGGACTCACTATGCACTATCAAAAATTGCATAGAGAATTCATGCGTCCAACCATTTAAGGATTTCTTTCTTTACCATTTTCTTCATCTTTTCATTCAATCGTCTCTGCGGCTGAATATAATGTTTCTTCTCATCATCCAACTTAATTTTGTGCATACAAAAGGGTGGACTAATGCCCTTGATATCAATAATTGTCCACACAATAGCACGTTTGTGTCGCTTCAGAATATCTAGCAATTTAGCTTCTTGTATTGCGTCCATAGTTGCAAAGACAATGACTGAGAGTGTTTTGGCATCTCCGAGGAATACATATTTGAGATTGGTTGGCAATGGCTTGAGTTCCAGAGTATGAGCTTCTTTTATAGATGGTTTAAAAGTAGGAATTGACCGGTGAGCAAGATCTAAAGATTCAACTTGCCATTTATGATGTACTGCAATAGTGAGAACTTCAACAATATGGTCACAATTAGAGAGATCATCTTCTATTGTTGTCAATGCAGTATCTTCTGCAACAAGAATACCACAATGATGGAGGTCTTCTTGAATAATATGATCAAGAATGACAATATGATAACATTCTTTAGACTTTCTTCCCGTATAAGTATTAAACATCCCAAATGTTATTTGTCATCTTCAACCCTCATTGTAAGCACTCCCTTTGATACATTGATTATTGCCTTCCTAGTAGCTAAGAATGGGCGACCAAGAATAATAAGAACATCTTTGTGAACCTTACAATCCAAAATAATAAAATTAGCTGGGAAAACAAACTTATCAACACAGACCAACACATATTTAATTTGACCATTTGGATGAGTCAAATATCTATCAGCCAACTTTAATGTGGCTGTAGTGGGCTTCATATCTCCAATGCCCAACTTTTGAAAATTAGATAATTACATTAAATTTATACTAGCCCCCAAATCACAAAGAGTCTTACTAAAATAATTATTACCAATTGAGCAAGGTATGATGAAACTGCCTGGATCTTTCAACTTTCTTGGTAGAGGGGTAGATATCAATGCACTACACTCCTCAGTGAGCGCAATGGTTTCCATTGCATTGAGCTTCTTCTTCTTTGACAAGATATCCTTCATGAACTTTACGTAGCTCAGAATCTGTATAAGAGCATCAATAAAAGGAATTTAAACTGTAAGTTGTTGCAAAGTATCATAAAAGGAATTTAAACCATTGAGGAAAAGGTAGAGATGGGTTATCTGGTTGCTACGTCGACATTGGATGTTATGGTGACAACATTGGTGGTAAGTCAGCTGGAACATGAGTAATAGTCAGAGGGATATTACTCGGATTGTCTTCATTCTCTCTATCATTCACTATATGATCAAGTAAAGACGACTTTCCTCATTCATGGGTAGACATGGGTACTTGTTGCATCGAGTCAGTAGTTTGTTTGCCACTGCGTAAAGTAACAGCCTTGCAATGCTCTTTACTCTTGTTCACCGGACTCTCTGTGTTGCTAGGTAATGTGTCTGGCTATCTAGAATTCATATTAGTAGTTAACTATTCAATTGAGCTTCTAAAGTGCGTATTGATAAAAAGTGACCTTGCACTATCGCTTTAGTGCGAGACAAGTGATCATGCATCATTTCTTCAAGAAGGGCAAATGTATTAGATACACTTGATGGGGGCATAATGAATCATCTAAGATGTGGCCTGAGATGGTGCACCATATTGTGATTGCATACCAAACTTGATTGTTGAGACTGTGATGTAGAATGTTGTGGTTGCATCCGATTCTGTTGTGGCTGTATTGGAGTCTGCGACGTGAACTGTTACTGCGAGTAACCAAATTTTCTTTAGCATACACTAGAATTTCCTTGAAAGGAGTTATTCCCAGAGCAAAGGCTCCTTGGTGTTGTGTAGGATTAGAGTTACTTCAAGGCTATTGATTAGTCGTATTGTTAAATGTACCCAAGTTGTTGCCTCACATGTTGCTAACGTAACTCGCATTTTTTGCATATTGTGGACAATCCTTAAAACTATGGTTTCCTCCACAAATCTCACAGAAAAATATAGGGGTGATTGTTTGTTGAGCTAACTTGATAGGAGCAACTTCACTTGTCCCCTCCATATTCTTAATTTTGTTCTCCAAAGTAGAAATCTGAGCCTTTAAAGAAGATAGATCATCAAGCTCAAACAATCCCGGTGCAGGTTTGCTTGATACAGCTCTAGAGATAGGATATTGCAAATTATTCTGAGCAAATTGCTCTAGTACACCAACAGCAACATTGTAGGTGCAATCAAGTAAGGGCCCTTAGATGACCCATCGACAATATTTCTTGTTGCTGCATTCAACCCATTATAAAATATCTCGATCTGAGTTTCCTATTAATTGCCATGATTGGGAAATTGTCGCAACAAAGACTTATACCTCTCCTATTTAGTGTGAAGAGGCTCATCATCTAACTGATAATAGGCTATAATGTTATTCCTCAAGTGCGAATTCATTGTTGGTGGATTAAAGCACAAAACAAATTGTGTTGCGAGATCATTCCATAATGTAATCGAGCTGGAATATAAGCCTTAGAACCATGTGCAAGCTCTACCCTGCAATGAATAGGGAAACAATTGCATCCGTAAGGCATCATCAAGAATGCCTTGTTGGCTAAATGAAGTACAAATTAAAAGGAAAGATTGAAGATGCTCTCGAGCATCTTCATGCGATAACCCTGCATACTACCCATTGGAGTTGAGCATTTGGAACATAATTGGCTTCAACTCAAAGTTCCCAGCCTGAATAGGAGGTCTAACAGTTCTCAGTTGCAAATCATCCAATTGGGGAACAACAACCTTGCGATTGTTCTGTTCTAGGCTGATGGGTGCAGTGGTTGGTTTTCTTGAGCATGAAGAATTCCCTCATTTTTGTTTTGTTGTCTGACCATTCCATTATTTTCATGAATCATTTTTTGAAAAGTTCTCTCAACTTCTGGATCTGGTTCAAAGAGTGGTGTAGTGGCACTTCTGGTCATACAACACCTGAATAAAGTAATAAAAAGAAAAGGAAAAACAAGAATAAAAATATTAGAAACAACTACAAAATTAAATAAAGAAAATAGAATTGCAAGTATAAACATAAGGACATAATAATGCCATTCCCCGGAAACGACACCAACACTTGATCAATGTGAAAATATCACACTTTTTAGTGCAAGCTACATTATTGATGCAAGAATAGAACAAGGTAATTTAGTTTGAATATTGATCCCACGAGGATGGCGTATTACATTTATACTTATGTAACTACAATACAATACTATAAAAGTAGTAGTTGTGGGTGCAATGGTGGTTGCAATAGTAATATAAAAAGGAGAGTAAATGATTTAATGTGATAGCAATAACAAAGGGTAATAAGAGATAAAGAGTAATGAGAATAAGCCTGAATCTCCTTGGCTCAGCTCGGCAGAAAGATCAAGTGCACTTCGAGGATTAAGGATTGGTTTAATTAGCAATGCAATGGTCAGCTTGAGTGTTAACTTTCATTTAACCTTCAACTATCGACTCACGTACGAAGACCGGCTTCAACTTTTGTTGTAAGTCAAGTCTAAGGCCCCTTGAATGAGTGGACCAACTTTTGTTGCATCTAGACAACTTTCACTGCAAGAACTCGTTAATCTAACTCATCACTGCATCCGTCGATGTCAGTGATTTGTTTTAACACTCTCATGCAAAACATAAATCAAATCCAACAACTAAAGCTTAAGAAAAATCTAACACTGAAATATATTAAACTAAGAAAATAGTTTAAGCAAGTTCCACAAGCTCCAGAAAATTAAACCATAGTCAATACGAGCACAAATACAAGTAAAGCTCCAAAACAACATCAAAATAAAGAGAAGTTTAAGAAGATAACAAGATTTTCCTCGATTTAGCACTCGACTCCTCATTTCCTTGGATAGATGTACCTTACTTCACCTCAGATCTCTAGAAAATAAGCTTAAGCTGTCACGGGAGGAGGATAAAAGCTTCGGAGGTTGAAGATGATTTGAAAATAGGAATAGCATGACCTTCTCTTTCTTCCAAAATAATCTTTATATATGCCATATGAGGAGGTTGAAGATGATTTGAAAATAGGAATAGCATGACCTTCTCTTTCTTCCAAAATAATCTTTATATATGCCATATGAGGATGGACACATGTCCTGCAGGTTATTTTCATGCTCAGCGTTGTACAAATTTGTTGTAATAGAATGGACATATGGCATATTCGTTCTTATCCTCAAGCAGACTAGATAGCTGGCAGATGCAGTGTTGAACTGGCTATAGTGGTGAAAACAACCTCTGTAGGGACATTAGCAATGCAGCGACAACAAGGCAAAAATAGGCAAAATTATGCAAAACTTGAGCCACGAGAACTAAGTTAGAAATTATGCAGAAATAGACATGAAAATGCAAAAATGGGTGCAATGAATGTCAAGTGGGGACAATAAGACCTATAAATTGAGGGAAAAACCATGCTCTTTAAAGAGATACTAAAACCCTATTGACAAAGCAAGAGATCCACCTAAAAGATGTACAAGAGAATAACCTCTTGAAGGAACGAAGGGCATGTGTTAGTAGCTCCAAAACCTCGAAGGAAGAAAAGACACATCTCGAAGAAATGAAGAATGAGCTAAAAGTTTGGCAGCGTGAGGCTCAGAAATAGAAATAGAAATAGAAGGCAGACTAACTTACCGGGGAAAAAGCAACACTTAGAGGGGAAATACTTAGAGGTACGCAGTAGCGTCAGAAAATACCATGAGCAGAATTAAGAACTCCAAGAGAAACTAAAAGAGGCCAAGTGTGCCAAAGCCGAATTTCTCCATTATGGTCTCAAAGACTTGAAGAAGCAGTTGCAAGCTGATTGGCTATGAAACGCCATAGCAATAGTGCAAGTGTACACAATCAATTCACGTATAGTAGATAGATGCAAATCTTTCAAATATCGATCCCTCGAAGAAAGCGATTTTCTACCTATTGATGTTAGTGTAAAAGTTCTGAAAATAAAAGGCAATGTGAGTAAAGTTGTGGTTGCAAAGAAATATGAATGCAAAAGATTTCAAAGAGTGATGTAGGTACAATGGAAACAAAGTAGTAAAGGAAAAAGATATTCTATAAAAATACTATATTCCCTCAGTGTAACTCGGCAGATTACCAAATGCTGCAAGGTTAAAGCATGAGACGATTATAAAGCAAGATAATCAAACATATCCTACTAACTTTCCCTGAACTTTCAGCTAATGAAATAAACAAATAAATCTACCACAACTTTCGTTGCTGGGAGATATTTCATGTCCTCGAACGAGTGGACCAAATTTTGTTGCATCCCCACCCAACTTTCGTTGTGATGCTCATTAACTTGAACTCTATATCTTTCAAATTCAGTGGCTACAATAAACACTTTAGTGCAAAATAACATTCAAGCCCAAAAGTTGAAACAAGAAAGAAAGCTTCATAAAATTAGTTGAAGTTCACAATCCAAAATAACTCTCGTTCTTAAGGAAAGAAAATAGTAAATCATCGTCTAAAATATTTACAAAAAAACATGAAAATCACACGAAAACCTCTATTTATAGTTGAGTCGACATGATCCACACGTTACCCTTGCAAAAAGCATTCGAATCCTCTTTGTCACTAAGAGCTCTGCCTCATTGCCACCTTGGTTCACTAGATAAGGAGCTCAAGCCACCATGGAAGAAGCTACAAAGTAAAGAGAAAATGATCTTCTCAAAAGATGATGATATGAGCCTCCTTTTTTTAGGGCAAGAATATATGTATATTTATCCTTTTCATCTTCCCGTTAGGTGTTTACGTGTGTCATTTTTAGATTTGCAGCTGTGAATTTCGTGCAGGACAGCTATATTAATGGACAACTCATCCTTTTGATCTTATCTTGACAGTTGTCATTGCAGCGACAATTCTGGATGCAATTCGGTAATAATCTTATTTTGTTGTGTTGATATCCAGTCTGTACAACAGCTGTCGTAACTAATTTCCAGCTCATTGTCCATTGATCTTATCCTGACAATTGTCATTGCGACAACAATTGCGCCCACGGTAGGTTCAAAAAAAAGTTGTTGTAACTAACTGCCAGCTTATTGTCCTTTGATCTTATAACATCTTGAAATTCGGTCTAGTCAGAAATGGGTTCCGACGATCGAAAACCCTACTCCAGAATTGTCCAAATATTGTGTTGATCATGTGAAGGAAAGTTCACAATTAAAAAAGGATTAAGAAAAGAGAAAGGTTACCCGATTGCTATCTCTCAAATTAATTTCATCATTATTGTCATCTTCTTCCTCTAACAAATTAAGCAAGCACCTCCATTGTTGAGGGTAGAAAAGCTTGAATTTTCTTCGATTTATTGATATCGAGACATTGCTAACGATCAAGTAAGCTATAATCTCCAAACTATTAATGAAATCCATGGATAAATCAAGCTTAATCTTAAGCTAGGGTTTTGGTCATCCATAGAATTTGATAGCTAATGGCTATTTTAAGCTTTGATATTGATTTTGATATTGTTATATTGTTTTTTATATTGTATTGGTAATTCTAACAATTTCCCTATTATTACCTAGCTCAAGAAGTGGAGAAAAATCATCCACCATCATCGACAAAAGCTAGGAACAAGGGAATTGCTATCCGAGAGCCGTAAGAGCATTGATTATTAAGGTGAGTGTAGTCGGAGTCTCGGGATTAGGCTAGGTGCCTTTCTTGATTTCATTGTCATTGATTATAGCATGGCTAACATTACTATCAAGGAATATTGCATTGAACCACTTAGTGTATTCCATTGGTAAGTTAAGGTAAATTGTTGCATTGAATATCGGTCATTGATATTGCATTGAAATATGGAAGCATAGAACATTGGACATAGAGCATAGTTATTGCTATTGTTATCATTATTGTCATTGTCATCGACCATTATTATCAATTTCGCCATCGTTATTGCCATTGAAACATAGGAGCGTTGAACATTGATCATAGAACATTGGGAAACAAATTATGCAAAAACAAATTATGCAGATCGTTAATGCAGATCCCAAAACTGTGCAAAGGGGTTTATTGTTCATAAAAAGAAAAACAAATTATGCAAAAAATAAAAGTAAAATAAAAATTCTTTTGAGAAAAATTAGATTTTATAAGTAAAGTCTTTGCAATGCTTCTGATGTTGAATGATCCTCATTTTCCTCTTTTGGTTCCGACTAGACAACATCAGCTTCATTTGATTCACAAGAAAACTCTTTGAATGTGTCCACAACTTCCGCAGTTTGATTGCATTTATAGTTTCAGCTTGTCTCACCACATCTTGCTCAAACTCAGAATTGTCACCTAGTGAATCAATTGCAATGACAGTCTTGAACACATCCACTTTTGTACCAAATGGTTTATTGATTGTGGCTTCATTCTAGGGAATTAACCACTCACATTTCTGAGATTCCTTCTGGATTAAATCATCTAGTACCTGCATAGAATGACACCCCTCTTTACCTCAACACTGCATCGACAATTGGTGTTGCGTTGACAACTTAGATTTTAGAATTGATCATAAATGAGTAATAACCCGAGGAGTAACAGCCTATTTCAAGACTGTCATTGCCATTGAAACATTTGAGCTGTAAAAGTTGAAATTACATCCAACTCAATAACTCTCGGTGCATCTCTTTCTTGGGAAACTCTTGAAATAGGATATTGGTAATCATTCTGAGCATATTTCTCCAGAATTCTAACTGCATCATTATAAGTGCAATCCAACAACAGTCTATTGGTTGATCGGTTGAGAAGATTCCTAGTTTGTGCATTCAATCCATTATAGAATTTCTCAAATTGTACATCTTTTGGAATGTCGTGCATAGGGCAACGTTGCAAAAAAGATTTATAACGTTCCAATGTTGTATGAAAATTCTTACCATCCAGTTGATGATAAGATGTAATCTAAATTCATGGACGAGCATTCATTTCCGGCGAGTTAAATCTCCAAACAAATTGTGTTACCAATGAATCCCAAGACGTGATTGTTCCGGTAGGTAGACTAAGAAACCAAATATGAGCTCGTCCATACAAAGAATAAGGAAATAATTGTAGTTTTAGAATGCCTTATTGGATAAACGATGCACAAATAAATAAGAAAGATTTTAAATGTTCTCTTGCGTCTTCATGAGGCAATCCATCATATTTCCCATAAAAATCTACCATTTGAAACATTACTGGTTTGAGTTCAAAACTTTCAGCAAGAATTTTGGGTATAACAATCTCTAGTTGTAAATCATCCAAAATAGGTGCAATATCATCTCTTATAGTCCTATTTTGAGATTGAGTGCATGGATGCAGTAGTGAGTTAGTAGGATGTTGTGGCTGCATCATAGATGTGACCGCATTGTATGTTGGTACAACCATATCTCTTTGTTCTTGAAGTTTCCTCCTAGCGGTTCTTTCAATTTTTGAATCAAATTCAGCTAGAAATTTCGGATTACTTCAAGTAAGAAAATACATGAAATGAATTCTAAAAAATAAAACAACTACACAAGCAAAACAAAGATAGAAGCAACTAATAAATATCTAAAATATAGACTAAGTGTACAAACAAAAATAAATATCAAATGAACGCTTTCCCCGGTAACGACATCAAAACTTGATCGACTACGAAACTTCATAGCAATAGTGCAAGCGTACACGGTCGATGCAAGTATAGTAGATAGATGCAAATCTGTCAGATATCGATCCCATGAGGAAAGCAGTTATCTGCTTATTGATGTCAGTGCAAAAGTTCTAAAGGTAAAAGGCAATGTGAGTAAAGTTGTGCTTGCAAAGAAATATAAATGCAAAAGATTTCAGAGAGTGATGTGGGTGCAATGGCAACCAAATAGTAAAGGAAAAATATATTCTATAAAAATATTGGATTCCCTCAATATAACTCGACAGATTACCAAATGCTGCAAGGTTAAAGCATGAGATGATTATAAAGCAAGATAAATCAAACATATCGTACTAACTTTCCCTCAACTATCAGCTAATGACTTAAACAAACAAATCTACCAGAACTTTCATTGCTGGGAGATATTGTGTGTCCTTGAACGAGTGAACCAACTTTTGTTGAATCCCCACCAAGAAGTGAATCATGAGGCACTCAAAGGAAAGGTTCAGATTCATCTTCAAAGAACCTCGACCAATGCTCTAATGGAGTCTGGGGCAGGTCGAGGCGATGATCATGAAACATCCCAAACCTAATTTAAAAGTAAATCGGTTTAACTCATCCAAAAGAGTATAAACAAGATAAATTGTTCACCAAGTTAGTAATCGAATTCAAGAAATCTAGATGCTTACAACGTAGCAGTCGAAAGTCACATAAGAAACTCATAATCAAATCACAATTTCCTATACAACTTCAAGACCTTCTTGCAGCATACATACGACATGGCAAGTAATGGTGATGTAATTCATGAAGATTAAAAGATTCATTCAAATTAAGATCTTAAATTAGCTTAGAATCTGCTATAAAGTATTGACATTTAGATCAACTAACTATATGCCTATCAAGCCTTTTTGGACTATTATAAAAGGTTGACATTCAGATAAACTCATTTACCTAATCTTAAAGATCAAGTTTAATTCATTATTTACACGATAGTTTAAAATGCTAACATCCAACCATAAGATTCTCAATCGTTAACATAAAACCAAACACAACCAAACATATCATCACAATCTTCACACCAAAGCAATCATCATGAACCATATAACAGGGCTATAACTAACTTTATACATGCTTACATACCATCACAAAGATATAATCACTTAATATTTACATACCAAAATGTAAGTCAAACCATTCTTGACACGCTAATGCCACCATCCTAGGAGTCAAATTCAAATAACAAGACATACATTGTTCTCCTTGTGATCTTGCTACACTCCTTGGAAGAAATCTACTAGTACTCAAAATAACCTGGAATACATTCAAGGGGAATTCATAAGTTCAAAGAATAGAACTTGAAACATACATTACACAACCAACATAATCTAGCTCTCTTAATGTATTTTGAAAGGTTCAAGAGTCCTTGGAGACTAGTTTTAACATGCTCATAACCAAGACCCCTTAGGGTTACTATTTTCGACTTTTATCCATTATAATTACATGACCTATATGTAGCTGAGATTTTAAGCAGGATCACAAATTAGAGTTTCATTGCAAATGCTAACTTAACATCACATGGAATATATAGTTCCTCAATAACTCAAGGGATTTCTATCATTCCATCAATTAACTAATAATATAATAAAGACAACTAATGACATTTAATTACTCAGGTAACCATTTATTTAACTTGAGCCTTGATCGACTATTGTTAGACACATGAATCCAAAACAAGAACAATGTTATCAAGGGTACATATACTACCAAGTCAAGGACGCCAAAGTGCCGAATCAATATCACATGGAGCAAGAGTACCATAGGTACTAAAAGATCACTAGATCTTATTGACAGGGGACTGTAGTCCTAACTTACGAGCTCGACGAACTCTATGGCATGCCACTTATGTCTAACTAATTCGATTCAAGGCTTTTTTCCTTTTTAATTATCTATTCATCCAAGAGACATAATGTCTTGAATCAATTAATCAACTCATTACATGTGCATCAACCACAATGCAATTACAAGAGTGTAACAATGGTAATTCGATGATGCTTACCTCATTTGCTTACCCTTTTCTAGTATGCATCTTCCATATGCATAATACAAGAGCATATCAAGCATTTATATAAATTTTAACATAACAAAACATTTGGGGACAACATTTAAATCTGCCCCAAAACTAAGTTACACTTACAGTATCTCCTGAGCTAGTTACGATCACGAATTACAGCTCCTTTCTTCCTATCACAATTTGGTTCGACCACGGCCTTCTTGTCTTCCAGTTCTTCTTGATCTTCTAACATGTTACATTATAATGTTTAATTAATCTCATGATTTGATCTGTTCTACTCATACATCTATTGAGGTTCGAATTTAGGGACCAACTACCCCATTTTGATACTTTCTCATATACAAACATAATCATTCAATAAAGCATTTCAAAATTAAACTTTAACTAGTTTATTCTTGTACTTTTGGATTTATAACAAAGCAGCCCCAAAATCTATTATCAAAACAGCTTCCATTTTCTCAATTAAGTCCATTAGCTATTTTGACCAATGTTCTTATAGTTTAACCTCACTTATTAATCTATTGTCAAGCTAATACTCCATACATTCACTTTATAGAATTCATATAATTTAAACCGAAATAGGGCAGTCCCAAACTACATCAAACCGGATCAAAATAGTTTTTATAATTCAATTCACTACTAGCATTGATTAATGGCTCAAACACTAAAAACAGCTTCGGTTATAGCTTATAATTAGTAGGGTAGTTTTGTTGTGATTTCTAATAGATTCTATCTTGTCCATTCATCCCCTTTTTTAAGCTATCCTGTAGTCATTCATATGACTCAAATTCATGTGAACAACCAAAGATTCATAACAATTTGGTTTCTTAGACCAACATGGCCAACCATAAGAATCGTAACATCTCAATTCCATATTCAAGCAACATTACCGATTCATACATGTACAATTAACAAGGAATTTAGGCTTTCATACATTCCTTCAAATCAATTCCTATTCATTTATCATCTAATTAACTCAAGTTCAAACAACTATAGCCTAAGTTCATTCCAATCAAACCATTTCATAAATCAAATTACAACCAACAATCAAGAAATAAGGATAAGTATTACCTTGCTTGGCATATAACAAATATCAATCTAGCATTAAAATTTCCTCCCAATCCAAGCTCAATTCCACCGATTTCTTCAATGATTCCCTATGAATTCTAACTCTCTCTCTCTAGCTAGCAATCAAGTAAAAAAAATTAAGGGAGGAAGGTGGTCTAACATGTTTTGACCGATCCATACACAAGGGACACCTAAGATAAATCCTTAGTTTCCTAAATATTTTACATGTAAACTCATGAACATGTAGTTTGTACAATATGGTCCTTTCAAGAATGGTCACTCGGTTATGCCATCATTCAATCTAGTCCTTAAAGAACTTATTTTAATCAAATAGGAATGTTTCTTCAATTTAATTAAATTATAACCTTCTCCTAGACCCTTTGTTTAGGGTGTTACAGATCAAGACATTGAAGTTTTGGAATTTGACGAGATGGATGACAAGATCAAGGCAGATAAGAAGTTAGAAGATCATTGCGACAAACTGAAGGGAATTGTCAAAGCCTAGCAAGGAGTCAACATTCACCGTGACATAGAGGCTAGAGACCTTAACTTGGTGACAGATTTAGTCATTCACCCCAAGTTCAAGACTTCAGACTTCGAGAAGTACGAAGGAATTACTTGCCTTTCAACACATCTGACTATGTATTGTACGAAGATGTCCTATTATCTTGATAACGAGAAGTTGCTTATACACAATATTCAAGATAGTTTGTCTAGGTCTGTAGCCTGTTGGTACACTCAAATGAGTTGAGCCAATATAAAGACGTGGATGGATTTGTAAAGAGCCTTCATCGAACTATATAAGCACGTGATCGATATAGTCCCAAATCGGCTCATGTTGTAGGGGATAGAGCGAAGGGCCAACGAAAGATTTTGCCAATATGCACAAAGATGGCGAGATGTGGCCGCCCAGGTTCCGCCACCGCTATTAAAAAATGAGATCACACCCATGTTTGTGGAAACACTAAAGGACACTTCTACGATCGAATGATAAATCATGCCACAAAGAGCTTAGCGGATATGCTTATGAACGAGAAGTTAATCTTGGCAGCTATCAAAAGCGAGAAGCTCGACGGGGGCGAATCAAAGAAGCCCTATAAGAAGAGAGAATGAAGTGAACATGACAACAACATAAATCCAAGTTATTCCAAGGGAGTGGTGATCAACAAGCCTAACACAAGAAATGCGAGTTAGGTGGTTTAGAATCCACCAAAAGCTGAAGTAAAGTTTTAAGGAAATAAACATTATTATACTCTCATACCCATAACATATGCGGAGTTATTCCCATAATTGGCTGAATCTCAACTAGTGGTGCCTCAACATCTCACTTCGATGTTATTGCCATACCCTCCATGGTATGACATAAACGCACGCTGTGAGTACCATGCTAGGATCACGGGGTATACGATTGAGAACTACACTACCTTTATAAGGGTGGTGGAAAGCTTGCGAAAGGTAGGAATATTGTCATTCGACGAGATGAAATAGAAATGAAATCCCCTACCAAATCACCAAGGTGCGGGGGTAAATGCCATAATTGAAGAAGATGATAAGTGGGTAAAATAATGGGGGTTTAACATCAAAGCTCCTTTAAGGTGGGCATGGTCCAAGATGATCAGTGCTAGAATGTTGGCCACAAATGCCAAAGGCAAACAATCAAGAAATGGGGCACATTGTGAATATCACGGTGAAGAAGGGCATAAGATTCAATGCTGCCCGGAGTTCAGACATTTGGACAAAACCAAGATGGACAATAAAGAGATTGAGTTCTTTGAGAGGAAGAACGCATGCAAGATGGTAGAAGTTTGTGCCTCGAAAGAGTACTCGATGAATAATTTTGCGGGGATTAAGCCCTTAGTGATCAAAACCAAGGCCAAAGTTGATGAAGTGCCAATGAGTGTAGTACCACGACTGGTAATAAGGGCACTAGCTTCTTTCCCTTATGATGATAGTAAGCAGGTCCTTGGAGCTATGCTTGCACCGTAGTAGCCCCAAAAGATCCAAAGCAAGCCAAGGATGAGCCTAAAGAAGTGATCGTCAATGAGGTGGGCCACTTCATAAGAAGCGGGAGATGTTATGTCCCACTTGTTGCGGAGGATTGGGACGTAGCCCAATAGAAGAATGCTATAGAAAAAGAGCCATGAAAGGATTTCTATGAAGATCAGCCTGCGGAATACCATGAGCCCATGAAGAAGTCAGAGGCCCAAGAATTTCTAATGATCTTCAAGCATAATGAGTACAACGTGGTGGAGCAACTCCACAAGCTCCTATCTCTATGCTATCATTGATGTTAAGCTCTGAGGGGCATCGTGGCACTCTACTTAAGATCCTCAACCAGACGTTCGTGTCGAAGGAAATAACAACTGACAAGTTGGATAGGTTGGTTGGCAACATTGTTATTGATAATTTTATTTTCTTCAGTGATGACGAAATTTTGTAGGGAGGAAGAGGATCATACAAGGCTCTATATGTATCTACCCACTGCAGTGGCAAATGTTACCTGGGGTCCTTCTAGATAATTGTTTGGCCTTGAATGTTTTGCTTATGGCCACCTTGAAAAAATTGTCGATAGATGATTCCCATATGAAAGCATACCAAAATACGGTCCGAGCCTTTGACAGGGCCCAGAGGGACGTGTTGGGGAAGATAAAAGCCCCTCTACAGATTGGGCCATACACCTTTGATTTGAATTTTGTGGTGATGGACATTAGGCCGACTTATAGTTGCCTATTGGGGTGTCTTTGGATCCATTCGGCTGGTGTCGTTCCCTTTACACTACACCAAAAGTTAAAGTTTATGGTTGATGTGCATCTCGTGAACATCGGTGTTGAAGAGGATATCATTGCCTCGGTATCGGCTAAAGTGCCCTACATTGAGATTGACGTAGGGGCATTATAGTGTTCCTTCATGTCGCTTGAGCTGGTTAGCGCAACCTTCATCTTAGAGGAAGCAAGATTCGGAGGCCGAGATTGTCCAAATGCGCAAGGATGCAAGTGAAGGAAACTTTAGGTAGAGGTGCTGAAGCAAGAAAAGGATTTGGAAAATGTCACCAAGGTAGGTTGTACTTGATGACCATTGTCAAGAAGAAAGACCGATTCAGGCTATGATTCAAGCCCAACACAGCACAAAGAAGGGCCGTAGTAAAGAAGAACCAAGAAAGAATAAAGGTCAGACTGAAAGGGGAGTAGGTCGCATGGGACTCGATAGCGTTTCCATCCCTCAATGTCACTTTTGTTTTAAGGGGATTCATTAACCCCGATATAATCCAAGATGAGGAATAAATGAATGAGATCACTGAAATGTTCAGGAATTTGAGCATCAATGCAGTGCTCGAAGAAGATGAAGAGGGTGGATATCTGCACATGATCTGCCCATGTGAGGAGCTTAATAATTAGACTGAAAAAGAACTTCATGTAGTTTTTAAATCTCTTTTAGAGTAATTCTCAAAACCAACCCTTTGTTTTAGCCTAAAAATAATAAGGAATCTTTTTATGTAAAAGGCATATGGAAAACTATTTGGTTCCCTATTCAATAAAGATGCATTTTTAAATAAACTTTGTGTGGTAAACATGCATTGACACTAAAACACTAAAATAAAAAAGCATAAAACCGTAAAAACCAAGCAATTCATCATTTCAATTTTTGCAAACATCGATATATATCCCCGTTCATTTTCCTTATAGGTCTCTCTGTATATCAATGGTATAAGCAATCCTAAGTCTGAATTGCAGGTTAATTTCAAACAACCCATGTGTTTAGAAGAGGTTGAAGATCAGGACAATGAAGATAGTTGTGACATACCAGATGATCTACTCCGACTAATAGAGAGCAAAGAAATGCAGATTGTTCCCCATAAAGAACCGTTAGAAACTTGGAACTGAAGAGGAAAGGCTTGAGGTAAAGATTGGCACCACCATTACTGCCGAAGCACGACATAGCCCGATTAAGCTTTTGCGAGAATACAAGGACGTGTAAGCCTGGTCGTACCAAGATATGCCTGGTCTAGACACTAACATCGTGGTCCATCGGCTGCACATAAGGCCAGAGTGCAAGCCCCTACAATAGAACTTCAGAGGATGAAGCCCTAAATATTGTTAAAAATAAGAGATGAGGTGAAAAAGTAATACGACGCCAGATTTCTTCAAAAAGCCATGTATCCCGAGTGGGTGGCTAACATTGTCCCTGTTCCAAAGAAGGATGGAAAAGTTTGCATGTGCATCTATTATAGAGATCTCAACCAAGCTAACCTAAGAACAATTTCGCTTTACCTTACATTAACACCTTGGTGGATAATACAGCCAGTCACTCCCTATTTTTATTTATGGATAGCTTTTCAGGATACAAGTAAATAAAGATGTGTCCCGAAGATATGGAAAAGACCACATTTGTGATGCTATGAGGTACCTTCTGCTACAAGGTAATGTCTTTCAGCCTAAAAAATGTCAGGGCAACTTATCAAAGAACTATGGTGACCTTATTCCATGACATGATGCACAAGGAAATCGAAGTATACATGGACGACATGATCATCAAGTCCCAGATAGAAGGGGAACACATCGTGAATCTAGAGAAACTCTTCCAAAGGTTGAGAAAATTCCAGTTAAAGCTCAAACCAGCTAAATGCACATTTGGAGTAACGTCAAGAAAACTTTTGGGCTTCATTGTAAGCAAGAATGGAACTGAAATAGACCCGGATAAGGTGAAAGTGATTCAACAGCTTTCTCCCCCTCAAATACAAAAAGAGGTTTGTGGTTTCTTGGGGAGACTTAATTATATAGCAAGCTTCATCTCCTAGTTGACGGAAAAATGTAGTCCAATGTTTAGATTGTCCAGAAAGAACAAACCTAAGGAATTGAACAAAGAGTGTCAAGTAGCCTTCGAGCAAATTAAGAAGCACTTGTCAAATCCACCAATGTTAGTGTCACCCATTCCAGGGAGACCACTAATCCTATACCTGACTATATACGAAAGTTCGATGGGTTGTGTGCTAGGTTAGCATGATAAGACCGAAAAAAAAGAAGAAAAAGCCATCTATTATCTAAGTAAGAAGTTCATGGATTGCGAGTCAAGGTATCCATTAATTAAAAAGATGTGTTGTGCTTTGGTTTGGACATCCAAGAGGCTCATATAATACCTATCGTACCACACTACGTGGTTGATATCCAAACTTGACCCCTTGAAATTCGTGATGGAAGCACCGACCCTATTAGGAAGGTTGGCTCACTGAAAGATGTTGCTAGCGAAATTTGACATTCAATATCTCAGTCAAAAAGTGGTAAAAAAGTTCTTTAGAAGACTTTTTGGCAAGTCGAGTCTCTGAAAATTATGAGGCCTTGGATTTTGACTTTCCCGATGAAGACCTGATGTGCGTCACAACTATCTGCATCATTCTAGGTGAGCGAAGGTGCCAAAATAATGTCGGTCCAAATACAAATCTCTGACTTACTTGCACATTTATACGTCGTGAAAGAAGAAGAAGATGGCCTCTCATGGTACCATGATATATTGCAATACATAAAACTTCACCTCAGGTAACCGAGAGTGACAAGAGAATGATCCAAAGAATGGCGGCAGGATATACCCTTGATGGAGAAATCTTGTATAAAAAGAGTTGGGCCTAGGCCTTATTGAGATGCATGAATGCCAAAGAGGCCCAAATAATTCTAGAAGAAGTTCACGAGGGAGTTTCTGCAACCCACCTTAGCGGGTCCACCATGGTCAGACGAATCGTGTGCCTTGGCTACTATTGGTCCACCATGGAAGAGGACTGCATCAATTATGCTAGAAAATGTCACAAGTGTAAGATCTAAACTGACAAAATACATGCGCCACCGCAACCACTCCATGTGATGACAACTCCTTGGCCATTCTCAATGTGGGACATGTTTGTAATTGGGCAGATTCACCCGAAAGCTTCAAATGAACATAGGTTTATCCTGGTAGCCATTGACTATTTCACCAAGTGGGTCGAAGTAGCTTCTTATGCAAACATCACTAGATCGATAGTTTGTAAATTCCTCAAAAAAGGAGATTATCTGCCATTATGGACTCTCAAGAGGATCATCACTGACAATGACTCAAATTTAAACAACAAAATGATTACTACAATTTGTGACTAATTCCATATCAAGCATAACAAATCAGTGACTTATCGCCCCAAAGATGAATGGGGTAGTGGAGGCCGCCAACAAGAATATCAAAAAGATAGTCTCCAAGATGGCCAATACTTACAAAGGTTGGCATGAGAAATTGTTGTTTTCCCTATATGCCTACCGAACTGTCGTACGAATCTCTACAAGGGCAACACTATTTTCTTTGGTCTATGGCATGGAGGTTGTGCTACCGATTGAATTTGAGATCTCGTCACTTTGCATCTTAATGGAGTCAAAGTTAAGTGAAGCTAAATGGATTCAGACGCGTTATGTCCAGTTGAATCTAATCGAAGAAAAGAGGTTGAAGGCAATATGTCACGATCAGATGTACCAAAAAAGGATGATGCATGCCCATGATAAGAACGTTTTCCTGTGAGAATTCTAAGGAGACTTGGCATTGAAAAAGATGTTGCCAATCCAAAGAGATTCTCGTTGGAAGTGGCACTCAATTGGGAAGGACCCTCTGTGGTAACAAAAGCCTTCTCAGATAGGGTTTTGATCTTAGCCGAAATGGATGGGGATGAATTATAGAACCCTGTAAATTTAGATTCAGTTAAACAGTATTACGCATGAAAAAAACGGAGTGAAAACCCAAAGGGGCGCTTCGAGAAAAAAGTGAAAAGGGTCTAAGAGTGAAAACTCACAAGGGCACTTTAGACTCAAGGAACAAGAAAATAAAAATAAAAGGGGTTCAAGATAAAAACCTGCAAAGGGCATATTGAAACCAAATGTGGATTCAAGTTGAAAACCTGCAAAGGGCGGCTTGGATATTCAAAGTTTAGGCGTATGGGGGATGACTATCTCAAAAGACAGACGATTTGCTCAGCATCTTCATCATGGTATTTAAAATCTTTTGAACAAGAATTACATTTGGAAGAACTTCCGAGGGATTGACTTGGAGTGCTTTGGCCCTTGATACCTAGACACTTTGTTTCATTTCTTTGTAATTAGTTTCTTGTTTGCCACTATTAATAAACTTTACATCATAGAGTTCTCCTTTCACCTAAATTTGCATATTAAAATGGGAAGCAATGGGTTTGCATTTATACAACGTAAATGATTTTTTAGCATTAATTTGAATATTGTTTAAAAGTACAGGGACTATGATGCATTTCATTATCATGGAACTTGTATAAGCATAAAATTTTGCGCAGATTGCGGCACGAGAGTAGGGCAACTACTCATATCAAGAAAGCGAGATTCCCTAAGCATTAAATAATGTTGGACTACTCGAATGATCAACCGAATGCCAAGAGGGGTGTGAATTGGATTTTTGCTTGGGTGGATGAATGGCTAAGAAAAAAATATTGACACGATAATTTATAATGGTTCAAATTTTAAACCAAGTCTACTTCCACTACCTTAGCTATCCACACTAATGATTTGCTACAAATTCACTAATTTTTCTTTCCTTTTTTTGGGATTAAGGAGATAACCCTTACAAACCTAGACTTATATCCCAAAGTCTAGAAACACTCTTTACAAAGAGGCTACAAATTAGAAAACAAAGAAAAACCTCACTAGGCAAATGTGTTTGCACAAATAAGCTCTCACCCAAAATCCTAAACACTTGAGCAAATGTGACAAGTTGGCTTACTAGTGTTTTCTACAAGAAATATGAAAATTGCAAGCTCTAGGACACTTTCTCTATCACTGAATTTTGCCAAGTTGTTTCTTGTTCCATGGATGCTTTGAGAGGTCTTTTAATCCCTCTAATGGCTTCATGATCGTTACTAGTCGTTGAGGGTTGTTAAGAGTCATTGAGGACTTTAATTTCAGCTTTAAATGTAGTTCTAGGCTCATAGGTATCGGTATGATGGAACCTGTCTCAAAGAGGAAATAGCCGTTAGAGCATTTAATACACATGGGTATTAGTACAGGATATAGAGGTATTAGTACACACCCTAGAGTATCGGTATGGCTAAGGCCGTATCAGTACTCAATTTGGCTACTGGATTTTTTCCAAAATAAGGGACAAATGGGTGTCTCGGTACTCAAAAATTTGTACCGATACAGGCTCTTCTAGGTACCGGTACAGGTCAAACTATACCAATACTCAAAGCCTATTTTTGACACTTTGGCTATTTAAAATCATTTAAAACTTGTCAAAAACCCTTTGAAAACATTTCAAGCATATTTTTCAAGTTTATGGAATTTTGAAATATTTTTGCAAATTAGTTTAAGTGCAAAAATAGTTTTCTTTAAGTTATATCAAAATCAAATATCTCAACAATATATCCCGTTTTGATATAACGAAACCACTTGAAAAATTGTTTTTGTGAAAGCTCCCCCTTAGGAAAGTACTTTTATAAAAAGAGAATATATTTTGAAAATATTTAAAGCTCCCCTTTTTCTTTTTGAAATTGAATTTTTCAAACCTATCTCTCTTTTTTGTTATATCAAAAAAAATTACAAAACCAAATTTGAAATCACATTTAAGGTCAAAACAATGGAGAAAAGAGACCAAAAAGATTTTATCATAAATGAATTTTTTTAAAAAATAGCTCCCCCTTAATCAAGCATCAAAGCCCAACACTTCAAGAGAAATTAAATTAAATTTCAATTAAATAAAACAAATAAATCAAGAAATTCAATTAAACATAGTATGTATCAAGATGTATCAATATGCGCACAAAGCATGGCAAAAAGAAGATAAAACTGTCCCTTTTTTACTATGCGTATCGGTACGAATTCATCCGTAGAGGTACAAAACCAATGTAGTACTAGTACAATAAGGGCGGTACCGATTCTGGCTGCACGATTTTGGTAGAAATGCAGCAAAAAACTTATAAAAACTTTTTTTATAATATCCTAAGACATCCAAAGGCTTTAAGAAGATTAGATATGAAATAAAGAACATATAAGCAACATTTTAATCAACATGCTTCTCAAGATAACACATATAGAACAAATCAAGCATGGATATCACCAAAATCAATCAAACATTACAAGTTAATGGCCATAAACATTAAAAAATCAAGCATAAATGCCAAAAACTTGTAACTCATACAATTGAGACTCCCCCTAACTATATGAAATTAGGCACAACATGGAGTCATACAAACATTCTTAGATCATTGTGAAAAATAGACATAGAAAACATGATCAAGCAAATTGCATGAAATTAAATTTACCACTTGAACCAAGGTAGGATGTTAAGCCTTCCTTCTTCAAGTTTCCTTCCTCTTTTGTGTGCCATGAGCTTCCAAAATTTCAACTTTGATCAATCATTTCTCAAGCACACCTACAAAAGACAATCAAGTGATTTTTAGTATCCAAATTACTTTGGATCCAATGACATTAGTCCCAAATAACTTAGTCCCATTAGGAATCCATTTTTCAATTTCATCCTTTTTCTTTGAAACAATGAGTCCTTTTGGGACCCAAATGTTTTTAACACATTTTCCATTTATAAATCTAGGGGAACTAGATTGTCTTCGATAAAAGTTTGATTTTACAAAACTAGATTTGGAGCACACTATATTTTTCTTTGCAAGGCTTTTGTAAATCAAATATTTTTCTTCTTGAAATTTTGAAAGCAACTTTTATAAATCAAATATCTTTTTCTCAAAGTTTTCAAACCTTGCTTCAAATTCTAAATTAGTTTTGGAAAGCAAATCATTTTTGATTTTTAATTTTGAAATTAATTTCTTGTTTTTCAAAAATGAGGCTTTAAATTCCAAAACTAAATCATCATAGGCATCTTGTAATTCATCAAACGTATATGAAAATGAAGTAGATGAATTAGAAATTACCCTTGAATCTTCCTCGATAGCCATGAGACACAGGTGGGCTACCTCATTTTCGGAGGATTCCTCTTTATCGCTCCATGTAGCCACAAATGCCTTCTTCTTATGGCTTGATCTCTTCTTGTTAAAACGAGGGTAATCGTACATGGTATGCCCCAGATTCTTGCATTCAAAGCATATGATGGGATCCTTCATCTTTATCCTCAATTCTCGTCTTGATTCTTCCTTTTCATGCTTCATGAATTGGGTGAATTTCTTGAAGAGTTTGACCATCTCTTTTTCTTCTTCATCTTCACTTGATTCTTCTTGAATTCTTGCGGAGGATTTGAGAGCGACAACATTCAATTCTTCAATGGATTGCTCTACTAACTTCTTATTTCCCTTTGATATCATCATCTCATGGGTGAGCAAAGATCCCAAAAGCTCGTCAAGCTTGAGCTCCTTCAAATTCTTTGCTTCTATGATTACGGTCTTCTTAGAATCCCATAAGTTAGGAAGTGAGTATATCAACTTCCTCGCAAGATTGTCCTCCAGAATCATCTCTCCAAATCCTTTAAGCCCATTCACAATGGTGGAGAATGGATCGAACATAGCTTTGATGTCTTTATCTGGGTCCATCTTGAAGTTCTCGTACTCAAGGTTGAGAAGACCAGTTTTGGTCTCCTTTACTTCATTGGTTCCTTCATGAGTGACTTCAAGTTTGTCCCAAATTTTCTTGGCACTCTCACATGAAGAGACTTTAGAATATTATTCTTGGCCAAGTGCACAAAAGAGAATGTTCAAGGCCTTTGCATTGAGCTCCATCTTCTTGTGATTTTCCACACTACATTTCGTCTTGCTTCTTTGTGGAATGATCGGGCCATCAAAAATGATATCCCAAAGATGACAATCTTTGGCTCTCAAGAAAAACATCATCTTATTCTTCTAATAGGAGTAGTTGGCAACGTTTATAACCCCCTCAACCCATCCTAGATGCCAGATCGAACCGAGCGAGCTACATTGGGTTTTGTAGAAACAAAACCTGAAATGATAGCTAAACTTAGGTCTATTTTGTTCTTTTTATCTTGTCTAGATGCAACATTATAACCTAAGGTATGCCTACTGACAGCGGGTGAAATATCAACTAAATCGGCTGTCGATTAGACATCCAATTACACAAATTGGAATTTAAGGACCAAATTGAAAATCTAGAAAATTACGGGGATTTATTTAAAATTCGAGTTACCAAACCTCAATTAATTAGATTACATGCTTGCTTGCCAAATTTCAGATTAAAACAATAATCCAACAGATACAATTGAAATCAAGAATATTAGGGACCAAAATAGAAGAATCTCAAAACATAAACAATCCATAACTAACATAACGGCTAGCCGAACCGATACGGTCCCTAGGCGTATAGGTACGTGGGCTACACCAATCAAATCTAGATTCTAGAGGCTAAGGGGCGTACCAGTACAAGATTAAGGCAGGTCGGTACGCGGGCTCGGATGCACAAAGTGAATTTCCAGTAGCTAAAGCTCATACTGATATGGCCTTTCCTGCACCAATCCCAAGCCAATATCCAACATACCTGTTTGATTGTGAGAGTGCTTAGCAAAAGGGGTAGAAAATGTATAAAAAAGTTCCAAGATTTAGTCTTTTGTGTGCAAGTATACACGGTCAGCAAGTAATACAACACTAAGCTGGTTATCGATCCCACAAGGATTGGCCAAGAGTTTGATTGCCTTGCTTGTTTACTTGTCAAAGGAAAAGTGTTGTTGGTTTGAAGTTGGTTTTGAAAACAGTTTAAAAGAAAAGAAATAAAAATAAAACAACGTTGGCAAGGAGAGTGTTTAAAATGAATGATGAGTGTTGGCAAGGGATGCCTGATTTTCACGTTATTCGTGTCATGCCAGCCTTTAATAATATAATGCCTTGGCATTGTTTAACGAGCAGATTCAAAATTAGCACTGCCTTTCTGATGGTCAATGCCCTAAATTAACCATGTAAAAACCCCTATATCTTTATAGTGATGTTTTTTCATAAATCAATTTGATTAAGTCCCAACCTATACTCCTATGGGGTAGATTCACTTCAGAAGTAAGCTCATCTACTTGAACATCTTCTTTCGAAGCATCTTGCCTTAGTATCTAGCAACAGATCGTTGCCCCCTAAGTCTGTTAAGATATTAAGGTTCAATAAGCTAACAATGTCAGCTCTCGCTTGGCACAGTTTTGACAAAACATTGTAGAACATGCCAGATAAGGAAAATAATGTCGAAGCATTTTCATTATTAAAACTAAACATAAAAACAACGTTCAACGCAAACATCCCCCACCAACTATTAATTTAGTTCATGGTGAGGGTATCAACCAAAAAACCTTCAACGTTTTGCAAACACATTATTTATTTAAAAGAAAATAAAAACAACTAAACAAAAAGAATGGACGAGAGGGGGTCTCTCAATACAAACCTTCAAGGTCCAGGCTGTCGGTCAAGCTGGTTGAACCACGTCTCTTTGGTGCAGCTGATCGTCAATCATTCCACCCAAAAAAATCTCTCCCAAAAAATCTTTTAATTGCTTGCTTGATCGTTCTTTAAATAGGCGTGCAAGGAAGACTTATGATAAGCTCTTGAGTTTGAATTTTGAATGCTCAAGGGATAAGGGAAGTGATCTTCTTATCCAAAGTTTGAATGTGACCTGATCAGGTTAGGGCTGACGTCATCTACCGTCACTACTTCGCAAACCAAGCTTGGCATCATTTTGCCAACCAATCTTGGCACTATTTTTTGCTATTTTCTTGGAGTTTGATCCAATTGCTATTTTCTCGTAGCCTGATCTAGTCCTATTTTTTCAGGTTCAACAGCTAATTGGCTGGGCATCAAATTCCTCTTCTCTGCCAACCAGAGCTTTGGCATTATTTTGTCCATTTGTACCAATAGTATCTCAACATTCTCTCTGGCATTCCTTCCTGTGCTGCCTTGCTCTACTCTGCTCTACCAACTGCTATGCCAAGCCTGGAATATTACCAAGAAAACAACCCTTCACACTGGCTTATACACAATCTTAACTCCTTATGTAAATGCATGAATTTAACAACTAAATGCAACTAAATGTACTCAAAAGCAAACAAATTCATTGTAAAATAGGCATAAAATAGTACTTTTAAGGAGGTAACACTCCCCCAAACCTAGTTCATTGCTTGTCCTCAAGTAATGCAAGTAAAAATAAAAACAAAAGATTTGAAAATAGTACCTCGGCAGAATTTTGGTTGGAATGCCAACAAGTGCTGGCAAGCAGAATTTGGCTCTATTTTTGTCTTCAGGTATCTCAGTGCAATAATGCCAAGCATGCAGTAAATTTAAGTGCAGCAATATAACTCTATTATAAGATCATGAGGAGTGCACGATGTGTAGGTAATATGCATCAAGTATCCTTTTAATCCCTTAGTCCAATTTACTACCTAAACTTAGAATTTTTATTTTTCTTTTATTCCTACCAAGGGTTTCTGCTGGCAATAATTTAAGCTTGCTTCGTAACATTGTTTGGCGTGAGAAATAAGAGGGACCATACCACGAACCCCAACGTTAATCCAGACATTACCAGGCTTTTACTATTCAACTTATACCCTAAAGTTTTGGACTTGAAAACTAAGAGGGGGCAAACCACGAAGCCCCACGTAGCTTATTATCTCTAGGCAGAGGAGAGTTCTATTTTCTTTTTCTTGCCTTGGCAAAATATTGTTGTCTTATTCTTCCTTTTTTACCCTGCATCATTTTTTTCTTTTTTTATTCCGAGCTTAGTTTCGACAGTTCTAAGTTTGTTTCGGAACTAGACGCATACTACGTGTTAAGTGAAAGTTCAATTCTCTAAACTAGAGATCAATTGCTAAGCAGACCTGGCATTACTATTCTGCTGGCATAGGCAACTAAAGATTTAAATTTTCTTCATCGGACAGACTAATCTAGATCAAATTAAACTTGCCAAACAAAGTGTTAACATTCTTCAAAATTAAATCGAGGCAAAATTTTTTTCATTTTTTAGAGGTTCGTATGCAACTAATCTATATGACATATATGGCAACAGAAATGAAAATATGAATGCATGGTATAAATGTGAGGCAACGCACACCCCCAAACCAAAGATGTGCATTGTCCTCAATGCATGAAAACAACACATATATACAATTAAAACAGAAAAATAAAATGCATGAACATGTGAAAGCAATAAAATGAAATGCAAAGGAGTTTAGGAAGAAGAGGACTCCCCTTCGGGGACTTCTTCTCGTGTGACGTAGGTCTTTCTCTTCACAAAGGTCCTACAATTGGGGGCTATTCTTTTCCTTTCTTTCATGATTGGCTTTAAGGCAGCAGTGGAAGCTCCAACATCTCGGATAACTTCCTCCACAATCTTGGCAGGTTTCAACACAGTAGGAGTAGCAGTGGTATCAGACTGGACAGGTTCAACAAGTGTTGTGGCAGGCTTCGTAGTAGACTTAGCTTTGGTAGAATTGGCTTTGGTTTCCTTTGATTTAATTGGGGATTCGGTACAAGCAGATTCAACTTGAACTGGAGATAATAGGATTGTGGCATCAGATGAGGTACGAGCTGATTGGGGACTATCTGGCATGGCATCATTGTTGGCAATGATCTCGGTAGGGAAATATGGGAATTTTGGCAAGACACCTAGGGACAGTCCTTCAAGAGTCTCCTTAATGGCAACGTCCCTGTAAAGAACATAATGCTAGAGCTTGAGATTTCATTCCTCAGCTTTCTTAAATTTTTGGAGGATAACCTACTAGCGATGGTGGATCTAGGAGAGTAATGCCACTACAATAACTGGCATGGAAGCGACGGGCTCTACCTTCGGCATCTTGGGCTTTGTCGTCGATTCTTTGCCCTTCCTCTTACCCTTGTCTTTCGATTTGGTGGCAGTGAGTTGCCTCCATAGGGCCAGCGTGATCGTGGTGCCCTTAATTTCCTGGCCTTTGTCTAAATCAATCTTGGGCACACCATGCCTCATGCAAATGTTAGAAATTAATAAGGGAAAGAATAAACTGCCTTTGGGCTTACCAGCATATTTATATGTCTCTTCGATGATGATCCACCCAACATTGATTTTTTGGCCAACAATTATTGAGTGTAGTAACGCCAGCCATGCCTCCAAAACCATTTCGTTGTGAGTGGTTGGCATGAGATTTGCCTTTAGAAAATGTTTCCACCCCTTTGGGTGAGATTTTAGCGCTAATTTCTTGATGGTGCGGTGTCCGTTGGCGGACTCAATCCACTTTGTGCCTGGTTCACACAGATCTACCAACAATTTCTTCCTTTGGCAGTTGTCAATGACTCGGCATACTCCAGATGTTCCTCATCGTCATCCCTTAGTTTGAACATGGCATTGATGTAACCCTCATCAAAATGTGCTCATGTTCCCTGAATCATCAGTAAGGGATTGTCTTTGGTGGTCAAATGGGCATAGAACTCACAAACAATGTGCATGCTTACTACAACCATGAAATCACAAGGAAATCCCGCGGTTTGGTCATTGTTGAAGTCGAAGTGCTTCTCATAACAAAAGGATCTTGAAGCAAAATTTTCTTCGTGCTTTTTCTATATTTCCTCATTGAAAAAGATTTTAATGGGAGTTGATGAAGAAGCCAATGAAACGTGACGAAGCTTTGGGCATTTGGGAAAAAGGAAGAAGAAGAGAAAAGATGAATCTTGGTTTCTTGCTTGATAATGAAAGAGAGAGATAAAAAGGTTTTGTTTCTTTGAATAGCTAGGGTAGGTAGAAAGTAAAGAGCTTAAGTGTTTAATGAGATGTAATAAAGTAGCCGAATTTAATAGGGATAATGTTGGAAAAGAAAAAGATTTGATTTGATAAAGGTTTAAGTGATAGGGGTGATGTGATAAGGTTGTAAGTGATAGGATAGGTTTAAAGATTGGAGTGATAAGGTGTTTAAGTTAAATTTAAATTCAACCTAACCAATTTGGGTGGCTACGGTTAAGTTTAAAGAAAAATAATCTCTCTCTTCAATGGGCCGAATTTAATCAAGCTAGGGTAAATCTCTTCTTCCAAAATTCCAATCCACCGCATCCCAAGCTTCTGTGCTGGCATTCGCCTAGCCGCAAAATTCTCTCATTATGTCATCGTCTCATGCCAAGTATCTGCCTTGGAATTATTCCTGGCACAATAAACCTGCACATACTCAAAGAAAACCTTTCAACGCAATAAAGAAAAATTAAAAGAAAAATAAACAAATAAAGAATTTGCTAAAAAAGAAAAACATCTAATCCGAATATTTACAAAAATTAAACCACAATGATGATGTTACGGTACCTCTGCCAAGAGGATAATCTCTTTGCTTCTAATCACCTTCCAAATAGTTTTTCAATCGTTGACCGTTGGTTGGTGGGTGGCAGGTTGTGGCAATCTTTTGTTTGAATAACCAACATAGAAGGCCGAAGAATTTCTTGCCTTTGAGTATGTCAAACTTTCGGTTGCACAATGAAAGAGAATATTTTTCCATGGTAGCTTTGAACAACCACCTTAGAAAACTGAAGTATCTCTTTGTTGTATGTCTTGAGAACCTTTGATCAAACTCAGCACCCGAGTAGTGCTTAGGCTTTGCTGCTTCTTGCTCCTTTGATGTTGAGTTATGGTTGAGGTGACTTGGCAATTGTTTTAGTTCCAAGTTCTATGGCTCCTCATTAAATGGCTTTGGTACTTCAATCTCTTTGCCAGCCAACTCAAGTGTATTAGATTTATTAAAATAACTTATGACCTCATCCAAGAAGGTTGGTTCTTCAAATTCTTCACCCATCATAATGTCAAAATCCTGCTCCATGGCATCAACATATGTGTCCTGGCAAAGCTGTGTAGGTCCTCATTGAAGACAGATTCGATGAACCCTACAACTTAGCATTCCTCATGTTCATCTGCACACTTAAGAGCTTGGAACACATTAAATGTAACATGTTGGTCATTCACGCGCATTGTAAGTTCACCTTTATGAACATCAATCAAAGTTCTACCTGTGGCAAGGAATGGCCTGTCCAATATAATTGGGATATTAACATCTGCCTCATAATCTAAAATGATAAAATCAGCTGGGAATATGAATTTGTCTACCTTTACCAACACATCCTCAATCTTACCCTTAGGATGTGCAAAAGATCGGTCAGCCAGCTGGAGTGTCACCATGGTAGGCCTTGCTTCTATTCCAAGCTTTCTAAAAGTAAAAATTGGCATCAAATTGATGCTGGCTCCCAAGTCACACAGTGCATTACCCATAAATCTATTGCCAATGGTACAAGAAATAGTAAAACTTCTCGGAACTTTTAGCTTTGGTGGCAACCGATTGAGTATCATTGCACTGCATCCCTCAGTGAGAGCTACAATTTCAAAATCACCCAGCTTCCTCTTTTTGGACAAGATGTCCTTCATGAATTTGACATAGTTAGACATTTGTTTGAGAGCTTCCACCAATGGTAAATTGATTTGCAATTGTTTAAGGACTTCCAAGAAGCACTTAAATTGATGGTCCTACTTGTGCTTTTATAGTCTTTGTGGAAATGGTAGAGGTGGATAAGCATATGTTGGTTCTGCCGGCTTTGCCAAGGTTTTGCTAGCATCCGACTTAGGTCTGGCATTAGACTATTGTCTGGCATCGCTTATGTTTGCTTCTTTATTTTCTAGTTCTTTTGGTTCATCTACTGGTACTTTCTTCTTCTCTTGGCAACTATTTGGTTGCTTGTTAGCCGTCTCAGCCTCACATTGTTTGCCACTCTGAAGAGTTACAACTTTGCATTGTTCATTGTAGTTTTGCCTGGCATTCTCTGTATCACTTGGAAAAGCTCATTGGGGTCTGTTGCTGAGGGCACTGGCAATCTGTCCAATCTGTACCTCCAAGATATGCATAGATGCTGCTAAACTTTGGACAGTTGCATCATTCCTCTCCATGTATTCTGTCAAAGTCTCATGGTTGTTCCTTTGCCCTGCATAAAAATTATTTTGTGCCCGATATGGCATGAAATTCTAGTTGACCCTTGGCATGGCATTGTTCTGACGCTAGGCATTGTATTGATGCTGGGTACGGTTGTTCTGATGTTGGTAATTGTATTGGTTGCCTTCTTGATTTCCCCAAGCTAAATTTGGGTGTTGCCTCCATCCTGCATTGTAAGTATTGGAATTCAGATTATAATTACGATTATAATTGCCAACAAAATTTATCGACTCAGGGTTAGCAGGGTTTTCTCCATATATTGTACAGAATAGGGCTAATGCCTTAACTTCTTGGGCCTCATTACTCTTTTGCAAGGTTCTCACCATGGTAGTAAGATTGGAAATTTCAGCGTGGATGGATGTGAGCTCATCTATCTGAAATTTCCTACCAATTTTAGTATTAGTCCCAAGTCTGGCAGTAGGGTATTCAAAATCATTGATAGAATTCCTCTCAAGGATGCCAATTGCATCTGTGTAGTTTTTGTCAAGCAATGGACCATTTGTCGAAGCATCAACAACTGTCTGGTTTATGCATTAAGGTCATTGTAAAAGGTCTCCATTTGGGTCTATTTTGGAAATCTATCATGGGACATCTCCATAACAAGTCTTTGTATCTCTCCCAAGCATCATATAGGGTCTCATCGCCAGCCTGCCTAAATGTGATGATCTCACCCCTTAGCTTGACAGTGAGTCTAGGTGGCTAGAATCGTAGCAAAAATTTATGTCATAGACCTCCCCATGAAGTGACAAAACTAGGTGGCAAAGAACTTAGCCATGTTATTGCTCTATCTCTTAGGGAAAATGTAAACAACTTCAGTTTCACTGTATCATCCGATACTCTAGGCTGTTGAAATAGCTGGCAAACTTATACGAATTGCTTCAAGTGTTGCCTCAAATCTCCAGTAGGTGCTCCATCAAATTTTCCTACATTCAAAAGCATCTGTATCATTACTAATTTAAGTTCAAAATTCGGTGTATTTACCTCGGGACCAATTAGTCCTGGCATCAAATTGTCAATGTTTGGTGTCAAGTGTTTTCTAATAGGTCTCTCTTCCTCCACATTAACAGCTGGGTCAACAGGAGTTGGTAGTATCCCATTGTTATTGGGTGTATTTTCCCCATTGTTTAACATATCATTTCCTCCATTGCCTTGTTGAGTCATCTCCTGAATCTTTTTCTTTAACCTTCGCAGGGTTCTTTCATTTTCCAGATCGTATAGCCAAGCTTCCACCACAGGGCAGTTTCTAGTCATACACCGGTCAAAACAAAGAAATAAAATAAAAAAGCTAAAATAAAATAAAAAGAAGACAAGTAAAAATATAAAAACAATAAACTTTGTTGCAATCGCCGGCAACAACGCCAAAAACTTGTTTGACTGTGAGAGTGCTTGGAAAAAGGGGTAGAAAATGTATTGGAAATGTATAAAACGTGCAAAGATTTAGTCTTTTGCATGCAAGTATACACGGTCGGCAAGTAATACAGCAGTAAGCTGGTTATCTATCCCACAAGGATTGGCCAAGAGTTTGATTGCCTTGCTTGTTTACTTGTCAAAGGAAAAGTGTTGTTGGTTTTGAAAATAACTTAAAAGAAAAGAAATAAAAATAAAACAACGTTGGCAAGGAGAGTGTTTAAAATGAATGATGAGCGTTGGCAAGGGATGTCTGGTTTTCACGCTATTCATGTCATGTCAGCCTTTAATAATGTAATGCCTTGGCATCGTTTAACGAGCATATTCAAAATTAGCACTGCCTCTCTCGATGGTCAATGCCCTAAATTAACCATGTAAAAACCCCTATATCTCTATAGTGATGTTTTTTCATAAATCAATTTGATTATGTCCCAACCTATACTCCTAAGGGGTAGATTCACTTCAGAAGTAAGCTCATCTACTTGAACATCTTCTTTCTTAGTATCTCGCCTTAGTATCTGGCAACAAGTCGTTACCCCCTAAGTCTATTAAGATATTAAGGTTCAATAAGCTAACAATGCCAGCTCTCGCTTGGCACAATTTTGATAAAACATTTTAGAACATGCCAAATAAGGAAACAATGCCAAAGCATTTTCATTATTAAAAACTAAACATAAAAATAACGTTCAACGCAAACATCCCCCACAAACTATTAAATTAGTTCATGGTGAGGGTATCAACCAAAAAACCTTCAACATTTTTCAAACACATCATTATTTAAAAGAAAATAAAAACAACTAAACAAAGAGAATGGGTCTCTTGATGCAGCCCTTCAAGGTCCAGGCTCTCGGTAATGCCGGTCAAACCATGCCTCCTTGGTGTAGCCGGTTGTCAATCATTCCACCCAAAATAATCTCTTCCAAAAAATCTTTTAATTGCTTTCTTGATCGGTCTTTAAATAGGCGTGCAAGGAAGACTTAAGATAAGCTCTTGAGTTTGAATTTTGAATGCTCAAAGGATAAGGGAAGTGATCTTCTTATCCAAAGTTTAAATGTGAGCTGATCAGGTTAAGGCTGATGTCAACTGCCATCACTGCTTCACCAACCAAGCTTGGCATCGTTCTGCCAAACAAGCTTGGCACTATTTTTTCCCTATATTTTCGGAGTTTGATCCAATTGCTATTTTCTCGCAACCTGATCTGATCTTATTTTTTCAAGTTCAACAGCTACTTGGTCGAGCATCAAATTCCTCTTCTCTGCCAATCAGAGCTTTCATATTATTTGGTCCATCTACACCAACAACATCTCGGCATTCTCTCTGGCATTCCATCCTGCATTACCTTGCTCTACTCTGCTCTGCTCTGCCAACTGCTATACCAAGCCTGCAATATTGCCAAGAAAACAACCCTTCACACTAGCATAGATACAAATCCTAACTCTTTATGTAAATGCATGAATTTAACAACTCAATGCAACTAAATGTACTCAAAAACAAGTAAAGGCATTGTAAAATAGGCATAAAACTACTTTTGAGGAGGTAACAATACCCATACCGATACAAGGCCCTGTGTATCAGTACGGCCTGACCCAAAATGCACATTTTTACTATTTTTTCATACCATTAAGGATTTGAATATACTTTAACAAGCCCCAAACATGTACACCATTAAACTAAAGACCAAATCATCAAAGAAACATGCTTAAAACATAGCAACATACTTTACAAGAGAATCTAGAGGCTTGCTTCCTAAAAGCTCATTCATCCCAAAACTCAAAACATATATCCACATCAAAGCAAAACATATTAAGCCTCTTACAACACCACAACATCATTAAAAACTTGCACAACTAGGGAGATTAGCAAATAACCCTCCCAAACCACAATGAACCTCATAGTCTTTATTACTACTAGTCTAATTTAAAAGCCATACTTTCGATTATTTCAAGTCCTTGGAATCCTCTCACTTGCTCACTGCCTTCAACCTTTAATTCTCTGCATTGATTGAAAAAGAGAGCGTAAGCACACAAGGCTTAGTGAGGAGTGCTCAAAACACAACACCATCAATGCAATTAAAACTGGTTTCCAACTCACAAGAGTTTATTTTAAAACATCTTTCAGAACATCATGCCTTTCAAACTATGCACTTAACATTTCCAAAACATGCATATTAAATCATATGCAACATGTATCATGGATCAAAAACAAAATCTCATTTGCTAACCCTCGATTTAAGCTTTCCCATGCATAACAATCCCATGTGCAAGGCTTAAAGAGTAAAAGTGTATAAATCAACATTATACAACAATATCCATCAACATGATACATTATCAATTATATTGGCTTCCAAGTGATCTTAAACCAAGTTCCACTTTACAAAATAGTACATCAAATACACGGATTCAACAAGTGTCCTCTCAACATTTCATACAACCTCAACTGGAATAACGGTACAATCACAACCATGGTACAATTACAACTGGGTACAATCACAACCCCAATCATCAGTTAGGTGTATAATCCACTAATTGGAGTTTTCGGTACCATATAACCCCTCAACCGTTAGGGTACTCTGGTGGAGTATTCAATACACATAAATCCTTCAACACCAGAGGCGACTTTTTATAGTGCACTATCAATCCTATGACCGGTCAACTATATCCGGTAACATTTTAAACCATATCACTTGCCAATATAATTCATTTTAACCATGTACCTCACTGTTTTATAAGCAGCAAACAAAACCATTTCCAATGCATTAAACCATGCATTAACAAGTATTCCTCATACTTAAATGAATCATTTTCCAAATGCATTCATAATCAATATATGATCAAAATTAGTATAAACTATTCTCAAAACATGCTTAAATAGTAGGTACCATGAAATTAAAAAACAAGTGCATAAAACAATTTCGTCAAAGCACGACTGAGGGAGAAATCTCATCATACTTACTTTCGAGTTTAAATTAGCGTTTCAAGTTTAATTTAAACTCTCAAAACAACCTTCAAACCATTTCAAAGCTGAAATCCATGTTCTCACTCACCGACTTCGCATGCAAACTACTCCACCAAAGCTTCTCAAACGGTGCCACAAGCTTGAGAATCAAACTCACCTGGTTTAACCACAAAAAGTAGAGGATTCAATGTATCAAAATGCATTCACAAACCCAGCAAAAACAATTCACAACAATCCACCTCAAACTCTAACTAAAACCCTTCCTTAACAAACGAAAACAACATCAAACACCTTCCAAACTTAATCCAGCCAAAACCTGAAGGTTTAACCCATCAATAATCTTCAATAAACATCCAAAAACAACCTAACATTACCCTTATACTTTCAGCTTTCATAAAACACCCTTAACTCGCCAAAAACACAACACTAGCAACCTAAGATATTAGAGATTCACATAGTTTCAGGATTCCAATGTTAAAACCAACTTATTAACATTATTAAAAATCACAATCATGATTAAAACCAATCAAGAACTCAACAAAATAGATCCAAAATGAAAATCACCTAATCTCATCAGTTAAACCTTGATTTACCCAATTCCCATAGTTAAATCTTAGAAACTCATTTGAAAACATTAAACAAGGATCAAATACTTGGGAATTTCAATAAAGAACCATTCATTAGAGGATAAGAATGAACTTTACCTCTAATGAGTGAATTTTCCTCTCAATCGGATGTTTACTCTTGAAAACAAAGAAAGACAATAAGATTTTGGAAAACAAAATTGAAGAATCTATTAGAAATCAAAAGTTTAAGAAATCAAGATCATTAGCTCAAATCTTTGATGCAAAAGAAAGTGCTTGGCTAAAGAGAAGTTGACAGAAAAGTTTGAGAAAATAAAGTTACGTCAAAAGTGTTTTTAGGAAATAAATACCTCCTATAATTAATTCCTTTTTAATTTCCTTAACTAAAACTTCTTAAAATCATCCCAAGAGGAAAATCAGATTGAAAACATTCGGTAAAATAGCTCCTTAAGGATTCTAAGATTTGACCATTTTCAAAATAGTCACTAAAAACAGTTTTCATTCTTTACATTTTGGTCACTAGTCAAAATGTCTAATTTCCAAATTCCATTTTCCAAAATTGAATTTACTAAAAATATCTATGTATTAAATAAGTATTTTTAGATATTTTCCCATATTTTTCTCACACCAAAAATATTTATTCTGATTTAAATCCCGAATCTGACTCGAGTCTCTAATCCCGGTCTACCAGACCGTCTAGTTAACTTAGAAACTCCTAGGCCCAAAACGGGGCATTACAAATCTTCCCCACCTAAGAAATTTCATCCTCAAAATTTTACCTGAAGGAAACAAATGCGAAAACTATTTCATCATGTTCGTCTTACTCCCTCACGTGGCCTCTTCAACTCCATGGTGTCGCCACAACACCTTTACAAGCTCGATCGTCTTTCCACGAAGAACCTTACTACTAGAATCAAGGATCTCAACAAGTTCCATATCATAAGATAAATTCGGTTGCAACTCAATGTGATAGATCCACAACACCTTTACAAGCTCGATCATCTTTCCACCGGCATAACATGCGATAGATCTGACTGATACTTCCGCAACACTGATACATGAAATACATCATGAATCTTTTCCAACTCATGAGGCAAACTCAAATGATAAGCCACAGGACCTACACGCTCCAAAACTTCATACAGTCCAATGAACCTTGGACTAAGCTTTCCCTTACGTCCGAACCGCATACCTTCTTCCAAGGTGACACCTTCAAGAACACATGACCACCAACAACGTACTCAATCTCTCTACACTTTAAATCTGTGTAGGATTTCTGATGATCCGAGGCAACTTTCAAGAAATCACAAACAAGCCTCACTTTCTCATTCTCGTCTTTCGACACATCCGACATAGAAACATGCTTTTCCCCAACTTCAGCCCAACACAAGGGCGTACGACACTTCCTTCCATACAAGGCCTCATACAGTGCCATTTGTATACTAGCTTGATAATTATTGTTATAGGCAAACTCCACTAAAGGCGACTGCTTCTCCCAAGTACCTTGGAACTCAATGATACAACACCTTAACATATCTTCCAAGACTTGGATTACACACTCAGACTGACCATCCGTCTGAGGATGATACAAAGTACTGAAATTCAGCCGTGTACCCAAAGCTCGATGCAAACACTCCCAAAACCTTGATGTAAACCATGGATCCCTATCCGAAAATATAGACTTAGGCACCCCTTGAAAATGCACAATCTCAACAATATACAACTCCGCCAACTTATCCAAGGTATACGTTGTATGCACTGGCACAAATGAGCACACTTCGTAATCCAATCAACAATCACCCAAATGGAATCCTTCTAGTGGGCATCAATGGCAACCTAGACACAAAATCCATGGTGATTCTCTCCCACTTTCATTCAGGTATCCTCAACGGTTGCAATAACTCAGAAGGAAACTGATACTCAGCCTTGAGACGCTGACACACCATGCATCTAACAACAAAATCAGCCACATATTTTTTAAAGCAACCCAATAGTACTCTTCCTTCAATCCTCGATACATATTAGTACTACCGGGATGCATAGCAAAAGGACTAGGATACGCCTCAGTCAAAATGGTATGCCTCAACTCATCATCACTAGGCACCACTATTCGATCTCTAAAACACAACACCCCATCATCATTAAAGTGAAAATCCGTCGGATTTCCATCCATGATATCCTTAACATGTGGTACCAATGCATCATCATAAGGTTGCGTCTCCTTAATCAATTGTGACAAGGATGGCTTTACTTGCAACTCGACCAACAAGCCCCCATCTTGCGTTACACTTAACCGCACAAATATCGCCCTCAACTCCACCACAACTTTCTTACTCAAAGCATCAACCACAACATTAGCCTTTCCTGAATGATACTCAATCGTCAAATCATAATCCTTAAGCAACTCCAACCATCTACATTGCCTAAGATTCAAATCCTTTTGAGTCGTCAAATATTTCAAACTCTTATGATCCGTGTACAGAACACACTTCTCACCGTAGAGATAATGCCTCTAAATCTTCAATGCAAACACAACCACGGTGAGCTCATGATCATGCGTAGGATAATTGCACTTGTACACCTTCAATTGCCTAGATGCATAAGCCACAACTTTTCCTCCTTGCATCAACACATAACCCAAATCCACATATGACGCAACGCTATAAACAACAAACTCCTTACCCGACTCAGGTTGAATCAAGATGAGAGCTTGGGTCAAAGCCTCCTTCAACTTTTCAAAAGCCCATTGTCTATCCTCCGTCTACTCAAAACAGATGTTCTTATACAAAAACTTGGTTAAAGGAGCAGTAATCTCTGAAAAACCATCCACAAACTGACGGTAGTAACCAGCCAACCCAAGAAAACTACGAACCTCCAGTACAGACTTAGGTGACTTCTAACATATCACCGCCTCAATCTTCTGTGGGTCAACCCAAATTCCTTCGGCTGACACAACGTGCCCAAGAAAGATAACCTCCATAAGCCAAAACTCACACTTACTCAACTTAGCATACAACTGATTATCCAACAATGCCTAAATCATAATTCGCATGTGTCTATCATGATCCTCCTCGGTATGATTGTACACAAGAATATCATCAATAAACACAATTACGAATTGGTCCAAAAACTAATAGAATACTCGATCCATCATGTCTATGAAAGCAGTGGGGGCATTAGTCAAACCAAATGGCATCACCAAGAACTCGTAATGCTCGTACCTCATATGAAAAGTAGTTTTAGGCACATCCACTTCCTTTACCTTCAACTGGTAATACCCAAACCTCAAATCAATCTTAGAAAACATTGAAGCACCTCTAAACTGATTGAACAAATCATCAATCTGTGGAAAAGGATACTTATTCTTAATTGTCAACTTATTCAGTTACCGATAATCAATGCACATCTGTATTGTGCCATCTTTCTTTTTCACAAACAACACTGATGCACCTCACAGTGAAATAACCACTTCATAATATAGGCTAAGAATGCTTGACATTCAAAATTCATCAAACGACTCGCTTCTAGAGTCGAAACAAGATTGGGCAAGAACTTAGCATTTTCACCCACAACAACCACTTCATAATCATCAGCAAGTTTTAAGGATACTCGCTTGGTTTCAAAATCAACCATAGCTCTATGCTCAAACAACCAATCCATTCCCAAGATTACATCAAAACCGTGAAACGGAAACTCCATCAAATTAACCGCAAACACATGACCTTGAATAGTCAAAGGACATCTCCTAAACAACCTTCTTGTAACAAAAGAACTAGTTCTTGCATACCCACTTCCAATACATCGACATGTATATTAAGCAAATGTGTATGCTCAGGAAAGATATATGAATGCATAGAACTAGAATAATCAAACAAAACAATGGGAAAGATTGCAAAGTAAATGTACCTACAATCATGTCGGTGTCGTTATGTCCCTTGCGATGTGTGTACACCCTCGCAGGACCACCACCCTATGTTTGAATTGCAACGGTATGAGCCACTATCCTTAGACCTTCGTCCCTACACTGGAACTACCCACGGCCACGCTGTGGTGCAACCGCAGGTGCCCTGGCCAGTCCACCATCCACCAACAACGGGCAATCACATCTTAGATGATCGCTCGATCCACAACTCCAACAAGAGTTAGCAACAACCACCGCAAAAGCCTATCCCTCATGAGCCAAACATGGACAGTCTCGCCTCATGTGATCTTGTGATCCACAAATCCAACAAGTGTTATGTACTGCTCTAGCTTGGGTACCCTAACCCTACGATCCTCGCCCAACACTACCTCCGCCTCGCCCCGCCTCTACTCAGGGTGATACCTTTTATCACAATGCTTCTTAAACTGACAACCACCATAACTAGAGTTTGTAACTCTCTTGTTAGAGCCATAACCTCCTGCATGACCTGATAAACCCATGTTCTGCTAAGTGTCCTTCGCTCGTGTAACCAACACGTCAAAATCAGTATAGTCAAAAGCTAACATATATGTCTTAACATCCTGTACCAAACTGTAACGGAATCGATCACTATGATGCCTCTCATCTGGTACTAGTTTAGGAGCATGCTAGCTTAACCGCACAAACTGAACCTTATACTCTGCTATGGTCATATTGCCTTGAACGAAAGCCATGAACTCATATTTCTTTTTGTCCAAGTATCTGACTCCCAAATACTTCTTCTTAAAGACAATCCAAAATAACTCTTAGGTTACATCATCATGTTTTATACTCGCGGTCACAGTTGTCCACCAACTATATGCGTCTCCTTGCAGTAGAGATACAACACATCCTAGCTTACGGGCATCATTACACCCTATTTGTTCCAAAATTAGATCAGTATTAGCCATCCAATCCTTGGATGCCTCAGGTGCCAACCCTCTATACTCAACTATTTCCAAACTACAGAGATGTTCTAACGGCAACCCTATTTACCCAACAGCTGGCACATGCGCTCCAGCTGACACAGGTGGTACTTGCTTCACTCTTGCATGTGGATTAGGCAGAGGAGGTGGCAAACCTCTTGGGGGAATAACATTCTCCTAATTTTCCTACCCTACGACAGTAGCAATCATGCCAGACCTCAACTCTCTCCTCAGTCTCATCGCGCTAATAAATCTAAGGCATGAAAATTACACCAAAACAAAAACAATTAGGCCAACTTCAAGCAAGGATCCAAGACTTTCACTTTAAATAAAACATTTCAGACTGTAGTAATAAGGCAATGTGTCCTACAACTATCCCTCATCATGGCATATGTCAACCAACAGATATATAAACAATCACCATGCATAGCAAACAACATTAATCAATCAATAGCAATATTCTAACAATCATAACCTCATCCCACTTATTGCAAACCTGACTCTGATACCACGAAATGTAACCCTCTTTACCCGGCCTAGACACAAGATCGAGCCAAGTGAGCTACATTGGGTTTTGCCGAAACAAAAACTGATAATTAAACTTAGGTCCATTTTTTCTTTTATCTTGTCTAGATGCAAAATTATAACCTAAGGTCTGCCTACTGGTAGTGGATGAAATCTCAACTAAATCGGGCGTCGATTGGATATCTAATTACGCAAATTAGAAATTAGGGACCAAATTGCAAATCTAGAAAATTATGAGGATTTAATTAAAATTTGAGTTACCAAACCTCAGTTAATCAGATTACATGCTTGCTTGCCAAATTTTAGATCTAAATAATAATCCAACTTATACAATTGCATTCAAGAACATTAGGGACCAAAATGGAAGAATCTCAAAACATAAACAGTTCATAACTAACATAACGGCTAGCCGTACCGATACGGTCCCTAGGCGTATCGATACACGGGCTACACAAACCAAATCTAGATTCTAAAGGCTAAGGGGCGTATCGGTACGCGGGCTCGGATGCACAAAATGAATTTCTAGTGGCTAAAGCATGTACCGTTACAACCTTCCCTATACCAATTCAAGGCCAATATCCAGCATACATGTACTGATACGAGGCCACGCGTATCGGTACGGCCTTACCCAAAATGCACATTTTTGCTGTTTTTTCATACCATTAAGGATTCGAATATGTTTTAACAAGCTCTAAACATGTACACCATTAAACTAAAGACCAAACCATACCAAATCATCAAGGAAACATGCTTAAAACATAAAAACATACTTCACACGAGAATCTAGAGGCATGCTTCCTAAAAGCTCATTCATCCCAAAACTCAAAACATATATCCATATCAAAGCCAACCATATTAAGCATCTTACAACACCACAACAACATTAGAAACTTGCACAACTAGGGACTTTAGCAAATAACCCTCCCAAACCACAATGAACCCCATTGGCTTTATTACTACTAATCTAGTTTAAAAACCATACTTTCGATTGTTTCAAGTCCTTGGAATTCTCTCGTTTGCTTGCTGCCTTCAACCTTAATTCTCTGCATTGATGCACAAAGAGAGCGTAAGCACACATGGCTTAGTAAGGAGTGCTCAAAACACAACACCATCAATGCAATTAAAATCGGTTTCTAACTCACAAGAGTTCATCATTTTAAAACATCTTTCAAAACATCATGCCTTTCAAACTACGCACTTATCATTTCCAAAACATGCATATTAAACCATATGCAACATGTATCACGGATCAACAATAAAATCTCATTTGCTAACCCTCAATTTATGTTTTCCCATGCATAACAATTCCATATGCAAGGCTTAAAGAGTAAACATGTATAAATCAACATTATAGAACAATATCCATCAACATAATACATTATAAATAATATTGGCTTTCAAGTGATCAAAAACCAAGTTCCACTTTACAAAATATTACATCAAATACACGGATTCAACAAGTTTCCTCTCAACACTTCATACAACCTCAACCAGAATAACGGTACAATCATAACTGTGGTACAGTCACAACCGGGTACAATCACAACCATAATCATCGGGTAGGTGTATAATCCACTAACGGGACTTTTTGATACCATATAACCCCTCAACTGTTAGGGTACTTGGGTGGAGTATTCAGTACACATAAACCCCTCAATACCCAATGTGGCTTTTATAGTGCACTATCAATCCTTTGGCCGACCAACTATATCCGATAACATTTTAAACCACATCACTTGCCAATATAATTCATTTTAACCATGTACCTCACTATTTTTTATAAGCAACAAACAAAACCATTTCCAATGCATTAAACCATGAATTAACAAGTATTCATCATACTTACATAAATTATTTTCCAAATGTATTTGTAATACCCTCAACCTGGTTTGGGAGAAAATCAGAATTAAAGATATTACCGAAACATATTCCAGAAATTATGTGACTAAATTACGAAATTTGGTCCAGCTTCAGAACAGATTTGACAAAAATCAGGGTAATTTAAAACTTTTCATTAATATTATTTCATATTAAAGCAAATCGTTCATAGTGTATATATGTCACACTGATTGGTAATTTTACAGCATAACCTCATTAGGCTTAACTTGGATCTAAATGTATATCATCTATTGATTTGAAATCTTAACTGTCATTTCAAAACCTTTTAAAAACAAGACTTATCATTCAATGTTCCAACTAATCCATACATATCATTACTAGCATGCATTCTTAACATCAAGCATTTAAGGTTTATGCCTACATGACTAAACTTGCAAATAGATAGGCGGACTATTTAGGACTTATTATCCCATAGCATCATCATACATCACATATCACAACCCAACAATCGATTGTAGCAACGTGTAATCTAACGGAAAATATAACTATACTAAATCCTCAAAAATCGTTTCAATGATCTCACCAATCACAACTAAAACAATTAAAGATCAAGAAGCACATTAGTCATTTTGCAAATAAAACGATATATCATTCTAAAACTAAGATCAAACTTATTTCAAATCGTAGACCAACTATATGTGATTGCACACAACTTACATAACATAACCTTAAGCTTAAACATTATCACATTATCAATTTCTTATTTTCTTTTCTATCATATTAACTATACGAAATGTTCTACCCTACCATGAATTGACACACAATAGGATATAGTTACTTACTAGCCATATTTTCTTACAACATCCAGTAGATTACTAATTTAAGTCATGTTTAGGTTCTTAAAGCAACCGCACAAACACACATTTAACACAACTTATTAAGCAAACCATAACCATGAGATAATTAGAGGCCCATTACAAACTTAATTAATCAATAAACTTATACACTTAAATATAACCAAAAAGGAAATCAATATGCACTATGCAATTTGGTAATTATGTGCCACCAATTAGGAGTTCTAAATATAACCAAAAAGTGAGCAATTGAATTGCTTAGCGAGGTAATTTAATTAATCAAGACATGAATCAAATCTCTATTCTCTCTTTAGACAACGTACTCAGATGAGTAATAAGCTTATCTAAACACAACCCTTTACAATTTGTAGGGTTCGTACAACTCATCATACAGTGTATTGTTTTCAAGCATCATGATAAAATAATCGGCTACAAGTTATTATAGCCACAAGATTTCTAATATGACCTTAATCTTTTATCCATATATGCTCAGATATCAATTAAACATTTGTTACTTATCATGCAAGACTCCATTGATTTTCATTCGATCAACTATAGTTTTAATATCCTTTCTTTAGAGGCATTCTTTAATCATATAGACCTGTTACATAAGTTATTCTAATTCTGTCATACATGTCCCATGAGACATCAAATATATCGTAAACATAGCATAACTAAAATCCCCTATCCGACATTATTTTTATATTCTCCATCAGACCTATACTCCTATTTACATGTTTTATAGGTTCAAGTCGTATTTTCAATTTAATTTGAGACAGTGCTTTAAACATGCACATACATTTGTATATAGAAAGACATACTCATTTACATGTACACATATTCATAAGATCAAACCAGTTTATTAAGTCTCTAATTCTAGCAAGACAGTTCCATTTACAAGTACACACAATCCAAAGATTTAATCAGTCCATTAAGACTATATTTCTAGCAAAATAGTTCCTTTTTCATGCACACACAATTACAAGATTAAATCAGTCCCTAAAGACTTAATTTCCAGCAAAACAGTTCCTTTTTCATGCATGCACAATTAGAAGATTAAATCAGTCCCTAAAGGCTTAATTTCCAGCAAAACTATTCCTTTTTCATGCATACACAATTACAAGATTAAATTAGTCCCTAAGGACTTAATTTCCAGCAAAACAGTTCCTTTAAGAACTTATATTTACTTAATATAATCTTTAGGATTATTATTATAAACTTAACATACAAAACATGTGAGATTTCTCCATGAGTGGTCACGATAAACCTAACTAAAACAAGGTACTAGTTACTTGAAGTAACCCATTCGACTAGGACAAACCAAGAAACATATATTTTAATCCATATCAGTATAAGCATTCAACCGATCACATTAACAAGTGAAAGCTTCCAACCCAACATATAATTTCACCAAGGAGGCACTTAAGTTATTTTAGAATTAGATTACTTGTTAAGCAAACTTTCTCAATCCTTCATAAACCTAGTTATAAATTTATTGTTTAACAACAATTATTTTGAACACAATATATGAACAAACAAACATTCTACCAAGGCTTGCACCCTGAAACAAGAAGATATACAAGAATTATACATATATAATCCAAATCAATTCTCATTGTTTCGTATCATAACATATTAGAATTTAAGCATGATTTGCTTACTGAATACCATTAAACAAATTATCTCATAGGTATATTTTCATATCAAAGTTATTGAAGCATATTGATCCCAAACATCACTCACTTTCCTTACAAGTTATCTAAATAGTTCATTTAACATGTATAATCGATCAATCAAGTCATTCAAGCATCTTTATTTACATTCAAGTATATATCCCAAATAAGGAAATATTCAAGTTTCATTAGAATCACATTAATTTTAAGCTATTTATCACTTCTTTTCATCACTTTGATTTATAGTCACGAGATTTCTTCTAGTATAGCCTTGAGAATCGACTTCAGCCTAGGTACTCGAATCCCCAATCAACTGTCACCCATGTAATGGTACTCACAGTACCGGTCAATCCCTCCTACTGTCGCTAAATGACCACATACACTTCCCTCCTACTGTCGCCAAATAGGGACCACTGTCCTGGACCGTAGTCCACCCCGACACTGAGCTCTATGGACTCTATGGCATGCCAACTATACATATGACTGACTCGAAACCAAGGCTTTAGCATCATTAATCCTTTATTAGATCATAGTGAGCATAGCTCCATAACATTGTATCATGTTACCATCGTATTACCCTTCTATAATGGGTAAATTCATTCACCACAAGTGAATCTCAATTCTCATCCCAATTGATCACATGGCATTATAGCCAAATTAATAGTCTCATAGGAATAATTTATGATCTTTCCTTGTAATCATATTGTATTCTTATCAAAGAAGAAACAAAGTGAGCATAGCTCCTTAATTAATTCAGACATCATATCTTTTACCAATCATACTGAGGCATATCTCCAAAATCTCCATTTATAAGAGCATGTTTTATCACGTTATAATGTGGACATAGATCGAGTTCAAGTACTTATAACAATTTTTACATTCTACCAAAATAAGTACATACTCAAACCATACATTTCACACTAATCATTTCTGTCATTCGAATAGATCTTAGCATGGTCATCCAACAATCATAAGCAAGTTAGTATAACTATCATTATTGTCATGTCTTTTAAGATCAAGCATGCATTTCATCTATTATTTTCATTCCTTAGCAACCATAGATTGGTTATAAGTCATATCAAATTCCTATTCAATCACATATATGCATGGCTTCCAAACCTTTAAGTTGTAGTTTTTACCCTATCTAACAAATCAAATGATTCTTCATAGCATGTTACTCACCTTGACTTCCAAGCCAATTTGTCAAGTATAACATAGCTCTAAACAACAAAGAACAATGTAAATTTTCCAATAAAAAAGGGGCTCGGGAAGTCACAAGCCTATCCTGAATCTTTAAACTACTCTCACCTCTTATCCTGAAGTTACGAGATACCTGAACCCTCAAAGACACCTTGCTATTTATCCAAATCGTTTCCTAGCTTTTTCCTTGGTCTAGTATAACAAAAGTACGATTATAAATTAGTAAGATTCCTAACAATCAATCACATACAATCCATTCATTATTCAAGAATACACATATTTTCTCACATGACCACATTTCTCTAAACCAAAACAATTCACCAATTGTCCACAAAAATACAAAACAAGGCAACCTACAAGATTACATACTTTTACATATTAAACATTCCATTCTATGGTTTTACCAGCCCCTTGTGTGTACAAACAGCCTATATTTTATGCAGTTTCAAGGGCACACTCAATTATGCATATACATCCAATTTCCCTTAAAACAGTCTTGACTTATGGTACACACATTACACGTTTGGTTCAATCTTCTAATGCTCTTTAATTGCTCCAAACAGTCCCCTTTTAACTTATGTATATCTCAAATGCATCCAACACTTAAAAGTCACTACTTACTCATATAAAAAATCCATCATATGTTCATACCGTATACGTATAAACATTCAAGAACATTGTCAGTTACAACATAATAAAACAAAACAGTTTAAATACATGGGCAATCTCTATTTTACTATATGCTCCAATAAATTCTTTTATGTATTAAACTGCCCTCTTTTCATATTTTTATTTCTAGTTTTAATTAATGTGATTCTGCTCTGTTTTACATATAAAACAGCCCTGCATCTACTTTAATTACAACTTACTACTCAAATTTTCGTGAACATATTCATATCTATTTTCTCATCGAAATAGCTCATTCAATTTCTACATAACATCCCCATTTTTTTTATGAGTGCACACATTCATACTTAAAACAGCTTTAACTACATTCAAGTATATATATACATGTTAAACAATCTAAATTTCACATAAAAATGGTCCAAAAACATATTCAAAACACTCATAGACTCCCATGGCAGTCCTTAACACATTCTTGCACTTACACGTGTTCATGTGGTTCCTTTAAGTTCCTAAATTGGCAATGTTGCCCTGTTTTAAAAGTTATACTTCAATTACGCTATAACAACCCCGTAAGGTCCAGTTTTATGCAATTTTCTGCCCTGTTTCAAAAATTCTTTCATTCATGTTTCCAAAACAGTCCCTTAAACTCAATTATACAAGAATTCAGCCTTACAAATCTTGCACATTTTTATAGTCATTTTTCACAGTCATGGAAACATATTTTTCTAACTATAATTTCATACTCAAAATCAGTCCAATATAACATATCATAGCAGAATCTTCAAGAATTCTCATGAATCTACAATCCTTTCAATCAAATTCTATCATACAAGGCAAAGGAAATTCACCAACAATTAAATCAATCACAACTACATTTCTCTAACAAGATTTGATTTCGATTAATCTAGTGATTATAAACCAAAAAAATTTCCAATCAACTTAAGTAACAAGGAATTTATGAAAGAAGGGAAAGTATGTGTCACCTTCTTCCACATGCAAGACAAGGAATTCCACGAATTTGCAAAGATTAAAGCTTAATCCCTAGCTCTCATGGATGTTCACCGATCTCTCTCATATCTCAATAGTGATTTTTGGTCAAATGAAGAAGATGAAGTTGTTTTCTTCATCATTTTCCTCCTTTGACCGTGAGTCGTAAGCAAAGTACTCTTGGGGATTGACATGTGGTCAAGTCCCTTGAGATTTTTGTTTATTTACATGCAAACCCTTTAATTAATCCTTTACTCGGTTTAGTCCATTCGCAAAATGGTTTCTCACATTTTCAATGTTTCTATTTTGGTCCTATCTCATTCAATTAATTCATTAAAGATAGATCCAAACAAATTATTTAGCTTTCGAATTTGAATCATAATTCTAGGTCGGGTTTTAGGGTATTGCAGTATTCATCATCAATATATGATCAAAACCAGTATAAACCATACTCAAAACATGCTTAAACGGTAGGTACCATGTAATTCAAAAACAAGTGCATAAAACAATTGGGTCAAAGCACGACCGAGGGAGAAATCTCATCTTGCTTACTTCTGAGTTTAAACCAGTGTTTCAAGCTTAATTTAAATTCACAAAACAACCTTTAAACCATTTCAAATCTGAAATCCACATTCTCACTCACCGACTTTGCTTAACCTCGTTCGCCGATGCGAACTACTCCTCCAAAGCTTCTGAAACGGTGTCGCAAGCTTGAGGATAAACCTCCTCTGGATTAACCACACAAAATAGAGGATTCAATGCATGAAAATGCATTCACAAACCCAGCAACAACAATTCACAACAATCCTTCTCAAACTCTAACCGAAACCCCTCCTCAAAAACCGAAAACAACATCAAACACCTTCTAAACTTAACCCAGCCAAAACCTAAAGGTTTAACCCATCACTTATCTTTATTTAACATCCAAAAACAACTTAACAACATCCTTATACTTTTAACATTCATAAAACACCCTTAACTCTCCAAAAACACAACACTAGCAACCTAAGAAATTAGAGATTCGCATAGTTTTGGGATTCCAATGTTAAAACCAAGTTATTAACATTATTAAACATCAAAATCATGATTAAAACCAATCAAGAACTTAGCAAAACATATCCGAAATGAAAATCACTTAATCTTATCAATTAAACCTTGATTTACCCAGTTTCCATAATTAAATCAATAAAACTCATTAAAAATCATTAAACAATGATCAAATACTTGGGAATTACAATAAAGAATCATTCATTAGAGGAGAAGAATGAACCTTACCTCTAATGAGTGAATTTTCCTCTCAATTAGATGTTTACTTTTGAAAAACAAAAAAAGACAATAATGTTTTGGAAAACAAGATTGAAGAGTCCATTAGAAATCAAAAGTTTAAGAAATCAAGATCATTACCTCAAATATTTGATGCAAAAGAAAGTGTTTGGCTGAAGAGAAGTTGAGAGAAAAGTTTGAGAAAAGAAAGTTACGTCAAAAGTGTTTTTAGGAAATAACTTCCTCCTCTAATTAATTCCCTTTTAATTTCCTTAATTAGGACTCGTTAAAATAATCCCAATTAAGAGGAATATCAGATTGAATACATTAGGTAAAATAGACCCTTAAGGATTCTAAGATTTGACCCTTTTTCAAAATAGTCACTAAAAACAGTTTTCAGTCTTTACATTTTGGTCACTAGCCAAAATGTTTAATTTCAAAATTTCATTTTCCAAAATTGACTTTACCAAAAATATCTATATGTTAAATAAGGATTTTTAGATATTTTCCCCATATTTTAAGGTTACAACGTCGAAGTAAGGAGGCTTATCGATGGATTGTGCCATGAACTCCAGTTGATGTAGAATGGTTGAGCACCTCTTGGGGCGACTCTAGGATGTTAATTCGATGTAGAGACGAAGCTCTTATACCAATTTTTGGGCTGCTCGAATGATCAACCAAATGCCAAGAGGGGGTGAATTGGATTTTTTCTTGGGTGGATGAATGGCTAAGCAAAAAAAATATTGACAAGATAATTTATAGTGGTTCAACTTCTAAACCAAGTCTATTTCCACTACCTTAGCTATCCATACTAAGGATTTTCTACATATTCATTAATTTGTCTTTCTTTTTTTAAGGATCAAGGAGATAACCCTTACAAACCTAGACTTATACCCCAAAGTCTAGGAACACTCTTTTATAAAGAGGCTATAAATTAGAAAACAAAGAAAAACCTCACTAGGCAAATGTGTTTGCACAAATAAGCTCTCACCCAAAATCCTAAACACTTGAGAAAATGTGACAATTTGGCTCACTGGTGTTTTCAGTAACACCCTCTTCCCGGCCTAGTCGAGAACTGAGTCGGAGTATGTTACCGGTGATCAATACGATGATCGGAGTAATAATTTAATCCTTGTTTAGTGTTTTAATGAACTAAAACCCATGCAATGTTTGATTCGGTGTCCTGAAACAATACTAGGTCTATACAGTGAAGAAATGATTCGATATAATTCATTAGTCTTGAATTTAGGAATAATTTTGAACCTTTACGAGTTTTAGGGACTAATCTATAAATTTAATAAATTAGGGGTCCTATACTGAAAGTAACCATACACAATGAAATTTAACCTATAATCAGTGAACATACAAATTTTCATATCAATCCAAGTCCATTTACTTATTCAATTAAGCCAATTAAAAATAGGTGACCACTTTGTAAATTAACAGGAATTATTCAACATCTTGTAATCGAATTACCTGTATCGGTACCGATACTCAAGAGGTCGTATTGGTACGCCATGCACATTTTATAAATTATCAGATTCCAGAAACCAAAACTCGTATCAGTACAGCTCAGCTCTACTAGTAGGGATAGACCAGTATCGGTACGCCTTGAAACCGTACCAATGCACTTACAAACTAAATTCCCGTGTTGACTTTTTGTACCGATACGCTAAAGTTCGTATCGATACGCCTATTTGACCAACTTTAACTTGGTCCAAATATGCAATACCGTACCGATACACCATCACCTGTATCTGTACGATAGGGTCTGTAATAACAGATTCGGTCTGGTTTTTATCCAATTTGACCTATCAATCAATATCCAAATCTTATGAAATTTTGCAGACAAGTTCACAATTCCATAATCTATCTTCTTGCCAAATTTCATTTCCATATGAATCCACTTACTAGGTTTTAACCTTTTTAGCCCAAATATGCATGTTTTACCACTTTTAGCCAATTTCAAAACAACATTTAGGGTCTTTAACTCTTATACATGCCTTAAACAACATATACACAACAAAACGGCTAAAAGTAACTATTTTAACTATTTTTCCACCATTCTAGGAGTTCGTAGGGATAATATACATTACTTTGAGCTTGTAGTGACTTGCCAAAACCTCCAACGATCTCCAATCTCGCAATGTGACTTTCTTAACCTGAAGTGCACGGGATAAAATGCATTAGGCATACTATGCCTAGTGAGGTAGTCATAGACAATATCAAATATGGTGAGATGAATTCCAAATCATATTTTGTCAATAACAATGCAATGATTCATGTTCAATGGCAATTATAACATATTTTATCATTATTCCTTGGATCGATTCAAGATAGTGGAAACGCGAATTCCTATGCATCACCAAATCAATGAATGGTCTAGTCCTTTCGCCTCACCAAATGACCAATATCACAATCATCCCTTCACTTCGCCACATTAAAGGTCATAGCCAAGGACCGTTTTCCACCCGTACTAATAAGCTCATGAATTCTATGACATGCCAATTGTATCTAATGTCCTTTCGTATCCAAGGTTCAATAACAATAGCAATATCGATGACAATAACAATATCAATGAAAATGTTTCAATAGCAATAACAATATCAATACCGATGTTCAATGGCAATGACAATATCATTATCAATGGCTACAACAATGACTTTTATCGATGTTCAATAGTCGATATTTCTATATTCCATTATTTTGATGTTAACAATGATAATATCAATAATGCTATGTTCAATGCTTCGATGCTAGAACTTACTGATGCTTACCATTATAGTATCCAATGAGATTCAATGCAATAACCTTAGACAAAAGGGTAGCTATGTGAAATTCAATAACAATGAAATCGGGAAAAGCTCTTAGCTTAATCCTGAGACTCCGACTACATTCATCTTGACTTCTAAAGCTCCTACGGCTCTCGGATGACAACTCCTTTGCTTCTATCTTTCGGTGGAGATGGTAACTCCTTTTTCTCTAACCCTTGAACTAGATAGAAACAATAAGAATTGTTATAATCAATATAACGATATCTAAATTGATATCTAAGCTTGAGATAGATATTAGCTAATAGATTTCCATGGATTAAAGCCTTGAAGATCATGGGTTTAACTTGAATGTTCAATAGCTTCATCTCGAAATTGAATACCAATTACCCATGGAATCGAACAATATATTGAGGGTTTTAGCTTACCCAACCGGTGGCTATCCAAAGGAATCAATGAATCAAAGATAGCCTAAGCTTTAGAACCCTTAACAATGGAGGTGCTTGCTTATCCAACAGGAGGTTGAAGATGAATATGATATTTTGCTTTCGATCAACAATCGGGTAAGCTTCTATGACTTTTTTTCTTATTTTCTTTTAATTTGGGGCTTTCTTTTAGATGAAGGAATCCAATTTCCCAATCCCTCGTATGGATGACTAGGCTTGGGGAGTGGCTAATCGCAAGGTTAGTTCCTCAACTCCCTAAGCTTTCCACTTTTACCCTTAGGTTCCAAAATCTCACGATTTAACCACTAAACAGTTTTTCAATAAATTCAATAAGGTTCTTAAACAATAAATTGACTCGATTAGAGTTCAATATCAATGCAATTGAATTCTTGGTCATAATCAAAGCAATATTTGGACCTTTTCGGTGTAGGGTTTTTGATCGTTGGAACCCAATTTCGACTAGACCAGTTTTTGGGTGTTACATTTTCTATAAGAAATATGACAATTTTAAGCTCCAGGACACTTTCTCTATCATTGAATGTTGGCAACTTGTTTCTTGTTGTTCCATGGATTCTTTGAGAGGTTTTTTAATCCCTCTAATGGCTTCATTACCGTTACTAGTCGTTGGGGTTGTTAAGAGTCGTTGGGGACTTTAATTCCAACTTTAAATGCAGTTTTGGGCTCGTCAGTATCGGTACATGGGGACCGGTATTGGTACCTGTCTCAAAGAGGAAATAGTCATTGGAGTATTTAATACACAGGGTATCGGTACATGATATAGAGGTATCAGTACGCACCCTAGAGTATCGGTATGGTTGAGGCCATATCGACACTCAATTTGGCTACTCGGATTTTACCAAAACATGGGACAAAGGGGCATACAGTACTCAGAAATCTGTACCGATATGGGCTCTTCTAGGTATCGGTACAGGTCAAACTGTACCAGTACTCAAAGCTTGTTTTTGACACTTTGGCTATTTAAAATCATTTAAAACATGTCAAAGACCCTTTGAAAACATTTCAAACATATTTTTCAATTTTATGGACTTTTGAAATATTTTAGTTTAAGTCCAAAAACATTATTCTTTAAGTTATATAAAAATCAAATATCTCAACAAATACCACTCAAAGTAGAAATAAGCTTTGCTGTAAAGATTCCTATATAGGAAATCCAGAAGCATTCTCAAGAAGCTCTGAAAAGACTACACTACCAATAAGAGATTACTAGATTGAGCAATCAAAGAAGCAAGGATCAAATGTTTCTATGAAGAAAAAAAGGAAAGATCGAATGTTTCTTATGAAGCAAAGATCAGATGTTCTCTATGAAGCAAAGAGAGGCAGAGGCATGGTCAGTTTCAACTCAGTGTTTCGTACCATTGGAAGAAACTTCATCTGATTTGTTCTCCTCTGGTTTGAACAAGAAGATCACCTTATCGACTTGGTGTCCTCAGGTTCGAAGGACAAGAGTCATATTTTCGCATGTCTTCAGTTTTGAAGGAGCGTCACTCGATTTTTCTCCTCGGGTTTGAAGTAGCATATCACCTTATCGGCTTAGTGTCCTCAAGTTCGAAGGAAAAGAGTCATTGTTTTTATCCTCAGGTTGAAGAAGCGTCACTTGATTTGTTCTCCTCGAGTTTGAAGAAGCAGATCACCTTACGACTTGGTGCCCTCGGGTTCGAATGACGAGAGTCATGTTTTCGCCTATCTTTAGTTTTGAAGAAGTGTTGCTCGATTTGTTCTCCTCAGGATCAAAAGAGCATATCACCGTACCGACTTTGTATCCTCGGGTTCGAAGGATGAGATTCATATTTTTGCATCGCCTCAAGTTAGAAGAAGTGGTGTTCAACATGCAACTCGGCCGGATAAAATTAGTGCCTTTTATTCTTTGTCCTATTCTCATTTAACCAGAATGAGCAAAGAGGGGCAGCTATAGTCACCTATTTTATATTTCCTAAATTTTGATTCGTTAGATTTTTTATCCATTTGTATATATATTAAAACCTACATAAAAATATAAAATATCTAGTCCATTAGAGAAAATCCATCAAAAACAGGTCCATGTACATGAATGCGTGCTTGTTCGGCCCAAGTCTAAGTTAAAAAAACTTTAGAACCTAATGCTTCTTCTCTATGTGAAGCTGCCCTATCACTGTTAGATCACATCTGATCCAATGGTTCAAATTAAGCACCCAAAAACCCTAGACCTTTAACCATTGTGTCGCACTCCTCATTGTCATTCGATTTAGGGGAGATCTAACGGCTAGGATTGCTTAAGAGAAGCTCACCCAGATCAAGACCTAGTGTAAGGTCCACGCGCTCAACATTTTAGTTTCCTCGATCGTCCAGCTTCCATAGCCGTTGTTGCCGGTCACCGTGTGCCATCACGTCTTATTGTTCACCATCGTCGGAGTTATCTTCTTCTCTACTTAGACATGTCATGCAAGTAAAAAAATAGATATTAATGGTGGATTTGAACAAAAATGGAAGAAGATTAGAGATTCAAATCAAATCTGAAGCAAACAAGGAATGGAATCAACCAAATATGAGGAGATTGGCCCGAATCGGATCAACCCAAACAAGGAAAAAAAATCATAGAGATTCCATTGTAATTCGGGAATGAAATCAAATTTCTTTCCCATTTTTTCATATATCATTCATTAATTGACCTATAAAAAGCCATTAATCTCACCGATTGTAAGACACAATTTTACAAGCAATTTTCAGTTGAATCTTTGAGGTATTTTCATACCCAAATATGGTTTCTTTTTCATTTTATACATATATATTCATATTGTTCTAGTCAAAAAAGGAGGGTGTAGGTTACCGTTAGAGCCACCGTCGTCATCAGAATTGAGAGCCAAAACTGAGGAAGAAATATTGACAAAGAATCACTGTCGGCGTTGGGCTACGGTGGCTGACGCGGAGGAGCACGACAAACCACCGCTGGAATCTGGGCTTGCGCGGTGGTGTTCTTCATTTTTATGAAGAACGCTAAGAACATTTCAGAGGAATTTTGGAGGGATGGTTTGATCCATTCGGCTAAGGGGGAAGCAAATGAAATGTGTTTATAATTTTTGGGCTTTATATGTGACCCGCGAACTGACCCGAAACCGGCCTACACCTAGGCTGACCCGCGCCCTTCTTCTGCCAAATTCACATTTCAGTCCCACTGTTTGCAATATTTTTACTATAGTCACTCTTTCATTTCAATTTGGCTTTTAATTTGTTTTTTTGTGTTATTTAACATATTTAATTGCTAGGATAAATAGACTTTATAATAATTAATAATGGAATTCTTTTGTAATAAAAGCTTACAAAATAATTTAAAACAAACGCTTTTAGGTTAGATTCTTTAAACGTATATAAATATGTTATGGTAACTTAAATTCAATTGTAGGCTTTAATAATGTGTAGTAATTAAAGTAGCTACTCAAATTTTCATTATTTTTGTAAGAAAAAAGTTTATCTTGTAACCATTTGTGTGGCTACACAAATGCTTACCATAAGTTGAGCTCGTTTTGGATTGGGTTATCTAGGGTAAAAATTTGTGTAATTACACATTTCCTTATATTGTCTTTAACATTTTATGCATGTTCTGTAAGAATTTATACGACTACCTAAATTCTGAGTATTTTCATAAGAAACAAGGTTATCTTTTAACCCTTTGTTTTATTACATAAATTCTTACCATAAGTTTAGCTCCTTATGAATTTTTATATCTAGGGTAAGAATTTATATCTAGGTTTAATAGGACTAAAATGAAAATATGAAAAGTTACGAGGATTTAATTAGAATTTGAATTACCAAACCTCAATTAGTTAGATTACATGCTTGCTTGCCAAATTTCAGCTCAAAACGATAATTCAAACTCATAAAATTGCATACGTAAGATCCAAGGACCAAAACGGAAGAATCTCAAAACATAAAACCTCCATAACTAACATAACGGCTAGAGGTACCGATACGGTCCCTAGGCGTATCGGTACCTGGGCTACATGAACCAAAACCAGATTCCAGTGGCTAAAGGGCGTACCGATACACGTCCCTGTGTACCAATACGAGGCCACAAAAACACATACTTGTACCTATACGGAGCCTCACGTATCAGTACGCCTGGAGTTGTAATGTCCAAAATTGTTGGTTTTTCACTCAAACATGGATTCAAACATGCTCTAACAGGTTATAGACATTTACATTGCTTATCTAAGGATCAAACCATACCAGTATATCAAGGAAACATGGTCATAACGTAGCAATATGCTTCAATCAAGATTCTAGAGGCATGCATCCTAAAACCAGACCATCCAAAGTTCAAAACATAAATCCACTTCAAAAACCAACCATATAAGGCCTCAAGACACACCATCACAACAATATAAACTTGCTAAAATAGGAAGTTTAGCAAATAACTCCCCCAAACAACAATGAACCCTATTGCCTTTATTACTACTAGTCTAGTTCAAAAACCATACTTTTGTGTTATTCAAGTCCTTGGAGTTCCCCACGCTTGCTCGCTGCCTCCAACCTTTAATTCTCTGCACTGATGGATAAAGAGAGAGTAAGCACACAAGGCTTGGTGAAGAGTGCTCAAAACAAAACACCATCAATGAATTTAAAACCGGTTGCCAACTCATAAGAGTTCATCATTTTAAAACGTCTTTTCAAAACAGCGTGCCTTTCAAACTATGCACTTAACATTTTCAAAACATGCATATTAAACCATATGAAACATGTATCATGGATCAACAGCAAAATCCTATTTTCTAACCCTCAATTTAAGCTTTCCCATGCATAACAACCCATATGCATGGCTTAAAGAGTAAACATATATAAATCAACATTATACAACAATATCCATCAACATGATACATTATCAATTACATTGGCTTTCAAGTGATGATAAACCAAGTTCCACTTTACAAAATATTACATCGGATATACAGATTCAACAAGTGTCCTCTTAACACTTCATGTCATCTCAACTGGAATTCAGAGGTTCAATCACAACCGGGTACCATCAAAACCCAATCATCGGTTAGATACATAATTCATTAACGGGAGTTTTCGGTACCATATAACCCCTCAATCGTTAGGGTACTCAAGGTGGAGCATTCGGTACACATAAACCCCTCAACACCCGAGACGACTTATTTATAGTGCACTACCAATCCTATGGCCAGCCAACTATATCCGATAATATTTCAAACCATATCACTTGCCAATATAATTCATTTTAAACCATGTACCTCACTATTTTTAAAATCAACAATCAAAACATTTTCAATGCTTTAAACCATGCATTAACAAGTATTCCTCATACTTACATGAATCATTTTCTAAATGCATTCATCATCAATATATGATAAAATTAGTATAAACTATACTCAAAACATGCTTAAACAGTAGGTACCATGTAATTCAAAAACAAGTGCATAAAAACAATTTCACCAAAGCAAGATTGCAATACCCCTTACCCGGTCTGGAAGAAAACTGGGCTAAGAAGTGTTACAGAACAAATAATCAATCAAACCTAAGGTACACTAACATATTCCCAACAAAACAGGGAAATACAAATAGGGAAATTTAAAACTTTGAAGTTCATTTCCTTAATCAACAAGAAATGATTCCACGCATTACATAACATCAAAATTCGTTCTTAAGGCAACATCAGAAACCACAGGGAAGACTTTACATCCATCATGGTTTTACCAAAATTTTTAAGCTTAAACTCAATTGGCTTAAGAGAGATTCAAGAACTTAACTAGACCCTCGAGTATTTAAACAGGACTTATCAACACTCGAACATATAGAGATAGCTATCTACCTAAGGGCCTTCGTTCGTTTATTACTAATATAATTTAAGCAACGAAATCAACCTTCTAAGTTTCACCATAATATTTTAGGCTTACAGCAGCAGATTAACAATTCAATCTTTTTAAAACAAATCATCTTATCTTATCCTTTAATTATTAGTTATACACTTGCTTAACCAGTATTGTATTGCAAATTAGTAAAAATATTGATCCATAATTGATTAACGTTGAGTTTAAACTACTAGCTTATATCTCCAACATGTAAATCGGTTCTATAAGTGTATTTCTTTTAATATAAACTATCATAACACTCATTTATCCTTCATGAGAGATTTGTCGTAGACTTTTATCTTAAGCATGAACCTTGTCCTTTTTTTACTAATCATATCTTATACCACCAATAAAAAAATTTGACCATAACTAGCTCGGCTTCTATCAAGCAACAAAGTAATTACCAAATTAACCTACTTAACAACCAACCAAATAGAAACATTAAGGGCCGATACAGAACCATGGCTACTTAGGAATTATACACTGGTGAAATCAAAGAGACATCTAAATGTATATGGAAATTCAATCGAATGTGTGCCACTTTCTAGGAGATTTATAAGGACATACAAGACATACAGCCTCGCCCTTCCGTGATCTTATCCGAGCTCGAAGAATAGACTTTAACAAACTTAACCTGTAAGCAATAAAGGATGAGTAAGTAAAAATACTCAATGAGGTAGTATTAAGCAACTAAAGTGTAAACCATACTCCATCTTTTAGCTTCGATCTAATAAGCAAGTACTTATACTTCTAAACATGGACAGAACTTTACTATTTAAGACAACTATACAATCCAACAATCATATTCAATCATAGATACTTACAAATCAAGCTTGTCCTTACTTATACGTATCTATTCGATTATGATATAGGTAGTACACATATTTTCCATTTATGTATTCTAATATGGCATATCTCTATATTCCATTAAAAGCTCATTAATCAATGTATAACTTTACTTGATAAACAAGGTGCTATAAAATTTCATTATCCTACTTGATAAATCATCTTAGTTTTTCTTATAGGTTACTTATTTCCACTCGAGTTATCTATTATGTATGCTATCATACACGAAGTGTTTTTTTAGCTTTCTAATCAAACAATTTAACTTATAAAAGTTACCAAGGCATTCCAAGTCTATTAGTTAAACATAGACATGTTTTTCAAAGCATTCAAATGAAACCTATAAATATGGGCATGTTGATTAGAGTATTCGAACCAAACAACTAGTCATAGGCATTCTTATCAAACAATCGAATCTAGCAATTAAACATATACATACTTATTAAGCATTCAAACTAAGCACTTAAACATAGACATACTTGTCAAGGCTTTCGAATTAAAAGCTATCTCATATTCTTAAGCATTAAACTTGACTCGTTCATCAAGGGAACATAGTCCAACTTGTCATCACATATATATAGCATATATCGAGCCTTTACTAGGGACTCGTAGTCCAATTTCAATCAAGGGATCGTAATCCATTACTCATCAAGATTCATTTTTAATAATTTCTTAAATTAATCTTAGCCTTGATTACCAAGTTATCTAGACACTCGAATCCAAAACGGACAATATCAACAAGGGTACACAAAGTACCGAAACAAGGGTACACTAAGTACCAAATTTATTTCTTTTTGAACAAGGGTACCATTAGCACCAATAGATCATTTGATCTTTAACAACAAGGGACTGTAGTCCAAATTACCGAGCTCGACGGACTCTATGGCATGCCAATTGTGTCTAAACTAACTCGAATCAAGGCTTGTTATTAAATTTTATTATCCATTCACTCAAGAGGTAGTGTAAGCTATAAATAATTATTTGTTCGAACCAAAAATACATTCAATTTCAACCTCAAATAGCAATGCAAGTGTAACTTGAACAATCAACTTAGTTAGATCACACATACCTCAAGACACTTACCTTATCTAGCATACATTCAATCTTCATATACACAAGCATAACAACATAACAATTCTTATTGAATTTATATTTTAAAGAGTTTGGGACAGCCTTAAGATTGTCCCTAATCTAGGTTACACATACTTCATACCTTCCAATCTATTCGAATGGGAGCATAAGAAGGATTATAGTAATCAAACTCCCAAGTTTGTTTTATTTTAATCTATCAATAGATTCGGAACAAGTGTACCATGACAAATCTTTAAACAATGTATGTATATATTCAGAGACATAGAACTCAATCATATAATTACTTTCAACCAAAATTCATATCATGAAGCTTGTTAAGTAAAGAGCTTACCTTATGTCCAAGCTTAGCCTCACAAGCATAATTCAACCTTAAAGAAAATATACATTACTTAAAGCATAAATAAAGGAGCTCGATCACTTTTACCCTATCCCGAGGCTTAACTACACTCACCTTATGTCCGAGCTATGTTCGTTCCCGAGTTATCACTCCAGCTTTCCTTTCTACAGCTTCTGATAGAGTAGCGCAATCTTGGATTTGGAAGCCTTCAATCAATTTGTTGCAAGAACTGGGAGCTCTAGACTTAAGTAAGGAAATTTGGGCATATCTGAAAATTCAAGAGAAAAGAGAAGGGATTTTCTTGAAATTTTCAGATTCAAGGCTGGAAATTTAAAGAAACAAAGATAAGAAGGAAAATTAGAAGATGATTAATAAGAACAAAAGTAAAAAGATTGAAAAAGATTAAGATGAGGATAGATAAAACAAATCTGAAAATTCTAGCTTTGTTTATGGAATTATGGAAGATGGTGTGAAGGTTGAAGATGAAGATGGCTTGCGAATTGTTGATGTTGTTTTGTCCTCAGCACCCTCTTAGACTCAATTATCTAAGCAAGAAACCTCAAGTGGCTCTAACCCACCCTTCTAGACGCGATTATCTAGGCAAGCAAGAGTGTGAAGATGATCTCCCTCACAAGAACTCGTCGAACTTATGTTGAAGAAGACTTCGAAGGCACAAGTAATCAGCACTTGCAAAAACAAACTCACTAAATATTTCATAAATCAAAGAAAATCTGTCTTACAATGATGGAGGCTTCATCTTTTTATAGGTGAAGGATAGACAAAGTAATTTAACTTCTACTAAAACAAGGAAAACCTAATCTAATTAAAAATAGTAATAAAATAACAGCCTTTAAATTCCTTGTGCTTGTGTGGCAAGGGATAGGGTGATAAGGCAAGTGATAAGCTGATAAGGGTTGGTTGCTTGAGCAGCAAGTAAACTTGATGAAGGCTGGTTTGCTTGGGCATCAAGTAATGGGCTGATAAGAGCTGTTTTGATTGGGCAGCAAGTAAAAGTTGATAGGGCCTTTATTTGGACGAATTTAAGGGTACTTGGGCTGGTTTAGATGATAAGAAATTGGTTCTTGGGCAAGGAGGCATGTGTGGGCTGTTTTAAAAGCTAACTAGGCCTAAAAACACTTGTAAATCCTAATTTGGGCTAAAAATAAAAATCTGACCCAATCTTTTATAGTAACAAGTATTGGGTCTAATTACAATAAAAAGGGCTAATTAATGGACATCTAAAGGCTCATGGATATCCATCTCCAAAGGTGCAGCAAGTTGAGTTTTTGTGACCCAATTATTCTTGAAGGATGTTAAGTGTGGACTTCCTTCAAAAAATTCTTCTTTCTTCATGGCAGCTTGTAATCCTTTGCTCACGAATACTTGGACGGTCGAATTCAGCTTGTCCTTGATTAGCTTAGACTTGGCTCGGGTTATTGGGCCAAGTTGAAAAGTAAGTCCATCTTGTCCTTGGAATTGCCTTGTGGTACATGTATCAGCTTCACTAATTTTGAACCTTGCTTCGTCTACTAGATCTTATTCTAAACACAAAACAATACATAAGTATTAAAACTTTAGCCTATATATGAATGTATGAGCTCAAAACAGCCCACTATAGCTCAACTATGCACTAACCACCCGAGGCACATATATAAGTATGAAGCAATCTCATTATCATTGAACAATCCTTTAACAACAATTTAATCCAATCCTATTCGATGAGTTCAAAAACAGCTATTAATTCTGCAAACACTCTCTTCCTCTTGATTCAATTTATAAAACAATCCCTAACTATTTTTCCACAGCAGTACCCTGATTTCCATCTACAAGAGTTCTTCAACCCTTTAAGCAATCTGAATTATTGATTTAATCCTCAAATAAAACTTAAAAATAGTCCCTAAAAATCTGGTTACAACAAAACAGTTTCTAAATTCATGTATATGTACATTCAGCCTTGTTTTATAAACATTTTTATTCCAGCAATATAAACCGTCCAGTATATATATATAAATTCCAGCACATCATTCAAAACAATCTATTACTTAAGAGCACCAAAACAAAACAGTTTGCATATGTTCTTCATATAATCGAAATAGTCCCCTTGCTTCACATGTTTATTTCATAACTCAAAACAGTTTTCTTTCAAAGACAGATTCTTCTAAACAGTCAATGAACACCATTTCTTACTTTGCTCCTAGACTTTCGAATTCCATCCAGCAACAAAGGGTATAATTTTTTTGTTCAAGACATTACTACAACGATCTAAATTTACCATGCTTGAGACAATCTAATTTCCACATATTCAGGATTTTATCACGAAATGTTAGCTTGATTCTATCTTACCACCTAACCTATTCGAACAATATCTAAGGTTCTCTTAACATAACTTGATTTTCAGCCATGGCCATCCATGCATGATCTACTTTAATTTCAATGGAATTAATCAAAAAGGGAAGAACATTTACCTTTACTCTTAGGCATCTTCACGTCATCCCTTAGTTTACAAGCTATCTTAAGCTTTTAAATTCCCATATTCATGGTCAAACATCAAGCTTCCTCTCCTTTTCCTTACCAAGTTTCCTTTCGGCCATTAAAGCCAACGAAGAGAGAATCCTTTTGGTTCAATTCCATATGATCGATGTAATACCCCAAATCATGGCCTAGTAACATGTCACAAACCAATTAGAACTTAATTGTACAAACAATCTACAAATTAGAAGAATTGATTAAACCTAGTGACTAAATTAGATGGATTGATAAATAAGTAGCCGAATCATGAAGGATCAAATAGTAACAAATTGTAAATGTTGAATTGCATTCAATTAGGATGTGTAATTAAGGATTTATGAAGCAATTAGACCATAAATTGCCAAGTGGAGGTGTTGCGTGTGATAAGTGCTACGCAAATGTGCAAGTATACACGTCGCAAGTAATAAAGTGATACGAGTATCGAGTATCGTCTCCACAGGGATTGGTTTGGGCCACTTTGCTTAAGTTACTGCACTATGAAAATAAAAACACAATTGATAATAGAGGTTTTAATTAACGAGAAAAGTAAAAGCAATAAACTAAAAGAATAGATGAAAGAAAAAGAGAGAATAGGCCAGGTTATCGTGAGTTGAGGTGTGATAGCCGATTGGATCGTCTTGGTAAAAGAGTGCAAGGGCAACTCAGTTGCCGTGGCAACTTGCACAGTGGGGTTGCCTTGGCAATTAATCGATGGTTGCCTGGGCAACTAGCTGGGCAACTACTTGGGCGTCTGGGCAGCAACTTCAAGGTTCGGCGGAGCATTCTTCAATGGTTTCTTCTTATCCCTAAGTCGAAACTCTAGCTACTTGTGCATGCCTTGATAATACATCCCTGCGTGAATCAAGGGTGAACAACAACCAATCTTGCGCTCCTCTTAGCCGTTGAAATCCTTAACTTATTCCTAAGCCGGATTAATCTTCACCATCATTGGATTGAATAAAGACCATACTCATTCGTTTCTTGAATCTAACTCCCCCGATATTAGATAAATAGATGAAGTTACGAGATCCTCTCCCAATTCACTCGCAAACAAGAATAAGAACCAAGAATGAGTAAACCTTGAATTGAAAGTGCAAACTCTTATTACCTAAACAAAATCCAATTGTTTTTCACAACAACAAAACACAATAACCCCAACCGATCAAGTTAGTTCATGGTTGGGTTCAAAAGATATACAAAGAATAATCCCCAAACCATGAATCTAATGGAAGCAAAGAAGAAGAAGAAGTCGAAATTTCCCCTAATGCTCTCTATCGAAATTTCTCTATTTTTCTCTATATGGATTGTCGAAATCTCCTTGCCCTTGATGCTTGTCGAAAATTCTCTCCTCTTGCCCTACTTGGACTTGCCGAAATTTCCCTCTTGCTCTCCCCCTTGAATTGTCGAAATCTCTTGCTATTTATAGGGCTAGGCCAAAGTCCTTCTTTGAGGAGGAGTTTGAGTTGGAATTAAATTATCTTTAAAGAATATAATTCTTTATTATAATTTTATTCCTATTAGAACTTCTCCTATCCACTTGGAATTTAATTCTTCTTTAATCTCTGCATGGCAATCAAATTCCTTTGGGCTTGGACCTTGCTCCATGTCATCTTGGGCTTGTAAAATCATGAATTTCGACATCCATATTGCTTTTGGTCTTTGTCGACAAATGCCATGGCAACTGGCTCGGCGTCTCCTTCATGCACTGCCCTGGCAACTAGCTCGGCATTGCTTTGGCAAGTGATCCTGCACATACACACAAAAACACACCAAAGCAGCATCTATTTCCACAAAAAATCACCAAGTTATGTAATCAAGCTCAACGATTGAAGGAAACATGGATTAATGCATGAATGGCTAACTATGCAACTAATATGAGCCTAAGTCTAACAATAATATGAGTAAAAAGGGTAAGAAAAATAGTACTTTTGAACACTTATCACACCCCCAAACTCGAACTATTGCTTGTCCTCAAGCAATGCAAACTCATAATTACTGCCAAGACTTCAAATTTTCACAAACTTAGCTTTGAACTTGATTTCAATTCTTCGAACCGGGGCACAAAGTATGATTGGCTTTTTATTTTTGAAAAGCGATGAATTACTCGGAATCAAACTATAATGCTTGTGAGTGTGTGCGGAGTTGTGTGCAAGTTGATTTTCGGATTCTATGCAAACAATAGGTTTTCAAATTACTTCATTGGGTTCTTTTTAACATGTTTTAACTAGAGCCAATTTTGGGCACCTCTAGTGTTTTATTTTTAGTTTTCTTAAGTTAATTTAATCGACTAGAGCCGGTTTGGGCACCTCTAGTTAACCGAAAAAAAAATTTTAACGCCTCCTAGAGCAGTTTGGGCACCTCTAGTGATCAATTTTTTTAGCATATGCTAGAGCCAATTTGGGCACCTCTAGCATTCATCCAATTTTTATTCTAATCCCCCAATTAGTTAATTATCAACCTAAGTTTACTAGAACTCCTTAAATCAATCAAACCACAACAGTGTTTCATCAAATTTAGCATCATAGTACAATTCTAAGTTTTTCATGGTTATCCTAGAATAAAAATTCTATCAATTAAGTGCATTGGCAAAGTCATCATCGAATATTCATCAAATCTAAGCAATTCTTGTTCCAATTAAAGGCATGGCAAGCAATTTATGTATCCTAAATGTAATGCTTAAGATTAATGTAACTAAACATGGTAATTACTAATAACAATCCCCCAAACTCGAGTGAGGCATTGTCCTCAATGCATGCATAAAAATAACGAAAAATAAATATAAAAATAAAATGCATACGAGGACTTACTCGAGAGTTCGTCATCGTAGATGATTAGTTTCCTTCTAGTTGGCGTCTTGATTTTCTTGCTTGAACGTGATGGTTGTTTTCTTGTTGCCGGGACGTCTTGAGCTTTGGTTGCCGTGGCATCAGCTTGTCTGCAGCCACGATGTAGGTTGCCGCGGCATCTTCTTCATTGGTTGCCGTGGCAAGGATCTTGGTGATAAATTTCCTTAGCATAGTAGTTGTGAGTCTTGTTGTGAAAAAAGAAAACAAAGAAAACTGAAAACTAAAGATAATGAAGAAAAAATAAAATATCTCCTAAAAATAAAAATGAAAATAAAAAAGAAAAAGAAAAAAGGAAATCTTGAAAGGAGAGCATGCTCATGCATCTCCTAAGTTGACCACTTCCTTGTTACGTTCCACATGGGCACCATTGTAGTGCTTCAATCTTTGTCCATTAACTTTGAATTCATGATTGTCGAGATGGACTTGATTATTACGGCACCATGAGAGAATGGTTTGACGACTTTGAATGGTCCCGACCATCTTGATTTCAGCTTTCCGGGAAAAGTTTTAGCCGAGAATTGAATAGGAGAACTAGTTGCCCTGGCGTGAATTGCCGTGGCAATAGTTTCTTTGTCGTGCCATCGCTTTGTTTTCTCCTTGTAGATTTGTGCATTGTTATAGGCGAGTGCACGAAATTCTTCTATCTCATTGAGATCCATCAAGCGCTTTTGTCGGCACTTTCCCAATCCATATTCACGGTCTTGATTGCCCAAGTCGCCTTGTGCTCGATTTCCACCGGTAGATGACATGTTTTACCATAGACAAGCCGGAAGGGGACATACCTAATGGTGTTTTGAATGCAGTACGATATGCCCAAAGTCGTCATCTAGTCTTAATGACCAATCCTTCCTTGAGGGATTTACAACTTTCTCGAGTATTCCCTTCAACTCCCGGTTGGAAATTTCTGCTTGCCCGTTGGTTTGTGGGTGATATGCCGTGGCGATCTTGTGTGATATGCGAGCGTTGCAACATCTTGGCAATTAGTCTGTTGTCAAAATGCTTGCCCCGTCGCTGATAATTGCTCTCGGCATCCCAAACGTGTAAATATGTTTTTCTGCAGGAATCGTTGCACGGTCTTGGAATCGTCGTTGGGAAGGCTGTAGCTGCCTCTACCCATTTAGACACATAGTCGACGGCAAGTAAGATGTAGAGGTTGCCGAATGAAGATGGGAAAGGTACCATAAAATCGATCCCCATACATCGAAGCAGTTCCACCTCGATGATGTTCGAGTGGCATCTCATGTCGCCTAGAGATATTGCCCCCCTCCTCCGCAACGATCACATTGCTTGTAAAAGTCTTGGGCATCTTTGTACAATGTTGGCCAATACAAACCGGATTGCAAGATTTTGGCCGCGTGATACGAGTTCCTCCAAAATGTCCTCCATAGGGTGAAGAATGGCATTGCGAGTACATTTGTTGCTCTTCTTTGAGGACACATCGGCGTATAACCTGATCTGCACATTGTTTAAACAAAAGAGGCTCGTCCCAAAAGTAATGCTTAGCATCATGGCGGAACCGCTTCTTCCCTTGGTGAGTAATGCCATACGGAAAAATACCACAAACAAGGAAGTTAACTAAATCTGCGTATGCGGTATTGCGAGGCATGTCTTTGCCGTAGTGTCTGCTCCCAAAATTGCCGAGGCGTGTACTTCCATGGTTGCCGAGGCGTCATGGGCTGTCGAGGCGTCAAGGGTTGCCGAGGCGATTAGAATTTGTTCATCCGGGAATGCATCGCATATCTCTAGATCCGCATCCTCTTCCCTATTGCGTTCCAAACGTGATAAGTGATCGCCACTTGATTTTTTGTTCCTTTCTCGTCCTTAATTTCAATATCAAATTCTTGTAAAAGTAATATCCAACAAATCAAACGAGGTTTAGCATCCTTTTTAGCAAATAAGTATTTGATTGCGAATGGTCCGTATGAACAATTACCTTTGTACCAATTAAATAGGATCGGAACTTGTCAAATGCGAAAACTACTGACTAGTAACTCTTTCTCCGTTGTTGTGTAATTCACTTGAGCATCGTTAAGAGTTTTACTAGCGTAGTATGTCACATGGAAGGTCTTACATGCGTTGGCCTAGAACTGCTCCTACCGCGAAATCACTTGCATCACACATGAGCTCAAAGGTAGCGTCAACGGTGGAACAACAATGGGTGCGAGGCAAGCTTTTTCTTTAGGGTTTCAAATGCTTGAGTGCAAGAATCATCAAAATCGAAGACTTTATCCTGTTCAAGCAGATTACACAAAGGTTTAGTGATTTTAGAAAAGTTATGAATGAACCTCTGTAAAACCTCGCATGTCCAGAAAACTTGAATTCCTTTAACCGAATTTGGTGGGGGTAATCTCTCGATCACGTCCACCTTGGCTTTGTCTACTTCAATTCCCTTGGATGAAATCTTATGGCGAGCACTATTCCTTCATCTACCATAAAGTGGCATTTCTCCCAATTGAGGACTAAATCCATTTCTTCGCATCTTGCCAACACCCTCTCTAAATTGCCGAGACACCGTCGAAGTCATTACAAAAACCGAAAAATCATCCATGAAGATCTCAAGGAAGTCTTCGACCATGTCTGAAAAGAGCGCCATCATACATCTTTGGAAGGTTGCCGGGGCGTTACATAATCCGAACGGCATCCTTCGGAAGGCATAAGTACCGTAGGGGCATGTGAAGGTTGTCTTTTCTTGATCTTACGGTGCTATGGCAATCTGATTGTAACCTGAATAACCATCAAGAAAACAGTAAAAGGGTTTACCGCAAGACGGTCAAGCATTTGATCAATAAAGGGTAATGGGAAGTGATCTTTCCTAGTGGCTTTGTTTAGCTTTCGATAGTCCATACAAACCCTCCAACCGGTCACGATCTGGTTGGGATAAGTTCATTATTTTCATTGCTTACCCTTTGTTATACCTCCCTTTTTCGGCACACATTGTACCGGACTTACCCACGTACTATCGGAGATAGGGTATATAATGCCGGCGTCAAGCCACTTGATGATTTCTTTCATTACAACCCCTTTCATGGCATGATTCAGTCTCCTCTGGGCCTCAATTGAAGGTTTGTGATCATCTTCCAACAAGATCTTGTGCATGCACACCGCCGGGCTAATTCCCTTCAAGTCGGCAATTGTCCACCCTATTGCCTTTTTATGTAGCTTCAACATGTTGATCAGCTTCTCTTCTGCTCAGGCTGTAACTTAGAAGAAATAATTACAGTGTAATGTATTATCGGTCCCTAAGTATACATATTTGATTTGCTCGCAATTGTTTCAACTCAAGAATTGGTGGATTTTCGATAGAGGGTTTTTCGATCTTACCTTCCTTACCCGAGTAGTCCAGTGGTTCAAAGTATGTACCTGGTCGATTGACTAGCCAATTTGCCTCTTCTGGTTGTTCCTCATCGACCGCTCTTCATACTCCTCATGTTCCTCGTGTTCGGCAATGTAGTTCTTTGAGGCAACTAAATTCTTCATCAGTTAAACTCTGCCGTGGCATGAAGTAGTTGGCATTCTTCCGGATCATCTGCATGCCTTAGTGTTTGGAACACATTTAGTTTTACCCGCTGGTCATTCACCCTCATTGTGAGTTCTCCTTTTCAACATCAATCAAAGTTCTCCCCGCCGCTAGGAATGGTCTTCCGAGAATGATAGGCGCATGCTCATCTACTTCACAATCCAAAACAATAAAGTCAGCGGGAAAAATAAATTTATCAACTTTTACCAGTATGTCCTCGATTTTCCCTCTGGATGCACATAGGATCTGTCGGCTAGCTGTAGCATAACTGTTGTAGGTCTTGCCTTCCCGATTCCTAGTTTCTGGAAAACCGATTTAGGCATCAAGTTTATGCTAGCCCCTAGGTCGCATAGTGCTTTCCCGACATAGTGATTTCCAATAGAACAGGGTATTGTGAAACTTCCGGGATCCTTCAACTTGGGCGGCATGCGATTGTGCAACATTGCCATGCATCCCTACATTGCGGCAATTGTTTCAAACTCTCCTAGCCTTGTTCTCTTGGACACAATGTCTTTAAGAAACTTGGCATAGTTTGGCATTTGTTCAATTGCTTCCACCAATGGCAAGTTGATGTGGACTTGCTTTAGGATATCAAGAAACTTCTTGAATTGGTATTCTTGCTTTTGTCGCTTCAACCTTTGTGGGAATGGTGGTGGAAGTCGGATATCTTCGATCTTTTCATTGGTTTGAAACCTGATTGACGGCATTACGGGGACATCCGGAGTTGCCGATGTGTTACCAATGGGGTTGCCGCGGCGTGCTTATCGCAGTTGCCGAGGCGTCATGGGCTGCCGAGGCATGCTTATTGCCGGTTGCCGCAGCAATTCTTGGTTCAGCATCTGAGACTTTGCCGCTAGGTTCGTCTTGCTCTTTTTGTGGAGTTTTGTTTGACGAGCGGGTTTGAACCTCTCTAAGTTGTTGGCCACTTCTGGTGGTGATTGCCTTACATTGCTCATGGCGAGTTCCTCTTGCGACTTGATGTCGCTAGGTAAACCTCCTTGTGGTCTAGTGTTTGATTTTGAGCAAATTGTCCGACTTGATTTTCCAATGATTTGATTGCCGCCTCTTGGTTTTGCAATCTCATCTCGGTCTGTTAATAAAAGCATCAGTTCTTTTTATGAAATTACTATTCTCAGCCATATAAGATTCAGTTTTCATCATAAAAGCATTTAGAGAATTTTCCAAAGAACTAGATGTCGTCGGTTGTTCTTTGCGGCATCCGCATTGTCGTGGCATATTTTTTGGAATCCCGATGCTTGTGCATTCGATTGTTTCGGTTTAGAGCATTGTTGGGATTACTCCATGAAAAATTCGGGTGCTTCTTCCAAGCTGGATTGTATGTATTTGACATCATGTTGTTGCCCGATTGTAATTCCCCACATAGAAGCTGGATTACGGATTCGCATACATTCGGAAGAATTATGGTTATCACCACATAACTCACAAAAAGAATCCATTACCTTGACTTCATGTGTGTTGTTTGGTTTTTGCATGTTACGGACCATCTTGGTTAAAGCGCCAATTGTGCGAAATTGAATCGATGATCCTAGTTCATGTATTGTGGCTTGGCGTCTAACTCCTCCTCTTCTAGTAGATGGGAATTGATAATCATTCTTGGCCAGCCTGTTTAAAATTTGCATTGCTTCTTCCGGTGACTTATCTAGGAGTATGTCGTTTGCCGAGGCGTCTAGCATCATCCTTGTTGGTGTATTCACGGCATTGTAAAACATTATCACTTGAGTCCACACCGGGAATCCGTGTAGAGGGCATTTGTGTAGAAGTTCTCTATATCGCTCCCAAGCCTCGTACATGGATTCATCATCGCTTTGCCGAAAAGAAGTAATGTCATTCTGAAGTTTATCGATTAAATTTGTAGGATTAAATCTAGCAAGGAAATCACGACAAAGATCAGTCCAAGATGCTATGGATCCGGCAGGAATGCTATTTAGCCATGCTTTCGCCCTATCCCTCAGTGAATAGGGGAATAATCTTAATCGTAGGACATCAGGGGTGACTCCGTGTATCTTGAACGAGTTGCAAATCTCGAGGAAAGATTTCAGATGTTGTCGTGCATCTTCATTTCTTTGAGCCGCCAAATTGACCTATTGTGTTGATCATATTAAAAATTACCGGTTTCAACTCAAAGTGGTCGGCTTCAATTTCGGGTGCGACAACTCCTGGGTTAAGTCCATCAAGATCTTCTTCAAGATAGTCTCGAATAGTTATGTTTCGTGCAAGAATCACTCCTCCTCCTGCTCGAACATCTTGATTAATATTGCCGTCTTGATTTGCCATTGCTTCTCTTATCCTTCGTCTAAGTCTTTGTAAGGTTCGTTCGATTTCTGGATCAAAGGGATATTCTGGTGAAGTCGGTCTCGCCCTGGTCATATACCAATGCAAAACCAAAGTTTGTTAGCCCTTTGAATTTTAAACAAGAAAAATAAAAAGAAAGTGCAAGAAAATAAAAACAAAGTTGCTCTTGCCAATCCCCGGCAACGGCGCCAAAAACTTGTTGCGTGTGATAAGTGCTACGCAAATGTGCAAGTATACACGTCGCAAGTAATAAAGTGATACGAGTATCGAGTATCGTCTCCACAGGGATTGGTTTGGGCCACTTTGCTTAAGTTACTGCACTATGAAAATAAAAACACAATTGATAATAGAGGTTTTAATTAACGAGAAAAGTAAAAGCAATAAACTAAAAGAATAGATGAAAGAAAAAGAGAGAATAGGCCAGGTTATCGTGAGTTGAGGTGTGATAGCCGATTGGATCGTCTTGGTAAAAGAGTGCAAGGGCAACTCAGTTGCCGTGGCAACTTGCACGATGGGGTTGCCTTGGCAATTAATCGATGGTTGCCCGGGCAACTAGCTGGGCAACTACTTGGGCGTCCGGGCAGCAACTTCAAGGTTCGGCGGAGCATTCTTCAATGGTTTCTTCTTATCCCTAAGTCGAAACTCTAGCTACTTGTGCATGCCTTGATAATACATCCCCTGCGTGAATCAAGGGTGAACAACAACCAATCTTGCGCTCCTCTTAGCCGTTGAAATCCTTAACTTATTCCTAAGCCGGATTAATCTTCACCATCATTGGATTGAATAAAGACCATACTCATTCGTTTCTTGAATCTAACTCCCCGATATTAGATAAATAGATGAAGTTACGAGATCCTCTCCCAATTCACTGCAAACAAGAATAAGAACCAAGAATGAGTAAACCTTGAATTGAAAGTGCAAACTCTTATTACCTAAACAAAATCCAATTGTTTTTCACAACAACAAAACACAATAACCCCAACCGATCAAGTTAGTTCATGGTTGGGTTCAAAAGATATACAAAGAATAATCCCCAAACCATGAATCTAATGGAAGCAAAGAAGAAGAAGAAGTCGAAATTTCCCTAATGCTCTCTATCGAAATTTCTCTATTTTTCTATATGGATTGTCGAAATCTCCTTGCCCTTGATGCTTTGTCGAAAATTCTCTCCTCTTGCCCTACTTGGACTTGCGAAATTTCCCTCTTGCTCTCCCCTTGAATTGTCGAAATCTCTTGCTATTTATAGGGCTAGGCCAAAGTCCTTCTTTGAGGAGGAGTTTGAGTTGGAATTAAATTATCTTTAAAGAATATAATTCTTTATTATAATTTTATTCCTATTAGAACTTCTCCTATCCACTTGGAATTTAATTCTTCTTTAATCTCTGCATGGCAATCAAATTCCTTTGGGCTTGGACCTTGCTCCATGTCATCTTGGGCTTGTAAAATCATGAATTTCGACATCCATATTGCTTTTGGTCTTTGTCGACAAATGCCATGGCAACTGGCTCGGCGTCTCCTTCATGCACTGCCCTGGCAACTAGCTCGGCATTGCTTTGGCAAGTGATCCTGCACATACACACAAAAACACACCAAAGCAGCATCTATTTCCACAAAAAATCACCAAGTTATGTAATCAAGCTCAACGATTGAAGGAAACATGGATTAATGCATGAATGGCTAACTATGCAACTAATATGAGCCTAAGTCTAACAATAATATGAGTAAAAAGGGTAAGAAAAATAGTACTTTTGAACACTTATCAGGAGGCAAATAGCCAAGCCAAGTGATAACAACATGGCTAGGTGTCCATCTTCCTATCATCTTCTCCACTCCACCATTCTCTTACCTTGGCCGAATCCTCCTCATCCATCTAGGGAAAGAAAACAACCATTGTAGATGAAGGAAGCTTGCATGTGATCACATTTGCATGTAATTGAATAGCTAGGAAGATTGTAAGTGGTTTCTAAATCCTTTCTCCCTAGCAACTTGATTGAATGAATGATTGATGATAGAGAATGAATTTGGATTCATGGAATTGAATAGGATGATTGTTATGCTTGAAATTTACCTTGAATTGTAGCTTGAATGTAGCTGAATTGCCTATGAATCGAAAATAGGGATCATGGTTGAAACTAGTTGAGAATAGGTACTGTTTTGCTAGGTGAAAATGTGTAATATGCTAAGCGTATATAATGCCCTGTTTTGATCATGTTGTTGGATGAATTGAGACTTGAATAGAGTAAATAGCTTGCTGGAAAATGAATGTTTATAATTGGATTAGTTAAACTAGGTAATGGACTGCTCAAATGGTGAATTAGAAGTATGTTGTTGATTAAATGAATCAAATTGAACATGGCATTATAATACCCTGTTTTAAGCACATTTATAAGTGAATTAGACTGACCTAGACATGTAAGAACATGAAAATAACTTGAATTGCAATGTTAGAATCTTGTTTAGATGAGTTATGAAGCTATAAACTCAACCTAGTGTAATCTGCCCAGAATACTCTGTTCTGGGCAGTAACTTTGAAAAATCACCATAAATTGTATAAATGGAATTTAAGGCTGAAATTTATATGGATATTGACTTAACATGTCTAAATTCATTAGGAGAAAACAGAACTGAATTCTGGATTGTAGAATGAATTGTAGAGAAGAAACACTAGGGATAGTGCAAACTGTCCAGTGTTGCAAATTACCCTATCTTTAAGTTAAAAACTGTATTAATTGGCAAAGAATTAAAATACAAGTCCTATATGTTTAGAAATAAAATTAAGTTAGCTTTCCAACGGTGTAAACCAATTGAAATTCCGACATACGGAATGAAAGTTATGCATGTTTAAGTGAGCAAAGTACATGTTGCCTAGTAACAACAGTTTAGAAAATTGTACACAGTTTTGTTGCAGTTTGTAAACTATTTTGTAAACAGTTTTGGGACAGTGGTTACTGCCCTGTTTTACATGAATTAGAGTATAGACAAGTGTAGTTATGTGTAGTAAAGAATATATATGAACATGCTGTCAGATTTGTATATGTTGTGTACTAGTAATATTGCCTTGGTTGAATGATTATGTGAACTTGTTTTAATATGTATTTACTTGTGTAATGTGTTAGAACCAGGAGTGAACTTGGTGGAAGGGGAAAGGGTGGAACATCCTAAAGCTAAGAACAAAGGAGTGTGGATCCAAGACTAGCTAAGCTTGGAGTATTGTGAGTGTAGTTTATTCTAGAGTTAGGACTAGGTCCTAACTAAAGCAAGCATGTCTACATTCTTGTAATGTTTAAATGGACCTAATATGGACTTGGCCTAATATGGGAAGTATGATTAGAGTAATGCATGAAATTGATCACATCCTTGAATTCATGTATGATTCAATTGATAAGCATGTTTAAGTGGTAACATTGGTGCTTGTATGTGTGATGTGGCATGTGATCGAATGCTTAAAGAAATTGCTTGAAATGTTATCTCAAATTGATGAAATAAACACATGGGAATTACATGATATGCAAGCTATGGCTCAATGGGCCTAAGGGCTTAGTACATAATGAACTTGTTGAATACTTGACATGACCTTGAACTTGATATACTTGTATAAATGGCTAAAATCGAACAACCTTGGTAGCTAGTTAGATTAGGTAGAAGGGCATACCTTAGAGTTTAGAGCTCATTGTGTCAGGGTGGACTACGGTCCAGGGCTAAGGCCCTTATTTGGCGATAGACGGAGGGTACGTATGTGGTCTTTGGCGACAGTAGGAGGGTTGACCAGCACTACGGTGCATCTTGTGGCGACAGTTGGTTGGAGATTCGATTACCTCTACAAACTAAGTACCAAAGGGGTTGTTTAATTGATAACAAATGAAATAACAACCCTATAATACATGTTACTTGACTTGAAAGTTATATAATGAATGTTACTTGACATAAAAGCCATGAATTGTATGTTACTTGTCATGTAAGCATGATTTGCTTGATTCTTGATATGAAAGCATGAATTGTGATTCATTGTCTCTTGTTTCTTATGCTAGCCGAATGCTTGAAATCCTTACCTAGGATCACTCTTGTCTAATTGACAATTAACTTGATATAACAATTGGTTAGAACTAGTTACTACCTCACTAAGTACATTCTTGTACTTATCACTCTTGTTTTCATCCTTCCCAACCAACAGGATAAAGGATTCGATCGTTGCTTGATTCTGAAGCCTGTTTCCTTGAGCTCGAAGCAACACACAAGCAGAGTCAAAGTATGGTTTCATACTTAATTTTGAATGCTCCTAGATTGGTGGCACTAGATTGTATATAGTTTATCTTGATCATGGATTTTGGAAGTTGAGTACTTGTATATATTGTCCTTGTATGGGCCTTCTATGTTATGAACTTGGTTGTTAAGTTGAGACATGTGATGAACCAAACTTCGTTGTGAATATAAGTATTTTGCTGCGCATATATGTAACAAATTGGTTGAAATGTTCACAATCTAATCTACTTGTGATAAACGAATGCCTTGCTTGATGAACATGTGAATGATTGAATGAATAGCATGAATGTTTATGTATACTTAATCTTGTGGCTGCCAATGGTAAGAAATGGCAATGCTAGCTTGCTTGGACACAAGGTATGTACCATTTAGTGCCTTAATGATCATGTCTAATTGAAGTTACATGAAATGCTTCATGTCTTGCTTGAATTGAAAGTAGAACGAGATGAGCCATGCTTGCTTGTTTTACCATTCAAATGCCTTGTGGAATGATATAGTCTTGTATGAAGATACCATGATGTAGGTGTTGTTTTGTGTGTTTGTATGGTAATTTCCGAATGGATAGATTTGGTGTATGGCTTGATTGGAAACAAGTTACATGCAATTGTATGTTAACATGATCATGTTTAGTAATCTAGGTATGAGATGTTATATTATCAAACTAAGGAACATTGAAATGAAATGGAAGTATGTTGCACACTTAGGCCATTCGAATGATAGTGGTATAAGATGAAGTTAATTGAATAGTTAAAGTAGTAACCTATAATGACTTGAAATAAAAATGTGAGTTTGCTTGCTTGATAAGTTAAGTATGCTTGGTTGCTTGTTAGTTAAGTAACTCATCTAATAGGGATAAGTTAATCTATCTTTGCCTTGATCTTGCTTGTAATGCCTTGTTCTTGCTTGGCAATGCTCCTGAGCCAGGTTGCTACTAACCCGGGATAGGGGGTGTTACAATCGGTTCCCTTTACACATGGACACTAGATTTTGTGATATGTATACATGTCCTTTATCTTTCCTCAATTTTACATGCATTCAATCTATCTAACAAAATTTCTTTTTTGATCCTTTATGGATTGGCTAGCCTACTTTCTTAAACTTTTCAATCGGTCCTTGTTATTTAAGTGCTTTATTCAATTGGCACCATAGCTCACTTCGAGTCACACTTCAATTTAATACTACTTCATCATTGATATTCTTTTCCTTCTTACTCTTTCACTTAATTCTAAACTCTTAATTAAATTTAGGATTAAGAATGACGCAAGATAAGTAAATTTGTATTAAAATGGTAGCATTCTCCTAAGCCATTCTTTGGGGTGTTACAAAGACCGAGGAAGAAATCTCATCATACTTCCAAGTTTAAACCAATGTTTCAAGCTCAATTTAAACTCTCAATATAACATTTAAATCATTTCAAAGCTGAAATCTACGTTCTCACTCACCGACTTTGCAAAACCTCGTTCGCTGATGCAAACTACTCATGAGCCCAAAACCGGGGCATTACATTACTTTCATTAATGGCATGTTTATTTGAATGTCATGTATTTATTTGTTTTATTTACTTGAAATTTAATGCTTTTATCTTTAATTGTTGGACTAATAATTTATTTGATTCTTGAGTAAGAAGAAGCCATTTTCTAAAAAAATTCTTTTAAAATATTAAAATCCTTTTAGTCTTTTCTCCAATTTTATTTTACACCTACAATTGATACTCACTATCAATTGATACTAATTTTTCTAACAATTGGTGTTTTTGAACTTAATGTGATTTCAAACATAGTTTTAAAATATTTTTGATATAACAAAACGGGGAGAGATGGTTGAATTCAATTTCAAAAAGAAAATGGGGATTTAAAATATTTTTCAAAAATATTCTCTTTCTCTAAAAATATTTTACTAAGGGGGAGTTTTAAAAAAACAAATTTTTAAGTGATTTCGTTATATCAAAAAGGAGAGATTGATAAACCTTTTGATTTTGATATAACTTAAAGAAAAATATTTTTGGACGTAAACTAATTTGCAAAAATATTTCAAAAGTCCATAAACTTGAAAAATATGTTTGAAATGTTTTTGACATATTTTTAAATGATTTTAAATAGCCAAAGTGTCAAAAGCAGGCATTGAGTACCAATACGGTCTGACCCGTACAGATACCCATTGTTCCCTTATCGGTACGGATTTCCGCGTACTGATGCAATTTTCATCCCCAAAGATTTCCAAATTCTAGTAGCCAATTTCAGTACTGATACAGTCTTAGCCGTATCGATACCCTTTGGGTTCGTACTAATACGATTGTATCTGTACCGATACCCTTGTGTATTAAATGCTCAAACGGCTCTTTATGTTTAAGGTAGGTACCGATACCGAAGCCTCGTATACCGATACGGCCTGCTCCAGAACTGCATTTATGGCTGGAATTGAAGTCCCCAACGGCTCTTAACAACCATAACGGCTAGTAACGACCATGAAGTTGTTAGAGGGTTTAAAAGACATCTCCAAGCATCTATGAAAGAACAAGAATCATCAAGCCAACATTCAATGTGTAGAAAAAGTGTTTTAGTGCTTTAATTGCCAATTTCTTTATTAAAACACACTTGTGAGCTTAATTGTCATATATGCTCAAGTGTTAGGATTTGGGTGAGTGAGCTTAATTGTGCAAACGTTGTACCTTAGAGGGTTTCTTAGTTTGCTTAAATCTTTTCTATTGTAAAAGAGGGTTTGCTCAAACTTTGGGTAGAAAGTTTTGAGTGTTGTAAAGGTTGCCTTTTTAGCCTAGAAAAAGGGAAGAAACTCAATAGTGAATTTGAGAAAATCTTTAGTGTGAAGCTAAGGTAGTGGATGTAGACCTTGGTTAGAAGCTCGAACTACTATAAATCATCGTGTCCACCTTTAAATTCTCATTGCTTCCACATCAATCACTCAAAAACCAATTCACCCCTCTTGGCTACACAGTTGATCGAACAAGGACTCCCAACAAAGGGGATAGGGAATGGGTAGTTTTAGAAATAAAACTAAATTGATAAATATTTTAATAAATGGTTGATTTGGCATAATATTATATTGGTCACATTTTTTTTAATAAACGACGTTAGATTTTCGAGTTTAGGGTAACGTCTCAAATGTTAGGGGTATAAAAGCACAAAAATACGCTAAATACCTAGATGAAAAAAATAGTGAGCGTTAAGAGACAATTTGTGCATTAAGCCTAATTTTTATTTTAAGATAAACTACACTGAATATCACTAAACTTTAAATTTAGTATTGATTATATAATTGAACTAAAAATCAATATTAATTTAACACAACACTTTATTTTATGCTTCAATTATACAGCTAAACCACTAAAATTGATGGCATGAACATATATAAACAATTCGCATACAATAACATATGGATGTTTTAATAATTAAAGAATATAATTAAAACCTAAACAAAAATTCAATGCTAAAAATGTACTTACTTTTAATTAAATAATATAATTAATACTAAACTTAAAATTCAACACTAACTAATGTAATTTATGTTGAATTTTATATTGATTTAAAATTAGGGAGAACTACCCCAGTGACCACTCAACTATTGCTCGCGACCTGTTTTGACCACCCAATTAAAAAAATTTAAAATTTGACCACCTAACTATTTAAATAGACCTATTTTGACCACTGACCGTTAAAAGCTAACGAAAAAGTGACGTGACCGTTAAAGTAAAATTTATATAATTACACATTTGATCTTTGTTTTAGTCTTAATTTTAATTTAAATAAATAAAATTAATCAACCAATCTAGTGATGACACATTTCATCACCCAATTGGATGATTTTAATCTAATTATTATTTTATTTTTTAATATTTAATATATTTATTTTCCTCCAATCAAGTGGTGACGTGTCACCACCTGATGGAAGGAAAATTCAAGAATACAGGGGGAGTGCTTGGCACAAGGTTTGAACCCAAAACCTCATGGGTGAAATCTCATGACTGTACCACTACACCAATCCAATCTTAATGAAATAGTTTGCACCAATTTTTATAAATCTTATAATGCAATAAATGCTAGGAAATAAAGAAATACAAATGGTTGCAAGGGGACTCGAACCTAAATCACTTGGATGTGTAAAACCATAGAAACCATTTAGCCAATTCAAATAATTATTTTGAATATATTTAACGTATAGTTAAAACAAGATTTAATGAAATTAGATATATAATTTTTATATTTTAAACTAAATTGAATAATTCTTTCACATTTATTTTAATAATTTCATATATATAATTAGAAGAAAATAAATATATTAAATATTAAAAAACAAAATAATAATTAGATTAAAATTATCCAATTGAGTAATGATACATGTTATCACCAAATTGGTTAATTAATTTTATTTATTAAAATTAAAATTAAAACTAAATTAATATAATAGATAATTAACAAAAATCAAATAATAATTATACAAATTTTACTTTAACAACCACATACCTTTCCATTAGCTTTTAATAGTTGATGATCAAAATAAGTCTATTTAAATAGTTAAATAATCAAATTTTAAGATTTTTTACTTGAATGATCAGAACAGATAGGAAGCAATAGTTGAGTGGTCCCTAAATAGTTTTCCCTTAAAATTATTAGATAACCGTAAATTAATGATTAAAATTAAAAATGAAAGAAAGTTTTATCCATGTAAACTGTGATAAACGTGTAATTAAGAAAACCCAAATATCACAACAATAATTAACAAAAATAAATACACCTTCTACTTCCCATTCTCAGATTCACCAGAACAACATTGCAGACAAAACCCAGAAATTACTAACTAATTCACTGCAAAATTGTAGCCTCTAACAGTTTAAGCTGGGAAAGTTGCAGTCAATTGAAACAAACAGTTTCATGCAAATTTTCTTTCTATATCATCTTAGGAACCAAACAAGGAAATAGACAGAACAAAATAAATTTCTGAACTGAAATTCAACTTCTATTGCTTGATTGAAATAAAATCATAAACGGACTAAAAAACCAACTTTATGTAAAAAGACAAAGTTAGCCTCCAAAGCCGTAAAGAGTGCGGCCCTGTCTTTTCAAAGCATAAACCACATCCATTGCAGTAACCGTCTTCCTCCTAGCGTGCTCGGTATAAGTAACTGCATCGCGGATCACATTCTCGAGGAAAATCTTGAGAACGCCACGCGTTTCTTCGTAAATGAGACCGCTGATCCTCTTCACCCCACCTCTTCGAGCCAACCTTCGGATGGCTGGCTTCGTGATGCCTTGAATGTTGTCTCTCAGCACCTTCCTGTGCCTCTTGGCTCCCCCCTTTCCCAGTCCTTTGCCTCCCTTTCCACGGCCTGACATCTTTCTTCTTCTCTATCAAATCAGGATTCTGAATCGGATTGTTTTTCAAACAGAGAACCTCGGTATATTTATAGAGGGAGGAAGATTGCTTTATAGCCGTTGGATGATAATTTAATCCGACGACTTAGAGTATCGATCCGTGTGTTCTGAATCCTTTTGGCGCGGGAGAAAACTGGACAAAGAAGAAAAGGTTTCTATATTCGTTTTGTTTATTTATCTGTGATTTTGGATTTCAAAAAATTTCCGAAACCGCGAGCGTACATGAGATAAACTCCATGGCATTTGGCTAACTGATACTAAGGTTGTGTTTAGCATCATTTTTTTAAAAGTACTATTCAAGCTAAACTAGCTTTTTAAACAATAAACAATGTTAACCGTATAGATTCTCCAGCTAAAAAGGCGAACAAAAAAGTTTGAAATTTAAATTTTTAACTTTTTGAAAATCACTTTTATGTTACATTATCTATCTGACCTCATTTATAATTATCAACTAATTTTTTGGCTTAAAATATTAATTATATTTTTAATAGTAATGACATTATTTTGATGAGAATATCAATAAATGTGCTTAAACGGGTTTGAACCAATTACCTCTAAAAAAATAAAAACAAAAGAAAAAGAGTTTAATAAGTTTGTTCGTGAACTTAAACAAACCGAACACACCTCTATTCATGTTCATTCGTTTATTAAACGAACATAAAAATTTTATTTATACTTGCTTATTAGCTTACTAAACAAACATACATGAATTGTTCGTCGATCAGTCTATTCATTTACACCATTATATTAAAGTGATGAAAGTAGATTTTTTGTTTTTAAAAGTAGATTATTTAATTGTTATTCAATCATACACTCAAGTTTATATGAAATCCAAATAGAAGGACGAAGTTAAGCTAACATAGAAGATTAAATCTATAATTTGCACACAGTAGAGGGATTACATTCGAAATTAGACCTTTTGTTTTACATTTGCAGTTCAAAATTCAAACCACGCTTGTCTCACATACCCGCGCGAGGTTTCGGAAAATTTTCGAAATCCAAAATCACAGAAACAAAACGAATATAAACAATGACATATGGTGTGATGGTTGGTTATTTTTTTCTTTAATTATGAGATCAAGAGTTTAATAGGAATATAGTACATTTTATAGTCAGCTGTTTATCTCTTAGTGAGAGTACTCGCTATATCTAAAACATAAAAAAAAAATAAAAACTTTTTTCTTTATCTAGTTTTCTCCCGCGCAAAAAAAAAATCCAGAACACACATATCGATACTCTAAGCCGTCCGATTAGAACTATCATCCAACGGCTATAAAGCAATCTTCCTCCCTCTATAAATAAGCTAAGGCTCCCTCTTTTAAACACAATCGAATTTCCTGATTTTATAGAGAAGAAGAAAGATGTCAGGCCGTAGAAAGGGAGGCAAAGAACTAAGGATGGAAATGGATCGGACTTTATAAAGTCCAATTCAATTAATAATCGGACTTAAAAAAATTTAAGTCTGAATCCAAGTCCAATTACATAAATCTAAGTTCGATTTAATAAAATATTTAAAATTCAAATCTAAAAGTTCGAACCTAATTATTTTTTCTCCTTTTTAAAGTAACATCTCAAACAAATATCTTTAAATAAAACATATTTTTTTATCAAACTTCTCTTATCACCACCAACCACGCAATCCTCGTCATTTGCAGTTTGAACACATATCTTTTTTCTTTTGTTGATTCATCCCTAAAAGAGAATGAGACTCTTTTTTTGTTAATTTATCTCTTAAAAGAGAAAGAGAAGATAAAAAAGAGTAGACACTTTTTTATATCGCATTCCTATTATGATTACAACAATAAAAATGAATGAATTTATTCTTTTTTCATATAAAAATTTAATTGAAAATACATAAAAAATGTAACGTACCACTACTTTTGGAAGGAGCCATTGATGCTAAACAATAAAAGTTAACTACTAGATGTATAAAACTCTCTAAACTATTTGCATGGTTTTTTTTTTAAACATAAATGATTGTTAGATTTCTCACGCTTTTATATCGCCTTTGTAATTCTAATTCAACTCATATTAAAATTTTAATATATATATAATCCCAATTCAATTTAATTAAGATTTCAATCTAAGAGTTTTAAATATTTTTATTTAGATTCATATATGGATCGGACTCGAATCAGATATGAATTTGGATAGGACTCAGATCGGATCATGACAATGTCCATATCTGATCCACCTCTTAGGATTCGGACCATTTTTTTCGAATTTGAACTTTTTTGGGTCGGATTTAGATCAATTTTTTTCCCTTCAGAACGGGTCGGATTCGAATTATATTGTATCCATACAAAGAACTAGGAAAGGGAGGGGCCAAGAGGCACCACAGGAAGGTGCTGAGAGACAACATTCAAGGCATCACGAAGCCGGCCATCCGAAGGTTGGCTCGAAGAGGTGGGGTGAAGAGGATCAGCGGTCTCATTTACGAAGAAACGCGTGGCGTTCTCAAGATTTTCCTCGAGAACGTGATCCGCGATGCGGTTACTTATACCGAGCACGTTAGGAGGAAGACGGTTACTGCAATGGATATTGTTTATGCTTTGAAAAGGCAGGACCGGACTCTTTACGGCTTTGGAGGCTAACTTTGTTCTTTTTTTTTACCTACAGCTGGATTTTGGACTTCGTTTTTGTTTTTATTTGAATGAAGCAATAGAAGTTGAATTTCAGTAGAGCAGAATTTGTGTTTGTACTATCTTTTTCGTAGTTTGGTTCCTAAGAAAATTGGTTGGAAACTGTTTATTTCATTTGACTGCAAATTTCCCAGATTAAACTGTTTAAATTTATAATATTGCAGTGAATTAAAAACTTTAGTTATGTAGTTTCTGGGTTTGATCTGCACTGTTATTCCAGTGGATATGAGGGGGGAGAAGTGCTTGCAAAATTTCCCAGCATTGGAAACAAATGCTTGAATTGTTATGTTAATTCTAAGGTTAATGGCGATGCCTCATTCACCGGAAATGGTACAATTAGATGTTTTAAATAAAAAAAAAACTATTAAGAGAAATAAATTGTTCTTTAGAAAACCAGAGTATTGTGTTGTGCCCGATACAAACATTGGGGTTGTTTGGGATTTTTCGGTTTTATCTCTTTGTTCGGGTAAAACGAAGATGTATTCGGGTTGCGGATTGCGCCAAAAAGACCTGGCCAAGGCTTATGCTCGACCCTTTGATTTTCAAATCCCGCATCTGAGCTTCTTGCGTTACTGCAACTGCTATAGTATACCATTCATGATAATGTTATATATTAAATATTTAATTAAGACAAAAATATATTTAATATTTAAACGTGGACTTTTTCTTTGAGAGATTCTTTTCCCTTCTCGAATTACGGAGCATTTAACTCGCAGTAAATGTTTAACAGTTTGTTTGGGGTAAAGGAGTTTGAAAAATATGGATTTTAACAGTTTGAAAAATAAGGATTTCAACTGATTGAGTGATATTGATTGGGTTTAGGGATTTCAACCGATTGAAAAAATAGATTATGTTTCGGTAACTAAAAGTTGGAACCTTGATTTATGAGGGTTTTTTTTATAATATGTATGTTCATCTTATAGTTCATGTGCGGGATACGAAGTTATTTCTCCTAATAATATCGTTTTAAAGTTTAAACTCATTTCCTCTATTTGAAAGTGCAAACGTACTTTATTAATGTACTTAATATTTATTGGTTAAGAAGGTTTTTTTTCTGAGCAAAATCGATTCTAAATTTAAAAATAAAATATTTAAAATCGAAGAATTAAATCAATTTGAGATTCTCTTTCGATTTTCTTAAATAAGGTGACGTGAGATTTGTCTAACCAGAGAAAACATGTAACCTGCAGCATGTAAAGTCCACTATGTCCCATGAAAATATCAAAATTCCTTTTGACACATGTTCATGCTATGTTACAAGTTGCTTTTATATTAATCAAAGTAATTTGTTTTTGGCAATTCAAGGGTATTTGGACTTAAAGCATTGGCAAGTAAAGCCCTTAGCTAAAATCTACCACAGCTTTAAGAATTCAGAAATTTTGGTGTGTATTTATTCTTGCAACCTAATGCATTCCCATGTACTGTATAATTCAAGGTGTAATTGTGGGAATCAAAATGGGTTGTGCATGGAACTCTTTGACAATTCTCCCAACCATAAATAATACAAAAAAGGGCTTAAAACACCCATCACTCTTTGAACTTGTCAACTTTGGTCCAAATTGTCCCTTAAACTTCATTTTCAGTTTAACATACATACATACATTAAATAAAAGATTTATTGAAAAATTTAGAAAGATTTAACTTAGTTTAGTGGTAAGGCTTAGGGTAGTTACGTGGGTTGGGGGTTTGAATCTCACCCGCACTCATGCTTGTTTTTATTTTTTTAGGGTTTATTTGATCAATTAAGTGGTGCCCCATGTCACCACCATATTGGTCAACTAAAATAATTGAAAAAAGTTACGTGCTACTGACAAGGAGAGAGAAATGAATTGAAAAATAAAAAAATTTATATCAGCATCACCATTGATTTTAAACTGTCATTGACCAAGATAATAATAAAACGTAACATTACTGACGGTTTTACCAAAAGAATTAATTTGAAGACCAAAATAGAATAGTTTTGTGACTAATGGTGTGTAGTTTACCAAAAATAAATGGGATTTATGAAATGGCAAAACCGAATTGCGAAGTGGGCTAAAGCCCACAACGAAAAGGAACATTTTCTTTGGGTCTTTGGGTGTAACTTGGTAGCAGAGAGAGAGAGATGAAAAAGAAGAAAGGTTATAGGAGTGGAGAAGAAAGAGGAAGGGAAGATGGGGGAGACGAGGCCAGTACCAAGGAGAGACAGCCCATGGGGATTGCCAGAAGGGGAGAATCGCCAACCCAAGGCTCACCGTTGCAACGGTCGAGCTGAAGATGTTATCCAAGTACTTCTCTTTCTCTCTTTTTCTTCGATCGCTCTTACAGTCAGGTATCTGGGGAAAATGGGAATTTTTCTCTTATTTCATATGTACACTGTTTTGGGGGCATAAATAACAACTAGTAAGTTTTGACTTCTGAAGATCAAACTCTGATCTGATTTAGGGGGGAGGGGGTGAGATTTTTCACCTACTTATTTCTCAACGAAAATGGGTTTTTGTCAATTCTTAATTTTTGAAGTCAAAGAACCTCTATATAATTTTCTATTCATTTTTTCTTTAATAGTTTAGAGCCGTGAAACTAGATAATGTCATCAATTTCGATATGATTTATTCTTTATGTATCGATGGTATTATATAAATATATTGGTTCAGCTCCTGCAAAAAGTCTAGGACATGAACAAATTATTTTCATGGAAAATATTATACGTTTATTAAATTGTTAAACTTACTTTTGAATAAAAATTGAGTCTACCGGAACTCAGAATATATTAAGTACAACATCATTTTCTTTACTCATGTGTTATTGTGTTTTATAACTAGTTCAAATTAATCTGTTACTTCTTTTCTTGAACTAATTTAATTTATCTCATTTTTTGCCTTCTTTTCTTGAGGCCTTGGGTCACTCCTATTGCGTATGTCCAGAACCACTAGTAATTCTTGGCCCTGTTCAGTCGCTCCTAAGCTTTGTGTATCAAAGTTCTTCTATAATCTTCTATAATTTGCTTGTTTGGTGCAGGCTTGTTTTGAGGGGAACCCATTTAAGACTGTCCCCGGACCTTTTAAGCTCTTTTGGCAGTGCATGCGCTCTAAACCTGGGTAGGTATTATTATGTGTTTATAACAGAATGAATTTACATAGGTATATGATTGGTGATTAAAGTTGCAGCCTTGTAGGTTAGCTTTTCCTTTTCAAGATCTATATTACTTGGACTCTTTATTTTTCCTAAAGTATCAGTGTTACAGGCATATTCGGACTTCTGAAAGTACGATTCTCTAAATATATGAAAAACTTTGAAAAAATTGAGCATACACTTGAGTCTGAGCAACATAGTTGCAGATACAAGTGATGTAACTGAGTGAGTGAAAGTTCTCTTAGTTGTTACAATTTCCTATTGATCTCTAGATGTTGAAAACTGGACCCTGTTTAGCTACACCTTGCAAGCTCATTTATTTGACCCTATATAGTTATTTCTCACTTATATTTGAAGGAATGTAGTTCTTCCACTTTGAAAATTTATGCTTGGTTGCTGTGCAGGGAGGAACCGACAGAACCATACACCTATTTGCAGCTGGATCCCCCGAAGGGAGAGGTGAACCTTGAATGAAATGTCCTTTATTGCACTTTCTTTTAGATTTGAATCATTGCTGAAAGTTACAAAAGTCACTGATGTAAGGCTCTCTTACTTGAGAACAAACATTTCTGAAGTATTGTAGTGACTCTAGACCCTTTTTTTTTCTTTCTATCTATTCAAGTTCTGGTTTTCTATCATGCGCAAACACATTTCTTTATTCCTTATTGAATGATTTTCTGGGAATTCAATGCCCCCGAAGTGAGTTGGTTATGAATGGATTCCATGAATCAGCCATTCAAGAGGCAAGTGATACTCCATAATATTTGATGTGGTTGACAATATAAACAACTGCTCTCTGATTATACATAATCTATACCTGCTTTTAGACCATATTTAAATAAAGTTCCAAGTACTGAAATATATTTGCTTTTGTTCTCATATGTCCACTTTATTGTATAATTGGATGTGCTGTGTCACGAGAGATCATGATAGTGAGAAGATAACCTTGTAAGTGCTGCTATTTGAGTTTGTCTTGTTCATAAATTAATGTTTTGTCTTGGCTCCACAATCTTTGTCCATTGTTCTTAACTATCATTGGATCATTGGAGAAGATGAAAAAAAACTCATCTATATCAATTTTTGTTGTTCTCGACTCCTAAAGTATTTCCAAGGATGAATCTTTATAAAATTTTGACAATTTCGTTTTCTTGAGATGGAGACGTTTTTGAAGTTGTATTTTTGTATCAATGAAAGGGGAAAGGGTTAAAGCCCTATCAACATTTCCAATTTAGGAATACTTTTATGTTTCATAATCACTTTAGATTGATGATTAATTATTAGTGTTTAGGATTTTGAGTTTGATTATTTAAAATTTATTATTGATAAAAATATGATGAAAAAATATATTTTAAAACCTTTAATAAAATAGGTTTTAAATATAAATTTTATAAATTTAATTATTAAAATATTTAATATAATTATTATAAAATTTTAAAATCCTTTTCTTGAGATTTTAAAAAAAGGATAAGGGGTTAAAATTTGTAAATGGTCCAATGAGTACTATTATATAATGTCCTTATAGCTACTTATATAATTGTCTCAACCCCTTTTGTTTCCCATTGTTTTCTGAGCATACATGTCATTGGGAGTGAGCAAACAACTTGGAAAAATATAATTTTTTAAATTTACTCGAGTTGAAAAAATTCAACTCTGACTTGTAATTTTATAAACTCACTTAGAAAATTTTTTAAATAAAGTTTGGGTTATAAAATGAGACTTCTAATAACTTAATTTTTTTTTTATAATTACTGAATTGATTTTTAAGTTTGAGTTGAGTATCATCCGTGCTTAACATATGAAAAATTATGAAGATATATATATATATATATATATATATATATATATATATATATATATATATATGTATAATGGTTATAGAATGCCATTTAAATTGAAATCAATTAGTATCATAACAGTATAAATATTTTCGATTAGATTTGAACAAAAACTCGAATAACTTGACTTAATTTGACTCGAATAAATTTTAAATAAAATTTGAATTATAAAATAAGTTTCGTTAACCCGATTAATTCAAAATATTTTAATTTAACTCGATCAAATATTTACCCCTGCATGTCATCATTCATTAGCCATTTTTGCAATATGTGGCTCTATGGTATAGTGGAAAATTGTCTACGACTATAGTAATAATATGCACTTAATGAATTCTACGTTGACAAGAGCTCTCAATTTGAAATTTCACTTTGCTTTAAAATAGCCAAAAAAAAAAAAACAAGTCGTGATAAATATGGAAAATATATTATTTTTATAATTTAATAGTTATATTTAATTATATTCCATATTTATTTTTTTAAAGAATATATCAACAGATTTTATAATACTTATTTTTTAATATTTAATTTTTCTATTGTCAATTAAATTAATATAATTTTTGAATTTCATGCCGAATATCTTATATCTCTTAAAACTTTTTACACAATCTTAGAATGATATGGTCTTGGAGAATTCTCAAAAACCTTCTAGAGCCTTCTATAATTTTACTCTAAATTTTTCTATAGAGTTTCGAAACTTTCTTTAATATTTCAAGACAAGTCTAATACTATGCGACAAAGAGCTTATGTATTACGGATTAATCAACTAATAATTGGAATCAAGTGTTTAAACAAAAAAGAAACAACGCACAAATAGCCAGTTGTTTCTCACTTTTTACACTTTGCTTTGAGCTGCTTCTCTACTCATCCAGTAGCCAAATAGACATGTTACAGAGTCTGCAATGAACCCGTTCCTTCATTTGTTAATGAGAGACTGTTTATGTGATGAAATAAATAGATAGATTAAAAGATGAAACAGTAAGGTGCAACTCGGTGAGAATAAAAAAAATTAAAACTTCAGCCGCAAGTGCAGATGAGGCATACAAAAACGTGTTAGTTTTTGCCAAGAGCAACCAGTCCATCACTATCCATAGCAATACCTGCAACATTACAAGTGCAACCAAAGGCAGCATCGCAATTTGTTGCCGAGAACATTCAACCCTTGCATGCTGTGCAGGAACTCTTGGGGTTTCCACGATCCCCAGCACAACCAAGCTACTAAGCCAAGACCCAACTGAGGAAACATACATCTAATTCTTCACCAATGGGTGCTTGCATTGGTTGAGAATCCACCACAAGCCAAGAATCTACTTAGCATGCAACAATCTTTCTAGCAAATAAGGAATTTCCATCACCAACATATCCCACTTAAGCCATCAGTCTTCCCTGATCGGAATCACTTGAACAAATTTAAATACTAAATCAAATAGTCTAAAACAATAAACAAGGGAAAAGTAAAGCACCCATTTCTTTACAATTACGAAATAACGACAAGATATTTTCTTCAAGGTTTCATAGTAACCAATCAAATGCTGCAGTACAGACTTTGAAGTCAAACTCAATGGAACCCTAAATACTCTAAACCTGGAAACAAACGATCTAGCCGTCTCCGATCAGCGTTTGAGCGAGGCTGGTCTCGCCTCCTGGGCCTTCTCAATCGCTTCCCACCGGACAAGGCTTCAATTACCGCGACGTCCTCTTCAATCTCCTCTCTCGGAAGTGTAACTGAGAATCGACGCTTCTTTTTATCCTTCTCTGCAGCTTTCGGGACACGACTAGTATGACTATTAATCACTGCATGCTGAACAACGGATGTTTGGGTTGGTTGAGAATCCACAACAGGAAAAGACTCTGCTTTGCATGAAGGATTTGGTTCACTTGCATTATTCTCTACAGCGACTGAGGATTCAGCATCAGACGCTTTTACCATGGAGTAATGGTTCGAAATATCGGTATTACTACTCTCGACACGAAGATTAACCCTGGGTGATATTTTATGTGGCTGTGAAGGGTAAGAAAAGGGACATGGTTCAGTTCCATCTATCGTTCCAGTGGGTTCGCTTCCATTAATGGCAGCGGAACCAGCGACCTTATCTAGGGAAAGATGGTTAGGGTTAAACTTAAACGAAACTTTAAGGCAGTTTTGGGTAAGGGTGCTCAAAATTTCGTTTAATCGAATTAACCGACCGAACTGAATTTTTTTTTGATTAATCGGTCGGTTAATTTTAGGTTCGGTCGGTTAACGATTAATGATTTTTTAAACTTCGATTATCGGTTAATTCAGTTTGAAATTAGTTAATTAACCGAATTACCCGAAATTTTATATTTTATATATTATATATATTTATTTTTTGCCACTAAACTTTTAAAAATTATAAAATGGTCATTAAACTTTATCAAATTTTCACAAAATAATCAATAAATTTATTAAATTATTAAAAAATAATCATTAAAATTTTCAATATTTATCAATAACTTATAATGTGCAATAAATCAATAATCATTTTATAATAATTTGATAAGTTTAATGGTTGTTTTATAACTTTTAAAGTTCAGTGGCTAAAAAGATTATTTTAACATAGTTTAGTGACTATTTGTTAATTTGGCCGAAATTTTATAATAAATTTCGGTTAACCGAACTTTTTTCGGTTCAATTAAAAATTTTAAAAAAATTTTGGTTCATTTAACGGTTAACAGAAAAAAATTTCGGTTCATAAAATTTTAAAATTTGACTCGGTCGGTTAACCGAACCGACTATTTAAACACCTCTAATCTAGGGGAGTTTTGGTCGGAAGGATGAGTATCAGTAGCCATATCAGAGATGGGAACAGTGGCAGGGGAGTAAGAAGACGGGGGTTTCTAAATTTTTCTCTTAATGTCAAACAATTTCTTGGCAAGTAAGGACGAAATATTAGGGTTTTATTTATTTATTTATTATCTTTTGCCGTTAAGGAATCCGTGTAAGAACCAATATATTTAAATAAATTATTAAAATTAAACTAAAAATAATCAATCATTATTTTTCAAACTTTGTTTCCTTAATAGATCGAGAAAGGATCATAAATCAAAGGCTTAAATATACATCGGTTGGTATTTGAATTATACACATTCTCTCAAGTTGTATTTAAAGAAATTTTATTCCCAATTCGGTATTTGAATTAGACATCTTCTTCCAAGTTGATACTTCAAGAATTTTTATTCACAAGTCGGTACTTAAACTAGGCACCTTCTCTCAAGTTAATATTGAAACTTATACATTCTATCAATTTGATCATAGTTTCAAATAATTCAATAAATTTAACCCTCCATATTTAAAAATCTTATCAATTTACTCTTCATTCTTTTCTTAAATTGTTTGTTTTTCTCTTACAAATGTTATATCATTTTCTTGGTATAAAAATTTTAACCGGTAACTTAATGTTGTTTTACGATAGAATGAAATTATCTCATTATTGTTTTGATCCATTAGGCTTGTTTGATTTGACAATATCACAAAAATTGACTAAATTGATGGTGTTTTTAAATACACATGGTTAAATTTATTGAATTGTTTCAAACTAAAACTAAATTGATTAAATTTATAATTTCGGGGGAATAAATATGTTAATAAAAGTATCAAAATGGTGGATGGAATTAAATTTTAGGTACCTGTTCTCACTGATTTTTCACTTTTGTCGCAATTATTATTATTTTCATAACTAGTATAATTGCTATATGTTAGTGTAATAAAATATTAACGTAGTAATTAGTATTAGAATTATCTAGGTGTCATATAATATTGTTAATATACTTAGTGTATTATAGTTAGTATAATTGTTAGTGTAAATGGTTAGTACAAACCCAAAGTATAAAAATACACAGCCCATTTGTATTTATATTAAAAGGTCCATCAAAAAATAATAAAGAGTCCATTAAGCAAAGCCCATTACACTAAAACTTGTTTGTTTAAAATATATACATAAAGAGAGCCTGTTCGGCCTGTTTCTAATGAAAAATTGAAACCCTAATGTTTTTCATTTGCTCCTTGCGCAACCGAAGGACAGCCGTTGGATCTAGGATTGATCAAATGACACAGATCACGCCAGCTGGGGATGATATAACGCCGCATCCTTCATAACCGTTAGATCATATTATGATCTAACGACCCAAATCGCTTCAGAGCAGGGCATGCAGATCACTACTCGCGCGTAACAACTACGCGCGAAACATTTCGACTTCGACCAGCTGTTTCGTCTTTTCCGACGAGCACCCGAGCTAATTCCGCTGCCATCCACCCTTTGCCGGCGTCTCCCTCGACAATCAAAGCCATTAGAATCATGCAAAGAGGGAAACAAAAGGGGTTAGATCCCAAATATGAAACAAAGTCAATCCCTAAATTGAAGCCCTAGCAGGAATCAAGTTGCAGCCGGATTGAGACAGTGAGCAAAAGGCAATAAGCTTAAAATTAGAGCCGAGATAAGAGAAAATGGGGAAGATATTCGGGATTCAAACTTGAAAGCCAAGCATCTCTGTAAACTATATAAACCCCCTTTATAATTCAATGTAACAAACACTAGATACAAAGAACATTCATATGAAAAAACACAATTTACATACATACACAATAAGCATTTGGATTCCAGAGGTTGTAAGCAAGCAAGTGTAATCAAGCATTTTCCAGAGAAATAAAAGCAGGCGAATTTCTGGTAAATTTCTTTTTTACATATATAATATTTGATTTAAATAAAGAAAAAGGAAGTTTTTACCTTAATTTTATGTAGCACTGCCGCATATTGAGTTTCGATGAAGTTTCAGTGAAAAAAAATGTGGTTTGGGGTCGCCGGAATCTGGGAAAATAGGTGGTTTTTTTTGGAAATTTCGCTGTTGATAACGGCGACCGACACCAGTGGATGGTGGCCGGCACGACAGATCCGTTTTGGGGGTGTATAAAATGATTTTTGTTTCTAAAATGAGCCATTTATAATGACCTGCAACCCGACCCAAACCCGGCCTATGATCTGTGCCTTTCTTTCATGGGTCTTGTACCGTGGCCCTCTAGTTTTCAATCCTCCCAATTTAGTCCCCTTTTCTTTAAAATTAAGCACAAGATTTTTAGTTGCTTTTAATTTTGCCATCCAATTTTGTCATATTCTCTATTTAGTCCATTTCTTTTTAAAATTGAACACTTGATTTTCAATTTCTTTGAAATTAACCTTCAATTGTAGTCGTTCTTTCAATTTAACCCTTAACCAAAAAATGTATTTTTAAAAAGATAAAAATAAGTTATCCCTTTTCTTTATTTAGAGCTTATTTGCTATTGTTGTTTTAATTAAAGTAATTTATTTGTTTCCTTGTTTTGTTAAAATGTTTGTAAATATGTGAATGTATGAAAACATAAGATTAGGGCCTTTGAAAATTAGATTAGAATCTTGTGTGATGAAAATTTTATTTATCTTGAAATAAAATACACTTAAATACATTTAAATCTTAATAGTTAAAATGAACATAGACATTTCTTCTAAGATTAAATCGATGATTAGATTTTAATAAAAAACTTTAGCACACTTAAATTTCTTTGTTGGTTTGTTTAAAAAGTAAAAACTTAATTAATGTGGTGTTTTATCAAACGGGAATGACGAGTTAGCATAGGAGTGTTGGAGGTGATTGGAGTTCATTTCCAGGGCGATAAGGTCGTTAAAATAGATTTATATTCATTAAGCGGACGAATAAATCGAAATTTGGTGAACTTGCAAATTCCAATTTTCAGAACACTTTTTGAAAATCAGTTAGGTACCAATTTTTGGGCGTTACGGGGGTGATAACCCTTCCTCACACGTAACCGACCCCCGAACCCATTTTCTCTTGTTTTTGTGGACCAAAATTGTTATTTTAATAAATAAAACGTTTTATTAAAATAACCCTTGTTTTAAAAGTGATCCAATCACACTTTCTTCAAAAAGATTGGTGACGGCTCTATGTTTTCTTATGTTTTCCAAATAACGTCAAAATCTTCCTAAAAAGGATGTTGCGATAGCTTGGCGACTCATCTGGGGACAATCTTATTTTTAATAAAAACAAAAGAGGGTCAGGCCACAAATTGTTTTCAAAAATGTTTTTAGAAAAGGAATTTGCAAGTTCACAAATCTTTCAATCTATTCATCCGCTTAATGAATGTAATTCTATTTTACGCATTTTAAAATTAATGCAAAAAGCTCTATACCCGAGCTCCACCCAATTGTTAAGTGAGGGGAAAACGCTTTGCTCATGTCAGAATATTGGTTCTCCATATGAGCCTAGGAAGCACCTTCAGGACTCATATGCCTCATGTCTTCATATGGATATTGATCCTTCGAGAAGACATAGGAAATGAGTCCTCCTGAGTTGAACTTGGTTCGTTTGAAGCCTATAATGGGTGAGAACCAAGGGCTTTGCTACCCTTAGTAGGGGACAACAAGGACAGCTCGGGTACCCTTTTAGAACCTAACCATAATTGAGACTATAGAGCCTACCACAATAGAGCCATGCGGAAAACCTAAGGTCTTAGTTTTAAGTCAAAAATATTTCGTAAAGATAATTCGTGGAGACATGTCCTGGAGTGTTGGAATGTGCTGCATATAATTATTCATGTATGAAATTATTTTGAACCCTTTGTGTTTTCTTAATTCTGATCTTTCATCCCCTCGTTTTGTTGTTTTGCATATTCATTCATACAACATCATTCCATATCAGAAGGGGTTGATTCTCGAAAAAATTTGCTCAACTTTGAAAAGCCCTCGTCATGGATGGAAGGATCTTGAAAAGTGACGATAAGAATGCAAAAGTGCGACATTGGTCTGAGGTTAACCAACGAACATTTGGGAACATTTTAGCAGCTGATCACGAGACAAAGACTTCAGAATATGCCCACATCAGTGTCAAATAGAATAACACGCAGGAGCTGTGAGAAATATGGGATCACTTTGATTATGAAACTAAGCAGTTGTTCTATGAAGTCTACGGTGATATAACATATCTTCTGCACGTGAAGATGGATGAGCCATTTCTAAAAGCCTTGGTACAATTTTGGAATCCCGGGTACTGCTGTTTCACTGTTAATGGAGAAGATAAGATGCCTATATTTGAAGAATACTTGGCTCATTTCAATATGCGCAAGGTAAAGAAGAGCTGGGTCTATGCCAAGCCTCCTAAAAACAAAAACCCGCACTTAAGACTTCAAGCTTCCACCGGTATGAGTGACGGCTGGGTCAAAGGGCTGATGCGAAAGAGAGAAGGTAGCTTTAATTTCCCTTGGTCAAGCATCAGAAATATAATTTCGATCCACCTCGACAGAAAAAAGATACTTGATCTCCTGGACATTGCAATTTATGGTTTAGTCATATTTCCAAAAGTTTTAGGGAACATCGACGTGGCATTGCTTGATTTCTTTGAATAGTTGAAAAGAGGAGTCAACCCAGTGCCAGCTGTACTTGCTGAAACTTTCATTTCCCTTAATGCATGCCGAAAAGTGGAAGGTGTGCGCTTTGGTGGATGTGCTCCTTTACTCCAGGTTTCGGCTCTTAGTCACTTTTGGAAATGCCCAACATTGGCTCTATCAAATGTGTTTTCTCCGAACTTTTCTCTTCTCCGAGAGTTATTGGCGAAGGAATGGCCCGTTGTTAAGAAAAGTAAGTGAATTGAAATTTTTAAGGACCGTTGTGACGAAGACATCAGATGAAGGGTTCCTTGGATGGGTCATACCAAGGTCCTATATAAGTGTGGGGATTTCAATTTCCTGATGCTGCTAGGTTTATGTGAAGGAATTTGATGTGCTCCTTTGCTAGTATCCCATCAGTTTGGGTCTCAATAGTTTATTCCCTTCACAACTGGTCTTGGTTTGTCAAAATTCGAATTCCAAGGAGAGTTCAGATAGAAAGTACAAACAATCAGTGATGCATGGAATCATTGTTATCATATGGAGTTAGAGTCTGATAAACATTGTATGTATACCCCTGACTATGACATTTGGAGGCATACAAGAGTGAATTACAAAGTCATAGCACCCACACCTAGACATGCCAAGTCTTTAGAAGAACACTTGAAGGAAGTCCCTACAGAAGCTGATATTCTAAGAGAACTGAGAAGGGCCTAGTTGGAAAAAGAAACCCTGCGAGAGTAGAACCAACAAGATCGGTTTGACTCAAGCCTTGACGTGGAAAAGTATAAAGGGGAGACGAAGCGAGTGATAAAACTGTATGAAGACTTAGAAAAGAAGTTTGAAATCCAAAGGGTTGATTTCCTCAAGTTTTAGACTACTGTTAGAAATGCTAATCTGAGAAAAACCCCAAAATAGTGGAAACATGAAATCGAGCATGCTGTTAGAAAAGAGAAAGAGCACGGAAAGTGAGAAGTTACGAAGCACAATTGGGTCTTTGCTAAAGAAAAGAATAATGGTAAGATGGCAACTGAATGTGGAAATGGCAAACGAATTTTTGAAAAAGAGAAGGAAAATGTGGCTGCATGGAAAAGGAAGGCCCACGATAACAAGATCCGTTTATTTGAGCTACAAACAACATATGACAAGACTAGTGAGAAGCTGAAGCAAAGCCAGGCTTGTGTTGCTAAGTTGCAAGCCAAGGTAGATGACTTGAACTGTTCGCTGCATGAATTTCAGGACCATCACACCTACATTGAACTTCAGGCTTATTTAAGTGAGAACGATCCCTTGAAGAAACATGTTGAAGGAATGGACAACATCATTCAGGAATATAGGACAAAGATCTTGGTCCTTGAAGATATAATAGACGAAGGTAATGATTACTGGTTCACTCGCCTCAGAGGTAATGCTAGAAGATTTCAAGAGCGGGATGAGTTCGCTATGACCGTCATGACCCAGGTTCAGGATGTGGCTCGACATGTGGCGATGTTAGCCATTGAAGCTTCAGTTCTTCGACAGTACATCAAACCAGTAGGGGAAGTTGGACCAAGACTTATGTGGCTCATTGAGGAAGTCAAGGAATTAGGAATTCGAGCAGAAAAGTATTTGTAGAAAATATGAAATTTGATGTAATAAGGACTTTTCATATTCAATAAAGAGTTGTTTCTTGAGCTGATATTTCATAGAATTAATGGCCCTTCGCTTGCATTTATTTGCATTGCATCCTTTTGTTTTGCTGCTTTACTTTGCATTTGAGTGTTTACATTTGCGCATGCATTCATTACATAATAAGAATTTAATTTAAATAAAAACATTTCAGAAATTCAAAATTGCAAAAACAACTCACAAGTACGACACTCGGTCCTAAGCCAGAGCGATGGAGGATAAAGTGGTGGCCTTGGAAACTAGTCATAAAAATACCCATGACAGGTTAGACAAGCCAGAAACAGACTTGAAACAACAAATAGAATTAGTTCACCAGAAGACAGTTAGTTCAATTGCAGCCATGCTAGGGTTCAAGGAACCGGATGCGTTAGAAACCGGGGAAAATAACGATGTGTTGCCAAGATTCCAGAAGATGGCTTTCATACAAAAGGAGACTCCTTCACCCAAAGCCAAGATTTCACCCCATTTCGCTGAATCCTTAGCCAAAAATGAAATGAAGTTTAAACAAGAGGCCCACAGTCATGAGGTGCCTGACTTGGATGAGATTGTCGATAAGGCTAAAACTGAGAAGAAATGGGAAGACCGTTATGAGAAGTTAGAAGGAATGTTTAAGTCTTTCCAAGAAGGAAGTATTCATGGCGGTGTGGATGCCAAAGACTTGAGCCTAGTGACAGACTTGGTAGTACCTCCGAAATTCAAAGTTCCAGATTTTGAGAAGTACAATGGAACTACATGCCCGCCAGCACATCTAACCATGTATTGCAAAAAGATGTCGATATATCTTGATAATGAGAAGCTGCTCATTCATTGCTTCCAAGATAGTCTAGTAGGGTCAGTTGCACACTGGTACACGTAGCTAAGCCCGGTTAACATCAAATCATGGAAGGATTTATCCAGAGTTTTAGTGAGCAATACAAGCATGTCTCAGACATGGTTCCAACTCGACTGGTCCTGCAAGGGATGGAACAAAAACATCATAAGAGTTTTTGCCAATATGCGCAGAGATGGAGGGATGTAGCAGCTCAAGTCTAGCCACCAATACTAGAGAATGAAATCACCCCAATGTTCGTGGAGACATTAAAAGGCTCATTTTATGACCGCATGCTCAATCATGCCACTAAGAGCTTTACAGATATGTTAATGAATGGAGAGTTGATTTTGGCAGATATAAAAAGTAAAAAATTGGATAACGGAGAAATGAAGAAACCCTATAAAAGAGGGAAAGTGAAGTTAATACCACTAGTGTTTATAACCCCAATTATTCAAAGGGTGTGGTCTTTAATAAGCCCAATGTCCCGATTGTAGCTTCAGCAGTTACAAACCCTCCGAAGGAAGAACGAAGATATCAAAGGAATTCGAAACTGTATTTCCTTCCTATTCCAATGACGTACGCAGAATTGTTTGCTAAGTTGGTTAAATCCCAAATGGTGTTGCCAAGACATGTCCCTTATTTCTCACCACCATACCCTCTATGGTACGATGAGAAGGCACAATGCGAATACCATGCAATAGTTAGGGGACATACGATCGAAAATTACACCACATTCAAGAGAGTTGTAGATGATATGAGAAAGTCAGGCATGTTGTCTTTTGACACGTTGAGGATAAAGGAAATCCTCTGCCAAATCACCAGAAGGCAGGTGTGAATGCAGTCATGGAGGAAGAAAATAAGGTGATTAAAGAAAGTGTTGTTGAGGTTAGAGTACCCATGAAGTGGGTATGGGCCCAAATGGTGGTAGCTGCGATGCTGAAAGGAGAAACCCAAGAGCTAACGATCGAAGAAGGGATGTATTGTGACTATCACAAAGTGAAAGGACATGGGATTGAACGTTGCTTAGAATTCAAGCAATTGGTCCAAGACAAGATGAATAAAAGAGAACTTGAGTTCTTTGAGAAAGAAAACAAGGAGTGTATGTTAGATGTTTGTGCCTCAGAGGAGTCATCCTCTAAAGGAAGTTATACTAGAATAAAGCCTCTGGTTATCAAGACCAAGGAAAAAGCAAGTGAACCCACAAGGGGTGTAACTCCGCAAATCATAATCAAGGCATCAACTCCTTTTCCATACAAGGACAACATAAAGGTCTCATAGAATTATGCTTGCATTGTGACGGCCCCAGAAGGATCACCTGTTGAAGAAAGAGAAAAAGATGAACCGATTAGTGAAGTGAGCTGTTTTACAAGGAGTGGAAGCTCTATTCCCAGCAGATGGCAGAAGATAGAGAAGCAGCTCAAAGAAAGGCTGCTACTGAAGAGCCTGGGAAAGAAGATGATAGAGATTTCTTCAAAGAAAAGTTGCCAATGTACCATGAGCCAGTGAAGGAATCAGTGGCTCAAGAATTCTTGAAAATTATTAAACATAGTGAATATAGTGTGGTGGAGCAACTCCACAAGCTTCCAGCTCGAATCTCCATGTTATCTCTGCTGCTAAGTTCTGAAGGTCACCGTGAGGCCTTGTTGAATATTCTGAACTGAATGCTTGTACCAAAGGAAATCACAATCGACAAGATGGACATGTTAGTTGGTAACATTGCTATCAACAACTTTATTTCGTTCAATGATGAAGAAATGCCTGGAGAAGGAAGGGGATCGTGCAAAGCTCTACACATTACCACAAGATGCAAATGATATATGCTACCGGGCATCTGTATTGATAACAAGTCGACCCTAAATGTTCTGCCATTAGCAACGCTAAAGAAGCTACCTATAAACAGCTCTCATATGAGAGCCTATCAAAATATAGTAAGAGCGTTCGATGAAACTCAGAAATATGTGTTAGGGAAAATTGAAGTGTCTTTATAGATCGGACCATCGACCTTTGATATTGAGTTTGTGGTCATGGACATTCGGCCCAGTTATAGCTGCTTGCTTGGGTGCCCATGGATCCATATAGCAGGAGCGGTCCCTTCTACCTTACATCAGAAGTTAAAATTTGTGATTGAATACCTATTGATAACTGTAGGTGCAAAGGAGGAAATCATTGCATCAATAACTACTAATGCACCCTTTATCGAGATTGATGAGGGTGCACTCGAATGTCACTTTAGGACTTTAGAGCTAGTCAATGTGACCTTTGTCACTGAAGGGAGTAAGATGCATGAATTAGAATTATCCAGCTGCGCAAAGATGCAAGTTAAACAAACTCTAGGAAAAGGAGCTGAGGTTGGAAAAGGATTTGGGAAGAGACACCAAGAGAGGCTGTATTTCGTGGTAATCCCAGCAAAGAAGAACCAGTTTGGCTTGGGTTTCAAGCCCAAAAATTGGCAGAGGAGGGAAGAAATAAAGAAACGCCAGGAAAGAAGACATGCAAGGTTGAAAGGAGAGGAAATTGAGTGGGAGCTGATGACATTTCCACCCTGAGCCATAACTTCAGATTCGGGGGCCTATTGGATCCAAGTGCCCCAGTTAATAAGGAAGAGAAAGGAAAGAATGATTTGTGTGAAGCATTTGAGAAGCTGAGCATCAATGCTGTGAAAGATGAGGAAGAAGAGAACAAATACTTGTCCAAGATTTGCCCCTTCTCTAAACTTAACAACTGGACTGCTGAAGAAATTCCTGTAGTCTTTAAGACAGTTTCAGAGTAATTCTCAAAACCCACCCTTTTGCCTTTAGACCCGAAGGTAATTAGGAATCTTATGTAAAGGATCTATGTTAGACTTTATAATTTATATTTCAATAAAGATGCATTCTATTTCTTCCAACAAATCTTTTGTGGCAAACTCTTCCCATAAATAAAACTTAAAGATAAAACTAAAAAAAATCATTCCAATCATTCCATTCATCTCTTTCCTTTGTATATATCCCTATCCCTTTTCTTTGCTAGTTTTCAGATATCAATGACTTAAATGACTCTCAGTCTGATGCTGAAGTTGACTTTAAATTACCTTTATGCTTAGAAGAAGTCGATGATGTTGACAATGAAGAAGAATATGACTTGCCTAGAGAACTGCTCAAGATGGTAGAAGGAGAAGAAAAATAGATTCTCCCGTACAAAGAAGAGCTAGAAATACTGAACCTTGGTACTGAAGAGAAAAGAGAGGTGAAGATTGGCACCACCATTACAACCCATACTCGATAAAGCCTGATTGAGCTCCTAAAAGAATTCAAGGATATATTCTCTTGGTCATATCAAGACATGCCAGGTCTCGACACCGACATCGTTGTACATCGGCTTCCTATAAAATTAGGATGCGAGCTTGTAAAGTAGAAGCTTAGGAGGATGAAAGCAGAAATGCTCGTAACAATCAGGGATGAGGTAAAGAAACAGTTTGATGCAGAATTTTAGAGGTAGCTAAGTATCCAAAATGGGTGGCCAACATCGTCCCAGTTCCCAAGAAGGATGAAAAAGTATATATGTACGTCTACTATAGGGATCTCAATAGAGCAAGCCCTAAAGACAATTTCTCGTTATTGCACATAGACATGTTAGTGGATAACACAACTGAACATTCCATTTTCTCTTTCATGGATGGGTTTTCCGGGTATAACCAGATTAAAATGTGCCCAGAAGATATGGAAAATACCACCTTCATAACACTTTGGGGAACCTTTTGTTATAAAGTAATGCCCTTTGGTCTAAAGAATGCGGGGGCAACTTACCAAAGATCCATGGTCACTTTTTTCCATGACATGATGCATCAGGAAATAGAAGTCTACGTAGATGATATGATCGCCAAATCCCGATCTAAGGAGGAACATTTGGTGGACCTAAAGAAATTCTTTCAAAGGTTGAGGAATTTCCAGGTAAAGCTTAACCCAAACAAGTGTACATTTGGAGTTACATCCGGAAAGCTATTAGGATTTATGGTAAGCAGGAGAGGAATTGAGATTGACCCTAATAAGATAAAGGCTATAAGGAACTCCCACCACCACAAACACCAAAACATGTTTGGGGTTTCCTGGGGAGGTTAAACTACATCGCCCGTTTTATCTCCTAGTTAACTGATAAATGTGATCCAATTTTCAGACTACTCAGAAAGAATAACCCAGAGGCATGGAATGAAGAATGCCAGGTGGCTTTAGAAAAGATCAAAGAGCAGTTAACCAACCCTCCCGTATTAGTACCATCTATTTCAAGGAGGCCCTTAATCTTTTCTTTAACATAAAAATTCTATGGGCTGCGTATTAGGGCAACATGACGATACTGGAAGAAAAGAAAGGGCGATATATTACTTGAGCAAGAAGTTCACTGATTGTGAAACAAGATATTCCTCAATTGAAAAGCTATGTTCTGCTTTGCTATGGGCAGCTAAAAGTCTTAGGTAATATATGTTATATCACACTACATGGCTAATCTCGAAATTGGATCCTTTAAAGTTCATGATGGAAGCTCCAGCCTTATCGGGAAGATTAACACGTTGGTAGATGTTACTATCAGAATTTGATATCCAGTATGTGAGCCAAAAAAAATAAAAGGGAGTGCCATAGCTGACTTTTTAGCAAGTCGCGCATGTAATGATTATGAATCATTGAATTTTAATTTCCCTGATGAAGACTTGATGTGTATCTCAGAAGATGATGAGGCTCCAACAAAATCTTGGGTTATGAACTTTGATGGTGTAGCAAATGCATTAGGACGAGGTATTGGGGTAGTTATAGTTTCGCCAGAAGGAAATTATTACCCCTTTACCAGTCAATTGAAATTCTTCTGCACTAATAACATGACAGAGTATGAGGCTTGTATAATGGGTCTAAGAGAGGCTATAAAAAGGAAAATTCGTACTTTAAGAGTTTTTGAGGACTTTACATTGGTAATCTATTAGGTACGAGGTGAATGAGAGACAAAAGATGCAAAGTTGGTAGAATATCACAAGTTGGTCCTTGAGTTGACTAAAAAATTTGATGAGATCACTTTCAAGTATTTCCCCAGAGAAGACAACCAACTAGCTAATGCTTTAGCTACTTTAGTAGCCATGTTTAAAGCAAATGAAGAGTATAAGATGATGCCCATCAGGTTACATATTCTAGACCCCCAGCCTATTGTTATGATGTGGAAGAAGAAATAGATGGTTTTCCATGGTACCATGACATCAGGGTATGTCATTGATGGAGAAATTTTATACAAAATAAGTCGTGATCAAGTGCTTCTAAGATGTATGGGTGCAAAAGAAGCTCAATTAATTATGGGAGAAGTTCATGAGGGAGTTTGTGGAACCTATCCCAGTGGCTTCACCATGGCTAGGAGAATCATGCGTCATGGATATTACTGGTCAACCATAGAAGGTGATTGCATCAACTACTCTCGCACATGCCATAAATGCCAGTTCTATGCTGACAAGGTTCACACGCCACCTCAACCTCTTCAAGTTATGTTAGCACCTTGGCCTACTAGACTGGAAGGGGTGTTATATTTGTGGTATCAAAGCTAGAGTTTAGTCGATTCTAGGACTAAACCTGAGTCTATTGTATTGTGATTGTGTTCCTTTGCCACCTAGGAGTTATATATTGTGTAAATTGTGACTTGCTGACTAATTCGATCTCTCTTTATATTATAGATATTCCAGAATCGAACGAAGCTCATATTAATGAGCCTGCCATCGGCTCATCAACTCATGGCGAGGCTATAAGGGAGAGATCTTCCTAATCTACAGGATCCTCTTGTACAGGGCATCGAACCTGAGGTGTCGACTGCTCAGGCAGAGTGTTACAAGAACATGGGTGACATGTTCAAGTAGTTTATGACTGCTATGAGAGCAGAACAGGTTGTGCAGCCTATTGCACCGGTTGTCCAGTACATGTTAACCTTGCAAAAGTTATCATTTCATGCCTTTTTACTTAATTTATTGTATGAAATCAAGCCCATTTCATCTCATTTCACGTCATATAGATGCATTTAGTTCATATACTTGTATTTGGTGTTGTTGGTTTTGTTTTCTTTGCTTATTTGCAAAAATGGTGCTGCTTGGGAAGGTTTTGGTTGGTGTAGTGATGTGCAGGGAAAAAAGGAACAATTCAGGGAAAATGCCATAGCATTTTGGATAGCATTTCTGGGCGCGCTAGAGGACAAATAACTTAAGACATTTCGCTGCCCCACATATGAACCTATCAGCCAGCTGTGAGCCCACATGTGAAGGGAATATTCCCTTGGAATTAAGGGCACAAAACCCAAGGAGCCCCTACTATATAAAGAAAAGGACACCCAAATTAAAGATAAAGCCAAAAAAGTTATTTTGTGAGCTAAGAAAGAGAGAAAAAGGCATCTGCCTTTCTTCATCCTCTCCATCACGGCGTTCTCTATTTTTGATGCTCCAAGGGGTGTTCTTGCTGGTCTTTGAGAGAAGCAACAAGCTTAGAGTGGTTTATGGCAGTCCAAGGCGGCTTTGGAGTTTTTCCCTTCCTTTAGTTTCTTTTGCTGTCTCATTTCCTATTATTTGGATGAGTTGTTTTAAACGAACGATTGTGGATGGTATGTGCCCAGCCATGAACTGATTTTAAGTGGCTTGGGCTTGTTATGGTTTTTATGTTTCAAGTTTGAATGAATGTTTCATTTCTTTTTTGTTCCTTTCATGCTTTGTCCATTGTTCTTTTATGCCTTAAGCTTGTAAGAGCTTTCGAGAGTTAGCCTTTGCTTAGGTGTTTGATAGCTTGATATTCGAGAGAGTTGGGCTTAGATCTACGTGGACAATGTGGTTTGATGCTGAGAGGCAAGACACTCACCTTAGAGATAAGGATAAAGTTTCAACGGCTAAAAAGAGTAGAACTTAAAGGATAGTTGTATGTTAGGGTTTACGCTGAGAGGTATTTCCATAGCATTCTTCCTATCAGGTTTCTTGCTAGAGATAGTGTAGAGACATCTTGATAAGCTCTATCGAGCATGTTGTGGGTAAGGTAGTTCAAGACATTCTTTTGGTTTAGACATAGAGGTCCTTAGCAAGCCTTCTTGTCATCCCATTAGAGAGTTTCGTACATTTTAGAGGACATTCAAAGTATCTTTATTTAAGCTCAATTTTTATTACAGTTAATTGCTATAACATTTCTGAACTTGCTTCCTTTTGCTATTGCATTTATTTTCAAGTTGTAAATTTGTGTTTTGACTAAGCTAGTTTGGCCTCTAATCCCTATGGAGACGATACTCACTCATCACTTTATTACTTGTTTGATGTGTATACTTGCACTATTTGCATATCATTTATAGTACATCACAACATGCAACAAGTTTTTGGCGCCGTTACTGGGGATTGACAATCGGTTATTTAGAGTTTAGTCTTTGGGCCAGTTTATTTCTTCTTTTTTGTTTAGTTTTATTTGTTGTTTTTGTTTACTCTTTTTCAGGTGTTGTGCTGTTGCATGACCCGAGGAAGACCCAAAGAACCATTAACACCTATAGTGCCTGAATTCGAGCACTTGTTTCACCAAAGAAGACGCATTCAAAAAGCCTTAAGAACCATGTATAAAGGTGGCAATCAAGGGAATCAAGTAGATGAAAATCTGGATGAACCTAATGCTGTAGCAAATCCTGGAGTGATAGTTCGAACTCGAGCTATTAGAGACCACTTAAATCCTATCTTGGATGATCTCAATCTTGGAATTGTAGCTCCCAAGATTCAAGCAGCTCATTTTGAACTCAAGCCTGTAATGTTCAATATGTTGAATTCCATTGGTCAGTTTGGTGGATCGCCTCATGAAGATGCAAGACAACACATTCGTGCGTTCTTGGAAGTATGTGATTCTTTTCGATAGCAGGGTGTACATGAAGATGTATTGAAGCTCAAGCTATTTCCTTACTCATTGCGTGATCGAGCACGAGCTTGGTTGAGTGGAGTACCAGCCGATTCTGTGGAATCATGGACAGATCTGTGCAAAAGTTTTTTGCTACGGTATAATCCACCTAACATGAACACCCAGTTAAGGAATGACATAGCCTCCTTTCGTCAAGCTGATGATGAATCAATGTACGAGTGTTGGGATAGATATAAGGGACTGCTCAGCAAGTGTACAAATCATGGATTTCAAGATTGGATGCAAGTCGTCATGTTCTACAATGGTGTCAATGCTCCCACAAGGATGATGCTGGATGCTTTAGCAAACAACACTTTTCTCATATGATATCCTGGATAGAATCACAAATAATGACTACCAATTTCCTACTTCGAGACTTAGTACGAGAAGGAGAACTCATGAGACACGCGAGCTTGACAACAACGAATTAGTTTTACCCCAGTTGTCGGCCATCACCATCATGCTAAAGAATCTACAACGTCCGAGTGAGGTGAAGGAAGAAAAAGTGGACACTGCTTGTGTTCGGTGTGATGAAACCCATCATATGAGCGAGTGTCCTAAAAATCACGAGTCCACCAACTATGGGGGAAACTTTAACAGAAGTAATCACAACCCCTACTCAAACACTTATAATCCAGCGTGGCATCAACATCCTAATCTTGCTTAGGGGAATTAAGGAAACCACAATGCTGGCAGCTCGAGTAGACACCACAATCAGACTGAATCCCAAGGTTTTCAACAGAATATGCCATGGCAAAATGATAACAAGGGTTCAGCCTCTTCATCGAACAACAGTTCCTTGGAAGCTACTTTCCAAGATTTTATTATAACCACGAAGGCTTTATTCCAAAACCTTGCAACGTCATTAAAGAGTCAAGGTGCATTGATTCAAAGCCATAACTCTTCCTTTAAGGCTTTGGAAACCCAAGTAGGACAAATTGCACAAGCTCTACATGCTCAACCTCAAGGTAGTTTGCCTAGTGATACTGAAGTCACTAAACATCATGGCAAGGAGCAGTGTAGTGCATTCATTTTGAGGAGTGACACCCAACTTAACAAAGAAGATAAGTTTGGGGGAAAGAAAGTGGAAGACCTCAATCCTAAATCTGTGGCTAAGGAATTAAGAAGAGTCAACTCAAGAAGGGAAAGAGAATGATGGCTCGACAAACAAACCTGCTGATGGAGAACATAACATTGCTATAACAAACAAAAGATCCCCACCAGTAGAGGAAGAAGTCAGGCTTCCACCACCCTTCCCTCAATGGTTGAAGAAGCAAAAAGATGACCTTCAAGTCAAAAAATTTGTAGATATTCTTGACCAACTACATATCAATATCCCATTTCTGGAGGCCATTGATCAAATGCCTACATATGCTAAGTTTCTCAAGGATATTGTTACCAAGAAAAGAAAAGTTAAAAAGTATGAGACTGTTGCTACAACAAAAGAATGATGTTCTGTATTGAGCAACTTACCACCTAAAAGAAGTGATCTGGGTAGCTTCATCATTCCATGTTCCATAGGAGATAATTATATGGGAAAAGCCTTATGCAATATTGGGTCAAGTGTCAATCTAATGCCCAATTCAGTCTTTATGAAGCTTGGAAAAGGAGATGCAAGACCCACCACGGTAATTTTGCAACTAGCGGATAGATCTCATGTCCTAGCGGAAGGAAAGATAGAAGTCGTTGTGGTTAAGGTGTGCAAATTTGTCTTCTCAGCTGACTTCCTTATCCTCGATTATGAAGTAGATCACAAAGCACCCATCATTTTAGGGTGACCTTTCTTGGCAACTGGTCGAATTTTAATCGACTATGAAAAGGGTGAGTTCACCATGCGAGTGGCTGAAAATAGGGTGACTATTGATTCTCAGGGAGATGTGTAAAATGAATGCTGCCAAAAGGTATAAATGGTATGTATTTGGGCAAGATAAACTGTGCCAAGAGTCTTTTGTTGCAAGTATACACGATCGATAAGTAATACTACTTGGTAAGCTGAGTATTAATCCCACAAAGATTGACTTAGAATTCAATTGTTTAGTTTCTTACTTGTTTTGGAAGAAAAAATTGTAGTTTAAAAGAGTTGATTTTAAAACTAAGAAAAGAAAATGAAATAAAACCAAAGTGAAGTGTTGGCTAGAAAGGTGTTTTCAAATGAATGATGACTGTTGGTAGGGAATGCCTGGTTCAAACGTGGTTCATGCCAGCCTTTATTGACAAAACTGTCTTGGCATTGGTTGCCAAGCATATTCAAAAATAGCAAAGCCTCTCTCGATGGCCATTGCCCTAAACTGGCCAAGTAAAACCCCTATATCTCTATAGTGTATGTTTTCCTTAAACCAATTTGATTTAAAAACCAATTTATACTCCGTGGGATAGATTTCACTTCTGAAGTAAGGTCATCTATTTGAACGACTTCTCTCGAAGCTTCTCTCCCAAGTGTTCAGCAACTTGATCGTTGTCAACACAAGTCTGTTAAGATATTGGAAGGCAATAAGCTAACTGTGCCAGCTCTCGCTTTGGCACAGTACTTAGGAAAAATTAAAGTATGCAAAACAGACAAACTTTGCCAAAAGTAGAATTATTATAAAGGAACTAAGGCATAAAATCCAACGTTTAAAACCAAAACATCCCCCACCAACTATTAAATTAGTTCATGGTGTGGGGGTTAAACAACAAACCAACAAACGTTTTTAACATCACCATCATAATAAAAACTAAATAAAAACAACTTATGCCAAGGGAATAGGCAGAGGGGTCTCTCGATGCAGCCATCCACGCCAGGCTCTCGGCCAAGAAGTCAAACTACCCTTCCTTTGTTGCACCGGCTGTCACTCGTAGCTCCAACACCTCGCTCCGACCACCTCTCATCTCTTCCTTTTGATTCTTTTCTTTTTTTCTTTTTCTTCTCCCCTATCTCATCTCAAATGATCAAGAAATAAGAGATAGAGCTCTATCCGATCATTTTGATATCTTAATAGCTCGGTGTGATAGATTATCAGGCTAGGGCTGACGTTATCATGCCATGGCCATCCTGGTACACAAGCTTGGCACAACTTTGCCAACATCACTTGGCATCACCTTATTCGCTATTTTTCGGAAGTTGATCCAATTGCGATCTTTTAGGTGTCTGATCCTTTCCTATTTTTGGGGGTTTATCTCTTCTTGGCATGGCTGCTGGCATACCTCTCTGCCAACAAATGCTTGGCACTCATCTGGTCCTTCCATGCTCGCAACATCTGGCATTCCTAATTGGATCCTGCGTCCATTCCTCTTGTCATTCCATCTGCCAACCTGCGCAAAGGCCACTAAAATAACCCATGACACTGGCATAGGTAGCCTACTAACTCTTTTATGTAAATGCATGATTATAGTAAACTAATGCAACTAAATGTACTTGAAAACAAGCAAAAGCATATCAAAATAGGCATAAAAAATACTTTTGAGGAGGTAACACACCCCCAAACCCAGCTCATTGCTTGTCCTCAAGTAATCCAAGAGAAGAGAAAAACAAAAACAGTGAAAATAATACCTTGGCAAAAGTTTGGTTGGAATGCCAACAAATGCTGGCAAGCAGAGTTTGATTCTAATGCTGCCCTTAGAAATCTCAGTGCACAGTGCCAAGCAGATAGTAATTCAAGTGCAATAATATAACTCTAGTCTAAGTGCATGATTTGTGCGCAAAGTGTGGGCAGTATGCATCTAGCTTCCGTTCACTCCCTTAGCCAATTTACTTTCTAAACTCAGTTTTGTTATTTTCTATATTTTTCGTGCCGAAGGGTATTGACATTTCTTTTAGCTTGCTTCATGGTACTGTTTCGCGTGAGTGATAAGAGAGAGCATACCACGAATCCCCACCTTAATCTAGTTACCATTAGGCTTTCTCTTCAACTCATACACTAAGGTTTTGGACTTAAGAACTAAGAGGGAGCATACTACGAAGCCCTAAGTACTTATTATCTCTAGGTATAGGAGAGTTCAAATTTTTTTCTTGCCTTGGCAGAACATTGCTGCCTTATTTAAATTTAACCCTGGCATCATTTTTCTTTCTTTTTTCTCAAAGCTGAGCATAGTTTCAAATTACCTAAGTTTGCTAGGGAACTAGATACATACCACGTGTTAAGTGTAGAAACAATTATCTAAATAGAGATCAATTGTCATGGCAAACACGGCATACAACTCTACTGCCATGGCAAACTAAAAATTATAAACTCATCATAGGGCAAGCAAGTAGATCAAAATAAGCTTGCCTAACAGTTGTTAACAAACTTCAAATTTAAGCCAACAAAATTTTCTTTTTCAGTTTTTAATGGTTCGGTATACAACTACTCTACATGAACTACAAAAAAAATTTAAACGTGCATGGCATGGCATAAAAGTGAGAAAATGCACACCTCCAAACCCAATATGTGCATTGTCCTCAATGCATGAAACAACACATATATACAAGACAACAAAAATAGAAAAAAAATGTATGAACATGAAAATGCAAAAGAGTTAGGTAGAAGAAGACTCCTCTTCGAACGAGGCTGCCTCTCACTTGGCCACGCCCTTGCCCTTCTCCTTTGGCTCTCCTCCAGTGAGGTTTCTCTAGATATGAGCAGTGATGGTCGTACCCTTAATCACATGGCCATGATCCTCATCTATCCTGGGCACTTCATGGCGCAAACAAATATTAGAAATCAAGAAAGGGAAAAATAGACTTCCCTTACCTTTGGCAGCACACTTGTAAGTTTCATCGATAATAATTTTGCTGACATTGATCTGGCGCCCTTTGATAATGCAGTGCAACAGGATAAGCCTGTCCTCCGAGACTGTTTCATTATGCGATGTGGGTAAAAGATTATGCTTGATGAAACGGTTTCATCCCTGTATTTGAGGCTTCAATGCCAGCCTCTTAATGGTCTGGTGGCCGATGGACGAAACAGTCCAGGTTATGCCAGGCTCGCACAGGTCTTCCAAAATCTTCTTTCTCTTGGCCGCATTCATAGACTCAGCGTACTCAAAGTATTCATCTCCTTCAGTTGGCAAAGAGAAAAGAGAATTAATGTAACTTTCATCAAAACAAACGCACTTACCCTGAATCATCAAGAATGGAGAATCCTTGGTCACGAGATGGGCGTAAAACTCTTGCACGATGGTGGTAAACACCTACCCCTTCTGCTGGCAGAATGAACTCCACTTATTCATGTCAACGATGGACATGAATCCCAACAAGAGTCCGACAGTGGCGTCATATTAGAAGTCGAAGTGTTTCTCATAAAGGAATGACCTTGAAGAGAAGCTCTCATCAAACTTCTTGCGAATATCCTCATTGAAAAATCCCTTGAAGGGAGTAGAGGATGAACCCATGGAGATGAAAAGATGAGAATCGATGGGAAGAAGAAAAGAAAAGATTGAAATTCTTGGATCTTGCTTGAGAGAAAATCGAATGAGAGTAAAAGGGAAAAGTTTTGGGGGAATCGATTTTAATAGAATGGAAGAGAAAAGGGTTGAGTGTTTAAGAGTAATTAGGGTAGCCGAAAAGTAGGGGATAATGATGAGGTTTATGGAGTTTTAAATGGAAAAGGGTTTAAATTTTAAAAGAGAAGTGATAGGGATAAAGGTATGGAAAGGATTTTGAAGTGATAGGGTAATTATGATAAGATAACCTATCATAAATATGGGCGGAAAAAAGGGTTAAATTCCTCATATTTCACTCTCTTCTTTTTACGCAAGCTAGGTTTTTTTTCTTCTTTCACACGAAATATGCACATGCCTCTGGCATGGGCCATGGCATAACTGCTGGCAAGCACACTGGCTCATAGTCCTTCTGGCAATATTCCTGACATCAATTCTTGTAAAAATTCCTGCACACACTAAATGGAAAATCGTGTAACGCAACAAAGGAATAAAAATTGAAAGACAATAAAAAGAAAACAAGAACAAAAACCTGATTCCTAAAGGAAAAGAAAAACAATTAATCCTAATATTTACAAAGAATTTCAAACCTGCGGATGCTTCATTCCAATTCTGCCAAGAGGATCACCTCATTGGCATGACTTTGCTTACCTTCCAATAATGCTTTAGGCGCTGACCGTTCACCTTAAAAAATTCTCTGGTCTATAAGTTCTTGATATCTATAGCCCCATGAGCATATGGCTTCATAACTTCATAAGGACCCGTCCATCTTGACTTAAGCTTACCTAGAAAAAATTTGAGCCGAGAGTTAAACAATAGAACAAGCTGGCCTATTTCAAACTGTCTTGGTAGGATCCGACTATCATGCCAACGTTTTGCCTTCTCCTTGTATATCTTAGCGTTCTCATAGGCTTGTGTTCTAAATTCCTCCAATTCATTGAGGTCAAGCAACCTCTTTCCTCCAACAATTCTCCATGCCATGTCAAGCTTCCAGATGAACCAATAGGCTTTATGTTCAAGTTCTACTGGCATATGGCATGGTTTTCCAAAGATAAATTTAAATGGGGAAGTACCCCGAGGAGTTTTAAATGCCGTCCTATAAGCCCACAAGGACTTATCTAGTCTCAAGGACCAGTCTTTCCTTGTTGGATTCACAGTTTTTTCCAAAATGTTCTTAATCTCCTTATTGGATATCTCGGCCTGCCCATTTGTTTGTGCATGGTATGCTATGGCGGTTCGCTGCTAAATCACATACCTGCACAATGCTTTAGAAATTAATTTACATTTAAAATGAGTACCCTCGTCATGAATAATCATTCGAGGAGCACCAAATCTATTGAAAAATGTTATTATGCAAGAACTTGGCAACAACCTTGGCATCATTTGTTAGCAAGGCAACATCCTTTACCCATTTTGACACACAGTCAACATCTAAGAGAATGTACACATTACCGACCGATGGGGGAAAAGGACCCATAAATTCGATCCCTCACACATCAAATAAATCCACTGGCAGAATGTTCCGGAGTGGTAATTCGTGTCTGCCAGAGATGTTCCCTGTTTGTTGGCATCGATCGCATGCCTTGGCATACTCGTGGGCATCCTTGTACAATGTGGGCCAAAAGAATCCCGAATGTAAAACTTTGGCAGCAGTCTTCATCCCAGCAAAATGTCCTCCATATGGTGCGGCATGAAATAGATGCAATATATGTTGCTGCTCATCCTCTGGCACACACTGGCGAATCACTTGGTCAGCACACTGCTTTTACAATATGGGCTCATCCCAATAGTATTGCCTCACCTCTCATAAAAATCTTTTATTTGCATTTTATGCAGGTCTGATGGCAGAATATTGCTTACTAGGTAGTTTACTATGTCAGCGTACCATGGTATAGCATCGGCTACAAGCAAATACTCGTAAGGGAATTTGTCTCTAATTATAGTGGACTTACCATCCTCAATGTGATGCTCCTACCGAGAATGATGGTCAGCTACTAAGTTTTTGCAGCCTTTCTTATCTCTAATCTCCAGGTCGAATTCTTGAAGTTAGAGCGTCCATCAAATTAGTCTAGGTTTGGCATCCTTCTTTGCCAAGAGATATTTCAACACTGAATGATTTGTATAAACCACAACCTTATTACTAATTAGATAAGATCTAAATTTATCAAAAGCAAATATAACCGCGAGAAGTTCTTTCTCGGTTGTAGAGTAATTCAGTTGTGCTTCATTCAAGGTTCTGCTAGTATAGTAGACAGCATGGAACATCTTGCCACGCCATTGTCCCAAAACTGCTCCAACAACATAATCGCTGGCATCGCACATGAGCTCAAAGGGCTTATTCCAATTCGGTGCCCCGACTATGGGGGCATTAATTAATCTGTCTTTAAGCTCCTGAAATGCTCTCAAACAAGAATTGTCAAATACAAAAATGACATATGTTCCAACAATGAGCATAAAAGTCTAGTAATTTTCAAAAAATCTTTAATAAATCACCGATAAAAACCAGCATGACCTAAAAAACTCCTTATACCTTTAACACTTGTTGGAGGTGGTAATTGCTTAATTACCTCCACTTTGGCTTGACCAACTTCTAGTCCCCTCTTGGTTACCTTATGACCGAGAACAATGCCCTCATTCACCATGAAGTGGCATTTCTCCCAATTCAACACTAGGTTTGTCTCTATGCATCTCTTCAAAACTTGCTCCAGGCTATGGATGCATTCCTCAAATGTTACACCAAACACTGAGAAATCATCCATGAATACTTCCATGTTATGCTCAATCATATCGGAGAAAATGGCCATCATGCAACGTTGAAATGTTGCTGGCGCATTACACAGCCCGAGTAGCATCATTCCAAAGGCAAATTTCCCATATGGACACGTGAACATGGTCTTTTCTTGGTCGTCACAGGTGATGGCAATCTGATTATATCCCGAATAACCATCTAAAAAATAGTAAAAAGCTTTACCTGCCAACATCTGATCAATAAAAGGCAATGGGAAGTGGTCCTTCTTTGTAGCCTTGTTAGACCTTCTGTAATCCATGTACACCCTTCATCCAGTGATGGTCCTAGAGGGAATCAATTCGGCCTTACTATTTTGGATCACAATCATGCCACCCTTCTTTGGCACACACTGCATCGGGCTAACCCAAAAGCTGTTGAAAATGGGATAAATGATCCCGACATCCAACCATTTCACGATCTCTTTCTTTACAACCTCTTTCATGCTTGGGTTTAGCCGTCTTTGGCCTTCAATGGTCATGCCATTGTATTCCTTTAGTATGATCTTGTGCATGCAAATGGTTGGGTTAATACCTTGGATGTCTGCAAAGGTCCAACCCAATGCTTGCTTATAATCTTTTAGTATTGCCAGTAGTCTTACCTCCTGATAATGAGTGAGATCAGTGGCAATAATCACTGGCAGAGTCGAGTTCTTACCTAAATAAGCACACTTTAAGTGTTCTGACAGGGGTTGAAGCTTCAACTCTGGTGGTTCCTCAATAGATGGCTTTGGTTTCTTTATCTCTCTGTCGGCCAAATGGAGTGGCTCAAAGTAACTCACATCTTTAGCCTCCAAGGCTGATTCCACAGGTTCCTCAAACAGTTCAGCTATGCCATCAAGCATGCTTTCATCACTTGCTATATCCTGGCACAACTGTGCCATGTCCAAAGAAAAGATGGACTACATCATTTCATCGGTTTGACATTGATCAGGTTCATCTACATATTTCAAAGCTTAAAACACGTTAAAAGTAACATGTTGATCATTTATTCTCATGGTTAGTTCCCCTTTATGAACATTAATAAGAGCCTTGCCAGTAGCAAGAAACGGCCTACCCAAAATAATTGGCACATTAATATTAGCTTCATAATCCAAAATGATAAAATCAGCTAGAAAAATGAATTTGTCTACCTTTACCAACACATCCTCAATCTTACCCCTGGGATGTGCATAGGATCGGTTTGCCAATTGAAGTGTCACCGTGGTAGGTCTTGCATCTATGCCAAGCTTCTTGAAAGCTGATAGTGGCATCAAATTGATGCTGGCTCCTAAGTCGCACATCGCCTTCCCCATGAACGTGTCGCCAACTGTGCAAGGAATAGTAAAAATCCTTGGATATTTTAGCTTTGATGGCAATCAGTTTAGGATCATGGCACTGAATCCCTCAGTGAGAGCAACAGTTTCAAATTCTCCCAACTTCCTCTTTTTGGACAAGATGTCCTTCATGAATTTTACATAGTTGGGCATTTGTTCAAGGGCTTCCACCAATGGAATGTTAATTTGCAACTATTTAAGCACTTCCAAAAAGTGCTTAAATTGATGGTCCTGCTTATGCTTTTGAAGTCTCGCTGGAAATGGTGGCGGTGGATATACATATGTTGGCGCTGCCGGCTTTGCCGAGGTAGTGCTGTCATCTATTTTGGCATCAGTCTGCTTATCATCATTGTTGGCATCATTGTTGGAACTGGGAATGGCATCCTGTTTGGCACTCTTACTGGCATGATCGCTGGCATCATCTAGTTTCTCCTTCTTTACTTCTCTGGGTATGTCTGCTGGCACAAGCTTTGTATCCTGGCTGCTTGGCAGCCGTCTCTATTTCGCACTGCTTACCACTCCGAAGAGTTATTGCCTTGCATTGTTCATTTTCTTTGTACCGAGCATCTTCAATGTCACTTGGTAAAGTACCTTGGGGTCGATTGCTAAGTGCATTAGCAATCTCCTCCTTGGTTGCTTCTTTGTGCTTGCTGGAAATTGTTCTGAGCTTTCTGTGGCATGGTATTTTGATAAAATGTTGGCATGACATTGTTGTTCTGCCGTTGGATGTTTTGGCGCGGGGCATTGTAGTGATTGCCTCCTTAATTTCTCCAACCTGCATTCTAAAAACGACCAGCATTCCCAACAAAATTTACCGACTTAGGAGTAACAGGGCATTCACCCACATGGTGGTTTTCTCCACAAATGGTGCAAAATGGATCCAGTGCTTTGACTTCTTGGGCCTCATTGTTCTTTTGCAACGTTCTCACCATGGTAGTGAGGTTGGAAATCTCGGCATGAATGGACGTGAGTTCATCAACTTTCAATTTCCCACTGGCTTTAGTCCTGGTTCCAAGTCTAGCAACAAGGTACTCGAAGTTACTGATCGAAATTCTCTTAAGGCTATCAACAGCCTTAGTGTACTTCTTATCAAGAAACGATCCGGCTGCTGAAGCATCCACAAGAGTCCTTGTTTGTGCATTCAATCCGTTGTAGAAGGTTTGTATTTGGGTCCAATTTGGGAACCCATGCATTGGACACCTTCTCAACAAATCTTTAAATCTTTCCCAAGCTTCATAAAGAGTTTCATCCTCGGCCTGTTTAAATGTAATGATTTCACCACGCAACTTGGCAGTGAGTGTTGGTGGCTAAAACAGCGTCAGGAACTTCTGGAAAAGGTCTGTCCAAGAAGTAACTGATCCTGGTGGCAAAGAATTGAGCCATGCCTTGGTTCTGTCTCTCAAGGAAAAAGTAAACAATTTTAGATTCACAGTATCTCCAGATAGTCTAGTTTGTTGAAACAGTTGGAATATCTCTATGAATTGTTTAAGATGTTGTCTCGGGTCTCCAGTAAGTGCTCCATCAAACTGACCTACATTCAAAAGAGTTTGGATCATTACGGGTTTAAGTTTAAAGTTGGGCTCATCAGCATCAGTGCCAATAAGTCATGGCATGAGATTTTATATGTTAGGTGCTAAATGTTCTCGGATTGAACTCTCTTCTTCTTCAACCATATTTGGGACATTAGGAGGCGGTGGTGCATTGTTATTAGGCTGATTGTTAAAGGGTGGATCATTATTCACCACACTCTTCCTCTGATTGCGTTGATTCATTTCTCAGTATCTCCTCTTTAACCTCCGCAAGGTTCTCTCAATTTTTGGATTGTATGGCCACTCATCCACCACTGGGTGGTTTTTAGTCATACACCAGTGAAAAAAAGATAAAATAAAAACAAAAACAAAACAAGTAAAAATTTAAAAACAATCAAATCAGTTGCAATCCCTGGCAACGTCGCCAAAAACTTGTTGACTCTTAGGGAGATGTGTAAAATGAATGTTGGAAAAAGGTATAAATGGTATGTATTTGGGCAAGATAAACTGTGCCAAGAGTCTTTTGCGTGCAAGTATACACGGTCGATAAGTAATACAACTTGGTAAGCTGAGTATCAATCCCACAAAGATTGACTTGGAAGATTGTTTAGTTTGATACTTGTTTTGGAAGAAAAGATTGTAGTTTAAAAGAGTTGAATTTAAAACTAAGAAAAGAAAATGAAATAAAACCAAAGTGAAGTGTTGGCTAGAAAGGTGTTTTCAAATGAATGATGATTGTTGGCAGGGAATGCCTGGTTCAAATGTGGTTCATGCTAGCCTTTATTGACAGAACTGTCTTGGCATTGGTTGCTGAGCAGATTCAAAAATAGCAAAGGCTCTCTCGATGTTCATTGCCCTAAACTAGCCAAGTAAAACCCCTATATCTTTATAGTGTATGTTTCCTTAAACCAATTTGATTTAAAAACCAATCTATACTCCGTGGGGGTAGATTTCACTTTCAAAGTAAGTTCATCTACTTGAATGACTTCTCTCGAAGCTTCTCTCCCAAGTATTCAGCAACTTGATCGTTGTCAACACAAGTCTGTTAAGATATTGGAAGGCAATAACCTAATTATGCCAGCTCTCGCTTTGGCACAATACTTAGGAAAAATTAAAGTATGCAAAACAAACAAACTTTGCCAAAAACAGAATTATTATAAAGGAACTAAGGCATAAAAGCCAATGTTTAAAACCAAAACATCCTCACCAACTATTAAATTAGTTCATGGTGTGGGGGTTAACCAACAAACCAACAAACGTTTTTAACATCACCATCATAATAAAAACTAAATAAAAATAACTTCTGCCAAGGGAATAGGTAGAGGGGTCTCTCGGTGTAGCCCTCAATGCCAGGCTCTCAGCCAAGAAGTCGAACCACCCTTCCTCGGTTGCACCGACTGTCACTCGCCGCTCCAACACCTCGCTCCAACCACCTCTCGTCTTCTCTTTTCGATTCTTTTCTTTCTTTTTCTTCTCCCCTCTCTCCTCTAAAATGCTTGATCGGTTGTTCTTTATATAGGCGTGTAGGGGAAAGGATGAGATATGTAACAACCACTTCCCCTATCCGTACACTGGATATGAGTCGAAAATGATATGACTTCTTTATTCAAAGATCAGGGTAATTTAAAATTTTCAGAAAACTTCCCGATGGTCACCCATCCTAAAATTTCTCTAGCCTAAGCACACTTAACTTTACTTAAAATCGACATAAATTATTTATTCAAGTTCTAATCATGAATCAATTAGCTTAAAACCCATAACAACTTTAAAGGCCAATTTCAACTCGAATAAATTTAGCAAGCATACATGCCACTATAAAAATCAACCTCAATTAGGATGTCATTACTATGATTACCTGTTGAGCTTTCCAATATTGATGCAATGCTTTTCTTCCTCTCATCTTGATTTACCTACGTGTGTACAATCAAATACATGCTAAGTACGAACTTAGTGAGGCAATAAAGGAAATTAATAACAATAATTTAAACTTTATTCAAGTTCATGGCTACGTTTATATATAGCATGATATATGTCAATGTCATGCGATTTTCATGTATGCCCGGTTATCATAATATGCCTTATATGCATCATGATCACTATATAAATATTGCCATCATACCAATCATGTATCAACATAATATAAACTGGATATAAATTTCTTACCGATATACTTGCCATTTGCCCTGAGTGTTCATATAAATATGTCCCGAGAGTTCATATACTCTCTATCTTGTTTACCATTTATTATCCCTTTATTTATAGCCTGATTATCAATGATTTCCCCGTTTCCCAATTTCATAGCCCAAATATAACCTTGAGGACGCTGGGTACGCGAGTCAAATATGACCAAAGTGCTAACTCGCACGTTTATAAGGTTGTGCTAACCATTATCCCGCACGTTTATAAGGCCGTGCTAACCATTATCCCGCACGTTTATAAGGCCGTGCTAACCATTATCCTGCACATTTATAAGGTCGTGCTTACCATACACTAAGTGTACTTTTAACACTATAGTGTTATCCTGAATTCCCGATTATGCAGCATGTTGCTGGAATCTATGGCATGCCAACTATACCATGTCCTTCAATGACTCATTTGGGCAAAATTCCCGAATTTATTCCATCCATAGCAATGTATATCAATATAATTTAATATTGGACAGTTCATACCCGAAATAACATTCATAGCATACCAGCATCAATAACTAGTGATCAATGCATTTCTTTTCAACCCTTGACATATTTAAAATATGTCACATATATGATCAATGACATAAATATCATGCCAACATATAAATCATGTAGACTTATCGCAAGTCTTTCCAATGATGTATAAAACAACCATGTATCATGTTATGTATGCATTGCACTCACTTGGGCCATTTATTAGCACGTCTCACTAAATTCTACTCGATCCTTTCCTTTATAAAACCTCAAACTTTCTTTAATTCGGCCTTGACTGAAACTCGAGTTTCGGGGCTTGAATCGAGCTTGGAAATTTTTTTCTCTTTCTTTCCCTAGCACTCACATTTTTGGCTGGAAAAGAATGTCATCTTTTCACCATTATTTTACACATATATCTATTAAATGAATATTAAATTCATTTAATAGTGAAATTACAATTTTGCCCTTTTTATCCGATGGTTGAGATTGATTTTATCATCAATCAAGGGCCCAGATTTAATCTTCTATATTCTCTTTCCAAAATTTCCCTTATAACTTTTTAAATATTTCAAAATTGCCATTGGGGCCAAATGACCAATTTGCCCTCCAACTAGTTTTTATTTTTCTAGTTTGCCATTCTTGTAAAAATTCAACTAAATCTAGTTGGAATCCAACCAAATACAATAAAATATTCATAAAATAATATTTTATGAATTTTTCCATATCTTTTGAATTAGTCTCCAAAATTTCCATTCGATCCAATATACCGATAAATATTCCTTTACTCGGAAATAAACTGTAGGATTCATCTTGAATCAAACTAAAACTATTTCCAACACTTGGAAATGACTTTTATAACCTTTCTCTATCATATGGCAAAATTTCATAATTTTCCCGTTCGATTCGGGTATCCGAATTCCACTTAAACTTTAACTGCGATTTTCCTAATAATCGAAATATCAGATCGAACCAATAATTCCGCATTTGATTCAAACCCTTAGGTGATCTGTTTATTTATGAAATAAAAACCCTTAACTTTTGGGAAATTACAACTTTAGTCCCTAAACTTTTCCAAACTTTTTACTTAACCATAAAATTTCAAAAATTTACATTTTGGTCACTACCTCTTTAAACTTAAATTCCCATTCCAATTTTCCTTGTAATTCAACCAAATTTTAATAATACCTTATTGAATTCACTGTCTATCACATGAGACCTTTAAACCTTAGAAATTTCCTTTCCAAAACCCATAATTAAAGAAATCCCAACTTTCGCATTTTTGTCATTTTAGTCACTAAGTTAGATTTTAAGCTATTATCTTAGTACTAAATGACCCTTAATCAACTTAATAAATTTTGGGGTATTACAATTCTCTCCCCCTTAAGAAAATTCGTCCTCGAATTTTCAAAACGTACCTGTTTTAAACAAGTACGGATACTGCTTTCCCATTACATCCTTTGCTTCCCATGTTGCTTTTTCCACTTGGTGATTGCGCCAAATGACTTTCACCAATGGTATTTACTTTTTCCTTATTTCTTTGACATACAACTCAGCATACTTGCTCATCTAATAATCCATTCTAGCTGGTATAAAGTGAGCAGATTTAGTTAACCTATCCACAATTTCCAGATAGAATCTTTCTTACTAGAAGTCAATGGCAATCTTATCATAAAATCCATTGTAACTCTATCCTATTTACACTACGGAATAGAAATAGATTGCAATTTCCCTGATGGCACTTGATGTTCAGCTTTCACCTGTTGACAAGTCAAGCACTTAGCAACAAACTTTGATATCATTCTTTTTCATACCAGGTCACCAATATCGACCCTTCAAATCTTGATACTTCTTTTTTTTGGATGCATAGTCAAGGGACTATAGTGTGACTTAATAAGCAAATCCTGTTTCAACTCAGCATCTTTAGGAATATACACTTTATCTTTATAGTAAAGACACCCATCGGGTTTAATCTCAAAATCTTTAATTCCCCCTGATTCCACTTGCTTTATCTTGGTTATGCAATCTTCATCTTGTTGCTGACTTTATTTAATCCGATCTAACAATGATGATCTCAATTACAACTCTACCAATAACGAACCATTTGATTTTCCCTTTAACTGAGCATTTAAAGCACGTAATGTAGCGAATGTTTTCTGACTCAAAGCATCTGCTACAACCTTTGCTCGACTTGGGTGGTAATCAATATAAATCCGTTATTGGATTAAATCCAATCTTAAACTTAGTCTCTCGATTAAGGATCAAGTCTGACTGCTCCTATTAAGCAACCCATTTAATATTTCCAAACAATAGGAATACTCTCCTAACCTATCCTTGATGCTCGGTATCCATAGCATAAGTTAAATCATTTTCATATTGATAACAAATTCCAATAAAACTTTGCACGCTCATGCATGCCAATTATCACAACACTCACATGATTGGTTTTGTAGTTTTCTTGAATCTCCAACATTAATTATAAATGTCAGAGAGTTCCTAATTTTCCTTGTCTCAATCTTTTTACGGAACTATGTAATAAATTCAGCTTGGCATTTTTTCCAGAAATCCTCACCACTTTTTTAAAGGTGGTTATCTCAAATTACTATTCCTCTTCACGAGCTATGACCTATATTTAGATATTTTCTTATTCTGAATCCTTTCCATTGCATCCAGCATAATTTACTACTTCATATATATTTTTTAAATACATAGGGCAGTCAGCACTTCTTTATGCCTGACCTCTAGCCCTCTATGAACTGTCACAACAAACTCTCATTTTGTCTGTAGAAAACAGTTTAGAAGCAAACCAGGCCAGTTTATTAACTTGCACTCAGACCCGTAAATAATCCAATTGCTTAAATTAAGATGCAAGAACTCCATTGCATCTTTAGGATAAACTTTGTGATACGGAAGCCAGGATCCAAGAATTACCTCAAAATCTAGGAACCCTCTAGATCACAATTAATCTAGCAAACTCACTAATATGATCCGAGAAAACCCCAAAATCCAAGTTCAGCAAACCGATAATAAAGCATGATCTTGATGTAGAAAACGAGATAGGATAAATTTGATGGTAGCGGTGTTGGATAGATTTGTCCTTGGCACCCTCCTAATCGCAATTGAATAGGCAAACACCTGCAAACGGCACGAATCTCTCCGATGAATGGATGATGACGAGATAGATGTTGTAGGATATTTTGTCCTTGGCACCCTCTTAGATGCGATTATCTAAGCAAGCAACCTCAAGCGGCTCTAACCCATCCTCCTAGACGCAATTACCTAGGCAAGCAAGAGTGTGAAGATGATCTCCATCACAAGAACTTGACGAACTTACGTTGAAGAAGACTTCTGATACAAAAAATAACAAGGCAAATCTATCTACCTTGAAAATAAAATGGCCCATGGCCAAAGGTTTTTGCAACTCATAAATTCATGATGTTGTTCTTATTAATGAAGCAAACATGCCTTTAAATAGGTTACAAATGAAGAGTTCAACTTAAATTAGGAAAAGTAAACATAATAATAAAATAAATAAACATATTTTATCTAACCTAAAAAACTAATAAATAAATAACAAATCTAATCCTAAATCATCTAAATATCTTCATGAAGAATCCTAGATTAAATTTAAGTACAAATAATCAATAAAATTATTGAAAATTCGTATAGAGATTTCTGCTCGCATAGTCTTCACTAAAACGGACATAACTTGAGCTCCCGACGTCCAATTGATGCGTTTCAAGATGCGTTGGAAAGATAAGAAACATACGAATATGTTTGAAGAAGACATGTAGACTCGGAAGTGCCCAGATCCCATCCGAAAATTCGATGCAAGTCGGCTGAAATTCCAGACTTATAAACAGCTTCAACTCTTTGGTTACAATGCATCATTTTAGCCCCCCCATACATGTATCATTCTCCCCCTGTTGAAAACGATTCGTCCCGAATCTTAAGATTTGTTGATCACAACCTTCAAGTCTCTTGAGATGTCTCCATGAATGAAATATTAAAACTAGGATCTATATAGAGAATTATATATTTTTTCTTTTTTCTCAACTATTAAAACAACAGTAAAAGATAATTGTTTCAAACACCTAAACCAAGGCTCTGATACCAATTGATACGGAAGTCAGGATCCAAGAATTACCTCAAAATCTAGGAACTCTCTAAATCACAATTAATCTAGCAAACTCACTAATATGATCCGAGAAAACCCCAAACTCCAAGTTCAGCAAACCAATAATAAAGCATGATCTTAATGTATAAAACGAGATAGGATGAATTTGATGGTGGCAGTGTTGGATAGATTTGTCCTTGGCACCCTCCTAATCGCAATTGAATAGGCAAACACCTGCAAACGACACGAATCTCTCCCATGAATGGATGATGACGAGATAGATGTTGTAGGATATTTTGTCCTCGGCACCCTCTTAGACGCGATTATCTAAGCAAGCAACCTCAAGCGGCTCTAACCCACCCTCCTAGACGCAATTAACTAGGCAAGCAAGAGTGTGAAGATGATCTCCATCACAAGAACTTGACGAACTTATGTTGAAGAAGACTTCTGATACAAAAAATAACAAGGCAATTCTATCTACCATGAAAATAAAATGGCCCATGGCCAAAGGTTTTTGCAACTCATAAATTCATGATGTTATTCTTATTAGTGAAGCAAATATGCCTTTAAATAGGTTATAAATGAAGAGTTCAACTTAAATTAGGAAAAGTAAACATAATAATAAAATAAATAAACATATTTTATCTAACCTAAAAAACTGATAAATAAATAACAAATCTAATCCTAAATCATCTAAATATCTTCATAAAGAATCCTAGATTAAATTTAAGTACAAATAATCAATAAAATTATTGAAAAATCGTAATAAATAATATTTCCTGTAATAAATCCGTATAGAGATTTCTGCTCGCGTAGTCTTCACTAAAACGGACATAACTTGAGCTCCCTACGTCGAATTGATGCGTTGGAAAGCTAAGAGATATACGAATATGTTTGAAGAAGACATGTAGACTCAAAAGTGCCCAGATCCCATCCGAAAATTCGATGCAAGTCGGCTGAAATTCCAGACTTATAAAACAGCTTCAACTCTTTGGCTACAATGCATCATTTTAGCCCCCCATACATGTATCATTTTGTTACGGAACACTCAAAGAAAGAAATCTAGCTAACAAACTTTTGAGTATGTACCGTAACATTACTTTATCAAATACGGGTCTAATCCTTTCAGACGAGATACTACTTTATTTTTAGTCTCCTCTGATCATCAATACAGAGTTCATTCAACCTAAACTTTATATCCTTAGACCATAGATTAACAATCATAGAATCTCCATCAATATCTTTCTGAAAATCTAGTATGCCAGAACTCTTAATTCTTTTGCAATCAGTGCCTAAGCAGGCTGATTCAAAATCGAATCTAATGTCTGGAAGAAAAGCCCTTAATTAGAACATGCATATCATGTTAACCTGGTGCCTCTGCACCATGCTAAGCTGAGGGTAGAATTATCACTCTCGTGAATCTCTTGTTGATTCACTTGCCTAAACACCTGACACAAATCTTTTCTCATACATTGGAATTTAACATTACTATCATTATGAAGTAAGCAATCACATCCATTCCAACAAGTAAAATCATCAGTAATTCTGACATCCTAGTGGCATGTATACACTTTTGACCTTTACCATACTTCGTTTAATCTCCAGAACCGGCTAAACCTGTAGCTTTGATACCAATAAATGTAATAACCCCTTCCCCTATCCGTACACCGGATATGAGTCAGAAATGCTATGACTTCTTTATTCAAAGATCAGGGTAATTTAAAATTTTCAGAAAACTTCTCGATGGTCACCCATCCTAAAATTTCTCTAGCCCAAGCACGCTTAACTTTACTTAAAATCGACATAAATTATTTATTCAAGTTCTAATCATGAATTAATTATCTTAAAACCCATAACAACTTTAAAGGCCAATCTCAACTCGAATAAGTTTAGCAAGCATACATGCCACTATAAAAATCAACCTCAATTAGGATGTCATTACTGTGATTACCTGTTGAGCTTTCCAATATTGATGCAATGCTTTTCTCCCTCTCATCTTGATTTACCTACGTGTGTACAATCAAATAGACGCTAAGTACGAACTTAGTGAGGCAATAAAGGAAATTAATAACAATAATTTAAACTTTATTCAAGTTCATGGCTATGTTTATATATAGAATGATATATGTCAATATCATAAGATTTTCATGTATGCCCGGTTATCATAATATGCCTTATATGCATCATGATCACTATATAAATATTACCATCATACCAATCATGTATCAACATAATATAAACCGGATATAAATTTCTTACCGATATACTTGCCATTTGCCCTGAGTGTTCATATAAATATGTCCCGAGAGTTCATATACTCTCTAACCTCTTTTCTATTTATTATCCCTTTATTTATAGCCCAATTATCAATGATTTCCCGGTTTCCCAATTTCATAGTCCAAATATAACCTTGAGGACCCTGGGTACGCAAGTCAAATATGCACCGAAGTGCTAACCCGTACGTTTATAAGGCCGTGCTAACCATTATCCCGCATGTTTATAAGGTTGTGCTAACCATTATCCCGCACATTTATAAGGTCGTGCTAACCATTATCCTGCACGTTTGAAGGCCGTGCTAACCATTATCATAGACGTTTATAAGGTCGTGCTTACCATACACTAAGTGTACTTTTAACACTATAGTGTTATCCCGAATTGCCGATTATGCAGCATGCTGGTGGAATCTATGGCATGCCAACTATACCCTGTCCCTCAATGACACATTTGGGCAAAATTCCCGAATTTATTCCATCCATGGAAATGTACATCAATATATTTTAATATTGGGCAGTTCATACCCGAAATAACATTCATAGCATACCATCATCAATAACTAGTGATCAATGCATTTGTTTTCAACCCTTGACATATTTAAAATATGTCAAATATATGATCAATGACATAAATATCATGCCAACATATAAATCATGTAGACTTATCACAAGTCTTACCAATGATGTATAAAACAACCATGTATCATGTTATGTATGCATTGCACTCACCTGGGCCATTTATTAGCATGCCTCACTAAATTCTACTCGATCCTTTCCTTTATAGAACCTTGAACTTTCTTTGATCGGCCTTGACTGAAAATTGAGTTTTGGGGCTTGAATCGAGCTTGGAAATCTTTTTCTCTTTCTTTCCCTAGCCCTCACGTTTTTGGCTGGAAAAAAATGTCATATTTTCACCATTATTTTACACATATATCTATTAAATGAATATTAAATTCATTTAATAATGAAATTACAATTTTGCCCTTTTTATCCAATGGTTGAGATTGATTTTATCATCAATCAAGGGCCTAGATTTAATCTTCTATTTTCTCTTTCCAAAATTGCCCTTATAACTTTTTAAATATTTCAAAAATGCCATTGGGGCCAAATGACCAATTTGCCTTCCAACTAGTTTTTATTTACTAGTTTGCCATTCTTGTAAAAATTTAGCTAAATCTAGTTGGAATCCAACCAAATACAATAAAATATTCATAAAATAATATTTTATTATTTTTTCCATGTCTTTTGAATCAGTCTCCAAAATTTCCATTCGATCCAATATATCTATAAATAATCCTTTACTCAGAAATAAATTGTAGTATTCATCTTGAATCAAACTAAAAAAATTTCCAACACCTGGAAATGACTTTTATAACCTTTCTCTATCATATGGCAAAATTTCATAATTTTCCTGTTCGATCCGGGTATCTGAATTCCACTTAAACTTTAACTGTGATTTTCCCAATAATCGAAATATCAAATCGAACCAATAATTCCGCATCTGATTCACACCCTTAGGTGATCTGTTTATTTATGAAATAAAAACCCTTAACTTTTGGGAAATTACAACTTTAGTCCCCAAACTTTTCCAAAGTTTTTACTTTAGCCATAAAATTTCCAAAATTTACATTTTGGACACTACCTCTTTAATCTTCAATTCCCATTCCAATTTTCCTTGGAATTCAACCAAACTTTAAGAATACCTTATTCAATTCACTATCTATCACATGAGACCTTTAAACCTTAGAAATTTCCTTTCCAAAACCCATAATTAAAGAAATCCCAACTTTTCCATTTTTGTCATTTTAGTCACTAAGTTAGCTTTTAAGCTATTATCTTAGTACTAAATGACCCTTAATCAACTTAGTATATTTTGGGGTATTACAAGATAAGCCTTTGAATTTGAATTTGAAATGATCAAGAGATAAGAGATAGAGCTCTATCCTATCATTTTAATATCTTATCATCTCTGTGTGATAGCTTATCAGGCTAGGGCTAACGTCATCATGCCATGGCCATCCTGGAACACGAGCTTGGCACAACTTTGCCAAAATCACTTGATATCACCTTATCTGCTATTTTTTCGGAAGTTGATCCAATTGCAATCTTTTAGGAGCCTGATCCTTTCCTATTTTTTTTTCTGGGGTTCATCTCTTCTTGGCATGGTCGCTGGCATACCTCTCTACCAAACAAATGCTTGGCAATCATTTGGCCTTTCCGTGCTCGCAACATCTAGCATTCACCTTGGCATTCCTAAATTCGTCCTACGTCTATTCCTCCTGCCATTCCACCTGCCAACAGTCGGTCGTTTATGTACGAGAGGACCAAATCAAGTTCACAACCGCTGCCATCAACAAATTTGATGGGCTACAAAAAGTGATGGACCAACATACTTCCTTTGCAGACACCGCTGATTCTCAAACACATAAGGAGGTCTTGGAAGGCCTATGTTTTAGTAGTATAGAGTTAGATCCGGAGAGCATGGCTGCTAAAAGAGGCCGCCTCAAGCCTGAGGCTAAGGTATGGAATCACTTCCTAAGGAAGTGCTTAATGCCCACTTCCCATACCGCTACGGTGCACATCACCAGGCAGTTGTTGCTACACTCCATCCTCAACGGTCGACCAATAGATGTAGGCAAACTTGTTGTCGATGAAGTATACTCCTATTTGAAGCAGAAGTCCATCCCTCTCATCTTCCCTAATCTCATCATGACACTTTGCCATAAGAAGCAATTTTTTGAGGATCCTCCAGAGGATGAAATAGAGAAAGGGAAAAGTGCGCTAACCTTAGACCAAATCCATGGGCTGAGGGGATTTGATGAAGATGTTTTAGCAGAAACTTTTGAAGGTAGATCCAAAACAATTGCTGCAGCAAGAATCACAACCCTAGTCATCTCTACTAATCGTATGCAAGAGGAGATGGCTGAGATGAAGGGCAGCTTGACAACTTATTTCAAGTTTGTCAAATAAAGGGATGCAACCATTAACAATTATTTCAAGAAGATGCTCCCGCATGTTGATATAGACTTCCCACCCTTCCCTGATGCTTTGCTTATGCCCTAGAAGGACAAATCAGCCCTGTAAGCAACCCCAGCTCCACCAACAACTATAGCTCTAAGACCACCATCTATTCCAAGCCGCGACCCTTTGCCAAATCCAACATCAGCTCAGCAAAAGACACATACTTCAACCATCAAACAAAGCCCTCGAACAGCGAGGCAAAAGAAAGGAAACGCTCCCTTAAGTACCCAGCCACCACCAGAACCACCTGTAGATGCTTCGGGCAGTCTTGATAGTGAAGACGAGGAGATGGCTGACAACTCTACTGTACCTATGCTAGCCCCAACTCCCGATGCTACAACAAATACAAGGAGTCATCTCAAGCGCACGACAGGTCGTGTATGGAATACCCCTAACTAGAAGATGATGATGATAAGGACCAGTCAGCCCAGGACGAACTAGTTGAACAACCAACCTAACAAGATGCAACCAATGAGCCCATCGTACCTCTAAAGAAGAAGAAGAAGAAAATTAAGCACCAAGGAGTCAAACCGAAAACACCAAAATAGATATGTTGGAGGTAGCTTGCATTTTAGCTTAGTTCATTTTATTTTCATGCACTGAGGACACTGCATCCATCCAGTTTGGGGGTGTTGGTGTGCATAGTTAATCATTTGCATTAGCATTTGGTGATAAACAAAATTTTGCTATGGTATTTTGTTAGTTTAAAGACAGTTTTGTGAATAAGTTGATGATGTCCGATGAAGAGTATTTGAATCTTATGGCTGTAAATTAATTGAATACACGTGACTACTGAGATTGGTAGAACTGTCTTTAGGGTTTGATGCTTCATGATGTGAGTGTTACATGATTGCATGCTCTCCATGTTTAAAACTATTAGATGATTTTTTGTGAAAGAACTCTCGTATGCTTTAGTCTAAATATGCAAAATGAGCTTAACTGATAAATGAAATCATAAAGACTTAGTTAGCTCCCTTTTTGTTTGCGTTGAATTATGAATAAATGCTTCGGTATAATTGTAGAGGGACACTCCTCTGTGCATTGCATTGCCTGGAAATCCCCTTTAATAAATGGCAGCAATAGCATATGAGTGAATGAAAGTAGTCACTGGATGTCTCTGCTAAATAGGCTAGGGAATGGGGTGTTTGCTCTATTTCATTTTTATTTCTAGGAAGGTAGTTGTGATGAGCTGACTCCCTTATTAGCAGTACAAAGAAAGAGAGAAAGAAAAAAGAGAAGAATGAAGCTAAATATGGGAGTATCTTGTGCTTAAATTGACTAAGATAAGCTAGAGCAAACTTGAGAACCTAGCCAATGATCTCTTAACTTTGTTGAGCATAGGGAGGATGTAGTCACATACACACATATTCGAAGGGTCTTGACATAAGGAAAAGTTCTTAAAATCTCAAAATTGTCTAGCATGTTGAAGCCTTTGTTTTCTAAGGACTAAACTTTTATCTTAGCTCTGTCTTGAGCTGATTTAATGCTGCCACATTCTTCTGTTTGTTTCTGTTCATTGCTTGAGGACAAGAAATAGCTTAAGTTTGGGGGTATGTTAACCTTTCAAAAGGTTAACATTTCATGCCTTTTTTACTTAAGTTATTGTATGAATTCAAGCCCATTTCATCCCATTTCATGTCATATAGATGCAGTTGATGTTGTTGGTTTTGTTTTCTTTTTTTATTTGCAAAAATGGTGCTGCTTGGGAAGGTTTTGGTTGGTGTGGTGATGTGCAAGGAAAAGAGGAGCAATGCAGCTATTATATAAAGAACTGAAGATATTTTGCAGCCCCACACGTGAACCTATCAACCAGTTGTGAGCACACATGTGAAGGGAATATTCCCTTGGAATTAAGGGCACAAAACCCTAGGAGCCCCTACTATATAAAGAAAAGGACACCCATATTAAAGAGAGGGCAAAAAAAGTTACTTTATGAGCTAAAAAAGAGAGAAAAAGGTGGCTGCCTTTCTTCATCCTCTTCATCATTGTGTCTTCAATTTTGAAGCTCTAAGGGGTGTTCTTGCTAGTCTTTGAGAGAAGCAGCAAGCTTAGAGTGGTTCACGGCAGTCCAAGGCAGCTTTGGAGTTTTCCCCTTCCTTTAGTTGCTTTTGCTGCCTCATTTCTTATTATTTGGATGGGTTGTTTTAAACGAATGATTGTGGATGATATTTGCCTAGCCATGAACTGATTTTAAGTGGCTTGGGCTTGTTATGGTTTTTATGTTTCAAGTTTGAATGAATGCTTCATTGCTTTCTTGTTCCTTTCATGCTTTGTCTATTGTTCTTTTATTCCTTAAGCTTGTAAGAGCTTTTGAGAGTTAGCCTTTGCTTGGGTGTTTGATAGCTTAATATTCAAGAGAGTTGGGGTTAGATCTATGTGGACAATGGGGTTTGATGATGAGAGGCAAAACTCTAACTCACCTTAGAGATAAGGATAAAGTTTCAACGGCTAAAAAGAGTAGAACTTAAAGGATATTTGTATGTTAGGGTTTACGTTGAGAGGTATTTCCATAGCATTCTTCCTATCAGGTTTCTTGCTAGAGATAGTGTAGAGACATCTTGGTGGGCTCTATCGAGCATGTTGCGGGCAAGGTAGTTCAAGACATTCTTTTGGATTAGACATAGAGATCATTAGCAAGCCCAGCCTGTCATCCCATTGGAGAGTTTCGTACACTTGAGAGGACATTCTAAGTATCTTTATTTCAGCTTAGTTTTCATTACAGTTAGTTGCTACAACATTTCTGAACTTGTTTCCTTTTGCTATTGCTTTTATTTTCAAGTTGTAAATTTGTGTGTTTTGACTATGCTAGTTTGGCCTCCAATCCGTGTGGAGACGATACTCACTCATCACTTTATTACTTGTTCGATGTGTATACTTGCACTATTTACGTATCATTTATAGTACATCACAACACGCAACAGTATACTCGAGCCACTATCGATAAGCTATCGCAGTATCGGGTCTATACTTTCACCGGTCAGGATAATGATAATCCTAAAATTGCCGAGTATTGGTTAGACAATACATTGAGGATTCAAAATAAATAGTTGCAGTGTTCGAATGTGCACAAACTAGAGTGTGCCCTCGTGTTACTGGCTGACGAGGCGCTTCACTACTGGAAGACTACTACCCTTACAGTCCCTGAAGACACAGTAACCTGGGAGTTCTTTCTCTGAGAATTCTGAAAGAAGTACATTCATGACTTTTTCAAATACTGTTGATATGGTGCCGAGTACATCAAGAATGAGAAGGAGAAGTGCCAAATGTTCATCAACAGGCTCAGTGACGAGCTTTGACCTATGTTCACAATTTGAGTATTACTAATTTCCAAGATCTTGTAAATCGTGTCAAGGCCACTGAAGCATCATAGAAAGCCCAAAAGACTAGTGGGCTAGGCAAATCTGAGAAGAGGTTTCGAGATGATTCTCGACCTCCAAAGTGGAGTAAGAAAGGGAAGTATTATGGCTCTAAGCAGAATGTGTATCCACAGCCTTCTTGTTCTGGGAACATCGAGAGGCCCGAAATTGTAACTTCTTCTTTTGCTAAGACTACTTCAGTTGAGAGTAATGAAGGTTCGAACATGGGCTCTCAGTATCCAGTTTGTAATTATTGTTAGAACAAGCATCCAGCAGGTCAGTTCCGTAAGCAGACTGGAGCTTGTTTCTACTGTGGTGAGCAAGGCCACTTACCCGAGACTGCCATCTCAATGCAACCAAATCCACTGTTGCACCAGCTAGTGTTGCAACCCCTACTCAATCCTTCCGAGGCAAGGGATCAAGGAAAGGATCATTGGGGGCTGCAGGGAGACTTGGTGGCTCTGGGAAGGCACCGAGTAGGCAAGAATCGAAGGCTCCTGCCCAGATGTACCATGTGAGAAGCAGGGAAGAGGAGGATGAACCTAATCTCATTGCAGGTACTATTGAATTGTATTCACATCCTTTGTATGCATTGATTGATCCTAGTTCTACCCACTCCTTTATAAGTATTGTGTTAGTCAAGAAGTATAGATTATCATCTGAACCTATAACATTGAGAATCTCTGTAACCAATCCATTAGGTGATTGTGTCACCATAAATCTTGTATGTAAGAATTGTCCTTTATTGATTCAAGGGATTTCTTTTTCGGCCAATTTACTGGTGTTACCGATCTAGGAGTTTGATGTGATACTGGGATTAGATTGGCTTAGTGAACATCAGGCGTGGGTAGACTGCAACAAAAGAAAGTTGTATCATCGAGGTCTTGGCAAGGAGAGTATCATATTGATAAATTTGGGAAACCCTTCTTTGCATGCTTTGACATTGGAAGCCAAGGGTGAACCTTAATTATTAGATGTTGACACCGTATGTGAATTCTCTGATGTCTTTCCTGATGAACTTTCAGGTTTACCTCTAACCCATGAGGTGGAATTTGGCATCGAAGTGCAACCTAGGACTGCTCCAGTTTCTGTTGCACCCTATCGTATGGCAGTCATTGAGCTCAAGGAGCTGAAGGCTCAAATTCAAGACATTTTGAATAAAGGCTTTATTAGACCGAGTTCCTCACCTTGGGGAGCCCCGGTTCTCTTTGTCAAGAAGAAGGATGGCCTCTATGAGATTGTGCATTGACTATCGACAGTTGAACAAGGTAACCATCAAGAATAAGTATTTATTGCCAAGGATTGATGACCTATTCGATCAGCTTAAGGATGCTTCTATGCTTTCCAAGATCGATTTAAGGTCCGGGTATTATCATATGAGAGTCAAAGAATGTGATGTACCCAAGACGGCTTTCTGAACAAGATATGGACACTACAAATTATTGGGGATGCCCTTTGGGCTAACCAATACACCGACAACTTTTATAGATTTGATGAATCAGATTTTCAGGCCCTATCTTGATAAATTAGTAGTGGTATTCATTGAAAATATCTTGATCTATTCTAAGAATCCTGCAGAGCATCGAGATAACCTCCGCATTATGCTTCAAACTCTTTAGGAAAAGCAATTTTTTGCCAAGTTCTCTAAGTGTGAGTTTTGGCTCACCGAAGTTTCCTTTCTTGGACATATTGCATCAGCTTCGGGTATCCAGGTGGATCTAAAGAAAATTCAAGCCATCATTTATTGGCATCCACCGAAGAATATTGGTGAGGTGAGAAGTTTCCTTGGTCTTGCTGGCTATTATAGAAGGTTCGTTGAAGGATTTTCTATGATAGCATATCCATTAACTAAGTTGCTGAGGAAAGAAGTTATGTTTGTTTGGACCGAGGAACAACAAAGAAGCTTCTATCAATTGAACCAAGTGCTAACCTATGCACCGATCCTAACCCAACTTGAGTCTGAAAAAGACTACACCGTCTATAGTGATGCATCATATCTCGGGTTAGGATTTGTATTGATGCAAGAAGGTAAGGTCATTGCCTATGCTTCAAAGGCAACTAAAGCCACATGAGATGAATTATCCCACTCATGACCTGGAATTGGCTGCAGTTGTCTTTGCATTGAAAATCTGGAGACATTATCTCTATGGAGAGAAATGTTATCTTCTTACCGATCATAAAAGCCTCAAGTATCTCTTAACCCAGAAAGAGTTGAATCTTTGGCAACAAAGATGGATGGAACTCCTTAAAGACTGTGACATTGTCATTGATTATCACCCAGGCAAGGCCAATGTTGTAGCTGATGCACTCAGTCATAAACCTTTACCTTGTAAGTATCATTATCGATCATTGAGTCCACTACATTGATTAGTATATCAAATCATTGTAAAGTTGTTGTATTGTAGCTCCTCAAGCTATTAATGCTCACTTTTAGAATCACTATTGTTTTGTAGGTGAACTCCAAGTTCAGTTTACTATCGTACCAAGGATCAAAACATTGCAAAAGCATGACCCTAAAATTCAATCTATTGTTACCAAGCTACAAGATAACCCTAATTTTAGAATTAGTCTTGAAGGACTCTTATGCTTTTGTGATCAGGTTTGATTGCCCAATGATGAATCTCATCATACTGACATCATCAAAGAGGCTCATTTAAGCTTTTTCTTTATCCACTCGTGTTCGGTAAAGATGTACAAGGACCTTTAGGAGCTCTATTGGTGGCCGGGCATGAAATAAGCCATAATTGACTTTGTATCCAAGTGCCTTACATGCCAACATGTTAAGGCTGAACATCGTATCCCTATTGGTTTATTATAACCCATTGATCTACCGCAGTGGAAGTGAGAGGATATCACTATAGATTTTGTTAGTGGTCAGCCCTTGACTTCTGTTAAACATGATGCCATTTGGGTCATTGTAGACCATTTCACTAAGTGAGCACACTTTTTATCGGTTAGGATGGACTACAGTCTTTTTAAGCTACCTGACTTGTACATTAAGAAAGTTATCCGCCTCTACAGAGTGCCACAATCTATCATCTTTGATCGGGATCCACGGTTTGCTTCTTGATTTTGGAGGTCAATAGAAGGAGCTCTGGGCACTAGAGTTAACCTCAGTACTACTTTCCATCCTCAGTCTGACGGCCAGTCAAAAAGGGTAATTCAGATTTTGGAAGACATGCTACGTGTATGTATTATTAATTTTAGAGACTCTTGGGAGAAATCCCTACCTCTCATCGTGTTTGCTTACAACAACAACTACCAAGCTTCCATTAAAATGGCACCGTATGGGGCATTATATGGCAGACGTTGTAGAACTCTATTGTGCTGGTCTGAACTCGGTGAAGGCAAGGTGTTGGGCCCTGACTCACTTTGGGAAAACGAAGAGCGAGTTACCATCATCCATGAGAGATTAAAAGCCATTTTTGACTGACAAAAGGCCTGTGCTGATCTTAAAGCGAAAGGATATACATTATGAAATTGGTGAGAAAGCCTTCCTCAAAGTTTCACCGTGGAAGAAAGTTCTAAGATTTGGCAAAAAGGGGAAACTGAGTCCCCGATTCATTGGACCTTTCGTAGTTACTAAAAATGTTGGCCCTGTAGCTTACTGATTATTGTTGCCTTCAGAATTAAGCAATATTCATGATGTATTCCATGTATCGATGCTCCAAAAATATCGCTCTGACCCTTCGCACATTATTGAGCCTGAATCTATAGAAAATCAACTAGACCTATCCTATGAAGAGGAATCGGTTCAGATTCTTGCAAGGGAAGTTAAAAGACTCTGCAACAAATCTGTTCCATTGGTTAAAGTGCTATGGAGAAGCCATTCTATTGAAGAAGCAACCTGGAAACCAGAAGAGTCGATGAAGAAGAAATATCCTCATCTCTTCAACTTAGCTAAAATTCGAGGACGAAATTTTCTTAAGGGGAGAGTTGTAACACCTCAAAACTTGGTCTAGTCAGAATTGGGTTTCGGTGATCAGAAACCCTACATCAGGGAGGTCCAAATAATGCATTGACTTTGTCCGCGAGGTCAATTACAACGATATTGGACTCTAATTGAGTCAAATTATTGATTAAGGACCTTATTGAATATATTGAAAATCTTTTAGTGGCTAAATTATAAAAATTGGAAGTTTGGGAACAAAAACATAGAGCATTGAGAGTTGAAGGGTTATCCTTGCGATTAACCCCTTTTCAACTATAGCCATCCATATGTGGGATGCTCAAATGACTTTCCTTCAATTGAAGGAAAGCTATCCTATTAAATCAAATTGAGTAGTGGGAAAAAAGGGGCTATCGATTGGGTAAGCCTAAGCCCCAAAACAATTAGATGATTCCATGGATAAATATTGATTAAATCCAAGTTAAGGTTTGAGTACTTATGTTAACTTAAGTATTTCAAAGCTCCAATCCATGGATATCCTATAGCTAATGGCTATATTGAATTTAAATATTGGTTTTGATATCGAATAGTAATTCTAACGATTTCCTATTATTTTACCTAGCTCAATAAGTGGAGAAGGATTATCCACCATCATTGTTGAAAGTTAGGAACAAAGGAATTTTAATCCGAGAGCCGTAAAATCTTTAGAGTATTGAGGTAAGTATAGTCAGAGTCTCAGGATTAGGCTATGTGCCTTTCCCGATCTCATTATCATTAAAATTAGTATTGCTAATCCGTTGTTAAGGGGTATTGCATCGTACCACTTAGTGGACAACCTTGGTAAGCATTAGTAAGTTATAGTATTGATTATTGAGCACCAATATTGTCATTGTCATTGTTATTGAACATCGCCATTGATTTTGCCACTGTTATTGTCATTGAGTTGTGGAAGTATAGAATATTGGTCATGGAACATAGCCATTGTTGTTATTATAGTCGTTGTCATTGAGCATTGATATTGACATAGTTATTGTCATCGAAACATTGGAAGTGAAGCATAGTCCATTGGCATAGTCATTGAGATCATTAAACATTGCTATCATCATTGTTATTGTTGTTGAACATTGATATTGAAACATTGCCTATTGATAAGGACATTGGAAATATGAAACATTGTTATTGCTATTGAACATTGATTATTGATATTGTCACCGGACCTTGGTTTCGATGGACATTGGATACAATTGGCATGCCATAGAATTCATGAGCTCAGTGTACGAGTAGACTACAACCTATATTGTGGCAAGGCAGAGGGATGTTTGTGTTATTGGTCATTTGGTGAGGTGAAGGGACTAGACCATTCATTAATTTGGCGAGGCGTAGGAATTCGCGTATCCACTATCCTGAATCGATCCAAGGGTTACTATTGAAATATGATGTTATTGCTATTGAACATGATCTTTGTATTGTTATCAATAATTTATTGCATTGCTATTGCTAATACATGATTTGAAATGCATTTCATTGTTATCCTTATTGTCCCTGACTACCTCACTAGGCAATGTATGCCTAATGCATTTTATTTCATACATTTCAGGTTAAGGAGTTCATGGTTAGAGATCAGAGAAATTGGAAGATTTTGGCAAGTCACAACCAAGCTAAAGTAATGTATATCAAATATATGAACTCCTCGTATGGTGGAAAAGTAGTTGGAATGGTCATTTATGGTGTTTTTGGTATGTATTGGTTTGTCACTATGCCTTAAGCTGTAAATGGCCCCTTTTGGTAAGCTTAAAAGTGACCTAAAATGCATACTTGGCCTGAAAGAGGGAAATGTAGTAGATAGATTCGGATGGCTATAAAATTTGACATGCTAGTAGATTATATCGTTATAAACTTATTGGTAAAGTTTCATCGAGTTTTGACATTGTTTAATAGATTAGAATGACTAAAAACCAAACAAAATCTATCATTATAGTACAGGTCGTATTGATAAGGGTGATGGCGTATCGATATAGGTGTGCATATTTGGACATGGTCAACATCGGTCAATAGGGTGTATCAATACGTCAAAGGGGCGTATTGATACGAAAAGTTAACACTAAAATTTCGAAAATTAAATGCATCGATACGGTCTCACGACGTATCGAAACAGGTCAAATTGGTCAATCAGTACCAGTACGGTCCCTAGTCGTACTGATACGAGCTTTGGACATTGAAACTAGATAAATTATAAACCATGTATCGCGTACCGATAGTGGCAAGCATCGTATCGGTACGGGCTTATTGATTCTTAACCATTTTAACGGTCATGACACAGGTGTATTGGTACGGCCTCACGAGCACCGATACCGATACAGGTAAATTAGTTATAAGTAAATTGAATCAATTTTGGAGCATTGCACATTGGTCACTAAGCATTGTATAGCTAAATTAATGAGGCAATTGATGTCGGAATAACACAAAAATTAGTAAGCTTATTATTTATGAATTGAATTTCATTGCGGTATGGTTGATTTCATTAAAGGACCCCTAATTCTCTAAATTTACAAATTAGTCCTTAAAGTTCATAAAAGTTTGAAATTGGCCCTAAACTAATTACAGTAGTCCCATAATAAATCATTGCTTCTATATATCGACATAGTATCGCATCACATTGCCTTGCATTGAATTTTGAGCGAGAAATATCGCATAGTTCACCGTATTGTTCTCCATTAACACTTTTTGACCCGGTTTCCTACCAAACCGAGAAAGGGGTGTTATAGTGTGAAAGTGAGGAACAAAGTGTTCCTTATTGTGTAACAAACTTGCAGTAGCAAGTAACTTGTTATTTGGTTATATGTGTTTTACAAATTATACTGAGTGCATACTTTATGCTTCCAACAGCACCCGGATGAGCAACAAGTCTCCACCACCAAGCCTACGAAACCCCATGCCTTTTCTTCTCATGTGCAAGAGTCTGAAGAAGAATATACTTTTTCTGATTCTTCATTCTCTAATCCTTCCTTAGACACATCCAAAACTCTATTATCCAAGAAACCCCAAACAATTAAATATAAAGCTTGCTCTCTCGCTGCCAATGTGATTTTTTACTATAAAATCATTGGCGATAGTCGATTTTAGTAAGAAAGCAACGTTGTTGTTGCTGCTGAGGAGGAAAACGTTGAAGTTGTAGAAAACACAAACAAGCAGTCATTTAGCGAGTTCTTACTGAAAAAGAAATATTGTTTGATTACCTGAAGCAGAGCGGAGCAGATGACAATGTTGCTATTAATATGGTTGGGTTTCACGAGTAAATTAAGGAATCCATTCATACTGAAATCACCAAGGCTCAACTGTCAGATAAGATCAAGCGATTAAAGAAAATGTTTAAAAACAATCAAAATCATGTTTTTAAACATAATTCACATGAGAAACAAGTTTTCAGGTTATGTAATAATATATGGTGCATTGAGGATTCTGTGAGAAATTCTGTTACAACCATCGATCCTTTGTCTTTGTCTCTTTGTAAAACCGAGTTTAACTTGTTTGATGTAGGCTATGAAGATGATCTTACAAGTTTTGATTTTTTTTGAATCAGGTATGGTTGAGATTATGGGTGTTTGTGAAAGTGGATCAATCCTTAAGAAGAAATTAATAAAACTTAAAGTTGCTGAGTATTAGTTGATCATTCGTCGTAATTTGTTAAGAAATGTAAATATTCAATTAATTATTGATTGTTAAGTTTAAAGCTAAGTATGTTTCAGCTCATGATCTTCAAATTGTTTATGATTTAGTAGCTGGATAGTCGCTAGAAACATCTTGTGTGTACTATTAAAATCAATATAAAGATGCCTATAGGACTGGTTGCTCGAGACCACAATATTTTGATTATGGCTTACCATGCTCATCCTTTAATGGCATTATAGAAGGCAGAGATGGTTGAGGCGTGAGATTTTATCGTTGATCTCACGTTTGTGGTAGAGGAAAGACGACTCTCATTTATTTTAGAAGGCAATGCATTTATTATGTTTCAATAAATTTTGAATCATGAATTTGATTTATCTACAGTGGGATTGATTCTCCATGATGCTCATAGTCTATTTTCTTGAAATGCTGGGTTACATATCTAATATATTCATCGAGAAGATAATCAAGTTGCCCATGACTTTCTAAACGAGTGTTAACATGTACTTCATCATCTTGATTTTATTTTGATTATACTTCTTATATATCAAACAATGTAATTTATGATGTCATTTATAGTTAATTATAAAATATATCTTATAAAATAGTATTAAAATTTTTCCATAACAAATCAAGTACGTTTTTTCTTGATTTATATTTTAGGTAAACTACACAATTGATCACTTATATTTTATAAGTATACATTTTTACTTATCAAATTTAAAAACGTAACATTTCGGTCACTTACATATAGATTTATAATGTTTTGATCATTTGAACATTAAAGGCGGTTAGTCTGATGATGTGACATGTTAGGTAAATGAGTTAACTTTTAATTTTACCACTAAAGATAAAATATTAATTTGACTCTTAAACTTTAGATAAAATATCAATTTGATAGCCAATCACCACCATCAGCAAAATTTAACCTATGAATCTAATCAGTGAGGAATAACTAATTCTATGTGAACTAGGACTATTGTTGAACTCATTTAAAGAGATTTGTAACTTTATGTGTTTATTTATTAACTTATAGTAGTAGTTGTACAATAATTGAGGTTAATCGAACAAAAAAATTGTTGGTTATTAATTTTTTTTTACCAAATTGAACAATATACACACAATACAAAGAACTATGGAAGAAATGATGATGTAAACATTCGAAGGGAAAATCTAGAGGTTTTCCTTATCTTTCATAGAAACAGTAAACAACAAAAGAATCAACGATGTAGGGGTTTGATCAATGTGAGGTGTTGAGACAAGTAATGGTCTCAGATTTCATAATAGGAGACAAACGAGTCTTGATCGGTGTTTGGAAAGTGGCTTTAGTATAGGGAAAATGAGAGAGTTGGTGGCTAAAAAGAAAGAAAAATTGGAGAAAAATGTCTCCAAGGTTTATAACATGGTATTTATATTCCAGGTCAAAATTTACAAGATAAAAGGCTTAAAGCAAATTGTGTAGCAACTCATAACATAGAAACCAACTTTGTTCGGGTGGTAATGGCATAGAAGCGTAAGGTTAAGTGTAATGACCTGAATTTCTGAGTTAAGAGATGGGTGTCGACTTTGCTAATGCTTGGAAAAAGAGTGGAAATGAAATGCAAATATGTAGAAAATAATGCCAAGTATAGGTCTTTTGCGTGCAAGTATACACGGTTAGCAAGTAATACAACAGTAAGTTGAGTATCATATCCACAATGATTGACCAAGAATTTAATTGTTTAATGGTTTACTTGTGAAATGAATCAAGAATGTTGGATTGATTTGAAGTTTGTTTTAGAAAATAACTAAAGGAGTCAAATGAAAGTAAAAATAGTTCGGCAAGAGGAAATTTTCAAATGAGTGATGAGCGTTGGCAAGGGATGCCTGGTTTTTTGTGCAAGCTGTGCCAACTATTAATATTGTCTTGCCTTGGATTTATTACCAAGTAGATTCAAGAGTGGTATTGCCTCTGTCGATGGCAATACCCTAAGTTAACCATGTTAAAACCCTTATATGTCTATAGTGAAGATTTTCAGTAATTAACTTGATTAAGTTCCAACCTATACTCCTAAGGGGTAGATTCACTTTCGAAGTAAGCTCGTCTACTTGAACATCTTTTGTCAAAGCTTCTCTCCTTAGTATCTGCAACTGATCGTTACCCCTCAAGTCTGTTAAGATATTAAGGCATAATAAGCAAACAATGCCAACTGTCGTATGGCAAATAATTTAGGAAAATGAAATGCTAGCCAGATAGAAAATAATGCTAAGGCATTCAAACTAATAAAAACCAAACATAAGCAAAGTGTTAAATGCAAACATCCCCAACCAACTATAAAAAGCTTAGTTCATGGTTGGGAGTTCCATCCACAAAATATCATCGTATCTCAACAACATCACTTAAATAAAAATAAAACTAAGAGAATGAGCAAGAAGGAGATTCGTTGATGCATCCCTTCGAAGCTCTAGAGCTCTTGGTCTAAGATAGTCGAACCACACAACATCTAGATTTCTCTTCCACCACCGTGCTCTCTTCAAGTTGTTTGATCACTTCCTTTAAATAGGCACACATGGATAACCCTAGAATGGGTTTGAATTTGAAATTTGATTCCCCACTTAGGATAAAACACGTTATCCTCTTATCTCCATTTAAATTTTAGGGCTGTGACGTGTACTAGGTTAACGGCTACTTTAATCGAGCATCAAACTTCACTTTTTTGCCAACCAAGCTTGGCAATCCTGGTCCAACTTTTCCAACTGCAACTTGGCAATTCTCTTATGCTTCCTGAGCCTATATTGCTATGCCAAGCCTAACCTGCATCAATGCCAGCAAAACAACCCTTAACACTGGCAAAATACAAACTCCCTAACTTCTTATGCAAATGCATGATTTAATCAACTAAATGCAAACATATATACCTAAATATAAGCAAAAGCATTGTGAAATATGCATAAAAGTTAGTAATTTTTAGGATTTAACAATGGGCGTTGACACGAGTTTTGGAATTGAATTAGATTGGGTAATTAGACCCCTTGGGCTTAGTTTTGGCCTTATTTGATGAGAATTTGACAATATGGGCAATGACCATTTTGTGACAAGGGTGAAAGTAGAGGGTCTTATGTTGCAATTATACCCTTTAAAATAAAGGTTGATCACCTCTTTATTTTCCTTGTCTTCACATGGGGAGAGGGTAGACAAGCGCTTACCTCACCCTCTCACCTTTATCTTTTTCTTCATTTCATTCACCATCTTCTCCTCCTTTCAAGTTGAGTTCCTCCATACTAAAAATACAAACTTCTTACTCCAAACTCCATCCAAAATTCAAGATTTTTAGATCCTTAATCTCTACTTCAAGAGCTTTAAGAAGTTTAATCTCTTATAGTGGAAAGCTAAGATACTCATTTCTGGGTTTTGGGGATGTTTTAAGTTTTGGGAGATTTATGGAGTTATTCATTTGATTTAAAGGTTGTACATGCATAGTAGATTCTTCCACAATTATTTTTTCATTTCTTTTGATTGTGTGGCAAGAAGAAGTGTTTCTAAAGCCTTTACAGGCTTCAGAAATAAGAAAAGTATAAAATAGTTTAGTGTGGGAGCTTAAATCTGAGATTTTTACTAAAGGTTGGTACATTTTGAACTCTTATTCTTCTTAAAGATCATAGATTGATGCCTTGCTTGATTTTATAGTTCTTGTGGGTGTTGTACGTGCGAAGCATGTCTTTGATGTTCAAGGTAGTATTTTTTATGTTAAAATGTTGTTAGATGACCCAAATATGTTCATAATTAACCTATGAAACTTTAGTAACCAATTGGGGGTAGATTGGGGTGTTTAGAGACAAGTTGGGGTGAAATTTATGGTATACAAATACTTTTCTAAGCCCATATAACAGTACTAGATCATCTAGTACGATACTACATGAACTGGAATTTACCGTGAATGAGTATAGGTAAGAGCTTCAAGTCGTACTGATACTCTGTTCATCCAATATTGGTACTGGCAAGTCATTACTGATATTGAGGGATCTATCTGAAACATCAAAGTTGATTTTGGTATCGGTACTATGGGACCCATACCGATACTCGATGGGTGGTACTGATACTAGATTGATTTTAGGACATAGAACACGATTTTGGTACCTGTACTCGTGTTGATTACCGATACACCTAATTCTCCTCCATAATCTAGTAAATATTTATTTACCCTATTGTGGATAATGAGTTAGTACTATTCAAATAATCAAGCATAATTAGCAATAATAATTAATATATTTAATATGTATTGAAGGCTTGGTGGCATGCCTTGAAGGCATTACTTAATAGAGTGGCCTTAGAGCCACTTACCTTGTGATGAGATGTATTAATTCTCTAGGAGCTGCTCTTGCCTTGTGATTGTATGTGAAGGAACTTGGATATCATATGGTTAGTAATGCAGTACTTATATAAGGGATGTGTACTTGTGTCTTATATGATCAAGTAACATCTGATGTACTTGAGGCTATGTGATCTGGGTACGGTTAGGAACCTACTCGTGGCTATGGTGATCTGAGTATGGCTAAACCTTCTTGTGGCTAACGTGATCGAAGAATGGTTGGGACTACTTGTGACTATATTGATCCAAGTATATTTAGGACATATTCGTTTCTATGGTGATCTGAGTATGGTCCATTTAACTCAACGGCTATGTGAGCTCAAGTAACCTAATTTCTTCGTGATCTCAAGTAAGGTGGGGCCTTGCATGCCAGTGTGTAATGATTGTTTGGAATGTTTGTGCATATTTTTGTTGATGCTCTAGAGTAATAACTTATAATTGTGCTTAAACTTGATAGGCTACGTGATCTCGAGTATAAGGAAGCATTGTGGAACATGTAAGACTTCTTGTAATAGTTTAGAATGCTATATTGATACCTTAAGATAGATGATATAAGAAGCTCTAGCTTGTGTAGGCTAGATGATGATTCATAGATAGTGAAGGCATATTTTTGCTCTTTAGAGTATATTATTCTTGCATGCTTATATTTATGATAATCATGAAGTATGATAGAGTAGAAATATACCACTAAGTTTTGTTAGCTCAACATTCAGAATCGTTGTTTCTGTTCGTAGTTTAGTGGGTCTGTTCGTAATCGAGGAGCGCATCATCTATAACTGTTGAGTCTGTAACTCTATTTTGATATACAATGTATAAACTTGGAGGCCCTATTTTGTAAAGTGATTTATACTTCTTATTTAATTATATGAAATTATGGATGGTTTATATTTTAATTAAGGCTAAACTTATGGTTTTCAAATAGAAATTTTTAGGTTGAATATTGGGTGGTCCGAATGTGGCACTTTGGATTTGGATCGGGATTGAGATGTTACATTAAGGATGTGTGTTTGAGTCCTTTTTTAGCCTTAAGTTTTTTAATTATTATTTTTAGGATTGAATAAATAAAGAAAAAGGTAAAACTACTCAAGTAGTCCCTAAGATCTTTAGGGTTTATATATTTAAGCCCAATTTTTTTGAAAGTTTTATTTTGTTCTTCAAATTCAAGGGTAAAAATTTTAACTCTAATTTTGGGTTGTGACAACTCAAGTCGAGTTTGGCCTTAATTGAGAGCCTTAGAGTTGTGAAAGATCAACAAGGGATCATCAGGATAAATTCAAGTCGAGTTAGGCTTTTATTGGGAGCTATGAAGGCATGAAAGTTTGATTTGAAGATCACCTTGATCACCCTCAATCGTGCTAGGTCTTCTTTAGGAGCCTTCAAGATATGATGGCTAAACTCTGAGATCATCAAGTTATATTTTGCCACCCTAGGTCAAGTTGGACTTTTCTTAAAGACCTTGTAGATGTTAGTGCTTGACATGTGATTTCTCTTAACCACCCATGTTGAGTTAGGCTTTTCATAAGAGCCCTGAAGACATGAAAGCTCAACCAAGGGATCACGAGGATCACCTCTAGGTCGAGTGGGCCTTTCTTAGGAGCTTCAGAGGTATGGAGGTTTGACTTAGGGATAATTGGGATCACTGATGCTTGTCGAATAGTGATGCACTTTAGAGCAAGTACACTCATCGAATCAAGTAATAAAGTGATAAATAGAGTGTCAAACCCACGAGGATTGGATCATTAACTACTAGGTCATTAAGCTTAAGAATAAGTTTGTAAGTAATGGTGGTTGTTGATTTATTAAAACGAAAACAATTAAACTAAATATAGCTATGATTAAGACAAACATTTACGGCAAATAACATATAATTATGGAAGTTGTGATTATTGCCAATGATATATGCTTGTGTACTTATTACAATACTATAACAACTGGCAATACACGTCTACGTAAACCATTAAGATCTTTATTTACTCGAAATGATTTTCTAAGGAACTTCTGACTCTCTCGATGCCTAGAAGTTAATAATATTGAAGCTAAGGTAATACATGTCTGCATGAACCCTAACAACTTTATTATTTGTTTAAGAACTCCTTTTTAATCATTGAAACCCTAAACTTATGTCTAAGCCAGATTAAGACTAAGTTAACAGCTTAGCCCCACTATTCACATTTGTATAACCTAACTCTCTATATTAAGCCACAAATCAATAGTTAAAAGCCTTTATTGATAGCTCTTACAATAACTATGCATGAAGAATGATGAACAAAATAGATAAAGAGAAAACAACTCTAGCATTATAATAATGTAATCAAAACATAAAATCATAAGAAGCAATAATCTCAAATAAAGTATTTAGCTCATGTCTGAGCCTAAAACATCCATTAAAATATTAAAGTATGAAAGTTTATCAAGAAAGGAAAAAAAGAGTCGAGCATCCTATACAAACGCCCCCATGTCTTCCAGCTGTTGCTGCAGGTCTCCCACTTCTTCAGCCTCTCTCGATGGCATCTGTTGTGAGGAGATTTCTCTAGCTTTCACTCTGGTGGTTCTCCAAAAGCTTCAGACTAGGGCTGTTGTCTATAATCATGCTCCCTTGAATTGGCATCCAAGTCTTTCTCTTATATAGGCGATGGAACTAGGGTTTTCAGTACCCTAAAGTGTGCCCACTTCATCAAAGAAGGCCATTGATTACCCGCAATATTTAATGTTTCTTATCGGGGAGAAAGTCCAGGTGGGCAAAAGTAGATTCATCTCCAACTTTTTATGCCTCGTGTAGCGACCTCTCTTAACTTTTAAAATATAGGTTCATAAGTTGGGGTGCTACGGGTTATCCCCAAATCATTCTTTGCAATTTCAGTTTAAAGGGATTTTTTTTGAAAAATCATATTCTTTTGCAAATAATAAAAACTTGGAGTCGCCACCGGCCACTTCGATAAGGTAGGCCGGACACCACAAGACCAGAGATTCGATTTGAAAGGGTTCGAGAGTTGGTTACGTGCAGGGAAGGATTAGCACCCCTATCACGCCTGGAAATCGGTAGCAAAATATGCGTTGCTTTTAATCGAAGGAAATTGTCAGAATTTGAAGGAAATTTAATTCGGTGACCTTAATTGAATGGGATTTATGAAATTGGTGGGTTCAAATTAATTGGACATTTAATTAATAAGGTTGACGATACATCGGACCATAGACTAAACTAACATCATATAAGCCTGACTGTCGTGTTAGTTTATGGTTCGAATCCCGCACGTCACCTTTATGCATGATGCAAGCAATTAAGATATGATGTAATGATTTGGATAAGTTTTAATTTTACCTTGAGTCGGTAAGGATTAATTCAAATATTTGGTCAACATCCTTTAAGCTCGGACTATTACGACACAAATATCAGAATTAATGAATACCTCCCTTTTTATGATTTAAATTGATTAACATGTACACTAAATGGACCATGATGACAAATAAAATGAATGTCAAACAAGGGATTGAAAATTAAACACACAAAGGACCACTAAAAGTCCTAACCTAAAAGGCCCAAATTATGAAAATTTAATTAGTGATCTAGTTACTAATTCGACGATTCTAGTATTAACCCTAAATTAACTAACCCTAAAAAACTAGAAAATCCTAACAAATTACGAATCATCTTGGAACCTGATAATTAATTCAATCGATTTTAAACTAGTGTTCCAATAAGCCAAGAACACTATTTAAAACAAATTGAGTTAATTAACCATGGTTTAAAATTAAATGTCAATCTAAACTTGCAATTGATTTTACCCCAAAAGTGATTAAGAAATGTTCAATTAATTTAATGAATTTAACATTTATCTCAATAAGCCAATGATAAATTTAAATTCACTAAGTTAATTCGAACCTAAATCTAAGGCTCTAAAGAGTCTAATCCTATAATTAAATTAATTAATTTAAGGATCGTGCCCCTATTAGACGAGCACACGACCTAAATTAATTAAATTAATTCCTAAACTAACCCAAAGGCCTTAACAAACACAAAGCCCACCTAAACTAGGCCCAAGGCCCACTAAGCTAGAACTAACCTTAAGCCCAAAAACACCACAAGGCCTAAACTATCTAAACTAAGCAAGCCCAAAGCTCATGCATATAAACATAAATGTATTTACTATGTGTTCTACTATATATAAAAATATATTATTTATTTTAAAATTATATTATATGTATTGTAAAAGCTAGGTATTATATACACTGTAAAAAAACATATTATATATTTTAAAAACCTTTATATTATATATATTAAAAACATATATATGTATTATAGAGAAAATTATGTATTATATATTATAATAAACTATATGTATTATACTTAAAAAAAACTATATGTTATATTTTTTAAAGAAACTATATATTATACATATACCATATATTACATGTTACGAAAAGAACTATGTTTTAGGAGAACATATATTATACAAAGAACATATATTATATAATAAACTATTTACTATATATTATATTGTATATAAAAAAAACTATATATCATATATGAATTATAAAACCATGTATTATATTGTAAAGGAAATATATTACTATAGGATAACTTCAAAACAACCATATCAAGCACGTGAACCACATTACAAGTAATAGCAATAAACATGAACAAATACAAGTAAAACAGTAAAAAAACACGGGAATTAAAGATGCAAGATTAAATCAAAAAACATGAAAAAGGACCAAGAATATAAAAAAAAGCCTGATTAAACATGGGGACGAAAATAAAAATTGTAACAAAATTGTAGGGACTTGGAAAGGGGTTTTGAAAGGTGGAAGGACCTGGGAACGAGATTATCCCACGCGAAAGGACTGAATGTGTGATTTGCCCATGCAGAAGGACCGCATGCGTTATTAAGGCAGGACAGAGGGATTTATAAAGTGATTTATCCATTTTTAAAACGGGGATCGGCTATATAATACAAAATATTTCCCCTTTTTTCCTCTTTTGGTATAAACCTACACTGAGCTCTCCCCACGCCCTTCTTTATCCTCCAAAAAGGGAATGAACACTGCCGAGGTGCTCCTCCCCAAACCCAAAAACCACGGCACTTTCCAGAACCAGTGACCGGCCGCCGCGTGCTACCTCTCTGGCTGGTGTCAGAACCTTAAAAAACCCTTTTTGAACCCCTTTTTCAAGTTCTAAACCTGAATCTCATCTTTTTTCTTTTGAAAAACAACAAAAGCCATCTTGTTTTTTGGTGGAAACATAACCAAAACCCTTTTTCGTAAAAACAAAACCCTTTTTGTTCACTCTTCCTTTTGACTCACCATATGCGGACTTGGAAAGACCGAAAAATTTATCGTCGGTGAGTGAAGACGAGCAGACGCAAGAGGAGATGAAACGCCGAAGGTAAAAACACAAAAACCTAACTTCTATAGTATATGCATATGCTTTGATGATGATAATGATATGAAGAAAAGAGAGAAAGGTTACCTCTCAAAAGCTTTGGGGTTTTCTATTTTTTTTGTTTTCTATTTCACTGATTTCCAGAATTAATACAATAGCTTAGGGTTTGTTGTTATATACCCCAATATTACATTCATTTAAAAAAATAGATAAATGAAATCCTAATATTCCTATTGGCTGCCATTTGGTTTTGGAATTATTCACGCACAATTTTGATTTCTACCGATTTGTCCCCAAAATTCCATGTAATCCGTTTCTGCCTCTGACATCGTCCCTGATTTTGTTTTTGTTTTCTTGTGACATGGCCGGATGGAGCACTGTAGGGGACCAGGATAAGCGACTGACGTGGCTGCGAACGTGGAAATGTAGCGGTGGTATGGCATCACGCCACTGGTCTCTTCGGTTGACGCAAAGGCGACGCTAGAAGATCAATCGACACGTGTGGAAGTAGTGCTGGGAGATGAAGAGGCTTGCACGCGGGCGTATGGGAACCAGAGAGTTGCGCGTGAGCGCGTGTGGGAATTTGAGACGCCAGGTGCGTAGATCGCATGCACATATAAGGACCGTCTGATGAAAGCTGGATCAAACGGCTTAAAGGTTGGTTGCGCAAAAGAAAATAAGGGAAATTAGGGTTCTGATTAGTTTAGGGCCCTAATGGGCTTAGTATGCAATGTGTAAGACTGTTGGGCTTGTTATAATTGTAAATAGACTGTTGATATATATATACATATGGGTTGACTTTTATACACTGGTTTTATTTAATGTATCTTCTTTAGCTTAATTTAATATCAATAATAACAAGGATGAATACTAGTAGTAATGACCATACTATATAATAACACTAAGGTAATATAACATTTAACATTTTGAGTTCTTCAATTTTACTACATATAATAATAATACTAAGCCAAACTTCAAAGTTAATACTTAATTGTAATCATAATAGATAAAATAGTAATATTTTGGCTTTTGGATTTTGGATTTTAAACAATAATCATATATATACTATATAGTAATAACATAGATAAAGTAGATAAACAAAGCCCCTTGTATATATTCTCATAGATAGTAGCACCATTTAAGAAAGCCCATTATTGCAAAAAAATAAAAACGGGTCACCCTAAGACAAAATTAGTGATTACAGCTGCCCCTCTTTGCTTATGCTTGTGGAACAAGAATAAAGCAAAGACCATAAGCACTCATTTTGTCCTACTTCCCTGTTGTACAATTTGTTCTTTCGGAATGGCAACGAATAAATCTAAATAACTTACTTTCCCAAAATGGTGAAAACAACTGGATAGCACTGGCATGTCCTCCCGAAGTGACAACGAACAGACCAGTTAGCGAATGACTCGTTCTCCCTGAAGTGGAAGCGAACGAATCCAAATAACATGTTTTCTCGAAACGACAGAAAACAAATCGGATGGTGATGCCATGTCCTTCCAAAATGGTAGCAGACAAACCTGCTATCTTTCAAACGACCCATTTTCTGAAATGACATTGAATGAATCCAAATAACTTTGCTTCCCTGAAGCGGCAGAAAGAAAACTGGGCACTGCTGGGTTGTCCTTCCAAAACGGCAGTAGACATACCAACTGGCCTTTAGACGAGTCATCCTTTCGAGATGCCATTGAATGAATCCAAATAACCTTGCTTTCCCGAAGTAACAAAAAGCAAAGTATGCTAATGCGTCCCTCCGAAATGGTAAGAAACAAAAGGTAATTTCTGTCATAAAGGTTCCATTCATCTTGGACCTATATGGATGGGCCTCAACCATAGGAGGTACTTAATCTTCATTGTGATTATCTACAAAAAGGGATTTCAAGTCTGCAATGATAAGAGTTAGCATGCTCCTAACCTGGGGATGCCTAACTAGACATGATGCATGAATGATAATGATCTTAAATTTTCTTGGGAAATTTCCCTTCTTGCCCCCTTTTTGCTCTCATCCTCTATTTTTCTTCTTCGTGATGGAGGTGCTTCCTCCCTCACTCGGGTTCATAATTCATGCCCTCTTTTGAGTTCTTGAGCCTTTTGTTTTAAAGTGCCTTTTAGGTTTTCACTCTAGAGAATTTTCTTTTCTTTTCTTTCTTTCCTTCTTTTTTATTTCTTTCCTTTTTTTCTTTCTTTCTCTTTTCTTCTTTTTCTTTCTTCTTTTTTTCTTTATTTTTTTTCTTGGGCGCCCTTACAGGTTTTCGCCCATGGTCCCTCAGACTTCAGTATGAATAGTGTTCAATGCCTTTACATGATAGATCTTATCAACTTTGCCTCCGATGTCTTTTCGCCGTAATTTTGGCGATCTCCTTTCCTAATTGGGAAAAAACCTACACTTAATAGGTTAGACCATAGTAATGGCAAGAAATCCTTTGCCTTTTCCATTCCATGTCAACCTACCTGCGGAATAAATATGAAATAAATAAAAGAAACTAGAATATAATTTTATTAATTAGGATAACTTGGGAAGTCATGGCAAACATGAGAAGAGAGAAAGAGGTATGGAAGATGTCAACTGCATGAATGATGTGAACCTATCAACCTCGGCAGATCTCTCCCTAACCACTCTTGGTTATCTCCAATGATATGAAGACTGAAGCAAAAACCCTTTAACCAAAATGAGGCTCGTCAGTTGGATGTCGAAACTTAACTCTATCTGAACCGTCCTTTTTGGATTTTCAATTCAGATCCTCCTTTGGTTTTAAGGCGCCCATTTTTGGGTTTTCACCTTAAACCATCTTTTTCTTTTTTTTCTTTTTCCTTTTTTCTTTTTTTACGCATGATACTTCTTGACGGAGTCCGAGTTATTGGGTTTCTCAATTCTTTCCCATCCATCTCTGTTAGAATTAACGCTTCCCCAAAGAAGGCATTTTTCACGATATAGGGCCCATCCCTATAACACCCCTCTCTGTAACACCCCCTTCTTGGTCTAGTAGAGAACCAGGTTAGAAAATGTTATCAAAAACTTATTCAGAGATCGGAAGATAGAGTCAATGTTCAGAAATTGTTCGAAACATTTTATTAGTCATTCATAAGGCTTATCGAACCTGTTCATTACTAGTCTTATTAGAATCGGGGTCAATTTTAAACTTTTACAAACTTAGGGACTAAATTGTGAACTTTACAAATTACTGATCCTAATCTGAATTCTTTATTACTAACTTGTAATTAGACATACCAATTATTGATATGTGAAGTTTCATTACTATCGGACATCGTTAACCTGATTAATTAGACCATATAGTTATTAGTGACCAAATTGCAAACTGCCTAAAACTCTTTTTTATTCTTTATAACAGAATTAACTAACATCGTATCGATACCCTAAGGGTTTTATCAATATGTTAAGCCTAATTTTAGATTTCCAAATTTGAAGGATGTCAAACCCGTACCGATACAGCTAATCCAGTATCGATACGCATTGACCCCTTATCGATACCTTCTTCCCATCCAAATTCCAGTGACCAAAATCCGTACCGATATGCCCTAACCGTATTGATACACTTTAATTTCTTTTAGGAAATTATGCTTGATCGTATCGATACGCCATCACCCGTATCGATACTCTTTGACCTGTAATGACATAATTTTTCTGGTTTTTGTTCGAATTACCCAACCAAACGTTATTCAAATTTTATCAAACTTTATCAGCAATCTTAAAAACATTAAATCTAGTAGCATGTCAAATTTTAGGGCGAATCGAATCCATTTACCCCGTTTTTACCTTTTTGAGCCAATTGTGCATATTAACACCATTTTTAGCCATACTAACATGTCATTTAGGGCATTTAAACCTTATACAAAACATAGCCTTTATACACATAGCCAAAACGTCCAATTCAACTAGTTTAACTACTTTGCCACCATTCTAGGAGTTTGTAGGGTTAAAACACATTACTCTAAGCTTGTGGTGACTTGCCGATCTTTCAAATAATCATGATCTTGAACCGATAACTTTCTTAACCTAAAACGTGGAAGATGAATACATTAGACTTATATAGTCTAAGTGAGGTAGCCATAAACCGTGAATGAAAATGATATGCAATTCATTATATTTCATTGATAAGTCTAAACATGCTAACAAGGCATGTAATTCAATAAAGCATAATCATCATGCTCAACATGTAATATAATCATCATACCAATCAATAGTCAATAAAGTATCAATAAGTCCACATCAATAATCAATATAAATAATCAATGGTTTCCATTGGATCGACTTCATGGTATATGGATACACGAATTCTAAATCATCACCAATAATAACAATAGTGGTCCCGTCACATACCATCCCCCCGCCACACCAGTTTGACCAATACGATACACATCCCTCTGCTACACCAATCATAATGGCCGAAGCCCAATACCCGTACCAATGAGCTCATGAATTCTACGGCATGCCATTTGTATCCAATACTTTGATCCCAAGGTTTATAATCAATAATTCAATAGCCATATAGCAATAGACAATAGCAATAATCACATGCCAATAATCTAATGGCAATGAACATATCTCAATAGCAATTAGCAATAAAGTTTCGACATGGATTCTATGCAATACTTACTCTTACTTACCACACATAGCTTTCAATAGTGTTTTTACACAATCACCTTCAATGCAATGGTTAGCAAAACAAAATCAATAATCAATGATTCAAGATGGCGCCTAGCCAACTCTCGAGACTCCAACTACACTCACCTTGATGTTAAGGCTCTCGGATAACGTTTTCTTTATTCCTAACTTGTCTTGAAGATGATGGGTTAGCTTCCTCCGATTCTTGAGCTATAGAAAACAATAGGAAAGTGTTATAATCAATATAACATCATCTATACTTGTTTCTAAGCTTAGCCATTGGCTATTCAATAAACTCTTGGATTAAGAACTTGGAGAATAAGGACTTAACTTTAGAGATCACAACTTGAAATTGGAACTTTGGAAGCTAACAAAATCAACAATAAACACAGGGCTTTTACTTACCCAATCGATAGCTATAGATTGACATTTTTAAAACAAGAAAAGCTTAAGCTTAAGGAGTACAAACAGAGAGGTGTGTGCTTGCTTGGTGGAGAAGATAACAATGGTGGTGCTTGCTTAAGGGTTAAAGATGAAGATGACAAATAATGGGAGTTGGTCTCGGTGATATAGAATAAAGATGATAGGCTTTCCTTTTAACCATGCCAAGATGTCTAAAGACTAATTATTACCCACCTCTTTTAGGGACAATCACAAGATTTCCTAGTACCAAGGGTTTGTTTAAACAGTATATTCTATCCTTTCATAGCTTTTTAGAAAATCTAAGCCTTTAGTGGCTAATCATTAATTTTCTGAGACATCCCGTGAAGTAGGTGGCAAGCATATAGGTGAGTCACCACCAATGCTCTCCTTTCAATTTTGGCTTTTGAAATAGAATTAAACAGAGGACCCGTATCGATACGCTCGTGACTATATCGATACGCCTATGCTAAAACGGGTAAGTTAGTTACTGATAGTTAAGGCGTACCGATATGGTACTAACCGTATCGATACCCTTGACCTAGATTTGATATTTTTGGCTTTTTAAATAGGGTTCTTGATTAAAGGTTGGACTTGACCTAATTCCTACATCAACGAAAGGTTCATACATTTAATATCACTGTAATATTTAGGTTTCTTAGTGTAGAGTCTCCGATTGCTGACACCCAATTTTGACTAGACCAGTTTTTAGGATGTTACACTCCTAATTTGGCATCCATTTTCCCTAGAAGTCTTTTTGATTCAACAAGATCTTTTTGAGCACCAGATCTCCCTCTTGAAACTCCCTCGGGTGAACTTTCTTGTTAAAAGCTCGCATCATTCGCTTCTGGTACATCTGATTATGGGAAATAGCTTTCAATCTTTTATCATCGATGAGGTTCAACTGATCAAACCTGGCTTGCATCCATTTTCCCTCATCCAACTTTACTTCATTCAAAATTCAAAGCAATGAGATTTCCACTTCAACGGGTAGTACTGCTTCGGTGTCATATACTAAGGAATACAACGTTGCCCTGGTGGAAGTTCTCATGGATGTTTGGTAGGCAAACAAGGTGAAAGAAAGTCTCTCATGCCAATCCTTGAATGTCTATATAGTTTTTGCTATGATCTTCTTAATATTTTTATTTGTTGATTCTACCGCTCCATTCATCTTGGGGTGATAAATAATGGAATTATGGTGTACAATCTTGAATTGTTCACACACCTTGGTCGTCATCTTGTTGTTCAAATTGGAAGCATTATCGGTGATGATTCTTTCAGGCAGACCATAGCGACATATAATTTCCTTATTGGGAAACTTACAAACCATTTCTCTTGTGATATTAGCGTATGAGGCAGCTTCCACCCACTTGGTGAAGTAATCGATAGCCACTAGGATGAAGCGGTGCCCATTGGAAGCCTTTGGGTGTATCTGACCAATGATGTCCATTCCTCAAGAAGAAAAGAGCCACGGTGAATTCATGGTGTGAAGAGGAGCCGACGGGAAGTGTATCTTATCGGCATAGATTTGACATTTGTGACATTTCTTTGCGTAACTGATGCAATATCCTTCTAAAGTTGACCAGAAATCACCATATCTCATGAGTTTTTCTTGCCATCAAAAATCTGCTAGCGTGGGTCCCATATAAGCCTCCGTGGACCTCTACTAAAATGGTTTCTGCTTCCCGAGCACTGACACACCTCAACAGAATATGATCCTTGCTTCTTTTGTACAAAGTTTCCCTGTCAAAGACATACCCCGAAGCTAACCTTATAATAGTCTTTTTGTCATTATTATCAGCCCCCTTTGGATAAGTCTCGAACTTGATGTATTGGAGGATGTCAAAATACCATGGGTTTCTGTCCTCCTCTTCTTCCATACTATAGCAATGGGCTAGTACCTCAAAGGTTTGCTTTTTGATTGGCCCCATCTCGGTTGCCCAGCTTGCTTCGAACACGGCGGCCAGAGTCGCCAGGGCGTCAACCATCTGATTATTCTCTCTTGGCAAGTAGGTGTAATCACTAATTTTGTCCAGGTTGACCCGTTATTATTATTTTTTGTTGCAATAATGAGCTTATAAATATTACTAAGTGATGTGTGTTATTATATGTGTGCCCCTAGTATGTGATTATCATATGTATGGTTATTATCCATGTTTTTTATGTTTGTATCAATGTATGTGTATCACATGTAATGCATGTAATGCACGACAGTATATTGTATATATGTGTTTACTATTGTTTTAATGTGAGTGTGTACAGGTATTATGTGCGTGTATGTATTCATTATTACTTCAATGTCATTAATATTTAACTATGAATCTATATTGCATGTGTGATTGTATGTGCGTATTATGTGTGTATTAATGCTTGTATGTTATGTATGTATATGTGTTATATTATAAGTTTATTATTAGAATTACTATAACATGGGCTGATAATTAATTAAAAAATAAATAGATCAAATAAATGTTATCATATACAAGCTCAAGTTTATTAAAGTCCAATTACATTTTTAAAAGCCAAAAAAATTATTAATACATATAACTACATCTAGCCTGATTAGTGCCCAATTCTAAATAAACCCTAATTAGATATACTCTTCTTCATGCGCAGCCAATTCTAGACCGCCAGATCAAGGGTTGCTGATCGAACGGTCCAGATTGAATGGAGATCCTTAGCTCCTCGCGCACCATGTGTCATCATCCAGCGCTGCCACATCGACCATCAGATGCAATCTGGACTGTTCATTCCAAAAGAGATCTCAGCCGTTGGATCAGATCTGATCCAACAACCCAGATCGAGCCTGACTGTTCGACTCCTATGTACAACCTATGCTTCGGCCGTTCAGCTTCTTCACGTACTCACACACTGGCACCGGTTTATCTCCCCATCCTCATGGCTACAACACCAGGATTTCTGCTGCCACCACCAACTCTCCCAACCACCGAAACAATAGAAAATGCATAAAAAACAGGGGATATCAGAACACAATCATCCACAGTGATTTCATTAAATCTTTGCTTAAGAATGTAAAAAATAGCATAGATATAGGCAATGAGTAATCTGAGAAAGATATAACCATGTAACCAAGCATATGTAACCCTAGAAGTTTCAAACGAGAAAAAAACCTCTTTAAAACACTTTTGGAGTGCTCTTGTATCTGTAATGAAACAGAGCATACAGAACCATCTTCTTTTTTTTTCTCTTAGAAAAAAATATATTATATGGTAGACTAGCTTATCTTTCTATCAGTTAATGAAAGAGCCCAATGCAAAAAATGCATGTTGGGTCTTTGAAATAGGCCGAATCATTTTGATAATAATCAGTTCGATCTGTTTTACCGAGAAGGTCTGCGGTTCGAGTCCGTATAACCCTATATTTTCTATTTTCTCTTTTATTAATTTTAAATATTCAGTAAATTAATAAAAATGAAAATAATTTTCTTAAAACTAAAGCAAACTAAAACAATAAAGAATATCCAAATACAACTAAAAATTTTGTATAGTTTTTTTGCTAATTATTGTATTCTTTGTTGATTGGAACTGGTATCTTCCAGTTACTTGGTTAAAATCATTCCCATATTTTATTGTCCATAATCAAAGAGTTGGCGAGACTTCTTCCGGTATTCCACCAAATTTGTGTGAATCCTTGGAGTCATAATTAGAATCAATACAAACAGAAAAGGCCTTTCAAGGTATTCTTCTTTTTCTTTTAAGTTCGAAATATAACATGCATATATATCGCCGCCGTAGCTCCACCGTTGATAAGCCCCGGCTTCCTCGAGGCCGAATATGTGAAACGGTGTGAGTGTAGGAAGACCGAAATGCTATTTTTGTTTTAGATTTTTTGGGTTTTAACTGGAAAAGGGGTTTGATTTTGAGAAAATAGGTTCGAATCGAAGTTTATTTTTTAAAAAGGGGATGTTTTTCTAAGCGGAGGGACGCCGAAATCTGGGTTCATGATGAACACAGATGAACTGGAAGAATGGATGAGAGTATTTCAAGGGGATGTTATAACAAAGAGAAAAAATGGCTAAAAGGGTCAGATGTTCGGATAAAAAGGTATTTATAGTGTTATAAATTTTTAAAATGGTATAATTACATTTTAAATCCCTCTACCCTTCTTAAATTGTGCCTGAGGGGCTTTCGCATGGTCCAATTACATTATTAGTCCCCCCGTGTGGGCTAATTACAAGGGGAAGCCATTCTGCCTATTTTAATTATTCCTTCAGTCCTTCATAGTTTTTCAAAATTTGCAATTACGTCCTCGTTTTTTAATTTTGCCTTGCATTTTGTTTCCTCACAATTTGGTCTTTTTTCCAATTTTAAATTAATTTTTTTATTTATTCTTTTAATGCATTTTTAGTTTAAATTTTTCTCACTTATTTCTAGAAATTTCAATTTAATTTTTATGTTAATATTGATCGTTTGTGATCGTGATGTTATGGATAAAATTAGTTCGAATGGTATGTATGGTAGGGATTTAACATGCACATTTTAGTACGCAATAGAAGTGTAACACATAATTTTCATGTTTAATCTACATTCGTAGGTAAAGGAGAAATTGGTAAAATAAAACATGTATTTCTCAACCTATAATATGTTTTAATGTAAAATAGAAATTTGTAAAAATGTAATATGTATAAATGTTTTTTTATAAATAGTTTATATATTTTTATTATATAATAGAATTTTTTAAAAAAAATCCCAAATATACTTTTGACATATAGAATGTATAGTTTCCAAAGGATAAGATAGAATTTTTGTAAAATGTAATATATATATATATATATTTAGGACCTATAATACATAGTTTTCAAAGTATATAGTATAATCTTATAAAACAATACATATATGTTTTTGATATAATATATAGTTTTTAAGGTATATACTATAATTTTGAAGAATGTAATATATACATTTTTGGTATATAAAGTATATAGTTTTTGAAGTATATAATAATGATATGTAAAAGTGAAATACATATGTGGTGTATAATACAGCTTTTAAAGTATATAGGAGAATTTTGCAAAATTTATATAATGTACGTTTTTATTTATAATATACGTATAGTTTTCTTTAAATATAGTACATGATCTTCTAAAAGATATAATATATGTAATTTTACAAAAGTATAACATTTATCATTTCTTTAAAATAATGAGTTTTTTATATTATATAATTTTAATGCATAATGTATCCCTTTTTGGGGGGCCTTTATTATATAGTATTAATTTGGGCCTTAGGCCTAGCTTTATATTTTTGGGCTTGGTTTTAGGTTTTTGGGCCTTATGCCTTGTTTTGGACATTTTGGGCTTTTGACTAGGTTAAGTGAATTAACTTAATTAATTTAGATCCAGTGCCCATCTCTTAGGGGCACGATCCTAGAATTAATCAAATTAGCCTTAGGTCTTTTAGAGCCTTAGTTAGATTAGGGTTCGAATTAATTTAGTGAATTTAAATTTAATCTTGGCTTATTGGGGTAAATGTTAAATTCATTAAATTAATTGAATATTTCTTAATTACTTTGGGGTAAAATCAATTTTAAGTTTAACTTAACATTAAATTACAAATTAGTCACCATAAATTAAGTTTCTTAATCTTTTAGGGTTAAGTATATAATAAATTGGGCCTTCCTTTTGTATTTTTACATTCATGCCTTTGATTGTCATGCCTTAATTGTCATTCATATAATCTTTAATCTCAATCGCATTCAAAATTAATCTAAATCGTAAAAGGGAGGTACTTATTAATTCCAATATTCATGTCATAACAGTCCGAGCTTAAAGGATGTTGACCAAATATTCGAATTAATCCTTACCATCCCGAGGTAAATGGACTAAAAATTAACAAAATCATCACATCATACTTAAATGTTTGCATCATGCATAAAGGTGACGTACGGAAGTCGAACCATAAATTAACACGGCAGTCGGGCTTATTCGATGCCAATTTAATCTATGGTCCGATATATCATCAACCTTATTAATTAAATGTATAATTAATTTGAATCCACCAATTCAATAAAGCCCGTGCAATCAAGGTTAATGTTCATCTAAGAACTCCGAATTAAATTCAATATAAATCTCAATGAATTTCATCCTTTTAAAAGCAACAAATATTTTGGTATCGATCTCCAGGCGTGATTGGGTGCTAATCCTTCCCCACACATAACCAAATCCCGGGCCCTTTTACAACGAATCTCTGGTTTCTTATGGTGTCCGGCCTACCTTACCCAAGTGGCCGATGGCGACTCCAAGTTTTCATCATTTTCAAAAATTTAAGGTTTTCAAAAGAAATCCCTAATATTTCAAAAGATTTTCATTAGAGATTAAAGGCGATAATCCACCTAACGAATTTCCTTTTCAAAAAAGGTCGCTACAGTTTGGCGGCTCTGTTGGGGATGTTTTTTGTTTTTTTTTAAAACAAGAGAGAGTTAGACCAAAGGAAAAATTGTTGCTTTTAAATAAAAAATTATTGGGATTTTAATTGATTTTAACCAGGATGATTCTTCTTTGAAAATGTGATCGAGATTGCACGTGCTTTGATAATTGGTGGTCCTCGAATTAATTCTTCATTTAATTTCTAAGGAGTCACCGACATGTGTTGCATCATATCATTAAGCTCTATACCCGAGCTTCTTCCCTTAAGTGGGAGTGAAACGCCACATACCCACATGAGTAGCCCTCCACGGGTCGATAATTCACTTTTGGAATCCACGCCTTATGACACGTGAGCAGCCCTCCACATCACCAAGTCATTTTTCCCGCGAATCGAAACCAATTCACAAGCTTATAATGGGCCAGAATTGGGTTCTTGTTGCCTTAGTAGGCAATAAGATAGGTTTGGGTTTCCTTAATTAGAACCAAACCAATGTGTGAGAATTTAAGAAACCCACCCCTAATAGAGCCATGCGGATAACCTTAGCGAACTAGAACTCATGCGGTTAGGTTACTCTCTTCGTGTAAAGTATTTATGTTTATCTTTTCTCGCTTTCGCATTTTTATCTCATGACTAACTCTTCTCTTTTCTTCCTTTCCCTTGTTACTCTTTTGTTTTGCATATTGTCGTCATATCATAAAGAGCACATTGAGTTGGAAATAGTATGAAGTTAAAGGCAATATTGATGGGAGACCTAGTTCGCAGCAATGATGAAAAGAACTCTGACGTACAAATATGGTCTAAAGAGGAACAGTTGCATGAGGGAGACAATATTCCTATCGGGTTTAGGTCAACATTGATGAATATAGAATACAACGACACGCCTGGGCTGAAGACAATGTGGAATAGTTGGGACTTGGAAACAAGATGCACTTTCATTAGAGAATATGGTGACATTGCACGTTTGTTAGATGTGTCGGTAGACTAGGCACTACTGCAAGCCTTGGTAAGGTTCTGGAATCCCGCCTATAGTTGTTTCACGATCAGTAACTTCGATTTAACTCCTATGATTGAAGAATATCAAGACCTTTTAAACTGTGAGAAGATTGACGAAACTTGGGTATACTCGAAGCCTAGTAAGAACAAAGCCTTCTAGGGCAAGCTCAAGAGATTCTCGGACATGTTGGAATCTTGGGTCGAGCTTCAGGTCATTACTTGGAACGGTAAAGAGTAACTCAAGTGGGATGGGATTCTAGCCCTAGCTTATGTACATCCGGTGGGCCGAGTTAAGCAGGATCTCTTCGCATTCTTAATTTATGGGTTAGTGTTTTTCCCCAAGCACGAGGGCTAATTGATCTGGCAGTGTTGGACCTGTTTGACCGTTTGAGTGGCGAGACCAATCTGGTGCCTATGATTTTAGCTGAAACTTTTTGATCTCTGAGGTTTTACCGAGAGCATGGCAGGGGTCGTTTGCATGGATGCCTAAAGCTTTTGCCGGCATGGTTCTATAGTCACCTATGGTCGGATGCTAATTTCTCAAATCCTCTCTACAATGGCAGTTTCTCACCTTTAGAAGAATTTATACAAAAGGAAGATTAGCCCACCCGAAGATCCGAAGAAGTTTGGTAGATGTTCTTAGCAACCTAAAAGAGGAAGATATAGTTTGGAGGGCTCTCTGGCTTTCTGCAAAGAGTATCCTCTATAGGTGCGAGATACATTCTTGGGTGCCATTGCTTGGAATTTGGTGGCACACTGCTTATGCTCCTCTTATGGTTTTGAGAGAGTATGGCTCGAAGTAATTTGTATCGGCTACCAAGGGTTTGAATGAGTTCAATATGAATTCTGAGAAGGAAAAGGGCTACAACGCAGTGGTGTACGATGTTTCTTTAGCTTGGAATAGCATGAGACAAGTTAGAGTCATGACTGCTACCCACTTGACCACTCCCGAGTACGAGGCATGGAGATTCGGCCACGTCAATGACAACATTCCCCAACTGAATCCCGATAGAAAGAGGTCAATGGAAGAGAGGTTAGCCACACTTCCTACCGAAGCTGAGTTGATGAGGAAACAACTTGAAGAGGAGGAGGAGAGGTACCTCAAGCTCGAAGAAAAAGCCCATCAAGAAAGATTCGATTTTGAGATGGAGAAGATACAGTTTGAAGGAATAGTTAAAGGTCTACAAAAGAGAAAGGATGAATTGAAACTTGAGCTCAAGTTAGAAAAAGAAGATATTTAGAAACTCAAGAGGCTAAACAAAAGAAAGAGAGTTGTGGAAGGTGGATCAGGCGAAGGGATAGAGCTCAGACTCAGGGAGGAGAAAATGGGAGCTGAGAATTATAAAAGGATGTATTGTGAGAACAAGGACCAGGTGCTCACTTTAACACAATAAGTGAAGAACTTGCACACTTCTCACTCTAGGCAGCTCGAGAACGAACGTCACCAAAATAAAGCCTTGAAGGATCAAGTTAAGCATCTGGAGAAGTCTCTTTTCAAGCACAAGAGTTCGACTAGCAAGTTAAAAGTAAGCAAGTCGGAGAACCAGGCCTTAGAGGCTCGCATTGAAGAGTTAGAGACTGAGGTTCAATAGCTCAATGATCACGTGGCAAGCTTTAGGGGAGCAATTCAAGTACTCCCAATGCCAAGTTTGGAGCAAATACAGTTTGTTGCCTACACTATTTGGAGACAAGAATAGGAGTTAGTGCAATGGATGGTTTTGATGCATGGAGTTTCTTAGAAGATACAGCTCTTAGCAGAAAATGCTGCTGAACTTCATGATTGTGTCGATGATGACTGAAGAAAGAGAGAGAATTGTTTAGATTTTGAGAGAGATCATTGACCTCAATACTACCCTGAAGTCATATGTTTACTTGGATTTCTTTGGTTATTGTACCAAGACTATGTTTCTATTAATGAAAGTCGTTTAACGATGATATTTGCCAAACTTAGTATTGCTCATTGCATTCATGCGTAATTCATTTATTTGCATTCTTTGTTTTGTTAACAAATAATTTACTAAAAAGCTTTCTGTTTCATAAACAAAAAAGATTGCATTTTGGTTCTTTAAAATTACCATCATTCCATATCCATATCATTCCCGTTTACGAACAATGCGAATAGAGGAAGGTTTTGCGAAGCTGGAAGCCGATCTACATGGTCAAATGGACAAACTCAATAAGAATTAAGGGATACCATCCTCATGTCCCAACAAGACATGATGAAGGAAATATCTCAACTGTTGCAAGCCCAGCTAAGGCAGGAGCCGAGAGACAAGGGTGCCATCGAGAGTCTTGCCCAAAAACTCGGGGATAGCCTTTATGCCCAAACTATCAAGAATCCTCTGTTCATTGATCCTTCATCGAATCCTACACAAGGCGCATCTGCTTCCTATGCAGTAGCTCAAGCTCAACTAGGGGTGACCTTCGGGAATCCCGAGATTATCGAGGATGGCATCCCAAATTTTGATGAATTAGAAAAGTTAAACCAAGTGAAAGTGGAGTTCACTAAGCAACTAGAGGATACTCGAAAAGATCTAGAAGAAAAGCTCCGAGTGAAGGAAGATGAGGATGACCCCTATGGGTTAAGTGCTAGGGAGCTCAGTCTGGTTCCTGATGTGGAGATCCCATATAAGTTCAAGGCCCCAAATTTTGAGAAGTTTGATGGAAGCACCAGTCTGTCTGCTCATATAGTGATGTTTTGCTGGAAGATGGCTGGTTTTACCAACAACGAGAAGCTCTTGATTCACTATTTTCAGGACAGCTTAGTAGGATCTGCTTTGAGATAGCATAACCAACTAACCAGGGCTCAAATCAAGTCGTGGAGAGATCTGGGAAAAGATTTTACTGATCAGTATAAGCATGTAACCGACATGGTTCCCAACCAACTGTTGTTACAAGGCATGGAACAGAAGTGCAACGAGACCCTTCAGGAATATTCCCAAAGGTGGCACGATGTGGCATCCCAAGTCCAACCACCGCTCCATGAGCATGAAATCTCCCTGATGTTTGTAAATACGCTAAAAAGGACGCTTTATGATCCATTAATCAGTAATCCTATTTGTAACTTTGCAGAAATGGTCATGACTGACAAACACATTGAGGTAGCCATCAAGAGAGAAAGGATCGATGGAGGGGATCATTCGTGAAAGCAGTTTAAGAAGAAGGATCATGAAGTGAACAAAACCAACGCTTTTGAGAAAACTAAAACTTTACCATCTCCCAACCACAGGCCCCAGCAGGGAATTCTAGAAACTTCAATAAGAGAGAAAATAAGAGACTTAAGAAGGAAAGGGATGATAGGCCTTTCACACCTTTGCCAATTACCTATAAAGAACTCTACTCACAGTTATACAAGGCCGATCTAGTCCGATCGTACCACGTTACTCCCTACAACCCACCATACCCGGCTTGGTATAACTCTAAAGAACATTGCGAGTATCATGCCGATGTCCCAGGATATTTAATCGAGAACTGTATAGCATTCAAAAAGTTCGTTTAGAATCTGATTCGAACTGGGGTGTTACAGTTAAATGAGCCCAGTACGACCAACAATCCGTTGCTGAATCACGAGAGATAGGGTGTAAATGCTATCGAAAATGAGTGCACCAAGAAAGCTAAAAGGAACGTGTCTGAACTCCAGCCTCCCTTGAGATGGGTCTTTCAGTAGTTATGCATGGCGCATCTCATCAATCGAGGAACGGTGTTGGTCAAAGAAGGATGTGCCCGTACTATGAGTATCATCAATTAGGAGATCATGATATTTAGCATTGTGGGGAATTCCGTCATTTACTCCAAGCTATGATGGATAACAAGGAAATTGGGTTTTTTGAAAAGGAGAAAAGAGAAAAAGTTTTGAAATTTGTGCATCGGAGAGTCAAGAAACCAGCTACAGTGCGAAGAGACCATTTGTCCTCGGTCTCATGATGAAGGAGGCAAGTGAACCAAAAGTGGCTCCCAAAATTATAATTGCTACCCAAAGTCTTTTCCTTTCAAAGATACAAAGATGGTCCCATAGAATTACACCACGAGCGTTACAATTTTGGGCTCGTCCAGTGCACAAGAGGAAAAGAGAATAATAGAGACAAAACCTGCTCAACCGGGTAGCAGAGAAGTAAGCGATGTTGGGCACCTCACAAGAAGTGGTCGATGCTACATTCCAGAAAACCTAAGGGATCCAAAGGAGAAAGGCCAGGAAGTTGGAGCAAGACTTGAGAAGTTGTTCGGAGAAGACCCACCCTCAAAAATCAAGGAGCCGATCATAGAAATTTAAGCACAAGAGTTTCTGAAATATTTGAAGCACAGTGAGTATAATGCTATCGATCAACTTTGAAAACAACCAGCTCGCATTTCAGTACTCGATCTATTACTAAACTCAGAAAAGCATCGCGATGCATTGTTGAAGTTTTTGAATGAGACCTATGTTACAAAAGACATCTCTATTGGAAGATTGGATCAGATTATCAGTCACATCACCGATGTCAATCACATTACTTTCAGTGATGATGAAATTTTAGGGGAAGGCACGAGATCCGTCAAGGACCTAAACATCACCACTCACTGTAAAGGTTATGTGTAGTCAGGCGTTTTAGTTGATAATGGATATGCATTGAATGTTATGCCATTAGCCACGCTACAACGACTACCAATCGATAGCTCGCATATGAAACCATGTCATAATACTGTACAAGCCTTCGACGAGACTCAAAGAGATGTGGTCGGGGAAATAGAAGTACCCCTGCTCATTGGTCCCAGTGAATATGTCTTCGATTTTATGGTCATGGATATCCAGTCATCTTACAATTTCCTGTTAAAAAGGCTGCAGATTCACTTGGCCAGCGCCGTTCTGTCCTCACTCCATCAAAAGTTAAAGTTTCTCACCGAAGGTAAGTTAGTAACACTGAATGCATAAGAGGACATCATCGCTTCAGTAACTCCAGATACACCATACATCCCTACTGATGGTGAAGCGATGGAGTGCGCCTTTAGAGCCTTGGAACTTATCAATGCTACTTTTGTTGCTGAAGGGAGCAAAGTTCCATGCCCTAAATTGTCAAACTACACTAACATAATGATATTTGAAGCCCTAGGAAGAGGAGTAAGAAAGAATAAAGGTTTGGGAGGAATCTACAGTCGCCTTCGTCTCGTCAGTGTGATTCATAAGGTGGACCGCTTCAGACTTGGCTATAAGCCTAATCTTCTGCAAAAAGGACAAGAATGGGAAAATGAGACAAGAGCAGAGGAAAGCCAGGTTGAGAGGGGAAGACATTCCCTGGGCTCCCATAACCTACTCAAACTTCAGAGGTATCTTCATATCTGGGGGGATCTGAAACTCAGAGAAGGACATCCAAGAGGCAAACCAGGAAGGTGAAAGGCGCCTCCAAGAAGAGCTGATCAATAAGGCTTTAGAAGAAATGAATATGAACATGATTGGTGGCGGAAGCAAGCCTAATCAGTTTCTGGCCAAAGTTCGCTCGTGCCCCCAGGAGAAGAGCTCAACAACTGGACCTTCAGGGTCGTGCCATCATTCAATAGGAATAAATCAAAGTAATGCGAGGAACCACTCCGTTACTTTGGCCCAAAAGTAGCGGGCATCTTTTGTAAAAAAGGCGACTATGTCACATTCATCTACTTTCAATGAAATATACTATATCTACCTTTTCTTTCTCAAATGGAAAACATGACATTCATTCCATTCCATTCATTATTTATTTATTTACCTATTCATTTATTTATTGATTAATTATTTATTTGTGTAATAAACTATATCTTTCCTTTCCCAATACGCACTTTCAAAATTGTGCATGCCTCTTAATATAAAACTGTATGAACGATGTGGAACCTAATCCTAACGTAGATTTTGAATGACACATGTACTTGACGGAGATAGGGGAAGAAAATGATGAGATTCCCGATGAGCTGCTAAGAATGATGGTCGATGAGGAGAAGTAAATCCTTCCGCACCAAGAAATGGTAGAGATCCTAAATTTGGGGACTAACGAAGAAAAGAAAGAAGTAAAGATCGGAGGCACCCTAGCACTAGAAGTCATGCAAGGGTTAGTGGAATTACTTGTAGAATTTAGAGACATCTTCGCATGGTCATACCAAGATATGCTGGGCTTAAACACGGACATTATGATGCACAAGCTTCATATTAGGCCAGAATGCAAGCCCGTCCAGCAAAAGCTTCGAAAGATGAGAATTGACATGTTACAAAAATTAGGGAAGAGGCGAAGAAACAGCTCGAGGCTGGATTTTTGGAAGCCTCTAAGTACCCAGAATGGGTAGCCAATATCGTGCCGGTACAAAAGAAGGATAGGAAGGTGCGTATGTGTGTAGATTATAGGGACCTTAATAAGGCGAGCCCCAAAGGCAACTTTCCTTTGCCCCATATTGATACTTTAGTGGACAATACTGCGGGGAATGCTTGGTTCTCATTCATGGATGGCTTTTCGGGGTACAACCAGATTAAAATGCACCCTGAAGACATGGAGAAAACTACTTTTGTGACCATATGGGGCACATTTTGTTATAAAGTGATGCCCTTTGGATTAAAAAATGTCAGGGTAACTTACCAAAAAGCCATGGTAACCTTGTTTCATGATATAATGCATAAGGAAACCGAGGTATACGTGGATGAGATGATAGCCAAATCTAAGACCGAGGAGTAGCACATCCAAAACTTTCGAAAACTCTTCCGAAGGCTAAGAAAGTATTAGTTAAAGCTCAACCTGGCTAAATGCACCTTCGGAGTTACATCAGGGAAGCTTTTGGGCTTTGTGGTAAGTCATAAAGGCATCGAGATCGACCCCGACAAGGTGAAAGCAATTCAAGATCTTCCACCACCGCGAACAGGTATGAGGATTTTTAGGGACGTTAAACTACATTTCCCGATTTATATCTCAATTGACAAATAAATGTGACCCCATCTTTAGACTACTCCGAAAGAATAACCTGGGAGTCTGGGATGAAGATTGTCAAGAGGCGCTAGAAAAGATCAAGAAGTATTTGACCGATCCCCCAATTCTAGTAGCACCAGTGCCGGATAGACCGTTGATCTTATACCTGACAGTCTTTGAAGACTCTATGAGTTGTATCCTTGGGCAACATAATGACTCAGGCAAGAAGGAAAGGGCAATCTACTATTTGAGCAAGAAGTTCAATGATTGTGAAACGCGGTACCCCCAATTCAGAAATTATGTTGTGCCTTGGTATGGGATACTAAACGGCTACAGAAATACATGTTGTATCATACCACCTGTCTAATTTCCCGAATGGATCTACTGGAATTTCTAATGGAAGCACCAGTATTGACCGGGAAGATTGCCCATTGGCAAATGCTCTTATCGCAGTTTAACATCATTTACGTGGACCAGAAAGCGGTAAAAGGAAGTGTCGTGGCAGATCTTTTGACAAGTCGCGCCTCGGATGACTATGTACCGCTGGATTTCCATTTTCCAGACGAAGATTTGATCTGTGGTTTAACTGAAGGGAGATCTATTATCGAGAAAGAGGAATGAAGGCTCTATTTCAACGTGGTAGTATTAATTTCCCCTAAAGATGACCACTACCCTTTCACAAGTTGGTTGGAATTCTTCTGCACCAACAATATAGCTGAGTATGAAGCCTGCGTCATGGGACTCCGAGTAGCCATTAAAAAGAAGATCTAGGTGCTCCAGGTTTTTAGAGATTCTTCTTTGGTGGTCTACCAACTTCTAAAAGAGTAGGAGACCAGAGATCCAAAGTTGATTAAATACCATGATTTGATCCAAGAATTGGTCAGAAATTTTAAAGAAGTCAGTTTCACCTACTTGCCAAGGGAGGATAACCAAATGGCCGACGCTCTGGCCACTTTGGCCGCTGTGTTCAGAGTAAATAGGACAGACGAAATGAAGCCTCAAGCAAAGGATTTCAAGCACGCCACTTCCTAGTGAAAAAGGCAAGATGATAGAACCTTTCATAGAAGGGAGAAGAAAATTATCCCATTCGTTCAACCTTACGAAGATCGGAAACCATCATGGAACCCTCATTTGAAGAACTGATATTTGTTCGCTGCCGCTTCAGAGGAACATGTCGTCTTTGTCTAGTTACGTCTGTTGCCATTTTGGGGACGTCCCAATATCACCAAGTTTGCTTTCTGCCGCTTTGGGATAGCAAAGTTATTTGGATTCATTCAAAGCCATTTTGAATGAATGAGTGGTTTGGAGGCTAGTTGGCTTGTCCATTGTCGTTTCGGAAGGACATCCCAACACCACCTGTTGGTTTTCTACCATTTCGAGAAAATAGGTTATTCGAATTCATTCGCTGCTGCTTCAGAGGAATGGATCGTTTAATAACTGGTTTGTTCGTTGCTGTTCAGAAAGGGCATGCCAGTGCTACCTAGTCATTTTTGCCGCTTCGGGAAAACAAGTTATTTAGATTTGCTCGCTGCCATTCCAGAAGAGTAAAATGTCCGACAGTGAAGTAGGACAAAATTAGTGCTTATGGTCTTTGCTTTATTCTTGTTCCACAAGTATAAGCAAAGAGGGGCAGCTGTAATCACTAATTTTGTCTGGGTTGGCCCGCTTTTGTTTTTTTTTTTGCAATAATGGGCTTATAAATATTACTAACTGATGTGTGTTATTATATGTGTGCCCCTAGTATGTGATTATCATGTGTATGGTTATTATCCATGTTATTTTTTATGTTTTTATCAATGTATGTGTATCACATGTAATGCATGATAGTATATTGTATGTATGTGTTTACTGTTGTTTTAATGTGAGTGTGTATAGGTATTATGTGCATGTATGTATACATTCATTATTACTTCAATGTCATTAATATTTAACTATGAATGTATATTGCATGTGTGATTCTATGTACGTATTATGTGTGTATTAATGTTTGAATGTTATGTATGTATATGTGTTATATTATAAGTTTATTATTAGAATTACTATAACGTGGGCTGATAATTAATTAAAAAATAAATAGATCAAATAAATGTTATCAAATACAAGCCCAAGTTTATTAAAGTCCAATTACATTTTTAAAAGGCCCAAAAAATTATTAATACATATAACTACATCTGGCCCGATTAGGGCCCAATTCTAAATAAACCTTAATCAGATATACTCTTCTTCATGCGTAACCAAATCTGGATCGTCAGATCAAAGGTTGCTAATCGAACGGTCCAGATCGAATGGAGATCATTCAGCTCTCTGCGCACCACATGTCATCATCTAGCGCTACCACATCGACCAACAGATGCAATTTGAACCATCCATTCTAGAAGAGATCTCAGTCGTTGGATCAGATATGATCCAACAGGCCAAATCGAGCTGGATCGTTGGACTCCCATGTGCAGCCTACGCTCCGGCCGCTCAGCTTCTTCACACGCCCATGCGCCGGCACCGGTTTATCTCCCCATCCTCATGGCTACAACATCGAGATTTCCGCTGCCACCACCAACTCTCTTAACCACCGAAACAACAAAAAATGCATAAAAAGGGGATATCAGAACACAATCATCCATAATGATTTCATTAAATATTTGCTTAAGAATGTAAACAATAGTATAGATATAAGCAGTAAGTAATCTGAGTAAGATATAAGCATGTAACAAACTATATGTAACCCCAGAAGTTTCAAACGGGAAAAAACCAGAATCAATACAAACATAAAAGGCCTTTCAAGGTATTTTTCTTTTTGTTTTGAGTTTGAAATATAACATGCATATATATATATATAAAGGGCACAAGTCTAGGGTTTACCCTCTTGCCGCTATAGCTCCGTCGTTGATAAGCCCCGGCTTCCTCGAGGCCGAATATGTGAAACGGTGTGAGTGTAGGAAGGCCAAAACCCTATTTTTGTTTCAATTTTTTGGGTTTTAACTGGAAAAAGGGTTTGATTTTGAGAAAACAGGTTCGGATCGAAGTTTTTTTTAAAAATGGATGTTTTTCTAAGCGGTTTGGGTTTTGGAAAACACGGTAGTGGGATGGCTGATTTCTAGAAAATACAGGGGAGGGACGCCAGAATCTGGGTTCATGATGAACCCAGATGAACTGGAAAAATGGATGAGAGTATTTTAGGGGGATGTTATAACAAAGAGAAAAAAAATGGCTAAAAGGGTCAGATGTTCAGATAAAAGGGGTATTTATAGTGTTATAAATTTTTAAAATGGTATAATTACATTTTAAATCCCTTCGCCCTTCTTAAATTGTGCCTGAGGGGCTTCCGCATGGTCCAATTACATTATTAGTCCCCCCGCCCCCCGTATGGGCTAATTACAAGGGGAAGTCATTCCACCTATTTTAATTATTCCCCGGGTCCTTCATAGTTTTTCAAAATTTGCAATTACATCCTCATTTTTTTAATTTGTCCTTGCATTTTGTTTCATCACAATTTGGTCCTTTTTCTAGTTTAAATTATTTTTTTATTTATTCTTTTAATGCATTTTTAGTTTAAATTTTGCTCATTTATTTCCAGAAATTTCAATTTAATTTTTATGTTAATATTGCTTGTTTGTGATCGTGATGTTATGGATAAAATTAGTTCGAATGATATGAATGTTAGGGATTTAACATGCACATTTTAGTACGCAATAGAAGTGTAACACATAATTTTCATGTTTAATCTACATTTGTAGGTAAAGGAGAAATTGGTAAAATAAAACATATATTTCTCAACCTATAATATGTTTTAATGTAAAATAGAAATTTGTAAAGAATGTAACATGTATAAATGTTTTTTATATATACTGTATATATTTTTATTATATAATAGATTTTTTTTAAATGCCATATATACTTTTGACATATACAATGTATAGTTTCCAAAGGATAAGATAGAATTTTTGTAAAATGTAATATATATATATATATTGAGGACCTATAATACATAGTTTTCAAAGTATGTAGTATAATCTTATAAAATAATACATATATGTTTTTGATATAATATATAGTTTTTAAGGTATATACTATAATTTTGAAGAACGTAATATATACAATTTTGGTATATAAAGTATATATTTTTTGAAGTATATAATAATGATATGTAAAAGTGAAATACATATGTGGTGTATAATACAGCTTTTAAAGTATATAGGAGAATTTTGCAAAATTTATATAATGTATGTTTTTGTTTATAATATACGTATAGTTTTCTTTAAATATAGTATATGATCTTCTAAAAGATATAATATATGTAATTTTACAAAAGTATAACATATATCATTTCTTTAAAATAATGAGTTTTTTATATTATATAATTTTAATACATAATGTATCCTTTTTTGGGGCCTTTATTATATAGTATTAATTTGGGCCTTAGGCCTAGCTTTATATTCTTGGACTTGGTTTTAGGTTTTTGGGCCTTAGGCCTTGTTTTTGACCTTTTGGGCTTTTTACTAGATTAAGTGAATTAACTTAGTTAATTTAGATCGCGTGTCCGTCTCTTAGGGGCACGATCCTAGAATTAATCAAATTAGCCTTAGGTCTTTTAGAGCCTTAGTTAGATTAGGGTTCAGATTAATTTAGTGAATTTAAATTTATCCCTGGCTTATTGGGGTAAATGTTAAATTCATTAAATTAATTGAATATTTCTTAATTACTTTAGGGGTAAAATCAATTTTAAGTTTAACTTAACATTAAATTACAAATTAGTCACCATAAATTAGGTTTGTTAACATTTTAGGGTTAAGTATATAATAAATTGGGCCTTCCTTTTGTATGTTTACATTCATGCCTTAATTGTCATTCATATAATCTTTAATCTCAATCGCATTCAAAATTAATCTAAATCGTAAAAGGGAGGTACTTATTAATTCCAATATTCATGTCATAACAGTCCGAGCTTAAAGGATTTTGACCAAATATTCGAATTAATTCTTACCATCCTGAGGTAAATGGACTAAAAATTAACAAAATCATCACATCATACTTAAATGTTTGCATCATGCATAAAGGTGACATACGAAAGTCGAACCATAAATTAACACGGCAGTTGGGCTTATTCGATGTCGGTTTAATCTATGGTCTGATATATCGCCAACCTTATTAATTAAATGTTTAATTAATTTGAATCCACCAATTCGATAAATCTCGTGCAATCAAGGTTAATGTTCATCTAAGAACTCCAAATTAAATTCAATATAAATCTCAATGAATTTTATCCTTTTAAAAGCAACAAATATTTTGGTACCGATCTCCGGGCGTGATGGAGGTGCTGATCATTCCCCCACACGTAACCAACTCTCAGACCCTTTCACAACGAATCTCTAGTTTCTTATGGTGTCTGGCCTACCTTGCCCATGTGGTTGGTGGCGACTCCAAGTTTTCATCATTTTCAAAAATTTAAGGTTTTCAAAAGAAATCTCCAATCTTTCAAAAGATTTTCATTAGAGATTAAAGGGGATATTCCACCCGAGAGTCCTTTTCTGAAAAAGGTCGCTACAGTAAGTGGAACTGATTTCTTCAAAATCCTTGGCCAAATCTTGGATCAAGTCATAGTATTTGACCAACTTTGGATCTTTAGTCTCCCATTCTTTTCGAAGCTGATAAATCAACAAAGAAGAGTTTCCGAAAACCCGAAGCACCTTGACCTTTCTTTCTATGGCCGCTTAGAGTCCCATGACACAAGCCTCATACTCGACTATATTGTTGGTGCAAAAGAATTCTAACATGCTTGTGGAAGGGTAGTAGACATTGTTTGGGGAGACCAAATTGCCCCTATTTCGTGGCTTAAGGCATTTGATGCCCTGTCAAAATAAAGCCTCCATCCTTCATTCTCGATAGTAGAAGTCCCTTCGAACAGATCACAGATCAGATCTTCATCCAGGAAGCTAAAATCCAATGGTTCATAATCATCTGAAGCATGGCTTGCTAAAAGATCTGCCACCACACTTCTTTTACCGCCTTCTGACTTACATAAACAATGTCAAATTCTAACAAAAACATTTGCCAAAGGGCCACTTTCTCGGTTAATACTGGTGCTTCCATTAGAAATTTCCACGGATCTATTCGGGAAATCAAATAAGTGGTATGATACAACATGTATTGCCAGAGCCCCTTAGTAGCCCATACCAAAGCTCAACATAACCTTTAGATCAACGGGTATCGTGTCTCACACTCGGTGAATTTCTTGCACAGGTAATAGATCGCCCTTTCTTTTTTGCATGTGTCATCGTGCTACCCCAACACACAGCCCATAGAGTTTTCAAAAACTACCAAGCATAGAATCAACGACTATCTGGTACTGGTGCTACTAAGATCGGAGGATTGGCCAGATACTTCTTGATCTTTTCTATCGCTTCTTGACATTCTTCATCCCAAACTCCCAGGTTATTCTTCCAGAGCAGTGTAAAGATGGGGTCACACTTATCGGTTAACTAGGATATGAACCGGGAGATGTAATTCAGTCTTCCCAAAAATCCTTGGACCACTTTTTGAGTTTGACATGGCGGATAATCTTGGATTGCATTCACCTTGTCAGGATCAATCTAGATGCCTTTCTGAATTACTACGAAACCTAAGAGCTTCCTAGACGTTACCGCGAAGGTACATTTGGCTAGGTTGAGTTTTAGCTAAAATTTTCTTAGCCTCTGGAAGAGTTTTCATAGATTTCAAATGTGTTCCTCTTTGGTTCAAGACTTGGATATCATGTCATCCACGTACGCCTCAACCTTCTTGTGCATCATGTCATGGAACAAGGTCACCATGGCTCTTTGATATATGGTCTCAGCGTTCTTCAAAGGCATTACCTTATAGCAAAACGTGCCCCACACGGTCACAAAAGTGATCTTCTCCATATCCTCAGTATGTATTTTGATCTGATTGTACTTTAAAAAGCTATACATAAAGGAAAACCAAGCATGCCCCGCAGTATTGTCAACTAGAGTATCAATATGAGGCAAAGGGAAATTGTCTTTGGGGCTCACCTTCTTAAGATCCCTATAATCTACACACATACGCACCCTCCTATCCTTTTTCGATATCGGCACTATGTTGGCCACCCATTCTGTGTACCTAGAAACCTCCAAAAATCCAGCCTCAAATTGTTTCTTCACCTCTTCTCTTATTTTCAATAACATGTCCGTCCTCATTCTTCGAAGCTTCTACTGGACAAGCTTGCATTCTGGCCTAATGGGGAGCTTATGTGTTACAATATCTTTTTTAAGCCTGGCATAACCTGGTATGACCACGCGAACACATCCTTAAATTCCACAAACAACTCCACCAACTCCTACTTGACTTTTGGCGATAAGGTACCTCCAATATTTACTTCTTTCCTTTCTTCATTAGTTCCCAAATTCAAAACCTCTATATTCTCTTGGCGTGGGATAATTTGCCTTTCCTCAATAGCCATCATTCTTAGCAGCTCATCAGGAATCCCATCATCCTTCTCTTCTACCTCTGTCAAGTACATGGGTTGTTCAAAATCTACTTCAGAATTAGGTTCCACATCATTCATACAATTTATATTAAGAGGCCTGCACAATTTTGAAAGTGCGTATTGAGAAAGGAAATGTATAGTTTATGACGTGAACAAATAAATATATAAAAATAAACAAATGAATAAATAAATAAATAAATAAATAAGTAAAATAATAAATGAAATGGAATAAAATGAATGTTGTGTTTTCCATTTGAGAAGGAAAATGTAGACATGGTCTATTTCATTTAAAATGGATAGATATGACATAGCTTCCCTTTTTACAAAGGATGTCCGTTACTTTTAGGCAGAAGTAACGGGATTGTTCTGAGCATTACTTTGACTTGTTCCTAGAAAATGTTGGTACATCCCCAGAGGTCCAATTGTTGAGCTCTTCTCCTGGGAGGCAAGGGCGAATCTTCGCCAAAAATTGATTAGCCTCGCTCTCATCACCAATTATGTTCACATTCATCTCTTTGAGAGCCTCACTGGTCAACTCTTCCCAAAGGCACCTCCCGCATTCTCAGTTCACCTCTTGGACATCCACCTTCGGGTTTCGAATTTCACCAGATATAAAGGCACCATTGAAGTCTGCATAGATGATAGGGGACCATGGAATGTCCTCCCCTCTAAGCCTAGCCTTCCTTTGCTCTTGCTTCCTCTTTCATTCTTGTTTTTTCTGTATGAAATTTGGCTTGTAACTGAGTCTGAAGCGGTCAACTTTGTGGATCACCTTGATGGGACGAAGGTGTCTTTGCAGATTCTTTCCAAAGCCTTTCTTTTTCTTTGCTCCTTTACCTAGGGTTTTGTACACCACCATCTTAGTGCAATTGGACAAATTAGTGCATGGAATCTTGTTTCCTTCGGCAACAAAGGTAACATTGACAAGTTTCAAGGCCCTAAAGGCACACTCAATTTCTTCATCATCTGTGTGGATGTACGAAATATCCGAAGTCACAGAAGCGATGATGTCTTCTTCGGTGTTCACTATTACTAGTTTTCTTTCGGTGACAAACTTTAACTTTTGATGGAGTGAGGACGAAATGGCGCCAACCGAGTGTATCCATGGCCTCCCTAACAAGCAGTTGTAAGATGTCCGAATATCCATAACCACAAAATCGACTACATATTCGATGGGACCAATGAGCAGTGGTACTTCTATTTTCCTGACCATATCTCTCTAGGTCCCATCGAAAGCTTGTACCGTATTATGACATGGCTGTATATGTGAACTGTTGATTGGTAGTCGCTGCAGTGTAGCTAATGGCATAACATTCAGCGCAGAGCCATTATCAATTAGCACGCTTGACAACACATGACCTTTGTAGTGAGTGTGATGTTCAGGGCCTTGGTGGATCTTGTACCTTCCCTTGGGATTTTGTCATCACCAAAGGTAATGTGATTAATGTCGGTGATATGGCTGACAATCTAAGCCAACCTCTTAGCTGAGATATCCTTTGCAACATAGGTCTGATTCAAAACTTTCAACAGGGCCTTACAATGCTTCTTTCAGTTCAGTAAGAAATCAAGCATAGAGATTCGAGCTAGCTGTCTCCGAAGCTGGTCGACGATGCTATACTCCCTGTGCTTCAAAAATCTCAAAAACTCTTGAGCTTGAGTTTCTGTGACTAGCTCTTTGATTCTCGATGGTAGGTTATCTCTGAAAACTTTCTCAGGTTGAACTTCGACTTCATTTTCTTTTTATTTTGGTTCCTCCAATGCCTTTAGGTTCTTCGGAGCATAGCATCGACTACTCCTCGTGAGATGCCCTACATCATTTACCTCTCCAGAATTGGGCTCCAAATGTTCTTCTTAAATGGGTTTCATCCCTATTTCCACGTCTTCTCCTCCGTGTAAACTAGAGGAACCCGACATTATGATGCTTGCAGTGTAGTTCTATGGAACCATCTTTGTATCCTTGAAAGGAAACGATCTTGGAGAAGCAATTATCATCTTGGGGGTTATCTTCGATGCGCTTGTCTCGTTTATCTTGAGACCAAGGACGAGTGGTCTCTTTGGCGCTATACTTGGTCTACTGGCTCTCTGATGCACAAACTTCTACTTTCTTTCTTCCTCCTTCTTCCTCAAAAAACTCAATCTCCTCTTTATCCATCATAACTTGTATCAACTGACAAAATTCCTCACAATCTTGAATCTCAGAATCTTCTGATTAATGGTATTGACAATATGGGCCACAACCTTCTTCCACAATCATCATTCCCTGGTCAGTAAGGTGTGCCATACACAATTGTTAGAAAACCCATCTTAATGGTGACCGAACCTCGGACACGTTCTCCCTAGTTTTTTTAGCATTCTTGTCTTCGATAGCATTCACGCCTTGACCTTCATGATTTGGTAGGGGGTTGTTGGCCGTGCTCGGTTCTCCTAATTGTAACACTCCAATACAGATTAAGTTCTAAACAAACTTCTTGAACGCTACACAATTTTTAATTGAATGCCCCAAAACATCGGCATGGTATTCGTAATGAACCTTGGCGTCATACCATGCTGGGTATGGTAGGTTGTAAGGAGTAACATGATAAGGACAAACCAAATCGGCCTTGTGAAATTGTGAGTAGAGCTCCTTGTAAGAGATTGACAAAAGAGTGAAGGATCTCTCCTCACTTTCCTCCATGGGTCCCCTGTCTTCTTTCTTGTTGAAATTTCTGGAATTCCATACTGGGGCCTAGGGCTGGGAGATAGTGAAGTTCTTGGTTGCCTCGAAGGTATTTTCATTATTCACCTCATGGTCCTTTTTATTGTATTGCTTGCGTGAATGAACCCCTCCATTAATTCTTTTGCTCTTAATGGTTGCTTCGATGTGCTCGCCCATCATGACTATTTCTGCAAAATTGCTAATAGGGTTGCTGATCAATCAATCATAAAGTGTCCCTTTTAGCGTGTCTACAAACATTGGGGAGATCTCATGCTCGTGAAGAGGTGGTTGAACCTATGTTGCCACATCACACCATCTTTGAGCATATTCACGAAGAGTTTTATTGCACTTTTGTTCCATGCCTTGCAACAGTAGTCAGTTGGGAACCATGTCGGTTACATGCTTATACTGATCTATGAAAGCTTTTGCCAGATCCCTCGACAACTTAATTTGAGCCCTGGTCAGTTGATTATACCACTTCGAAGTAGATCCTACTATGTTGTCCTAAAAATAGTGAATCAAGAGCTTCTCGTTGTTGGTAAACCCAACCATCTTTCGGCAAAATATCACTATATGAGCAGATGGGCAAGTGGTTCCATCAAACTTTTCAAAATCGAGGGTTTTGAACTTATATGGGATCTCCACATCAGGGAACAAACTGAGTTCCCTAGCACTTAACCCATAGGAGCCATTCTCGCCTTCCTTTACTCGAAACTTTTCCTCTAGGTCTTTCCAAGTATCTTCTAATTGCTTAGTGAATTGTGCCTTCATTTGGTTCATCTTTTCCAACTCATCAAAGTCTGGGATTTGATCCCGACAACTTCGGGATTCCCAAAGGTCACCCTCGGTTGAGTTTGAAGAGCTAGACCGATATGAGATGAGGATGCCCCTTGTGGGGAATTAAGAAAAGGGTAAATGAGCAGCGGGTTCTAGACGTCTAGGCATGAGGGCGATTCTCTGAGTTTTGGGCATGATTCTTAAGGGTATTCTTACCCCTCGGATCTGGTCCTAGTCAAGCTTGTAGCAGCTGAGATATTTCATTCATCATGTCCTGCTGAGACATGATGATGGTGTCCCTTAATTCATGTTGGGCTCGTTCCATCTAGCCATGTAGGTCGGCCTCCAACTTGGAAAAACCCTCCTCCATTTGCTTGGACCAAGAGCGAGTGCGATAAGAGTGTGGAGTGATGACAATTTTTAAGAAGCAAAATGCAATCTTTTTGAAATAGAAAGCCTTTTAATTAATAAATGAAGATTAATAAAGAATGCAAACAATTGTATTAATTAGATGATTATTAGCTTTTAACAAAGAATGCAAATAAAAGAATCATGCATGAATGCAAAGAGCGACACTGAGTTTGGCAAATATCATCGTTAAACGACTTTCATTAACGAAAATGTTGTTTTGTTACAATAACTTAAAGAAAATCAAATACACATATGGCTTCAGGGTAGTATCGAGGTCAATGATCTCCCTCAGAATCCAAACAATTCTCTCATTCCTCAGAATCATTGTCCACGTAGTCATAGAGTTCGGTAGCATCTGTACTTTTTGGGCAACCTTTTGCATCTTGGTCATCCAATGTGCTAGCTCTTGTTCCTGCCTCCAAATTGTGTAGGCGGCGAAGTGCAGTTGCTCCAAACTTGGCGTCGGGCATACTTGAATTGCTCCCATAAGGCTTGCCAAGTGATCCTTCAGCAGTTGAACCTCAGTTTCCAACTCATCGACACGAGTCGTCAAGACTTGATCTCCAAGTTGCTGGCCTTCAGCTTGCAAGTTGAACCCTTATGCTTGAAAAGAGATTTTTCCAAACACTTCACTTGATCTTTCAAGGCTTCATTCTGGTGTTGGGCATTGGTTAGCCCAAATGGCATCACTAAGAATTCCTAGTGACCATATCTCGTGCGAAAGGCGGTTTTGGGCACATCACATTCTTTAACTCTCATTTGATAATAGCCAGACCTTAAGTCAATCTTGGAAAACACAGTGGCATCCTTGAGCTAATCAAATAGGTCATCGATCCTTGGCAATAGGTATTTGTTCTTAATGGTCACCTTGTTCAACCACCGGTAATCAATACATAGCCTCATGGAACCATCTTTACTCTTCACAAAGAGAACCGGAGCTCCCAAGGGCGAAGAACTCGATTGAATGAAGCCTTTATCAAGCAAATCTTGAATCTAGGCCTTCAACTCTTTCAGCTCAACGGCTGCCATTCGATAGGGAGTAATGGACACTGGAGTAGTCCCAGGTTGCATGTCAATGCTAAATTCAACCTCACGGATTGGGGGTAAGCCCGGAAGTTTATTGGGAAATTTGTGCATAGTGTCAACATTCGATAATTGCGGCCCAGCCTTAGCTTCAATTATCAAAGCATACAAGGAAGGATTTCTAGAATTCATCAACTAAATGCTCTCCTTGCTAAGGCCTCGGATATACAATCTTCGTTTATTACAATCCACCCATGCTTGATGCTCACTAAGCCAATCTAGACCCAGCATCACATCAAACTCGTGGATCGATAAAGCTAACAGATCGGCCACGAAAGGAATCCCTTGAATCACCACAGGGCAATTCATACATATGAAGTTTATGGTGGCACAATCACCAAGTGGATTAGTTACAGAGATCCTTGATGCTATAGGTTCACTAGTCATTCCATACTTCTTGACCAGTCTAGTACTTATGAAAGAATGAGTAGAGCCAGGGTCAATCAATGCATATAAAGAATAGGAATACAGTTCAATGATACCTGTAATGACATTAGGCTCATCTTCCTCCTCCCTGCTCCTCACATAATACATCTGAGCAGGAGTCTTAGATTCTTGCTTGCCCGGTGCCTTGCTAGAGCCACTGGGTCTCCTTGTAGCTCCCGACGAACCTTGTCTTGATCCCTTACCTTGGAAGGACTGAGTAGGGGATGCAGTACTTGCCGGTGTAGCCGAAGACTTGGTTTCACCTAAAGGACAATCATGAATGAAATGACCATGTTCACCACAATAGAAGCATGCTCTAGTCTGCTTACGACACTGACCTGCTGGATGTCCTTTTTGGCAGTAGCTGCAAACTAGATTCTGTGTATTTCGGTTGGAGCCTCTAGTGCTTTCAGCTGAGGTCGTCTTAGCAAAAGACTGGGTCACCATCTGTGGTTTCTCGATATTCCCAGAATGGGAAGGTTGGGAATACACAATTTCCTTGGGGCCTTGATTCTTACTCTTTTTATTCCACCTGGGAGGTTGGGAATCATCCCTAAACCTCTATTCGGTCTTGCTAGTTCCACCTGACCTCAAGGTCTTTTGTGCAACTTCAGTGGCCTTAACTCGGTTCACAAGATCTTTGAAATCAGTGATCCCTAAGTCAGTAACATAGGGCGTAATTCATCACTAAGCCGAGCAATAAACATCTTGCACTTGTATTCTTCCTTTCTTGATGTACTCTGCACCATAACGATAATACTTGCAGAAATCATGAATGTACTACTCAACAGGTCGACCGCCTTGCTTCAGGGTGGAGAAAGATACTGTACCTTTCTACGAGGTAATACTCGCTAATATACTTCTTTCGAAATTCTTGATGGAAGAACTCCCAAGTGACAGATTCATCAGGGACAGTAAGAATAGTGGTCTCCCACCACTACATTGCTTCATCAACTAGCAATGCAAGGGCTCACTCCAGCTTGTGCTCATCTGAGCACTGTAGTTGCTTGTTCAGGATCCTTAGCGTGTTGTCCAGCCAATATTTCGTAGTCTCAGGACTATCATCATCCTATCTAGTGAAGGTGTAGGCTCGGAGTGACGCCAGCTTATCAATAGGGGCTCGAGTATACTGGACAACTGGCGGGGTCGGTTGTACCACCATCTCGACCCTCATGGATGCCATGAATTGCTTGAACATGTCAGCCATGTTCCGATAACATTTTGCCTATGCATCAGACACTACTGGCTCAGCATGCTAAGGTGGGGGATTAGGTGGGTTCGGTGGATCTCCCCCTCACTTCCTGGTCATGGGTCGAGGAGCCGGTGGCATGCTCGTGAATATGAGCCTCGTTCGTCTCAGACATATCTATAACAAAAAGAGATCAGATTAGTAGACAAGTCACAATATACACAATGTACAACTCCTAGGTGGAAAAGTAATACAATAACAATGCAATAAACTTCAGTTTAGTCCTAGAATCAACTAAACTCTAGCTCTGATACCAAAAATGTAACACCCCATTCATGGCTTGGTCGAGAACCGGGTTGGAGTATGCTACCGATAAACAAATGGTGATCGATACAATAATTTCATACAATAACAATGATAATAGGCCCAACATTCAAGAATGAGTAACATTAAATTTCAATTAATCTATTACGAGTTTATAATTATCCAATTAGGACCAAATTATAACATATACAAGTTTTAAGGACTTAACGGCAATTTCATTATTTTAGTGGTCTCATTCTGAAACTTATCTTCCTACAATGAAATTCATCATGAAAACAATAAACATACAAATTTTCATACTATTCGGAGTTCATATGCCCATTCAATTTAGCCATGCAATAATCAGTGATCATTTTGTAAACAATACAAAACTGTGATCTTTATCTTTTAACAGAATTAACTGTCACCGTACCGATACCCTTATAGCCATATTGGTACGCTAAACCTAATTCCCAAATTTCACATTCAATTGTAATAGACCCGTATCGATATGGTTGAGGGTCGTACTGATACCGGTTGACCATGTTAACTTCGTATCGGTACACCTCGACCCCGTATCGATACCTTTTTTACACCCAAATTTGAGTAGCCAAAATCCATACCGATACGCCTAGGTCGTATCGATACGCCCTTTGGTGACTTCGTTGACCTGACCAAATATGCATGGCCGTATCAATACACCATCAACCGTATCGATACGCCCTGCCTTGTAATGACAGATTTTTGCTGGTTTTTATTCGATTTAACCTATCAAACAAGGTCCAAATGCAATGAAAATTTACCAGTAATTTTTAAACATTATAAACTACTAGCATGCCAAAATTCATGTTAATCCGAATCCATTTACTATGTTTTCACCTTTTTGAGCCAAATATGCGCTTTTAATCCTTTTTAAGCCATGTATAAAGTTCATTTAAAGACTTATGCACTAACATACCACAAGCACAAAATGTACATATCAAAAGGGCCTTACATGACTCTTCTAAGTACTTTGCCACCCTACTAGGAGTTCATAGGTTCGATATACATTACTTCAAGCTTGCTTGTGACTTGTACAACGCAACAACTTCTCTGATCTCCGACGTTGAATCCCTTAACCCGAAATAGATGAAATGCAATGCATTAGGCATACTTTGCCTAGTGAGGTAGTCACAATAAGCACTATGTCATGGAAATGCACTACAACTCATATCTTTACAATAACAATGCAATAGATCCATGGAAGCAATGCAATGATCATGTTTAATAACAATAAATCCATATTCATCAATAACCCTTGGATCGGTTCGAGATAGTGGATACGCGAATTCCTACACCTCACCAAATCAATGAATGGTCTAGTCCCTCTGCCTTGCCAATATGACCAATATCGCAACACATCCCTCCGCCTCGCCAAATCAATATAGGCTATAGCCCTAGGACTATAGTCCACCCGTACACTGAGCTCATGAATTCTATGGCATGCCAATTGTATCCAATGTCCTTCAAATCCAAGGTCCGGTGATAATATCAATAATTCATGTTCAATATCAATAGCCATGTTCAATGTTCTTTCCGATAAACAATATTTCGATATCTATGTTCAATGACAATATCAATAAGAATGGCAATGTCCAATGGTTTCAATGACATCAACAATGATCGATGCTTCATTTACAATGTTTCGATAACAACAATGATGTTGGCTTCAATAATCAATGACAATGGCTACATCAATGGCTATGTCTATGCTCTATATCAATGTCCTATACTTCTATGGTTCAACGATGATGGCGATGAAAATGGCAATAACAATACTTATGACAACAATGGTAGCTATATCCGATGTTCAATAACAATGGCGATGTCATCAACAATGCTCAATACTCGATGCAATAACTTACCAATACTTACCATAATGTCCAATAAGGGATTCGATGCAATGATCCTTAGCAACGAAGTTAGAAATGACAATTCTATTAACAATGAAGTCAGGAAAGGCACCTAGCCTAATCCCTAGACTCCGACTACACTCACCTCGATATTTCAAAGCTTTCAAGGCTCTCGGATAGAAATCCCCTTGTTCCTAGCTTTAGGTGAAGCCGATGGATGCTCTTTATCAATTCCTTGAGCTAGGAAATCAATAGGAGGGTGTTAGAAACAATACTATGATATCGTAATCAATATAACAATGCCGAAATCAACACCCAAACTTAAAATAGCTATTAGCTATTAAGATGACCATGGGTATACAAACCCTAACTTGTGATTAAGCTTAATATATCCATGGAATTCAATGGTTGTTTGGAGATTATAGCTTACCCAATCACTTGCAACGATTTGATAACGATAAATCGAAGAAAATCAAGCTTTTCAACCTTCAACAATAAAGGTGCTAACTTGCTTGAAGAAGATAGAGGGAGGTGTTTGCTTACTAAAGCATCAGGTAAGCTCAATTCCTTAGCTATTCCCTTTGTTTTAATTGAAGGGCTTTCCTTGCAGTAAAGGAAGCTCCCACGGTAATCCCACGTATGGGATTTATAATTGAGGAGGGCCTAATCGCAAGATTAGTCCCTCAACTCTCATTTCCTTATACTTTTATCCCCAAACTTCCAATTTCTATAATTTAGCCACTAAAAGGTTTCTAATACATTCATTAAGGTCCTTAAACAATATTTCGACTCAATTAGGGTCCAATATCAATACAATTGACCTTGTGGTCAACATCAATACAATATTTAAATATTTCTGATATAGGGTTTCCGATTGCCATAACCCAATTCCAACTAGGCCGGATTTCGGGGTGTTAAAAACTAGTGTTCCAATAAGCCAAGAACACTATTTAAAACCAATTGAGTTAATTAACGATGGTTTAAAAGTAAATGACAATCTAAACTTGCAATTGATTTTATCCTAAAAGTGATTAAGAAATGTTCAATTAATTTAATGAATTTAACATTTATCCCAATAAACCAAGGGTAAATTTAAATTCACTAAGTTAATTCAAACCTAAATCTAACTAAGGCTCTAAGAGTCTAATCCTAGAATTAACTTAATTAATTTAAGGATCGTACCCCTATTAGACGAGCACACGACCTAAATTAATTAAATTAATCCCTAAACTAACACAAAGGCCTTAACAAACACAAAGCCCATCTAAACTAGGCCCAAGGCCCACTAAGCTAGAACTAACCTTAAGCCCAAAAACACCACAAGTTCTAAACTATCTAAACTAAGCAAGCCCAAGCATATAAACATATATGTATTTACCATGTGTTCTACTATATATAAAAATATATTATTTATTTTAAAATTATATTATATGTATTGTAAAAGCTAGGCATTATATACACTATAAAAAACTTATATTATATATTTTAAAAACCTTTATATTATATATATATTAAAAAACATATATATGTATTATAGAGAAAATTATGTATTATATATTATAATAAACTATATGTATTATACTTTTTAAAAAAACTATATGTTATATTTTTTAAAGAAACTATATATTGTACATATACCATATATTAAATGTTACGAAAAGAATTATGTTTTAGGAGAACATATATTATACAAAGAACATATATTATATTGTATATGTAAAAAAACTATATATCATATATGAATTATAAAACCATGTATTATATTGTAAAGGAAATATATTACTATATGATAACTTCAAAACAACCATATCAAGCACGTTAACCACATTACAAGTAATAACAATAAACATGAACAAATACAAGTAAAACAGTAAAAAACATGGGAATTAAAGATCCAAGATTAAATAAAAAAACATGAAAAATGACCAAGAATAAAAAAACCTGATTAAATATGAGGATGAAAATAAAAACTGTAAAAAACTTGTAGGGTCTTGGAAAGGGGTTCTGAAAGGCGGAAGGACACTAGGAACATGATTATCCCACGCGGAGGGACTAATGTGTGATTTGCCTATGCGGAAGGACCGCGGGAGTTATTAAGGCGGGGCGAAGGGATTTATAAAGTGATTTATCCCTTTTTAAAATGGGGACCGGCTATATAATTCAAAATCATTCCCCTTTTTTCATCTTTTGGTATAAACCTACACTGAACTCTCCCCACGCCCTTCTTAATCCTCCAAAACGGGGGTGTTCATCCCCAAATCCAAAAACCACCACACTTTCCAGAAACCAATTACCGGTCGCCGCGAGCCACCGCTCCGACCGCCACTAGCCGGTGCCAGAACCCTAAAAAAACCCTTTTTGAACCCATTTTTTGAGTTCTAAACCCGAATCTCACCTCTTTTCTTTCGAAAAACAACAAAAGCCATCTCCTTTTTTGGTGAAAAAAAACCAAAACCTTTATTCATAAAAAACAAAACCCTTTTGTTCATTCTTCCCTTCGACTCACCATACGCGGACTTGGGAAGACCATAAAGTTTATCGTTAGTGAGGGAAGACGAGCGGACACGAGGAGAGATAAAATACCGAAGGTAAAAACACGAAACCCTAACTTCTATAGTATATACATATGCTTTGATGATAATAATGATATGAAGAAAAGAGAGAAAGGTTACTATTAAGTGTCTAAAAGTACTATTTTATTCACCCTTTTTGTTCATATTATTGCTAGACTTAGGCTCATATTAGTTGCATTATAGCCATTCATGCATGTTTTAATTGTTTCCTTGGTGGTTAAGCTTGATTTCATATTTTGCTTAATTTTGTGGAAAAAGGATGCTGCCGATAGTTGTTTTTGTGTGTGTGCAGAATCACTTGCCTAAACAAGGCTGGAACCAGTTGCCAGGGCAGTGCATGAAGGAGATGCCGACGCAGTTTCTAGGGCAGTGCAGGAAGGTTATACCGAGCTAGTTGCCAGGGCAATTTTCGATAAGGGATAAGATGATATGGCAGTAGAAATTGATGACTAGATAAGCCCAAGATGACGTGGAGAAAAGTTAAATCCCAAAGGAGTTTGATTTCCATGAAGAGGTCAAAGAGAAATTAAATCCCAAAAAGATAGGAGAAGATCTAGAAGGGATTTAAATATAATAAAGAATATATTCTTTTAAAGTATTTAATTCCAACTTAACTTCCTCATCAAGAAGGACTTTGACCTAGCCATCTCCTATTTAAAGGAGGCCAAGCCGTCAAACTCAAAGGGAGAGCAAAAGGGGAGGATTTAGATAAGGGCTTTCAACCATTCTTCATCTTTTTTTCTTTCTTGTTTGATTAGTTTTATGTTAGGGATTCTTTGTTTTGTGTTTCTTTGGAACCTAGCCATGAACTAAATCTATTTGGTTAAGGTTATTGTGTTTTGTGGTTGTAAGAAACAATTGGATTTTGTTTAGGTAATAAGAGTTTGCACTTTCAATTCAAGGTTTACTCATTCTTGGTTTTTTATTCTTGTTTGTAGTGAATTGGGAGGGGATCTCGTAACTTCATCTATTTATCTAATATCGGGAGAGTTAGATTCAAGAAACGAATGAGTATGGTCTTTATTCAATCAATTGATGGTGAAGATTAATCTGGCTTAGGAATAAGTTAAGAATTTCGACGACTAAGAGGAGCACAAGATTGGTTGTTGTTCACCCTTGATTCACACAGGGATGTATTATCAAGGCATGCACAATTAGCTAGAGATTCTACTTAGGGATAAGAAGAAACCATTGAAGAACGCTCCATCGAGCCTTGAAGTTGCTACCCAACCGCCCAAATAGTTGCCCAGCCAGCTGCCCAGGCAACCGTCGATTAGTTGCCAAGGCAACCTCGCTGCGCAAGTTGCCATGGAAATTGAGTTTCCCTTGCACCTTTTACCAAGACGATCCAATTGGCTATCATACCTCAACTCACGATAACCTGACCTATTCTCTCTCATTTGATTACATCTTCTTTTACATTATTGCTTTTTAGTTTAGTTGTTAGTTAAAACTCCTACAATCACCTATTTGTGTTTTTACTTTTTACAATGCAAGAGATTGAATTCTTGAAATGGCACCAATCCCTGTGGAGACGATATTTTTTATACTATAACTTGCGACGTGTACACTTGCACAATTACGGAGCACTTATTACGCGCAACAAGTTTTTGGTGCCGTTACCGGGGATTGGCAATAGCAACTTTTCTTTTATTTTCTTGCACTTTTTATTTTTCTTGTTTAAGATTCAAAGGGTTAACAAACTTTGGTTTTGCATTGGTATATGACCAGGGCAAGACCGATTACACCAGAATATCCCTTTGTTCCAGAAATCGAACGAACCTTGCAAAGACTCAGACAAAGGTTAAGAGTAGCAATGGCTAATCAAGACGGCAATATGAATCATGATGTTCCAGTAGGAGGAGGAGTGATTCTTGCACGAAACAGAACTACTCGAGACTATTTTGAAGAAGATCTTGAAGGACTTAATCCAGGAGTTGCCACACCTGAAATTGAAGCCGGCCACTTTGAGTTGAAACCGGTGATGTTCAATATGATTAACACAATTGGTTAATTTGGCGGCTCAACAACTGAAGATGCACAACAACATCTTATGTTTTTCCTCGAGATTTGTAATTCATTAAAAATACAAGGAGTCACCCCTGATGTTTTACGACTAAGATTATTCCCCTATTCACTGAGGGATAGGGCGAAAGCATGGTTGAATAGTATTCTTTCTGAATCAATAGGATCTTGGACCAATCTTTGTCATGATTTCCTTACTCGATTTAATCCTACAAATTTGACTGATAAGCTTCGTAACGAAATTATTTCTTTTCGGCAGGCAGATGATGAATCCATGTATGAGGCTTGGGAGCGATATAGAGAACTTCTACACAAATGCCCCATACACGGATTCCCAATGTGGACACAAGTAACAATGTTTTACAACGATGTGAATACACCAACAAGGATGATGTTAGATGCCTCAGCAAACGACATACTCCTATATAAGTCGCCGGAAGAAGCAATGTGAATTCTGAACAGGCTTGCCAAGAATGATTATCAGTTCCCATCTGCTAGAAGAGGAGGAGTTAGTCGCCAAGACACAATACATGAACTAGGATCATTAGATTCAATTTCGGCACAATTGGCCACTCTAACCAAGATGGTCCAGAACATGCAGAAACCAAACAACACACAGGAGGTCAAGGTAATGGATTCATTTTGTGAGTTGTGTGGTGGTAACCATGATTCTTCTGAATGTATGTAGAATCTGGAATCCAGCTTTTATGTGGGGAATTACAACCGAAACAACAATGTGATGTCCAATACATAAAATCCAGCTTGGAAGAAGCACCTAAATTTTTCATGGAGTAATCCCAACAATTCTCTAAACTAAAACAATCAGAATACACAAGCATCGGGATTCTAGTAGAATATGCCAAATCAACAGTTGCCGTAGCAACAACTGACAACATCTAGTTCTTTAGAAAATTCTCTCAATGCTTTTATGTTGAAAACTGAATCTTATATGGCTGAGAATAGTAACTTCATAAAAAGAACCGATGATTTTATTAACAGGACCGAGATGAGATTGCAAAACCAAGAGGCGACAATCAAATCATTGGAAAATCAAGTCGGACAATTTGCTCAAAACCTGAATACTAGACCGTAAGGAGGTTTACCTAGCGATACTGAAGTCGCTAGAGGAACTAGAAATGAGCAATGTAAGGAGATCACCACTAGAAGTGGCCGACAACTTAAGGAGGCTCAAGCTCGCTCATCAAACAAAACTCCACAAAAAGAACAAGATGAACTCAGCGGCAAAGCCTTAGATGCTGAACCAGGAAATGCCGCGACAACCACCGATAAGCATGCCTCGGCAACCAGTGATAAGGATGTTGCGGCAACCAACGATAGGCACGCCACGGTAACCTAGTTGACGATGCCTCGACAACTCCAAATGCCTCAGCAATGCCATCAATCAGGTTCCAGACCAATGAAAGGATCGAAGATATCTGACTTCCACCACCATTCCCACAAAGGTTGAAGCGAAAAAAGCAAGAATATCAATTCAAGAAATTTCTTGATATCCTAAAGCAAGTCCACATCAACTTGCCATTGGTTGAAGCAATTGAACAAATGTCGAACTATGCCAAGTTTCTTAAAGATATTGTGTCCAATAGAACAAGGCTATGAGAGTTTGAAACAGTTTCCGCAATAGAGGGATGCATGGCCATGTTGCACAATCGCATGCAACCCAAGTTGAAGGATCCCGAAAGTTTCACAATACCTTGTTCCATCGGAAACCACTATGTTGAGAAAGCATTATGTGACCTTGGAGCAAGCATAAACCTGATGCCTAAATCTTTTTTTCTAGAAACTAGGAATCGGGAAGGCAAGACCTACAATAGTTATGCTATAGCTAGCCGACATATCCTATGTGCATCTAGAGGGAAAAATCAAAGACATACTGGTAAAAGTTGATAAATTTATTTTTTCCTGCTGACTTTATTGTTTGGATTGTGAAGCAGATGAGCATGCACCTATCATTCTCGGGAGACCCTTCCTAGCGACAGGGAGAACCTTGATCGATGTTGAAAAGGGAGAACTCACAATAAGGGTGAATGGCCAGCAAGTTAAACTAAATGTGTTCCAAACACTAAGGCATGCCAATGATCCAGAAGAATGCTAACTTCTTCATGCCACGACAGAGTTTAACTTCGACGAGGAATTTAGTTGCCTCGGCAACTACATTGCCGATCAAGAGGAACCTGAGAAGTATGAAGAACCGATCGATGAGGAACAACAAGAAGAGGCAAATTGGTTAGTCAATTGACCAGGCACATACTTTGAACCACTGGATTGCTCAGGTAAGGAAGTTAAACTTGAAATGCCCTCCATTGAACAACCACCGATTCTTGAGTTGAAACAGTTGCCAGGGCAACTAAAATATGCTTACTTGGGAACTGATAATACATTACATGTAATTATTTCCTCTAAGTTACAAATTGAGCAGGAAAAGAAGCTGATCAAAATGTTGATGCTACACAAGAAGGCAATAGGGTGGACAATTGCCGACTTGAAGGGAATTAGCCCGGTAGTGTACATGCATAAGATTTTGTTGGAAGATGATCACAAACCTTCGATTGAGGCCCAAAGGAGATTGAATCATGCCATGAAAGGGGTTGTAATGAAAGAAATCATCAAGTGGCTTGACGCCGGCATCATATACCCTATCTCTGATAGTACATGGGTAAGTCTGGTACAATGTATACCGAAAAAAAGGAGTTATAACGGTGGTAAGTAATGAAAATAATGAGCTCATTCCTACCAGGACTATGATTGGTTGGAGGGTTTGTATGGATTACCGAAAGCTAAACAAAGCCACTAGGAAAGATCACTTCCCCTTACCCTTTATTGATCAAATGCTTGACCGTCTTGCAGGTAACCCCTTTTATTGTTTTCTTGATGGTTATTCAGGTTACAATCAAATTGCCATAGGACCAGAAGATCAAGAAAAGATAACCTTCACATGCCCATATGGTACTTATGCTTTCCAAAGGATGTCGTTCAAATTGTGTAATACCCCGACAACCTTCCAAAGATGCATGATGGCACTCTTTTCAGACATGGTCGAAGACTTCCTTGAGATCTTCATGGATGATTTTTCTATTTTTGGTAATGACTTTGACAGTTACCTCGGCAATTTAGAGAAGGTGTTGGAAAGATGTGAAGAATCCGATTTAGTCCTTAATTGGGAAAAGTACCATTTTATGGTAGACGAAGGAATAGTGCTTGGCCACAAGATTTCATCCAAGGGAATCGAAGTAGACGAAGCCAAGGTGGACGTGATCGAGAGATTACCCCCATCAAGTTCAGTTAAAGGAATTCGAAGCTTTCTTGGACATGTAGGTTTTTACAGGAGGTTTATTCATAATTTTTCTAAGATTACTAAACCCTTGTGCAATTTGCTTGAACAGGATAAAGTCTTCAATTTTGTTGATCCTGGCACCCAAGCATTCGAAACCCTAAAGGAAAAGCTTACCTCGGCACCCATTGTCGTTCCACCCGATTGGACGCTACCTTTTGAGCTCATGTGTGATGCAAGTGATTTTGCGGTAGGAGCAGTCCTAGGCCAACGCACAGGTAAGACATTTCATGTGATATACTACGCTAGTAAAACTCTTAATAGCGCTCAAGTGAATTACACAACAATGAAGAAAAAGTTACTAGTCGTAGTTTTAGCATTTGACAAGTTCTGATCCTATTTGATTGGTACAAAGGTAATTGTCCATACGGACCATTCAGAAATTAAGTATTTATTTGCTAAAAAGGATGCCAAACCTCATTTGATTCGTTGGATATTGCTTTTACAAGAGTATGACATTGAAATTAAGGACAAGAAAGGAATAGAAAATCAAGTGGCTGATCACTTATCACGTTTAGAACGCAATAGGGAGGAGGACGGGGATTTAGAGATATGCAATACATTCCCGGATTAGCAACTGTTAGTTGCCTTGGCAACCATGGATGCACAAGCCTCGGCAACCCTTGATGCCTCAGCAACCATTGATGCATATGCCTCGACAACCCTCGACGCCTCAGCAACCCTTAACGCGTACCCCTCTGCATTACTCATCAAGGAAAGAAACGGTTCCGCCATTATGCTAAGCATTATTTCTAGGACGAGCCTCTTTTGTTTAAACAATGTGTAGATTAGGTTATACACCGATGTGTCCCTGAAGAGAAGCAGCAGAATGTACTCTGGCAATGCCATTCTTCACCCTATGAAGGAAATTTTGGAGGAACGTACCGCGGCCAAAGTTTTGTAATCCGGTTTGTATTGGCCAACACTATACAAAGACGCCCAAGAGTTTTACAATCAATGTGATCGTTGCCAGATGACGGACAGTATCTCTAGACAACATGAGATGCCGCTCCAAAACATCCTTGAGGTGGAATTGTTTGATGTATGGGGGATCAATTTTATGGGACCTTTCCCATATTCATTCGGCAACCTCTACATTCTACTTGCCTTTGACTACGTGTCTAAATGGGTTGAGGCAGCTACAGTTCCCGCCAACGATTCCAAGACCATGCAACGATTCTTGCAGAAAAATATATTTACACGGTTTAGGATGGCGAGAGCAATTATCAGTGATGAAGGCAAGCACTTTGACAACGGACTTATTGCCAAGATGTTGCAACGCTTCGGCGTGTCTCACAAAATTGCCACGACGTATCACCCACAAACCAATGGGCAAGCAAAAATTTCCAACCGAGAATTGAAGGGTATACTCGAGAAAGTTGTAAATCCCTCTGTGAAGGATTGGTTAGTAAAACTAGATGATGCACTTTGGGCATATCACACTGCATTCAAAACACCCTTAGGTATGTCTCCCTTCCAACTTGTTTATGGCAAAACATGCCATCTACCGGTGGAAATTGAACACAAGGCATATTGGGAAATCAAGACCGTGAATATGGATTGGGAAAGTGCTGGGCAAAAGCATTTGTTGGACCTCAACGAGATAGAAGAATTTCGTGCACTCACCTATAACAATGCACGAATCTACAAGGAGAAAACAAAGCAATGGCATGACAAGAAACTATTGCCGCGACAATTTATGCCAGGGCAACTAGTTCTATTATTCAATTCTTGGCTAAAACTTTTCCCGAGAAAACTGAAATCAAGATGGTCGGGACCATTCGAAGTTGTTAAACCGTTCTCCCATGGTGCCTTGATAATCAGGTCCATCACTGACGAACATGAATTCAAAGTCAACGGACAAAGATTGAAGCACTACAACGGTGCCCATGTGGAACGTAACAAAGAAGTGGTCACCTTAGAAGATGCATGAGCATGCTCTCCTTTCGATATTTTATTTTTATTTTTATTTTTAGAACTATTTAATTTTTTATTTTTATTGATTAATTTCAGTTATTTTTCTTTTTAGGATAAATTTATTTATTTTCATTAAGATTAAGACTACATCTTTCTTTCATATTTATCTAATTGTTTTTAAATTTTAAGTTTAATAATTTCTTTTCACATCTTTATTTATTTTCTTTTATTAGTTTATCTTTAATTTTAATCCTTATTTTATTTGTTTTTGAATTGTAGGAAAAGAGTTCAAAATAAAGAGGAATTTGATTCAAGAAGGAAGCTTCTTCATCAAAGAAACTAATGGGCTAAATCTAAGGCTTATATTAAGCCTCCAATTTACCCTAAATAAACCCTACATAGCCGGCCAAACCCTTCCCCTTCCCCAAATCCCCCAGCCATCCCCTTCCCCCAATCAAAACCCTTGTTTTCTTTCTTTCCAATTAATCTCACCCGCCATATTTACTACCTATCATTTCTATTTAACCCATCACCCTTAACTTCCAAGAAACCTGTTACTACTTTTCATCTTGCAACTCTTTAGTTTCTTTTGCTTTCTTTTCTTTGTTTCTACCAAACTCACAACCAAGATCATCCATGGCATCCAAAATCGAATTTTTGGTTCATCCAAGTTCCTCCAAAGAACCAAGATACAAGAAGTTTGCTACACTGGTGGTTCAAGAAAGATATCACTCCAAGTTTGAAATCTGGAAGATTTGCGAAGAACAAGGCCTTGAATACTCCAACTCCCATCAAGATTTCAGCCTTGAACCATTCATCTTTGACATGATTGCACATCAAAAATGGCAATTTTTTTACCATCAATCAGAATCGGGTAACATCTCATGGGTAGGAGAATTCTATGCTCACTCACCTAACCCGGATAATCCTTATGTTTTTGTTCATGACAAGGCTATACTCATAAGCCCCGATAGCATCAACACCTTTTACGGGCTCTATGTTGAGAAGGACGAGCATAAAGCCTTTGTTGATCAACTCACGCCCAAGCAACTCGACAAGGTGCTTCAAGAACTCACTCTACCGGGAACTCATTGGAACGATGATAAATACAAGGGCACGGTAAATCACCTTCGGCTTAAACCTGAGGCAAAATTATGGAATAAGTTTGTTAAAACTTCTTTAATGCCCACCACACACAATACTACCATTGATACACCCCGTCTTTTGCTCATACATTCTATCTTGCATAATCACATCATTAACATTGGAAAAATTATTTTTGATGAGATTTTTGTCTGTAGCACAAAAGAAAAGGGTTCTCTTTTCTTCCCTTGCTTAATTTCCAATCTTTGCAAGGAGATGCATGTCCCAAGTAAGTCAACCGATGAAAAGGCCCTACCAAAGTCTGGTTGGAATCGAGCACAAATCCGAAAGCTAATGGGAGAGGCACAGGTAAAATCCCTAATGCCTTCAATTGTCGATGCAACTCCTGCCGCCTCGGCAACTCCTAATGCCCAAGCAACTGATGCCCGGGCAACTCGGACAGCAACCCTGGGACAACTTGAAGCACTCTTACAACCGTTGGAGAACCGCCTTAGGCAAATTGAAGATCGACAACTAATGTTCATGCGATACATGAAGGATCACAACAATGCCATCACCCAAGTCATCCTGGAAAAGTACCTAGACAACCGCGTGTCGTTCCCTATTTTTCCTACCGAAACCCTTGCCAAAGTAACCAATGAAGCAGTTGCCACAGCAACCACAATTGAAGATGACGCGGCAACCAAAGCTAAAGACGCCCCGACAACCACTGCAAAATCCAAAGGTAAAACACCTATGCCCGAATCAACTCGTACTGAATCATTGTCTGATTTTTCAGATTCGAACGAGTCCTCCATTGCACCAACAAAGACCACACCAATCGAAAGCCCAATGACATTGATGATGAGGACACCCCCGTACGAGGATCGATTCCACCATCGGCAACAAGAAAGCAACCACTGTGTTTAAGCAAAAGAATCAAGATACAGGCCAAAAGGAAACTAATCATCCACGAGGACGAACTCTTGGAGTAAGTCCTCGTTTGTATTGTACCTTTCTTTATTTTTATATTTCTTTGTTGCATGCATTGAGGACAATGCCTCACTCGAGTTTGGGGGGAATTTTATTAGTTAGTTACCATGTTTAGTTGCATTCATCTTAACTATTGCATTTAGGATACATAAATTGCTTGCCATGCCATTAGTTGGAACAAGAATTGCCTAGATTTGATGAATATCCGATGATGACTTTGCCAATGTACTTAATTGATAGAAATTTTTATTCTAGGATAACCGTGGAAACACTTAGAATCTTACTATGATGCTAAACTTGATGAAACACTGTTGTGGCTTGATTGATTTAAGGAATTCTAGCGAACATAGGTTAATAGTTAAAAAATTGGGGGATTAGAATAAAAATTGGATGAATGCTAGAGGTGCCCGAAATTGGCTCTAATATGTGCCAAAGATTGATCACTAGAGGTGCCCAAAATTGGCTCTAGTATGTGCTAAAAATTGATCGCTAGAGGTGCCCGAAACCGGCTCTAGTCGAATAAATTAATTAACTTAAGAAAACTAAAAAAACACTAGAGGTGCCCAAAATCGGCTCTAGTTAAAACATGTTAAAAGAACCCAAGGAAGTAATTTGAAAACCTCTTGTTTGCATAGAATCTGAAAAATCAACTTGCACACAACTCCGCACACACTCACAAGAATTATAGTTTGATTCCGAGTAATACATAAGTTGTCCAAAAAATGAAAAGTTGATCATACTTTGTGCCATGGTTCTGAGGTTTGAAATCAAGTTCAAAGCTAAGTTTGTGAAAATTGAAGTCTTGGCGGGTAATTATTAGTTTGCATTGCTTGAGGACAAGCAATAGTTCGAGTTTAGGGGTGTGTTAAGTGTCTAAAAGTACTATTTTATTCACCAATTTTGTTCATATTATTGCTAGACTTAGGCTCATATTAGTTTCATTATAGCCATTCATGCATGTTTGCATTGTTTCCTTGGTGGTTAATCTTGATTTCATATTTTGCTTAATTTTGTGGAAAAAGGGTGATGCTGATAGTTGTTTTTGTGTGTGTGCAGAATCACTTGCCTAAACAAGGCTGGAACCAATTGCCAGGGCAATGCATGAAGGTTATACTAAGCTAGTTGCCAGGGCAATTGTCGATAAGGGATAATATGATATGGCAATCGAAATTGATGACTAGATAAGCCTAAGATGACGTGGAGCAAAGTTAAATCCCAAAGGAGTTTGATTTCCATGAAGAGGTCAAAGAGAAATTAAATCCCAAAAAGATAGGAGAAGATCTAGAAGGAATTTAAATATAATAAAGAATTATATTCTTTTAAAGTATTTAATTCCAACTTAACTTCTTCCTCAAGAAGGACTTTGACCTAGCCATCTCCTATTTAAAGGAGACCAAGCCGTCAAACTCAAAAGGAGAGCAAAAGGGGAGAGATTTTGACAAGGGCTTTCAACCATTCTTCGTTTTTTTTTTCTTTCTTGTTCCATTAGGTTTATGTTAGGGATTCTTTGTTTTGTGTTTCTTTGGAACCTAGCCATGAACTAAATCTATTTGGCTAAGGTTATTGTGTTTTGTGGTTGTGAGAAACAATTGGATTTTGTTTAGGTAATAAGAGTTTGCACTTTCAATTCAAGGTTTACTCATTCTTGGTTTTTATTCTTGTTTGTGAGTGAATTCGGAGGGGATCTCGTAACTTCATCTATTTATCTAATATCGGGAGAGTTAGATTCAAGAAAATAATGAGTATGGTCTTTATTCAATCTATTGATGGTGAAGATTAATCCAGCTTAGGAATAAGTTAAGGATTTCAACGGCTAAGAGGGGCGCAAGATTGGTTGTTGTTCATCCTTGATTCACGCAGGGATGTATTATCAAGGCATGCACAATTAGCTAGAGTTTTGACTTAGGGATAAGAAGAAACCATTGAAGAATGCTCCGCCGAACCTTGAAGTTGCTGCCCAGCCACCTAAATAGTTACCCAGCCAGTTTCCCAGGCAACTGTCGATTAGTTGCCAACGCAACCCCGCTGCGCAAGTTGCCACGGCAACTGAGTTGCCCTTGCACCCTTTTACCAAGACGATCTAATTGGCTATCACACCTCAACTCACGATGACCTGGCCTATTCTCTCTCTTTTGATTACATCTTCATTTACTTTATTGCTTTCTAGTTTAGTTGTTAGTTAAAACTCCTACAATCACCTATTTGTGTTTTTACTTTTTACAGTGCAAGAGATTGAATTCTTGAAGTGGCACCAATCCCTGTGGAGACGATATCTTTTATACTATAACTTGCGACGTGTACACTTGCACAATTGCGGAGCACTTATTATGCGCAACAGTTACCTCTCAAAAGCTTTGGGGTTTTCTGTTTCATTTATTTCCAAAATGAATACAATAGCTTAGGGTTTGTTGTTATATACCCCAATATTAAATTCATTTCGAAAAATAGATAAATGAAATCCTAATATTCCTATTCGCTGCCATTCGATTTTGGAATTATTCACGCACAATTCTGGTTTCTGCCGATTTGTCCCCAAAATTCCATGTAATCTGTTTCTACCTCTAAGATCACCCTTGATTTTGTTTTTTTATTTTTTTGCATGTGACATGGCCGGATGGAGTGCTGGAGGGGACCAAGATAAGCGACCGACGTGGCTGCGGACGTGGAAACACAGTGGTGGTGTGGCATCGGGCCACTGGTCTCTTCCATTGACGCGGAAGCCACGCTGGAAGATCAATCGGCGTGCGTAAAAATAGTGCTAGGAGATAAAGAGGCATACACGCACGCGTATGGGAACGAGAGAGTCGCGCGTGTGGGAATCAGAGATGTCGGGTGCGTGGATCACACGCGTACATGAGGACCGTCTAATGAAAACTGGATCGAACAACTTAAAGGTTGGCTGCACAAAAGAAAATAAGGGGAATTAGGGTTCTTATTAGTTTAGGGCCCTAATGGGCTTAGTATGCAATGTGTAAGACTGTTGGGCTTGTTATAATTGTAAATGGACTGTTGATATATATATATATACATATGGGCTGACTTTTATACATTGGGTTTTATTTAACGTATCTTCTTTAGCTTAATTTAATATCAATAATAACAATGATGAATACTAGTAGTAATGACCATACTATATAATAACACTAAGGTAATATAACATTTAACATTTTGAGATTTTCAATTTAACTACATATAATAATAATACTAAGCCAAACTTCAAAGTTAATACTTAATTGTAATCATAATAGATAAAAATAGTAATATTATTGGCTTTTGAATTTTAAACAATAATCATATATATACTATATAGTAATAACATAGATAAGGTAGATAAAAAAGCCCCTTGTATATATTCTCGTAGATAGTAGCACCATATAAGAAAGTCCATTATTGCAAAAAATAAAAACGGGTCACCCCCGGACAAAATCAGTGATTAGGCCTCGTCAACTCCAACCATGAGATCTACTACTCATCCGCTCTAGTATTCCTCTAGCATCCTGGGCATGCACCACAAAACACCACATTACCAATAAAAAGCATCAATATATATGACATTAAAGCACAGACGGTGTAACTCCCTATCTACATGCAAACTATATGCTATCTATCCTAAATGCAATTATATGAACTTGAAAACACACAAATGAAAAGTAAAAAGGGCATACAAAATAGATCATTTACACTATCGTCAAATACCCTCAAACTTGAACTGTTGCTTGTCTGTCCTCAAGTAATGCAAAATGGAAGCAAGAAAAAAAATAAAAAATAGTAAACAACCCATAAATCCTAAAGTTCCTCTAAGCCATGATTACAAAGATTCCATGTCATGCTGTAGTAGCAATTCATTCCTCAATTGTATTAATGAGATGCAATGTATTAGAGCTTACAGTTCTATTCTAAGGATTGATTCTGTTGTAGGTGCAGTGTTTTCTAAGTTACATGCATTCATCACTTAATAGCTTTAGAGAAACTTAAGGGTTGCTTTCTATCGTTGCTTCTACATGTTCTTTTCTTTTTATCACTTTCTTTTACTCTATTTTCTTTTTAGGTTCGAAAACTATATCCTTGAGGCTTCAACTTATCACAGTTACTCTTCAGACCTAAAGATGGAATGGAGCAAGAAGCCCATCCATGAGCCCTACGAGCAGTGTATCCCATGAAGACTTTCATTCACTATTTTCCAGTACTATCATTCCTACCATGGAAAGTTAAATGGAACACACACAACTCACCTAGTGTACTAAGTTAGCAAGATGCATAGAAGAATGTCCTTCAACAATTTTGTTTATATTATTAAGTCTTAATTAATTTTATTGATTTTCCATGGAGTTCTTTAGCCTTTATTTTGATACATTGAGTATTTAGATTATTCTCATTGATTCATACTTTGGCATTAGAAAGTCGACCTAGAACATCCCTAAGGTTTCTTAAGCTTTGAGTGCATGCAACATGTGTTATTAAAGGCCACATTAGATTCAACATTAAGTTCAAAACATACAACTCTTAACACATTGCAAAGTATCAACATAGATTCATCATTGGAAGTCATGATCATCGCAACAATAGTTTCAGAATCAAAGGAATCACAGCAAAGGGAACCTATCAGACATATTAGGTTATTTATAGTTCCTAAAAAATTGAATTTTTTTAAAATTTACCTAAATTTAACCTAATATATACATGTGATAGTACTTCCCCAAACTTGAGAAGAGCATTGTCCGCAATACAAAAAGAAACAAAAAGAAAAAAATCAAGAAAAAAATCAAGAAAAAGCAAATATGCAGAATGTAAAATGAAAAACTAACTAAAAAGAAAAGAAATAAACTAACCCATGGAGTAAATGGGTGGTGCAACACGGCGAGCCTGGCTTTTTGTCTATCATCCACTACGTGGCGTGGAGAGAGCAAGTGCTTGGGGTGCTTGATTGTTTTCAAGGGATGCAGGGCATTCCATTGCAGAGATGCAGTGGTAGATGTAGGGAATCAGGTGAGGTGGATAATGGGGGTCAGCACCCCAAGTGCGCTTGTAGCTCCTCAAGAAGCTCAAAGACTCGACCAGTAGTGACCGTAATCCAAGTCCTAAGAGTGGTATCAGATGGAGTTGTAGTGGGTGATGTCTTAACAGGAGATGGAGTAACCAGGCCCACTTGCTGTTGCACCTCAATAGAATCATCACTAACTAAGTGGACTAGGCTAGCGGGAGTTGATAAGTCAGGGTGCATGGGGGCCTTGCTGACGAGTTTGTAAATGATCAATTTATTATACCCTTTTACTTCTCTTTTTCATGTTTTCAAGCTCGTATAGTTTGTATATAGGTTAGATTGTACATAATTGCATGTAGATAGGGAGTTACACCGCCTATGCTTTAAATGTTATATATTGTGGTACTTTTTACGAGAAACGTGGTGCTTTGTGGTGCATGTGCAGGATGCTGATAAATATTAGAGGATTGTTGGAGTAGAAGAGTAGCAGATCGTATGGCTGGAGCCGACATGATATAAAGAGTTGGAGATGAATCTACTTTTTCCCACGTGGACTTTCTCCCAAATACACAACATTAAATATAGTGGGAAATCATTGGCTTTCTTTAATAAAGTTGCCCACATTTTAGGGTACTGAAACCATAGTTTCATAGCTTATATAAGAGAAACTTGGATGCTACTTCAAAATAGAGCGCGATTACAAACAACAGTCCTAGTCTAAAGCTTGCGAAGAATCACCAGAGTGGAAGCTTGAGAAATCTCCTCATGACAGACTCCATTGAGAGAGGCAGGCGGAGTGGGAGACCTACAGCACAGTTGAACGGCATGGAAGGAGTTTGTCGAGGACGCTTGACTCTTTTCTTTTCCTTTCTTGATAAACCGTCGTACTTTAATATTTTTATGGATGTTTTAGGCTCAAACATGAGCTAAATACTTTAGTTGGGATTATTGCGTCCTAGGATTCTATGTTTTGATTATCTTTTTTATAATTCTATAGTTGATTTTCCCTTTATCTATTATGTTCATTGTCCTTCATGCGTAGTTATTGTAAGAGCTATCAAGAGAGGCCTTTTAACTACTGATTCGTGGCTTAATATTGAGAGAGTTGGGTTATACAAACATGAACAATAGGGCTAAGCTGTTAACTTAGTCTTAATCCAGCTTAGACATAAGTTTAGGGTTTCAACGACTGAAAGAGAGTTCTTAACAAATAATAGGGTTGTTAGGGTTCACGCAGACATGTATTACCTTAACCTCAATATTATTAACTGCTAGGCATCGATAGAGTCAGAAGTTCATTAGAAACTCTTGTTGAGTAGATAAATATTCCAATGGTTTACGCAGACATGTATTGCCAGCCGCTATAGCATTTTAATAAGTAATCAAGCATATATCCTTAGAAATAATCCCAACTTCCATAATTATATGTTATTTGTTGTAGGTGTTCGTATTAATCATGGCTATCTTTAGTTTAATAATTTTATTTTTAATCAAACCTTCAACACCATCACTTGCAAACACATTCTTAAGTTCAAAAGCTTCGTAGTTATTAATCCAATCCTCGTGGGTTCAAAACTCTACTCATCAATTTATTACTTGATACGACGAGTATACTTGCTCTAAAGTGCATCACAATTCTACAAGCATCAAGTTTTTGGTGACGTTGCCGAAGATTGACAATTGATGATTATGTTGTAATTGCGCTTAGGACTTTAATTTTTTTGCATTTAAATTTTGTTTTTATTTTCGTTTTTCTTTCTCATGTACGTTCCAGTGCATGACCAAAAGGTCCAACACACAACCTATTCTTCTATACAATTTGGAGATCGAAAGAATGTTTCAAAGACTACGGCAAGAGAACAAGAATATGGTGAACGACGATGAAAATAACCTGAGAACGTGCGTAACCAAGGCATACCCCTAGTCGATGGACAGTGAGTTGTTGGAGTGGGAAATAATGGCCAGGCGTAATAGGAGGATCCACCCCTTGTATGTCCCAGAAGGCACATTAGAGACATCATTGGGCCCATCATCAACAATCTCAATCCACCGATTGTTGTGCCTAATCTAGGGATAGATCACTTTGAGATAAAGCATGTTATGTTCAACATGCTCAACACCATTGGACAATTTGGAGGACCAACAAGAGAGGATGCTTGGTAGCACATTAAAACTTTCTTAGAAGTTTGTGATTGTTTTTGACAACCAGAGATTCCTACCGACGCTTTGTGACTCAACTTATTCCCTTTCTCTCTTCGAGATTGAGCCATAGCATGGTTGAATACTTGTTCCACATGATCAATTACATCTTGGGATAACTTGTGCGGTAAGTTTCTACATCGATATGATCCACCAAATGTGCACAATCAAAAGCGAAGCGACATCATCTCTTTCCAACAATATGATGATGAATCCTGTATGAAGCATGTGATAGATACAAAGATATGCTACACAAGTGCTCAATCCTTGGATTTCATGATTGGCTACAAGTCATGACGTTCTATAATGGTGTCAATGAACCCACAAGAATGATGATCGACTCATCAACTAATAGTACTTTGCTCGACAGAGAACTTGACAAAGCTTTTAAGATACTTGATCAGATAACCAATATCGACTACCAATTCCCAAGAGGAAGGTTGAAGCCTAGACCTAAAGCTTCTAGATCATTCCAATTAGATGATTCTGAGACTGTGGCAGCTCAGCTCTCCACTATCACCAACATACTCAAGAACATGCAAGGGTCATCCAATGTCTGAGAGGCGAAAGTGGTGTAATACACTTGTGAGCATTGTGATGGGGAACATCAGTCGAGTGAATGCCCCTCGCAACAAGAATCTGGATACTATGTAGGGAACACCAACTATAATCCCTACTCTAGCACCTACAGCCCAAGGCGGCAGCAACATCCAAATTTTGGTTGGAGATGTAACAAGGGTAATTCAGGAGCACAACAAAATGCCACCACAAATGAACCTCCTAGATTCTAAGAAAAGAATCAATGGCAAAACCAGAGAGATTCTAATTCCAAATTATAATTCTTTTGATAACTCTTATCAAAATTTTATGCAGACTACCCGAGTTATTATGCAGGATCAAGCAGCCCACTTAAAGAACCATAGTGACATGCTCACAACGCAGGCTACCATGTTGCAAAACCAACAATCGATCATGCAAAACAACACTGCCTCTATACGGTTCTTAGAGACACAAGTTGGGTAGATTACCCAGATGCTAAAAGTAAGACCACCTGGTGGATTACCTAGTGATACTAAAGTCACTAAAGCCTTTAACGCAGAGCAATGTAATGCCACCACTTACGTAGTGGCATGCAGCTAAGGATAGAAGCCAAGTTTGGGGGAAGCTCTCTAATAGATCCTACTTCAAGTAAGCCATCCACTGTTGCTCCTGCACCTAAGGAACCAACTCCTATGCCTGATACAATGAACGACCTCGCTACTGAAGCCAAGGAAGACAAAGCTAAGGATGCATCTGCATCCATCAGACCACACGATGAGCCTAGATCACCACCTCTATTCCCACAACGACTGAAAGCTCAAAAGCAAGATATTCAGTATCAGAAATTCCTGGATATGCTCAAATAGTTGCACATCAATGTCCCCCTTCTGGAGGCCATTGATCATATGCTAATCTATGCAAAGTTTTTAAATGATATCTTGACGAAGAAGAGGATGGTAGGTAAAGTTGATACTATTACTACTATCGGTGAGTGTGTAGCTGTGCTAAGTGATTTGCCACCCAAAATGAAGGGTCCTGACAGTTTTACCATTCATGCTGCATAGGCCACAATTACTTTGGCCATGCTTTATGTGATCTCGGTGCAAGTGTAAATTTGATGCCGAAATCCATGTTCAAAAAATTGAGAATGGGTAAAGCAAGGCCTACATCGGTGATCTTTCAATTGGCTGATCAATTGTAAATCCTACAAGGGCAGAATTGAGGATGTCTTGGTTAAGGTAGATAGGTTTTTATTTCTGGCAGACTTCGTCATCCTTGATTGCAAAGTTGATGAGAATGCTCCTATCTTTCTGGGGAGACCATTCCTTGCCACTGGACGTATCGTAATAAATTGTGAAAAAGGTGAATTCACTATGAAGATGAATGAACATAAGATCATATTCAATGTCTTCAACACACTCAAGTACGTGGATGACTATGAAGAATGGTAGCTTGTGGAGACTGAAGAAGGCTTAATAAAAGAAGTTTTGCTTGAGATATGTTGTAGCAGTATGCTTAGTGTTGACGAGCAAGCTGACTTTGATAAGGCCATGCACGAAGGTGAATATATGTAAGGTAAGGTTGAGATTGAACAATCTAATATTGTGCTTCATAGACCAAGTATGACTTTTGAACCTGTAAAACCCAAAAACTAGTCTAGTCAGAATAGGGTTTCGGCGATTGAAGACCCTACATTGAAAAAGTCCAAATATTGCATTGAATTTGACCATGTGGTCAATTATATTGATATTAGCCTCTAATTGAGTCAATTTATTGATTAAGGACCTTATTGAATTTATTGAAAACTATTGGGTGACTAAATTGTAAAAATTAGAAGTTTAGAGGCAAAAGTGTAAATTTTGGAAAAATAAGGGACCGCCCTTGTAATTTCCCTATTTTTGAGATGATTCACCTCCTAGGTTGCCACCCACTTCACATGAAATTGCTTAGTGATAGGTGAAAAGATGACGATTTGGATAGAAACAATTATTGTTTAGTTTTACTAAAAAGGCATGGAAAAGATTGAATAATAATAAATTTTAGATTACCCTAAGGTGAGGGAAACCTTTCGGTAGTTTAAGGGGAGAGGGTAAGAGTTTTAAAACATTTTACAAAAACTTCTTGGGCCATCTTCTAACTTTCTTCATCTTTTCCAAACTCAAACACACGCCACTATTGTCATCTTCCCCAAGTTTCCAAGCTACCACCACCATTGAAGCTTGACTCAAACCTTGATCATTATTCAATTTCTTGATTCTATTGAATAACCATCGAATTGGTAAGGTAAAGCCCCTAACTAATTGTTCAATTACATGGATATTTGATGATTAATTTCAAGATAAAGTTCTTGAAACCTTAATTTAACCTCGTGTCTCCTTAACTCAAATCCATGTTATTTTAATAGCTAATAGCTATTTCAAGCTTATATATTGATTTCGATATTGTCATATTGATTTTAACCCTTCCTATTGTTCTACCTAGTTCAAGGGTTGGAAAAAGAAGGACCATCATCTCCATCTAAGAATAGGAATAAGACAGTCATAATTTGATGTCCATAGGAGATTTAGAAAGCTAGGTGACTGCAGTCGGAGTCTCTGTAACATCCTAAAAACTGGTTTAGTCAGAATTGGTTCTGGGGATCGAAAACCCTACACCAGAAAGGTCTAAATATTGTATTAACATTGACCGCAAGGTTAATTGTATCGATATTGGACTTCAATTGAGTTAAATTATTGTTTAAGGACCTTATTGAATGTATTAAAAATCTGTTTAGTGACTAAATCATAGAAATTAAAAGTTTGGGGGTACAAGTATAAAGAATTATGAGTTGAGGGACTAACATGGTAATTAGCCCTTCTTCAAAATCACCCACACGTGAGTTAATCTGATGAGCTTCCTCCATATGAAGGAAAGTCATCGGTTGGCTTGTATATATGAAGAATAAAAGAATAAAAGTGAGACTTACCCGAATGTTAAACCAAGCTAGCACCTCTCTTCATCTTCATCTTCATCTTCATCTTCATCTTCAAGCAAGCACACACCTCCATTGTTGAGTTTTATGAAGTTTGAGTTTTCTTTGGTTCATTGACATCAAATCTTTGGTAAGCTATAATCCCCAAACAATCAATGAAATTCATAGATAAATCAAGCTCAATCTTAAGCTAGGGTTTTAGTTATCCATGGAATTTGATGGCCAAAATCTATTTCAAGCTTTGATATTAATTTTGGATATCGTTATATTGATTTCATTATCGTGTTGTGAATTCTAACAATTTCCCTATTGTTTACTTAGCTTAAGAAGTGGAGAAAGAACATCCACCATCACCGCTGAAGGCTAGGAACAAAGGGATTGTCATTTGAGAGCCATAGGAAGTTCAGATTTTCAAGGTGAGTGTAGTCGGAGTCTTGGGATAGGCTAGATGCCCTTTCCGATCCCATTGTCATTGATTATTGTATTGCTAACATCGTTGTTAAGGAAAATTGCACCGAATCACTTTGAGGATGCTATTGATAAGCATCGATAAGTATAGCATAGATCATTGAGCATCGACATTGCCATCAACATTGTTATTCGACTTCCCTATCGATTTTACTATTGTCATCATCATTGAATTATAGAAACATAGAACATCGATCATAGAGCATTGTCATTGCTATCGTCATTGTTATTGTCATTGGGTATTGTTATTGATATAGTTATTGTTATCGAAATATCATAAATGAAGCATTGATCATTGCCATTGTCATTGAGATTATTGAGCACTGACATTGTTATTGATATTGTTATTGAACATTGATGTTGAATCATTGCTTATTGAAAAGAATATTGAACATTGCTATTGTCATCGAACATCGTTTATTGATATTGTTACCGGACCTTGGATTCGAAAGGAAATTGGATACAATTGGCACGCTATAGAATTCATGAGCTCAGTGTACGGGTGGAGTATGGTCCTTGGGCTACGGTCTATATTGATTTAGCGAGGCGGAGGGATGTATTGTGATATTGTTTATATTGGCAAGGCGGAGGGACTAGACCATTCATTGATTTGGCGAGGCATAGGAATTCGCGTATCCACTATTCGGGAATCGATCCAAGGGTTAACGTATAAGACATGATATTAATTGTTAAGTGTTCAAAAGTACTATTTTTATTACCCTTTTTACTTATATTATTGTTAGACTTAGGCTCATATTAGCTGCATAATTGGTCATTCATACATTAATTCATGTTTCTTTTCACCGTTAAGCTTGATTACATAGTTTGGTGGTTTTTGTGGAAAAAGATATTGCTTTGGTGTGCTTTTGTGTGCAGGAACTAATTGCCCAAGCAGTCGGCAAAGGAGTTGGGGTTCCATGCAAAGATCAAAAGGAGATTAAATTTTAAGTGTTTTACGAGGAGTTTTTGGAGGAATAAAAATATAATAATAAAAGAAATTTATTTCTTTTATTCTATTTAATTCCAACTTAACTTCCTCCTCAAGAAAGACTTTGACCTATCCATCTCCTATAAATAGAAAACTTAGCCGCCTACTTCAAGGGCATGTGCGATTTGGGAGAGAAAAATAGAGGGCTGCTCGACATCATCTTCTTCTTCTTTGTTCGATTAGATTCATGCTAGGGAATTTTTATCTTGTGTTTATTTTGCACCCGACCATGAACTAATTTTACTTGGCTTGGGTTATTGTGTTTTTGTGGTTATGAGAACAATTGTATTTTTTTAGGTATTTGAGTTTGCAATTTTAATTTAAAGTTTGTTCATTCTTGGTTCTTAATTTTACGAGTGAATTAGGAGAGGATCTCGTGAATTCATCCATTTATCAAATATCGGGAGAGTTAGATTCAAGAAACGAATGAGCATTGTCTTTATTCAATCAATCGATGGTGAAGACTAATTTGACTTATGGATAAGTTGCGAATTTCAACAGCTAAAATGAGCGCAAGATAGGTTGTTGTCCACCCTTGATTCACGTAGGGATGTATTATCAAGGCATGCACAATTAATAGTGTTTCGAGTTAGGGATAATGAGAAACCATTGAAGAACGCTTCGCCGAACTTTAAAGGCTGTCGCCCAATTGCCCAAGCAACCGCTCCATTCCCAATTGCCCAGGCAATCCGACTGGATTCAATTGAAGAGCAATTGAGCTACTCTAGCACTCAAATGCCATGATAGTCCATTCAACTTTCATGCCACAACTCACGATAACCTGGCCTACTCTCTTTTATTCATTTACATGTTTCTTTTATTTATTTGCTCTTTTATTTTTCTTGTTAATTATAACTCCTACAATCACCTACTTGTGTTTTTACTTTTAGTGCGAGAAGTTAGATTTCTGAAGTAGCACCAATCCCTGTGGAGATGATATCTATTCTATACTATAACTTGCGACATGTACACTTGCACCATTTGCAAAGCACTTAATACGCACAACAAGTTTTTGGTGCCGTTGCCGGGGATTGGCAATAGCGACTTTGTTTCTTTGTCTTATTGTTTTATTGTTAATCGGTTTCAAGGGGCTAACATTCTTGGGTTTTGCATCTGTGTATGACCAGGGTGAGACCAACAGCACAAGACTATCCACTTGAACCCGAGATAGGACGAGTTCTTCATAGAAGAAGACGAGAACAATGAGCAGCAATGGTAGATCACCCTGATAATCCAGTCGACAATCTAAACGCCAATGGCAACCAAAATGCCGTAGCAAGAGGAGGAGGAGATAAAGTCGTACAACCTATCTAGAACAGGCCTATTTGAGACTACTTAGAGGAACATCTCAACGGTCTCAATCCAGGAGTTGTCGCACCTAAAATAGAAGCCCCTCACTTTGAATTAAAACTTGTGATGTTCAACATGATCAATACAATTGGTTAATTTGGCGGCTTGGAAACTGAAGATGCCAGATAACATCTCAAATCATTCCTGGAGATTTGCAATTCATTCAAACTACAAGGAGTCCATGAGGATATCCTAAGGCTAAAATTATTTTCCTATTCACTGAAGGATAGGGCAAAGACGTGGTTAAACAGTATTCTATCTAGATCTATAGGATCTTGGACGGATTTATATCGTGATTTCATTGTTATATTTAGTTCTACAAATATGACTGATAAGTTGCGTAACGATATTACTTCTTTTCAGTAGGCAGATGATGAATCCATGTATGAGGCTTGGGAGCGATATAGAGAGCTTTTACACAAATGCCCCATGCATGGATTTCTATTGTGGACGTAAGTGATCATATTCTACAACTCAGTGAACACGCCGACAAGGATGATGCTAGATGCCTCGGTAAATGGCATACTCCTTGATAAGTCACCTGAGGAAGCAATAAAGATTCCGAACCATCTTTCCAAGAATGATTATTAGTTCCCAACCACCGAAGGGGAATAGTCAGACACAATGCCACGATAAATGAGCTTGATTCATCAGGATCTATTTCTGCACAATTGGCTGTTTTAACCAATATGGTTAAGAACATGCAGCGACCTAGCAACACATAGGAGATCAAGGTAGTATATTCAATTTGTGATTTATGTAATGGTAACCATGATTCTTCTGAGTGTCCGTAGAACCCAGAATCTAGCTTTTACGATGTAAACTACAACCGAAAAACCAATGTGATGTCCAACACATACAATCTGGCCTGGAGGAAGCACCCTAATTTTTCATGGAGCAACCCAAACAACACCATTAATTAGAACAGTCATAATACACAAGTATCGAGATTCTAGCATGACATGCCACGGCAATAGATGCTGCAGCAACAATCGAATCCAGCTAGTTCTTTGGAAAATTCTCTCAATGCTTTTATGTTAAAAACTGAATCTTATATGGTTGAGAATAGTAATTTCATGAAGAAGACAGATGCTTTTATGAACAGGACAGAGATAAGATTGCAAAATCAAGAGGCATCTTTGAAATCCTTGGAGACACAAGTCGGGCAATTCGTTCAGAACTTGAATATGAGACCACCAGGCGGTTTACCTAGCGATATTGAAGTCACAAGAGGAGAAAACCACGAGCAGTGCAAAGCAATCACCACTCGGAGTGGCTGACAACTTAAGAAAACCCAAGCTCACTCAACAGAAAACACTCAACCAAAGGAGTAGCCCCTTGTCCAAAAAAGACGAGTCTAGCAACAAAACCTCTACCAAAACTGATGAATCGGAGAATGCCACGGCAATTCCACATGCCTCGGTAATTGCACATACTTCGGCAAGTCCTGATGCATCGACAACTCCTTCCATCAAGTTCTAAACCAATGAAAAGACTGAAGACATCCGACTTCCACCACCATTCCCATAGAGGTTGAAACAGAAAAAGCAAGAATACCAGTTCAAGAAGTTCCTTGACATCTTGAAGCAAGTCCACATCAACTTGCCATTGGTTGAAGCAATAGAACAAATGCCGAACTATGCTTAAGTTCCTTAAAGACATCATCTCTAAGAGGACTAGGCTAGGAGAATTTGAAACAGTTGTTGTGACAGAATGATGCATGGCCATGCTACATAATCGCATCCACCCAAGCTTAAAGATCCCCACAGTTTCAAAATACCGTGTTTGATCAGAAACTACTATGTCGAGAAGCATTGTGCGATCTTGGAGCAAGCATAAATTTGATGCCAAATTAGTTTTCTAGAAATTGAGAATCAGGAAGGCAAGGTCTACAACAGTTATGCTACAGCTTGCTAACAGATCCTATGTGCATCCAGAAGGAAAAATCGAGGATATACTGGTAAGAGTTGATAAATTTATTTTTCCCGATGATTTCATTGTTTTGGATTGTGAAGCAAATGAGTTCGCACCCATTATTCTTGGGAGGCCATTTTTAGCAACGGGAAGGACCTTGATTGATGTCGAGAAAGGAGAACTCACCACGAGGGTAAACGACCAGCAAGTGAAGCTTAATGTTTTCCAAACCCTTAAGCATGCCGACAATCCAGAAGAGTGCCAAGTCATCCAAGCCACAATTGAATTCAACTTTGACATGGAGAAAGATTGCCTTGACAATTGCCTCGACAATTGTATTGTTGAACCTGAGAAACTTGAAAAGTCAGACGATGAAGAATAGGATGAAGCCAATTGGATAGCAAATCGTCTAGGTAAGTATTTTGAACCATTGGACTACTTAGGTAAGGAAGGTAAAATCGAAAAACCCTCTATTGAGCAACCTCTTATTCTTGAATTAAAACCATTGCCAAGGCAATTGAAATATGCTTATTTGGGAAACAATAACACTTTGCCCGTAATAATTTCTTCTAAGCTGCAGCCTGAACAAGAAAAGAGGTTGATTGATATGTTGGCATTGCACAAAAGGCAATAGGATGGACAATTGTTGACTTGAAGGGAATTAGCTCGGTAGTGTGTATGCATAAAATTCTATTGGAGGATGATCATACGCCGACAATTGAGGCACAAAAGAGGCTTAACCCTACTATGAAGGAAATCGTGAGGAAGGAAATCATCAAATGGCTTGATGCTGGTATAATATATCCTATCTCCGATAGTACATGGGTAAGCCTGGTACAATGTGTATCGAAAAAGGGAGGTATAACCGTGCTAAGCAATGAAAGTAACAAACCAATCCCAACTAGGACTGTGACTGGTTGGAGGGTTTGTATGGATTACCGCAAGTTAAATAAAGCTACTAGGAAAGATCACTTTCCTTTCCCATTAATTGACCAAATGCTTGATTGACTTATAGGTAAATCTTTTTACTATTTTATTGATGGCTACTCAGGTTATAACCAAATTGCCATAGCACCGGATGATCAGGCAAAGACCACTTTCACATGCTCGTATGGTACCTATGCCTTTTGAAAGATGTCGTTTGGATTATGCAATGCTCCAGCAACTTTCCAGAGATGTATGATGGCAATTTTCTCCAACATGGTGGAAGATTTCTTGGAAATCTTCATGGACAATTTTTTGGTATTTGGAGACAACTTCGACAATTGTCTCGGCAATTAGGAGAAGTGCTAACAAGATGTGAAGAATCTGATCTAGTGCCCAATTGGGAGAAGTGCCACTTTATGGTAGATGAAGGTATAGTGCTCGGTCACAAGATCTCATCCAAAGGAATTGAAGTCGACAAAGCCAAGGTGAAAGTGATCGAAAAATTGCCACCACCAAATTCGGTCAAAGGAATTTAAAGTTTTCTCAGTCATGCAGGTTTTTACATAAGGTTTATTTATAATTTTTCCAAAATCTCTAAACCTTTGTGCAACTTGCTTGAACATGACAAAGCTTTTACTTTTGATGATTCATGCGTCTAAGCATTCGAAATCTTGAAGAAGCAACTTGCCTCGGCACCTATTGTCATTTCGCCCGACTGGACCTTACCTTTTGAACTCATGTGCGACACAAGTAATTTCGTGGTGGGAGCCGTTTTAGGGAAGCGCACAGGTAAAACTTTTCATGTGATTTACTACGCTAGTAAAACTCTAAATGGTGCACAATCAAATTACACCACGACAGAGAATAAATTACTAGCAGTAATTTTCGCATTTGATAAGTTTCGTTCCTACTTGATTGGTACTAAAGTAATCGTTTGTACTGATCACTCAGTAATTAAGTACCTATTTACTAAGAAAGATGCCAAACCTCGTTTAATTCATTGGATTTTACTTTTACAAGAGTTTGACATCAAAATTAAGGACAGGAAAAGAACAGATAACCAAGTTTCCTATCACTTATCAAGGTTGGAAAAAGGCGATGAAGATTCAGACTCTTTGTAGATCCGCGACACATTTCCGGATGAGCAGTTGTTAGTTGCCTCAGCAACTCCCTAGTATACTGATTTGGTTAATTTCTTGGTTAGTGGTATTTAACCTTATAAACTTGCTCACCAAGGAAATAAGTGATTCCGACATGATGCTAAGCATTATTATTAGGACGAGCCTCTTTTGTTTAAACAATATGCAGATCAGGTTATAAGATGATGTGTTGCCGAGGAAGAGCAAGACTATGTGCTTCGACAATGTCATTCTTCACCCTATGAAGGCCATTTTGGAGGAACTCGCACCGCGGCCAAAGTCCTACAATCCGGCTTGTATTGGCCCACTCTTTATAAAGATGCTCTAGAATTCTACAAGAGGTGTGATAGTTGTCAACAAACGGGGAGTATTTCTAGGCGACAAGAGATGCCACTGCAGAATATCCTTGAGGTCAAGTTATTTAACGTGTGGGGGATCGATTTCATAGGACCCTTCCCATCATCATTTGGCAATTTGTATATCCTACTCGTCGTGGATTATGTGTCTAAATGGGTAGAGGCAGTTGCAGTTCCCAACAATGATTCAAAGACTATGCAGAAATTCTTACAGAAAAACATATTCACATGATTTGGGACACCGAGGCCAATTATCAGCAATGGAGGCACCCACTTCGATAATAGGCTGATTTCCAAGATGTTGGAGTGACACACAAAATTGCCACAGCATATCATTCACAAACAAATGGGCAAGCCAAAATTTCCAATCGTGAATTGAAGGTTATCCTTGAAAAAGTTGTCAATCCTTATCGAAAGGATTGGTCTGCAAGAATTGATGAAGCACTATGGGCCTACTGAACAACATTCAAGACACCTTTAGGCATATCGCCTTATAGACTTGTCTACGGCAAGACTTGCCACCTTCTGATAGAGATCAAACACAAGGCTTACTGGCCAATCAAAACTGTCAACATGGATTGGGAGAGTGCTGGACAAAAGCGATTACTGGACCTTAATGCAATTGAAGAATTATGTGCCTTAGCTTATGACAACGCGGGAATCTACAAGGAGAAAATGAAGCGTTGGCATGACAAGAAGTTATTACCGCGGGAATTTTTGCCTGGGAAATTAGTACTTCTCTTTAATTCTCGGTTAAAACTCTTTCTAGGAAAATCGAGATCGATATGGTCTGGGCCATTCGAAGTAGTCAAACCCTTCTCCCATGGTGTTGTGATAATCAAGTCCACCATTGACGAACATGAATTCAAAGTTAACAAACAAAGATTAAAGCACTATGTCGGCACCCATGTTGAGCACGACAAAGAAGTGGAAACTTTAGGAGTGCATAAATATGCTTTTCTTTAGTAATTTTTTATTATTATTTTTGTTTTTATTTTAATTTTTAATTCAGATAATTTTTTTATTTATTCTTTTTGATTTTGGGATTCTTTTATTTTTGTTTTTGTTTCCAACCACAAGATCATCCATGGCCAAAAACATTAAAACAATCCACTGCACACGAAGATGCCTCGGTAACTGTCGAACATGATAAAGAGACTGATGAAAGTGAAGCACGCGATGAAGTTGAAAATGATCTAGCCACACTACCAGCCACCCGTATCTAACCACCGCGCTCCGAAAAAAGAATCAAGCAAACGACCCAAAAGAAACACATCATTCAAGGTGACGACCTTTCCAACTAACCCATTTGCATTTTAGTTCATTTTTTTTACTTTTCTATAATTGCATGCGTTGAGGACAATGCTTCTCTCGAGTTTGGGGGTGTTTGTTTCTAGTTAGTTTCATGATTAGTTGCATTCATCTTTAGTAATCGCATATAGGTTGCATATGTTACTTGCTATGCCTTTGATTGGATTTAATTGCTTAAGACTTGTTGAATATCCAGTGATGAATTTTTGCCATTGCACTTAATTAAAAGAACCTTTAATTTTAGGATTGCATGAAAAGAAGTTAAAATTTTTCTATGATGCTGAAATTGCCTTTACACAGTTGTGGCTTGATTGATTGAAGGAGACTTAGTGAACTTAGGTTAATTTTTTAAAATTGGGTAAATAAAAAAAGGAAAAATTGAAAACTAGAGGTGCCCGAAACTAGCTGTATTATTGTGCTTAAAAAGGATCGCTAGAGGTGCTCAAAAACTAGCTCTAGTCGACTAAAAATCAAGATAAGAAATTAAATACTTTGCCAGAGGTGCCCAAAATTGGCTCTAGTAAAAACATAATAAAAATAAACCCAAGAAATTAATTTGAAAGCCTATTGTTCACATGGGATCTGAAAAATCAACTTGTGCACAACTCTGCACACACTCACAAGCATTATAGTTTGATTCCGGGTAATTTTTGTGCTATCTGAAAAATTAAAAGGTGGTCATACTTTGTGCCACGGTTCTGAGGTTTGAATTCAATTTTGAAGCATGTCTTTGATAATTAAAGTCTTGGCAGGTAATTGTTAGTTTGCATTGCTTGAGGACAAGCAATAGTTCGAGTTTGGGGTGTGTTAAGTGTTCAAAAGTACTATTTTTATTACCCTTTTTACTCATATGATTGTTAGAATTAGGCTCTTATTAGCTGCATAATTAGTCATTCATACATTAATTCATGTTTCTTTTCACCGTTAAGCTTGATTACATAGTTTGGTGGTTTTTGTGGAAAAAGATACTACTTTGGTGTGCTTTTGTGCGCATGAACTAATTGCCCAAGCAGTCGGGAAATTACTGAGGCAACTGAGGATAAGATGAAGTGGCAACCGATTTGATGGCTGGATAAATCAAACATGTTCGAAATAAATGGCGTGAAGCAAAGGAGTTGGAGTTCCATGCAGAGATCAAAGGGACATTAAGTTCTAAGAGTTTTATGAGGAGTTTTTGGAGGAATAAAATATAATAATAAAAAATTATTTCTTTTATTCTATTTAATTCCAACTTAACTTCCTCCTCAAGAAAGACTTTGAGCTATCCATCTCCTATAAATAGAAGACCTAGCCGCCTACTTCAAGGGCATGTGCGATTTGGGAGAGAAAAATAGAGGGCTGCTCGACATCATCTTCTTCCTCTTTGTTCGATTAGATTCATGCTAGGGAATTTTTATCTTGTGTTTATTTTACACCCGACCATGAACTAATTTTATTTGGCTTGGATTATTTTTGGTTTTGTGGTTGTGAGAACGATTGGATTTTTTAGATATTTGAGTTTGCAATTTTAATTAAAAGTTTGTTCATTCTTGGATCTTAATTTTGCGAATGGATTGGGAGAGGATCTCGTGAATTCATCCATTTATCTAAAATTGGGAGAGTTAGATTCAAGAAGTGAATGAGCATGGTCTTTATTCAATCAGCAGATGGTGAAGACTAATTCGACTTAGGGATAAGTTACGAATTTCAACAGCTAAAATGAGCGCAAGATAGGTTGTTGTCCACCCTTGATTCACGCAGGGATGTATTATCAAGGCATGCACAATTAGCAGTGTTTCGAGTTAGGGATAACGAGAAACCATTGATGAACACTTTGCCGAACTTTGAAGGTTGTCGCCCAATTGCCCAGGCAATCTGACTAGATTCAATTGAAGAGCAGTTAAGCTACTCTAGCATTCAAATACCACGACAGTCCATTCAACTTTCACGCTACAACTCATGATAACCTGGCCTACTCTCTCTTATTCTTTTACATCTTTCTTTTATTTATTTGCTATTTTATTTTCTTGTTAATTAGAACTCCTACAATCATCTACTTGTGTTTACTTTCAATGCGAGATGTTAGATTTCCGAAGTAGCACCAATCCCTTGGAGACGATATCTATTCTATACTATAACTTGTGACGTGTACACTTGCACCAATTGCAAACCACTTAATACGTGCAACAAGGTTAACGTATAAGACATGATATTAATGTTATTAAACATGAACATCGCATTGATAACATTGGTTCATAGCATCATTGTTATTGATAAATTACTTGAAATGTATTACATTGATATTGGCATTGTTTATGACTACCTCACTAGGCATAGTATGCCTCATGCATTTCATTCCATACATTTCAGGTTAAGGATTTCACAGTTAAAGCTTGGACAATCGACGTTGTTGACAAGTCACTACAAGCCCCAAGTAATGTGTTTTGCCTTTATGAACTCCTAGAAAGGTGGCAAATTAGTTGAACTAGTCATTGTTTACTCTTTTGTCATGTGTGTATTATACATGGCTTGCAAAAGTCACTATGGTTCTAATTGACCTTTTTGACATTGTCTAAAATTGGCTAAGGATGCATATTTGGCCTTAAAAGGTAAAAACCTAATAAACAGATTCAAATGGCCTTAAAATTTGACATGCTAGTAGATTATGGTGATTGAATATTGTTGGTAAAATTTCATTGCATTTGGACATTGTTCAACATGTAAAATTGGCTAAAAACCATATCAAATATATCATTATAATGTAGGGCATACCGGTACGGGTTCACCTGTTTCGTTAATGAAATTTCGATACGTAAACTCACAGAAGCATTTAAAATTTTAATCGTATCGATACGGCCCTAGGGGCATATCGAAATGGGTTAATGAAGGTCAACCGATATCGGAACATCTGAGTTGTATCGAAATGAGTTATTGAGTTGCTGGAACTTGGGTTCTCACCCTTGCATGCCATACCGATACGGTCCTCGACCGTATCGAAACGAAGTTAGACAATTTCATTTGCAGTTCAAATCCATGTATACGCGTACCATTACGGAACCAAGCCGTTTAGGTACGGTGTCTGTTATATCAATTAGGGTCTGCTAAATACGATTTTGCATTGTTTACATATTGGTCATTGAATTTTGGTAAGTCTAATTGGATGGGTAAATGACATCAGATTAACATGAAATTTTGCAGACTTATTGTTTACTGAGTGAATTACATAGTCGTGTAGTTAATTTCAGGTAAAGACCCCTAATTCCTTGAATTTACAGTTTAGTCGCTAAAAGTTGTAAAAGTCTAAATTAGCCCTAATATGATTATCGTAGTTACGTATCGATCCGTTACCTCAGTGTATTGATATCATATTGAATTGAATTGTCTTGCATTGAATTCTTGTTAAGAGATATTGCACCGTTCACCGTACTATTCACTGTTAACGCTTTCGACCTGATTCTCTACTAGACCTGATTCTAGGACTAAATTGACAGTTATTGCATTGTTATTGAGTTACTTTTCCACCTGAGAGTTATATATTGTATATATATTGTGACTTGTCGACTAATCCGATCTCTCTTTATCTAATAGTTATGTCTGACACTAATGAAGCTCACATCAATGAGCCTACCACTAGTTCCTCGACACATGGTAAGGAAATTAGGGGGGATCCTCCTAATCCACAAGAAGTCCATGCATAGGGCACCGGACCTGAGGTACATACTGCTTATACCGAATGTTATCAAAATTTGGCCGATATATTTAAGCAGTTTATAACTACAATGAGAGCTGAGCCGGTAGCGCAGCTTACCACACTAGTTGTTCAGCACTCTCGAGCCTATATTGAAAAGCTTTCATAGTATCGTGCTTATACTTTCACTGGTCAGGATGATTACAATCCTGAAATTGTTGAATATTGGCTGGACAACACGCTACGAATATTGAATAAGCAATTGCAATGTTCAAATGAGAACAAGCTAGAATGCACCCTTGCATTACTAGCCGATGAAGCTTTGCATTGGTGGGAGACTAATACTCTTACGGTCTCTAAAGACACTATAACCTAGGAATTATTTCTTCGAGAGTTCCGCAAGAAGTACATTAGCAAGTTTTATCTCGCGAAAAGACGTAGTATTTTCCTCCACCTCAAGCAAGGTGGACGGCCAGTCGAGTAATACACCCATGATTTCTGCAAGTATTGCCGATATGGTGTTGAATATATCCAAAAAGAGGAAGAAAAGTGTCGTATGTTCATTGTCAGGCTAAGTGATGAGCTTCGCCCCATGTTTACTGCTCTAGGCATCACCGACTTCCAATACTTGGTGAACTGAGTCAAAGCTATTGAAGCATCGTTGAAAGCCCAAAGGACCACTGGGTTGGACAAAGATGATAAAAGGTTCAGGGATAATTCTCTACCACACGGGGTCGGTAAAGATGTGCAAGGATCTATGGGATCTTTTCTGGTGGCCAGGCATGAAACAAGCTATAGTTGATTCGTGTCCAAGTGCCTCACGTGTCAGTGTGTTAAAGCTAAACATCGTGTTCCTACCGGCTTATTACAACCCATCGATCTACCACAATGGAAGTGGGAGAAGATCATTATGGATTTTGTTAGTGGCCTACCTTTGACTCTTGGTAAACATGATGCCATTTGGGTTATTGTAGACCGTTTCACCAAGTCAGCCCATTTCTTACCAGTTCGGGTGGACTACGGGCTTCTAAAGCTAGCTGACTTGTATATCAAGAAAGTTATCTGACTCTATGGAGTGCCTCAGTCAATTATTTCTGATCGAGATCCATGATTTGCATCTTGATTCTAGAAGTCGTTGCAAGGAGCTCTGAGCACCAAAGTTAATCTTAGTACTGCTTTCCTCAGTCTGACGACCAGTTAGAAAGGGCAATCCAAATCTTGGAAGATATGCTTCGAGCATGCATCATTGATTTTGGAAGCTCATGGGAGAAATCCCTACCTCTTATCGAGTTTGCCTACAACAACAGCTACCAAGCTTCCATCATGATGGCACTGTATGAAGCGTTGTATGGTAGACATTGCATAACTCAATTATGTTTGTCTGAACTCGGTGAAGGCAAGATATTAGGCCTTGACTTACTTCGGGAAACTGAGGAATAGGTTACCATCATCCATGATTAATTAAAAGCTGGCTTTGACCAACAGAAGGCCTATGTTGATCTTAAGAGAAGGGATATACAGTACGAAGTTGGTGAGAAAGTTTTTCTTAAAGTCTCACCGTGGAAGAAAGTTTTAAGGTTTGGCAAAAAAGGGAAATTTAGTCCCCGATTCATTGGACCTTTCGAGGTTGTTGAAAGAGTTGGCCTAGTGGCTTACCGACTACCGTTGCCCTCAGAATTGAGTAAAATCCATGATGTATTTCATGTATCGGTGTTGCGAAATTATCATTTTGATCCTTCACACATCATTAAGCCTGAATCTGTGGAAATTCAACCAAACTTGTCCTATAAGGAAGAACCAGTTCAGGTTCTTGCAAGGGAAGTCAATAGACTTCTTAACAAGGCTATTCCATTGGTTAAGGTGCTCTGGAAGAGCCGCGCCGCTAAGGGAGGGAGCAACATGGGAACTGGAGGAGACAATGCGAAAACAATACCCTCATCTCTTTGATCCAGGTAAAATTTGAGGATGAATTTTTCTTAAAGGGGGAGAGAGTTGTAATATCCTAAAAACTGGTCTAGTCGGAATTGGGTTCTAGCGATCGAAAACCCTACATCGAAAAGGTCCAAATAATATATTGACTTTGAATGCAAGGTTAATTGTATCGATATTGGACTTCAATTGACTCAAATTATTATTTAAGGACCTTATTGAATGTATTAAAAATCAGTTTAGTGAGTAAATCATAGAAATTGAAAGTTAGGGGGTACAAGTATAAAGAATTGTGAGTTTAGGGACTAACATGGTAATTAGCTCCTCTTAAAATTTTAATCACCCATACATGGGTTAATCTGATTAGCTTCCTTCATATGAAGGAAAGCCATCGGTTGGCTTGTATATAGAAAGAATAAAAGAATAAATAGGTGTACCAATACTGCTACAGTAGTACCGCTACGCAAAATCAACACTGGAATTTTGGGTATTGAAGGGATACTAGTACAGAATAGGGTTGTACCGATCCCTATAGGCTTAATTTGAAAGGGGGTTTCGGTATGGGTACAGGGTGTACCGATCCCTAATGCTTAAAACCCTTTGTACCCTTACAGCTGTGTTGTACCAGTACGCGAAATCATTATTAGAATTTCTAATTTTGTAAGTCGAACATCACGTACCAATATGGATGAACCCAACACATCTTTAATTTGACCATTTGGATGAGTCAAAGATCTATCAGCCAACTATAATGTGACTGTAGTAGGCTTCATATCTCCAATGCCCAACTTTTGAAAGTAGATAACGACATTAAATTTATACTAGCCCTTAAATCACAAGGATCTTTACTAAAATAATGATTACCAATTGAGCAAGGTATGATGAAGCTACCTGGATCCTTCATCTTTCTTGGTAGAGGGGTAGATATCAACACACTGTACTCATTAGTAAGTGTAATGATTTCCATTGCATTGAGCTTCTTCTTCTTTGACAAGATATCCTTCATGAGCTTTGCGTAGCTCAGAATCTATGTAAGAGCATCAATCAAAGGAATTTGAACTGTAAGTTGTTGCAAAGTACATGAAAGAATTAAAATGGACTATCCAACTCGACATTCTTAAACCATTGAGGAAAAGGTGGAGATGGGTTATTTGGTTGTTGCGCTGACATTGGATGTTATGGCGACAACGTCGGTTGTGAATCAGCTGGAATATGAGTAATAGTAGGAGGGATATTACTCGACTTTTCTTCATGCTCTCTATCCTTTATTATATGATCAAGTACATATGACTCTCCTTGTTCATGGTTAGGCATGGGTACTTGTTGCATCGAGTCAGTAGTTTGTTTGCCACTGTGTAGTTAACAGCTTTGCAATGCTCCTTACCCTTGTTCACTAGACTATTTGTGTTGCTAGGTAAAGTGCTCGACTGTCCAGAATTCATGTTAGTAGCTAACTGTCCCAACTAAGCTTCCAAAGTGTATATTGATGAAAAGTGACCTTGCACTTTCGCTTCAGTGTGAGACAAGTGGTTGCGCATCATGTTTTTAAGAAGAACAAATAGATCATATACACTTGGCGGAGCATAATGACTCATTTGAGATAGGGCCTGCGATGGTGCACCATATTGTGATTGCATACCAAACTGCGATTGTTGAGACTGTGATGCAAAATGTTGTGGTTGCATTGGAGTTTATGTTGTGAACTGTTGCTACGAGTAACCGAAATTTCCTTAGCACATACTAGAATTTCCTTGAAAAGAGTTATTCCCATAGTGGAATACTCCTTGTTGTTCTGCGGAATTAGAGTTACTCGAAGGCTGGCAATTACTTGCTTTGAAAACTGTACCCAAGTTGTTGCCTCGCATGTTGCTTATAATATGATTTTAACAGCCCATATCATGCCCTATTTCAGACCATTTAAAATGTCCTCCACACAAAGTAAAGTGACAATGGTGTAGGATGTCTTCCTGTTCTTCTTCAAGAACAAATCTTTCAAACATTTAATCAGCACATTGTTCGAAGAGATAAGGCTCATCCCAATAGTAGTAGCGAGCGTCATGTCAAAATTTCTTCCGTCCATAGCTGTTAAGATCATAACAAAAAAATGCCACTAAAAAGAAAGTTAACAATGTCATCATACCATGGTAAAGTTGTGGCTTTTAGAAGTTTCTCATCAGGGAATTCTTCTTTAATATCATATGCAACATCAGTATCACGTGCATTAACTAGCCTGGAGAGATGGTCAGCAACCTGGTTTTTAGTTTATTTTTTATTAACTACTTCAATATCAAATTCTTGCAGTATTAATATCCATCTAATAAGTCTAGGTTTATCATCTTTCTTAGATACCAGGCATTTAATGGCATAATGATTAGTGTGCACAATAACCTTAGTACCAATAAAATATGATGTAAATTTATCAAATGCAAAAAAACAAGTAATTCTTTTTTCAGTGGTAGTATAGTTTACTAGAGCTTCATTGAGTGTAAGACTAGCATAATAGATTACATGAAAAACCTTGTTCTAACATTGTCCAAGAACAACACCAACAACATAGTTGCTTGCATCACACATTAGCTCGAATGGCTAGGACCAATCAGGGGGCACTACCACTGGTGCAGATATGAGCTCTTTTCGTAGGGTCTCAAATGCATCATGGCATTACTTATCAAATTCGAATGCCCTATTTTGTTCCATCAATAGACACAAGGGCTTTGAGATCTTCGAGAAGTCTTTGATGAATCTTCGGTAGAACCCAGTGTGACCTAGGAAACTCCGAATGGCCTTGACATTGGCTAGAGGTCAGAGTTTCTCCATCACTTCAATCTTGGCTCAATCTACTTCTATGCCCTTATCAAAAATATTGTAGCCCAACTCAATGCCCTCTGTCACCATAAAATGGCATTTCTCCCAGTGTAATAATAGGTCAATATCTTCACACTGTTTGAGAACCTTTTTAAGATTACCCAGGCAATGGTCGAATGAGTCATCATAAATCGAGAAATCATCCATAATGATCTCTAGAAAATCGTCCACCATATCTGAGAAAATAGCCATCATGCATCGCTGAAAGGTTGCTAGTGCATTACACGGGCCAAAGGGCATCCTACAGAAGTCATAGATGGCGTATGGACAAGTGAATGTCATTTTTTCTTGATATTCTGGGGCAACAGCAATCTGATTGTAACAAGAGTAACCATCTAGGAAGCAATAGTAGGTTTTTATAGTAAGTTTATCGAGCATCTGATCAAGAAATAGCAGTGGAAAATTATCCTTCTTTGTGGCCTTGTTTAGTTTCCTATAATCAATACAAACTTGCCATATGATTACCGTTCTGGTAGGGAGAAGTTCATCAGTATCACTCTTGATCACAATTATTCCTCCCTTCTTAGGTACACACTAAACATGGCTCACCCATGAGCTTTACCTCTTTCGTAACCACCGTTTTCATGATAGGATTGAGTCTCTGCTATAGTTCTATCGAACTGCTCTTTTCATCTGCAAGCAAAATCTTATGCATGCACAAAGTGGGGATAATCTCTTTTATGTCAGCAATAGTCCACCCAATGGCTCTTTTATGTTTCGAAAGAACATTTAACAATTTAGCTTCTTTGTCAGGGTTTAAACAAGCAGATATGACAACAGTCAGGGTGTCATTTTCCCCTAAGTATGCATACTTAAGTTGGGGGAAGAGGATTAAATTCAAGTACCGATGGGTGTTCAAGCGAAGGTTTAGGAGATTTAAACTCAGTATGATCCAAAGGTTCAAAAGTTCTACCTGGCCGTATGAGCACAATAGTAGTATGTTCAATCTCCACATTACCTTCTTGCTCAACTCCGTACATGGCTTTATCACAGTTAGCTTGGTCCATTGCAGTAAGTTCATTGCTGCAACAAATCTTAGGGAGGCCTTCCTTAAGCTTCTTCAATTTCTACGAGCTGGAAGTCTTCATAGTCATCCACATACTTGAGTGTGTTGAAGACGTAGAATGTGATTTTCTCGTCGTTCATCTTCATAGTGAAGTTGCATTTTCACAATCGACCAAAATCTTTCCGGTGGCTAGGAATGGTCTCCCCAAGATGATGGGAGCACTTTTATCAGCTTCGAAGTCAAGGATGATAAAAATCTACCGAGAAGACAATCTTGTCTACCTCAACTAACACATCTTCAATTTTGCCCGCATGTCATATTTGAAATCAATTAGCCAACTGATAGATCACTAATGTAGGCCTTCCTTTTCTCATCCATAATATTTTAAAAACAGATTTCGGCATCAAGTTCACGCTTGCGCCAAGATCACATAAAGAACGGCTAGAGTAGTTGTGGCATATAGAGCGTGGAATGGTGAAGCTTCTAGGGCCCTTCATCTTGGGTGTCAAATCACTCAGCACAGCCACAAACTCACCCATGGTGGTTATAGTTTCAACATCACTCACCTTCCTATTCTTTGTCACGATCTCCTTCGAAAGCTTTGCATAGATTGGCATCTGATCAGTGGCCTCCATAAGTGGGACATTAATGTTCAACTGCTTAAGCATCTCTAGGAATTTCTAGTATTGAGCATCTTGTTTCTGAACTTTCAATCTCTGTGGGAATAGAGGTGGTGGTTTGGGCTCATCTTGTGCCTTACTGGATGTAGGTGCATCTTTAACCCTATCTTCCTTGCCATTAGTAGCAAGGTCACTCACTGTATCAGACGGAGAAGTTGGTTCCTTTGGTGCAGAAGCGTCGATGGATGGCTTGCTTGGAGTAGTATCAACTTGAGAGCTTCCACCAAACTTGGCTTTTGTCCTCAATTGCATGCCACTACGAAGATTGATGGCATTGTATTACTTTATATTAAAGGCACAATCTGCAAGTGTCTATCATGGTCCTTCTCGGTACGAGAGTACACAAGAATATCATCAATAAACACAACTACAAATTAGTCCAAAAACTAATGGAATACCTGATTCATCATATCCATAAACACTGCCAGTGCATTAGTCAAACCAAACGACATCACCAAGAACTCGTAACGCTCGTACCTCGTACAAAAGGCATTCTTATTGCTTTAATCTGAAAATACCACCTTAACTGAGTAAGGAATTGACGGTTAATTGTTTTCCAAATCATTTTTCTTATTGCTTTAATTTTCCCTCATTTTCTCACCTTATTTTTCACTCACTTTCCATTTCAACTTCCAAGCAAGATTCTCCAAAATTCTTTGCTGATTTTCAATGGAGAATTCATCATTTGATTCTACATTTATTTTTTAACAAAACCTCACAAGATTTTCTCAAGGATTTCATCAATTTCACAAGTTGAGTTTCAAAGAAAAACTTACGTCAATTTTGGTGGGAGCTTCTTCAAAAGTGAATTTTTTTCCTCTCTTAAAAATAAGGTTCTTTATTGATATCCTCTAGTAGTTGGCTGATTATGGATTGATATTAACATGGTTTTGTAATGGATTTCAGGATTTGAGCTATTAATGGTGATTTTGATGATTTGCCTAAAGATTTGTTTAACTTGATGAAACCTGGAGATTTTAATTGGGTTATTTCATGTTTTGATAAGGTAATCATAATGTGAAATGAGATTATGAGAATAAATCTTGAAACTATTTAATTGACAAATTTGTAGAAGAGATTTTAGTGGTTTGCGGGCTATTTTATGTGTTTTTGAGTTGCTGGAGATATAAGGATGTTTAGAAGGTGTTTGTGGATATGTTTTGATGTGGATTGAAGGTTAGAATCGCTGGTTTGAAGTTAGGAGTTGATAGAGCGAAGATTGGTGTTGTTTTCAATAGTTTTGGCTAGTTTTTGGAAGGTTAATGTTAAGGATGTAGGGTATCATTATTTAGCAACGAGTTGAATGCATAATGATGCATTTTCCCTCTAATTTCATGTGGTTAAAACAGGGGACGATCAAGGCGAGGTTACCTAGTTGTGTACGTTGCTTACAGGTGGCTCAATTCGTATTGGAGAACAAGGTGAGGCGTATCGATGAGTGTAAACGTGTTAGAGCTCTTTAAAAGGTTTGATCGGTGGATCATGGGGTTTAGTTATAGCCTAAAGAGCTTAATTAAGCTCAAGCGTAAGTTTTTGCCATTTCACCTTTGAGAATTGGTTTGATATGAGCTTGTAATTTTCATGTTTTGATTTTAAACATGGGTTGATTTACTTACTGCAAGTGCGTCATTTGGATTAATATGTAATGTTTATCAAAGTACTTGAATTCCTATGAGCAATGAGAATTGTTCATAAAAGGAATGTGTTGTTGCCTTTGGCAATGTGATTTTGAATATGAAACGGTTTTGTGAAATGCATTGGAAAACAGTAAGTAAATGTATTTGATAATGATATATTGGTTATGTGATGTATTGAAAAAGTTTTGGATATAGTTGGCTAGCCATAGGATTAAAGTGCACTATAAAATTTAAAATTGATCGTGTGAAATTCTTCAGTTACACAATAGGGGTAGTGCTATTGTGAAGTGATAGGGGCAGTGCTATCACAACTAGATAGGGGTAGTTTTATTCCCAGCCGAAGTGAGATTTGTTGATTTGGTGGAGGATGTAACACCCTCGACTTGGATGCCACATTTGGGCCTCAAGCCCAACCCAAAAGCCATAAGATTGCTCAAATTGGTTTAGTCCAAATAAAATACTTTCCAAAAAACATTTAAAGCCAACGATTTAAAATAATTATATAAATTATTAAAATAATACAATAGAGCTCCAAATAAATTAAAACATTTAAACATTTAACTCGATAAATACAATTTCAAGTATAAGGGTTTTAGACTCCAACACGTAAGGTCATATGAATACACAACCCACTAAATACAAGTATCATACACTAGAGGTCACCATATGCTAGAATCTCGAACCGATAATGCTCCTTGATCCCGCAAAACAACAATCAACCTATGCACAGAAACAAAGATTCTGAGCACTGAGCTTACAAAGCTCAATGGTACACACCTACTCTACTATACTTAATGTTAATCATAAACGTAAGCATGCAAGCTAGTACGAGCGATAAGGAGAGATAAATAAACACGTGGCTCTACTACTAATCCCCTAAACACATGCACTCATCAAAGCAGTCATCAAACATGGCACGCAAGGCCCAACCAAGCCTAAGATCTCAACAAGTCATCTGGACGAAACACATATCAACAACAACTCTAAAGTGAGGTCAGGTCACGTAGAATTGGAATATACACTCTGAAGCCAGGTCACATAGCATCGAAACATACACCTTTACTCAGAATCCACCCTCGAGCATCTACACTCTAGGTGACACTGGGTCACCTAGCATCGAAACATACACCCTGGGTGAGGCCGAGTAACATAGCATCGGAACATACACCCACACTTGGTATCACTAACCATGGTGTTGCAACACTCTTCCACTAGGTATATGGATCCCATCAATCAAGAAGACTCAACCAATCAAATGCCTGCCCGACATACAAGCAACGTGATTCCAATGATCTCTCTATCGTTGCTAAATGTCGTCACATCATTCATTTTACATTACCAAGTTGTTAATGCATTATGGAAAAGTATATAATTAATCTCATAGATTGTCTTCATTAATCCATGTTACCTTATTTATCATGGCATAATTCCATTATTAATTTACACATTGATTTCCACCTTTAAATTACATTTATTGATTATTTAGCGTATCGAGTACCGGTACTCGAACATGATTATCGAAATGGTACCCTCGGGTATCGGTACTCACACGCGTACCACTACTGAAACCGCTTACTAGAAATCCTAGACTTCCACAAGTATCGGTACGGGTTAACCCATACCGGCATAGTCCCTAAATGTGTACTGGTACGACCAATGCTCATACCGATACCTTATTAACGAGTTCGTACAATACCCTCAAATTATGATATTAAAATGCTTATTCAATCCCTAAATCTTATAAAAGTCATTAGAGTTTGTTTACTAATGCATTCTCTCAATTATATTAGTTACCGGCTTCATAATCATTTATTCAAATATTACCATTATTCATCTCTTACATAGTTTCCATTGAATACATTAATCTATTCCAACAAGTAAACAAGGCATCATGATTAATTAATCAACAATCATCCAATATCACACAAGCATGCAAACAACCCCACGCGGTCTCTAAAGCCTTCACTAGTCCCATCATATCCGTAACATCATCATGAATCTCAAAATATCGATTCACATACTATCGGCCACCAAACATGCATATTCATCATCTACCTAATTTGCAGATACTAACATGCAAAGCAATTACATTTGTGATGCTCATGAAGCAATAGGAATTTGAGGTGTACTAACCTTTAGCCAATATCGCTAAAATTCTCATCCGAGATTTCTGAATATTCCACTCGACCTGAAATCTGTCCCGAATTTGGCGAAACAGACTGCACCAATGGATCTAGGACGTCAAGAAACCCCAGATAGAGTCCCTCAAAAAAGTCAACAATCAACGCCGATCAACATTGGTGGTCAGCGACGGTGGTTGACAATGCTGGCGATCTAGTGCGATAGGGCGCATAGCAGTAATGGTGCACCTGGGTAGTGTGATCTGGTGCGGCACGTACCAAGGTAGCCATCGTGCACTCGTGAGGCATGTTCTAGTGCGGGCGAGTGCACATGCACCCGGCGTGCATGCTTCAGTGTGGCACAGTGCACCGCAGCATGGTGTGTAACTCCATTGACCCGGTCTAGACACAAGATCGAACCTAACGAGTTATATTAGGTTTGCTGAAACAAACCTATAAAGATTAACTTGAATTACATCCTATTTTTTCATTTTATCCTATCTAGATGCAACATTATTACCTATGTTGTGCATACTGGTAGCGAGTGAAATATCAACTAATCGGGTGTCGAAATGACATCCAATTATATGTAATTGCAATTTAGGGACCAAATTGCAATTCTGGAAAATTATAAGGACTTAAACCAATTTGAAGTTACCAATTGTTTAATAATCAGGTTTCATGCTCACGTGCCAAAAACCAGTCCTAAACGATCATTCAAACTCAACCAATTGAAGACATAACAATTAGGGACCAAATTAGAAGAATATTCAAACATCATACTTCACTTTAACCAACTTAACTGCTGGTCGTATCAGTACACGGGCAAGTATATCAATACGGTTATACATTTCTAAAATCTCAGATTCTAGTAGCTCAAACTCGTACCGAAACACTTCTTCATGTACAAAAACGCCTAGCCAAAATACATATACTTGTACAGGTACGGTTGCTCGAGTACCGAAATAGAACCTCAAAAAACACTTGTTTCGGTACAGGGAAAAGCATGCCGAAATGCCTGAACTTGAAATGTCCCAAATTGCTAGGTTTTTATACATTCATGGATTCAAACACATACCAACATACCTCAAATCTAGTGGCATGCTTCCTAGATTCCAAGCCATCCAACATTCAAAACTTGAATCCAAAACAATTTCAATCACAAATGGCCATCTACAAAACCAAAACAATATAGCAAACTTGCTCGAACATGGAGTTTAGTATAACCCTCCCAAAAACACACAATGAGCCCCATTGCCTTTATTACTACAAGTCTAATTCGAAATCATACTTTCAAATAGTTGAAATCCTTGGATTTCCTTTTCTTGCTCGCTACCTTCAAACTTTAATTCTCTACATTGATGGAGAAAGAGAGTGTAAGCACACAAGGCTTAGTGAGGAGTGCTCAAACAACACACCATCAATGCATTTTGAAACCATTTTCCAAAACCACATTAAAGTTACCATTTCAATCATCTTATAAAAGCATCATGCCTTAAAAACCATGCACTTAACACTTTCAAAAATCAATATATTAAACCATATGTAACATATATCATGGATCAACAACAAATATCATTGCTAACCCTCAATTTAAACATTCCCATGCATAACAAAACATATGCGAAGCTTAAAGAGTAAACATGTATGAACCAACATTATACATCAACATGATACATTAACAATTATATTGGCTTTCAAGTGATCATAAACCAAACTCCACTTTCACAAAATAGTTCATCGGATACACGGATTCAATAAGTGTCCTCTCAACACTTCATGCCATCTCAACCGGAATTATGGTACGTTTACAACCCAGGGTACAATCGCAACCCCTCTCATCGGTTATCGGTTAGACGCATAATCCACTAACGGGAGTTTTTGGTACCATATAACCCCTCTATCGTTAAGGTACTCGTGGTGGAGTATTCGGTACACATAAACCCTTAAACACCCGATGTGACTCTTTATAGTGCAATATCAATCCTATGGCTAGCCAACTATATCTGATAACGTTTCTAAGAAGGGTGATAATACTCTTCAAGCATCTACACTCTAGGTAAGATCGAGTCACCTAGCATTGGAACATACACCCTGGGTGAGGCCGGGTCACATAGCATCGGAACATACACCTACACTTGGTATCTCTAACCATGGGGTTGCAACACTCTTCCACTGGATATCTGGATCCTATCAATCAAGAAGACTCAACCAATCAAATGCCTACCCGGCATACAAGCAACGTGATCCCAAGGATCTCCTTATCGTTGCTAAACATCGTCACATCATTCATTTTACATTACCAAGTTGTTAATATATTATGGAAAAGTATATAATTAATCTCAGTGATTGTCTTCATTAATCCACGTTATCTCATTTATCATGGCATAATTCCACTATTAATTTACACATCGATTTCCACCATTAAATTACATTTATTGATTATTTAGCGCATCGAGTACCGGTGCTCGAACACAAGTATCGAGAAGGTACCCTCAGGTTTTGGTAATCACACGCATATCAATATTAAAACTGTTTACTGGAAATCCTAGATTTCCATAAGTATCGATACGGGTCGACCCATACCGATACGGTCCCCAAACGTGCACTGGTACGACCAAAGCTCATACTGATACCTTATTATTAAGTTCGTACAATACTCTCAAATTAAGATATTAAGATGCTTATTTGATCCTTAAAGCTTATGAAAGTTATTAGAGTTTGTTTAATAATGTATTCTCCCAATTAATATTAGTTACCGGCTTTATAATCATTTATTTGAATATTACCATTATTTATCTTTTACATAGTTTCCATCGAATACATTAATCTATTCAAACAAGTAAACAAGGCATCACGATTATCAATCAACAATCACAAGTATCATTCAAGCATCGTGAACAACCCTGCACGGTCTCTAAAGCCTCCAATAGTCCTATCATATCTGTAACATCATCATGCATCTCAAAATATCTAGTCATATACTATCGGTCACCAAACATGCGTATTCATGGTCTACCTAATTTACATATACTAACACACAAAGCAATCACATTTATGATGCTCATGAAGCAATAGGAGTTCGAGTTATACTAACCTTAAACTGATATTGCTAATATTCTCATCCGAGCTTCTTGAATATTCCACTCGACTCGATATTTGATCATGAATAATCCTTATATACCAAATAATATCATAAGCATCACTTAATCACATACTTTAAAGAATTCAAAGTGTCAAAAGCATAAAAATAGCTTATCAGGTTTGAATTTGGTGAAATAGACTATGTTAATAGATCCAAGACGTCAAGAAACCCCCAGGTAGGGTCCCCTAGAAAAAGTCAACGGTCAATGCCTATCAATGACAGTGGTCAACAGTGGAGCCGCGGTTAACAACGCTTGCGATCTAGTGTGGTAGGGCGCACAATAGCAATGGTGTACCTGGGTAGCATGATCCGGTACGACACAGACCATGGTGTACCTGGGTAGCATGATCCTTATATACCAAAGCATGATCCGGTGCGATCTAGTGCGAGCGAGTGCACGTGCACCTGGTAAGCGCGCTTTAGTGTGGCATGATGCACCACAACGTGGTGCACCCACTTGGGCAGATCTACGCCCACCCTCACTGGCGGTGCATGGAAGGGCTTTTGGTGGCCGGACGGTGGCAACCAACTCTAGATCAGCATTACTCCGGCTAGTGAGTTCACTAGTGGCCTTGGTTTTCAGCGGTGACGACTGGAACACGATGTTTCCTACTAAGTAAAACACTTCTTCCCCCACCCCAGCGAACAACGATGACTCCAGTGATGCAAAGACCACCGTTAGACTCCTCTCGTCGAGCTGGAGCCGATGGTGTTGGCGGTGAGAGCCATGGCGGGTCTGGTGGCGGGAGATCAGAATCTAAACTCCCTCATCCTCACATTTCTTCTTTTTTCTCTGTCTCTCTTACAAATATCTTATCCTCCCATTTTTTCTCTCTCCCCATCAATCATCAGCCACTCTTCATTTAAATTAACCTTATTCACCCATTTTCTCCCCTTCTTTTATTTTATTTACTTATTTGTTTGTTATAAGGCCCAAACCCACAAATCTTGGATTTGGGCTCCCAAAGCAAAAAGCCCAAATAAATTGGGTCTGAGACCTAATTTTGCAAACCTAAAAATTAGGTCATTACAGGGGTAGTACCACCATGAGAAAAGTCTATAGGATTAGTGCCATCAAGTGGAATTCGTGTATCAGAACATATATGGATAGAGTTAGTGCTATCCAAGGATGGGGTAGTTCCATCTGGGTCACAATAAATGCCAATATATAAGAATATTTGTGATGAAAGAATTTTATAAATGATTATGATGCATATGGTTGCTATGCATGATTTGTTTGGAAACAAAAAAATGCTTGGGTAGTTAAGCATGGTTTGAAAACAAGGTGATTTATCGTTTTCAAATGGATTTTCAATCAAATAAGAAATGCTTGGGTAGTTAAGCATAATTTGAAAATAAAACAAATGTGTTAATGCTTGGAAAGTTAAGCATGTTTGGAAACAAGATGTTATATGGTTTTCATATGGTTTTTAAATGCATCAATGTCTATTTATGAACATCCTCACTAAGCATTTGTGCTTACGCTCTCTTTTTCTTATTGATGCAGAGTAATAGAGTTGAGGGGCAACATTGGTTTGGCAAGGAAGGTCTAAGATCAAGACATTAACTTGAGTATGCAATGTGTTACAATGTTTTGGGGGATTTGTAATATGGATTTTGGCTATTTTGTGATGGTTTAATTGGTGTAGTTTGATGGCTTTTGTGGTTGGATTTGAGGCATGGTAGTTGATGATATGCTAGTATGAGTTTATGCTTTGTGGTTTTCCCTTAGTATGCATATTGGTTGGAAATACTTATGCTCATGCTTTTGTGATGCTAGCATATTTTAAATGTTGCTAAAATGTTATTGATGCAATGCCTATGATGAAATGTGCCTTGAAACTCTTTTTGAATGTTGAGTTGGATGGTTCTTAGGAAGCATGCCTCTAGTTTTATGATTGAAGTAATTTGCCTTGAATTGTTTATGGATCGTTGAGTCTTTGGCATGGTTTGACCTCTGTAATAGTTGTATATTTAATATGTTAAATTAAGGCATGATTGAATCCTTGTATGAGTGAAAAACCAGCAAATTAGGTCATTATAGGTCTAGGCATATCGGTACACATGACTTTATACCGATACTGGTAAGTGTAATCTAAGGCTGTGTTTCGATACTCGGGTACCTGTATCGGTACAGGCACGTGTATTTCGACAGGGTGTACCGATATGCGGGGAGGTGTATTGGTACGATTTTGAGCTATTGGAAACTAAGATTTTGAGATTGTAAAAGTGTACTGATACACTTGTTCGTGTACCGATACGAGCTGAAGTTGTTTTAGTTAATGGGTTATTCTAGAGTTTTTGGTTTTTTCGTTGTGGTCCCTGGTTCTTATGAATGCAATTGAATGAGTTTGGTTGACTGTTATGAGCTGAAATTTGACAAGTAAGCATATAAACTGACTAATTAAGGATTGGTAACTTCATTCTTAATTAAGTCATTATAATTTTCCAGATTTTCAATTTAGTTCCTAAATTGCAAATTCATTCAGTCGGGTGTTAATTTGACGCCGGATTTAATTGAGATTTTAACCACTGCTAGCATGCTCACCTTAGGTCATAATAATGCATCTAGATAAGAAAAAAAGAAAAAAATAGACCTAATCTTAGTTAATCGTTTTGAATTTGTTTCGGCAAACCCAATATAGCTCGCTCAGTTTAGTCTAGCGTCTAGGCCAGTCGAGGGGGTTACATTTGGTGGTATCAGAGCTAGGTTTGCAATTGTTGGGTGTTGTTGCTTAATTAATGTTTTGTTGGTTGCTTACATTTTTATGAGTGACGATGAAGTTAATTGTTATGTTGGGGAATTAATGGGAACACATTGTCTATTATCGTGGTTTTAAAATATTTTATGAGGATGTCTTGGATACTTTGCCGAATGCTAGCCTAACTTTATTGTGATGTGATGTATGCCTTAGGATTTTGTAAGTACGGGTCTGCGACGTAAGACTCAGTCTACCGCGAACAATCCAAGAAATGATCAGAACAATAAGGAAAGATTAGTTCCTCACAATCATTTACCTCCTCCTCCACCTAATCCTCCCGTTGGTGGTAGGGCTGGGGACGTTTCTCCTACTACGCAAGGGCCAGTTTTTGGCGATATGGAGTCATTGATTCAAGCGATGACGAGAGCTTTCCAGGTAGCGATTGCTTAGGTGCGTGTGCAAGCACTGGCATCGGATGTGGTTGTTAACCATGGGTTACCATTGGAGCGCCTTCGTAGCTTAAGAGGTGTGGAATTTAGAGGATTAAATCTTGAAGTAGACGAGGAGTTGCTGGAGAGCATGATCCGTATTCTGGTTCAGATGGGACGCAATGATGCTTGTAAGTTGGGTTGTACCGTATACTTGTTGCACGGTGATACTTATCATTGGTGGGTAACCACGATTGTGGGAGTTTCGAAAGCTGGCGTGACTTGGGAGTTCTTTTGGATAGCTTTCAAAAGGAAGTACTTTGGTCCGCAATATCAAGATGCCAAAAAGCAAGAGTTTATGTCATTGGTGCAAGGTATCATGATGGTGTCTGAGAGTATGAGGTGAAGTTTGTTCATCAATGTCAGTATGCTCATGAGTTGGTTCTAGACGACCGACAGAGATGTGACAGGTTCTGTTACGGTCTTGTTAAGGATATCAAGATGTATTTGTTGGCCATGAATTACACGAATTTTGATGTGTTGGTCAATAGAGCTAAGGATATTGAGCAGTCCTTGGGTGTTTCGATACAACCGGTGAGTATAAGCTCGGGTAAGAGAACGGTTGATTATGGATATTCTAGGAAGCAGAATAAGAGGTCTCGTGACAAGCAATACAAGTTGGATTGTAAGCGTGGTGGTGATGGCCGTAATCAGGGCGTACGTGTCACTATTAAGTGCGACCATTTTGGAAGACGCCATGTTAGTGAATGCTGGGGAGCTGTTGGCATTTGTTAGGGGTGTGGATCACCTGGTTATCTGAAGGGTGACTATCCGCGCGTTGCAAGGGATGTACTAGTTTAGGCTATTGTAGCTGCTAGAGGCTGAGGCCGTGGCAGGGGTAATTTTCAGAGGCGTAAGAATGGTCAGAGGACTGTGGCTCATACAGTTGTGCGATCAGAGCATGGTGGGCCGGCTTGGATCTTTGCTCATCGTGAGGGTCGTAATGACACTAATATGATCGTAGGTACCTTTAGCTTGTAGTCTTTGTCATTATTTCCTTAATTGATTCAGGGTCCACTCATTCATACATTTTAAGTGAGCATGCGCATTTGTTAAACATACCTGTTGATATCGTAAATGTGGGTATGTTAGTAACTAGTTCCTTTGGTGAGATAGTTACGATTAGAAGGTTGTAAAAGAGATGTCCTTTGGTTGTTCAAGGCCATGAATTTGCCGTAGATTTGATGGAGTTGCTCTTTCATGGTTTTGATGTTATTTTGGGTATGGATTGGTTAAGCGAGCATAAAGCGGTTGTGGATTGTGAGTCCAAAAATATTTCTTTTAATCTTGTTGATGATTATGAAGTTGTGGTGGTAAGCGAGAATATTAAGTTATTGTCTAACGTTGTTTTGGCTACGCAAGCTACAAGGTTGATGCAAGGAGGTTGTCAAGATTATCTAACAATTGTGATGAATCTGGATGTCAAAGGGGTTCGAGTGCAGGACATTCAGTTGGTGTGTGATTTTTTGGATGTGTTTCCTAAAGAGTTGTTGGGTTTATCACTGGATAGGGAGGTAGAGTTCGGCACTAAGACGTGCGCGGGTACGGCTCCAGTGTCTATTACTTCGTACCCTATGGCACCGAAAGAGTTAAAAGAGTTAAAGACTCAACTTCAGGAGTTTGATACTTGGGTAAGTATAATCTGAGGCTGGGTTTCGATACTCGGGTACTTGTATCGGTACGGGCACGTGTATTTCGACAGGGTGTACCGATACGCGAGGAGGTGTATCGGTACAATTTTGAGCTACTGGAAACTAAGATTTTAAGATTGTAAAAGTGTACTGATACACTTGTTCGTGTATCGATACAGGCTGCAGTTATTTCAGTTAATGTGTTATTTGAGAGTTTTTGGTTCTTCCGTTTTGGTCCCTAGTTCTTATGAATACAATTGAATGAGTTTGGTTGATTGTTTTGAGCTGAAATTTGACAAGTAAGTATGTAAATTGACTAATTAAGGATTGGTAACTTCGTTCTTAATTAAGTCCTTGTAATTTTCCAGATTTGTAATTTGGTTCCTAAATTGCAAATTCGTTCAATTGGGTGTGGATTTGATACCCGATTCAGTTGAGATTTTAACTGTTGCTAGCATGCTCACCTTAGGTCATAATGATGCGTCTAGACAAGATAAAAAGAAAAAAATAGACCTAATCTTAGTTAATCATTTTGGGTTTGTTTCGGAAAACCCAATATAGCTTACTCGGTTCAGTCTGGCGTATAGGCCTGGTCGAGGGGGTTGCACCACAAACCCAATAGGTATTATGTGCTACTCTAGCCTAAGTACCCTGACCCAACGATCCTCGTCTAGCACTATCTCCACCTTGCCTTAGATTAGGGCGATACCTTCTATCACGATGCTTCTTAAACTGACCACCATCGGAACTAGAATCCATGACTCTTTTGCCAGAGGCAGAACCTCCCACATGAGCTGATAAGCCCAGGTTCTGCTCAATGTCCTTCACCCGTATAACCAACACATCGAAATTGGTGTAATCAGAAGCCAACATATATGTCATAACATCCTGTACCAATCTATAATGGATCAGTCACAGCGACGCCTCTCATCCGGTAATAGTTCAAGAGCATACTGGCTCAACTAAACAAATTGTACCTCATACTCTACTACGGACATACTGACTTGAACCAAGGCTTCTTCTCATCCAAGTATCTAACTCCTAGATACTTCTTCTTAAAGGTGGCTCGAAAGAAATCTCAGGTCACATCACCATGTTCTATGCTCGTGGTCACGGTAGTCCACCAGCTATAAGCATCTCTTTGTAACAGAGATACCGGGCATCCCAACTTACGGTTATCATTACACCCCATTTGTTCCAAATTTTGATCAGTACTGGCTAACCACTCTTCAAATGCCTCGAGTGCCAACCCTCTAAACTCAACTCCTCCCAAGCTATGCAAGCGCTCCAACGGCAACCCGATCTACCTAGAAACTGGTGCAGACGCGTGCACTCCAGCAATAGTAGCTTGAACTGCTTCGGTCATCACCTGAATCAAAGGCGTCATATCACCCAACACTTGCCCAACTAGAGTAGGTGGACTTGCTCCACTCCTATAGGTGGATTAGGCGGAGGGGGTGACAAACCCCTAGGAGGTATAGCATTCTCCTGATTCCCTAGCCCAATGGCAACAACATCCGTACTAGCCCTCAATTCTCTCCTCAGTCGCATCGACTAAAATATCTAAGGCATGATAATCACATCAAACAAAAATAGTTAGGCCAGCTTCAAGCGAAGATCCAAGACTTCCATTTCAAATCAAAACATTTTAGACTGTAGTAATAAGGCAATGTGTCCCATGAAATATCCCCAGCAGGACATATAACAATCAATGTACATGTAAACAATCACCGTGCATAGCAAACAACAATGAACAATCAATAACAACATCCCAACAATTATTTTCGCACCCCAATTATCGCAAATCTGGCTTTGATACCACCAAATGTAACCCACTCGACCCGGCCTAGACGCCCGCATATCATTTTAACTAGTCCATTCAGTTAAATTAGTTTCAGTTAACTCGATTAAGATTTTAATTAAATTTGTTTTATGGATCAATTATCAATTATTAAAATTGAAGAAAAAAATTATTAAAATTGATAAACGAACTAACCCGCATATCATTTTAACTATTATAAATATGTAATATAATATAGTTTTAAAAAAATTAAATTAAATAACATTTAATTTTTTGTTTAAAAACCAGTTAACCGAATAGATGACTAATATTAAATTAAGGGTAAATTATGTAAATCATCACTAAATTTTATTCTCAAACATATTTTAGTCATTAAAGTTTCAGAACGTTCAATTTACTCATTGAAATTTAAACATTGAAAGAATTTGGTCATCCCTCCATTAACTTTTTGACGGTTTTCACTTGTTACGAAAGAACTTCTCCAAGATTCGAGCGATGAAAAGCTTCATCGGCACGAGAGAAGAAACAATATATTGAGAAACAAGCTCCACCGAACGACGAATGAATGAGATCGAAGATAGAGAAAATCAAAAGATTTTTATCTGATTTGTGGACTTCGAGACACTTTCTAACGAAATAGAGATCGGATTCGGACTCAAGGAGGGTGAGATGAAGCGACTAGTAAAATTTGGGACATAACGACTACTATCTATAGTCGTCGATAGTTAAGTTCGTCGACGATGAATGGTGGACGGTGTCCAGGTCATAACATCGTAAAAAAATTAACGAATGAGTGAAAAAACTTCAATGTTTAAATTTTAGTGAGTAAATTAAATATTTTGAAACTTCAATTGTCAAAATAGGCCTGAGAGTAAAGTCAAGTGATGTTTTATGTAATTTACCCTTAAATTAATTTAATTAGATCAATTATGTTAAAGAAATAAAAAAGTAAATAATTCAAGTTGTGGTATAGGTGTAGTATATTTGAACAAAAAACTATTTTGGTAAAGAAAATAACAAAAAAGTATAGGTGTAGTATATTTCTGTTTTCATTGATGGCGTGCAAATTTAAACCATCCCATGATCTAATCTTGGACCATCTCTCGCTCTTATTACAAAACAAACTTCTAGATACTGCGACAAAACATACAGAAAAAAAAAACTAAAAAAATTTATTAGAAATGCACGAAAATCCCCAAATCTAATTTCTGAATGGAAACCCTAACCCTGACCCGAATTCCTCTGTTCGGAACCAAAACTCTCTCCCGCCTTCAGAATCTCCTTTTCTCCTTCTTCGCCGGAGGGTGAAACCCCTTACCCTAGGCCTTCAATTTAAAATTTATTTCTTTTACTTTCATTTTGTTTTTTTGTTTTTTATAGATATAGATGGGATATCTGTTACTTCTACGGAAACTAGAGAAATAAGGATATTGATCTAGATAGTATTAGAGACAGAGATAGAGAAAGAGAGTTTAGAAAGAGATGGAGAGTGGGCCAGGTTCAGATGGAGGAGTCGGGTCTATAGTATGGGTACGCCGGAGGAACGGTTCATGGTGGCCGGGGAAGATACTGGGCCCTGAAGAGTTACCAACTTCGCACCTTATGTCTCCAAGGACCGGAACTCCGGTCAAACTCCTTGGCCGAGAGGATGCCAGTGTGTAAGTCTTTCTTTTTTTCATTTTTTGTTTTGTAAATTTTATTGTCTTCATTCGTCTTAGCATTGCAAGAAAGAAAATTTACAAGTAATTTTCAATCTAACAAGTATAGAACTTTTATCTTGATGTTTATACGGCTAGAGCAATCTGGGATTCCGGCAGAAAAATGGTGAAGAATAAGATTTTCGTAAATTTTTAGTAGAGTTTAGGGAAAATAAAGCCGGGATGTCCTGAGTCTTACGAATTTAACATTCCAACATGTAAGGTTTAACTGACCTTCAGATGGAATGTGAGAACGATCCTGGGACTATACGGCATGAAGTATTTTGATGATGTGCTATGATATGATCTCAGTTCTGATTCATCTTTAGTTTGCTTAGGAGGTTTTGTGAAGATCTAAATTCTAAATATAGGTATTTGTAGCACCATCTTGCATGATTTATAGGGTTTGAATGACATATATCAGTGCTTTTTACTTTCAACTAATGAGAGAAGAATAGGGTGGAAGACTAATCAGGGCTTCAATTAAAATCTTTAATTCATCTATACCAATGGTTATTCGATAAACACTAGGACAGGTATACACACACCCATGCCCATTTTTTTCCTTGATGGTACAATATATGTTATCTTTGCTCGACGAAAGGTTGATGTAATGCGCTGACATCATTCATGTCCTTAGATTAGACTATTATGTTAGTTAAGAATGCCAAAAAGGATATGACTTTAGCCTTTCACATTGTTCTTGTTGATTTTTTATTGCCCTATCTATGACCCTTTAAACCTTTTTCTGAGCAGGGGAACCTAAAATATTTGTCATCTCATTTCATTGCTTCTTTTTTATCCATATTAAATAAGAGATGCCAGGGTGATGTGTTCTACATTTTCATGAAAGATACAAGCCAAAACTATTTTTTGGAAGTATTGGAGATTATGCAGTAATATTGCACGCATTAAAAGTGAGCAGGTTCCCTTTTTAGTTTTAGGCCATCGAATAACTTTGATATCCCACTAGCGTATCTGAAATTTATTAGAAGTGTACTGTATTTGTGGGAATTTTGACTTTTAGTTGTACTCATTTCATTGTTAATTTATTGAGAATCCGAATACTGTAATTCTTCTGCTTTATAAATGTTTTCAGTACTTTGTTGCAATCTAAAACAATTTCTGGTCCAAGAATAGTGCCACTAAGTTCAATTAATCAATTTGTGTCACATTTTTGATAGAGTATCGCAAATTCGAATAAAGAGAAAAACAAAACAAACCAAAATAAAGAACAAATCTAAAAATTCAGATTTGCTTATGGTGGTGGCGTCAATGGAGGAAGCTTGAATATGTGGAGATGGAGTGATGAATTGATAGTTGTTGTTTTGTTCTCGGCACCCTCTTAGACGCAATTATCTAAGCAAGCAACCTCAAGCGGCTCTAACTCACCCTCCTAGATGCAATTACCTAGGCAAGCAAGAGTGTGAAGATGATCTCCCTCACAAGAACTCGATGATCTTATGTTGAAGATTGCTTCTAGACAAGTTTATCGAACACTTGCAAACTCAAAGAATACTAAAATCTCCAAAGAGAACTTTTTATTAATCAATGAAATCTGAATTACAATGTGGGTGAAGCCTCCTTTATATAGGTCATGGAGAAGTTTTAATCCTACTAAACTTAGAATTAAATACAATAAATAAATGCTAAAATCTAATTTCCTAATTAGATAAGTAACTTCTAATAATAAATAAATGCTAAAAATAAAATCCTAGTCAAATAAATCTGATCCTAATAGATAATGCAGAATCCCATATTGATTTAAATTATAAATAATCAAATAAAATCATGAAAATTCGTAATTATCAAAAAATCCCGTATTAATCCCGTATAGGAATTTCTGCATGCTCTATCTTCGCTAAAATAGACGTATCTTGAGATCCAGATGTCCGATTGAGGAGTTTCAAGATGCGTTGGAAAGCTAATTTGCAGCCGGACAAGTTTTAAGAAGACATGTTGACCCATAAATGCCTGGATCCCATCCAAAAATTCGTCGCAAGTTAGCTGACTTTCCAGACTTCACAAACAGATTCAGTTTCTTGTCCAAGATGCATCGTTTTTGACCTTCTATGCGTGCATTGTTTTGGCCATTATTGTTTGCATCGAACAAATTCAGCTTCTTGTCCAATATGAGTAATTTAATCCCGCTCATGCATGTATCATTCCCCCACTCCTCAAAAGGATTCGTCCTCGAATCTAAATCGGCAATGAGAGAACAATTATCAACTTTAATTGAAAAGGCTTCTTTGTTGTATGTGGAGTGATCTAATTGAGCTCCTCTCAATGGTTCAACAAAATCCTGAAAAAATAAGAAAACATTACTCGAACATTTGTAATGACTAGTTAAAAAAAATCACTCGTCGCGTTCTTTTTCTTGTCTTTTTCTTTTGGGTTTTGTGTGACTTTTACCTCATATGTATTTTCACTCACCAAATTTGGGCCATTAATTGGACTTTTTTCACTCGGCCTCTTTACTCTCAGTCTTTTGTATCTCACATCCCATATCACTCTCATAAAATTTATCATCAATGTACAATTTCTGTAGAGGAGAAATTGTTTCTAACGGAATGATAGGACAAGAATCAAATGAAGGGTTAGAATTACACTTACTTTCTTCGTGGGGAGGTGATGAGAGTATAGCAAGTGGACCTACTACTTCACACGAGGGATTATAAGCATTGTCATCTTGTCTAATGTGTTCTCTATCACTATCCTTTTGTTTGGGAGATGGTTCTTCTCCAATATCAACATTTGCACAAATGCTAGAAGTAGAAGTACGAAGAGAATCATGTGTACCTTCTGGTTTTGGGATGTCTTATGGTTGGTTGCCTTTGTGTGGTCAATTGATTCAGCCTTTTGCGCTTACAATCTTTTTCGTTTTATCCTCTCACACTGTTTTTTTTGCTTTTGCTATTTCTTAATCTACTTTTTCCGGCTCTGTTGTAGCAAACGAGAGCTTCTGGCCTTGGTGCACAACCGAGTATCCATTTGTATTGATTCGATGGACAGCGCCCCGATTATTTTTCCAAGGTCTTCCTAATAGCAAGTGGGTGACTTCCATAGGAACCACGTCACACCATACATCATCACAATAGCTTCTAAGGGTAAAAGAGATTAAACAAATTTCGGTTACCTTCATATCCGGTCCGCTATTAAACCCTTGAAGATGATACGGCTTAGGGTGTTCTTGGCATGGTAGATCGAGTGCATCAACAATGAAGCTACTCACTAAGTTTACACGATTATCACCATCAATAATTAAAGAACATAGATTACCTTGTATCTTACATCGTGACCGAAAAATATTTATTGGTATACGATAACGAGTGTTGAAAAGAGAATAAAACATCCTAATTGCTTTAAGAATCCAAAGAAAAGGTTAGACACCAATAGAATTATAGTTGCAAGGAGAAAGAAGAGTGTGCAACTTTTAGTCCTACTAACACAAGGAAACAAGAAGGTGTTAGAAGATGTGTAAGAAGCAATAAAAGCTAAAACAAACGAAAACTAATGGCTAAGAATGAAAGAAAATTAGAAAAACTCCGAAAACCCTAGAATTTTACAGCAACTTGATCTACTTCGTTCGAGGTGTTCCCGATGTCAAAAAATTCTGAAATTTTATGTGGGGACTCCTCCAAAGGTGTAGATCTGATCTGGAAATTTTCAGCTCAATATTCGCTCGTTTGAATTTGACGAATTTTCCCTAATTTACGAGTTTTTTCCCCCCAAAATGCCAAAATTCTTGCCAAGAATCGTCCCAAATCTGATACCAAATGATAGAGTAGCGCAAATTCGAATAAAGAGAAAAACAAAACAAGCCAAAATAAAGAACAAATCTAAAAATTCAGATTTGCTTATGGTGGTGGCGTCAATGGAGGAAGCTTGAATATGTGGAGATGGCGTGATGAATTGATAGTTGTTGTTTTGTCCTCGGTACCCTCTTAGACGCAATTATCTAAGCAAGCAACCTCAAGCGACTCTAACCCACCTTCCTAGATGCAATTACTTAGGCAAGCAAGAGTGTTAAGATGATCTCCCTCACAAGAACTCGATGATCTTATGTTGAAGATGGCTTCTAGACAAGTTTATCGAACACTTGCAAACTCAAAGACTACTAAAATTTCCAAATAGAATTTTTTATTAATTAATGAAATCTGAATTACAATATGGGTGAAGCCTCCTTTATATAGGCCATGGAGAAGTTTTAATCCTACTAAACTTAGGAATTAAATACAATAAATAAATGCTAAAATCTAATAAAGAGAAAAACAAAACAAATCAAAATAAAGAACAAATCTAAAAGTTCATATTTGCTTATGGTGGTGGCGTCAATGAATGAAGCTTGAATATGTGGAGATGGCGTGATGAATTGATAGTTGTTGTTTTGTTCTCGGCACCCTCTTAGACGCAATTATCTAAGCAAGCAACCTCAAGCGGCTCTAACCCACCCTACTAGATGCAATTACCTAGGCAAGCAAGAGTGTGAAGATGATCTCTCTCACAAGAACTCGATGATCTTATGTTGAAGATGGCTTCTAGACAAGTTTATCGAACACTTGCAAACTCAAAGAATACTAAAATCTCCAAAGAGAACTTTTTATTAATCAATGAAATCTGAATTACAATGTGGGTGAAGCCTCCTTTATATAGGCCATGGAGAAGTTTTAATCCTACTAAACTTAGGAATTAAATACAATAAATAAATGCTAAAATTTAATTTCCTAATTAGATAAGTAACTTCTAATAATAAATAAATGCTAAAAATAAAATCCTAGTTAAATAAATCTGATCCTAATAGATATTGCAGAATCCTATATTGATTTAAATTATAAATAATCAAATAAAATCATGAAAATTCGTAATTATCAAAAAATCTCGTATTAATCCCGTATAGGAATTTCTGCATGCGATATCTTCGCTAAAATAGACGTATCTTGAGATCCAGATGTCCGATTGAGGCGTTTCAAGATGCGTTGGAAAGCTAATTTGCAGCCGGACAAGTTTTAAGAAGACATGTTGATCCATAAATGCCTGATACCCATCCAAAAATTCGTCGCAAGTTAGCTGACTTTACAGACTTCACAAACAGATTCAGTTTCTTGTCCAAGATGCATCGTTTTTGACCTTCTATGCGTGCATTGTTTTGGCCATTATTGTTTGCATCGAACAAATTCAGCTTCTTGTCCAATATGAGTAATTTAACCCCGCTCATGCATGTATCAATTTTCCTAGATGATTCTTCTATTGTATGAAAACAAGATCATCTTTTGTTTCCTTCACCCTCTTTCGTATATTAATATCATCTCCTATCCAGGCTTCTCCACTTTTCCTTACGAGCCATCTCCCCATTTGTCTGGAAATTTTCTGAAATTCTCTCATTCTGGTAAATTAATGCGGGAAATGTGGAAGAATAAACTTTTTACACTTGCATTATTTCCATCATTTTGCAACTGTTTTTTGTCATTTTAATTGGAGGGTGTTTCTGGGACATTCGTTTGCTTTCATTGCCTTCTGTTTTATGCATTATATTTTATTGGTATAGTCTTTATGTCATGGATAATTTTTTCTTTTACCTCATTTTGATTAGAATATGTATGATATGTGATTTTCTGTTCCATTTTCACTTTCTTTTGTATGTAACAGTTTTTCATTCTTTCTTCTCTTCTCAGTGATTGGTACAATCTAGAGAAGTCTAAGCGTGTGAAGGCATTTCGATGTGGGGAGTTTAATGATTGCATTGAAAGGGCAGAATCTTCACAAGGTATGCCACCCAAGAAAAGAGAGAAATATGCTCGACGGGAAGATGCTATCCTTCATGCACTTGAACTTGAAAAGGAATTGTTGAGAAAACAAGGAAATTTTGATAGACCTTCCTATGCAAAACATAAATCTTCTGGTTCTGCTAAAAAAGATTCTGGAGGTTCAGATATTAGTAACGGAAAACCTGGGAACTCAAAATCAAATCAATCCAGGAGTCAAGATACTTCTACCAAGGGTGAGACAGTGAGCAGCACTGTTCACTTGAAAGAGCAAATGGAATATCAGCCAAGTTGGAAAAATAATTCTGCTGAAAATTTACCCCGAATGAGAGGATTGCAGGACTTAGGGCTCAGAACTGCATATGCAAAACAAAAGCCTACGTCTTTTGGTGCTATGGATGTTGATGAGACTCTATCTCCTTCTAGTAAGGTTTCCATCATGGGAAGAATCAACCACATTAATGGTAAATCAGTGTTTAGATGAAATGAAAAGGTTACATGAGGGATTTAGTGAACTTCTTTTGGTTAGTAGATGTAGCAGGAGGAACCCTTTTGTTCAAGAATTGCAGAATACTGCAAAATTAGAAGTCTCGCGCCTTTTTGCATCCTGACATTTGTGTTGTTTCTACTTCTATTTCAGGAGAGCGGAGGCAAGGTGTTTCCCAAGCAAAGAGGAGCAGACGCATGTACTTCCCACCTGAGTCATTTGATGCGTTGGGTTATAAAGAAATTCCTCCAAACCAGATTGAGATGTCACCTCCCCATTTTGTGGAGTGTGATTCTTATCCTTTTACTAGTCACGTGATTGAAGATAATACTAGTGAGTTTTTAGAAGATGTTGAATCTGGCTCTTCTGAATCAACTTCCTATGAATCTGAGTCAGAGTCTGATTCATCTGAGACTGAACCAGATATGGATGATGATATGACTTCACACTCAGGTTAACTAATCTTATTCTTAATTCTATTATCATGTTTTATGTTGGGATGATTATCTTGCACCCTAGATAATTTTTATTTCTCCTTTAGGATTGAGCATCTCCTGCAGATATCAATCCTTCTGTTGCTGTTACTTGACTTGAGAACCTTATGTTTCACATACTGTTTTCTATTACCTATGTTACTCAAACTTAGATGCGGGTGTTGGGTGTCAGTATGTGCAAGAGTGTCTGATTCATCAATTGCCTTAAATCGAATACTCGTTGGTACAACTAAAATGGATTTAAAACTAAGATACAGGTGTGGGGACTTGTTATAAATTCAATATGGTAGTCTATGTTTATTCAATTTTAATGTTCATTTTATTATTGAATCATAAGTGGGCTTTCAAATATTATTGTGCATTTCAATTTTCTAAAATGGCTTCTGACTTTAAAACCTTTATAAAGCTTTCTGAGCTCGAATACTCTAGTTAACCTTCTTGTTGATCCATAAAAGTAGATAAATAAAGCCCAAGTATCCTAATTGACCTAAAACTTGCAACACCCAAACAAAAATAAACCAAATGGACGGAAGAAAACCACATGTATGGTGGTGGAAGAAACAAGATAAAAAGTACTCAGGTGATTGACCTTAGACTTTCTTACTTCTAAATGCAGTTTCAAATACCATAATTTTAATTATTTTCTCTTCTTTTTCTTGTGCGCATTTCAATGCTTCTCCAATCTTCCTTCTCATGTTATTTTCATTCGCTTTCTTCCATCTTTCTCTGCCATCACCCTAGAGAGTCCAACCCATATCCCAGACTGATATCCATGTCGAGTCGTATTGACACAAGTACCTCATCTAATATTGTCCAGACTCCGGACAACATAGCTTTTTACGGCATTAATGGTGTTTCTTTAGTTTTATACATGTAATTGTTGGTTGTTACGTAATATTTAAAATTCTCTTTTATATAAAAATTTTGCTCATGACATGTATTGATTGTAATTAAAATGAATGAGAGTAAAGTGGTGAAATTTCATAGTTGAAATAATGTTAGACTAATCAATAGCAGAGATCTAGAATGGAATTTGATTTTATTGGTTGCAAAGGAAATTAAAATTTCTCCTTGTTTTTACATTTCTAGTGGCTGAGCCAAGTTATATTAAGTTGAGAGGCCAACATTAGAGTATGCACGGAAATAACATAAATAATAGATTGGTAATACAAGATTAACAATTTTCAGGGCCTATATATGTGTGTGTGTAATCTTTTGAATTTGACTTAATTTGCAAGACCAAAATGTAGGAATTTGAGAACTCTTGGGGCCCATGGCCCCTTATGGTCTTGACTTCCATCCATTGCTGCCTTTTTGATTACCTTAGGAATTTGATGTTTAGTCAAGAAAGCATCACAGCTTCACTAACTTTTTGTGGTATTTATCTCTGTTGTTTGGACTCAGCATATTAAATCGCATTGACAGACATAACACGGATACAAGTGTGGGTATGGAACATGGGTTGGAATTGGATTCTCCTGGCTTTTCTGGGGAGATGGTGAAGAAAGATGATTGAAAGAGAATGAAGGAAACATGAGAAGAATAGAGAAACATCGAAATGCACATGAGAAAGAGGAGTGAAATAATAACTATTTTGGGGCTTAGAATTTTCATTCAAGTGAAAGTCTAGGCTCAAGCACATGACTACTTTTCATCTTGTTTTTTCTGCCAACTTCCTTTTCAGTTTTTTATCCATTTGGTTCATTTCGCTTGGATTTTGCATTCTTTGGGTCATTTAGGACACTTACACTTCGGTTATCAACTCTTGTGGGTCAACAAATAGGTTGAACGTATATTTAGAGGATTAAGGTCCAGAAAAGTTTTAAATTCAAATCTGATTTTCAGAAATTGGACTGTACAATGTTATTTGAAAGCCCATTCATGATTCAATAAAAACCCAAATAAATGTATACTATTATATTAAAGTTGTTACGAGTCTCAACATCCATACTTTAGTTTTGAATTCGTTTTGGTGGTATCCTCGTGTCTAGGATATAAGGCAATTTATTAATCATATGCATATATGGATACTTGCACTCGAGTTCAAGAAACATAGGTATTGATTGCTTGATGGATTTGATGTTTAGTTCGGGAAGCATCATTGCGTGCCTAACTATTGGCATATTTTAGCAACAGACCATTCCTCTCATTATTTCCTTATTCTGTATTCAGGTGCTACTGTATGTAAGGATGTCCGGTTGGGTGCCTTCCAAAGACCCGACACACTAGGAGGTGGAAGCATAGGCCAGGGAGATTCTGACGAGTCATCTCTTTCTGGTGAGATGTCTCACTTTTACACTCATGATCATCTTTCTATGAATGAAGCTGTGTCCAAATGGCAGCTAAAAAGGAAAAGGAACATGCGGACTCTGACAAAAAGATCCATGCATGCAGCAGAGGGAAGAGGTTATGACGGATCTGCTCATGGGATATATCATGACGAAAGGGGAGCTTTCAGAAGGTCATTAGGTCATAGTTCTCTTTTAAATCATGACTTCAACGATGATGTTGATGCGACTGATTTGAGTGCAAGAGATTTTGGGGCCCAAATGGTTAGATTTGACGATAGAAGATATTTGCGTACACCAAGGGATACATCCAGAAGGGGATTTAGTTTCAATCATAACATCACTGATTGGGAAGGCATGCCTTGGGAGAACCATGCTGCTGTAGAAAGAGAGTGGGAGGACAAATTGTGGAACATTGATCCAATATTTGCTGCCCATAGTAATTTCCGTGGGAAAAGAAGATCTATGTTGATGGATGTGGATTTGAAAGTCCAAGCAAGCTACCAGAAACAACCTGTACCTATTGTTTCATTGATAAGCAAGTTGGATGGGAAGACCATTATAGGGCATCCCATTCAAGTTGAAGCTCTACAAGACAGTTCAACTGAGACCCTTCTCCCCGCTAATGGTTATTTTAGTAATGGACTAAATAACCATGATGGAAATACTTCACTTCCGCCTGCATGGAGGACTGCCAAGAGGACCAATTTTAGGGTCCCACAGCCTAACCCACCATTTGCATTGGGTAGTTATGAAGGTGCTGAGTATCAATCCTTGGACCATGAAGGCAAACCATCTTTCAAGAAATACAATACAGGAAGTTCCGTTTTTAAGGCAGGCCTGGTTAAAAAGAGCATGTCTCATGTTCCACGCTCTCCGACTGACAAGAAGTTACTGAAGAAGGTAAGCTTATTTTCTAGCCAGAAAACAAGAGCTCTGTCATCAATTGGTATAGAACATAGTCTCAGTTTGAAGCCTATACATGATAGTGATATCCACCAAATGGATGGATTAATCAAACCAGAGTCTTCTGGACCTAAAACAGTGGCTTGCATACCTGTCAAACTAGTATTCAGTAGGTTACTCGAAAAGATCAATAGGCCACCATCAAAAGCAGCTAGTAAAGTGATTTTCTCCACTAGTGATGCAGTAAGAGATCCATCATAGATCACATTGTACATTGATATGATGAAACATTAAATACTGTTAGCAAAATAAGCATTGCTAATTTCTTCTTTTTTTGACAAAAGCGTTCCCTCTTAACACTACATTTTCAGCATCGTCAAGTTGAGGTGTCTTCTTTCTTTCCAATAATTAGATGAACCAGGTAATCAGCATCGAAACTAAGTTACATATGATGAACGTATTCATCACGTGTAGCGTTTTTCGTGGTTCAATTTTTGCTGGACACTTGTTTCTGAGAAACCAATGGAACAAAGGTATTTGCCAGGTAGCAAACAGGTGATGAGAAATTATGCCAGAAGCAAGCAGATTGGAATTTGCATAAAATCTGGTTTCCTCAGGCCAACGTATTCCATTAATACCATAGTTAAGTTATAGGTTCTGTACTCTTTTCAAGCAGTCAGGAAAAGCATGCCTGATTTTACCGGTGTAGGCGGTGGAATCTTTTATTTGTTCATGTCTTTGTTTTCTCTTTTATACTTCATATGTTGGATAAAATGTTTTTATCTACATCGGAGTATGTTTTCTGACCATTAGTAATGAAAGATAAGATGGCAATGCTATTCATTTAAGAAGACAAGTCTTGGTAACTGTTCTATTCCTTCCGTTTTCCATGCGTATTCTGAAAATTACTTTTGAAGTGGGATGAGGTTTATAAAACAGAAGCCCCAACTTTTTGGAGAAACAATAAGATAAGTCCAATCAATCGGGTTCGTACATCTCAAAATAATTATTTAATAATTACCAACTCATTAATTACATGTAGGAAAGAAGTGATGATTTACTTTGGAAAAAAATGAGATGGATGGACTTGATTTGTTGGGACTATAGATGATGTGGTGAACAAGGTTCATCTAATAATTTTTTCAACTTTTGTAAATACGGTGATTTCAATAATAAATAAATGGCTTAAAGGGTAATTATGTCCGATAGTAATCTCAAATTAATAATGTTGTTATTCTTTTTTTTAATTTTATTAATTTAATCTTTAAACTCATAAATTCTTGACTAACAAAATTATTATTACTAGTCATCATTTGTCATGTCAAACATTTCGTCGTCAAATAATTAACATCGTTTGTGTTAGTCACCTTTCATTTTTTTTAGGATTTAATGTCTTCCAATAAGATGACGATACATAATTTTGATGACATGACAATACAATTCATATTTTTATTAAATCTGCAAATTTAAAATAATCAATTCTATAATCTTTTATTTTGTATTATCATGTTAACAAAATTGACATTTCATCGATATGTTGTCATTCTTTTTTTAATTTTATTAATTTAATCTTCAAACTCATAAATTCTTGACTAACAAAATTATTATTATTATTTATCATTTGTCATGTTAAACATTTCGTATTCAAATAATTAACATCGTTTGTGTTAGTCATATTTCATTTTTTTTAGAATTTAATGTCTTCCAATAAGATGACGATACATAATTTTGATGACATGACAATACAATTCATATATTTTTATTAAATCTGCAAATTTAAAATAACCAATTCTATAATCTTTTATTTTGTATTATCATGTTAACAAAATTGACATTTCATCGATATGATAAAATATTTAACGACCACTACTGATAAGAAAGTAGATTGATACAATTTAAAAGTTTGAGCGTTAAATTAATAAAATTTAAAAAGAGAAACAATGTTTTTTTTTGACAAATGAAAAACAAAATTATTGATTTAAAATTACAGCTGTCATATTCAATCTGCTCTCTACTCAATGCAAAAACGTTTGTAGATTGTTTCTTCATTTCAATTTCTCCTTTGACTTCACCTAGGGTCATGAAAATACCCTCCTCTCCAAAGGATACTTGTTCCCAAGGATTAGAAAATTTAGAATTGAAAATTGAATAAATTTTCAAAGCTGCTTTATCAGATCTCATGATTTCAATTCCAAACTCTCTACTCTGAGTACCTCCACCAAATTTCTCAGTTAGTTCATCCTCAAGGATCTGTTCAAATGAAGAAAGCTCCATGAAAAAGTTATATACCAACTCTTCTTTCACATGCTTTCAAGGCATCAACAACTAAACAAGCACCATGTATCTGTTGTAGCAATTCTGATGCAATTTGGCGAGACAAAAACAACTTAGTTAAGTGTTGTTTGTAGTATGTTTCGAATATATCCTTCCTCTGCAAAAAAGAAAACAACACCCTAACCTTATCACTAATGATCTCCACATCCTCCTCCACCACGTTAGTAACCTTGATTTCCCTCTTAGCATCCAACCAAACCGCCTGGTTAGTAGCTTTGCTGTCATGTTTCAAAGCATCCTCCATATGACAAAATCTGGAAGTAATAAGATTATAATGCCAATTCAGTGAGGACTTGATGCTATTTATTTCCAGATTTAATGTGGCATCATTTCTGCCCATACTTCTAATACAAGGAAGTATACTCGTTCCCATTAATAAAAGTCTAAACCGAAAGGGATCATTCACCTCTACACCTTCACTCATATCCACAATTAACAATAAGTTATCGTTATGAATCATACCTGCATTGATGGCTTTCAAATAAATCAAATCAATATCAACAAATTCATGATCATTTTTATTTCTATCAGCTTGAGCTTCCATCATGTTCCTAATAGCAACCTCCCTACGATGTAAACTCTCTCTCATGTCAATACTTCCTCCCTCAAAAGAATCCTTGTCCTCAAGGATTAAAACAAGTGTTAAACACCAACTAAAGAACCTTTGATAGAACAACCACTTCAATAAAATAATGGTCATGTAAGCTTCATTCAAGTACAAGTTAAACACCACTTCATCCTCCATTTTCCTATAAACATCACTTAGCAATGCTTTTAGCTTATCACTTGTTGCCAAACATCTACTTGCAATGCTTCGAACTTGCTGAATTACTGACAGATATTTTTCCTCTGCTGTTTAGCCAAATAAGAATCAGACTCGAGGATTGATACGTCTGAATGCACATGAATAAGGCAAGCAACCAAGAAGAAGAAAAATGATGGCATACATAATGGGATTAGCATTGAAATACTCTTTATTTACACTCAAACTCCTAGCACCTTGAAGTATACTCATTAATAGCAGCCTAAATGCGTATGGATCATTGAACTCAATATTTCTATCAACATTCATAAACATCATCGAGTAAATTCCTCTAAATCTCAACTGAATTAGAGACATCATTTCACCTGCTTTATCAATTTTTTGACACCATCGGAGAAGATCCACATTTTCAACAGTCTCTAAGTAGCTAGTACCCTTGGTTTCGGAATCGATTAAAACACCAACAGGATTTTGCCATAATCTTAAGTTTTGTGATGTCCATACGGGCAGCAAAGTGGGAGTTTTCACACGTACAGTTTTTGTCATCATTAAGGCCACAGCTATCACTTGCTCGGCTAACACCAGTCTTTGCATTCTCAATTGAATCTGCTCTAACACTTTGTACTATCGCAGTTCCTATCTATGCTAAACATGCCATCACTAGTAACATCATCACTCCTATATGTACTAGTACATCTATTGACAATGATCTTTGCAATCACCACCCCGATACTGTCAATGCTGCTATGTGGACTTACATTACCACTTGGAGACAAAGAAGCATCCCAAACACGTTCCTTTAATCTGAATCTGGAGGAAGGACATAATTTTCTGTATTTTGTGATGAATGTGGAACTGAAAACGGAAAAGAGATTGCACCTGAATCATTGTGTTCTTCAACAAAACCATCTGCTAGCAACAAAACAACAGGACTTGGTTTCTTAGGAGGAATTCTAACAGAAAGATCTTCTAGAAAAGGTCCCTTCACCGACATGCTCTTCACCTCTTCCCTTTCAACTTTTGCATGCGAGCATGCTGATTTCACAACTGAGCCGACTGCATTCCAGATATCAGTTGTAGATTGCTCAATACAGTCACCTTCTTTCCATATTTGTATTGGGCTACTAGCATATCCTAGAAGCTTTCCTTGCTCAAAAAAGAGACATGTACCTCCAGGATCATATGGCAGAGATGAAAATTTGGGATTTCGAATGTTGATTGGAGAGATTTGGTCAGGCAGTTGGGTCACTTCTCTCAATCACATATTGATTCTGTAGCGACCCTTAGAAGTTTGAAGCTACGGGGCATCATTTCTTGGGATTTCGGTTTAAAAGGAAATTGCTTTTGAAAATTCGCATTTTTTTGAAAAATAAAGATAATTTGGAGTCGCCACCGACCACTTGGATAAGGTAGGCCAGACACCATAGAACTAGAGATTCATTTTGAAAGGGACCGGGAGTTGGTTACGTGTGGGGAATAATTAGCACCCGTCATGCCCGGAAATCGGTACCAAAACATTTGTTGCTTTTAAAATGATAGAAACTAATTGAAATTTGAACTGAGTTTAATTTGGCGTACTTAATTGAAAATTGCCTTTAATCGAACGAGCTTTATCAAATTGGTGGGTTCAAATTAATTAAACATTTAATTAACAAGGTTGACAATACATCGGAACATAGATTGAACCGACATCATATAAGCCTGACTGCCGTGTTAATTTATGGTTCGAATCTCGTACGTCACCTTTATGCATGGTGCAGACAGTTAAGATATGATGTGATGATCTTGTCAACTTTTAATTTTACCTTGGGACGATAAGAATTAATTCAAATATTTGGTCAACATCCTTTAAGCCCGGACTGTTACGACACAAATATCAGAACTAATAAATACCTTCTTTTTTTGTGACTTAAATTAATTAATTCAAAATAAATGAGTCATATGAATGACAATTAAAATGCATGTCAAATAAGAGCTTAAAAATAAATAAAAAAGCCCACCAAAGCCCTAACTTAAAATGCCCAAATTATGAAAAAGTCAATTAGTGATCAAATTATTAACTAAATGAATCTAATATTAACCCTAAATTGAATAACCCTAAAACTAGAAACCCTAACAAATTATGAATTATTTCATATCATGATAACTAATTTGATTAATTTTAAACTAGTATCCCAATGAGCCAAGGATACTATTCACAACGAATCAAGTTAATTAGTCATGACTTTAAATTAAATGTTCATCTAATCTCAAGGTTAATTTTATCCTAAAAGATAATTAAGTGGCGTTTAATTAGTTTAATAGATTTAACATTTATCCCAATAAGCACAGGGTAAATTTAAATTCACTAAACCAATTCGAACCTTAGGTCTAACTATGGTTCTAAAAGACTAATCCTAAATTAATTTAATTAATTTAAAGATTGTGCCCCTATTAGACGACCACACGATTTAATTTAATTAAATTAATCTTGCCTTAATCTAATCTATTAAGCTTAACCTAACAAGCCCCAAACCCAATAAACACAACAAGCCCTAAACCACCTAAACTTTGTACATGACTAAAGACCAAACTTATAGATATAAAAAAAATATATTATGTTATGTAAAACTACGCATTATGTAACATGTACAAAAACTATACATTATAAAAACATATATTGTATATATTTAGCAAATATTATATATTCAGTAAAAAACAAATATTATATATGTTATAAAACTCATGCGTTGTAAAAAAGTATATCAAATATAAACTATATATTATACGCATAAAAACTATGTATTATAAAGAAGCTATATATTATATATAAAAACAACAAGTTACGTAAAAATTATATAGCACATAAAATATACATTATATCATAAAAAAACTATACATTATATAAGAACTACATATTATATGTATTATATAAAAACTATATACTATGTACTACACACTACACCACATACTACACATAAACCCACATCATACTCAGCAATTTAATCGAACATTAAGCAAATTAAAACTGAAAATCAAAGGAAATAAATATGCAAGACAACGATTAAACAAGTATATAAAGAAAAGGACAAACAAAAGGGGTTTTAAACACTGAAGAAGGACTAAATTAAACGAAATTTGAAATTTAGAGGACCAAAACAGGATTTGCCCGTGCCTCAAGACGTGGATGAAATTAAAAACGGCTTCAAAACTGGAGGGACCTGGGACGTGATTATAAAGCACGGAATGGCTACTGGGGTGAATAAAATGGACGGAGAAACTGAAGCTGAGGTTTCAAAAGGCGGAAGGGCTTCCGCACGTAAATAAGGGGACATAGAGGTCCTTAAAACGAGATTCCCCCATTTTTTAAAAGGGCCTATTATATAACATAGTTTTCTTTACCAAAAACAAAATTTTTTAGCTTCAAAAAAGACTCCTCCCACATTCTCTCAAACTCGGTTGAGCACCACCGCTCCTCTGGGATGAAACCCACAATCCATTCAAACTTCACCGTGTCAGCCACCGCTCGTCGGCGGCCGACAAAGCTAAAAAACCCCAAAACAAACCCCTTTCTCGATTTAAAACCCTAATATGCCTTCGGTTTTTCAAAACCAAACCTCTTTCTTTTTGAAATACAAAAAAACGATTCGAGAACCCCCTCATTTTTGAAAACCAAAGCCGAAACCAACCCTTTTTTTTATCACCCTTCCTTCTGACTCACCATTCAACGACCATAAGAAAGGTCGGGAGGCTTGTTGTCGGCAGAGGAAGGCAACGGCGCAGGAAAGGTGAATCGACAAAGGTAAAAAAAAGAAAACCCTAATTTTTTTATGCTTATGATGATATTCGAAATAAATAGGAAGAAGAGGTATACCTCGAAGAGCTTGAGACATTTTTGTTTCTCTCTCTCTATTGAAATTGGAATTTCCTGAATGGTTACAATGGCTTAGGGTTTTGTGTTATATACCTTCTGAATTACACGTTTTTAAGAAATGGAAAATTACAATGAAATTTCTTATTGGCTATTGCATTCCTTTGTCCTGATTCATGCACATTTCTAATTATACCGGTTTGTTGGGGAAATGGCTCTAACATTCCCTGTATTTCATCTCATCCATTTTTGCCCTTGCTCACTCTGGTTTTGTTTTGCATGTGACACGGGCGAGGAGGTGGACCAGGAAAGGTGGCTGACGTGGTTGCAGATGTGAAAGCACGGCGTTGATGTGGCATCGGGCCACCGGCCTCTTCTGCTAACATAGTGGCGAACGTGGTGCTGGAGGAGTTGAGTGATCGAGCGTGTGAGCTGTACGCGCGCGTGGGTAACACCAAACATCGCACATGCGGCGTGTGGGGGAGTTGAAGGACCAGTGCGTATGGTGAGTGGGAAGTTGAAAAGCCTCCATCCCTTGAACCTAGACTGTCAGATCTAAGCCAAATCTGACGTTTGAGATCCTTCAGTGCTCAAAATAGGAGAAGGTTTAGGCGGACTAGATTATGGTTTTAGGTTTAATTTAGAATTTGGGCCTATCGGGCCAATTGTAATTAATTTTTGGGGTTTTAACCTTGTAAATGGACTTATGTATAAAATGAAATTTTCATTTAAGTGTATGTTTATGGGCTGATATATATATATATATATATATATATATATATATATATATATGGGCATTTATTTATGAAATGTATATGAACTTTGCTTAATTAAAACGAGCTGTTTATATTATATAGTTTGGGCATTTATTTGTATATAGCTATTTTGATAAAACATAATGATGATAATGTAATGGTAACAATAATAATAAGATAGTAAGATAGGAAGACAATGTAATATACTAGTAATATTTATAGTTTTAAACATAATAACCAAACATGATAATCAAACATGAAAACACATAGCCTTATATATACTAATAATATTTTTAGTTTGTTTTTTTGTTTTAATCGTACTACCTGTAGTAAAATAAATAAACAAAGCCCTTTATTACAGAATATAAAAGCAGGTTAACACCCTGGACGAAATTAGTGATTACAGCTGCCCCCCTTTGCTTATTCTTGTAGATCAAGGATAAAGCAAAGACCATAAGCACTAATTTTGTCCTATTTCCCTATTTGGAGATTTTGAGCTACGAGTTCCTTCTATATAGAATAGTTCACCCTTCCTCTTCCTGAAACTTGGAGCTATGAGTATCTGCCTCCTTTGCTCCGAAGACTTCGAGTTATGAGTATCTGCCTCATTTGCTTGGAAATTGTTGAGCTTTGGTATTTGTCCCTTTTGCTCTGAGAACCCTAAGCTATGAGTATCTGCCTCCTTTTCCCTAAAGTTCTATTATGGCGAGCTTGAAATCCTTCACCTGAAATTCTTGAGCTTTGAGTATTTGCCTCCTTTGCTCTAAAAACTCCGAGCTACGAGTATCTGCCTCCTTTGCTCTGAAATTCTAATGTGGCGAGTTTGAAATCCTTTGCCTAAAATCTTTGAGCTTCGAGTATCTACCTCCTTTGCTCTTGAAATTCTAATGTTGTGAGTTTGAAATCCTGACTGGATTTTCACTTTGTCGTTCTCCCATCTTCTCAAGAGGTACCCGACCTATCTTTTAGATATCTATGAAAATAAATGAAAATTTGTAACTATATGTGTTAGCATGCTCCTAACCTAGGGATGTCTAACTAGATATGATGCATGAACAGTGTGATTTGAACATCGCTTCAAAGCTTTGTTTAATCCTCCTTGGTCTTCTTTGAGGTACTTTATCTCATATTCGGGTTCAACCATCAGTCTTTTCCTCTTTTGTATTTCTGCTCTAAAGTGCCTTTTTAGGTTTTCACTTTAGCTTTGTTTTCTCCTAAAGCACCCTTTTCGGGTTTTCACTTTAGAGGTTTTTCTTTTCTCTTCCTCTCTTTTCCTTTTGCTTCTTCTTTCTTCTTCTTTTTTCTTTTTTTTCTTCTTTTCGTTTTCTTTTTTTCTTTTCCTTTTTTTCTCCTTTCTTTTTTTTCTTTTTCTTCTTGGGTCCTTTTTCAGGTTTTCACCTAGAGATGGTTTCATTTTTATGATCCCTCTATCTCCAACCGACAGGCTTGAATTCTAATACGGTCGGGGCTTGTCTTCCTAATCCTAACAACTAAAATCTCCTCTTAGCTCGACTTTAACATAATTCTCTATACCACCTGCACTTAAAGGGTTTGAACATAGTAATACCAAGAAATCCTTTGCTTTTCATGAATTTATGTCAACTTACTTGCTGGATGCTTTTAAAAAAGACAAAAGAAGGTACGAAATTATACTTCATTAATGTTTTGAAAGTTTAATGTAATTCGAAAGTCATGGCAAACATGAAAAAAAGAAAAACCAAATATGATGTCATGTCCCAATCATTGACTGCATGAATGATGCGAGAGCCCATCGACCAAAGTAGATCCCTTGCTAGAAATTCTTCACTAAAACCCGACTCTTGAGAAGGTTCAACTTTGGGATGCCCAATTTTCAAAAACTATCTGAGCCGGGTTTTCAACTCAAATCTCCATTTGGTTTCAAGATGCCATTTTCCAGTTTTCACCTTGAACCCCCCATTTTTTTATGTTTTATTATTATATATACCTAAAGTGCTTTTTTAGGTTTTCACCCTAGGTATCTCATTTTGCGAAGTGCCCTTCTGGGTTTTCACTCTGCCCTTCTATTTTTTCACGCGTAGTACCTCTTCACTGAATCAAAATTTATTAGGTTGTTCAACACCCTTCCATCCATTTCTATTAGGATCAACGTTCCTCCAAAAAAGGCATTTTTAACGACATAAGGTCCTTCCTAATTAGGCATCCACTTCCACCAGGAATCTCTTTGAGTCGGCAAAACACTTTTAAGTACTAGATCTCCCTCTCGTAATTCCTTTGGGTGAACCTTCTTATAGTAGGATCACATCATCCTTTTCTGATACATCTGACCATGACAAATGGCTTTTAGTCTTTTCTCCTCAATGAGGTTCAACTGGTTGAATCGAGCTTGCACCCACTCAGCTTCTTCCATTCTTGCCTCATTTAAAATTCGAAGCGATGAAATCTCCGCTTCAATAGGTAGCACTACTTCTACGCCATAGACCAATGAGTATGTCGTGGCCCTCATTGAAGTATGTACCAATGTTTGGTAGGTAAATAGAGCAAATGGCAACTTTTTATGCCAGACGTTGAAGGTGTCTATGGTTTTTGATACGATCTTCTTGATTCTTGTTGGCCGCTTCCATCACTCCGTTCATCTTGGGACGGTAAGTAGTGGAATTATGGTGTGTTATTTTGAATTGCTGGCACATTTCGGCTATCATCTTGTTATTTAAATTGGTAGCATTATTGGTGATGATCCTTTCTGGCAGACCATAGCAACATATGATTTCTTTTTGTAAAAACTTGCAGACTGTAGCTTTTGTGATGCTAGCGTACGAAGCGGCGTCTACCTACTTGGTGAAGTAATCAATGGCCAACAGGATGAATTGATGCCCGTTAGAAGCTTTTGGGTAAATTTGGCCAATAACGTCCATGCCCCAAGTGGCAAAAGGCCATGGTGAATTCATAGTGTGAAGTGGCATCGGTGGGAAGTGTATCTTATCGGCATAGATTTGACATCTATGGCATTTCTTTGTGTAACTGATGCAATCTCCCTCCATAGTCGACCAAAAATAACCATATCTCTTGATCTTTCTAGCCATTGAGAATCCACTGGCATGGGTTCTACACAAACCTCTGTGGACTTCTGCCAAAATGGTTTCGGCCTCTCGAGCATCGACACACCTTAGCAACATCTGGTCCTGGCTCCTTTTGTACAAAATCTCATTGTCTAGAACATATCCTGTCGCCATTCTTCTAATGGTTCTTTTATCATTCTCATTGGCCTCTTTAGGGTAGATTTGGAACTTGATATATTGGAGAATATCATAGTACCATGGGTTAGCATCCACTTGTTCTTCCAAATTGTAGCAATGAGCCGACATTTTGAATATTTGCATCTCGATTGACTTTATCTTGGCTTTAACACTTGCTTCATACATTGCAGCCAAAGTCGCCAAAGCGTCTGCCATTTGATTATCTTCACTCGGGAGATAAGTAAAACTAATCTTCTCGAAGCTTATGACTAACTCTTGGATCAAGTCATAATACTTGACCAACTTCAGATCTCTTGTTTCCCACTCTTTTCGGAGTTGGTAAATCACCAAAGAGGAATATCCAAAAACTTGGAGCACTTGACTTTCCTTTCAATGGCTGCATATAAACCCATAACGCAAGCCTCATACTCGACATGTTGTTTGTGCAAAAGAATTCTAATCTACTGGTGAAGGGATAATAAACATTTTCTGGAGGGATTAACACTGCCCTAATTCCATGACCTAAGGCATTGGATGCTCCCTCGAAATAGAGCTTTCACAACTCATTCTCCGAAGTAGTATTCTCTTTGATAGTTATGCGCATCAACTCTTCATCGGGAAAATTAAAGTTTAAAGACTCATAGTCATCTGAAGTGCGTCTCGTCAGAAAATCTGCTATAGCACTCCCTTTTACAGCCTTTTGACTCACATATAGTATGTCGAATTCAGACAACAACATTTGCCAACAGGCCAATCTCTCATTTAGTGTCGGTGCTTCCATTAAGAATTTTAACTTATCCAACTTAGATATCAACCATGTAGTATGATACAACATGTACTGTCTGAGCCTTTTTGGTAGCCCATACCAGAGCAAAACATAATTTTTGAATCAGTGGGTACCATGTTTCATAATCTACAAACTTCTTGCTCAAATACTAGATCGCTTTCTCTTTCTTTCCGGACTCATCATGTTGCCCTAGAACACAGCCCATTGAATTCTCAAAAACCGTCAAGTATAAGATCAAAGGTCTTTCTGGAACCGGTGCTACCAAAATCGTAGCATTAGTCAAATACCTTTTGATCTTGTTTAGAGCCTCTTGGAACTATTCATCCTATAATCCCGAATTGTTCTTCCAGAGCAATCTGAATACAGAGTCACACTTATCAGTCAACTGAGAGATGAACCGAGAATATAGTTTAATCTCCCTAAGAAGCCTCGAACTTCTTTTTGGGTCTGAGGTGGTGGGAGATTTTAGATGGCTTTTACTACATTAAGGTCAATCTCAATCCCTTTCTGGCTAACCACAAAGCCTAGGAGCTTACCGGATGTAACGGAAAAAGTGCACTTAGCCGGGTTGAGCTTTAGCTGATATTTTCTCAATCTTTGGAAGAGTTTCCTCAAGTTTTGGATGTGCTCTTCTTCACTTTGATACTTGGCAATCATATCACCCACATATACCTTGATCCCTTTGTGCATCATGTCGTGAAAAAGGGTTACAATGGCTCTTTGGTAGGTTGTCCGACATTTTTTTAACCTGAAAGGTATCACCTTATAAAAGAATGTTCCCCACTCAGTCACAAAAGTAGTTTTATCCATGTCGTCATGATGCATTTTGATTTGGTTGTAGCCTAAAAAACCATCCATGAAAGAGAACCACGAGTGTCCCGCAGTGTTATCAACCAAAGTGTCAATATGGGGCAAAGGGAAATTATCCTTAGGGCTTGCTTTATTAAGATCTCTATAATCTACACACATGTGAACCTTCACATCTTTCTTAGGTACTAGGATTATATTCGCCACCCATTCTGTGTATTTGGCGACCTTTAGAAAACCAACCTCATAATGCTTTTTTACTTCTTCTCGAGTCTTCACCATTTCTGTTCTCATTATTCTTAGCTTTTGCTGGACTAGTTTACATTCTAGCTTGTGTTACCTCTCCAAAAGTACTGTTTTTAATGCCAATCTTACAATATTTTTGCTTGTTTTTAGGTACATTTAGTTGCATTAGGATGATAAAATCATGCATTTACATAAAGAGTTAGGAATTTTGTCTATACCAGTTGAAAGGTTGTATTGTTGGCAATTTTGCAAGTTTGGCATAGTATTTGGCATAGAAAAGTAATGCACGAAGGAATGCCAAGTGCTGTTGGCACAGAAGGACCAGATAGTGCCAAGCACTTGTTGGCAGAGAAGTGACCTTGATGCCATGTCAAGAGGCTGTTGAACCCTGAAAAAATAGGATATGGTAAGGCTCCTAAAAGATCGCAAATGGACCAACTTCCAAAAAATAGCGGATAAGATGATGCCAAACTATGTTGGCAAGGACATTCCAAGCTTGTGTCCAAGGCAACATCAGCATGATGACATCAACCCTAGCCTGATCAACGCATCACCTTATCAGCTTATCACTTGATCAGCCTTGCACTCCAAACAAAGGATAAAGTGATCGCAAGCCTTATCCGTTGTACGTTCAAATTCAAAATTCAAATGCTTATCCTAGGGCTTCTACACAAGCCTATTTAAAGAGGAGATCGATCATCACTAAAAACAATTTTGAAGATGAAGGCTTGAACTTGAGAAGCGGTCTGCAACAATGGAGAAGGAGGAATCGGAGACAACAAGATCAAAGGCTTGAAGATTCCATGAGACATCGAGAATCCATTGAAGGGCTGCATCGAGAGACCTTCTTCCTTGCTTTAGTTCTTTGTTGATTTTTGTATTTCTTTCCCATGTTTAAGAATGATCTCAAACTATTATTTTTTATGTTTTATGTTTGGTTATTAATAATTCAATTGCCTTGGTGTTGTTTGTTCTATCTAGCATACTTTATTGTTTCCTAAATTCTGTGCCAAGCGAGAGCTGTCATAGTTAGCCTACTGCACCTCAATATCTTAACAGACTTGGGTGGCAACGATCAAATTGTTGGGTACTAAGGCGAGATGCTTCGAGAGAAGATGTTCAAGTAGATGAACTTACTTCGAGAGTGAAATCTGCCCCTTAGGAATATATATTGGATCTTAATCAAATCGGTTTATGAAAAAACATGAACTATAGAGATATATGGGTTTTTACTTGGTCGATTTAGGGCAATGGCCATTGAGAGAGGCTTTTCCAATTTGAATCTACTCGACAACCAATGCCAAGGCAGGACATTATTACTAGCCGACATTGCTAGCATAAAATTCAGACATTTTATGCCAAATCTTTGTTATCATTCTTGCACCCATTGCTTGCCAAACTATTATCATTTCATTACTGTAATCTTCACTTTACTTCAATTCTTTTTATCATCTTTATTTCTTTATTTCTTTTATTTTACTCACTCTCTCAATCAATTGCCATCACTTTTATTTTCTAGTTCACAATTATTAATCGTAACAATTAATTCCCCTAGGCAATCCCTGTGGAGACGATACTCAACTCACTATTATATTACTTATTAACCGTGTATACTTGTACGTAAAAGGCATATTCTTGGCATTGTTTTTACTTGCTTATTTACATTGAATACTTAATCTTTTGCCATGCAATATTACGTCAACAAGTTTTTGGCGTCGTTGCTGAGGATTGCAACAGAATTGATTTTTTTTTACTTGTTTTTATTTTTTGTTTAATCTATTTTGTTTGGTATATGTACAAGAGTAGCACTATAAAAAAGGATTTAAAAGATGACCCTACCCTACGCAGGTTAAGAGGAGAATCGAGTAAAGGCTCGTGACGGCAATGGTGAGCTAGACAGTGCCAGAATCAATGCCAACAACCAGGAGATGCTGACAATACCTACAGTGATGCCACCAGCTTCTGCTATTGCTGCTTAGATACCTAAAGAATGATCTATAAGAGAACATCTAACATCCAAAATAGATGATTTGATGCCAGCATTGATCACGCCAGAGGTAAATATGGCTTACTTTTAAGCTTAAACCGATAGTGATTCAATTGCTAATAGATATAGGTCAATTTGATGGATCACCTAATAGAGACCCAATAAAGCATTTGAAGCAATTCATGGAAGTTTGCCAACTATTCTGCCAGCCAGATGTGATTGAAGAGACAATAAAGCTAAAGTTCTTTTCATTTTTCTTGCAAGATAGGGCAAAATTGTGGCTAAATTCCTTGACACCAGGATCAGTTACTTCGTGGGCAGAATTATGCCAGAAGTTCCTTGTGAGATTCCAGTCACCTAGACTTAATGCTAAGCTATAAAGTGAAATCGTTACCTTTAGGCAAGCTGATGATGAGTCCTTCTATGATACTTAGGAGCGATTCAAAGACCTGTTGAGAAGATGTCCCATGCATGGATTCCCTACTTGGACCTAGATGGAGATTTTTTACATCGAACTCAATGCCCATGCTAGGACCTTTGTAGATGCTTCAGCAAACGGTTCATTGCCAGACAAGAAATACACGAAGGCATATGACATCTTTGAAAGGATTGTTGCCAACGATTTTCAGTATCGTACTGCTAGACTAGGAGCGGGGATAAGAACAAATGGAAAATTGGAGCTTGATGCACTAACATCCATCAACGATCAGATTTCCAATCTCACTAGCATTATGAAAACTTTGAAAAAGAGTAACGAATTCCAAGAAGTCAAGGCATTAGAACCATTTTGCATTATTTGTAGAGAGGATCATTATGTGGATGAATGCCCATCCAATCCTAAATCGGTAAATTTTGTTTGTAATTTCAATCAAAATTTTAACCCTCATTCCAATACTTACAATGCAGGTTGGAAGCATCACCCAAATTTTGCTTGGGTAAACCACGACAGTAACCAATTCAATGCACAGTGGCAACACAACAATGCAATGCCAAGTTTCAAGTAGAATGTCATGTCACAGAGAGCCCAAAATAATCTACTGCCAGTGCAAGGATCTTCCGATGAGAACACCCTGATGGATTATATGGAGCATAACGATGCCACAGTCACGAGTCTGGCAGCGTCCATGAGGAACTTGAAAGTTTAGATTGGATAGATTGGCAACACACTTAATGCTAGACCTCTAGAGACTCTGCCAAGTGATACAGAGGATGCTCGAAAAAAAGGGAAAGAACAAAGCCAAGCTGTCACCCTCCGAAGTGGCAAACCAATTGAGAATGAAATGCCTCCCAAGCAGCTAGTTGTTTGCCAGGAAGAGAAATCACTGCCAGCAGATGAAACCAAGAAAGCTGAGAAAGGGGAAGCAAGCACCAGCAATGCCATATCTCAATTTGATGCCAGCACCACCTCAGCAGAACCGTGGAGCCAACATTTTCCAACCCTACCTTGGTAAAAGAAGCATGTGTTACTATTGACATTTTCAAAGATCTTAATTGTGCAGATGAACCTGAGGAATACCAAGTTGTCGATATCATGGAATTTATCTTTGATGAGGACATGACACAGCTTTGCCAAGGCACTAATGATGATTCCAGAGAACTGGATGACGAGATGACCTTGTTGGATGATGGCATAAGTTATTTTGATAGATCTAAGCCACTTGAGTTGGCTGGCAGAGAGATCGGAGCACCAAAGACATCTAGTGAGGAGCCATCAAACTTGGAATTGAAATAATTAACCAAGTTACCTCAACCATGCCTTGGCATCAACAGAGAAAAGAGCAGTAGAGCCTAAGCACTACTGGGGTGCTGAGTTCGATCAAAGGTTCTCGAGATCAACAATAAAGAGATATTTCAGTTTTCTAAGGTGGTTATTCAAATCCATCGTGGCAAAATATTCTCTTTTATTGTGCAATCGAGGGTTTGGCATACTTAAAGGTAAGTAATTCTTCGGCTTTCTACGTTGGTTATTTAAACAAAAGATTACCACAGCCTACCATTCACCAACAAATGGCTAGCGCTTAGAGCACTATTTAGAATGTAGTCAAAATAATGCCAAGGAGGCTATCCTCTTGGAAGAGGTACCGTAACATCGCCAGCAGGTTTGAATCTTTGTAAATATTAGGTTAGACATTTTTCTTTGTTTTTAGGTTTCAAGATTTTAGTAGTTTCTATTTCTTTTATTTTTTCATTACCATTCCTTTGCTGCATTGAAAGGTTTTCTTTGAGTATGTACAGATTCAAGGACAATGCCAAGAAAGGATTTGGCATAAGACGAATGTGATCCAGACATGAGCAATGTTGTGCCAGGAACAATGCCAAGGTATCCATTGGCATAATCAATTGGCGGGCTAAGCAACTCAAGTGCAATACCAAGCACAATGCCAAAGAAGCTTGGCATGCGGTGGACTAAAAAATTGGGAGAAGAGATTAACCCTAGCTTGATTAAAAGCGGACCATTAAATGAGAGTGATTATTTTTCTTTAAACCTTAACCCTAGCCCCCCAAAAGTTAGGTTAAAATTTAAATTTAACCTCATCACCTTATCACACCAATCGTTAACTTATCCTATCACTTACAACCTTATCATCTCATCCTTATCACTTTACCCCTTTTTCAAATCAAACCTTTTTATTCTTTTTTCATCATTATCTCCAATCGGCTACCATTATTATACCCCATTAAAAACTCAACCTCTTTACCTTCTACTTACCTTAGCCGATTTAAAGAACCAAACTCTCTTTCACTTTTTTTTATAAAGCAAGAACCAAGATCCATATTTTCTCCTCTTTTTCCGTTGTTCAAACCGTTCCAAGCTCTTTTCTTTTCAATGGCTTCCTCATCTACCCCATTCAACTGGTTTTTCAATGAAGAAATCCAAAATATATTTGAAGCAAGCTTTGCTTCAAGATCTTTTTGTTATGAAAAGCATTTTGATTTCAAGGCTGACACCACCATTATATTTCCTGAAGAGTTTATGGCCATAGTCGACGTGCACAAGTGGAATCGGTTTTGCCAACAAAAAGGAGAGATCTATGCCACAATTGTTTGAGAATTCTATGCCCATCTTGAGACAAAAGATTCACCATTCTTGATGATTAGAGGTAAATACGCGCGTTTCGATGAAGGGTATATTAACTCAATGTTTGCATTGAATGGTATATGGGTTGCATACTTTGACTATGTAGAATCAATGACTACTGCCAAACAAAAGAAACTGCTGACAGACTTGTATGAGCCTGGTACGGTTTGGACAGTTTCGTCGACGGACCACCGAACGGTGAAAAGGTTGGCATTGAAGCCACAAATGAGAGGCTGTAATCACTTTATCAAGGCAAATATGATGCCCACATCTCATAATGAGACTATCTCGAAAGAAAGATTACTTTTATTGCACTCTATCGTTAAGGGGCACAAAATCAACATTGTCAAGATCATTATCGAGAAAACCTATAAATGTGCAGTAAAAGGTAAAGGCAGTTTGTTTTTCCCTTTGCTTATTTCTAACATTCGCATGCACCATGATGTGCCTAGGCTTGATGACGAAAGAGGTAGATAATCAAGGGAACGACAATCACTGCTACCATATAGAAAAACCTTACTACTGGCGAGATCTCTGCTAGTGGTAATGCTAGTACAGCCAGTCCAGTTATGCCAGCCAGTCCAGCCAGTCACGCATCCAATGCTACAGTTTCACTGTCTCTAGTTCAGGTTGATTCTGCTAGTACGAATTCCTCATTTGAATCAGAGGAAACCACAATCAAAACATCCAGAGTTGAGCCATCTACACTGCCAGTTGAACCTGCTAAGACAAAGGAGGATGTTGGAGCCTCCACTGCTGCTTCAAAACTGAGCATGAAAGGAAGAAAACGAATGGCCCTTGATCGTGGAAGCTTTGTGAAAAGAAAGACCCACGTCACACAAGAAGAAGTCTCCAAAGGGAGTCCTCTTCTTCCTAAACTCCTTTGCATTACATTTCATTTACAAGATCATGCATTTTAATTTTTCTGTTTTAATTTTATATATGTGTTGTTTTCATGCATTGAGGATAATGCACATCTTGGGTTTGTGGGTGTGCATTTCCTCACATTTATGCTATGTCATGCATTTCATGTTTAAATTTTGGTTATCATGATATGTAGGTCATATAGATTAGATGCATACCGAACCGCTAAAAAAGAAAAAGAAAATTTTGTCTCGGACGAATTTTGAAGAATGTTAACACTTGTTAGGCAAGTTTAATTTGATCTAGGTGTCTATTTGATGAAGAAATTTTAATCTTTAGTTACAATGCCATGCCAGTAGAGTAGTATGCCAGGTTAGCTTGGCAATTTATCTCTAGTTTAGGGAATTGAATTTACACTTAACACGTGATATGTATCTAGTTTCCCAGCAAACTTAGACTCTTTAAAACTATGCTCAGATTAAAAAAAATTGAAAAATGATGCCAGGGTAAAAAGAAACTAATAAGGCAACAATGTTCTGCCAAGGCAATACAAAATAGAAATCTCCTCTACCTAGGGATAATAAGTTACTTGGGGCTTCGTAGTTCGCTCCCTTTTAGCTTTCAAGTCCAAAACCCTAGGGTATGAGTTGAAGAGAAAGACTAGTGTTGTCTGGATTAAGGTGGGGATTCGTGGTATGCTCCCTCTTATCACTCAAGCTAAATAGTGTCACAAAGGAAGCTTAAACTAATACCAACAGAACCCTCAGCAAGAAAGAAAGAGAAAGAAAATGATGAAAATGAAGATATGAGTTTAGGTAGTAAAATTGGCTAAGGGAGTGAAAGGATATTGGATGCATATTGCCTACACATCATGCACTGTTCATGAACTTAGACTAGAGTTATATTATTGCACTTGAATTATTACATGTTTTGCATTATTACACTAAGATACCGAGGATAGAAATAGAGCCAACTTCTGATTGCCAACATTTGTTGGCATTCCAACAAAAAAATTTGTCGAGGTAACTTTTTCACTATTTTTATTATTTTATTTGTTTGCATTCTTGAGGACAAGCAAAGAGTTAGGTTTGGGGGTGTGTTACCTCTCCAAAAGTACTGTTTTTAATGCCAATCTTACAATGTTTTTGCTTTCTTTTAGGTACATTTAGTTGCATTAGAATGATAAAATCATGCATTTACATAAGGAGTTAGGAATTCTATCTATGCTAGTATGAAAGGTTGTTTTGTTGGCCATTTTGTAGGTTTGGCATAGTATTTGGCATAGAAAAGCAACACAGGAAGGAATGCCAGGGAGAATGCCAAGTGCTGTTGGCACAGAAGGACCAGATAGTGCCAAGCACTTGTTGGCAGAGAAGTGACCTTGATGCCATGCCAAGAGGCTATTGAACTCCGAAAAAATTGGATATGGTCAGGCTCCTAAAAGATTGCAAATGAATCAACTTTCGAAAAAATAGCGGATAAGGTGATGCCAAACTATGTTGGCAAGGACATGCCAAGCTTGTGTGTCAAGGCAACATCAGCATGATAATGTCAGCCCTAGCCTGATTAACGCATCACCTTATCAGCTTATCACCTGATCGGCCTTGTACTCCAAACAAAGGATAAAGTGATTGCAAGCCTTATCCCTTGTGCGTTCAAATTCAAAACGCCAAGGCTTATCCTAGGGCTTCTAAACAAGCCTATTTAAAGAGGAAATCGATTATCAGTGAAAAAAATTTTGAAGAAGGAGAAAAAGACGATGAAGAAGATGAAGGCTTGAACTTGAGAAACGGTCTGCAATAATGGAGAAGGAGGAATCGAAAACAACAAGATCAAAGGCTTGAAGATTCCATGAGACATCGGGAATCCATTGAAGGGCTGCATCGAGAGACCTTCTTCCTTGCTTTAGTTCTTTGTTGATTTTCTTATTTCTTTCATGTATTTAAGAATGATTTCAAACTATTATTTTCTGCATTTTATGTTTAGTTATTAATAATTCAATTGCCTTGGAGTTGTTTGTTCTATCTAACATACTTTACTGTTTCCTTAATACTGTGCCAAGCGAGAGCTAGCATAGTTGGCCTATTGCACCTCAATATCTTAACAGACTTGGGTGGTAACGATCAAATTGTTGGGTACTAAGGCGAGATGCTTCGAGAGAAGATGTTCAAGTAGATGAACTTACTTTGAGAGTAAAATTTACCCCTTAGGAATATAGATTGGATCTTAATCAAATCGGTTTATGAAAAAACATGCACAATAGAGATATATGATTTTTCACATGGCCGATTTAGGGCAATAAGCATCGAGAGAGGCTTTTCCAATTTGAATCTACTCGGCAATCAATGCCAAGGCAGGACATTATTACTAGCCGGCATTTCTAGCATAAAATTCAAACATTCTATGCCAAATCTTTTTTATCATTATTGCACATATTGCTTGCCAGACTGTTAACATTTTATTACTATAATCTTCACTTTGCTTCAATTCTTTTTATCATCTTTATTTCTTTAATTCTTTTATTTTACTCATTCCTTCAATCAATTACCATCACTTTTATTTTCTAGTTCACAAGTATTAATCGTAACAATTAATTCCCCTAGGCAATCCATGTGGAGACGATACTCAACTCATTACTATATTACTTGCTGACCGTGTATACTGCACATAAAAGACGTATTCTTGGCATTGTTTTTACTTGCTTATTTACATTGAATACTTAATCTTTTACCATGCAATATTACGTCAACAGCTTGATTGGTAGCTTATGCACCACAATATCTGTCTCTAAGCCTGTCATGTCTTGATAAGTCTACCCAGAAACATCCTTGAATTCTAGGAGCAATTCGACCAATTCATGTATGTTCTCAGGTGAAAAAACAGTGCCAATTTTAACTTACCTTCTTTCTTCCTCTGTGCCCAAATTGAGTATCTAACTCTTCCTAACGAGGAAAGATTTGTTCGTCTTCACTTTCCATTAACCCGAGTAATTCATCCTGGACCTCAACTTCTATCTCATCATCTTCTTCCTTGATTTCGGCAAAGTACGAGGATGGCTCAAAATCTACCTCAGGATTAGATTTAGAATCATTCATAAAGTTAATAATAGGGACCCTAAAATAATTTTGAAAAGAATATGTATTGGGAAGAGTATTATTACGAATGAATGAAAATAATTGATATATCTGTAAATAAAGAATGCAATAAATATGATGTTTGCCATTTGAGAAAAAGTGGAAAGCATCCATTTTATTGGATTGAAAAAAAGTAGGTTGATATAGAAGCCCTTTACAAAAGATCCCTATTGCTCGCGGGTAAAAGCGAATGGGGTTGGTCCTAAGAATTACTCTAATTCAAACCTAGAAACTGCAGGTAAGTCCAGGCTGGTCCAGTTGTTGAGCGTCTCTCCCGAAGCAAGGGCGGATTCTGGCCAAGAACCTGCCGCTCTTTTTATCTTCAGTTATTGCATTAACATCTATTCCCTCTATCACCTCATTGAACCTTTCTTCCTCACCGAACTTGGCTCCCTATAGACTATCCTTGTGTAGCTTTTGTTACACGTTCATTATCCCGCCAGACACAAAAACATTTTTCATGTCGGGATAGGTCATAGGTTCCCACGGGATGTCCTCACCCTTGAATCCGACCTTCTTTTGTTCCCCCCTCTTCTTCCGTTCTAACTTCCTTTGCTAAAAATTAGGTTTATGGCCGAGCCCGAATCGATTTTTCTTGCCGATAACGCTCTTAGCTCGCAAGCACCCTTGTAAGTTCCTTCCGAGCCCTTTACATTTCTTAGCTCATTGTCCCAAAGTCTGCCAAACTGTCATTTTGGTGCAATTTGACAACTATTGCGTGCTATGATGTACTATAAATGATACACAAATAGTGCAAGGATACACATCGAACAAGTAATAAAGTGATGAGTGAGTATCATCTCCACAAGGATTGGAGGCCAAACTAGCTTAGTCAACACACCCAAAATTGCAGCTTGAAAATAAATGCGATAGCAAAAGGAAGTAGGTCAATAAATGCTGTAGCAATTAATTGTAATGAAAGCTGAGCTGAAATAAAGATACTTTGAGCATTCTCTCAAATGTGCAAAACTCTTTAATGGGATGACAGACTGGTGTCACACCCCGCCAACATTCACTGAGGTGAACCGAGGCAATTTCATCATCCTTGGGAGTTTTTGTAGCAAGAAAGCACCAATGAAGCATCTATAATGGCCTAGAGTGGCCTACATCCATCTTGAAAGGTTTCCACAATGTTCTAGGAGGTTACAAGACGTTCTACCCAAGTCTACACACATCCAGAACCTTGGAAGACCCTAGAAGACTTTGGAAAAGTCGGGACAAGTCCGAAAGATCTGGAACTCTCTAGAACCTTTTGGATAGTTAGGCACATATGTAGATAGTTGTAGAATTGTCTAGAATACTCTACACTTGTGTATGCCTAGGACAATCTAGAATGATCTCCTTAAGGAGGTGGAGGCCTATAAATAGGACCACCCTTCCTCATTTGTAAGCCATCCCAAGACTCCAAGAATCCCACAAGCTTTCAAGAGTCCCAAAGTCTTGTAAGCTTCCTTAAAGCTTAATACAAGCCCCTTTTCTCTTCAAAATCCCTTCCTGTCTTCTATAGTTCCCTTGTCTAACCGTAGCGTTTGTATGAAGTAAGGCTTGTTAGCATAGCTCGGGAGTGCTAACACCGCACGGATAGGTTTGGAGAAGATAAGTCGGTGACAATTGGTATCAGAGCATGGTTTGAGACATGGCAAAGACTTCCAAGAACCAAGTTATTGGCTCGTCTGAGACGGAGATCATGCAAGATCCATGTTGGCACGAGGAGATGGTCGATCCTACGCCAAGGCAACCAAGTCTAAGGATATAATCTCTAGCCTTGAATCTTGCATTACTTGCGTAGAGGAAAACATGAGGGGCATGTTTTCCTAGGGGGAAGACCTTCACCAGCGGGTGGAAGGCCTCGAGGCAGAGGATGCCGAGATACACACGGCCATGAAGGCCATGATGATCAAGCTAGAGGAGACCATGCGAGCAGAGATGGGCAAGATCCATGACCTGCTCATGGGGGAGCTCTCAAAGGTACGTGATTCTTTCCAATGCAAGCTTGCCAATACTCATGCCCAGCTTGAGGCATTACAAGGCGACCTTGCATTGTGCAAGCGTGCCATGGTCGTAGGGCCTGGCACACGTTTGAGGCTAGGAAGGTCGATGTGCCAAAGCCAAAGACATTCAGTGGATCACACAACGCGAAAGAAGTAAATAACTTCCTGTATGACATAAAACAATATCTTGGAGCTGTCAGCATCATGGAGGAGGCCTCTAAGATCCAAAGCGCAGCTCTATATCTCACCGATACTGCCATGCTTTGGTGGAGGAGAAGGTGTAGTGATGTTGAGAAAGGTACATGCACTATCTCTACCTTTGATGACTCTAAAAAAGAGCTTAAACGACAATTCTACCTGGAGAATGACGAGGACAAGGCAAGAGCCCACTTGCGTAGACTAAAACAATTGAGGAGTATTCGTGACTATGTCAAAGAATTCGCTAGCTTGGTGCTTGAGATCCCTGATCTCTTTGAGAAAGACTCGCTCTTTAATTTCATGGATTGACTCCAACAATGGGCCAAGAATGAGCTAAGGCATCGTGGGATACAAAACCTTACCGATGCCATTGCCGTAGCTGAGAGTCTCATCAACTACGCTAACAACAAAGAGTCCACCACCAAGCTAAAGGATAAGAAGTGCGGCCAAGCTAAAGGTGGGGGAAAGAAGAGCCAACGCAAGGAGGGTCATAAAGAAGACAACATGACTAAGCACAAAGAGTCGTCCTCATGGAAGGGCAAGGACAAAGGCAAGGCTAAGGGCTTTCGAGGTACGAAGAGATCACCGTCCAATAAGTGCTTCATTTGCGACAGTGATCATTGGGTTCATGAGTGCCCACAACGTCAAGACCTCAACTCGCTCCTAGCAAGGCATCAAGAAGGTAGTAATGCCGATGGAGATTAAGAAGGTGCACGTATAGGATCCATGCAATTACTCAATGTCATTCAATCCGCCCCAAAGACTGAAGGCAAATGGTTGCTCTATGTGGACGTCACCATCAATGGAAAGGCAACTAGGGCCATGCTAGACACATGTGCGCCTTATAACTTTGTTTCCCTTGAAAAATCAAATAGGTTCGGTCTTAGTGCATTGGGGGGAGGAGGATCTATCAAGGCCGTTAACTATGTCGTAGGGCCTATCCATGGCATTGCTCGAGGAGTCAAGACCAATGTTGGGACATGGTCTGGGCATATGGACTTCTCAATTGTGTTGATGGACGACTTCAAACTTGTCTTGGGACTCGAGTTCCTCGATCGAGTCAAGGCTATCTCGGTACCGTTCGCCGATAGCATGTGTATCATGGATGGAGACCAAGCTTGTGTGGTACCAACAACCAGGGCTGCCAGCAAGAAACTAAAGTGCTCTCAGCACTGCAATTCAAAAAGGGCATCAAGTGGAATGAGTAAACCTACTTAGCTATCCTTAGTGAATTTTATGATGAGGCACAAAAGCCTGAAGAAGATCTACCAAAGGAGGTAACCCAAGTCCTAGAAGAATTCAAGGACGTTGCACCTCCAGAGTTACCAAAGAGGTTGCCACAAAAGAGAGAGGTGGACCACAAAATCGAGCTAGAACTAGGTACAAAGCCACCAGCCATGAGTGCCTATTACATGGCACCACCTGAGTTGGAGGAGCTTAGAAAGCAACTCAAAGAACTACTCGATGTGGGGTTCATCTGACCCTCCAAGGCACATTTTAGGGCATCGGTCCTATTCCAAAATAAGAAGGACGGGTCATTACGAATGTGCATCGATTACCGAGTACTCAACAAGATCACCATCAAGAACAAGTATTCGATTCCTTTGATCTTAGATCTCTTCGATCAGCTCGGCCATGCGCGTTACTTTTCAAAACTAGATATTCGCTCAGGGTACTACTAAGTGCGCATAGCAGAAGGTGATGAGCCAAAGACAACATGCGTCACGAGGTACGGTTCTTATGAATTCTTAGTTATGCCCTTTGGACTGATGAATGCACCGACACCATTTTGCACTTTGATGAACAAACTATTCCATCCCTACCTCGATCGGTTTGTGGTCATCTACCTTGATGACATTGTGGTGTATAGCAACACCTTAGGGGAGCATGTCGAGCACCTAAGGGAACTACTCAAGGTTCTACGGGAGAACCAACTATACATTAAGAAGGAAAAGTGTTCCTTCACCAAGCCCGAAGTAATGTTCTTAGGGCATAAGATCAAGGATGGAAGACTCATGATGGAAGATGGCAAGGTGCATGTCATCCAAGAATGGGAGCCGCCCGCCAAGGTACATGAGTTAAGATCTTTTCTGGGGTTGGTGAACTACTATCGCCGCTTCATCAAAGGATATTCGGCTAGAGCTACACCACTAACAGAGCTTTTAAAGAAGAGCAAGTCATGGGTATGGACACCAAAGTGTCAAGAGGCCTTTGAGGATCTAAAAAGAGTCGTCTACGAAGAGCCGATACTTAGCCTTCCTGACCACAACAAGCCCTATGAAGTGCACACCAATGCATCAGACTTCGCTATTGGAGGGGTTCTTATGCATGATGGGCATTCGATTGCTTACGAAAGTCAGAAGCTCAACGATATCGAAAGGCGCTACACCGTTCAAGAAAATGAGATGAGTGCCATCATTTATTGCCTTAGAGTGTGGCGACACTACCTCCTTGGGTCTAAGTTATTGATCATGACTGACAACGTGGCAACCAGTTACTTCCAGACCCAAAAGAAGCTAAGTCAAAAGCAAGCTCGGTGGTAAGATTTCTTAGCCGAATTCGATTATGTCATGCAATACAAGCCCGACAAGGCAAATGTGGTTGCCGATGCGATAAGTCAAAAGATAGAGCTCGCGAATATTAGCCAAGTCACCATCCCACTACTCGAGACGATCAAAGAAGGATTGCAACAAGAGCCACTTGCCTGAAGCATTATTACCTTGGTAAATGAGGGTAGGACAAGACGGTTTTGGCTAGTTGATGGCCTACTCTACACTAAGGGCAACTGTCTTTATGTACCAAAATGGAGCAATTTGCAAAAAGAGTTGATCAAGGAGTGTCATGACTCCTTGTGGGTGGGCCACCCAGGTATGTGATGAACGCTCGCACTCTTAAAGTCCACTTACATTTGGCCTCGAATACAAGATGCAGTAGAAGAGTATGTGCGAACATGTCTTGGATACCAACAAGACAAGGTGGTCCAACATCAACCAGGTGGGCTCCTAGACCCATTGCCCATATTGGAGAAGCCTTGGGAGAGCGTCTCCATAGACTTCATTACTTGCTTACTGACGTTCAATGGGTTCAGAAGCAATATAGTCGTGGTAGATCGATTCAGCAAGTATGCTACATTCATCACGGAACCAACCGACTGCATTACAGAGGAGGCGACAAGACTATTTCTTTGCAATATGGTCAAGCTAAGGGGCATTCCAACTAGCATCATAAGTGATTGCGATCCACGCTTCATAGGAAGGTTTTAGACCAAACTATTTAAGATGCTCGATTCCGACCTAAACTTGTGAACAAGCTTCTACCCTTAGAGTGATGGGCAAATGAAGCATGTCAATGCCCTCTTGGAGCTCAACTTGAGGCACTATGTGAGTGCCAACCAACGAGATTGGGCCAAGCTTTTGGATGTGACACAATTCTCTTATAACTTACAACAAAGCGAGGCCACCAACTAAAGTCCCTTTTAGATTTTCATGGGACAACAACCAAACACCACACTCTCCCTTGCCATGCGCTACAAAGGGAAAAGTCCAGCAGCCTTTAAGTTTGCCAAGTCGTGGTACAAGCAAAATGAGTTAGCTCGAGCGGCGCTACACAAGGCTACCAAAAGGATGAAGAAATGGGTAGACAAGAAGCGAAGGCACTTGGATTTTAAGGAAGGCGATCAATTCATGTTAAAACTCTTGCCCTAACATTTCACGACCTTATGAAAGGTGAACAAGGGTCTAGTCTGCAAATACGAAGGACCATTTTTTGTAATCAAACGAGTGGGCAGAGTATCCTACAAACTCCAGCTACTGCCCAAACTTAAGATTCATCCCGTTGTCCAGGTGAGTTTGTGGAAGCCATATCATGAAGACGAGGATGATCCCTCACGTGGAGTTTCCAAGAGAGTGCCCACAGCCATAGTTACTTCCTTCGACAAAAAAGTAGAGGAAGTATGTAACACCCCTACCCCGGTTTAGTAGTAAACTGGCTCGGGAGCGTTACGGAGTACACTGGAAATGAGAACCAATTAAAATTTTCGAACTCGTCGCTATTAGGCGAGTTGAGTGACTAGCAAGCAAACAACTTGAGCAATCATATTTTATCATGCAAGCAAGAATGTGACTCAACCCTATTAGATGAGTCACTTGACTAGCAAGAAACTTAAGCAAGCATATCTTATCAAACAAGCAAGCACACATTTGTTTCATTAAAGATTACCACTTTAGTTTACCATTAGCATTTTCATTAATGTTTATCAAATAACATTCGAATGACATAACAAACAAGCATGTCCATTTCATTCAAAGTTACCTATATATGCAACTAATGTTTCGTCATACAATCATGGATATATATTTCGTATTCATTATAGGCTTTCATTCGAGTGGTTACTTTCAAGATCCATTCAAGGTTAGTTACTACTTGATTAAATGATCATACATAAGAGGTATTCGAATAAAACACTTAAACTACAAGTATTGATATCATCCTTGTTTATCCTAGGTGAGTAGAGAACTAGCAAGGCACATAGACATCACATTTAATTACACAAGCATGGATAAGTTCTTATTCATTATAATTTACCACTTTAATTATTCACTTTCGAATCTAAGTTCATGTGACCATATCATTCGAATAGCTTACCTAGACTAGCATGTGTTCATTTTAACTCCATTCAACACGTTTCATTCAAGACATGTAACCAATTCATGTAGGTTTGACTAAGCATAATCATGTGTACATATATTCAAGCATCTCTAATCAAGCATGTAAGGATTCATTCCTTACCATTCAGCAACTGTAATTCTCAAGCACACCATAAATCACTTGTATCATTCAATCTTAATTATGTGCAGCTCATATATCTTATAACAATAATTAACAAGGTTACAATGGTATACTCAATTCACATTAATTAGACATGGTCATGTAGGTTATTATATTCTAGACTTGCAACATTCCATGTAGATTCAACTAAATGAGTTCATTTAGTGTAAGCATTCAAATCATAGTCTTACACAACATTAGAGGTCGAATCATATTTATATATCAGCTTCCAAACATACAAAATACATGAACTAGCCTTAGCTATAAACAAGACTAGGTGCCACCAACAACTAGGAGTAATACAAAACAAGTATGGATTCATACTCAAGCTCCACTTGTGTCTTGCTTCAGGCTCAAGAAATCTAACTTCAGGATCAAGAAAGTGTTTAGAACACCTAACCTGTTGGTTTGGAAGAAAGGAAACAAGAGTGATAAGTACAATTTGTACTTAGTGAGGTAGCATCTAGATTTAACCAATTATTGAATAAAGTCTTAATTAATCAAGTAGACCTAATAAGGTTAATAGCATTTCAAGTCAAGCAAAATCATGAAAACATGTATTAACATACTTAAGGCATTCGATCATCAAGACAAGCATAGCAAGTAAGTGTCAAGTAACCACATTGTCAAGTAAATCAAGTAGCATGACAAGCTTATCAAGTAGTTATCAAGTTATCCAATTTCTAGTTCCATTCAAATAGTGATCAAGCATAACAAGCATGTATCAAGTAGACCAAATTTACATGTTAAACAACAAGTATTTCATTGCTTTCGTGACAAGTAACAAGCCTTACATGACTTATATCTCAAGTAACAAACATTACATAGCTTATATCAAGTACAAACATTTCATTGTTCATATATCAAGTAACAAGCTTTACATATCATGTACAATTATATCAAGTGTACAAGTATACAATTCAAGTAACATGTAAGCCTTAAGCCTTATTTATTGCTTGTTTATTTTCCTTAGTTTTAAGCCTTATTACTTAGCTGTCCATTATACATGTTTATACATTTTTATCATCACAAAATAGTCCATAATATCCTTGTGTAATCAAAACAGTCCATGTAGCTTGTATGTACCATTTTATTATCACAAAACAGTGCCTAATGTTCATACATAGTCAAAACAGTCCATGTGACTTGTGTACACAATTTTATCATCACAAAACAATCCCTAATGTTCATACATAGTCAAAACAGTCCCTATGACTTGTATACACAATTTTATCATCACAAATTAGTCCATAATTGCATGTACAAGTAGACAAGGCAGCATTACTCATGTTACATAATTTAATCACACAAATACAGTCATTAATTGCATGTACAAGTTGTACATGGCAGCCTTACTCATGTTACATAGTTTAATCACACAAAAATAGTCATTAATTGCATGTACAAGTTGTACATGGCAGCCTTACACATGTTACATAGTTAAATCACTCAAAAATAGTCATTAATGGCATGTACAAGTTGTACATGGCAGCCTTACTCATGTTACATAGTTTAATCATACAAAAATAGTCACTAATTGCACGTACAAGTTTTACATGACAGTCTTACTCATGTTACATAGTTTAATCACTCAAAAATAGTCATTAATTGCATGTACAAGTTGTACATGGCATCCTTACTCATGTTACATAGTTTAATCATACAAAAACAATCATTAGCAGCCTTACTCATGTTACATAGTTTAACCACTCAAAAGTAGTCATTAATTGCATGTAGAAGTTGTATATGGCAGCCTTACTCATGTTACATAGTTTAATCACTCAAAAATAGTCATTAATTGTATGTACAAGTTGTACATGGCAGCCTTACTCATGTTACTTAGTTTAACATACAAAAATAGTCATTAAATGCATGTACAAGTTGTACATGGCAGCCTTACTCATGTTACATAGTTTAATCACTCAAAAATAGTCATTAATTACATGTACAAGTTGTACATGGCAGCCTTACTCATTAATTCGAGTAAGATCAAGATCTTTTTCAAGTAACAATCATACAACACAAGGTCCAAGCATAGACAATTATCATTTCAAGAATTTCATGTCAAGAATCAAGCATTACATGTTAACAATTTGAGTATTTCAAGAATTCATGTTAAGTGATTCAAGTGTTCAAGATTTTCTTTTGAATTTTCTTATTCGATTTCTCAATGAAGTTCATTTCTTTTAACATGTTTGCCTTGGATCACAATTGGTTATGGATGACATTGGTTCGTGTTTGACCATAAAGGTCCAAGAATCCTATACTTCTTGATACATGTATGGGGGGCTAAAATGATGTATTGTAGACAAAGAATTGAAGCTGTTTTATAAGTCTGGAATTTCAGCCGACTTGCATCGAATTTTCGGATGGGATCCGGGCACTTCTGAGTCTACATGTCTTCTTTAAACATATTCTTCTGTCTCTTAGCTTTCCAACGCATCAATCCGACATCGGGAGCTCAAGTTATGTCCATTTTAGTGAAGATTGTGCGAGCAGAAAACTCTATACGATTTTATCACGGGAAATATTATTTATTACGAATTTTCAATAATTTTATTGATTATTTGTACTTAAATTTAACCTAGGATTCTTTATGAAGATATTTCGATGATTTAGGATTAGATTTGTTATTTATTTATTAGTTTTTTAGGTTAGATAAAATATGTTTATTTATTTTATTATTATCTTTATTTTTCCTAATTTAAGTTGAACTCTTCATTTGTAGCCTATTTAAAGGCATATTTGCTTCACTAATAAGAACAACATCATGAATTTATGAGTTGCAAAAACCTTTGGCCATGGGCCATTTTATTTTCAAGGTAGATAGATTTGCCTTGTTATTTTTCGTATCAGAAGTCTTCTTCAACATAAGTTCATCAAGTTCTTGTGATGAAGATCATCTTCACACTCTTGCTTGCCTAGGTAATTACGTCTAGGAGGGTGGGTTAGAGCCGCTTGAGGTTGCTTGCTTAGATAATCGCGTCTAAGAGGGTGCCGAGGATAAAATATCCTACAACATCTATCTCGTCATCATCCATTCATCGGAGAGATTCGTGCCGTTTGCAGGTGTTTGTCTATTCAAATGCGATTAGGAGGGTGCCAAGGACAAATCTATCCAACACCGCCACCATCAAATTCATCCTATCTCGTTTTCTACATCAAGATCATGCTTTATTATCGGTTTGCTGAACTTGGAGTTTGGGGTTTTCTCGGAACATATTAGTGAGTTTGCTAGATTAATTGTGATCTAGAGGGTTCCTAGATTTTGAGGAAATTCTTGGATCCTGACTTCCGTATCAATTGGTAATCAGAGCCTTGGTTTAGGTGTTTGAAACAATTATCTTTTACTGTTGTTTTAGTAGTTGAGAAAAAAGAAAAAAAATATATAATTCTCTATATAGATCTTAGTTTTAATATTTCATTCCTGGAGACATCTCAAGAGACTTGAAGGTTGTAATCAACAACTCTTAAGATTCGTGACAAATCGTTTTCAACAGGGGGAGAATGATACATGTATGGGGGGCTAAAATGATGCATTGTAGCCAAAGAGTTGAAGCTCTTTTATAAGCCTGGAATTTCAGCCGACTTGCATCGAATTTTTGGATGGGATCTGGACACTTCTGAGTCTACATGTCTTCTTCAAACATATTCTTCTGTCTCTTAGCTTTCCAACGCATCAATCCGACATCGGGATCTCAAGTTATGTCCATTTTAGTGAAGACTGTGCGAGCAGAAATCTCTATACGATTTTATCACGGGAAATATTATTTATTACGAATTTTCAATAATTTTATTGATCATTTGTACTTAAATTTAATCTAGGATTCTTTATGAAGATATTTAGATGATTTAGGATTAGATTTGTTATTTATTAATTAGTTTTGTAGGTTAGATAAAATATGTTTATTTATTTTATTATTATCATTACTTTTCCTAATTTAAGTTGAACTCTTCATTTGTAGCCTATTTAAAGGCATATTTGCTTCACTAATAAGAACAACATCATGAATTTATGAGTTGCAAAAACCTTTGGCCATGGGCCATTTTATTTTCAAGGTAGATAGATTTGCCTTGTTATTTTTCGTATCAGAAGTCTTCTTCAACGTAAGTTCATCAAGTTCCTGTAATGAAAATCATCTTCACACTCTTGCTTGCCTAGGTAATTACGTCTAGGAGGGTGGGTTAGAGCCGCTTGAGGTTGCTTGCTTAGATAATCGCGTCTAAGAGGGTGCCGAGGACAAAATATCCTACAACATCTATCTCGTCATCATCCATTTATCGGAGAGATTCGTGCCGTTTGCAGGTGTTTGCCTATTCAAATGCGATTAGGAGGGTTCCAAGGACAAATCTATCCAACACTGCCACCATTAAATTCATCCTATCTCATTTTCTACATCAAGATCATGCTTTATTATTGGTTTGCTGAACTTGGAGTTTGGGGTTTTCTCGGATCATATTAGTGAGTTTGCTAGATTAATTGTGATCTAGAGGGTTCCTAGAATTTTGAGGTAATTCTTGGATCCTGGCTTCCGTATCAATTGGTAATCAGAGCCTTGGTTTAGGTGTTTGAAACAATTATCTTTTACTGTTGTTTTAGTAGTTGAGAAAAAAGAAAAAATATATAATTCTCTATATAGATCCTAGTTTTAATATTTCATTCCTAGAGACATCTCAAGAGACTTGAAGGTTGTGATCAACAACTCTTAAGATTCGGGATGAATCGTTTTCAACAGGGGGAGAATGATACATGTATGGGGGGCTAAAATGATGTATTGTAGCCAAAGAATTGAAGTTGTTTTATAAGTCTGGAATTTCAGCCGACTTGCATCGAATTTTCAGATGGGATCCGGGCACTTCTGAGTCTACACGTCTTCTTCAAACATATTATTCTATCTCTTAGCTTTCCAACGCATCTAGAAACGCATCAATCCGACATCGGGAGCTCAAGTTATGTCCATTTTAGTGAAGACTGTGCGAGCAGAAATCTCTATACGATTTTATCACGGGAAATATTATTTATTACGAATTTTCAATAATTTTATTGATTATTTGTACTTAAATTTAACCTAGGATTCTTTATGAAGATATTTCGATGATTTAGGATTAGATTTGTTATTTATTTATTAGTTTTTTAGGTTAGATAAAATATGTTTATTTATTTTATATTATCTCTACTTTTCCTAATTTAAGTTGAACTGTTTATTTGTAGCCTATTTAAAGGCATATTTGCTTCACTAATAAGAACAACATCATGAATTTATGAGTTGCAAAAACCTTTGGCCATGGGCTATTTTATTTTCAAGGTAGATAGATTTGCCTTGTTATTTTTCGTATCAGAAGTCTTCTTCAACGTAAGTTCATCAAGTTCATGTAATGAAGATCATCTTCACACTCTTGCTTGCCTAGGTAATTATGTCTAGGAGGGTGGGTTAGAGCCGCTTGAGGTTGCTTGCTTAGATAATCGCGTGTAAGAGGGTGCTTAGGACAAATTACCCTACAACATCTATCTCGTCATCATCCATTCATCGGAGAGATTCGTGCCGTTTGCAGGTGTTTACCTATTCAAATGCGATTAGGAGGGTGCCAAGGACAAATCTATCCAACACCGCCACCATCAAATTCATCCTATCTCGTTTTCTACATCAAGATCATGCTTTATTATCGGTTTGCTGAACTTGGAGTTTGGAGTTTTCTCGGATCATATTAGTGAGTTTGCTAGATTAATTGTGATATAGAGGGTTCCTAGATTTTGAGGTAATTCTTGGATCTTGGCTTCCGTATCAATTGGTAATCAGAGCCTTGGTTTAGGTGTTTGAAACAATTATCTTTTACTGTTGTTTTAGTAGTTGAGAGAAAAGAAAAAATATATAATTCTCTATATAGATCCTAGTTTTAATATTTCATTCTTGGAGACATCTCAAGAGACTTGAAGGTTGTGATCAACAACTCTTAAGATTCGGGATGAATCGTTTTCAACTGGGGGAGAATGATACATGTATGGGGGGCTAAAATGATGTATTGTAGCCAAAGAATTGAAGCTGTTTTATAAGTCTGGAATTTCAGACGACTTGCATCGAATTTTCGGATGGGATCCGGGCACTTATGAGTCTACATGTTTTCTTCAAACACATTCTTCTGTCTCTTAGCTTTCCAACGCATCTTGAAACGCATCAATCCGACATCGGGAGCTCAAGTTATGTCCATTTTAGTGAAGACTGTGCGAGTAGAAATCTCTATACGATTTTATCACGGGAAATATTATTTATTACGAATTTTCAATAATTTTATTGATTATTTGTACTTAAATTTAACCTAGGATTCTTTATGAAAATATTTCGATGATTTAGGATTAGATTTGTTATTTATTTATTAGTTTTTTACGTTAGATAAAATATGTTTATTTATTTTATTATTATCTTTACTTTTCCTAATTTAAGTTGAACTGTTTATTTGTAGCCTATTTAAAGGCATATTTGCTTCACTAATAAGAACAACATCATGAATTTATGAGTTGCAAAAACCTTTGGCAATGGGCCATTTTATTTTCAAGGTAGATAGATTTACCTTGTTATTTTTCGTATCAGAAGTCTTCTTCAATGTAAGTTCATCAAGTTCTTGTGATGAATATCATCTTCACACTCTTGCTTGCCTAGGTAATTATGTCTAGGAGGGTGGGTTAGAGCCGCTTGAGGTTGCTTGCTTAGATAATCGCGTCTAAGAGGGTGCCGAGGACAAAATATCCTACAACATCTATCTCGTCATCATCCATTCATCGGAGAGATTCGTGCCGTTTGCAGGTGTTTGCCTATTCAAATGCAATTAGGAGGGTGCCAAGGACAAATCTATCCAACACCGCCACCATCAAATTCATCCTATCTCCTTTTCTACATCAAGATCATGCTTTATTATCGGTTTGCCGAACTTGGAGTTTGAGGTTTTCTCAGATCATATTAGTGAGTTTGCTAGATTAATTGTGATCTAGAGGGTTCCTGGATTTTGAGGTAATTCTTGGATCCTGGCTTCCGTATCAATTGGTAATCAGAGCCTTGGTTTAGGTGTTTGAAACAATTATCTTTTACTGTTGTTTTAGTAGTTGAGAAAAAAGAAAAAAATATATAATTCTCTATATAGATCCTAGTTTTAATATTTCATTCCTGGAGACATCTCAAGAGACTTGAAGGTTGTGATCAACAACTCTTAAGATTCGGGACGAATCGTTTTCAACAGGGGGAGAATGATACATGTATGGTGGTCTAAAATGATGTATTGTAGCCAAATAATTGAAGCTGTTTTATAAGTCTGGAATTTCAGACGACTTGCATCGAATTTTTGGATGGGATCCGGGTACTTCTGAGTCTACATGTCTTCTTCAAACATATTCTTCTGTCTCTTAGCTTTCCAACGCATCTTGAAACGCATCAATCCGACATTAGGAGCTCAAGTTATGTCCATTTTAGTGAAGACTGTGCGCGCAGAAATCTCTATACGATTTTATCACGGGAAATATTATTTATTACGAATTTTCAATAATTTTATTGATTATTTGTACTTAAAATTAACCTAGAATTCTTTATGAAGATATTTCGATAATTTAGGATTAGATTTGTTATTTATTAATTAGTTTTTTAGGTTAGATAAAATATGTTTATTTACTTTATTATTATCTTTACTTTTCCTAATTTAAGTTGAACTCTTCATTTGTAGCCTATTTAAAGGCATATTTGCTTCACTAATAAGAACAACATCATGAATTTATGAGTTGCAAAAACCTTTGGCCATGGGTCATTTTATTTTCAAGGTAGATAGATTTGCCTTGTTATTTTTCGTATCAGAAGTCTTCTTCAGCGTAAGTTCATCAAGTTCTTGTGATGAATATCATCTTCACACTCTTGCTTGCCTAGGTAATTCCGTCTAGAAGGGTGGGTTAGAGCCGCTTGAGGTTGCTTGCTTAGATAATCGCGTCTAAGAGGTTGTCGAGGACAAAATATCCTACAACATCTATCTCGTCATCATCCATTCATCGGAGAGATTCGAGCCGTGTTTGCCTATTCAAATGCGATTAGGAGGGTGCCAAGGACAAATCTAACCAACACCGCCACCATCAAATCCATCCTATCTAATTTTCTACATCAAGATCATGCTTTATTATCAGTTTGCTGAACTTGGAGTTTGGGGTTTTCTCGGATCATATTAGTGAGTTTGCTAGATTAATTGTGATCTAGAGGGTTCCTAGATTTTGAGCTAATTCTTGGATCATGGCTTCCGTATCACTTCTCACTATCCAACCAACTATCGCCAATTCTCCGTACAACTCCCTAGTTACCTCCTACTGTCGCCAATAACATATTACATGTAATGGGGCGTCCCCCCGAGCCGTGGCTAATGGACCGTAGTCCCAAGAATACCAAGCATCATACCAATGTATCCAAGGACTTCCATTTAAAGCAACTTAAGTCTTTCAAATCTTTAACTTTCATTAGAGGATATCTTGTGGCACAAGAATTCTTATTTTACTTTAAAGCTTGTTGTTGTTTCTTGTTTTTATGCTTTCATGTTCAAGTCAAGATAATTGTGTTCAAGAATCACATTCAAGCAAGTTATAGCAATATCATGCTTAGCCCTTAGGCTAGTTGAGCCTTAGCTCCTCAATTCACTTTTTATCTTGTCATTTAAGCAAGTATTCCATTATATGCCCTTAGGCAACAAGCAATGTCTTTATTTCATGGTTCAATTCGTACTATTGACACATACATCATAGAGTATTATCAAGCCAGCATTCGAATACAAGCTTAGCATACTCATTTCAAGAAATTAACATGAATAAACATTACACATACTTCACAAGTCAAGTAACATATGCTAATTCAAGCAAGCCATTTCGAATACATGCCATCTTTGGCATCAAGCAAGTCAAGTAGATCACAGTCAAGTAACATATGGTAATCAAGGACAAGCTGAACTCGACCGGCCAAGTATTCGTGAGCCAAGGATTACAAGCTGCCATGAAGAAAGAAGAATTTCTTGAAGGAAGTCCACACTTAATATCCTTCAAGAATAATTGGGTCACAAAAACTCAACTTGCTGCACCTTTGGAGATGGATATCCATATGCCTTTAGATGTCCATTAATTAGCCCTTTTTATTGTAATTAGACCCAATACTTGTTACTATAAAAGATTGGGTCAGATTTTTATTTTTAGCCTAAATTAGGATTTACAAGTGTTTTTAGGCCTAGTTAGCTTTTTAAACAGCCCACACATGCCTCCTTGCCCAAGAACCAATTTCTTATCATCTAAACCAACCCAAATACCCTTAAATTCGTCCAAATAAAGACCCTATCAACTTTTACTTGCTGCCCAATCAAAACAACTCTTATCAGCCCATTACTTGATACCCAAGCAAACCAACCTTCATCAAGTTTACTTGCTGCCCAAGCAACAAGCCGTTATCAGCTTATAACTTGCCTTATCATCCTATCCCTTGCCACACAAGCACAAGGAGTTTAAAGGCTGTTATTTTATTATTATTTTTAATTATATTAGGTTTTCCTTGTTTTAGTAGAAGTTAAATTACTTTGTCTATCCTTCACCTATAAAAGGATGAAGCCTCCATCATTGTAAGACAGATTTTCTTTGATTTATGAAATATTTAGTGAGTTTGTTTTTGCAAGTGCTGATTACTTGTGCCTTCGAAGTCTTCTTCAACATAAGTTCGACGAGTTCTTGTGAGGGAGATCATCTTCACACTCTTGCTTGCCTAGATAATCGCGTCTATGAGGGTGGGTTAGAGCCGCTTGAGGTTGCTTTCTTAGATAATTGCGTCTAAGAGGGTGCCGAGGACAAAAAACAACAACGATTCGCAAGCCATCTTCATCTTCAACCTTCACACCATATTCCATAATTCCATAAACAAAGCTGGAATTTTCAGATTTGTTTTACCCATCTCCTTATCTTAGTCTTTTTCAATCTTTTGTTTTTATTCTTATTAATCATCATCTTATCTTCCCTCTTATCTTCGTTTCTTGAATTTCCAACATTAAATCTGAAATTTTCAAGAAAAGCCTTCTCTTTTCATCTTGAATTTTCAGATTTGTCCAAAGCTTTCTTGATTGAGTCTAGAGCTCCTAGTTCTTTGCAACAACTTGTGAAGGCTTCCAAATCCAAGATTGCGCTACTATATCATTTGGTATCAGATTTGGGACGATTCTTGGCAAGAATTTTGGCGTTTTTGGGAAAAAAACTCGAAAATTAGGGAAAATTCGTCAAAACCAAACGAGTGAATTTTGAGCTGAACTTTCCAGATCAGATCTACACCATTGGTGGAGTCACCACACAAAATTTCATAATTTTTGGAGTTCGGGAACACCTCGAACGAAGTGGACAAAGTTTCAGCCAAATTAGGGTTTTCCCCCTTCTTTAACCCTATTTTCATTATTTTTTCTTCAATTTTTGTTATTTTCAGTTTATTTACCTTGTAAAAAGAAAAAAAAGAGAAAAAAATTAAAAAAAAATAAAAAAGAAAAGAAAAGAAAGAGAAGTGAAGAAAAGTGAGAAAGCTTATACCTAGCCACCAACCACCATCAAGAATCATCAAGATCACCATCATCAACCACCACAAGCATCACATTGAAGTGGATTCAACATTGGATTTCTTCCTTCAAGTTGTTTCTGGGTTTTGGGGTTATCATTTTTCTCTACTAATTTTTTTCTACTCTTAGTTTCTTAAGTTTCTTTGTTTTGCTTTTTCTTTCTTCTATTACGCAATTTAACACCTTCTCTTTTCTGGTGTGAGTAGGACTAAAAGTTGCATTCCAATCCTTCTTTCTTGCAACTATATTCAATTGGTGTCAAGCCTTTCATTGGACTCCTAGTACAATTAGGACTCATTGTTAGGATTAAACTCTGATTGTAACTTGTTGACTTGTGGCAGGAAGGTCTTTAAAGAGCACGAGATCGGTTTACTTACCTCGCTAAATATTTATTCCTTGGAGTGTTTAGTGAGATTTCTAGTTTTCTTTTGCTTTTCACCTTTTTAAATCTGAGTGTTTCAGGATGTCAGAAACGAGTAACGACGAAGAACCACATGAAGTGACTCTTCAAGAAGTTTCGAATACTCTCAATAAACTTGAACGGATTGTAACCTCTTTGGCAGCCAAGCTTGAGCACACCAATATAGTCGTAACCGCAATCACTCAAACCATTGGGAGATTAGAAACCACTGCAATTGCAAGCGATACTGAAGAGCCTAGGCGTCCAAATCTTGTTCCCATTCAGAATAGACGCCAAAACCCCCTGCATGGGCACAATCCTCGCATAGAGCCGAGACGAGCAACAAACACCTTAGCCAAACCAAAAATCACTGTACCACCTTTTCAAGGAAGGTATGACCCTGATGCTTATTTTGACTGGGAAAATTGAGTTGATCTTCTATTCGAGTATTATCAATGCCCCGAAGAGGATCAAGTTCCACTGTTGACTCTCGAATTCACTGAATACGCATCCATTTGGTGGTCCCAATTGGTTCGCAATCGGCGTCTCAATGGAGAAGCCAAGTTAACCTCATGGGGAGAACTTAAAGAAGTCATGCGAGAATGATTCGTTCCCCCATTATACCGGCGAGAGATCAAACAAAAGTTACAAAGAATCCGACAAGGCTACAAGACTGTTGATGAATATCTCAAAGAGATGGAATCATTGATGCAACCAAGAGGATGAAGAGGATACAATGATTAGGTTTGTTGTCGGACTCAATGACAACATTCTTGAGGTACTTGAACTCAAAACCTACTACACCCTTCAAGAGGCATTCCAATTCGCCATGACAATTGAAAAGCACATCAAAGATCGACAACGATATAGACAAAATAATTATCACTATGACAAAGGTATCACTCAACCTTTATCTCATTCTAATTCTTCTAAACCTTTGCTCGACTCAAGTAGACCAAAGCAGAAAATTGAAACATCCAAGTCACTGGACAAAACCAAGACAAAAACCCCCATGTTGGCGGAAAACACACAAACACTCAAACAAACTCAGGAGATTGTATGCTTCAAGTGCAACGGTCATGGAAACTATAAAAGAGACTGCCTGAATACAACACTCTTTCTTATTCGAGAAGATGGGAGCTACTTATCCGAGTCGGAGGAGGAATTGTCTGACAATGAATTCATCACCGGTTGTTACTCCAGTGATGAACCTGATCCTAAAAGCTTGGTGATTCAACGTTCACTTAATATCCAAGCAATCGATGATACGGAGATGCAAAGAACAAATATTTTCCACGCAAGATGTTTGATCAGAGGCAAACTATATTCTGTCATCATTGATAGCGGAAGTTGTGCGAATGTGGTGAGCAGCTATCTAGTTGATGCACTTGACCTACCTTGTCAACGCCATCCAAAGCCATATTATCTCCAATGGCTTCATGAAGGGTCAGAATTAAAGGTAAACAAACGTGCCTTAATCACTTTTACTATGGGTAAATATTGTGATGACGTTTGGTGTGATGTTATCCCTATGCAAGCATCTCACTTACTTTTAGGACGACCGTGGCAGTATGACCGTGATGTGACTCACCATGGTAAGTTAAATAAGTATTCCTTTGTATACCATGGCAAAAAGTATACCTTGGCTCCACTCGATCCAAAAGAGGTGTACAAAGATCAGATGCGAATGAAGAAGTTTTGTGAGGAGGTGGGAATAAAAAAAGATGAAAAAGAAAAAAGAATGAAAAACAAAAGGCAAATACAAAAGAGGCCATTAGTGATAAAAGCCAAATAAGTATAGGCCCAAGGGTGGTGAGTGATCCTAAATGTGAGAAAAAAGTGTGTCTCAAAATATTTATGCGAGAGAAAAAGAAGTGAGGCAAGCCCCTTTCCTTAAACAACCTTGCATCCTCATCCGCTTTAGGGAACAATTTTTTTCTATCACTAACAATAACAAAAGTTTGCCTAGTGTGTTTGTTTCTTTTTTGCAGGACTTCAGTGATGTTTTAGGTGATCCACCTGATGGTTTGCCACCCTTAAGAGGAATTGAACATCAAATTGACCTAATTCCGGGTTCTTCTATTCCAAATAGATCAGCATATAGATGTAATCCCGACAAAACCAAGGAGTTAGAAAAGAAAGTGGAAGAATTACTCAACAAAGGCTACATTCGTGAGAGTTTAAGCCCTTGTGTCATTCCAGTACTTTTGGTTCCAAAGAAACATGGTTCATATAGAATGTGTGTCGATTGTCGGCCGATCAACCGAATAACAATCAAGTATAGACATCTTATTCCACGATTAGATGACATGCTTGATGAACTCTACGGTGCATGCATCTTCACCAAGATTGATTTGAAGAGTAGTTATCATCAAATTCGAATGAAAGAAGGAGATGAATGGAAAACCGCTTTCAAGAGAGTTCGGTTTATATGAATGGACAGTTATGCCATTTGGTTTGACCAATGCCCCTAGCACATTCATGAGATTGATGAACCATGTCCTTCGGGAGTTTAGAGGTAAGTTTGTTGTTGTTTATTTAGATGATATTCTTATCTACTCTTCTTCTTTTGATTTACATATCTTTCACGTGAGATCAGTCTTTGAAGTTCTCCGAAGAGAACAATTATATGCTAATATGGAAAAGTGCGTGTTTTGTAGTGAAAGTCTTAATTTTCTAGGCTTTATAGTAAGTGCACAGGGTATCCATGTTGACAATGAAAAAGTCAAAGCAATTCAAGAATGGCCCACGCCATCATCCATAACCGAGGTGAGATCCTTCCATGGCCTAGCAAGCTTCTACCGTCGCTTTGTCAAGGATTTCTCTACCATTACCGCACCATTGACAGATATCATCAAAAAAACGGTAGGTTTTCATTGGGGTGAGGCACAAGAACAAGCCTTCCAAACACTAAAAGGTAAACTTTGTACTGCCCCAATTCTTCGTCTTCCCGATTTTTCTAAAACTTTTGAGTTAGAATGTGATGCCTCCGGTATAGGCATAGACGCAGTTCTTTTACAGGAAAAACAACCAATCGCTTACTTTAGCGAGAAGTTAAAAGGAGCACATTTGAACTACTCAACTTATGATAAAGAGCTCCTTGCATTAGTTCGTGCACTTGAAGTTTGGCAACACTACCTTCTTCCAAAGGAGTTCATCATACATATCGACCACGAATCATTGAAGTGGCTAAACGGCCAAGGTAATTTGAGCAGACATGCTCGGTGGGTGGAGTTTATTGAAACATTCCCTTATGTGATCAAGTACAAAAAGGGTAAGGATAATGTAGTAGCAGATGCACTATCTAGAAGGTATACCCTAATTACTCAAATGCATGCTACTATATTGGGATTCACACATATAAAGCAATTGTATCCTAATGATCCAGATTTCAAGGAAATTTATACTCATTGTTTAAAAGGTGCTTTTTACAAGTTTTATCTTGTAGATGGGTTTCTTTTCCGAATAAACAGGTTGTGTATACCACAAGGCTCCATTAGAGAATTGCTAGTCCATGAATCACACTCCGAAGGCTTAATGGGGCACTTTGGCATCTCCAAAACGTTAGACATGGTAATGGAGCATTTTTTGGCCACATATGAGGAAAACCGTGGAAAAGGTATGCGCATCTTGCATCGTATGTAAACAAGCAAAATCCAAGGTAAGTCCTAACGGTTTATATACACCCTTTCCTATCCCTTCTTTCCCTTGGGTCGATTTATCTATGGACTTTATTCTTGGATTACCTCGTACCAAAAAGGGTCGAGATAGTATTTTTGTTGTGGTCGACAGGTTTTCAAAGATGGCTCACTTCATACCATGCCATAAAACAAAAGATGCAACACATGTAGCCGATCTCTTCTTTAGAGAAGTAGTACGACTTCATGGAATTCCACACACCATCGTTTCTGATAGAGATGTAAAGTTCATAAGCCATTTTTGGAAGGTTTTGTGGGGAAAGATAGGTACCAACTTCTTTATTCTACTACTTGTCACCCACAGACGGATGGACAAACCGAGGTAACAAATCGGATCTTAGGTGCATTACTCAGAACTGTTGTCGGTAAGAACACAAAAACTTGGGAAGAGTATCTACCTTTTGTAGAGTTTGCCTACAACCATTCTATTCATTCATCCACCGGTTTTTCTCCATTTGAAGTAGTTTATGATTTTAACCCCTTAACTACATTAGATCTTGTTCCTTTACCTATTAATAATATTAGCAGATTAGATGGTGAAAAGAAAGCGGAGTTAGTTAAATCCATTCACACTAAGGCAAAGCCAAGAATGGAGAAAACATAAGAAAATGTTGCTGCCAAAGTCAAAAAGGCCGATGCCAAGTTGTCTTTGAACCAGGAGATTGGGTTTGGTTGCACATGTGTAAAGAAAGATTTCCGAACCATAGGAAATCCAAATTGGATCCACGAGGAGATGGACCATTCCAAGTCCTTGAAAGGATCAACAACAATGCATACCGAATTGATCTACCAGGTGAGTATAATGTGAGTACAACTTTTAATGTTTCTAATCTTTCTCCCTTTGATGTTTCAGATTCGTGGACGAATCCTTTTGAGGAGGGAGGGGATGATACATGTACCACAAGGCAATTCCAAGAACAAGATGGACTTACTTTTCCATTTGGCCCAATAACCCGAGCCAAGTCTAAGCTAATCGAGGACAAGCTGAATTCGACCGTCCAAGTATTCGTGAGCCAAGGATTACAAGTTGCCATGAAGAAAGAAGAATTTCTTGAAGGAAGTCCACACTTAACATCCTTCAAGAATAATTGGGTCACAAAAACTCAACTTGCTGCACCTTTGGAGATGGATATCTATGAGCCTTTAGATGTCCATTAATTAGCCCTTTTTATTGTAATTAGACCCAATACTTGTTACTATAAAAGATTGGGTCAGATTTTTATTTTTAGCCCAAATTAGGATTTACAAGTGTTTTTAGGCCTAGTTAGCTTTTTAAACAGCCCACACGTGCCTCCTTGCCCAAGAACCAATTTCTTATCATCTAAACCAGCCCAAATACCCTTAAATTCGTCCAAATAAAGGCCCTATCAACTTTTACTTGCTGCCCAATCAAAACAGCTCTTATCAGCCCATTACTTGATACCCAAGCAAACCAGCCTTCATCAAGCTTAATTGCTGCCCAAGCAACCAGCCCTTATCAGCTTATAACTTGCCTTATCACCCTATCCCTTGCCACACAAGCACAAGGAGTTTAAAGGCTGTTATTTTATTATTATTTTTAATTATATTAGGTTTTCCTTGTTTTAGTTGAAGTTAAATTACTTTGTCTATCCTTCACCTATAAAAGGATGAAGCCTCCATCAATGTAAGACATATTTTCTTTGATTTATGAAATATTTAGTAAGTTTGTTTTTGCAAGTGCTGATTACTTGTGCCTTCGAAGTCTTCTTCAACATAAGTTCGACGAGTTCTTGTGAGGGAGATCATCTTCACACTCTTGCTTGCCTAGATAATCGCGTCTAGGAGGGTGGGTTAGAGTCGCTTGAGGTTGCTTGCTTAGATAATTGTGTCTAAGAGGGTGCCGAGGACAAAACAACAACAACGACTTGCAAGCCATCTTCATCTTCAACATTCACACCATCTTCCATAATTCCATAAACAAAGCTAGAATTTTCAGATTTGTTTTACCTATCTCCTTATCGTAGTCTTTTTCAATTTTTTGTTTTTATTCTTATTAATCATCATCTTATCTTCCCTCTTATCTTCGTTTCTTGAATTTCCAGCATTAAATCTGAAATTTTCAAGAAAAGCCTTCTCTTTTCATCTTGAATTTTCAGATTTGTCCAAAGCTTTCTTGATTGAGTATAGAGCTCCTAGTTCTTTGCAACAACTTGTGAAGGCTTCCAAATCCAAGATTGCGCTACTCTATCACATATTCATTTTCATAGATTAACATACATGACTTCAATTTTTATATTTCTATTCATGTAAAACAGGGCAGTAACCACTGTCCCAAAACTGTTACAAAATAGTTTACCAAACTGTAAACAAAACAGTCTCAAATTACCTAGGCTGCTGCTGCCAGGCAGCTTGTACACTACTCACTTAAACATGCATAACTTTTATTCTGTTCGTTGGAATTTCAATTAGTTTACACCGTTAGAAAGATTATTTAATCCTCTTTCTAATCATATAGACCTTACATTTTAATTATTTGCCATTTAGTACAGTTTTTAGTTCAAAGACAGGTCAATTGTAATTCTGGACAGTTTGCACTGTCCAGAGGTTTTCATTTCCATATTCCAACTCACAATCCAGAATTAAATTCTGTTTTCTCCTAATGAAAATAGATATATTAAAGTATCATGTATCAAATTTTCAGCCTTAAATTCCATGTATACAATTTATGGTGATTTTTTTCTAAGTTGCTACCCAGAACAGAGTATTCTGGGCAGATTACACTAGGTCACATTTTAGTCTCTTTAATAACTTATACAATGTTCCTACATGGCCTTTCTATATACATACTCATTCATACAAGTCCTAGGCAGTCCAATTCATCAATTAATGTGATTAACATAGTATTACTCTCAATTAAGCATGTTCATACTTATTTCCAGCAACATGTTTATTCTTTCTAGCAACTAGCACACATATATATAAATGAACTATGATTATCATCTAAAATTTCCAGCAATGAATTCAACATTTGGATCATGTATACATTCAATTCTTGTTACTAATCTCATAAGTTAACCAATTAAGCCTATGTACAAATCAATTTAACCATAATCTCAAGCAGCAAGTTCATGTATGTATACATTTCGAATCAAACAATTATAACATCACCTAATCAGAAATTCCAGCATATAATCGATGGAGAAGCAAGTTGTTACCTTACTCAATCTTGAATTCTAACTCAAATTTTGTCCTAACCGAAGCTTAATCCATGAATAGCAAGCTTCCTCACTCAAGAATCCTCTTCTCTCTCTCTAAAGTTTTGAATCGGTTTGGTAACTAAGCATGAGGAAGAAGATGACTTCCTTTACTTTAGTGGCTGAATAATTCATGATAAATGGACATGTGTAATGTCCACTAGAGTCTTTTAATCTATCATGCATTCCCTTAGTTTTAGGATTCATTCAATTTAGTCCTTGGTTATTTTCTAATTAATCTCTTTTCATTTAATTTGGTCATAATTAAATCCCTAAGTTTCCATTCAATTAGGCATGACTTTATTAACTAGACTACTAAATAGGAGTATCAATTCTAGGCTCGGTTTAGGGTGTTACAAAGTAATAGCGGACCGAGTAATTCGAAGGAGGGGCGTACCAAGTTATTACGAATACTTCATCAAATAGAAGGGTCTGCCCATCACAGAAGCAAGCTGGGAGTCCGAGGAAACACTATGGCAATTCAAGGACCAACTCCAGGAGTTCAATAAAGGCGTGACGAAGTCTGAGGAAACACTATGGCAATTCAAGGACCAACTCCAGGAGTTCAATAAAGGCGTGAAGAGGGCATCGCGAGCTTAGGTGGGGGAGAATGTCATACACTGCTAACATTCACCGAGGTGAACCGAGGCAATTTCATCATCCTTGGGAGTTTTTGTAGCAAGCAAGCACCAAGGAAGCATCTAGAATGGCCTAGAGTGGCCTACATCCATCTTGAAAGGTTTCCACAACGTTCTAGGAGGTTCCAAGATGTTCTACAAAAGTCTACACACATCCAGAAGGCCTCGGAAGACCCTGGAAGACTTTGGAAAAGTCGAGACAAGCTCGAAAGACTTTGGAACTCTCTAGAACCTTTTGGATAGTTAGGGACATATGTAGATAGTTGTAGAATTGTCTAGAATACTCTACACTTATGTATGCCTAGGACAATCTAGAATGATTTCCTTAAGGAGGTGGAGGCTTATAAATAGGACCACCCTCCCTCATTTGTAAGCCATCCCAAGACTCCAAGAATCCCACAAGTTTTCAAGAGTCCTCAAGTCTTGTAAGCTTCCTTAAAGCTTAATACATGCCCATTTTCTCTTAAAAATCCTTTCTTGCCTTCTCTAGTTCCCTTGTCCAGCCATAGCGTTTGTGTGAAGTAAGGCTTGTTAGCATAGCTTGGGAGTGCTAACGTCGCACAGATAAGTTTGGAGAAGACAAGTCTATGAAACTGGGCTTGCTAAATGATACATGCATGAGCGGGGTTAAATTACTCATATTGGACAAGAAGCTGAATTTGTTCGATGCAAACAATAATGGCCAAAACAATGCACGCATAGGAGGTCAAAAACGTTGCATCTTGGACAAGAAACTGAATCTGTTTGTGAAGTCTGGAAAGTCAGCTAACTTGAGACGAGTTTTCGGATGGGATCCAGGCATTTCTGGGTCGTGTTGTCTCCTAACAAACTGTCCGTCATTCAGTTACCTTTCCAACTCATCTTGAAACGCGACAATCGGACATCGGGAACTCAAGATACGTCCAATTTACTGAAGACTGCGCATGCAGAAAATTGGATACGGGATTATTAAGAGATTTTGTAAAATTCAGCCCAAAAGCTAACATATAAGGCTTTGGACGAATTAAACTTAACCCAACCTAATTATTAACATTTAAATGATGTTTTTAGGGTTTTATATACTTTAGGAACCAGCCACCCAGCCCTTATCAGCTTATCACTTGCCTTATCACCCTATTCCTTGCCACACAAACACAAGGAGTTTAAAGGCTGTTATTTTTTTTATTATTTTTAATTAGATTAGGTTTTCCTTGTTTTAGTAGAAGTTAAATTACTTTGTCTATCCTTCACCTATAAAAGGATAAAGCCTCCATCATTGTAAGAGAGATTTTCTTTGATTTATGAAATATTTAGTGAGTTTGCTTTTGCAAGTGCTGATTACTTGTGCCTTCGAAGTCTTCTTCAACATAAGTTCGACAAGTTCTTTTGCAAGTTCTTGTGGTGGGTTAGAGCCGCTTGAGGTTGCTTGCTTAGATAATTGAGTCTAAGAGGGTGCCGAGGATAAAACAACATCAACAATTTGCAAGCCATCTTCATCTTCAACCTTCACTCCATCTTCCATAATTCCATAAACAAAGCTGGAGTTTTCAGATTTGTTTTACTTATCTCTTTCTCAATCTTTTTTAATCTTCTTTTTATATTCTTATTTCTTATCATATAATCCTTCATCTTATCTTTCTTTCTTTAAATTTCCAGCCGTGAATTTGAAAATTTCAAGAAAATCCCTTCTCTTTTCTCTTGAATTTTCAGATCTGCCCAAACTTCCTTGATTGAGTCTAGAGCTCCTAGTTCTTGTAACAACTTGATTGAAGGCTTCCAAATCCAAGATTGCACTACTCTATCACTAAGGATTTCTATGTCTAAGCCTAAAGAATGTCTCGAATTATCTTGCCCACAACTTGCTTGTAAGAGCTTACCAAGATGTCTCTACACTATCTCTCGCAAGAGGAATGCTATGGCAATAACTCTCAGCGTAAACCCTAACATACAACTATCCTTTAAGTTTTACTCTTCTTAGCCGTTGAAACTCTATCCTTATCTCTAAGGTGAGTTAGGGTTTTGCCTCTCAACATCAAACCCCATTTTCCATGTAGATCTAAGCCCAACTCTCTCGAATATTAAGCTATCAAACACCTAAGCAAATGCTAACTCTCGAAAGCTTTTACAAGCTTAAGGCATAAAAAAAAACAATGGACAAAGCATGCAAAGAACAAGAAAGCAATGAAACATTCATTCAAACTTGAAACATAAAAGCCAAAAACAAGCCCAAGCCACTTAAAAACAGTTCATGACTGGGTGAATATCATCCATAATCATTCGTTTAAAACAACTCATCCAAATAATAGGAAATGAGACAGCAAAAGCAGCTAAAGGAAGGGAAAAACTCCAAAGCTGCCTTGGACTGCCGCGAACCACTCTAAGCTTGATGCTTCTCTCAAAGGCCAGCAAGAACACCCTTGGAGCTTCAACAATGGAGGACACCATGATGGAGAGGATAAAGAAAGGTAGCCGCCTTTTTCTCTCTTTCTTAGTTCACAAAGTAACTTTTTCTCTACCCTCCTTTTAATGTGGGTGTCTTTTTCTTTAAATAGTGGAGGCTCCTAGGGTTTTGTACCCTTAATTCCAAGGGAATATTCCCTTCACATGTGGAGCTCATAGCTAGCTGATAGGTTCATGTGTGGGGCTGTGAAATATCTTTAATTCTTTATCCTCTAGCGCACCCATAAATGCTATGGCATTTTCCCTACCGTGCTCCTCTTTTCCCTGCATACCACCACACCAACCAAAGCCTTCCCAAGCAACACCATTTTTTGCAAATAATCCAAGAAAACAAAACCAACAACATCAAATGAAACTATATGAACTTAATGCATCTATATACCATGAAATGAGATGAAATGGGCTTGATTTCATACAATAACTTAAGTCAAAAGGCATGAAATGTTAACCTTTTGCAAGGTTAACACACCCCCAAACTTAAGGTATTGCTTGTCCTCAAGCAATGAACATAAACAAATAGAAGAATGCTATAACATTAAATCAGCTCAAGAGAGGGCTATGGAAAAATTTCAGTCCTCAGAAAATAAAGGCTTCAACATGCTATACAGTTTTGAGATTTTAAGAACTTCTCCTTAGGTTGAGATCCTTTGAGTGTGTGTGTATGTGACTACATCCTCCCTACGCTTAACAAAGGTACAAGATCATTGGTTAGGTTCTCAAGTTTTCCTAGCTTTTCTTAATTAATTTAAGCACAAGATACTCCCATATTTAGCTTTTTTGTACTGCTACGAGGGGAGTCAGCTCATCAGAACTACCTTTCTAAACTTGAAAATGAAGTGGAGCAAACACCCCATTCCCTAGCCTATTTAGCAGTCATTCTGTGACTACTTTCATTCACTCATATGATGTTGTTGTCATTTATTAAAGAGGGTTTTCCACGCAATACAACACATAGAGGAGTGTCCCTCTTTAGTTGTGCTGAAGCATTTATTCGTAATTCAACGCAAATAAAAAGGGAGCTAATTAAGCCTTTATGCTTTCATTTGTCATTCAAGTTCATTCTACACATTTAAACTAAAGCATACGAGAGTTCTTTCACCAAAAATCATCTAACATTCTTAAACATATAGAGCATGCCATCATGTAACACTCACATCATGAAGTGTCAAAACCAAAAAGTAGTTCTACCAATCTCAGTAGTCACATGTATTCAATCAATTTACAGCCATAAGATTCAAATACTCATAATCGGACATCACTAACTTATTCATAAAACTATCTTTAAACCAGCAAAATCCCATAGAAAAATTCTGTTTATCACCAAATGCTAATGTAGATGATTAACTATGAACACCAACACCCTCAAACTTGAAGGATGTATTGTCCTCAATGCATGAAAATAAAATGAACTAAGCTAAAATGCAAATGCAAGTTTCCTCCTACAAATCTATTTCAGTGTTTTGGGTTTGACTCATTGGTGCTTGATTTTCCCTCTTCTTATTCAGTGCTGCGATGGGCTCGTCAGCCTTATCTTGTTGGGCTAGTTGTTCAACAGGATCCTCTTAGAGTGGCTGAGCATCATCAGCTTCATCTTCATAAGAGGGGGTATTCCATGTACGTCATGTTGTGCACTTTAGGCGACTCCTTGCTTTTGTTGTAGCATCTAGAGTTGGGGCAGGTTGTGATACTGGAGCATCTTTAGCTATCTCTTCTTCTTCATTGTCAATATCGATAAGATCTTCAGCTGGTGGTTTTGATGGTGGTGGGGTGCTGAAGAGAGGTTTTCCTTTCTTTTGCCTTACTGTTCAAGGACTTTGTCTGACAGTGGTAGTGGTTGTTGTTTCTGGAATAGGTGTTGGAGTTAGAGATAGGTCTCTACACGGAACAAGTGGTAGGCATTTTGCTACGGTTGCCTTCAGAGTTGGTGTAGCTCGTTGGGCTAGCTGGTCCTTCTTGGGCATAAATAAGTCTTTGAGAAAGGGTTGGAAGTCACTCTTCATGTGCGAGAGCATCTCCTTGAAGTAAGAGTTAATGGCCGCATCCCTTTCCTTGACATATTTGAAATAAGTTGTCAAGTTTCCTTCATCTCATCCATCTCCTCTTGCATGCGCTTAGTAGAGGCAACGGGGGCTGCGGTTCTTGCTGCAACAATGGTTCTGGCTCTACCCTCCAATGTTTTCGCTAGAGCATCCTTATCAAATCCTCCCAGTCAAGGGATTTGGTCTGGGGTTAATGCACCCTTGCCCTTCTCGATCTCATCCTCTTGTGGGTCTTCAAAGACTTGCTTTTAGCGGCAGAGCGCCGTGATGAGATTAGGGAAGATGAGAGGGCTCGACTTATCTTTAAGAAGAAGTAGACTTCCTCAACAATTAGTTTACCCACATCAATTTGTCATCCATTGAGGATGGAGTGTAGCATCAGTAACCTGGTGATATGCACCGTAGCAGTATGGGAGGTGGGCATCAGACAAGTCCTTAGGTAATGGTTTCACACTTTAGCTTGAGTTTTGAGGCGTCATTTGTCAACGGCCCTGTTTGCGGGGTCCAATTCAGTATCAGAAAAACATAGATCTTCCAAGACCTCCTTGTATGTTTGCGCGTCTGCAGAGTCGGAAAAGGAAGTGTGATGGCCCATGATGTTCTTTAACCTATAGAACTTGTTGATTACACCAGCGGTAAATTTAATTTGTTCCCCTTCGCACATAAATGATAGATTGGGTGGGACTCGTCAAGTGGGCATAGAACTCCTTGACCAAGGAGACGAAGATGTCACCAGGGTGTTGGACAAAGGTCCCCCAATCGTGCTTAGCGATGACATCTAGGACTTCCTTGTCGAAGCCTCCTTCCCCTTCCAATGGAACTTTCAGGCCTTGTTCCGGTTAAACCTTGCGATCATTGATCTGTTGGAATCGTTCCTTTGCTCCTTCATCAAAGAACTTTTTGATTTCAATAGTTTGTTGGGCTTGGGCACTACTAGAAGTGCTGGTGACATTTTTATAGCGAGCCATGGTTGTGATGTGAGGATAGTGATTTTTGAAACTCTTAAGGTTTTGGGGGAAGTTTGAACAGGGTTGGTAGAGAAGATGAAGAAGTGGAGTTTAAGGTAATAAATGAAAGAGATGAGAGTTATGGGATTGGGAGTTTAAAGGAGGGTAACTGACACAAGTTATAGGAGAGAAGGGTGTTGATGGCGGTTTCGAGTTATAGGGCAGAGAAAGGATATGACAAGGGTTTAATGAAAAGCAAAAAGTAGGAGATAGGGTATGCTGAAGGTAATGATGAATTAGGGTTTTGGAATTGAAAAGGAATAAAACTCCCTCCATTTTTACCTTTTTTATCACCGCCCCCAAAAACATAGGAAATAATTTGGCTTTATATCTTCCGTTAAGTGGAAAAGGACAAAAGCAAGCCTTAATACGGAAGCTGGGCAAGCCTTCTGAGAAACCCTACCCTGCTACCTACAACCATGGGGGTAGAACTGACAAAACGTATTAAAGAAACACAAAGGCATGGGACAAATAAAATACTAAGGAACAAAGAGTTAAAAATAATAATAAATTTATTTATGAACATTAAAAATAGAAAATGCTATGGAAAAATAGAAAGGAGAAGGGGTGCAAACTCTAATGGATCATTGGGAAGAATAGAGGATTTGTCTTGCATGATCGGGGCTTCATTGTAGATAATCAATCTTTGACCATTTACCTTGAAGATGGTGTCATCATCCAGTTTTTAATATCCACAGCATCATGAGGGTAAACCTTGTGCACGATAAAAGGGCCTGTCCATCGTGATTTCAACTTGCCTGGGAAGAGCTTAAGACGAGAGTTGTAGAGAAGGACTTGTTGGCCTTCCGAAAAATGTCGCGGCAAAATATGTTTGTCATGCCACTTCTTAGTCTTCTCCTTATAGAGGCGTGCATTCTTGTAAGCTTGGGTCCTAAATTCCTCCATCTCATTTAACTCCAAAAGCCTTTTTTTCTCTAGCTAGCTGGGCATCCATATTGATATTTTTGATTGTCCAATAGGACTTATGTTCGAGTTAAACATGAAGGTGACAAGCCTTGCCATAGACCAGCTTGAATGGAGACATCTCCAAGGGTGTCTTGAAGGTTGTTCGATACGCCCACAATGCTTCATCGAGTCTTAGAGACCAATCTTTCCTCTTGGGGTTAACCACCTTTTCTAAAATCTATTTTATTTCTCAATTCGAGATTTCAGCTTGGCCATTGGTCTGAGCGTGGTATGCCGTAGAAATTTTATGCTACAATCCATACCTTTGCAATGCTTTAGCAATGAGCTTATTGTCAAAGTGGGTTCCTTCATTACTTATGATGGCTATTGGGGTTCCAAATCTTGTGAAGATGTTCTTGTGAAGGAACTTCAAGATAGTCTTGGACTCATTCTTCGGTGTAACTATTTCTTCGACCTATTTCGACACATAGTCCATGGATAATAGGATGTAGAGATCTCTGAAAGATGATGGGAAGGGTCCCATAAAAGCTATCCCCCATACATCAAAGAGTTCCACCTATAAAATGCATTGCAATGGTATTTCATGCCTTTGAGAAATGTTCCCCGTCCTTTAGCATCTATTGCATGCCTTGTCGAATTCATGTGCATCTTTGAAAAGTGTGGGCCAGTAGAATCATGATTGTAGGACCTTTGCAGTAGTCCGAGTTCCTCCAAAATGGCGTCCACATGAAGAAGAATGGCAATGAAATAAATAGGGCTCGTCCCAAAAGTAGAATCGCACGTCATGCCTGAACTTCTTTTTACCCTAGCTATTCAAATCAAGAGGAAAAATACGACTAACAAGAAAGTTAACAATGTCAGCATACCATGGAATTGCTGTAGCATATCATATTTTCTCATTAGGGAATTCTTCCTTAATCTCTAATTTCTCGTTGTTTTCAGCCTTATTTTTTATCCTAGAAAGATGGTCAACAACTTGATTCTCACAATTGTTTCTATCCTTAACCTCCAAGTCGAACTGTTGCAAAAGAAGTATCCACCTAATAAGTCTAGGTTTAGCATCCTTTTTAGTCACAAAATGCTTAATAGTAGAATGATCGGTGTGAACAATAACCTTAGTGCCTATCAAGTATGCCCTAAACTTATCAAAGGTAAACACAACGGCTAGCAGTTCTTTTTCAGTGGTTGTGTAATTTATTTGTGCATCATTTAGGGTGCCACTAGCATAGTAAATAACATGGAAAAGTTTACCTCGACCTTGCTCAAGTGCTGCCCCTACTGCGTAGTCACTTGCGTCACACATGAACTCGAATGGTGAGATCCAATATGGGGGAACAACTATGGTTGCTGAGATGAACTTCTCATTGAGTTCCTTAAATGTGCTGTAGCATTCTGCATCAAAGATAAAGGGTTGGTTTTGTTGAAGCAAATTACACAATGGCTTGGATATTTTGGAGAAGTCCTTAATGAACCTCCTATAGAAGCCAACATGCCCCAAGAAACTCCGAATCCCCTTTATTGTGGTAGGTGGTGGCAGCTTCTCGATTACTTCAACCTTGGCCTTGTCCACTTCTATCCCTTGTTAATAGGTTTTGTGGCCTAGAATAGTTCCTTCAGTCACCATAAAATGACATTTCTCTCAATTGAGCACTAAGTCTGCTTCTTCGCATCTCTTGAAAACTTTGGCCAAGTTGCCTAAACACGAGTCGAAAGTGTCTCCGGAGACTGAAAAATCATCTATGAAGATCTCCAAAAATTCTTCAACCATGTCAAAAAAGATGGCCAACATACACCTTTGAAAAGTTGCTGGAGCATTGCAAAGCCCAAAAGGCATCCGTCGAAATGCGTAAGTACCATAAGGACAAGTGAAAGTTGTCTTCTCTTGATCCTTCGGTGCTATAGCAATCTGATTATACCCTGAATATTTGTTGAAGAAACAATAAAATGATTTGCCCGCCAATCGATCTAGCATCTAATCAATGTATGGAAGGGGGAAATGGCCATTCTTGGTTGCCTTGTTGAGCTTCTGATAGTCCATACAAATTCTCCACCCCGTGACGGTCCTCGTTGGTAAGATCTCATTGTTCTCATTGCTCACCGTATTCATGCCTCCCTTCTTTGGTACACATTGTACCGGGTTGACCCATGAACTATTGGATACTGGTAGATAACTCCCGCATCGAGCCATTTGATTATCTCCTTCATCACAACTTTTTCCATGATTGGATTGAGCCTTCTTTGGGGTTCAACAGAATTGCTGTGATAATCATCAAGAAAAATTTTGTGCATGCAAATAGTAGGGCTTACACCCTTTAGATTAGCCATAGTCCACCCTAGAGCTTTCTTATGTTGAGATAACATATTTATTAAGCTAGATTCTTGCTTAAGGGTTAGACTAGAAGAGATTATAACATGCAAAGTCTCGTTACTACCCAAATAAGCATATTTAAGATGTAAAGGTAATGACTTCAACTCTAAAGTGGGTGCATGCTCAAGTGAGGGTTTAGGAGGGACAAATTCAGCAAAGTCTAAAGGTTCGAAATGCGCACCTGGTCTAGTGATGATCAGGCTGGACTGTTGCACCTCTAATGGGAATTCATCAAGCTTTTCATTGTCCTCTTCATTGAGTTTCACATAGTCCTTAATTTTCACAAAGTTACTGCAGCATAATTCTGCAGCTTCCTCTTCTATCATAGCATCTATGAGTTGACACTACTTATATTCATCAACATATTTGAGGGCGTTGAGGACATTTATGGTCACCCTTTGGTCATCCACTCGCATGGTGAACTCACATTTTCACAGTCAATTAAAATTTGACCGGTTGCCATGAAAAGTCGTCCCAAGATAATGAGTGCTTTGTGATCTACTTTACAATCAAGGATAAGGAAGTCAATTGGGAAAATAAATTTGCCCACCTTAACAACAACATCTTCTATCTTTCCTTTCTGTTGGACAAGGAATCTATCCGCTAGTTACAAAATCACTATGGTGGGTCTTGCATCTCCCATTCCAAGCTTCATAAAGACTGACTTGGGCATTAGATTGACACTAGACCCAAGGTCACATAGAGCTTTCCCCATGTAATTGTCTCTTATGGAACATGGAATGATAAAGCTGCCTGGATCACTCATTTTTGGTGGCAAATTGCTTAGCACCAAATAACATTCTTTTACTGTAGCAACAGTCTCATACTTCTTAACTCTCATTTTCTTGGTGACAATATCCTTGAGAAACTTAGCATATGTAGGGATTTGGTCAATGGTCTCCAGAAATGGGACATTGATATGCAGGTGGTCAAGAATATCTACAATTTTGTTGAATTGAAGGTCATCTTTTTGCTTCTTCAATCGCTGAGGGAAGGGTGGTGGGGGTCTGACTTCTTCCTTTACTGGTGGGGATCTTTCGTTTGCTATAGAAATGTTCTGTTCTCCATTAATAGGTTCATTTGTCAGGCCTTCATTCTCTTTCCCTTCTTGAGCTAACTCTTCTTCCAAAGCTGATTTCTTAGCCACATATTTAGGGTTGGGGTCTTTTACTTTCCCCCCCCCCAAACTTATCTTCTTTGTTAAGTTGGGTGCCACTCCTCAAAATGACTGCACTACTCCTTGCCATGATTTTTAGTGACTTCAGTATCACTAGGCAAACTACCTTGAGGCCGAGCATGCAGAGCTTGTGCAATCTGTCCCATTTGGGTTTCCAAAGCCTTCAAGGAAGAGCTATGGCTTTGAAGCAATGCACCTTGGCTCTTTATAGACGATGCATGGTCTTGGAATAAAGCCTTCGTGGTTGACATAAAATCTTGAAGAGTAGCTTCCAAGGAACTATTGTTCGATGGAGAGGTTAAATCCTTGTTATCATTTTGCAATGACATATTCTGCTGGAAACCTTGGGATTCAGTTTGATTGTGGTGCCTAATCGAGCTGCCAGCATTGTGGTTTCCTTGATTCCCCCAAGAAAGATTAGGATGCTGACGCCACCTTGGATTATAAGTGTTTGAGTAGGGGTTGTGATTACCCCTGTTAAAGTTTCCCACATAGTTGGTAGACTCGTAATTTTTAGGACACACGCTCACATGATGGGTTCCATTGCACCGAGCACAAGCAGCGACCACTTTTGCTTCCTTCACCTCACTTGGACGTTGGAGATTCTTTAGCATGGTGGTTATGGCCTACAATTAGGCTGAAACTGATTTGTTGTTGTCGAGCTCATGCGTCCCATGAGTTCTCCTTCCCGTACTAAGTCTTGAAGTAGGAAATTGGTAGTCATTGTTTGCGATTCTATCCAAGATATCGAATGCTTCTTGAGGTGACTTGTCCAGCAAAGTGCCATTTTCTGAAACGTCCAACATCATCCTTGTGGGAGCATTGACACCATTGTAGAAGATGACAACTTAAGTCTAGTCTTGAAATCCATGATTTGTACACTTGCAGAGTAGTCCCTTGTATCTATCCCAACACTCGTACATTGACTCGTCATCAACTTGATGAAAAGAGGCTATGTCATTCTGCAACTGAGTGTTCATGTAAGGTGGATTATAACATAGCAAAAAACTTTTGCACAGATCTGACCATGATTCCATAAAATTGGCTGGTACTCCATTCAACCAAGCTCGTGATTGATCACATAAAGAATAAGGAAATAGCTTGAGCTTCAATACACCTTCATGCACACCCTATTGTCAGAAAGAATCAAATACTTCCAAAAATGCTTGAATGTATTGTCTTTGATCTTCATTAGGCGATCCGCCAAGCTGCCCAATGGAATTCAACATATTGAACATTACGGGCTTTGTAATATCCCAAACCTTGGTTTAGGAATATGCTACATGTATCACTAGTCAACCTACTTAGAATTATCACCTATAAGATTAATTAAATGATTTAGGATCAAAATCAAAGAAAAAGAAAATTCCATAGCTATTTATGAAAGGCTAAAATCAAAGGTTGAGAAGGATATAGGTTTTGCATGTAAAATCCCTACACAATAAAGGACTTGTCCATTTGTCCATGATAGACAATGCCAAGTATTGGAGAGGTATGACTCGGCATTAAGGGGAAAAAGATAAGAAAAGCTCTCATTGTCTTCTTGCTTTTGAACACTCCTCAATGACCAAGCCCTCAACTAGAGAGAGAAGGGAGAATTAAGCTTAACAATTTAGCATCTTGCACCATTGCCGAGTAGTTTATGAAAAGGGTAAGTACCAATTTCCTTCATTAATCCATCTTTCAATTTGAGTAATGTAAGAAATTTCCCATGTTCAATATGTTATATGATTTCTATAGATTTAAACCCATGCTAGGAATTTGTGGCTAATGAACTTGATGAACATCCACGACCTTGTAAAGTTTGAGACATAGTTAGGATGTCAATTGCTTGGTAACATGTAATAAAGCTTGTAGGATAAAGTAAGTATTCGAATTAGAGGCTGTTTGAAATCTGGAAACTATTTTGAACCATTTCATTGTGAAATTTGGGTTTTGTTTCATATGAATGAATATTTGAATATGGTTGAAACTATTCTGGATGGACATACGTACATTATAGTGGTTATTTTGGATCTGAAAAATGAGACATATACTTGTAATGGGACTGTTTTCAGTATGATTGTGTACACATATAAAAAAGGAACTCTCTTACTCTTAATCACACTTATGAGGACTGTTTTGGTGAATTAAAAGCAATTGAAATAGTTTGATGCACATAAACATGTATAAGCTTGTTTTGGGGCTTCTTGAATACTTATAAATAAGGATTTTATGGTAATGGCCAGTTTAAATATGTTTCAAAGACATAAGAAGACTGAATTGAATGTGTGTTGTATGTAAGACATATAAAGACTATTTTGAGCAATTAAGAAGTTGTGTGGACTGTTTTAAGGGGGTTAAGTGAATACATATGTATATATAGGATTGTTCTGTACCTAGTTAGATGTCTTAAGGACTATTTTGATGTGTGTAACTTGGTATGCTAAGATAATGGACTGATCAAGCATAAAGATGAACATTAATGGACTGTTTGATTAGTTAAAACAGGGGATGTGTTATGTAATATACCAAATAGGGGATTAGGAGAATTTACAACTTAATTGAAATATAAGGTAACTTTTAAAGCAAGAATTGAGATGATAAGTGGCTAATTTGAATTCTTGCTAAATCGAGTGCTTATTTTTAAAAAGGGACCATTTTTGTAGCAACTCATACCTTAATGTTTGCATGCTAAATTATAAAAATCTTAAGGACTATGCTTAGGTGTCCCTTAAAATTTCGACCAAGTGAAGGGGGGGTTATATTCTTCCTTCATTCATGTGTAGTAACCGAATGTGATAGATAGAGAAACACTCTCAAAGAATTTAGAGTATTTGTGAAGAAGGTCTAGCATCGGTTAATTGACTTGGTGGAAAATTTAGGAATTATCTCATTCCTTAGAAGGTAACGTTCTTCTTTTTAAGTCATTCACATTTGATTCATGAACATTGTGGAGATTGGTTCGAATGGAACAAGGTTTCATGCTATGGATGAAGGTTGAAATCAATTGTAGTGTGTTAGAAGAATTAGAACGAAATAGATAAGGATTTGTTGTATGTATCACATGACACATTGCTGGGTTGGTGGTTGATGTTCGATTGGTAGACTAGATTTTCTTTGATTCATTCTTTTTGGTTGCTTGAGTGTATATTGGTGTTTGGGATCGTAAGTACTCTATTTGAAAATGCTGAATATATATATATATATGAAGGTAGACTGATTGATATGATAATTGTAATTGTTCTGCCATTTAGAGTAACAGCCAAGACTGTTTTAGTTTCTGAATTGTTGGTTATAGTTAGAATGGAAAAATGAAGCTTAGGAACTGTTTTGACTCATATAGATTGTATAGTTTTGGAGCTGTCCTATTTTGGATTAAGTTGCATAAGAATTCAAGAATGAAACTTATATATGATGGTTCATTAAGGGGCTGTTAAATGATTTTAAGATATAAGGTTGTTAAATGAATTGTTCAGGGACTTGTTTGAGGGAAATTGAAACTGTTTTAATGCTAGTTAATGCTGCATGGTTGTGATTGAAGTGTTTAATGAATTAAAGAGGTAAAATGAATACAAAAGTGTAAGAAAATGACTATAAAACACAATCTTGAAATGTTCTATTAGTATGATTGTGTTTGTTTAATTTGAAAGGCTGTCAAAAGGGGAGTTGGTCCCTAGTACGAATCTTGATAAATTCTTGAGACTAATAGGACATTGTAATGTTACATGTTAGAAGATCAAGAGGATACGAAAGACAAAAGGGCTGTTGTAGATCCAATCAACGATAGGAAAAAGGGGATCGTGATACGGGAGCATTATGCTTGGGAACTACTGTAAGTGTAACCTAGATTGTATGTTTGAATGTTGCTGCCCTATTGTAGTTAAAATATGCTAAATTCATTAAAGAAAATACATTACATTCCAGCTTGATGAAGATATGATCAATTGCTTGTCAAGGTAAGTATTTTTGAGGTAAACCAAATTAGTTATACTACTTGATCTTGTTACACTTTACTATTAAATGTAAAACTAGTTTTGAATGGAAAAGTTGTATGATTGCATAATGGGAATAAGGCATTGAATGCCTCTTGATTTAATCAAAATCAACTTAAATAAGCAAGCCTTGATTCGAGTTAGTTAGACACAACTGTCATGCCATAGAGTCTGTCGAGCTCGCTAGTTAGGACTACGGTCCCTCGTTGTTAAGATCAAGTGATCTTTTAGTACCTTTGGTACACTTGTTCAACATTGAAATCGAATTGGTACCTTGTGTACCCTTGTTTTGGTACTATGTGTACCCTTGTTAATGCTACACTTGTTGTTGATCCGCGTGTCTAGTGACTTGTCGATCAAGGCTCAAGATAATTAAAATTGTTGTTATTATTGAACATTGTTATCATGATGTAAGTAAATGGACTATATGTCCCTTGAAATGGATAGCTTTATGCCTAAATATAGAAATCCTTGGAAAAATCGAAATAAACTGCATGTTTATCAAGTCCATGATTTTGTATAGAAATGGAACCTTGATTTGAATGAAATGAATGATATATTGATCTCTACATAAAATGTAATTATGGTTGTTTGATTTTGATTGAGGAAATCTTTAAGTGGCCTTGTTTCATTTCGTATGTTTTATAGGGATTCAAGCCAATTTGTATCTAGTCTTGTTCGCTTATGCAAGTTAATCTCCTTGCTAGTTCGAATGCTTTAGGATTTAACTCATCCAGTTTTATGTTTTTGATTTCTAACTTGCTTAACAAGTTAGCTTGATTGTAAACTCTTAGCTCCTTAAACCCGGTGTACTTCTAAGCTGGGTGAGGGGTTTTACATTTGGTAATCAGAGCTAAGGTTTAGTCGGTCCTAGGACTAAACCTGTTTCGATTACAGTTTTGGTTAATTTCAATTACATTTTTTTGTTAATTTGTGCCACCTAGGAGTCATTTGCAAATTATACTTGTGATCTTGCTTATCAAAGTCTCCGTTGAGTGTTATTGATCTTTTCAGATGTCTGAGACACATCTAGGAAGGGACAAAGATAGTCCTCCAGCTTTCTCTAATGAAGGGGGAAGTGTAAGAATAAATCATGAACAACAAGATCCTCAAATGCCTGTTGAACCTCAACTTGAAGCTCCTCAAATGAATTTGATTCAGAAAGAATGCTTCTTGAGCATGACCAAGATGTTCAATCAATTTGTAGTCTCTTTGAAGCAAAACACTTCTCCTGCATCTGTAGTAGGACAAAGTAGAGCACCTATTGACAAGCTAGCTCAACATCGAACCTATACCTTCTCGGGGACTGACGATGAAAATCCTTATATGGATGAATATTAGCTCGAGACTACAATCAAAATTTTAACCAAACAACTCCAATGCTCAAATGAGCATAAACTTGAATGTGCCTTGTCCTTGTTAGCTGATGAAGCCCTTAGTTGGTGGTAGACCATAATTTTAACTGCTCCAGCATATGTTGTTGATTGGGAATTCTTTCTCAAGGAATTCTATAAAAAGTATATTAGTGAGCAGTATTTGGCAGAACAAATAAGGCATTTCTTGTATCTCAAGCAAGGAGACAAGCTTATAGAACAATATTGAGTGAATTCTGCAAGTATTGTAAGTATGGATCGGAGTATATAAAGAAAGAAGAAGATAAGTGTCGTATGTTCATTAATGATTTGAATAATGAAGTAATCCATATGTTTACGGCTCTTGGGATCACTGATTTTCAAGAATTAATGAATCAGACAATAGCCAGTGAAGCAAAGTTAAAGGCAGCTGACAAAAGGAAGGAAAGCTACTCCAAAAGGACAAAAGGCAAAGAAGTGATAATAAACCTTCTTGGTCATCCAAGAAGCCAAAACATCAAGGAAAAAACCATTCGAGCCATCTTTCTCCTCCAAGGGGTAATTTTATACGTAAACCTCAAATCGTAGTTAAGACCTCTGCACCTACTGTCTCAGTGAATAGCTCGGGGAACTCTGGCAGAAAATCTCAATCATGGCCTTGCAAATTCTGTCAAAACTATCATACGAGACTTTGTAGAAAACAAATAATGCTTGCTTCCAATGTGGTGGAGTAGACCATTTCATCAAATATTGTCTGCAAAATACAAATAAGACTCATGCTCATACACCTTCCAACATTAATTCAAACCAACCACATCGAGCGAAAGGATCGAAACAAGTTCACTCTGGGAATTCTGGGAAGAACTAAAACCAAGAACCTACCTCTACTCACCAAGAGTCTCGGGCCCCTGCTCAGGTATATCATGTTCGGGGACGTGAAGAAGATGACTCTCCCAATGTCATTGTAGGTACTATTAAACTTTATAATCATCCTGTCTATGCCTTGTTTGATTCGGGTCTGACCCATTCCTTTATTTGCTCCAAGTTGATTGAAAAATTTAATTTGATTCATGAGCTTTTTGATTGTAACCTTGTAGCATCTAATCCCTTAGGGGATAGAGTCTCTATTAATCAAATATGCAAAAATTGTCCCCTGTATATCCAAGGCATTCCTTTCCCTGCAAACTTGCTAGTGCTACCCTTTGATGAATTTGATCTAATCTTAGGATTAGATTGGTTAGCCAAACACCAGGCCTGGGTAGATTGTGGTCACAAACGACTCTTTTTGCATGGATTAGGAAAGAAATCCATAATCTTGCTAGATAATAATGTAGAAATTTCGAAATCAATCTTTGCCCCCATTTTTGAATTGAACAAGACTGAACCAGGTCTAGAATCTATTATAATTGTGGCGTTTTACCCTTATGTTTTTCCCGAGGAACTCCCAGGCTTGCCACCAACACGTGAGGTGAAATTCAAGATCGAAGTTCAACTGGGATCCCATCTAGTATTCATTTCTCCCTATAGAATGGCACCGGTTGAATTAAAAGAACTCCAGAAGCAGTTGCAAGAACTGCAAGATAGAGGTTTCATTCGACCAAGCTCGTCTCCGTGGGGAGCCTTGGTTTTGTTTGTCAAAAAGAAAGACAGGTCATTGAGGCTATGTATTAATTACCGGCAACTCAACCAGATCATTGTTAAAAACAAATATCCGTTGCCCAGAATTGAGGATCTGTTTGATCAACTAAAAGATGCAAGTGTATTCTCAAAGATTGATGTTCGGTCTGGTTATTATCAAATGAGAGTGAAGAATCTGATATACCTAGAACGACATTCAGGACTCGATATGGTCATTTTGAGTTCCTTGTTATGCCCTTCAGTTTAACTAATGCCCCAACTACTTTTATGGACTTGATGAATCGGGTGTTCAAACCCTTTTTGGACAAGTTTGTGGTGGTGTTAATCGATGACATACTCGTATACTCCAAAAACAAAGAAGACCATTCTGAATACCTTCGGATAGTGTTGCAAACTCTTCGGGAACATCGACTTTACGCTAAGTTAAGCAAGTGCGAATTCTGGCTATCAGAAGTATCCTTTTTAGGCTCTGTAATCTCGGCCGATGGAATTAAAGTAGATCTGAAAGATATTCAAGCCATTGTAGATTGGCTACCTCCCAAAAATGTTCAAGAAGTTAGAAGCTTTCTCGGTTTAGCTGGGTATTACAGGAGATTTGTAAAAGGGTTCTCAACCTTGGCCTCTGATTTAACCAAGTTGCTTAGAAAGGAAAACCGCTTTGTTTGGTCAGAAAAACAACAAAGAAGTTTTGATCAACTCAAGCAAACCCTTACCCATGCCCTAGTTTTGATCCAACCTGAATCGGGGAAAGATTATACAATCTTTAGTGATGCATCTCATTCGGGACTCGGGTGTGTCCCTATGCAAGATGGAAATGTAGTAGCGTATGCATCCCGACAACTTAAACCTCACGAAGCAAATTATCCAACCCACGACCTTGAACTTGCTGCAGTTGTGTTTGCTCTTAGAATCTGGAGAAATTGTTTATTCGGAGAAAGATGTTACATGTTTACCGATCACAGAAGCCTCAAGAATATCTTGACACAAAAAGACTTGAATCTCTGACAGAGAAGATGGCTTGAATTGTTAAAGGATTATGTCTTGATCATAGATTACCATCATGGGAAAGCGAATGTTGTAACTGATGCACTTAGCCGTAAACACTCGAATGGTAATGATTCCTATTCGAATCCTCTTATTCCTCTTTGAATTCGATTTGAGCTTAAATCAAGCTCATCTTATATCGATTAACATCTCAACAATTTCTCTTGTAGCTCTAGTTGCTATCAATGCTCATTTTAGACTTCAAAAGAACCAAAGACTTCTATCTGATATTCAAATTACAACTAACATATTGGATAGAATCAAGACTTTACAACAGTCTGATCCTAAACTTCAGAAAATTTTGGGCAATTTGAAAGTCGAATCCAACTCTAATTTTACCTTAAGGATGAATGGGTTGTTGTATTTTAAAGATAGGGTTTGTGTTCTGAATGATGAAGACTTGAAGAGAGAAATGTTAAGCGAGGCTAATCAAAGTCCCTTTCCAATCCATCCCGGGTCAATTAAGATGTACAAAGATTTGAGAGATCTATACTGGTGGCCAGGAATGAAGAAGGATGTTGTTGAATTTGTTACCCGATGTTTAACATGTCAAAGAATCAAAGCTGAACATCAAGTCTCTACAGGACTTTTGCAATCTATCGAGCTTCCTAAATGGAAGTGTGAACATATCACTATGGACTGTGTGGGTAATTGTAGATAGACTGAATGGAAGTGGTTTACCCTTAACACTAAAAAGAAATGATGTTGTGTGGGTAATTATAGATAGACTAACCAAATCGCCCCATTTCTTGACCATTCGAATGACCTTAAGCCTAGAACAGTTGGCAAGGATCTACATCAAGGAGATAATTAGATTACATGGAGTCCCAGTCTCTATTATATCTGATAGAGACTCCCGATTTACTTCCAAGTTTTGGAAAGCTCTACAGTAAGCCTTGGGATCAAAAATCAACCTGAGCATTGCTTTTAATCCTCAATCTGATGGTCAGTCAGAAAGAGTAATCCAAGTTCTTGAAGACATGCTATGGCCTTGTTTAGTTGATTTCGGGAAAGACTCGGAAAAATCCTTACCTTTAGCTAAATTTGCTTACAATAACAGCTATCACACTTTTATCCAAATGGCTCTATTCGAAGCTCTTTATGGTAGAAAATGCAGAACACCCTCGTGCTGGTCAGAATTGGGAGAAAATAAAGTTTTGAGACCTGATTTGTTAAAAAACAGAAGAGCAAATTCAAATCATTCATAGCCCACTCAAAGAAGCTTTTGATAGACAAAAAGCTTACGCAGATAAAAGAAGAAGAGACATTCAATATGAAGTGGGAGATCGAGTCTTCTTAAAGGTCTCACCATGGAAGAAAATCTTCAGATTTTTATAACCCTTTTTTACTCATATTATTGTTAGACTTAAGCTCATTTTAGTTGCATTATTAGGCATTCATGCATGTTTTCATGATTTCCTTCACCGTCATGCTTGATTTCATAATTTAATTGATTTTGTGGAAAAAGGTACTGCTGGTGTGTGTTTTTGTGTGTGCAATATCTAATTGCCCAAACAAGTAGGAGATTGACGTGGCAACTAAGGAAGGAAACTGAAGGGTCTGCCAAGGTAATCGAAGCTGCTTTCTAAATGCCAAACTGAAGGGTCCGTCAAGGCAATTGAAGCTGTTTTCTAAATGCCATGCTGAGCAGATTACCAAGGCATGTCGAGATAAGTCCACCTCATTAGGGATAAGCACGAAAAGCAAGGGATAAATCCCAAAGATTTGGATTTCTAGGCAATATTTAATGAAGATCAAAAGAAGATTAAATTCCAAGAAGTTTATTTCTTTTATTCTATTTAATTCCAACTTAACTTCCTCCTCAAGAAAGACTTTGACCTGGCCATCTCTTATAAATAGAAAACCTAGCCGCCTACCTAGAGGCATGTGCTATTGGGAGAGAAAACTAGGGCTGCTCGACATCTTCTTTTTTCTTCCTCTTTGTTTGATTAGATTCATGCTAGGGAATTTTTATCTTGTGTTTCTTTTGCACTCGGCCATGAACTAATTTTATTTGGCTTGGGTTATTGTGTTTTTGTGGTTGTGAGAACGATTGGATTTGTTTAGGTATTTGAGTTTGCAATTTTAATTCAAAGTTTGTTCATTCTTGGTTCTTAAATTTTGCGAGTGAATTGGGAGAGGATCTCGTGAAGTCATCTATTTATCTAATATCGGGAGAGTTAGATTCAAGAAACGAATGAGCATGGTCTTTATTCAATCAATTGATGGTGAAGACTAATTCAACTTAGGGATAAGTTGGAATTTCAACGGCTAAAAGGGGCGCAAGATAGGTTGTTGTCCACCCTTGGTTCACGCAGTGATGTATTATCAAGGCATGCACAATTACAATGTTTCATGTTAGGGATAACAAGAAACCATTGAAGAACGCTTCGCCGAGCTTTGAAGGTTTTCTCCCAATTGTCCAAGCAATCGCTTCATTCCTAATTGTCCAGGTAATCACAGAATTGCCCAGGCAGTCCAGCTAGATTCAATTGTTGAAACAATTGAGCTACTCTAGCACTCAATTATCGCTACGGTCCATTCAATTATCACACCATGACTCACGATAACCCAACCTACTCTCTCTTATTTGATTACATCTTCCTTTTATTTAATTGCTCTTTTATTTTACTTGTTGATTAGAACTCCTACAATCACCTACTTGTGTTTTTACTTTTAGTACGAGAAGTTAGATTCCCGAAGTAGCACCAATCCCTGTGGTGACGATATCTATACTGTACTATAACTTGCGATGTATACACTTGCACCAATTTCGAAGCACTTAATAAGCCCAACAAGTTTTTGTCGTCGTTGCCGGGGATTGGCAATAGCGACTTTGTTTTTAATTTCTTGCACCTTTGTTTCTTTTTATTTTTGTTTTATTTCTAATCAGTTTCAAGGGACTCACAACTTTGGTTTTTCATCTATGTATGACCAGGGCGAGACCAACAACACAACATTACCCACTTGAACCTGAGATAGAACGAGTTCTTCATAGAAGAAGACGAGAACAACGAGCAACAATGGTAGAACAACATGATAACCAAGTCAGCAATCTGAATGTCAATGGTAACCAGAACATCGTAGTAAGATGATGAGGAGATCAAGTCATACAACCTGTTCGTAAAATACCCATTCGAGACTACTTAGAGGAAGATCTTAATGGTCTTAATTCAGGAGTTGTCGCACCTAAGATAGAAGCCGCCCACTTTGAATTAAAACTTATGATGTTCAATATGATCAACACAATTGGACAATTTGGTGGGTCGGCAACTGAAGATGCCAGACAACACCTCAAATAATTCATGGAGATTTGCAATTCATTCAAGCTACAATGAGTCCTTGAATATATCCTAAGGCTGAAATTATTTCTCTATTCACTGAGGGATATGGCAAAAACGTGGCTGGATAGTATTCCATCCAGATCTATAGGATCTTGGACGGATTTGTGTCATGAAGATATTGCTATATTTAGTTCTACAAATATGACTGATAAGTTGCGTAATGATATTACTTCTTTTCGGCAGGCAGATGATGAATCTATGTACGAGGCTTGGGAGCGATACAGAGAGCTTTTACACAAATGTCCTATGCACGGATGATGTTCTACAACTCAATAAACACACCGACAAGGATGATGCTAGATGCCTCGGCAAATGGCATACTCCTTGATGAGTCACCTGAGGAAGCAATAGAGATTCTGAACCATCTTGCCAAGAATGATTATCAGTTGCCGACCACTAAAAAAGGAATAGTCATAAGCAATGCCACGATAAATGAGCTTGATTCATTAGGATCTATTTCTGCACAATTGGCCGCTTTAACTAATTTGGTTAAAAACATGAGCCGACCAAGCAACACACAGAAGGTCAAGGTAGTTGGTTCATTTTGTTAATTATGTAACGATAACCATGATTCTTCTGAGTGTCTGCAGAATCTGGAATCTAGCTTTTACGTTGGAACTACAATTGGAACAACAATGAGATGTCCAACACATACAATTCAGCATGGAGGAAGCACCCTAATTTTTCATGGAGCAACCCAAACAACGCCATTAATTAAAACAACCAAAAAACACAAGCAATAGGATTCCAATAGAACATGCCTCGGCAACAGTTGCCACAACAACAGATGCCGCAGCAACAATCGACACCATCTAGTTCTTTGGAAAATTCTCTCAATGCTTTCATGATAAAAACTAATTCTTATATGGTAGAGAATAGTAATTTCATGAAGACTGAAGCTTTTATGAATAGGATGAATATGATATTGCAAAATCAAGAGGCAGCCTTGAAATCCTTGGAGACACAAGTCGGGCAATTCGCTCAAAACTTGAATATGAGACCACCAGGTGGTTTATCTAGTGTTACTATGGTCGCCAAAGGAATAGGCCATGAGCAGTGTAAAGTAATCACCACCCGGAGCGGACTAAAGCTTAATGATGCACCTGCCCACCTAATAAACTGACCAGGAGAGCAACCCCTTGTCCTAAAAGATGAGTCCAGTAACAAAACCACTGCCAAAATGATGAAACGGAGAATGCCACGACAATTCCACATGCCTCTGCACATGCTTCGACAAGTCCTGATGTCGCGGCAACTCCTTCCATCAACTTCCAAACTAATGAAAAGATTGAAGACATCCGACTTCCACCACCATTCCCATAGAGGTTGAAATGACAAAAGCAAGAATACCAGTTCAAGAAGTTTCTTGAAATCTTGAAGCAAGTCCACATTAACTTGCCATTGGTTGAAGCAATAGAACAAATTCCAAACTATGCTAAGTTCCTTAAAGACATCGTCTCTAAGAGGACTAGGCTAGGAGAATTTGAAATAGTTTCTGTGTTAGAAGGATGTATGGCCATGGTACATAATCAAATGCCGCCCAATCATAAAGATCCCGACAGTTTCACAATACCATGTTCGATTAGAAACTACTATGTCAGGAAAGCATTGTGCGATCTTGGAGCAAGAATAAATTTGATGCCCAAATTAGTTTTCCAGAAATTGGGAAGGCAAGGCCTACAACAGTTATGCTACAGCTTGCTGACAGATCCTATGTGCATCCAGAGGGAAAAATCAAGGATATACTTGTAAGAGTTGATAAATTTACTTTTCCCGCTGACTTTATTGTTTTGGATTGTGAAGCATATGAGTTAGCACCCATTATCCTTGGGAGACCATTCCTAGCAACAGGAAGGACCTTGATCGATGTCGAAAGAGGAAAACTCACGATGAGGGTGAATAATCAACAAGTCAAACTCAATGTTTTCAAAACTCTCAAGCAAGCCGACGATCCAGAGGAGTGCCAAGTCATCCAAGCCACCACTGAATTCGATTTTGACATAGAGGAAATTTTCCTCAATAATTGTCTCAGTAATTGTACTACCGAACCTGAGGAAGCCAAAAAGCCGGATGACGAGGAGTGAGATGAAGCCAATTGGATAGCAAGTCATCTAGGTAAGTATTTTGAACCAATGGATTATTCAGGTAAGGAAGGTAAAATCGAAAAACCCTCGATTGAGCAACCTCCTATTATTGAATTGAAACCATTGCCAGGGCAATTAAAATATGCTTATTTGGGAATCGATAACACTTTGCCCATAATTATATCTTCTAAGTTGCAGCCTGAACAGGAACAAAGATTGATTGACAAGTTGATGCTGCACAAAAAGGTAATAGGATGGACAATTGTCGACTTGAAGGGAATTAGCCCGGTAGTGTGTATGCACAAAATCCTATTGGAGGATGATCATAAACCGACAATTGAGGCACAAAGGAGGTTTAACCCTACAATGAAGGAAGTCGTAAGGAAGGAAATCATGAAATGGCTTGATGCTGGTATCATATATCCTATCTCCGATAGTACATGGGTAAGCTTAGTACAATGTGTACCGAAAAAAGGGAGGTATAACCATGGTAAGCAACAAAAGTAATAAACTAATCCCAGCTAGGAGTGTGACCGGTTGGAGGGTTTGTATCGATCACCGCAAGTTAAATAAAGCTACTAGGAAAAATCACTTTCCTTTGCCTTTTATTAACCAAATGCTTGACCGACTTGCAGGTAAATCTTTATATTGTTTTCTTGTGGCTACTCAGGTAATAACCAAATTGCCATAGCACCGGATGATCAGGCAAAGACCACCTTCACATGCCCGTATGGTACCTATGTTTTTCGAAATATGTCGTTTGGATTATGCAATGCTCTAGCAACATTTTAGAGATGCATGATGGCAATCTTCTCTGACATGGTTGAAGACTTCCTTGAAATCTTCATGGATGATTTTTTGGTATTCAGAGACAATTTCGAAAATTGCCTCGGCAATTTGGAGAAAGTGCTAACACAATGTGAAGAATCCAATCTAGTGCTCAATTGGGAGAAGTGCCACTTTATGGTAGATGAAGGCATAGTTGTCGATCACAAGATCTCCTCCAAAGAAATTGAATTCGATAGAGCCAAGGTGGAAGTGATCAAAAAATTACCACAACCAAATTCGGTCAAAGGAATTCAAAGCTTTCTCGGTCATGCAGGTTTTTACAGAAGGTTTATTTATAATTTTTCTAAAATCTCTAAACCTTCATGTAACTTGCTTGAACAGGACAAAGCCTTTAATTTTGATGACTCATGCATCCAAGCATTCTAAGCCTTGAAGAAGCAACTTGCCTCGGCACCCATTGTCGTTCCGCTCGACTGGACCTTACCTTTTAAACTCATGTATGACGTAAGCGATTTCGCGGTAGAAGCTGTTCTAGGGTAGTGCACGGGTAAGACTTTTCATGTGATTTACTACGCTAGTAAAACTCTAAACGGTCCTCAATCAAATTACACCACAACAGAGAAGGAATTACTAGCAGTAGTTTTCGCATTTGATAAGTTTCATTCATACTTGATTGGTACTAAGGTAATCATTTATACTGTTCACTCATCAATTAAGTACATATTTACTAAAAAAGATGCCAAACCTCGTTTAATTCATTGGATTTTACTTTTACAATAGTTTGACATCGAAATTAAGGATAGGAAAGGAATATAAAACCAAGTTGCCAATCACTTATCAAGGTTAGAAAATGGCAATGGATATCCAGACTCTTTGGAGATCAATGACACATTCCCAAATGAGCAGTTGTTAGTTGCCTCGACAACTCCCTGGTATGCCGATTTGGTTAATTTATTGGTTAGTGGTATTTTGCCTTATAACCTTACTTATCAAGGAAAGATGCAATTCTGACATGATTCTAAGCATTATCATTGGGACGAGACTCTTTTATGTAAACAATGTGCAGATCAGGTGATAAGACGATATGTTCCCGAGGAGGAGCAGGACAATGTGCTTCAACAATGCCATTCTTCACCCTATGGAGGCCATTTTGGAAGAACTCGCACCGCGGCCAAAGTCTTACAATCTAGCCTGTCAATGTCCACTCTTTACAAAGATGCTTAAGAATTCTACAAGAGGGGTGGTCGTTGTTAGCAAACAAGGAATATTTCACTCCGATACGAGATGCCACTATAGAATATCCTTGAGGTTGAGTTGTTTGATGTGTGGGGGATTGATTTCATGGGACCCTTCCCATCCTCATTCGGCAATTTGTATATCTTACTTGTCGTGGACTACGTGATAGAGTAGCGCAAATTCAAACAAAGAGAAAAACAAATCAAACCAAAATAAAGAACAAATCTAAAAATTCAGATTTGCTTATGGTGGTGGCGTCAATGGAGGAAGCTTGAATATGTGGAGATGGCGTGATGAATTGATAGTTGTTCTCATTAATGAAGCAAATACGCCTTTAAATAGGTTACAAATGAAGAGTTCAACTTAAATTAGGAAAAGTAAACATAATAATAAAATAAATAAACATATTTTATCTAACCTAAAAAACTAATAAATAAATAACAAATCTAATCCTAAATCATCTAAATATCTTCATAAAGAATCCTAGATTAAATTTAAGTACAAATAATCAATAAAATTATTGAAAATACGTAATAAATAATATTTCCCGTAATAAATCCGTATAGAGAATTTTGCTCGCATAGTCTTCACTAAAAACGGACATAACTTGAGTTCCCAACGTCGAATTGATGCGTTTCAAGATGTGTTGGAAAGCTAAGAGACATACGAATATGTTTGAAGAAGACATGTAGACTCAGAAGTGCCCAGATCCCATCCGAAAATTCGATGCAAGTCGGCTTAAATTCCAGACTTATAAAACAGCTTCAACTCTTTGGCTACAATGCATCATTTTAGCCCTCATACATGTATCATTCTCCCCTGTTGAAAACGATTCGTCCCGAATCTTAAGAGTTGTTGATCACAACCTTCAAGTCTCTTGAGATGTCTCCATGAATGAAATATTAAAACTAGGATCTATATAGAGAATTATATATTTTTTCTTTTTTCTCAACTACTAAAACAACAGTAAAAGATAATTGTTTCAAACACCTAAACCAAGGCTCTGATTACCAATTGATACAAAATGATAGAGTAGCACAAATTCGAATAAAGAGAAAAACAAATCAAACCAAAATAAAGAACAAATCTAAAAATTCAGATTTGCTTATGGTGGTGGCGTCAATGGAGGAAGCTTGAATATGTGGAGATGGCGTGATAAATTGATAGTTGTTCACATTAATGAAGCAAACATGCCTTTAAATAGGTTACAAATGAAGAGTTCAACTTAAATTAGTTAAAGTAAACATAATAATAAAATAAATAAACATATTTTATCTAACCTAAAAAACTAATAAATAAATAACAAATCCAATCCTAAATCATCTAAATATCTTCATAAAGAATCCTAGATTAAATTTAAGTACAAATAATCAATAAAATTATTGAAAATTCGTAATAAATCCGTATAGAGATTTCTGCTCGCATAGTCTTCATTAAAAACGGACATAACTTGAGGTCACGACGTCGAATTGATGCGTTTCAAGAAGTGTTGGAAAGCTAAGAGACATACGGATATGTTTGAATAAGACATGTAGACTCAGAAGTGCCCAGATCCCATCCAAAAATTGGATGCACGTCGGCTGAAATTCCAGACTTATAAAACAGCTTCAACTCTTTGGATACAATGCATCATTTTAGCCCCCATACATGTATCATTCTCCCCCTGTTGAAAATTTCTTTTTTCTCAACTACTAAAACAATCTATATAGAGAAAGATAATTTTTTCTCAACTACTAAAAAACCAAGGCTTTGATTACCAATTGATACCAAATGATACCAAATGATAGAGTAGCGCAAATTCGAATAAAGAGAAAAACAAATCAAACCAAAATAAAGAACAAATCTAAAAATACAGATTTGCTTATGGTGGTGGCGTCAATGGAGGAAGGTTGAATATGTGGAGATGGCGTGATGAATTGATAGTTGTTCTCATTAATGAAGCAAATATGCCTTTAAATAGGTTACAAATGAAGAGCTCAACTTAAATTAGGAAAAGTAAACATAATAATAAAATAAATAAACATATTTTATCTAACCTAAAAAAATAATAAATAAATAACAAATCTAATCCTAAATATCTTCATAAAGAACCCTAGATTAAATTTAAGTACAAATAATCAATAAAATTATTGAAAATTCGTAATAAATAATATTTCCCGTAATAAATCCGTATAGAGATTTATGCTCTCATAGTTTTCACTAAAAACGGACATAACTTGAGCTCCCGACGTCGAATTGATGCGTTTCAAGATGTGTTGGAAAGCTAAGAGATATACGAATATGTTTGAAGAAGACATGTAGACTCAAAAGTGCCCAGATCCCATCCGAAAATTCGATGCAAGTCGGCTGGAATTCCAGACTTATATAACAGCTTCAACTTTTTTGCTACAATGCATCATTTAACCCCCATACATGTATCATTCTCCCCCTGTTGAAAACGATTCGTCCAAAATCTTAAGAGTTGTTGATCACAACCTTCAAGTCTCTTGAGATGTCTCCATGAATGAAATATTAAAACTAGGATCTATATAGAGAATTATATATCTTTTCTTTTTTCTCAACTACTAAAACAACAGTAAAAGGTAATTGTTTCAAACACCTAAACCAAGGCTCTGATTACCAATTGATACCAAATGATAGAGTAGCGCAAATTCGAATAAAGAGAAAAACAAATCAAACCAAAATAAAGAACAAATCTAAAAATTCAGATTTGCTTATGGTGGTGGCGTCAATGGAGGAAGCTTGAATATGTGGAGATGGCGTGATGAATTGATAGTTGTTCTCATTAATGAAGCAAATATGCCTTTAAATAGGTTACAAATGAAGAGTTCAACTTAAATTAGGAAAAGTAAACATAATAATAAAATAAATAAACATATTTTATCTAACCTAAAAAACTAATAAATAAATAACAAATCTAATCCTAAATATCTTCATAAAGAACCCTAGATTATATTTAAGTACAAATAATCAATAAAATTATTGAAAATTCGTAATAAATAATATTTCCCGTAATAAATCCGTATAGAGATTTCTGCTCCCATAGTCTTCACTAAAAACGGACATAACTTGAGCTCCCGACGTCGAATTGATGCGTTTCAAGATGTGTTGGAAAGCTAAGAGACATACGGATATGTTTGAATAAGACATGTAGACTCAGAAGTGCCCAGATCCCATCCAAAAATTCGATGCAAGTCGGCTGAAATTCCAGACTTATAAAGCAGCTTCAACTCTTTGGCTACAATGCATCAATGCATCATTTTAGCCCCCTCGAATCTTAAGAGTTGTTGATCACAATTCAAGTCTCTTGAGATGTCTCCAGAATGAAAATTAAAACTTTCTTTTTCTCAACTACTAAAACAATAGTAAAAAATAATTGTTTCAAACACCTAAACCAAGGCTTTGATTACCAATTGATACCAAATGATAGAGTAGCGCAAATTCGAATAAAGAGAAAAACATATCAAACCAAAATAAAGAACAAATCTAAAAATTCAGATTTGCTTATGGTGGTGACGTCAATGGAGGAAGCTTGAATATGTGGAGATGGCGTGATGAATTGATAGTTGTTCTCATTAATGAAGCAAATATGCCTTTAAATAGGTTACAAATGAAGAGCTCAACTTAAATTAGGAAAAGTAAACATAATAATAAAATAAATAAACATATTTTATCTAACCTAAAAAACTAATAAATAAATAACAAATCTAATCCTAAATATCTTCATAAAGAACCCTAGATTAAATTTAAGTACAAATAATCAATAAAATTATTGAAAATTCGTAATAAATAATATTTCCCGTAATAAATCCGTATAGAGATTTATGCTATCATAGTCTTCACTAAAAACGGACATAACTTGAGCTCCCAACGTCGAATTGATGCGTTTCAAGATGTGTTGGAAAGCTAAGAGACATACAAATATGTTTGAAGAAGACATGTAGACTCAAAAGTGCCCAGATCCCATCCGAAAATTCGATGCAAGTCGGCTGAAATTCCAGACTTATAAAACAGCTTCAACTTTTTTGCTACAATGCATCATTTAACCCCCATACATGTATCATTCTCCCCCTGTTGAAAATGATTCGTCCCGAATCTTAAGAGTTGTTGATCACAACCTTCAAGTCTCTTGAGATGTCTCAATGAATGAAATATTAAAACTAGGATCTATATAGAGAATTATATATCTTTTCTTTTTTCTCAACTACTAAAATAACAAACACCTAAACCAAGGCTCACGATTACCAATTGATACCAAATGAGATAATTGAATAAAGAGAAAAACAAATCAAACAAAATAAAGAACAAATCCAGATTTGCTTATGGTGGTGGCTCAATGGAGGAAGCTTGAATAAAGAGATGGCCTGATGAATTGATTAAATTTGAAGCAAATATGCCTTTAAATAGGTTCAAATGAAAAATTAAATTAGGAAAGTAAACATAATAATAAAATAAATAAAATATTTTATCTAACCTAAAAAAATAATAAATAAATAACAAATCTAATCCTAAATATCTTCATAAAGAACCCTAGATTATATTTAAGTACAAATAATCAATAAAATTATTGAAAACGTAATAAATAATATTTGAGTCATAAATTCGTATAGAGATTTCTGCTCCCATAGTCTTCACTAAAACGGACATAACTTGAAAGCTAAGAGATTGATGCGTTTTAAGATGTGTTGAAAAGAAGACATGAATACTTAGAAGAAGACATGTAGATCTTAAAGGAGCCGAGATCCCATTCGAAAAAACAAGTCGGCTGAAATTTCTAGACTTATAAAACAGCTTAAACTTTTTGCTACAATGCATCATTTTAGCCCCCATACATGTATCATTCTCCCCCTGTTGAAAACGATTCGTCCCGAATCTTAAGAGTTGTTGATCACAACCTTCAAGTCTCTTGAGATGTCTCCAGGAATGAAATATTAAAACTAGAATATATATATAAAATTATATATTTTTTCTTTTTTCTCAACTACTAAAACAACAGTAAAAGATATATGTTTCAAACACCTAAACCAAGGCTCTGATTACCAATTGATACCAAATGATAGAGTAACGCAAATTCGAATAAAGAGAAAAACAAATCAAACCAAAATAAAGAACAAATCTAAAAATTCATATTTGCTTATGATGGTGTCGTCAATGGAGGAAGCTTGAATATGTGGAGATGGCATGATGAATTGATAGTTATTCTCATTAATGAAGCAAATATGCCTTTAAATAGGTTACAAATGAAGAGCTCAACTTAAATTAGGAAAAGTAAACATAATAATAAAATAAATAAACATATTTTATCTAACCTAAAAAACTAATAAATAAATAACAACAAATCTAAAATCTAAATATCTTCATAAAGAACCCTAGATTAAATTTAAGTACAAATAATCAATAAAATTATTGAAAATTCGTAATAAATAATATTTCTCGTAATAAATCCGTATAGAGATTTATGCTCGCATAGTCTTCACTAAAACGGACATAACTTGAGCTCTCGACGTCGAATTGATGCGTTTCAAGATGCGTTGGAAAGCTAAGAGACATACAAATATGTTTAAAGAAGACATGTAGACTCAGAAGTTCCCAGATCCCATCCGAAAATTCGATGCAAGTCGGTTGAAATTCCAGACTTATAAAACAACTTCAACTCTTTGGCTACAATGCATCATTTTAGCCCCCCATACATGTATCATTCTCCCCCTGTTGAAAACGATTCGTCCCGAATCTTAAGAGTTGTTGATCGCAAACTTCAAGTCTCTTGAGATGTCTCCAGGAATGAAATATTAAAACTAGGATCTATATATAGAATTATATATTTTTTCTTTTTTCTCAACTACTAAAACAACAGTAAAAGATAATTGTTTCAAACACCTAAACCAAGGCTCTGATTACCAATTGATACCAAATGATAGAGTAGCGCAAATTCGAATAAAGAGAAAAACAAAATCAAACCAAAATAAAGAACAAATCTAAAAATTCAGATTTGCTTATGGTGGTGGCGTCAATGGAGGAAGCTTGAATATGTGGAGATGGCGTGATGAATTGGTAGTTGTTCTCTTTAATGAAGCAAATATGCCTTTATATTGGTTACAAATGAAGAGTTCAACTTAAATTAGGAAAAGTAAACATAATAATAAAATAAATAAACATATTTTATCTAACCTAAAAAACGAATAAATAAATAACAAATCTAATCCTAAATCATCTAAATATCTTCATAAAGAACTCTAGATTAAATTTAAGTACAAATAATTAATAAAATTATTGAAAATTCGTAATAAATAATATTTCCCGTAATAAATCCGTATAGAGATTTCTGCTCGCATAGTCTTCACTAAAACGGACATAACATGAGCTCCCGATGTCGAATTGATGCGTTTCAAGATGCGTTGGAAAGATAAGAGACATACGAATATGTTTGAAGAAGAAATGTAGACTCAGAAGTGCCCAGATCCCATCCAAAAATTTGATGCAAGTCTTCTGAAATTCCAGACTTATAAAACAGCTTCAACTCTTTTGGCTACAATGCATCATTTTAGCCCCTTCATACTTGTATCACTATGTGTCTAAATGGGTAGAGGCAGCTGCAGTTCCCAGCAACGATTCCAAGACTGTGCAGAAATTCTTACAGAAAAACATATTCACACGATTTGGGACACCAAGGGCAATTATCAGCGATGGAGGCACACACTTCGACAATAGGCTAATTGCCAAAATGTTGGAGCGATTTGGAGTGACACACAAAATTTCCACGGCATATCAACTACAGACAAACGGCAAACCAAAATTTCCAATTGTGAATTGAAGGTTATTCTTGAAAAAGTTGTCAATCCTTCTGAAAGGATTGGTCTGCAAGAATTGATGAAGCACTATGGGCCTATCGAACAACATTCAAGATCCTTTAGGCATGTCGCCTTACAGACTTGTCTATGGCAAGACTTGCCACCTTCCGGTAGAGATCGAACACAAGGCTTATTGGGCGATCAAAACTGTCCACATGGATTGGGAGAGAGCTGGAAAAAAGTGATTATTGGACCTTAACGAAATCGAAGAATTTCATGCCTTAGCTTATGACAACGCAAGAATCTACAAGGAAAAAATGAAGCGTTGGAATGATAAGAAGCAATTGCCGCGGAAATTTTTGCCCCAGCAATTAGTACTCCTCTTCAACTCTCGGCTGAAACTCTTCCAGAGAAAATTGAGATCGAGATGGTCCGGGCCCTTCGAAGTCGTAAAACCTTTCTCCCATGGTGTCGTGATAATCAATTCCACCATTGACAGACATGAGTCCAAAGTTAACGGACAAAGATTAAAGCACTATGCCGGCAACCATGTTGAGCGTGACAAAGAAGTGGTTACTTTAAGAGATGCATAACCCTGCTCTCCTTTAGTATTTCTTAATTATTTCTAATTTTATATTTTTAATTTTAGACTTATTTTATTTTTGGATTTATTTTTAGGAGAAAAGTATGATTTTAGTTTAATTTTTATCTTTACATTTCCAAATATTCTTTTTTCTTTATTTTTGATTACACAACAACAATCACCATGGCTAAGAACATCGAGACAATTCCTGATAGACTAGCGCAATCTTGGATTTGGAAGCCTTCAATCAAGTTGTTGCAGGAACTAGGAGCTCTAGACTCAATCAAGGAAGTTTGGGCAGATCTGAAAATTCAAGAGAAAAGAGAAGGGATTTTCTTGAATTTTTCAGATTCAAGGCATGAAATTTAAAGAAAGAAAGACAAGATGAAGGATTAGATGATAAGAAATTAGAATATAAATAAAAAGACGAGAAAAGATTAAGAAGAAGATAGGTAAAACAAATCTGAAAATTCCAGTTTTGTTTATGGAATTATGGAAGATGGCGTGAAGGTTGAAGATGAAGATGGCTTGTGAATTGTTGATGTTGTTTTGTCCTTGGCACCCTTTTAGACTCAATTATCTAAGCAAGCAACCTCAAGCGGCTCTAACCCACCCTCCTAGACGCGATTATCTAGGCAAGAAAGAGTGTGAAGATGATCTCCCTCACAAGAACTCGTCGAACTTATGTTGAAGAAGACTTCGAAGGCACAAGTAATCAGCACTTGCAAAAACAAACTCACTAAATATTTCATAAATCAAAGAAAATCTCCCTTACAATGATGGAGGCTTCATCCTTTTATAGGTGAAGGATAGACAAAGCAATTTAATTTCTACTAAAACAAGGAAAACCTAATCTAATTAAAAATAAAAAAAATAACAGCCTTTAAACTCTATGTGCTTGTGTGGCAAGGAATAGGGTGATAAGGCAAGTGATAAGATGATAAGGGTTGGGTGGCTGGTTCCTAAAGTATATAAAACCCTAAAAACATCAATTTAAATGATAATAAATATATTGAGCTAAGTTTAATTCGTCCAAAGCCTTATATGCTAGCTTTTGGGCTGAATTTTACAAAATCCCGTAATAATCTCGTATCCAGTTTTCTGCATGCGCAATCTTCAGTAAATTGGACGTATCTTGAGTTTATGATGTCCGATTGATGCGTTTCAAGATGCTTTGGAAAGTTAACTGAATGAAGGACAATATTTTAGAAGACAACTTGACTCAGAAATGCCCGGATCCCATCCAAAAACCCATCGCAAGTTGGCTGACTTTCCAGACTTTACAAACAGATTCAATTTCTTGTCCAAGGTGCATCGTTTTTGACCTCCTGTGTGTGCATTGTTTTGGCTTTTATTGTTTGCGTCAAACAAATTCAGCTTCTTGTCCAATATTATTAATTTGACCCCACTCACGCATATATCATTCCCTCACTCCTCAAAAGGATTCATCCTCGAATCTAAATCGGCAATGAGAGAACAATCATCAACTTCAATTGAAAAGGCTTCTTTGTTGTATGTGGAGTGATCTAATTGAGCTCCTCTCAATGGTTCAACAAAATCCTGAAAAAATAAGATAGCACTACTCGAACATTTGTAAGGATTAGTCAAAACAAAATCACTCGTCGCGTTCTTTTTCTTGTCTTTTTCTTTTGGGCTTTGTGTGACTTTTACCTCATATGTATTTTCACTCACCAAATTTGAGCCGTTAATTTGACTTTTTTCACTCTCGGCCTCTTTACTCTCAGTCTTTTGTATCTCACATCCCATATCCCTCTCACAAAAATTATCATCAATGTACAATTTCTTTAGAGGAGAAAGTGTTTCAAACGTAATGATAGGACAAGAATCAAATGAAGGGTTAGAATTACACATACTTTCTTTGTGGGGAGGTGATGAGAGTATAGCAAGTGGACCTACTACTTCACATGAGGGATTATAAGCAGTGTCATCTTGTCTAATATGTTTATTATCACTATCCTCTTGTTTGAGTGTTTTTGTGTTTTCCGTCAACATGAGGATTTTTGTCTTGGTTTTGTCGAGTGGCTTGAATGTTTCAATTTCCTGCTTTAGTCTACTTGAGTCGAGCAAAGGTTTAGAAGAATTAGAATGAGATAAGGGTTGAGTGGTACCTCTGTCATAGTGATAATTCTTCTATCGATACCGTTGTCGATCCTTGATGCGCTTTTCGATTGTCATAGCGAATTGGAATGACTCTTGAAGGGTGTAGTAGGTTTTAAGTTTAAGTACCTCAAGAATGTTGTCATTGAGTCCGATAACAAACCTAGTCATTGTATCCTCTTCAACCTTTTGTATGCCGACTTTTTGCTTCAATGATTCCATCTCTTTGAGATACTCGTCAACAGTTTTGCAGCCTTGTCGGATCCTTTGTAACTTTTGTTTGATCTCTCGTTGATATAATGGGGGAACAAATCGTTCTCGCATGACATTTTTAAGTTCTCCCCATGAGGTTATGTTGGCTTCTCTATTGAGACGCCGATTGCGGACCAATTGGTACCACCAAATGGATGCATATTTAGTGAATTCGAGAGTCAACAGTGGAACTTGATCCTCTTCGGGACATTGATAATGCTCGAATAGAAGATCAACTCGATTTTCCCAGTCACAATAAGCATCAGGGTCATACCTTCCTTGAAAAGGTGGTACAGTGATCTTTGGCTTGGCTAAGGTGTTTGTTGCTCGTCTCGGTTCTATGCGATGATTGTGCCTATGTAAGGGGTTTTGGCGTCTATTCTGAATGGGAATAAGATTTGGATGCTTAGGCTCCTCAGTATTGCTTGCGATGGCAGTGGTTTCTAATCTCCCAATGGTTTGAGTGATTGCGGTCACGACTGTATCAATGTGCTCAAGCTTGGTTGCCATTGAGGTTGCAGTCCGTTCAAGTTTATTGAGAGTATCCGAAACTTCTTGAAGAGTCACTTCATGTGGTTCTTCTTCGTTACTCGTTTCTGACATCCCCAAAACCCAAAAACAACTTGAAGGAGGAAATCCAATGTTGAATCCACTTCAATGAGATGCTTGTGGTGGTTGATGATTCTTGATGGTGGTTGGTGGCTAGGTATGAGCTTTCTCACTTTTCTTCACTTTTTTTCTTTTTTTCATTTTACAAGGTAAATAAACTGAAAATAACGAAAATTGAAGAAAAAAATAATGAAAATAGGGTTAAAGAAGGGGAAAACCCTAATTTGGCTAAAACTTTATCCACTTCGTTTGAGGTGTTCCCGAACTCCAAAAATTCTAAAATTTTGTGTGGTGACTCCACCAATGGTGTAGATCTGATCTGGAAAGTTTCAGCTCAAAATTCACTCGTTTGGTTTTGACGAATTTTCCCTAATTTTCGAGTTTTTTTTCCCAAAAACGCCGAAATTCTTGCCAAGAATCGTCCCAAATCTGATACCAAATGATAGAGTAGCACAATCTTGGATTTGGAAGCCTTCAATCAAGTTGTTGCAAGAAATAGGAGCTCTAGACTCAATCAAGGAAGTTTGGGCAAATATGAAAATTCATGAGAAAATAGAAGGAATTTTCTTGAATTTTTTAGATTCAAGGCTATAAATTTAAAGAAAGAAAGACAAGATGAAGGATTAGATGATAAGAAATAAGAATATAAATAAAAAGATGAGAAAAGATTAAGAAGAAGATAGGTAAAACAAATCTGAAAATTCGAGTTTTGTTTATGGAATTATGGAAGATGGTGTGAAGGTTGAAGATGAAGATGGCTTGCGAATTGTTGATGTTGTTTTGTCCTCGGCACCCTCTTAGACTCAATTATCTAAGCAAGCAACCTCAAGCGGCTCTAACCCACCCTCCTAGACACGATTATCTAGGCAAGCAAGAGTGTGAAAATGATCTCCCTCACAAGAACTCGTCGAACTTATGTTGAAGAAGACTTCGAAGGCACAAGTAATCAGCACTTGCAAAAACAAACTCACTAAATATTTCATAAATCAAAGAAAATCTCCCTTACAATGATGGAGGCTTCATCCTTTTATAGGTGAAGCATAGACAAAGCAATTTAATTTCTACTAAAACAAGGAAAACCTAATCTAATTAAAAATAAAAAAAATAACAGCCTTTAAACTCTATGTGCTTGTGTGGCAAGGAATAGGGTGATAAGGCAAGTGATAAGATGATAAGGGTTGGGTGGCTGGTTCCTAAAGTATATAAAACCCTAAAAACATCAATTTAAATGATAATAAATATATTGAGCTAAGTTTAATTCGTCCAAAGCCTTATATGCTAGCTTTTGGGCTGAATTTTACAAAATCCCGTAATAATCTCGTATCTAGTTTTCTGCATGTGCAGTCTTCAGTAAATTGGACGTATCTTGAGTTCCTGATGTCCGATTGATGCGTTTCAAGATGTGTTGGAAAGTTAACTGAATGAAGGACAATATTTTAGAAGACAACTTGACTCAGAAATGCCCGGATCCCATCCAAAAACTCGTCGCAAGTTGGCTGACTTTCCAAACTTTACAAACAGATTCAATTTCTTGTCCAAGGTGCATCATTTTTTACCTCCTATGCGTGCATTGTTTTGGCTTTTATTGTTTGCATCGAAAAAATTCAGCTTCTTGTCCAATATTATTAATTTGACCCCGCTCACGCATGTATCAATTCTTCACCGGCTAAGGAACGAGAAGTGCCAAAGAAAGCCCCAACAACAAAACTTGCCCAGGCAACCAAAATTGCCTCGGCAATACATGGTACCCATCCAAGAGATGCTCCACCCCCTACCCAACCAATTGGAGCAAATGGAGGCCCGCCAATTGGCTTACTTACCTCGGCAACTAAGGATGCCTCGACAACTACTGTACATGCTAAAGAGACCGATGAAGAAAGTGAAGCACGCGATGAAGTTCTAGAGGCAACACCAGCCACACGCACTCAACCACCACGAATTAGCAAAAGAATCAAGCAAACGGCCAGAAAGAAACTCATCATTCAAGGTGACGACCTTTCCGACTAACTCATTTGCATTTTATTTTAATTTTTTTCATGCATTGAGGACAATGCTTCTCTCGAGTTTGGGGGGTGTTTGTTTCTAGTTAATTTCATTCTTAGTTGCATTCATCTTTAGTAATAGCATATATGTTGCATATGTTACTTGCCATGCCTTTGATTGGATTTAATTGCTTGAACTTGTTGAATATCCGATGATGAATTTTTGCCATTGCACTTAATTGAAAGAACCTTTAAATTTTAGGATTGCATGAAAAAAACTTAGAACTTTACTATGATGCTAAAAATTATGAACACGGTTGTGGATTGTTGACTGAAAGAAACTTAGTGAACTCAAGTTGCTTAAAATTTGGGAAAAATTTAAATTGAAAATTAAAAGTAATTTTTTTTTGCTAGAGGTGCTCGAAACCGGCTCTAGTAGTTGTCACAGATTAAAAGAAAGACAAGATGAAGGATTAGATGATAAGAAATAAGAATATAAATAAAAAGATGAAAAAATATTAAGAAGAAGATAGGTAAAACAAATATGGAAATTCCATCTTTGTTTATGGAATTATGGAAGATGGTGTGAAGGTTGAAGATGAAGATGACTTGCGAATTGTTGATTTTGTTTTGTCCTCGGCACCCTCTTAGACGCAATTATCTAAGCAAGCAACCTCAAGCGGCTCTAACCCACCCTCCTAGATGCAATTACCTAGGCAAGCAAGAGTGTGAAGATGATCGCCCTCACAAGAACTCGATGATCTTAAGTTGAAGATGGCTTCTAGACAAGTTTACCGAACACTTGCAAACTCAAAGAATACTAAAATCTCCAAAGATAACTTTTATTAATCAATGAAATCTGAATTACAACGTGGGTGAAGCCTCCTTTATATAGGCCATGGAGAAGTTTTAATCCTACTAAACTTAGGAATTAAATACAATAAATAAATGCTAAAATCTAATCTCCTAATTAGATAAGTAACTTCTAATAATAAATAAATGCTAAAAATAAAATCCTAGTCAAATAAATCTGATCCTAATAGATATTGCATAATCCTATATTGATTTAAATTACAAATAATCAAATAAAATCTTGAAAATTCGTAATTATCCAAAAGTCTCGTATTAATCCTGTATAGGAATTTCTGCATGCGTTGTCTTCGCTAAAATAGACGTATCTTGAGATCCAGATGTCCGATCGAGGCGTTTCAATATGCGGTAGAAAGATAATTTGCAGACGGATAAGTTTTAAGAAGACATGTTGACCCATAAATCCTGGATCCCATCCAAAAATTCGCCGCAAGTTAGCTGACTTTCTAGACTTCACAAACAGATTCAGTTTCTTGTCCAAGATGCATCGTTTTTGACCTCCTATGCGTGCATTGTTTTGGCCATTATTGTTTGCATCGAAAAAATTCAGCTTCTTGTCCAATATGAGTAATTTAACCCCGCTCATGCATATATCATTCCCCCACTCCTCAAAAGGATTCGTCCTCGAATCTAAATCGACAATGAGAGAACAATCATTAACTTCAATTGAAAAGGATTCTTTGTTGTATGTGGAGTGATCTAATTGAGCTCCTCTCAATGGTTCAACAAAATCCTGAAAAAATAAGACAACACTACTCGAACATTTGTAATGACTAGTCAAAATAAAATCACTCGTCGCGTTCTTTTTCTTGTCTTTTTCTTTTGGGCTTTGTGTGACTTTTACCTCATATGTATTTTCACTCACCAAATTTGGGCCATTAATTTGACTTTTTTTCACTCTCGGCCTCTTTACTCTCAGTCTTTTGTATCTCACATCCCATATCCCTCTCATAAAATTTATCATCAATGTACAATTTTTGTAGAGAAGAAAGTGTTTATAACGGAATGATAGGACAAGAATCAAATGAAGGGTTAGAATTACACTTACTTTCTTCGTGGGGAGGTGATGAGAGTATAGCAAGTGGACCTACTACTTCACACGAGGGATTATAAGCATTGTCATCTTGTCTAATGTGTTCACTATCACTATCCTTTTGTTTGGGAGATGGTTCTTCTCCAATATCAACATTTGCACAAATGCTAGAAGTAGAAGTACGAAGAGAATCAGGTGTACCTTCTGGTTTTGGGATGTCATCATGGTTGGTTGCCTTTGTGTGGTCAATTGATTCAACTTTTGCGCTTCAAATCTTTTTCGTTTTATCCTCTCACACTGTTTTTTTTGCTTTTGCTATTTCTTCATCTACTTTTTCCGGATCTATTGTAGCAAACGAGAGCTTCTGGCTTTAGTGCACAACCGAGTATCCATTTGTATTGATTCGATGGACAACGCCCCGATCATTTTTTCAACGTCTTCCTAATAGCAAGTGGGTGACTTCCATAGGAACCACGTCACACCATACATCATCACAATAGCTTCCAAGAGTAAAAGAGATTAAACAACGTTCGGTTACCTTCATATCCGGTCCGCTATTAAACCCTTGAAGATGATACGGCTTAGGGTGTTCTTGACATAGTAGATTGAGTGCATCAACAATGAAGCTACTCACTAAGTTCACACGGCTTTCACCATCAATAATTAAAGAACATAGATTACCTTGTATCTTACACCGTGACCAAAAAATATTTATTGGTATACGATAACGAGTGTTGGAAAGAGTATAAAACATCCTAATTGCTTTAAGAATCCAAAGAAAAGGTTAGACACCAACAAAATTATAGTTGCAAGGAGAAAGAAGAGTATGCAACTTTTAGTCCTACTAACACAAGGAAACAAGAAGGTGTTAGAAGATGTGTAAGAAGCAATAAAAGCTAAAACTAACGAAAACTAATGGCTAAGAATGAAAGAAAATTAGAAAAACCCGGAAAACCCTAGAATTTTGCAGCAACTTGATCTACTTCGTTTGAGGTGTTCCCGATGTCAAAAAATTCTGAAATTTTATGTGGTGACTCCTCCAAAGGTGTAGATCTGATCTGGAAATTTTCAACTCATAATTCGCTCGTTTGAATTTGACGAATTTTCCCTAATTTTTGAGTTTTTCACCCAAAAACACCAAAATTCTTGTCAAGAATCGTCCCAAATCTGATACCAAATGATAGAGTAGTGTATTCTTGGATTTGGAAGCCTTCAATCAAGTTGTAGCAAGAACTAGGAGCTCTAGTCTCAATCAAGAAAGTATGGGCAGATTTGAAAATTCAAGAGAAAATAGAATGGCTTTTCTTGAAAATTTCATATTCGAGGCTGGAAAATTAAAGAAAGAAAGACAAGATGAAGGATTAGATAATAAGAAATAAGAATATAAATAAAAAGATGAAAAAAGATTAAGAAGAAGATAGGTAAAACAAATATGGAAATTACAGCTTTGTTTATGGAATTATGGAAGATGGTGTGAAGGTTGAAGATGGCTTGCGAATTGTTGATTTTGTTTTGTCCTCGGCACCCTCTTAGACTCAATTATCTAAGCAAGCAACCTCAAGCGGCTCTAACCCACCCTCCTAGATGCAATTACCTAGGCAAGGAAGAGTGTGAAGACGATCTCCCTCACAAGAACTCGATGATCTTATGTTGAAGATGGCTTCCAGACAAGTTTACCAAACATTTGCAAACTCAAAGAATACTAAATCTCCAAAGATAACTTTTTATTAATCAATGAAATCTGAATTACAATGTGGGTGAAGCCTCCTTTATATAAGCCATGGAGAAGTTTTAATCCTACTAAACTTAAGAATTAAATACAATAAATAAATGCTAAAATCTCATCTTCTAATTAGATAAGTAAATTCTAATAATAAATAAATGCTAAAAATAAAATTATAGTCAAATAAATCTAATCCTAATAGATATTGCATAATTCTATATTGATTTAAATTACAAATAATCAAATAAAATCTTGAAAATTCGTAATTATCCAAAATCCCGTATTAATCCCGTATAGGAATTTCTGCATGCGTTGTCTTCGCTAAAATAGACGTATCTTGAGATCCAGATGTCCAATTGAGGCGTTTCAAGATGCGTTGGAAAGATAATTTGCAGCCGGACAAGTTTTAAGAAGACATGTTGACCCATAAATACGTGGATCCCATCCAAAAATTCGCCACAAGTTAGCTGACTTTCCAGACTTCACAAACAGATTCAGTTTCTTGTCCAAGATGCATCGTTTTTGACCTCCTATGCGTGCATTGTTTTGGCCATTATTGTTTGCATCGAACAAATTCAGCTTCTTGTCCAATATGAGTAATTTAACCCCACTCATGCATGTATCATTCCCCACTCCTCAAAAAGGATTCGTCCTCGAATCTAAATCGGCAATGAGAGAACAATCATCAACTTCAATTGAAAAGGCTTCTTTGTTGTATGTGGAGTGATCTAATTGAGCTCCTCTCAATGGTTCAACAAAATCCTAAAAGAATGAGGCAACACTACTCGAACATTTGTAATGACTAGTCAAAATAAAATCACTCGTCACGTTCTTTTTCTTGTCTTTTTCTTTTGGGCTTTGTGTGACTTTTACCTCATATGTATTTTCACTCACCAAATTTGGGCCATTAATTTGACTTTTTTCACTCTCGACCTCTTTACTCTCAGCCTTTTGTATCTCACATCCCATATCCCTCTCATAAAATTTATCATCAATGTACAATTTCTGTAGAGGAGAAAGTGTTTACAACGGAATGATAGGACAAGAATCAAATGAAGGGTTAGAATTACACTTACTTTCTTTGTGGAGAGGTGATGAGAGTATAGCACGTGGACCTACTACTTCACATGAGGGATAATAAGCATTGTCATCTTGTCTAATGTGTTCACTATCACTATCCTTTTGTTTGGGAGATGGTTCTTCTCCAATATCAACATTTGCACAAATGCTAGAAGTAGAAGTACGAAGAGAATCATGTGTACCTTCTGGTTTTGGGATGTCTTCATGGTTGGTTGCCTTTGTGTGGTCAATTGATTCAGCCTTTTGCGCTTCCAATCTTTTTCGTTTTATCCTCTCACGCTGTTTTTTTGCTTTTGCTATTTCTTCATCTACTTTTTCCGGCTCTATTGTAGCGAACGAGAGCTTCTGGCCTTGGTGCACAACCGAGTATCTATTTGTATTGATTCGATGGACAGCGCCCCAATCATTTTTCCAACGTCTTCCTAATAGCAAGTGGGTGACTTCCATAGGAACCACGTCACACTATACATCATCACAATAGCTTCCAAGAGTAAAAGTGATTAAACAAAGTTCGGTTACCTTCATATCTGGTCCGCTATTAAACCCTTGAAGATGATACGGCTTAGGGTGTTCTTGGCATGGTAGATTGAGTGCATCAACAATGAAGCTACTCACTAAGTTTACACGACTATCACCATCAATAATTAAAGAACATAGATTACCTTGTATCTTACACCGTGACCGAAAAATATTTATTGGTATACGATAACGAGTGTTGGAAAGAGAATAAAACATCCTAATTGCTTTAAGAATCCAAAGAAAAGGTTAGACACCAACATAATTATAGTTGCAAGAAGAAAGAAGAGTATGCAACTTTTAGTCCAACTAACACAAGGAAACAAGAAGGTGTTAGAAGATGTGTAAGAAGCAATAAAAGCTAAAACTAACGAAAACTAATGGCTAAGAATGAAAGAAAATTAGAAAAACCCGGAAAACCCTAGAATTTTGCAGCAACTTGATCTACTTCGTTCGAGGTGTTCCCAATGTCAACAAATTCTGAAATTTTATGTGGTGACTCCTCCAAAGGTGTATATCTGATCTGAAAATTTTCAACTCAAAATTCGCTCGTTTGAATTTGACGAATTTTCCCTAATTTTTGAGTTTTTCACCCAAAAACACCAAAATTATTGTCAAGAATCGTCCCAGATCTGATACCAAATGATAGAGTAGCGCAATGTTGGATTTGGAAGCCTTCAATCAAGTTGTAGCAAGAACTAGGAGCTCTAGACTCAATCAAGAAAGTATTGGCAGATCTAAAAATTCAAGAGAAAATAGAAGGGCTTTTCTTGAAAATTTCAGATTCGAGGCTGGAAAATTAAAGAAAGAAGACAAGATGAAGGATTAGATGATAAAAAATAAGAATATAAATAAAAAGATGAAAAAGGATTAAGAAGAAGATAGGTAAAACAAATCTGGAAATTCCAGCTTTGTTTATGGAATTATGGAAGATGGTGTGAAGGTTGAAGATAAAGATGGTTTGCGAATTGTTGATTTTGTTTTGTCCTCGGCACCCTCTTAGACTCAATTATCTAAGCAAGCAACCTCAAGCGGCTCTAACCCACCCTCCTAGATGCAATTACCTAGGCAAGCAAGAGTGTGAAGATGATCTCCCTCACAAGAACTCGATGATCTTATGTTGAAGATGGTTTATAGACAAGTTTACCGAACACTTTCAAACTCAAAGAATACTAAAATCTCCAAAGATAACTTTTATTAATCAATGAATTTTGAATTACAACGTGGGTGAAGCCTCCTTTATATAGGCCATGGAGAAGTTTTAATCCTACTAAACTTAGGAATTAAATACAATAAATAAATGCTAAAATCTAATCTCCTAATTAGATAAGTAACTTCTAATAATAAATAAATGCTAAAAATAAAATCCTAGTCAAATAAATCTGATCCTAATAGATATTGCAGAATCCTATATTGATTTAAATTACAAATAATCAAATAAAATCTTGAAAATTCGTAATTATTCGAAAATCCCGTATTAATCCCGTATAGGAATTTCTGCATGTGTTGTCTTCGCTGAAATAGACGTATCTTGAGATCCAGATGTCCGATTGAGGCGTTTCAAGATGCGTTGGAAAGCTAATTTGCAGCCGGACAAGTTTTAAGAAGACATGTTGACCCATAAATGCCTGGATCCCATCCAAAAATGCGCCGCAAGTTAGCTGACTTTCCAGACTTTACAAACAGATTCAGTTTCTTGTCCAAGATGCATCGTTTTTGACCTCCTATGCATGCATTGTTTTGGCCATTATTGTTTGCATCGAACAAATTCAGCTTCTTTTCTAATATGAGTAATTTAACCCCGCTCATGCATGTATCACTTAGGCTCATTTTAGTTGCATTATTAGGCATTCATGGATGTTTTCAAGATTTCCTTCACCGTCATGCTTGATTTCATAATTTAATTGATTTTGTGGAAAAAAGTACTACTGGTGTGTGTTTTTGTGCGTGCAGGAACTAATTGCCCAAGCAAGTAGGAGATTGTTGTGGCAACTAAGGAAGGAAACTGAAGGGTCTGCCAAGGTAATCGAAGCTGCTTTCTAAAAGCCAAACTGAAGGGTCTGCCAAGGTAATCGAAGCTATTTTCTAAATTCCATGCTGAGCATATTGCCGAGGAATGTCGGGACAAGTCCACCTCATTAGAGATAAGCACGAAAAGCAAGGGATAAATCCCAAAGATTTGGATTTCCAAGCAACATTTAATGAAGATCAAACGAAGATTAAATTCCAAGAAGTTTTAGGAGGAGTTTTTGGAGGAATAAATATATATTAAAACAAATCTATTTCTTTTATTCTGTTTAATTCCAACTTAATTTCCTCCTCAAGAAAGACTTTGACCTAGTCATCCCCTATAAATAGAAGACCTAGCCACCTACTTAGAGGCATGTGCGATTGGGAGAGAAAAATAGGGTTGCTCGACATCTTCTTTTTCTTCCTCTTTATTTGATTAGATTCATGCTAGGAATTTTTATCTTGTGTTTTTTTGCACCCGACCATGAACTAATTTTATTTGGCTTGGGTTATTGTGTTTTTGTGGTTGTGAGAACGATTGGATTTGTTTAGGTATTTGAGTTTGCAATTTTAATTCAAAGTTTTTTCATTCTTGGTTCTTAAATTTTGCGAGTGAATTGGGAGAGGATCTCGTGAAGTCATCTATTTATCTAATATCGGGAGAGTTGGATTCAAGAAACGAAAGAGCATGGTCTTTATTCAATCAATTGATGGTGAAAACTAATTCGACTTAGGGATAAGTTGCAAATTTCAATTGCTAAAAGGAGCGCAAGATAGGTTATTGTCCACCCTTGGTTCACGTAGGGATGTATTATCAAGGCATGCACAATTAATAGTGTTTCGAGTTAGGGATAACGAGAAACTATTAAAGAACGCTTCGCCGAATTTTGAGGGTTGTCGCCCAATTGCCCAGGCAATCACTCCATTCCCAATTGCCCAGGCAATCACAGAATTGCCCAGGCAATCCGACTAGATTCAGTTGAAGAGCAATTGAGCTACTCTAGCACTCAAATACCACGACAGTCCATTGAACTTTCTAGCACTCAAACTCCCGATGTAGCACTAATCCCTGTGGAGACGATATCTATACTATACAATAACTTGCGACGTGTACACTTGCACCAATTGCAAAGCACTTAATACGAGTAACACTTAGTCCCCATTTTATCAGGCCTTTCGAAGTAATTGGACGAGTTGGTTTTGTAGCTTACAAGTTAGCTCTTCCTAGTAAATTCAATAAGATTTATAATGTCTTCCATGTATCTATGCTTCATAGATATTGATTAGACCCCTCTCATATTCTTGAGCCTGAAGACATGGAACTTGATCCCAATCTAACCTACGAGGAAGAAACGGTTCGGATTCTAGATCGTGAGACCAAGAGACTTCGAAACAAATCTGTAACTCTTGCTTCTATGGAGGAATCACAAAGATAGTGAAGTCACTTGGGAAGCCGAATCTATCATGAGAATCCAGTATCCTCATCTATTTTCCTCAGGTAAATTCGATGATGAATTTCTTTAAGGGGGAGGGAATTTGCAATATACCAAATAGGGGCTTGGGAGAATTTACAACTTAATTGAAATATATGGTAACTTTGAAAGCAATAATTGAGATGATAGGTGGCTAATTTGAATTCTTGCTAAAATGAGTGCTTATTTTCAAAAAGGGACCATTTTTGTAGCTACTCATACCTTAATGTTTGCATGCTAAATTATAAAAATCTTAAGGACTATGCTTAGGTGTCCCTTGAATTTCGGCCAAGTGAAGGGGGGTTATCTCCTTCATTCATGTGTAGTAACCGAATATGATAGATAGAGAAACACTCTCAAACAATTTAGAGTATTTGTGAATAAGGTCTAGCATCGGTTAATTGAGTTGGTGGAAAATCTAGGAATTATCTCATTCCTTAGAAGGTAAAGTTCTTCTTTTCATGTCATTCACATTTGAATTATGAACATTGTGGAGATTGGTTCGAATGGAACAAGGTTTCATGCTATGGATGAAGGTTGAAATCAATTGTAGTGTGTTAGAAGAATTAGAACGAAATAGATAAGGATTTGTTGTATGTATCACATGACACATTGCTGGGTTGGTGGTTGATGTTCGATTGGTAGACTAGATTTTCTTTGATTCATTCTTTTTGGTTGCTTGAGTGTATATTGGTGTTTGGGATCATAAGTACTCTGTTTGAAAATGCTGAAAAATTATATATATATATATGAAGGTAGACTGATTGATATGATAATTGTAACTGTTCTGCCATTTAGAGTAACAGTCGAGATTGTTTTAGTATCTGAATTGTTGGTTATAGTTAGAATGGAAAAATGAAGCTTAGGAACTGTTCCGACTCATATAGATTGTATAGTTTTGGAGCTGTCCTGTTTTGGATTAAGTTGCATAAGAATTCAAGAATGAAATTTATATATGATGGTTCATTAAGGGGTTATTAAATGATTTTAAGATATAAGGTTGTTAAATGAATTGTTCAGGGACATGTTTGAGGGAAATTGAAACTGTTTTAATTCTAGTTAAGGCTGCCTGGTTGTGATTTAAGTGTTTAATGAATTAAAGAGGTAAAATGAATACAAAAGTGTAAGAAAATGACTATAAAACACAGTCTTGAAATGTTCTATTAGTATGATTGTGTTTGTTTAATTTGAAAGGCTGTCAAAAGGGGAGTTGGTCCCTAGTACGAATCATGATAAATTCAGGGGATTAATAGGACATTGTAATGTTACATGTTAGAAGATCAATACAGATGACAAAAGGGCTGTTGTAAATCAAGTCAACAATAGGAAAAAGGGGATCGTGATACGTGAGCATTAATAGCTTGGAAACTATTGTAAGTGTAACCTAGATTGTATGTTTGAATGTTGTTGCCCTATTGTAGTTAAACTATGCTAAATGCATTAAAGAAAATGCATTGCATTCTAGGTTGATTAAGATATGATTGATTGCTTATCAAGGTAAGTATTTTTGAGGTAAACCAAATTAGTTATATTACTTGATCTTGTTACAATTTACTATTAAATGTAAAACTAGTTTTGAATGGAAAAGTTGTATGATTTCATAATTGGAATAGGGCACGTAATGCCTCTTGATTTAATCGGAATCAACTTAAATAAGCAAGCCTTGATTTAAGTTAGTTAGACATAATTGGCATGCCATAGAGTCCACCGAGCTCACTAGTTAGGACTGCGGTCCCTCGTTGTTAAGATCAAGTGATCTTTTAGTACCTTTGGTACTCTTGTTCAACATTGAAATCGAATTGGTACCTTGTGTACCCTTGTTTTGGTACTATGTGTACCCTTATTAATGTTACACTTGTTGTGGATTCGTGTGTCTAGTGACTTGTCGATCAAGACTCAAGATAATTAAAATTGTTCTTATTATTGAACCTTGTTATCATGATGCAAGTAAATGGACTATATGTCCCTTGAAATGGATAACTTTATGCCTAAATATAGAAATCCTTGGAAAAATCAAAATAAACTGCATGTTTATCAAGTCCATGATTGTGTACAGAAATGGAACCTTGATTTGAATACAATGAATGATATATTGATCTCTACATGAAATGTAATTATGCTTGTTTGATTTTAATTGAGGAAATCTTTAAGTGGCCTTGAATACAAGCATGTTAGCACTAGTCATCATGGATATTGGTCAATTCGAAACATTTTAGGAGACTAGTTTAGCCAATGCTTATACATTGCTTTCAAACTATTGTTCTTGATCTAATTGACTCTCCTAAATGCGTTCCAGGTTAACTTTGGTGCTAGTAGACTTGAATCCGGGAAGCATAGCAAGATCACAAGGAAATTTAAGTGTATGTTTTTTCTATCTAATTTGACTCCTAGGATGGTGGCACTTACGGTCATATATGTTTTGTTGACTTCTTGGTATGTAAATAAAGAGATTATATATACTTTTGATGGTATGTAAATATGTTTAAATCTAACTATGGCTTATTACGAAATGGTTGATGCTTGCTTATGAATGTTATGGTTGTTAAGTGATTGGTTGATAGGAAACTAAGTTCTCGATAGATGATTGATGATTCATTGAGCTTGCTTGAATATCATGACATATCCTTGGTTGTTAAACTTTAAGGCCATCATGTTAAACAAATATATAGAATAGATGGTTGCTTGAACGTAATTGAATGATATCACTCCAATGCAATTGATTCTTTAATCAAATTTTTAGATTACTTAACTAGTCAAAAGGTTTATACAATTCAAGAATAATTTCATTTTTGGAAGAGAGCTTAAAACCTATTGGATTTTGCTGAGCTTTCTTGTATTTTTTCAATCCTTGTTTTCATTTCTTATGTTTTATAGGGATTCAAGACAATTTGTATCTAGACTTGTTTGCTTATGCAAGTTAATCTCCTTGCTAGTTCGAATGCTTTAGGATTTAACTCATCTAGTTTTATGTTTTTGATTTCTAACATGCTTAACAAGTTAGCTTGATTGTAAACTCTTAGCTCCTTAAACCTAGTGTACTTCTAAGCTGGGTGAGGGGTTTCATCTGTTAAGGATGTAAATAAGGACTGTTTTGAATAAAAAATTTAGGTGTTTAAAACTGCCCTACACCTATGAAATAATTTGGACTATTTTTGGATAAGCTTGAATAACTATGGACAGTTTTGAATATGTATATCTTGAATGGTGGACAATTTTAGTATATCTATGTGTGTATATGTAGAATTGGGCTGGTTATATGTGTATGTGTGTTCATGAATTTCACTATTTTGATGTATATATGCATATATATGCAAAATTGGACAGGTTGTGAAAATATAAGTTCATAATGGGGACTATTTGTATAGATATAGAGCGTGTTGAATTAATTTGATTTTTAGGTGCATGTATATAAGTTAAATGGACCAATTAGACATGAAAATAAATATAAATGGACTATTTTGATGAGTATATGTGTATTCATGTTTAACTGGATCAAATTTGTAGCTAAGAGATTGTTAGGGAAAATCACCATGTATTCCAAGTGATAATAGAAATTCTTGATAAAGTCTTGAATATATGATCTTGGTGTGATTGAGACATGCGTTTGATGTTTGGTTAGTTGAAAAACACTTGTAAATTTGTAATTTAGAGGAGATGATACTTTGTTAAAGGGAAAATATATATAGAGAGAGGTGTGTATGCTTGAAATTGAATTCTAGTGTAATTGAGACAAATAGGATTTCAAATGAACCTTGGATGCTTTTAGAGTTGTGTGTAGGATCAAATCTTGTTATATTGCTTATTAGAAAATTTAAAGGCTATACTAAAAATACATGGACATGAGAGGACTATTTCAAATAAATATGTTCGTAAGGGTAAATGCCTTGTTTGGGTGGATGTATAAAACATATTGGACTGTTTTTGAGTGAGAAATTATATACATATGCAAGTTGTCTTGTTATGTATATATAGACATAAAACTAGACTGTTTTTGGATGTATATCGGCAAGTTGAAGGGTTGTTTGTAAGATTATATGGGATAGATTATAATGATTTGCTATTTTTGTTTTGAGGGGCATATATTGATAAGGACGACTAAGGTTGGAATTCGTTTGAGAAGTAAATTATAATTATGGATTCTAGTATCTCGTAACTTCGGGATAAGAGGTAAGAGTAGTTATACATTCGGGATGACAAGGTGTCACCCTAATCATTGTTGATTGATCACTTTGTTTTAATGGTGTACATTTTGCATAAGCTCAAGTAGAGCACATTGGGGAGGGTAACATGACTTATGGCATAACATCTTTATAAATCTTTTGTTATGGTTGCATTCTTATGCACTTTTCTATGTTATGGTGTATGAATGTGATGATAAGATACCTTGTAATAAGGATTTGAAGCTAACTCCTGACCAAGGATGCCATAAAATTGAAAGAAGATGCTAAGCCTTAATCTTATAAAGTCATGAAATCTTAAAGCTTAAGAAACTAAAAGCTTGTTATATGTTATAAGACATTAAGAAAAGAAGCAAGAAAGATTGCTTAAATCATAAGATACTCTCCCAATCTTAAATCATAAGATTTTGGCTGTTCATTTACTTCTATATTGTTTATCACTTCGTTCTATCATGGTCACTACCTCACTTAGGCTATATAAGCCTAATACATTCATTATCATACATTACAGGTTACTTAAAGCTTGTGCATTCCAAACGTAATCAAAGGTTGCAAGTCACTACTCAGGATCCAAGTAGAGTTGGATTTCTTCTTAGTTATAATACTCCTAGGATGGAGGCAATTTGATTTATGCTTTGTATATACATATGATCTATTCTTCTAGTTCGGTATGTATATTCTAAAGTTGATGGCTATATTTGTAAATACCCATAAGTATGGCTTCGAAGGGTTTGATGTTTGATGGCTATGAATGAAATGTTTAACTAAGCTATTGATCGATTAGTCATTTGAAGATTAAATTATTCCTGGTCAGACAAAAAAAGCTTATCCATATTACTAATATAAATATGGAAGCATGCTATTGTTTCACATTAGTAGTTCATGGTCGAATAGGCTTGTTTAGAAGCTTAGTTGAGGTTTTGAATGGTGGCATATTGTTAGGGTTTGATACATCTAGCCTATGTTATTTTGCTGTGTTTAACTTCTAAGTGTGCCTTGGCATGCAATTTTAACTATAATATGCCTAGATAGTAGTTGATGCTATGGTGGGTTATAATCTTTCTAGTTAAAGATGGCATTTATGGATATAACTTGGGTAATCGAATGAAACTAAGTTTTAATAGTATTTGTAGATATCTTAACTCATGCCTTGATCATGTATGGATGATTACATAATTAATATTAGATTGATGGTTGCTTAAGTTTGATATCTAAGTATGTATTAATGTTTGGTTTGTTAGAGTAAGAATTGAATGGTGATCCTTGGTGAGTTATTCGAATATGCCATGGGATAGTCAAGGTCTAAATGACTAAACCATGTTATGGGTATTAAGCCTTATATTGGAGAAGAATTATTGCTAGTAAGTATCTTTAGAGTGTGATTAGTGATATTAAGGCCTGTAAATTTGTTAAGTTTTATTAAACTGGTAAGTTTGGATATGAACTAACTCTAAGTTGCAAGTGTTTGGGATTCTTGATGAGATGTGATTAAAGCATATGTATACACACTACGAAATCAGCTTACGTTTGTATGCTTTAATTGAATTTACACTTATAGCTTAATGGATATGTATGACCATTGGGTCATAGAAGATAGAATCAAAAGAATAATTGTACGAATAAGTTTATAAGGTTGTTATTTGTTAATAGATGATAAAAATATTAAAATCTTGCTGTTCTAGTATAGAGATAAGTTTGATTTTGGTACCTGCCTTGCCTAATTTTGAAAAAAATTAAAATTTTTAGTTTTGATTTCTATGTTTTGTTTGTAGTAACATGTTCGATTTTAGTTTTTCTTCCAAACCGAGTTGAGAATGTTACAAATTGGTATCAGATCCCAGGTTTAGTCAATTCTCGGACTAAACAAAAGCTAATTATAAGTTTGCACCCTACATATGCCACCTAGGAGTTCAATTTTTTTTTCGTATTGGTGACTTGCAACTAACATGAAGTGTTTACTCTATTTTGACATTCAGAATATGTGGAAATGTTTTGAGTCGGATAATACAAATTCATTGTCATCAAAGAAATTAGAGGACAAATTTCTTTTACGGGAGGGATAATTGTAATATCCCAAACCTTGGTTTAGGAATATTGTAGAACCCCTCACTCGGGTTAGGAGCGAGGAGTGTCGATGCATATAACTTATAAGATGACACCAAAATATGGGCAATTTCAAACCATTTCTTAAGTTTCTTACTTATCAAGCAAGCAAGGACATAATGAACATTACAAGACAATCAAACAATACAAACAATCTAATATTCATGCTTCCTTACCATACAAGCAATACACATTTGACTATCAATCATCCTAGCATTCGAACTATGCAAGCAAAAAGGAACAATCATTCGAACAAGGCATGGAAACTAATCAAACATACTTTGTTAACAAACAAGTAATCTCATGTGTGACTTCATTTTTATCCTAAGGCATTCGGCTAACTATACAAGGCACCGATTTAATTCCTTTCAAGCTTACCATTCGAGTAGGTCACCAATTTTAACTCATTTCATGCTTTCTTTACAAGATACTACTTTTCTTAGTTCATATTACAACATTCATTCTTTGTTTCCTATCCCATTCAAAATACCTTAAGGTTACATGCTTCCAATTCACTTATATGTTCCTTATCTTGTATACATTTAGTCATTTCATCCCTACACTTACAAAGCAAGATTCTTGAGCTTCTAATTGCATATAATTAGCTTCCAATCAATCCTATTTCAAATCCTGCCATTCGGCCATATCACCAAAAGCAAACACAAGGCATATATCTAGTTACATTCAAGCTTAATTCAATCCCATGCTTTCGGCAATCACATCTACAAGCATACATATCACTCAAATCAAGTATTGTTACATTCAAGTGACCCTTTAGGTCCAAGCATTCGAATGGAAGCATTCAACACGATTCATCTCAATCTACATTCATTTCAAGCATACACAAGAGCATGAGAAGGTTATCAAACTATTTTATAGCAAATTAGATCATCATATTATCATTCCATTCCATTCTTAACAACATATACCATCCAATACATTTAATCTAAATTCATCACATACATGATACTATATACAAAACATGGTAGACCCATCAAGTTCAATACATACAAGTCTTAAGATGCATGTTCAACTAACTATATACAATCTAGTGCCACCATTCTAGGAGATATACAAAACAAGTATGGAATCATACTTTAACTAAACTTGTGTGAGTTGTTTCTTGCTCAAGGTAACAGACTTCAAGATCAAGCAACCTCGTATCCTTTATCCTGTGAGTTAGTAAGAATGAAAACGAGAGTGGTAAGTACAAGTATGTACTTAGTGAGGTAGTAACTAGTCTAATCATTTGTTATTTCACGTTTTATGTCTTTTAATCAAGTGTAGACCTAGCTAAGGCTTTCAAGCATCAAGAATGATCTTATCTAGTCTTTCAAGCATCAAGAGTAACCTTATCTAGTCTTTCAAGCATCAAGAGTAACCTTATCTAGTCTTTCAAGCATCAAGATTATCCTATATAGGATAGCAAGCATTCAGCCAACATGTACAAGCAAGTAACCAAGTACAAGTTTTAGTAATCAATCAAGCAATGTTTAGCAAGAATCAAGCATTTCAAGTGTAGAGATCAAGTGGTCCAATTTGAATAGGGCGTTCTTTCTTATGCCTTATCTTTCAAGTAATGAGCAATTCAAGAAAACATATACATCATCTTATTCATGTAAATTTCATTACAATACAAGTTCATTAGCAAGTGTCAAGTTTGCTTATTCTTCATTCATATTTACAAGTCTTTATTTCAAGTTCATTTATTCTTGTTTTGCCTTGGTAGATAGTAGGACTAGGTAATCGAGTCACAAGACGGTACACAAAGTACCTAACAAGATGATACACAAAGTATCTAACAATAAGGTGCCCAAAACACCACACAAGAAGGTACACAAAGTACCTAACAAGATGATACTCAAGATATCTAGCAAGAAGGTGCCCAAAACACCAAACAAGATGGTAGAATAAGTACCTAACAAGCTGAGCTCTAGACTCTAAGGCATGCCGTTCTACCTAAGGCCAACTAGCAACCAAGGACTTGTTTAGTCTTTTATTATCAAGCAATCATACATCAAGTGATTAAGCAACAAGCATAGCAAGGTCAAGATCATTTTACAAGCTTTCATGTATTTCCATTATGTACATATTCAAGCAATATTAAGCAACCAATAATTTCAAGAGCATATTCATTCAATTGAACACAAATTATCAAGCACAACCCATGGCAGCATTCGAATAGGGCATAGAATTATAGAGAACCAACAATTGATTCATTTCTACAATCAAACCATATTGCAGGCATATTGAATTGTCAATTCTTTAATTAGTCCATTCTTCCCTTAATGTAATATTACCAAATATAATTTAAGTTCATTTCATGTTATGAATCATCAAGCAAGTATTTAGACATGCAAATTTGGTTAGAACACTAGTTCCAACCCTAAGAAAGACTACACTCACAAAACTCTCACAAAACTCCAAGCAAATCACTTGTCTTGTATCCAAATCCCTTTGCCTCTTGCTTTGGGATGTCCACTCTTTTCTTCATCTTCCAAATCACTGTTTTTATGCTTTCTTTTAAGCATCACTTACTTGTTCCTCTAAATTGTTATTACTTCATTTTAGGACATAACTGGACAGATTACAATGTCCCAAAACTGTTTTGGAAACAGTTTGCTTCTAGGTGCAAAAACAGTCCCAAACTGCCTAGGACACTGCTGCTTGGCAGTTTGCACACTGTCCCTTTAAAAGGTCATATCTTTTAATCCATATGTCAGAATTTCTATTAATCTATATAGTTGAAAAGCTAAAAAATATTCTATATGATCATATAAGGCTTGTATTTTAGTTCTTAGCGAATTAATATAGTTTATTGCTCAAAGACCTACACTGCCTGGACAGTTTGCATTGTTCAGCTATTTCTAATTACAGTTTCCAACATAGGACCCAGTTTTCAGTTCTATTTTCACCTAATGAAATTAGACATACTAAGGATCATGTCACTAAAATTTCAGCCCTTAATTTGATCTATACAAATTTTGGTGAATTTTCAAAGTTACTGCCCATAATAGAGCAATTTTGGGCATATTGTACCTATTCACATTTTGATACCTTAAATTCATTTTAACCAATATTTTGGCCCTATAATTCATTTCATATGACATCCTAAACAGGTTTAGTCAATGTTAATTCATTATTCAAGGCAGCCAAAATAGAGTGACTTAGTTACAATGCTTAATTTTGCATGTTTACACAATAGGTTCTTACTAAAATAGTTTCTAGGCTATATGACTATGTTCATACTTTTATCTTTCATTTCCAGCATTGGTACTAACAATTTAGCTTGTTTAACACCTTAATTACAATATATAATCATGATCATGTTCAATTCATAAATTCCATAGTTCAATTACAAGTTCTATCAATTCAATTCTTACATCAACATCTAATTTCAAATTTACAGCAACCTAGTTTTGTTACACCATTCCTTACACATGAATTCTACTCTAATTCAAGTCATCCATGATATATACAAGTTCAATTTCATCATTCTCTTCATTTCAAGAAACCTAATAACTCAACTAAGCATTTAACATCATCTAAATTAGAATTTCAAACATAAATCAGTTTGGACATCATGAATTTACCTTAGTGATGCTGCCAACAAGTTGAATTTAGCTCAAATTCAACCCTAACACCATGGATTTAAGCTTTCTCTCAGAAGAATACTCTCTCCCTATTTCGCTCTTCCAAATGGCAACCAAAGAGAAAATGAAGAAGATGATGACACTTAATCCAAGTTATTGGACTTATGAATTGTCTAAAATGTCCCTTAATTAATCCTTACTATTAACTTAATCAAGGGCATTAGGGGAAATGAGAAATTTAGCATGCACTCTTCATCTTTCTCATTTAATTCAACTTAGTCACTTTAAGTTGATCACTTATTTCAATCATTATTTCAGTTAGATTCTTAACTAATCAATTTAGCTTAAATTCTAGGTTCAATTAACCTATCAAATTAAGCAATTGGTTTCAATACTTCTAGGCTAGGATTTAGGGTGTTACAATCCCCCTCCTTAAAAAAAGGAAAATTCGCCCTCGAATTTTTACCTGAATTGAATAATTGAGGATATTGCTTTCTCATTGTATCCTCAGGCTCCCAAGTTGCTTCTTCCATCTAATGGTTTCTCCACAAGACTTTCACTAGGGAGATATTCTTGTTTCAAACTCTCTTGACTTCGTTATCAAGGATTTGGATTGGTTCTTCTTCGTAGGAAAGATCAGGATTCAATTATACTTCTTCAGGTTCTAGATTGTGAGATGGATCCGATCTATACTTCCGGAGCATTGAGACATGGAAGACATTTTGGATTTTATCGAATTCACTAGGAAGTGCTAATTGATAAGCCATTGGACCAATTCTTTCAACAACTTCGAAAGGTCCGATGAATCGGGGACTGAGCTTTCCCTTTCTTCCGAATCTAAAGACTCTCTTCCAAGGTGAGACTTTCAGAAAAACCTTGTCTCCAACTTGATGTTGAATATCTCTACGTTTCAAATCCGCGTATGCTTTTTGTCTATCAAAAGCATGCTTCAATCTACCGTGTATGATCCGAATTTGTTCTTCAGTTTCTTGAAGAATTTGTGGTCCTAACACCTTGTTCTCACTGAGTTCAGACCAACAAAGGGGAGTTCGACATCTTCTACCATGCAAGACTTCGAATGGTGCCATTTGATTCAGAGATTGATAGCAGCTGTTGTAGGCAAATTCTACCAGAGGTATGGATTTCTCCCAATTTTTCCCGAAAGTCAATGATACAAGCTCTCAACATGTCTTCAAGAACTTGAATCACCCTTTTGGATTGGCCATCACTTTGAGGACGGAAGGTCGTGCTTAGATTCAATTTGGTGCCAAAAGCTCATTGCAAAGATTTCCAAAATCGAGCTGTGAATCGAGGATCTCGATCGGAGATGATAGAAGTAGGGACTCCGTGCAAACGAACCACTTCACGAATATACAATTCGGTTAGTGTGTCCAAGCTATAATTCATTCTAATAGGGATAAAGTGAGCTGATTTAGTGAATCGATCTACAATCACCCACATAGCATCGCACTTTCTTGGTGTAACACCTCATCCCCGGGTTAACCGTAACCCGATTCCAAAGCGTTACCGGAATGAAAGCAAAACAATGGATAGGTTACTTTTCAAACAAGTAACCTCAGAATACTTAACTTGCAGTGCAAGTAACCCCAAACCAAACATTACAAGACATACAATTCATACATTCAATCCACATTAAGCAAACCAACATACATAACATACTAATTTAGGTACCATTTTGTTTCATTCCTTACTTATAATCTAAGTTACCAATAACATGTTACCAATCCATTCAATTCACATGCATCATTCAAACAACAATCAACATGTGTGGTATACTTCACTTTAAGATTTTATTAAACATGGTTCAATTTTCATTCTTACTACAATTCTATTGCCATATTCGAATAACACTAGGGGATTACTAAAAATACTTTAACTAGCTTACTTGCATCTCAAGAAATTACTTATTCAACCAATTAACATGATTAATACAAGCATCCAACTTACAATCTTATTACACTTTCATACACCTATTCGAACTACATGTAATCCCTAATCACAATTTATTTGATTCTTTACAATCAAGTCATACAATCTCATGGCACACTTGGCTTATACATTGTTAATGTATGCTTAAACATACCTTAGCCTCAATCTTGTCATTGCCGAATCATGCTAATAGACATAGAAACAAATGCATGATCATACAACATTTGTTTAGCATTCGAATCATACATGGTTTCATCAAACATTGCATTGTTTCATAATTTGCGCAGCTTCTTACTCATATATATACATATCATCATGGTTCAAACATATAATTTAAGTCATCAAAGTTACTTACAAGATAGGCCCATCAAACATTACACATACAAGTCTTAAACACATATTCAAATGCATGATCAAGGCTACCTATTACAAAATCTAGTGCCACCAAACTAGGAGTATACAAAGAGTATGAAATCATACTTTCAAGCTTGATCCAAAGGGTTGCTTCAAACCCAAGATATCCTCTTGAAGTATCTTTAATCTATTATTGGAAGAATGAAGAGTAGAGTGGTAAGTACAAGTTATGTACTTAGTGAGGTGATACGGAAGCCAGGATCCAAGAATTACCTCAAAATCTAGGAACCCTCTAGATCACAATTAATCTAGCAAACTCACTAATATGATCCGAGAAAACCCCAAACTCCAAGTTCAGAAAACCGATAATAAAGCATTATTTTGATGTAGAAAACAAGATAAGATGAATTTGATGGTGGCGGTGTTGGACAGATTTGTTCTTGGCACCCTCCTAATTGTAATTGAATAGGCAAACACATGCAAACGGCACGAATCTCTCTGATGAATGGATGATGACGAGATAGATGTTGTAGGATATTTTGTCCTCGGCACCCTCTTAGACGCGATTATCTAAGCAAGTACGGAAGCCAGGATCCATGAATTACCTTAAAACCTAGGAACCCTCTAGATCACAATTAATCTAGAAAACTCACTGATATGATCCGAGAAAACCCTAAACTCCACGTTTAGCAAACCGATAATAATAAAGCATGATCTTGATGTAGAAAACGAGATAGGATGAATTTGATGGTGGCGGTGTTGGATAGATTTGTCCTTGGCACCCTCCTAATCGCAATTGAATAGGCAAACACATGCAAACGGCACGAATCTCTCCGATGAATGGATGATGACGAGATAGATGTTGTAGGATATTTTGTCCTCGGCACCCTCTTAGACGTGATTATCTAAGCAAGCAACCTCAAGGGGCTCTAACTCACCCTCCTAGATGCAATTACATAGGCAAGCAAGAGTGTGAAGATGATCTCCATTACAAGAACTTGACGAACTTACGTTGAAGAAGACTTCTGATACGAAAAATAACAAGGCAAATCTATCTACCTTGAAAATAAAATGGCCCATGGCCAAAGGTTTTTGCAACTCATAAATTCATGATGTTGTTCTTATTAGTGAAGCAAATATGCCTTTAAATAGGCTACAAATGAAGAGTTCAACTTAAATTAGGAAAAGTGAAGATAATAATAAAATAAATAAACATATTTTATCTAACCTAAAACTAATAAATAAATAACAAATCTAATCCTAAATCATCTAAATATCTTCATAAAGAATCCTAGATTAAATTTAAGTACAAATAATCAATAAAATTATTGAAAATTCGTAATAAATAAAATTTCCCGTGATAAAATCGTATAGAGATTTTTGCTCGCACAGTCTTCACTAAAATGGACATAACTTGAGATCCCGATGTCAGATTGATGCGTTGGAAAGCTAAGAGACAGAAGAATATGTTTGAAGAAGACATGTAGACTCAGAAGTGTCCAGATCCTATCAAAAAATTCGATGCAAGTCGGCCGAAATTCCAGGCTTATAAAACAGCTTCAACTCTTTGGCTACAATGCATCATTTTAGCCCCCCATACATGTATCATTCTCCCCCTGTTGAAAATGATTTGTCAAGAATCTTAAGAGTTGTTGATTACAGCCTTCAAGTCTCTTGAGATGTCTCCAGGAATGAAATATTAAAACTAAGATCTATATAGAGAATTATATATTTTTTTCTTTTTTCTGAACTACTAAAACAACAGTAAAAGATAATTGTTTCAAACACCTAAACCAAGGCTCTGATACCAATTGATACGGAAGCCAGGATCCAAGAATTACCTCAAAATCTAGCAACCCTCTAGATCACAATTAATCTAGCAAACTCACTAATATGATCCGAGAAAACCCCAAACTCCAAGTTCAACAAACCGATAATAAAGCATGATCTTGATGTAGAAAACGAGATAAGATGAATTTGATGGTGGCGGTGTTGGATAGATTTGTCCTTGGCACCCTCCTAATCGCATTTGAATAGGCAAACACCTGCAAAAGGCACGAATCTCTCCGATGAATGGATGATGACGAGATAGATGTTGTAGGATATTTTGTCCTCGACACCCTCTTAGACACGATTATCTAAGCAAGCAACCTCAAGCGGCTCTAACCCACCCTCCTAGACGTAATTACCTAGGCAAGCAAGAGTGTGAAGATGATATTCATCACAAGAACTTGATGAACTTACATTGCAGAAGACTTCTGATACGAAAAATAACAAGGTAAATCTATCTACCTTGAAAATAAAATGGCCCATTGCCAAAGGTTTTTGCAACTCATAAATTCATGATGTTGTTCTTATTAGTGAAGCAAATATGCCTTTAAATAGGCTACAAATGAAGAGTTCAACTTAAATTAGGAAAAGTGAAGATAATAATAAAATAAATAAACATATTTTATCTAACCTAAAAAAACTAATAAATAAATAACAAATCTAATCCTAAATCATCTAAATATCTTCATAAAGAATCCTAGAATAAATTTAAGTACAAATAATCAATAAAATTATTGAAAATTCGTAATAAAAAATATTTCCCGTGATAAAATCGTATAGAGATTTCTGCTCGCACAGTCTTCACTAAAATGGACATAACATGAGATCTCGATGTCGGATTGATGTATTTCAAGATGCGTTGGAAAGCTAAGAGACAGACGAATATGTTTGAAGAAGACATGTAGACTCAGAAGTGTCCGGATCCCATCCGAAAATTCGATGCAAGTCGGCTGAAATTCCATAGTTATAAAACAGCTTCAACTCTTTGGCTACAATGCATCATCTTAGCCCCCCATACATGTATCATGAGGTAACACTAAGTATAGCCAATTTCAAAGCATATAAGTCCAAGTTTACATGTAATCCAAAGAATCATGACCATCAGCATAAATCATGTACCATTCGAATTACAAGGAGGAAAACATATGCAAGTTTCACATATCACTCATTCAATCATAGCAACATCCACCATACAATCACATCATACCATTCGAACACCTTGCTTAGAAGACAAGCAACCAATACTTCAATTACCAAGTAGGTATTCTTACACATAATCATCATTTATACATTTCTTTCATGAGAAGTAACTAGTTATACATCCATTCACGTGTCTTCTTTCAAAGCAAGGAAGTTCATTCAAGTGTCTTATAATACAAGCAATGTTCATATCACATATCAAAGCAAACAATGTTCATTTAAATTATTAAGTCATCTTATAACACCCTTGGTAAATAGCTTACTAGATAATCAAATCTTGCAAATATGCACCGAAGTGCCAATATGCACTGTTGTGCCAATATGCACCATAGTGCCAATATGTACCGTCGTACCAATATGCACCATAGTGCCAATATGCACCATAGTGCCAATATGAGCTCAAGATTCTAAGGCATGCCCTCTTATATATCAAACTAGCTGCCAAGGTTGTTGATTATCCATTTCATTTAAGCTTTATACATTTCATGATCCAATACAAGATTATGCCATTTAATGGCCAAGCCCTTCGGCTTATGGAGTCTTACTCCCAATACAAAACTATCCATGCCATTCAAATAGCATGAATACAAAGTAGTATCCTTACTCAATTCATTTCAGTCAGCCATGTATAGCATTCACAAACACAAGCATATGTATGCAATGTGCGTACCTTATTCTCCAAGCAAGCATGCCATTTCTTACCTTTGGCATAAGCAATACAACATGACAAGCATTTCATTTCATTTGCTTAACACCCAAGTAAACACATAGATCATAGCATCAAACAAGTTATCATACATGTCATTCTTCCATTAATTAGCCAACTATGTTTTAGGTCATGTTACATGGCAATAACATTGAATTAAGACAATAACAAGGTTGGTTAGGACCTAGTCCCAACCCTAAGGATAGTTACACTCACAATACTCCTAGCAATTCAATTATCTTGAATCCAAATCCCATTGCCTCTAGCTTTGAGATGTCCACTCCTATCCTCTTCTTCCCCAACTTGCTATCCTTGGTCTAGCAAGCATAGCACATACACATTTCATCAAAACGAGCACAATATATCACACAATCATTGTAGCAATGTTACCACATTTGTACCTAACATTCAGCTACTGTTTTTATGCTTCTTTTAAGCATTTCTTACTAGTTCATTTCCATATTGTTATTACTTCATTTTAAAGCATAATTGGACAGGTTACAATGTACCAAAGCTATTTTGGAAACAGTTTGTTACTAGGTGCAAAAATAGTCCCAAACTGCCCAGGACACTACTGCCCGGCAGTTTGCACACTATCCCTTTAAATGGCCATATCTTTTAATCCGTACGTCAGAATTTTGATTACTATACACCGTTGGAAAGGTAATGAAATTTTCTACAAGACCATCTAAGACTTGAAATTTGTATTTCTTAGCCAATGAATACAGTTTATTGTTCAAACACAGGGCATTTACACTGCCTGTACAGTTTGCACTGTCCAGCAATTCCTATTTACAGTTTCTAGAATAGGACCCACTTTTCAATTCTGTTTTCACCTAATGAAAGTAGACATACTAAGGATCATGTCATTAAAATTTCAGCCTTGAATTTGATCTATACAATTTGTGGTGAATTTTCAAAGTGACTGCCCAGAACAGAGCAATTCTGGGCAGATTGCACCTATTCACATTTTAATGCCTTAAATTCATTTTAACCAATGTTTTATCCCTATAATTCATTTCATATGATATCCTAAAATGTTGAGTCAATGTTAATCCATTATTCAAGGCAGCCAAAACAGAGTAAGATGGTTACAATGCCTAATTTTGCATGTTTACTCAATTTCAATTCCACAAAACAGTTTCTATGTTGTGTGACTATGTTCATACATTTATCCTTCATTTCTAGCATTGTTTGCTAACAATTCAATATGTTTAACACATTCTTTACAATATCTAACCATGATTATAATCAATTTGTTGCGCGTAATAAGTGCTCTACAATTGTGCAAGTGTACATGTCGCAAGTTATAGTATAAAAGTTATCGTCTCCACAGGGATTGGTACCACTTCAAGAATCTAATCTCTTGCACTGTAAAAAGTAAAAGAACACAAGTAGACAATTGTAGGAGTTTTAACTAACAATTAAACTAGAAAGAAATAAAGTAAAAGAAGATGTAATCAAAAGAGAGGGAATAGGCCAGGTTATCGTGAGTTGAGGTGTGATGGCCAATTGGATCGTCTTGGTAAAAGAGTGCAAGGGCAACTCAGTTGTCGTGGCAACTTGCGCAGCTGGGTTGCCTGAGCAACTGGCTGCGAAACTATTTGGGCGGCTAGGCAGCAACTTCAAGGTTCGGCAGAGCGTTCTTCAATGGTTTCTTCTTATCCCTAAGTCGAAACTCTAGCTAATTGTGCATGCCTTGACAATACATCCCTACGTGAATCAAGGGTGAACAACAACAAATCTTGTGCTCCTCTTAGCTGTTGAAATCCTTAACTTATTCCTAAGCCAGATTAATTTGTACCATTGATAGATTGAATAAAGACCATACTCATTTGTTTCTTGAATCCAACTCTCTCGATATTAGATAAATAGATAGAATTAGGAGATCCTCTCCCAATTCACTAGCAAACAAGAATAAAAACCAAGAATGAGTAAACCTTGAATTGAAAGTGCAAACTCTTATTACCTAAACAAAATCCAATTGTATCTCACAACCACAAAACACAATAACCTTAGCCAAATAGATTTAGTTCATGGCTAGGTTCCAAAGAAACACAAAACAAAGAATCCCTAACATAAACATAATCGAACAAAGAAAGAAAAAGATGAAGAATGGTTGAAGCCTCTTGTCGAAATCTTTCTCCTTTTCTACCCCTTGGAGTTGACGGCTTGGTCCTCAATTTATAGGGCTAGGTCAAAGTCTTTCTTGAGGAAGAAATTAAGTTGGAATTAAATACTTTTAAAGAATATAATTCTTTATTATATTTAAATTCCTTCTAGATCTTCTTCTATCTTCTTGGGATTTAATTTCTCTTTAACCTCTTCATGGAAATCAAACTCCTTTGAGATTTAACTTTGCTCCACGTCATCTTGGGTTTATCTAATCATCAATTTTGGCTGCCATATCATCTTATCCCTGATCGACAATTGCCCTGGCAACTAGTTCAGCATCTCCTTCATGCATTGCCCTAGCAATTGCGTCGACATCTCCTTCATGCATTGCTCTGGCAACTGCGTCGGCATCTCCTTCGTGCACTACCCTGGCAACTGGTTCAAGCCTTGCTTAGGCAAGTGATTCTGCACACACACACAAAAACAACTATCGGCAGCACCATTTTTCCACAAAATTAAGCAAAATATGAAATCAAGCTTGTCCACCAAGGAAACAATGCAAACATGCATGAATGGCTAATAATGCAACTAATATGAGCCTAAGTCTAGCAATAATATGAATAAAAAGGGTGAATAAAATAGTACTTTTAGACACTTAACACAATTCATTAATTCCATAGCTCAATTTTAAGTTCTAATCATTCAATTCACACTTCAACATCACAATTCAATTTTCCAGCAACCTAGCTTTGTTACACTATCACAAACACATGATTTCCAGCATTCTACCTAGTTTTCATTCTTCAAATTGCATGATTCTACAACCATTTAATCATCTAATAACATATTCAATAGCTAATTTCATCTAACATCATCAAAACAGTTCAATTCAACAAATATAGTTGCCTATTCAATTGAACACAAGTAGAATATACTTACTTTGCTTCCTAGTTCAATTTCAATGAAAAATCTCTACACATGCAAGCTTAATTTTCCTCTTCAATGGCTGATTTTCAAGCTCTCTTTCTCTCAACTTTTCTCACCTTCTAAACGGCACAATGAAAGGATGATGGAGATGATATCCATCTTAATGGATTTATGAATTGTCTAAAATATCCCTTAATTAAATCCTTATCCTAACTTAATCTAGGGAATTAAGGGAAATGAGGAATTTAGCATGCATTCCTCATCTTTCTCCTTTAATTCAATGTAGTCACTTTTAAATTGGTCACTTATTTAATTCATTATTTCAATTAGGCCCTTAACTAATCAATTTAGCTTAATTCTAAATTCAATTAAGCTATCAACTTATGCAATTTGGTTCCAATACTTATAACTTAGGATTTGGGGTGTTACAATTCTCCCCCTTAAATTAAATTTGTCCTCGAATTTACCTTAATCGAATAGGTGAGGATACTGCTTCGTCACGACTTCTTCAGATTTCCAGGTAGCTTCTTCCACTTTATGATCTCTCCATAAGATCTTAACAAGGGGAACAATCTTGTTCCGAAGCTTCCTTACTTCTCGGTCAAGAATCTGAATAGGTTCTTCTTCGTAGGAAAAATCAGGATTCAATTCTACCTCTTCGGGCTCAAGAATGTGTGAAGGATCAGATCGATACCTTCTGAGCATTGAAACATGGAAGCCATTGTGTATTCTATCGAATTCTCTAGGAAGAGCTAATCGATAGGCCACTGGACCAATTCTTTCAATAACTTCAAATGGTCTGATGTATTGGGGACTGATTGTCCGTTTTCTTAAAAATCTAAGCATTTTCTTCCAAGGTGAGACCTTTAGGAAGACTTTGTCTCCAATAGCATATTGGATATCTCTTCTTTTCAAATCAGCATACACTTTCTGTCTATCAAAAGCTGCCTTTAATCGATCGTGAATGATCTTTATTTGTTCTTCGGTTTCCCGAAGCAATTGAGGTCCCAATACTTTGTTTTATCCCAATTCAGACCAGCATAGAGGAGTTCTACATCTTCTACCATATGAGCTTCAAATGGTACCATTTGAATAGACGATTGATAGCTATTGTTTAGGAAAACACTACAAGAGGTAGGGATTTCTCCCAATTCTTCTCGAAGTCAATAATACAAGCTCGTAGCATATCTTCTAGCACTTGAATGATTCTCTCAGATTGGCCATCCGATTGAGGATGAAAGATCGTACTAAGATGTACTCTAGCTCCTAGAGCTTTCTGCAGAGAATTCCAGAATCAAGAAGCGAATCGAGGGTCACGATCAAAGATAATTGCTGTAGATACACCGTGTAACCGAATCACTTCACGAATGTACAACTTGGCAAGGGTTTCTAAGCTCATGTTCATACGAACGGGGATGAAGTGAGTAGATTTAGTGAATATATCAACAATCACCCATACAACATCATTCTTTCTTGGAGAAGAAGGAAGACCGGTGACAAAGTCTATAGTAATTCGATCCCACTTCCACTGGGGAAGTTCAATAGGTTGAAGCAATCCAGTAGGGACTTGATGCTTGGTTTTGACTCTTTGACAAGTTAAACACTTGGATACAAAGTCCGTGATTGCAGATTTCATGCCTGGCCACCAGTATAGTGGCTTTAGGTCCTTATACATCTTAACCGATCTAGGGTGGATCGAGAAAGAACTTTGATGAGCTTCTTTTAACATTTCTTGTCTTAGTTCCTCATTGTTAGGAACACAAACTCTATCTTTGAAATAGAGGATTCCATTTGATTTGAGGGAGAAGTCAGAGCTAGACTCAGAAGTAAGCTTAGACATGATCTTCTAAAGATATGGATCAACTTGTTGAAGTTCTTTAATTCTCGAGATGAAATCGGATTGAACTTGAAGTTCAGACAAAAAATTATGGCTTTTGGATAGTCAGAAATGAGCATTGATAGCCGTAGTAGCTACGAAAGCATTAACAAAGTCATTAGAATGATTTTTAATAGATTTCTTGCAATGCAAGGAACTATTTGAATTGTTTCTTGTATCACAAGGCATTGTTTGAATTCTTTCTTACAAGCTAAGAAAGATTCAATTTCCAATGGTTACATGTATTTTAGTCATAATTCTTATTCGAATGGGTTACTTGTATTTCCAAAAAATTTTGAATAGTAACTTCTAGCTTAAGGAAGCTCTAAATCCATTGTTTGCAAAACAATAGAAGGCATGATTCAAGTGAATTTAATTAGAATTCTAGATTTAGGAATTACTCGAGTATAGTCTGCGACTAAGGGCGTCAACAACTAAGTTTGCTTTCCCCGGATGGTAGTCGATAACCAAGTCGTAATCCTTAAGTAATTTGAGCCATCTCCTTTGCCTCAGATTCAAGTCCTTCTGAGTTAGGAGGTATTTGAGACTTTTGTGATGGGTAAATAGATTGCATTTTTCTCCTAGATAATGTCTCCATATCTTGAGAGCAAACACGATAGTTGCTAGTTCCAGATCGTACGTTGGATAATTAGACTCGTGTGGCTTCAGTTAACTTGAAGCGTAAGCAATTACTTTCCCATCTTGCATCAGGACACAACCGAGTCCTAGATGAGAAGCATCATTGTAAACAGTGAATTCTTTGCCTGATTATGGTTGGATAAGTACCGGGGCATGAGTCAGAGCTTGCTTAAGTTGATCAAAGCTTAGTTTTTGGTTCTCCGACCAAACAAAAGGTGTATCTTTGCGGGTAAGTTTAGTAAGACTTGCGGCAATGGACGGAAATCCCTTAACAAACCTTCTGTAATACCGGCTAAACTGAGAAAGCTTTGGACCTCGCTTACATTCTTCGGAGGTCTCCAATTTAGAATAGACTAAATCTTGCTTGGATTGACTAAACACTTGGAGAACTTGGCATACAATTGATGTTCTCAGAGTGTTTGCAAGACAATTCAGAGGTGTTAAACATGTTCCTCCTTATTCCGAGAGTACACCAGGATGTTGTCGATGAATACGACCATGAACTTGTCAATATAGGGCTTAAATACTTGATTCATGAGATCCATAAAAGCAGTCAGAGCATTTGTTAACCCGAATGGCATTACAAGGAATTCGAAGTGGCCATATCGAGTACGAAAGGTTGTCTTGGGTACATATTGTTCTTTCATTTTCATTTGATAGTACCCCAATCGAAGCTTGATCTTACAGAATACGGCAACATCCCTAAGTTGATCAAAAAGATCTTCAATTCTGGGTAGGGGATACCGGTTCTTGATAGTGAGCTTGTTTAACTGACGATAGTCAATAGAAAGCCACATAGTCCCGGCTTTCTTCTTTACAAACAAAACTGGTGCACCCCGAGGATAAGTGGTAGGCCGTATGAAACCTTTATCTTGCAACTCCTGAAGTTGCTTCTTTAATTCTTTCAACTCGACAGGTGCTATTCTGTAGGGTGCAATGGACACCGGAGTTGCTCCAGGTTGAACATCAATCTCGAACTCTACTTCTCTGGTCGGAGGGACACCAGGGAGTTCCTCAGGAAAAACATCAGTGAATTCAGAAACAATAGGCATGCTAGGCAAACCGAATTCAATTTCATCTTGGAGAATCATCTTACCAAAGATTGAAGTTGGTTTCTTGTCTATTAAGAGAATGGATTCTTTCCTTAAACCCCGGAGATACAATCTCCTACTTTGGCAATCTACCCAGGCCTCATGTTTACTTAACCAATCTAACCCCAATATCAAGTCAAATTCACAAAATGATAAGACATAAAGATAAATGGGAAAAGGTATGTTTTGAATGGTCAAGGGAGCTTGCTTGTGGCACAAGTTAATAGGTGTTTTCCCCCTAATGGATTCCAAACTACAAGATTTGATTCAATAATTTCGAGTTTCAATTTTAACTAGTTGATCATGGGTGAACAAACAAATGAATGGGTAGACCCCGAATCAATTAAAGCATTAGCAGGACTGGAATTTAACTCAACGGTACCTGCGATAACATCGAGAGCTTGTTCATCATCTTTACCACGAATGTGGTACATAGGAGCAGGGGCTCGAGATTCCTGATGAGTTGGAGCATTCGAATAGGGTCCCTTTTGTTTCCCCTGATTGCCAGACTGAGCTTGTTTGGGTGCTTTGTTTCAGTTAGGAGGAGCTGAGCTAGCAATTGCAGAAGTTTGACTCGAAGCCTTGTTGGGATTCTAGGGACAATCCTGAATATAATGATCAGAGGCTCTACATGAAAAGCATAAATTTTGTTGAACTCTGCACTGGCCAGTATGATGTTTCTGACAGAACTTGCAAAGAGGTATTGAGTAGCTTTAGCCTGATTCCTCGTGCTATCAATAGAAACAATAGGGGTTAAAGTCTTTATAACCGTTTGAGGTTTTGGAATGTAACTACTCTTGTGATTAGGGTTATAGCTCAAAGAGTGTCCCTTGGAATGTTTGGACTTCTTTGATTGCTAGTGTGGCTTATCATCATTCCTGGGTCGTTTGTCTTTCCAAGAGTGTCCTCTCTTACGTCTTTCTGAGGCTTTCATCTTTGCCTCAGTAGCAATGGCTCGGTTTACCTAATTTTGGAAGTCGATAATACCCAAGACAGTGAATATTGGGCTTAATTCATCATTTAACACGTTGATGAACATTCGGCACTTGTCGGCCTCGGTTTTGATATATTTGGACCCATACTTGCAAAAATCGCTCACATATTGCTCGATAGGTCGGCCAGCTTGTTTAAGATACAGGAATCGCTTTCGGCGCTCGGCCAAATATTGTTTGCTGATATACTTCTTCCTAAACTCATCAATGAAGAACTTCCAAGTGATAGACTCTGCATGAGCAGTCAGAGTAGTGGTTTCCCACCAGCTTAGTGCTTCGTCTGCCAACAGAGCGATGGCACACTCGAGTTTATGTTCATCAGGACATGGCAATTGTTTTGTCAGAATGTGAGTAGTGGCCTCTAACCAATACTCGGCTACTTCTAAATTAGCCTCATCAGTTCCGGTGAAGGTATATGCCCGATGCTGAGCCAGCTTGTCAATAGGGGCTCGGTTTGGCACAATAACAGTAGGAACGATAGGGTGATCTTGTCTTAAGGAAGTTACGAGATGATTGAACATCTCCTTCATACTTGTAAGACATTCTTGTTGCACAGGTTGATAGCAGGAGCTTGCCGTTAAGCAGCAGCTTGAGCTTGATGTTGAGGAGGATTCTGTTCCATCCTTACACTGTCTCCTTCATTCGAGGAGCCTACGGGACTTTCATTATCCCAACCTAATCTTGTTTTTGACATTCTAGTTTAATCAGAACAAATAGAGTTTTAGTTATCACATTTACACATTTATGCAACAACACAAGCTTATTTCAAATCTCTTAGGTGGTACAATATCCTATATGATGCAAATAAGCTTATAGAATCAACCAAAAAGCTTTGATTACCAATAAATGTAACACCCCATCCCTGGGTTAGCCGTAAACCGGTTCCGGAGCGTTACCAGAACGAAAGTAAAGCAATGGATAGGTTAATTATCGAAACAAGTAACCTCAAAATACTTAACTTGCGGTTCAAGTAACTCCAAACCAAACATTACAAGACATACAATTCATACATTCAATCCATATTAAGCAAACCAACATACATAACATACTAATTTAGGTAACCTTTTGTTCCATTCCTTATAATCTAAGTTACCAATATCATGTTACCAATCCATTCAATTCACATGCATCATTCAAACAACAATCAATAAGTGTGGTATACTTCACTTTAAGATTCTATTAAACATGGTTCAATTTTCATTCTTACTACAATTTGTTACTAGGTGCAAAAATAGTCCCAAACTGCCCAAGACACTGCTGCCCGGCAGTTTGCACACTAACCCTTTAAATGGCCATATCTTTTAATCCGTACGTCAGAATTTTGATTATTATACACCATTGGAAAGGTAATGAAATTTTATATAGGACCATCTAAGACTTGCATTTTTTATTTCTTATCCAATGAATATAGTTTATTATTCAAACACAGGGCATTTACATTGCCTGGATAGTTTGCACTGTCCAGCAATTCCTATTTACAGTTTCCAGCATAGAACCCACTTTTCAATTCTGTTTTCACTTAATGAAAGTAGACATACTAAAGATCATGTCATTAAAATTTCAGCCTTGAATTTGATCTATGCAATTTGTGGTGAATTTTCAAAGTGACTGCCCAAAACAGAGCAATTCTGGGCAGATTGCACCTATTCACATTTTAATGCCTTAAATTCATTTTAACCAATATTTTATCCCTATAATTCATTTCATATGATATCCTAAAATGTTGAGTCAATGTTAATCCATTATTCAAGGCAGCCAAAACAGAGTAAGTTGGTTACAATGCCTAATTTTGCATGTTTACTCAATTTCAATTCCACAAAACAGTTTCTATGTTGTGTGACTATGTTCATACTTTTATCCTTCATTTCTAGCATTGTTTGCTAACAATTCAATATGTTTAACACCTTCTTTACAATATCTAACCATGATTATAATCAATTTGTTGCGCGTAATAAGTCCTCTACAATTGTGCAAGTGTACACGTCGCAAGTTATAGTATAAAAGATATCGTCTCCACAGGGATTGGTAGCACTTCAAGAATCTAATCTCTTGCACTGTAAAAAGTAAAAGAACACAAGTAGACGATTGTAGGAGTTTTAACTAACAATTAAACTAGAAAGCAATAAAGTAAAAGAATATGTAATCAAAAGAGAGGGAATAGGGCAGGTTATCGTGAGTTGAGGTGTGATGGCCAGTTGGATCGTCTTGGTAAAAGAGTGCAAGGGCAACTCAGTTGTCGTGGCAACTTGCGCAGCTGGGTTGCGTTCACAACTAATCGACGGTTTCCTGGGCAACTGGCTGCGAAACTATTTGGGCGGCTAGGCAGCAACTTCAATGTTCGGCAGAGCGTTCTTCAATGGTTTCTTCTTATCCCTAAGTCGAAACTCTAGCTAATTGTGCATGCCTTGACAATACATCCCTACGTGAATCAAGGGTGAACAACAACCAATCTTGCGCTCCTCTTAGCCGTTGAAATCCTTAACTTATTCCTAAGCCAGATTAATCTTTACCATCGATAGATTGAATAAATATCATACTCATTCGTTTCTTGAATCTGACTCTCTCAATATTAGATAAATAGATAGAATTACGAGATCCTCTCCCAATTCACTAGCAAACAAGAACAAAAACCAAGAATGAGTAAACCTTGAATTGAAAGTGCAAACTCTTATTACCTATACAAAATCCAATTGTATCTCACAACCACAAAACACAATAACCTAGCCAAATAGATTTAGTTCATGGCTAGGTTCCAAAGAAACACAAAACAAAGAATCCCTAACATAAACCTAATCGAACAAAGAAAGAAAAAGATGAAGAATGGTTGAAGCCTCTTGTCGAAATCTTTCTCCTTTTGTTCCCCTTGGAGTTGACGGCTTGGTCCTCAATTTATAGGGCTAGGTCAAAGTCTTTCTTGAGGAAGAAATTAAGTTGGAATTAAATACTTTTAAAGAATATAATTCTTTATTATATTTAAATTCCTTCTAGATCTTCTTCTATCTTCTTGGGATTTAATTTCTCTTTAACCTCTCCATGGAAATCAAACTCCTTTGAGATTTAACTTTGCTCCACGTCATCTTGGGTTTATCTAATCATCAATTTTGGCTGCCATATCATCTTATCCCTTATCGACAATTGCCCTGGCAACTAGCTCGGCATCTCATTCATGCATTGCCCTAGCAACTGCGTCGGCATCTCCTTCATGCATTGCTCTGGCAACTGCGTCGGCATCTCCTTCGTGCACTGCCCTGGCAACTGGTTCCAGCCTTGCTTAGACAAGTGATTCTGCACACACACAAAAACAACTATCGGCAACACCCTTTTTCCACAAAATTAAGCAAAATATGAAATCAAGCTTGTCCACCAAGGAAACAATGCAAACATGGATGAATGGATAATAATGCAACTAATATGAGCCTAATCCTGGCAATAATATGAATAAAAAGGGTGAATAAAATAGTACTTTTAGACACTTAACACAATTCATTAATTCCATAGCTCAATTTTAAGTTCTAATCATTCAATTCTCACTTCAACATCACAATTCAATTTTCCAGCAACCTAGCTTTGTTACACTATCACAAACACATGATTTCCAGCATTCTACCTAGTTTTCATTCTTCAAATTTCATGATTCTACAACCATTGAATCATCTAATCACATATTCAATAGCTAATTTCATCTAACATCATCAAAACAGTTCGATTCAACAAATATAGTTGCCTATTCAATTGAACACAAGTAGAATATACTTACTTTGCTTCCTAGTTCAATTTCAATGAAAAATCTCTACACATGCAATCTTAATTTTCCTCTTCAATGGCTGATTTTCAAGCTCTCTTTCTCTGAATTTTTCTCATCTTCTAAATGGCACAATGAAAGGATGATGGAGATGATATCCATCTTAATGGATTTATGAATTGTCTAAAATATCCCTTAATTAAATCCTTATCCTAACTTAATCTAGGGAAATAAGGGAAATGAGGAATTTAGCATGCATTCCTCATCTTTCTCCTTTAATTCAATGTAGTCACTTTTAAATTGGTCACTTATTTCATTCATTATTTCAATTAGGCCCTTAACTAATCAATTTAGCTTAATTCTAAATTCAATTAAGCTATCAACTTATGCAATTTGGTTCCAATACTTATAAGTTAGGATTTGGGGTGTTACAATTCTCCCCCCTTAAATTAAATTTGTCCTCGAATTTACCTGAATCGAATAGGTGAGGATACTGCTTCGTCATGACTTCTTCAGATTCCCAGGTAGCTTCTTCCACTTTATGATCTCTCCATAAGATCTTAACAAGGGGAACAATCTTGTTCCAAAGCTTCCTTACTTCTCGGTCAAGAATCTGAATAGGTTCTTCTTTGTAGGAAAAATCAGGATTCAATTCTACCTCTTCGGGCTCAAGAATGTGTGAAGGATCAGATCGATACCTTCTGAGCATTGAAACATGGAAGCCATTGTGTATTCTATCGAATTCTCTAGGAAGAGCTAATCGATAGGCCACTGGACCAATTCTTTCAATAACTTCAAATGGTCCGATGTATTGGGGACTGATTGTCCATTTTCTTAAAAATCTAAGCATTTTCTTCCAAGGTGAGACCTTTAGGAAGACTTTGTCTCCAATAGCATATAGGATCCAGGCATTTATGGGTCAACATGTCTCCTTAAAACTTGTCCGGCTAGAAATTATCTTTCCAACGCATCTTGAAACGCCTCAATCGGACATCTGGATCTCAAGATACGTCTATTTAAGCGAGGACAACGCATGCAGAAATTCCTATACGGGATTATTACGGGATTTTTGGATAATTACGAATTTTCAAGATTTTATTTGATTATTTATAATTTAAATCAACATAGGATTCTGCAATATCTATTAGGATCAGATTGATTTAATTAGGATTTTATTTTTAGCGTTTATTTATTATTAGAAGTTATTTATCTAATTAGGATATTAGATTTTAACATTTATTTATTGTATTTAATTCCTAAGTTTAGTAGGATTAGAACTTCTTCATGACCTATATAAAGGAGGCTTCACCCACATTGTAATTCAGATTTCATTGATTAATAAAAAGTTCTCTTTGGAGATTTTAGTATTCTTTGAGTCTGCAAGTGTTCGGTAAACTTGTCTAGAAGCCATATTCAACAAAAGATCATCGAGTTCTTGTGAGGGAGATCATCTTCACACTCTTGCTTGCCTAGGTAATTGCATCTAGGAGGGTGGGTTAGAGCCGCTTGAGGTTGCTTGCTTAGATAATTGCGTCTAATAGGGTGTCGAGGACAAAACAACAACAACAAATCGCAATCCATCTTCATCTTCAGCCTTCACGCCATCTCCACAAGCCATAAACAAAGCTGGAAATTTCATATTTGTTTTATATATCCTTATCTTAATCTTTTTCAATCCTTTTACTTTTGTTCTTATTAATCATCTTCTAATTTTCCTTCTTATCTTTGTTTCTTTGAATTTTGAACCTTGAATCTGAAATTTTCAAGAAAATCCATTCTCTTTTCTCTTGAATTTTCAGATCTGCCCATAACTTTCTTGATTGAGTCTAGAGCTCCTAGTTCTTGCAACAACTTGATTGAAGGCTTCCAAATCCAAGATTGCGCTACTCTATCATAAAGGTTGAGTGGTACCTCTATCATAGTGACAATTCTTCTGTCGATATCGTTGTTGATCTTTGATGCGCTTTTCGATTGTCATGGCAAATTGGAATGCCTCTTGAAGGGTGTAGTAGGTTTTGAGTTCAAGTACCTCAAGAATGTTGTCATTGAGTCCGATAACAAACCTAGTCATTGTATCCTCTTGTATGTCGGCTTTTTGCGTCAATGATTCCATTTCTTTGAGATACTCATTAACAGTTCTGCAGCCTTGTCGGATCCTTTGTAACTTTTGTTTGATCTCTCGTTGATATAATGGGGGAACAAATCGTTCTCGCATGACTTTTTTAAGTTCTCCCCATGAGGTTATCTTGGCTTCTCTATTGAGACGCCGATTGCGGACCAATTGGGACCATCAAATGGATGCATATTCAGTGAATTCGAGAGTCAACAATGGAACTTGATCCTCTTCGGGACATTGATAATGCTCGAATAGAAGATCAACTCGATTTTCCCAGTCACAATAAGCATCAGGGTCATACCTTCCTTGAAAAGGTGGTACAATGATCTTTGGCTTGACTAAGGTGTTTGTTGATTGTCCCTATATAAGAGGTTTTGGCGTCTATTCTGAATGGGAACAAGATTTGGACACTGAGGCTCCTTAGTATCACTTGCGATAGCAGTGATTTCTAATCTCCCAATTGTTTGAGTGATTGCGGTCACGACTGTATCAGTGTGCTCAAGCTTGGTTGTCAATGAGGTTACAGTCCGTTCAAGTTTATTGAGAGTATCCAAAACTTCTTGAAGAGTCACTTCACGTGGTTCTTCGTCGTTACTCGTTTCTGACATCCTTAAACACTCAGATTTAAAAAGGTTAAAAGCAAAAGAAAACTAGAAATCTCACTAAACAGTCCAAGGAATAAATATTTAGCGAGGCAAGTAAACCGATCTCGTGCTCTTTAAAGACCTTGCTGCCACAAGTCAACAAGTTACAATCGGAGTTTAATCCTAACAATGAGTCCTAATTGTACTAGGAGTCCAATGAAAGGCTTGACACCAATTGAATATAGTTGCAAGAAAGAAGGATTGGAATGCAACTTTTAGTCCTACTCACACCAGAAAAGAGAAGGTGTTAAATTGCGTAATAGAAGAAAGAAAAAGCAAAACAAAGGAACTTACGAAACTAAGAGTAGAAAAAAATTAGTAGAGAAAGATGATAACCCCAAAACCCAAAAACAACTTGAAGGAAGAAATCCAATGTTGAATCCACTTCAATGTGATGCTTGTGGTGGTTGATGATGGTGATCTTGATGATTCTTGATGGTGGTTGGTGGCTAGGTATGAGCTTTCTCACTTTTCTTTCTTTCTTTTTTTTTAATTTTTTCTCTTTTTTTTCTTTTTACAAGGTAAATAAACAGAAAATAACGAAAATTAAAGAAAATATAATAAAAATAGGGTTAAAGTAGGGAGAAAACCCTAATTTGGCTGAAACTTTATCCACTTCGTTCGAGGTGTTTCCGAAGTCCAAAAATTCTGAAATTTTGTGTGGTGACTCCACCAATGGTGTAGATCTGATCTGGAAAGTTTCAGCTCAAAATTCACTCGTTTGGTTTTGACGAATTTTCCCTAATTTTTGAGTTTTTTTTCCCAAAAACACCAAAATTCTTGCCAAGAATCGTCCCAAATTTGATACCAAATGATAGAGTAGCACAATCTTGGATTTGGAAGCCTTCAATCAAGTTGTTGCAAGAACTAGGAGCTGTAGACTCAATCAAGGATGTTTGGGCAGATCTGAAAATTCAAGAGAAAAGAGAAGATATTTTCTTGAATTTTTCAGATTCAAGGCTGGAAATTTAAAGAAAGAAAGACGAGATGAAGGATTAGATGATAAGAAATAAGAATATAAACAAAAAGATGAGAAAAGATTAAGAATAAGATAGGTAAAACAAATATGAAAATTCCAGTTTTGTTTATGGAATTATGGAAGATGGTGTGAAGGTTGAAGATGAAGATGGCTTGAGAATTGTTGATGTTGTTTTGTCCTCGACACCCTCTTAGACTCAATTATCTAAGCAAGCAACCTCAAGTGGCTCTAACCCACCCTCCTAAACGCGATTATCTAGGCAAGCAAGTGTGTGAAGATGATCTCCCTCACAAGAACTCGTCGAACTTATGTTGAAGAAGACTTCGAAGGCACAAGTAATCAACACTTGCAAAAACAAACTCACTAAATATTTCATAAATCAAAGAAAATCTCCCTTACAATGATGGAGGCTTCATCCTTTTATAGGTGAAGGATAGACAAAGTAATTTAACTTCTACTAAAACAAGGAAAACCTAATCTAATTAAAAATAATAAAAAATAACAGCCTTTAAACTCCTTGTGCTTGTGTGGCAAGGAATAGGGTGATAAGGCAAGTTATAAGCTGATAAGGGCTGGGTGGTTGGTTCTTCAAGTATATAAAACCCTAAAACATCAATTTAAATGATAATAAATATATTGGGCTAAGTTTAATTCGTCCAAAGCCTTATATGTTAGCTTTTGGGCTGAATTTTACAAAATCCCGTATCCAGTTTTCTGCATGCGCAGTCTTCAGTAAATTGGACGTATCTTGAGTTCCTGATGTCCGATTGATACGTTTCAAGATGCGTTTGAAAGATAACTGAATGACGAACAATTTATTAGAAGACAACTTGACTCAGAAATTCCTGGATCCCATCCAAAAACGCATCGCAAGTTGGATGACTTTCCAGACTTTAAAAACAGATTCAATTTCTTGTCCAAGATGCATCTTTTTTGACCTCCTATGCGTGCACTGTTTTGGCTTTTATTGTTTGCATCGAACAAATTCAGCTTCTTGTCCAATATTAGTAATTTGACCCCGCTCATGTATGTATCACCTACACTTACAAAGCAAGATTCTTGAGCTTCTAATTGCATATAATTAGCTTCCATTCAAGCCTATTTCAAATCCTACCATTCGGCCATATCACCAAACACAAGGCATATATCTAGTTACATTCAAGCTTAATTCAATCCCATGCATTCGACAATCACATCTACAAGCATACATATCACTCAAATCAAGTATTGTTACGTTTAAGTGACCCTTTAGGTCCAAGCATTCGAATGGAAGCATTCAACATGATTCATCTCAATCTACATTCATTTCAAGCATACACAAGAGCATGACAAGGTTATCAAACTATTTCATAGCAAATTAGATCATCATATGATCATTCCATTACATTTTTAATCACCATATGCGCATCATATACCATCCAATACATGTAATCTAAATTCATCACATACATGATACTATATACAAAACATGGTAGACCCATCAAGTTCAATACATACAAGTCTCAAGATGCATGTTTGTAGCGATGTCCTAAAAAACGAGTTTTCGAAGCGTTTGTGATTTTTCGGATATAAAACGTTTATTTTGTGGGGTTTTCTTAAAAAAAACCGCATTTCATTTAAAATTGGAGTCGCCACCGGTCACTGAGGTAGGCCAGACACCATAAAACCAGAGATTTAAAAAAATGTTGGGTTCGGGAGTCAGTTACGGATGGGGAAGGATTAGTACCCCCACACCGCCCAAAATTGGTACTTTAATAATTACTGATTCATTAATATTAGACTTTCTGGATTAAAGTGACGATTAGTTTAAAATTCAGTTATAATTGCGAATAAATTTTAAAGGCCCCGTTATCCGAGAGTAATCGTCCAACCACTATCACTACGCCTGATACTGGCCCTATTTACGCTCGGATAAAAGGGCACCGCATTGACATTATATATTTCATTATGCAACCTTAGTGAACAAAATATAAAGCATGGAAATAATTTAAATACAATAAATATTCACATAATAAACTATTAACCGAACATAAATAAAATGCTAATCTAAAACATACATGCATACAAATTATCCCTACTCGTGATTAAAAATAAACTTAACATGTCACAATTACAAGGCATGGAACAAAAACACATATTACAAAAATATACATATTACAACAAGACACATAGTAACATGCGTAGAATATGGCATTATACATGACCAAGAAAATATACCAATACGTAGCCTAGAAGCAAAGAAGACATGCAATACATGCCAAAATATAAAACATGTTGTGTTCGAGCCAACTCAAATATCAATCTAATATGTATGACACGAATAACCGAACAAATGCATAAAAATACATAATCGCCATAAACTTAACACGTATATACATGTAAACATGAGAATACAAAGCATGTACGAGAGATATATGAAAAGGCAAAAGGCTACATCAACATACACGATCATAATAAACGAACATGAATATTTATATATGGAACAGGACTAAAATGAAAAGAAATAAACATAAGGAACATAAATTAAAAGACAATAGTATGCGATTTAGGGACGAAAATGCAAGCAGGACCGAACTTGAAAGGACTGAAACTGTAATTGGACCAAGGGGCAGACTTGAAGTGAAAATTTCAAAAATGCGGTGGGACTAATGAGGTAATTTCGCCATTTAAAAACTGATTCAATTTAATTTAGGGGTTGGATTGCAAGATTTCAGAATATAAGGGGGCTGGAATTGTAAATATCCCATGCGGCGAGACAGAAATGAAAGTATCAAAAACGCGGGGGGATTTATTTCCGAATTTACCCATTTTATAAAATAAAATAACTATAAAACCCCCATTTTCAGCCTAATCTCAATTTTTCCTCAATTTTTTTCTTCGATCCGTTTTATAATAACCTTTATTTCTTTCGTTTTCTCTTAACCCTCCTCCCTGAACCTGTGATGAACCCAGAAACCGGCGACTTTCCGCCGTCCTTTCCGCCGCCGGCGAACTAAAAGAAACACCCAAAACCAATCTTTTTCTAAACCGAACCCGAATATGAACTTAGATCTACGCTAAGACTCAGCCTTTTGCCTAGATCTAAGTAAATACAAAACGAAAAAAAATTTCGTTTATGTTTAACCAAAATGAAACCAAAAGGGACCTCCCACTCCCTTCAGTTCACCATATTCAGCTTGGGAAAGCCGAAGAGGCTTGTCACTGGTGAGGGGAGGTCCACCGACGATGAGGGTAACAACTCTAAATCCCTCTCTTTTTTGTTATTATTACGTATATTTTCCGTTATGCATGCAAAGAAGTAAGAAAAAAGATAAGAGCGTTACCACTGAAAACTTTGTGCTTTTTTCTTTGTTATTTTTTCTTTCCGATTACCACTCCGCCCGTTTATAATTACTTGTTTCATACATATATCACTGTCTTTTTTGGTTTGGTAGCAAGTAATGTAAAATATTTTTAGATCTAGACAGACACTAACATATCCTCTTTTTTTGTGTTGTTCTGATATGTCTGAATGCGGTGGTTGGAGACCGGCATGGTGGAAGCATGGTGGCGGTGTGGGGGAGATGTCTTTGACCAGAGGCGTTCTCGACCGTTGGATCAGATCCGATCTAACGGTCGGGATGGCTTGAAGGATGAATGGTCCAAATGAAACCTCGATCGGTGAAACGGCTCCAGATCGTGACACATGGGGCTTAGCAGTCGAGGGGTTATGGCGCGTGGGACTCACGCACGCGTGGGATATCGAAGAGTCCGCGCGTGGCATTCGAACCGTCTAGACGTGTAGTTCACACAGCCAAATAGATATTTATCCTTCCTTGATCGTGGCCGTTGGATCCACATTTTGATCCAACTGCTCCTAGTCAGCTGCGCAAAGATAGAGTAATTAGGGTTAGATGGGGTTTTGGGCTTGGGCCAACCGGGCCTTGTATTTTTATGTTTTTTTGTAATAATATGGACATTTAATTTAAGTGGACTTTTCTATTATTTTTCAAGTTTGTCCATACATATTAATAATAATATATTAATATAATAGTAAATACAGACACATACATACTTACGTATACATACATGCAATTGTGATGAAATACGTTCACACGTACATATACTTAATAATAATACATGCAACACTTATTCGTATATATTCAATAATAACAAGGACATTAATAATATATACATGCAAACATATATAGACCTACTCATATACTAACATACATTATACGATACTCCTAACATAAATATAACCATATCACACATATATTAATAGGTACGTAATACACCACACAAATATATGCACCATGCATACATTCACACCTATATCATTATGTAATATACTAACATATACACGCGCACACATATATGTAATCATGCACTAATATGTTAATATGATACTTAGATAAAAATTAGTGATTACAATGTTCAACTAACTATATACAATCTAGTGCCACCATTCTAGGAGATATACAAAACAAGTATGGAATCATACTTTAACTAAACTTGTGTGAGTTGCTTCTTGCTCAAGGTAATAGACTTCAAGATCAAGCAACCTCGTATCCTTTATCCTGTAAGTTGGAAAGAATGAAAACGAGAGTGGTAAGTACAAGTATGTACTTAGTGAGGTAGTAACTAGTCTAATCATTTGTTATTTCAAGTTTTATGTCTTTTAATCAAGTGTAGACCTAGCTAAGGCTTTCATGCATCAAGAATGATCTTAGCTAGTCTTTCAAGCATCAAGAGTAACCTTATCTAGTCTTTCAAGCATCAAGATTATCCTATTTAGGATAGCAAGCATTCGGCCAACATGTACAAGCAAGTAACCAAGTACAAGTTCTAGTAATCAATCCATCAATGTTTAGCAAGAATCAAGCATTTCAAGTGTAGAGATCAAGTGGTCCAATTTGAATAGGGCATTCTTTCTTATGCCTTTTCTTTCAAGTAATGAACAATTCAAGAAATCATATACATCATCTTATTCATGTAACTTTCATTACAATACAAGTCCATTAGCAAGTGTCAAGTTTGCTCATTCTTCATTCATATTTACAAGTCTTTATTTCAAGTTCATTTATTCTTGTTTTGCCTTGGTAGATAGTAGGACTAGGTAATCGAGTCACAAGACGGTACACAAAGTATCTAACAAGATGATACACAAAGTATCTAACAAAAAGGTGCCCAAAACACAACACAAGATGGTACACAAAGTACCTAACAAGATGATACTCAAGGTATCTAGCAAGAAGCCCAAAACACCAAACAAGATGGTACAATAAGTACCTAACAAGATGAGCTCTAGACTCTAAGGCATGTCGTTCTACCTAAGGCCAACTAGCAACCAAGGACTTATTGAGTCTTTTATTATCAAGCAATCATACATCAAGTGATTAAGCAACAAGATAGCAAGGTCAAGATCATTTTACAAGCTTTCATGTATTTCCATTACGTGCACATTCAAGCAATATTAAGAAACCAACAAATTCAAGAACATATTCATTCAATTGAACACAAATTATCAAGGACAACCCATGGCAGCATTCGAATAGGGCATAAAATCATAGAGAACCAACAATTGATTCATTTCCACAATCAAACCATATTGCAAGCATATTGAATTGACAAGTCTTTAATTAGTCCATTCTTCCCTTAATGTAATATTACCAAATATAATTTAAGTTCATTTCATGTTATCAATCATCAAGCAAGTATTTAGACATGCAACTTTGGTTAGAACACTAGTTCTAACCCTAAGAAAGACTACACTCACAAAACTCCAAGCAAATCACTTGTCTTGTATCCAAATCCCTTTGCCTCTTGCTTTGGGATGTCCACTCTTTTTTTCCTCTTCCACAACTGGTTGCTCTTGGTCTAGCAAGCATAACACATACAATTCATCAAAACCTGCCCATAATGTCACACATATATATAGTAGCAATGTTACCACATTTGTACCTAACATTTAGCTACTGTTTTTATGTTTTCTTTTAAGCATCACTTACGTGTTCCTCTAAATTTTTATTACTTCATTTTAGGACATAACTGGAAAGATTACAATGTCCCAAAACTGTTTTGGAAGCAGTTTGCTTCTAGGTGTAAAAACAGTCCCAAACTGCCCAGGACACTGCTGCCTGACAGTTTGCACATTGCCTCTTTAAAAGGTCATATATTTTAATCCGTAAGTCAGAATTTTGATTAATTTACATTGATGGAAAGCTAAAAAAATTGTCTATATGATCATATAAGTCTTGAATTTTATTTCTTAGCCAATTAATACAGTTTATTGCTTAAAGACATGGCATTTACACTGCGTGGACAGTTTGCATTGTCCAGCTATTTCTAATTACAGTTTCCAGCATAGGACCCAGTTTTCAGTTCTGTTTTCACCTAATGAAAGTAGACATACTAAGGATCATGTCACTAAAATTTCAGCCCTGAATTTGATCTATACAAATTTTGGTGAATTTTCAAAGTTACTGCCCAGAACAGAGCAATTTTGGGCAGATTGTACCTATTCACATTTTAATTTCTTAAATTCATTTTAACCAATGTTTTGGCCCTATAATTCATTTCATATGACATCCTAAACATGTTTAGTCAATGTTAATTCATTATTCAAGGCAGCCAAAACGGAGTGACTTGGTTACAATGCTTAATTTTACATGTTTACACAATAGGTTCTTACTAAAATAGTTTCTACGCTATATGACTATGTTCATACTTTTATCTTTCATTTCCAGCATTGGTTACTGCAATTCAGCTTGTTTAACACCTTAAATACAATATCTAATCATGATCATTTTCAATTCATAAATTCCATAGCTCAATTACAAGTTCTATCAATTCAATTCTTACATCAACCTCTAATTCCAAATTTCCAGCAACCTAGTTTTGTTACACCATTCCTTACACATGAATTCTACTCTAATTCAAGTAATCCATGATATATACAAGTTCAATTTCATCATTCTCTTCATTTCAAACAACCTAATAACTCAACTAAATATTTAACATCATCTAAATCAGAATTTCAAACATAAATCAGTTTGGACAGCATGAATTTACCTTAGTGATGCTGCCAACAAGTTGAATTTAGCTCAAATTCAACCCTAACACCATGGATTTAAGCTTTATCTCACAAGAATACTCTCTCCCTATTTTTCCCTCTTCCATACGGCAACCAAAGAGAAAATGAAGAAGATGATGACACTTAATATAAGTTATTGGATTTATGAATTGTCTAAAATGTCCCTTAATTAATCCTTACTATTAACTTAATCAAGGGCATTAGGGGAAATGAGAAATTTAGCATGCACTCTTCATCTTTCTCATTTAATTCAACTTAGTCACTTTAAATTGATAACTTATTCCATTCATTCTTTCAATTAGATCCTTAACTAATCAATTTAGCTTAAATTCTAGGTTTAATTAACCAATCAACTTAAGCAATTGGTTTCAATACTTCTAGGCTAGGATTTAGGGTGTTACAAATATGCTACATGTATTACTAGTCAACCTACTTAGAATTATCACCTATAAGATTAATTAAATGATTTAGGATCAAAATCAAAGAAAAACAAAATTCCATAGCTATTTATGAAAGGACTAAAATTGAAGGTTAAGAAGGATATAGGTTTTTCATGTAAAATCCCTATACAATAAAGGACTTGTCCATTTGTCCATGATAGACAATGCCAAGTATTGGAGAGGGATGACTCGGCATTAAGGGGGAAAAGATGAGAAAAGCTCTCATTGTCTTCTTGCTTTTGAACACTCCTCCATGACTGAGCCCTCAACTAGAGAGAGAAGGGAGAATTAAGCTTAACAATTTAGCATCTTGCACCATTGCCGAGTAGTTTATGAAGAGGGTAAAGAAAAATTTCCTTCATTAATCCAGCTTTCAATTTGAGTAATGTAAGAAATTTCCCATGTTCAATATGTTATTTGATTTCTAGAGATTTAAACCCATGCTAGGAAGTTGTGGCTAATGAACTTTGTGATACCCCAAATCCTAGCTTAGTAGTAATTGAGTCAATTGCTTAAGTTGATATCTTAATTGAATTTAAAACTTAAGCTAAATTGATTAGTTAAAGGGCTTAATTGAAAAGAGAGAACGAATTTAGTGATCAATTACAAAGGACCAAATCGAATTAAGCAAGAAAGATGAAGCTTGCATGATAAATTTCTTAATTTTGTCAATTGCCCTTGACTAATTATATGATTAAGAACTAATTAAGGTTAGTTTAGTAAACTCACAAATCCATTAATGTGGATATCCACATTGTCATCATCTTCTTCATTATACTTGCCGAATTGAAGAAGGGAAGAGAGAAAAGAAAGTTGAGAGAGAAACCTTGAGAAAACACCATTGCAGTTAAACTAGTTGGAAACTGTTTTATACACAGTTTTATTGGACTGTTTTGTAACTGTTTGGGATAATTAGATCCTGCCTAGTCTTGTTTATTGAAATGTTGGCAGAATTGTATGTCTATGTCTATATGTATTGAAATAACCTTGCTGCCATGTTAAATTGTCTTGTGTATGCATATTGATGAGCATGTTTAATCATGAATTTGCTAGAGCAAGAAATGAACTTGGTGGAAGAAGAAAAGGGAAACCGTCCAAAGGCTAAGAACAAAGGAATAGCTATACAAGACAAACAATTGCTAGATTGCTGGATTGTATTGTGAGTGTAGTTATTTTAGGGTTGGGACTTAGGTCCTAACCAACCTTACATGTCTAAATACTTGTTTGATTTCCATACTATGAAATGAAACTAAATCATATTTGGTAATTGATTAAATGTTAAGAAAGGACTAATAATGATTAAGTAATTCAATTGCTTGTTTGATTGTATTGAGGATTGATTGCGAAGTAGTGAAATGTTGATGGATTTACTGCTTGGAATAGAAATGCCGAATGGAATTGGCAATATTGTTGTATTGAATGATGCTTGCTAAGTTTGACCTAATGTGTAATGAACTAAATACAATTGGCCTAAGGTTCTAAATGTATTGATCTTGAATTACTTGATAACTAAGTAACTTGTGTGATTGCTTGAAATAAAAGATTCGATAAGCCCTTGGTTACTAGTTGGTCTTAGGTAGAATGACATGCCTTAGAGTCTAGAGCTCGATTATTTTGGTACGTTTGTGTACCCTACTGATTGGTATGGAAGACACCCTACTGTTAGATACCTTGGGTATCAAATTGTTCAGGTACATTGAGTACCCTACTGCTTGGTGCTGTAGACACCCTACTGAGACTTGATTACCTAGTCCTACTATATACCAAGGCAAAATAAACTATCAAGCTTGAATAAGACATGTCACGTGATTTATGAATGAGCAATGTGATACTTGATATTAAGCTTTATTGAAATGAAGTTACATGTATAAGATGATAGAAATGCTATTCTGATTTGCTCATTATTTGCAAGACAAGCCTTATAGAATAATGACCCCATTCGAATAAAGGATTGATGAACATTATGCTCACTTGCTTGAATTTTGATGGACTTTGATGCTTGATTGTTTCAAATAGTATTTGGCTATTTGTTTAAAATGTGTATTGTGTACATTTGATTGACGCCTGAAACTAGCTAGATCACACTCTAATTGATTTGAAGCCTAACTAGGTTGATCTAGAATAAATGAATTATAATCCCCTAAAGTAATTAACTCCATAACATGCTAGTTCTAGGAACTACCTCACTAAGTACCATGTGTACTTATCAGTCTTGTTTCCTTCTTCCCAAAACACAGGTTTTAAAGAGACTAAAGCATTCCGACTTTGAGTTGAGTTATTCAAGCAAAGATTGAAGTATGCCTTGTTTTTGTCTTGTTGCACTCCTAGTTGGTGGCTTAGTTTTGTGTTTATTGGTACAAGTTTCATGCATTTGGCTTATCATGAAGATGTATATGAAATGTATGTGAAAACTTGGTGAAATGGTTTGTAATGTTTTGAGTACATATGGAACCTAATGTATAACCTTAAGGGCATCTTTTGGTATGTAAATTTGTAGGTAAAGTTTGTAAGGCTTATGTATCTTTCTATTGGTATATATTAATGTTATCTTAAGTCATGCTTGTCAATTTGAATGCCATGACTTATTACTTGCCTTGAATCTTGTACACTATTCGAATTGACATGGTTGATACTTTGGTATAATTTAATTGTTTGAATCATGCTCAAATGATCATTATAGGTATCCAAGATTAGTAATTGAACATGAATGGTTATGCTTGAATATATGTATGAATTTAGAATTCTTCTTGTCTTACAAGAAGATTGGTCAAATGGTCTAAGGCACAAAAGTTGATTTCATGTCTTGCTTGTTGGTATATGTTTATATTTTTGAATGCTTCCTTGTTTAAGTTGTAATTCCATTCGAATGATACTAGGAATTGTTTAGTTAATCTAGTTTGAATTTAAATGAATTAGACCCTAAATATCTATATGGTGTTCGAATGAGACTAAATCGGTAAAGGACAAATATAGTTCCTTGGTCTGTAAGTCGCCTATTCGAATAAGAAGGAAGTGTTTACTTGATGTCTAAGTAAATTGTATGAAAGGTTCAAATTGACCCCAAATTTTATGTGTCTTTTTTTCTTTGATTGTTTGCATCCGGCACTCCTCGCTCCTAACCCGGGCGAGGGGTGTTACAAACTTGATGAACATCCATGACCTTGTAAAGATTGAGACATAGTTAGGATGTCAATTGCTTGGTAACGTGTTATAAAGTTTGTAAGATAAAGTAAGTATTCGAATCAGAGGCTGTTTGAAATTTGTAAACTGTTTTGAACCATTTCATTGTGAAATTTGGGTTTTGTTTCATATGAATGAATATTTGAATATGGTTGAAACTGTTTCGGGTGGACATACATACATTATAGTGGCTATTTTGGATCTGAAAATGAGACATATACTTGTGACGGGACTGTTTTAAGTATGATTGTGTACACCTATAAAAAGGGAATTGTCTTACTCTTAATCACACTTATGAGGAATGTTTTGGTGAATTAAAAGCAATTGAAATAGTTTGATGCACATAAACATGTATAAGCTTGTTTTGGGGCTGCTTGGATACTTATAAATAAGGATTTGATGGTAATGGCCTGTTTAAATATGTTTCAATGACATAAGAAGACTGAATTGAATGTGTATTGTATGTAAGACATATGGAGACCATTTTGAGCAGTCAAGAAGTTGTGTGGACTGTTTTAAGGGGGTTAAGTGAATACATATGTATATATAGGATTGTTATGTACCTAGTTAGATGTCTTAAGGATTGTTTTAATGTGTGTAACTTGGTATGCTAAGATAATGGACTAATCAAGCATGAAGATGAAAATTATTGGACTGTTTGATTAATTAAAACTGGGGAGACATTAAGGATGTAAATAAGGACTATTTTGATTAAAAAAATTTAGGTGTTTAGAACTTCCCTACACCTATGAAATAATTTGGATTGTTTTTGGATAAGCTTGAATAATAATGGATAGTTTTGAATATGTATATCTTGAATGTTGGATAGTTTTAGTATATCTATGTGTGTATATGTAGAATTGGGCTGCTTATATGTGTATTTATGTTCATGAATTTCACTATTTTGATGTATATATGCATACATATGCAAAATTTGGACTGCTTGTGAAAATATAAGTTCATAATGGGGACTGTTTGCATATATATAGAGCATGTTGAATTAATTTGATTTGTAGGTGCATGTATATAAGTTAAATGCACCAATTAGTCATGAAAATAAATATAAATGGACTGTTTTGATGAGTATATGTGTATACATGTTTAACTGGAGCAAATTTGTAGCTAAGAGATTGTTGGGGAAAATCACCATGTATTCCATGTGATAATATAAATTCTTGATAAAATCTTGAATATATGATCTTGGTGTGATTGAGACATGCGTTTGATGTTTGGTTAGTTGAAAAATACATGTAAATTTGTAATTTAGAGGAGATGATACTTTGTTAAAGGGAAAATATATATAGAGAGAGGTGTGTATGCTTGAAATCAAATTCTAGTGTAATTGAGTCAAATAGGATTTCGAATGAACCTCAAATGCTTGTAGAGTTGTGTGTAGTATCAAATATTGTTATATTTCTTATTAGAAAATTTAAAGGCTATCCTAAAAATTCATGAACATGAGAGGACTATTTCAAATAAATATGTTCATAAGAGTAAATGCCTTGTTTGGGTGGATGTATAAAACATAATGGACTATCTTTTAGTGAGAAATTATATACATATGCAAGCTGTCATGTCATGTATATATAGACATAAAACTAGACTGTTTTTAGATGTATATAGGCAAGTTTAAGGGCTGTTTGTAAGATTATATGGATAGATTATAATGATTTGATATTTTTGTTTTGAGGTGCATATATTGATAAGGATGGCTAAGGTTTGAATTCGTTTGAGAAGTAAATTATAATTATAGATTCAGGTATCTCGTAACTTCGAGATAAGAGGTGAGAGTAGTTATGCATTCGGGATGACAAGGTGTCACCCTAATCATTGTTGATTGATCACTTTGTTTTAATGGTGTACATTTTGCATAAGCTCAAGTAGAGCACATTGGGGAGGGTAACATGACTTATGGAATAGCATCTTTATAAATCTTTTGTTATGGTTGTATTATTATGCACTTTTTCTATGTTATGTTATGACGTATGAATGTGATGATAAGCTACCTTGTAATAAGGATTTGAAGCTAACTTCTGACCAAGGATGCCATAAAATTGAAAGAAGATACTAAGCCTTAATCTTATAAAGTCATGAAATCTTAAAGCTTAAGAAACTAAAAGCTTGTTATATGTTATAAGACATTAAGAAAAGAAGCAAGAAAGATTGCTTAAATCATAATATACTCTCATAATCTTAAGCATAAGATATCTAACTTGTCTATTTAATAGAAGCCCTTGGACACTTTGGCATAGTACATGGCATATTTTGGGACTATGGTCCATGAGCTACGGCTCGGGGACACCCCTTATTATATGTGATATATTAGCGATGGTAGGAGGTAACGAGGGAGATGTACGGAGATTGGCGACAATTTGGTTGGATAGAGAAGAGAAGTTAGGATTAATATGATTAGACACAAGCCATTACTTTGTGCTTTGAGCTATGTGAGACACAGACCAATACGGTCAAACACGGACCAATGTTACTCATGACCAAAAGTGATCCAAGGCAAACGATTTAAAAGATTTGAATAAAGCTAAATTTGTGATAAGCAATGAATTATAAGGCCTTGGTGGCAATGTTAATAAAGTTGTGGAGCAATGCTCCCCTATGATAAGAAATTCACATGCGGTTAATAAATGTGTCGCAACCCTTTTTTAGGAAGAAGGTTTTGACGTTTTGGAAAACTTTATAAAATCACGGAGTCGCCACCAATCTTTTTTGAAAAAAAAGTGTGATAGGATCACTTTTAAAACAAAGGTATTTTGATAAAACATTTTATTTATCAAAATTACATTTTGGTCCACGAAAACATGAGAAAAAAGGTTCGGGGGTCAATTACGTGTGGGGAAGGATTAGCACCCCCACAATGCCCAAAAATTGGTACCTTAATTGGTTTCAAAAAAGCATTTCTAAAACTGGAATTTGCAAGTTCACAAATTTTCAATTTTATTTGTTTGTAAAATGAATATAAATCTATTTTAATGGCCTTATTGCCCGAGAAATGAACTTTAATCATCGCCAGTACTCCTGGCGCTAACCCGTCATTCCCGTTTGATAAGACATCGCATTAATTAAGTTTTCACTTTTTAACAAATTAGCAAGAAAAAATAGATGAGTTAAAGTTTTTTAATTGAAATCTAAGTAGTGAATAATCTTAAAGAAATGTCTATATTCCTTTTAATTATTAAGATTTAAATATAATTAATAGTATTTTATTGAAAATGAAGAATATTTTACGACATACATGTCACTAATCTAAGTTTAAAGTCCCTAACCCTAAGGTTTATCATACATACAAATATATACATCAAAGGCATAAGAGAAATAAGTAAACAAAGTAAATAACTAAACAATTGTTAAGATTAAATAAGAAAAGGATTTTTTATATATTTTTAAATAAAGAAAATATGAATTAAGGACTAATTTGAAAGAAAACCAAAATGTGAGGGTTAATTCGAAAGTAATTAAAAGTTTGGTGCCGAATTGAAAGGAAAAGGGAAAAAATTGAAATAATTAAAAACTGAGGAGCTGCGGTGAGAGATCCGGGAAAGAAGGGAGTGGGTCAAAACCAGTTTCGGGTCGGGTCAAACGGGTCAGTATAAATAGCTGTTATAACAAACAATTTTCATTCTTTCATATTTCATCCAAACCGATCAAAATGCTTCCTCTTTAAACTCTCTGCCCTGTTCATTGTGTTCTTCACGATGAACATCCGACGTGCCGGCCGCCGTTGCTGGCGGCAAAATTCCTAGATTCCTACCAAAATTTCCAGATTTTGGCGACGTTACGAACACAAAAAAGGTAAAAAATTTCTTTTCTTCTTTGTTTATACTAGAATTAAAAGTAAATAGATAGGAAGAAATTACCAGAACTTGCTTTTTATTGCCTTTGAATGACGATTACAACTGTTTGCTCTTACTGGTTTCGAATGCTAGTATCTTTACTGGTTGTGTGTGATTCTTGTGTGTTTTTTCATTCGAATCTTGTTGTTGTTTACAATGATTTATAGTCCTATTTATAATACAAGAATTGCCTAAAATCCTAAACCTAAATCCTTGATTTCTTCCACTCTGATTTGCTTGATTCTTGCCATGGCACCGATTTGGGGATTCTGGTCTTCTGAATTGCCTTTTTGCATATTTATTAATATATGATTGCAACTTGATTTTGGCTAGGGCACCAATTTTGGGATTTTATTCCCCTTTGAATTTCTAGGCTTTAATTTGGTTTTAACCCTCTTGTTCCTCTGTTTATATGTTTATGATGACTTGAACGGCGTCAGTGAGGAATGATCAGAGCGAGTGACGCGTCAGAGAAGATGGAGCAGTCAGCCGGAGTTGAATCATCGTGTGCGTGGCTGCCACGCGTGAGTGGTGATCCGCGTGAACACTCCGAAGCAATCTGAGCCATTGGATGGCATCTTGATCGTGTAGCTAAAAGACGCGGCCTTTGGTGATCCCCATCTGGCACGATCTGCACCGTTGGATCGCCCCTTGATCCAATAGTCCTGCTTCAGCTGCGCGCAAGGAAGAAGACAGGAGTTAGGGTTTTTTTGGTATAAACGAGCCAACCGGCCCTTTTGTATATTGGACTCTTTATTGTTTTTTTATAATGGATTTTGAATTTAATTGAATTAAATTGACCTTTTATTTATTTCAAATTATAAATGGGCTATGCATTTCATATTTTTGTGTTTTAATATATTAACTACTATCTAATATGTAATCTATGTTAATCCTAACTACAATTATATACGGTACATTAATAAACTAACAATTATACACAATGTAACACATTATATGAGACCTAAACTATATTAATCTTGTAACTTAAATACATCAACTATATACTATGTAACCCCTAACTATGTTATTAGTAACATTAATATTTACTACTAAACACATTAACTATGTTATCAATATCATATAATTACAATATGCTAATACTAAATTAACAATTAAAACAAAGGTGAAAATCTAGTGACAATAGCAGCCCTCTTCAGTCATTCTGGTGAAACAGGAATAGAACAAAGAAAAGAAGACAATAATTTTCACTGATTACCAAACCGTTTGTGTCTGAGAAGACAGACGAATTCTATTCTCCTTATGCTCGAATAGATAAGCAGGCTTCATTCTCCAAATGCCTGAACGGATAGGCGGGTTCTATTCTCCTCATGCTCGAATAGATAAGCAGGTTCTATTCTCCTCATGCCTGAATAGATAGGCGAGTTCTATTCTCCTTATGCCCGAATAGATAGGCGGGTTCTATTCTCCTCATACCCGAATAGATAGGCGGGTAAAATGGGGTTCCATCCTCCTCATGCTCAGATGGATAAGCGGGTTCTATTCTCCTCATGCTCAAATAGATAAGCAGATTCCATTCTTCAAATGCCCGAACGGATAGGCAGGTTCAAAAAGAAAGGATTCCATCCTCCTCATGCTTGGATGGATAAGCATGTTCTATTCTCCTCATGCTCGAATAGATAAGCAGGAAAAAGGTTCCATCCTCCTCATGCTTGGATGGATAAGAGGTTCTAAAATTTGTCAAAACAAATGCAAATGATCCAAAAAAATGCATATGCCCCTAGGGATGCCTAGTCATGAATACCTGTCTTTATTTATTTTGCTCATTTTCTTAACGTTTTTCTTAATTAACACAGGAGAAAACTGTGAAGCTCCAGGAAACTCAGATTATATCATCTCAAACATTTTCTCAACTCTGGCAACTAATAGTGTGCGTCTACTTTGGCCCATCCTATAAGAAAGATCGGTTCAACAATACTAGTTGGCTTCAACAATTTCTTGTTGTTAAAATTCCATCGTCTTTTCCTTGGAAAGTAATCTTCACTATTGCCTGCTTCATTCCTTCATCGTCCATGCCACTTTAGACAATACATTCATCTTTTCTTGCGACTTCTGCCCTGATTTTCAAACAGGAAAGCTATTTGCTGCTAGGACGCCCTAGAGCGAAACTCCGTGAGGAATGCATCAGTTTTCCATCATTAACTCAGAGTCACTGTATGCTTGGATGATTAATCATAGATAGTCACCTCCATTGCTTATGTTTTACCATTGTCATACTTAGCACTTCCTTGCTTCATATGATCTTTGCACATTTGCTCACTCAATCCATTTATTTTGTACTCCTGGTTGGAAGGACCGACTTCATCCTCATATTCTTCAACACTCTGTTACCATTGTAGTTGATACATCAATATTCAGTGATAAGCTTCTTAGAAACTTGTTGCTTTCCCAATATCTCATTTAGCCTTTCCTCCGATGTCTGTAAAATTGTTCTTATTGTTGTAGGGAGTAGAATATCTTATGTAAGCAACTTTGTTTTGCAACATGCTTCCTTAAAGCAAAGTCAAAGCATCTCTTGAGGCTTTCTGCCGAGGTTTGTAGCAAAACCTATTCCCATCTTGTATTTCCTTTTAAGTTTTACTGTTTTTTTACACCCTAAGCTTCAAATTTGACCATTGAATACCTCATAGTTCCAATACCCTTCTATACAAATTTCAAAGTAATGCTAAAAAATCTTATGAATATTTCAAATGATGTCAAATTTTAATTTTCATTTCAATGCAAGATGCTTTGTGAAAGGTGCCAAAGGAGGCAAAGAAAAGGTCTAACAAAAAAACTTTATTGGTATTGTGGCAAATACAAAAAGAAATTACAAGGAAAGGAATAGGCATTCAGATATCATGAACGTAAACTTCTCCTGTCATGTCTTCATAAGATGCCTTGAATGTCCTCCATGCTAAGCAGACTCTGAAAACATTAATTATGCAGAAAGATATGAAGTTCCCCAAGCCAATCCCCGAGGAAGGTCTTATTTGCAAATTGTCTAAGCCGCCCTTTACGGAAAACTCAGATCCTCTTTTGGTTTCAAAATGTCCTTTGCGGATTTTCATTTTGAACCCCCCTTTTCTTTTCTTTTTCTCTTTTTTTCTTTTCCTTCTTTTTTCTTTTTCCTTTTCTTTTTCTTTTTTTTTCTTTTCTTTCTCTTTTTTCTTCTTTTTTATTTTTCTTTTCTTTCTTTTTTTCCATCTTTCTCCTTCAAACATAATATCTCTTAACTGAATATGAATTTATAGGGTTTTGGAGTTCGTCTCCATCCATCTCGGCTAAAATTAACACTCCTCCTGAGAAAACCTTTGTTACAACATAAGGTCCCTCCCAATTCGGTGCCCATTTTCCTCGAGCATCGCTTTGGATTGGCAGCTTCTTCCTCAACACCAGATCCCCCTCTTGGAATTCTCTTGGGCGAACTTTCTTCTCATGAGCCCTTATCATCCTTTTCTAATACATTTGCCCATGACATAGTGCTTTCAATCTTTTTTCTTCAATTAAGTTCAGCTGATCATATCTTGCTTGAACCCATTCTGCTTCTTTCAACTTTGCTTCCATTTAGATACAGAGCGATGCTATTTCAACTTCAATGGGTAGCACAACTTCCATTCCATATACCAATGAGAAAGGTGTTGCCCCAGTGGAAGTTCTTACTGCGATTCGATAAGCGTATAAGGACAATGGCAGTTTCTCATGCCAATCTTTATAGGTATCAGACATTTTTGGAATTATCTTCTTAATGTTCTTATTCGCAGCCTATACTGCATTATTCGTCTTCAGGAGATATACAGTGAATTATGATGTTTAACATTGAACTGCTCACAGACTCCACTTATCATCCTATTGTTCAAATTTGAAGCATTGTCGATGATGATGCTTTCAGGCAAGCCGTACCGATAGATGATTTCCTTTTTCAAAAAATTTCAAACCGTAGATCTAGTGACATTTACATACGAGGTTGTTTCTACCCACTTCGTGAAATAATCAATGGCTATCAGGATAAAGCGATGTTCATTGGATGCCTTAGAGTGAATCTGACTGATTACATCGATGCCCCACATGGAGACAACCAAGGGGCTATCATAACATGAAGAGATTGAGGTGGCATATGAACCTTATCAGCATAAATTTGGAACTTGTGGCACTTGCAGGAATAGTTGATGCAATCACCTTCCATGGCTGACCAATAATATCCAAGACGCAATATTCTCCTGGCCATGGTGAAACCACTAGGATGAGTTCCGCAAATTCCTTCATAAACTTCTTCTACAAACAATTGTGCCTCTTTTGCCCCCACACATCTTAGAAGCATTTGATCACGACTTCTTTTGTATAAAATCTTTCCATCAAGGACATATCCATATGCCATCTTCCTGATCATTTTATTTTCATTCTCTGTAGCATGAGGTGGGTATTGCTGGAACTTTACATATTGCAAGATGTCACGATACCATGGCAATCCATCCACTTCTTCTTCCACATCATAATAATGAGCTGGAGAGTCAAGCATATATAATCTGATGGTCATCATTTTAGAACCTTCATTTATCTTGAACATGGCGGTTAAGGTGGCTAAAACATCAGCCATTTGATTGTCTTCTCTGGGGAGATTTTTGAAGGTGATCTCATCAAACTCCTTGGTCAATTCGATGACCAGCTTGTGGCATTCCACCAACTTTGCATCTTTTGTCTCCCATTCACCACGTATCTGATAAATAACTAACACAGAGTCCCCAAAAACTCTTAAAGTACAAATTTTCCTTCTTATTGCTTCTCTTAGTCCCATTATATAGGCCTCGTATTCTGCCATATTATTAGTGCAAAAGAACTTCAAGCGACTAGTAAAAAGGGTAATAATCTCCTTCTAGTGAGACCATAACTACCCCAATACCTCTTCCTAATGCATTTTCTACGCTATCAAAGTTCATAACCCAAGAATCTATTAAAGCTTCCTCATCTTCGATGATACACATCAGGTCTTCATCAGGAAAATTGAAGTTTAATGCTTCATAGTCATTGCAGGCGCGGCTCGCCAAAAAGTCTACTATGGCACTTCCTTTTACCGCTTTTCGGCTCACATAGTAGATATCAAATTCTAATAATAACATCTGCCATCGCGCTAATCTTCCTGATAAGGCTGGAGCTTCCATCATGAACTTCAGTGGGTCCAATTTCGAGATTAGCCATGTAACGTGATACAACATGTATTACCTTAACCTTTTGGCCACCCAAACCAGAGCACAACATAGCTTTTCAATTGACGAATATCTTGTTTCACAATCAGTGAACTTCTTGCTCAAGTAATATATCGCCTTTTCCTTTCTTCCAATATCATCATGTTGTGCTAACACACAACCCATGGAATTCTCATAGACCGTTAAGTACAAGATCAATGGTCTCCCTGAAACAGGTGGTACTAATACTGGAGGATTGCTCAGTTGTTATTTGATCTTTTCCAAAGCCACTTGACATTCTCCATCCTAAGTCCCCGGATTATTCTTCCTGAGTAGCCTAAACATTGGATCACACTTATCAGTTACCTGAGAAATGAAGCGTGCGATGTAATTTAACCGCCCCAAGAAACCTCGAACTTCCTTTTGTGTTTGAGGTGGGGGAAGTTCCTGTATGGCTTTTATCTTATCAGGATCAATCTCTATTCATCTTCTGCTCACAACAAAACCCAATAGTTTCCCAGATGTGACTCCAAACGTGCATTTAGTTAGGTTGAGCTTCAATTAGAATCTTCTCAATCTTCGGAAGAGCTTTTCTAAATTGACCAAATGTTCCTCTTCAGATCGAGATTTGGCGATCATATTGTCAACGTATACCTCTATTTCTCTATGCATCATATCATGGAAAATAATGTCCATGGCCCTTTGATAGGTTGCCCCTGCATTCTTAAGTCCAAAGAGCATCACTTTATAGCTAAACGTCCCCCACAGCGTCACAAAAGTTGTCTTTTCCATGTCTTCTAGGCACATCTTGATTTGGTTATACCCAGAGAAACCATCCATGAAAGAGAATAGTGAATGACCTACTGTGTTGTCGACTAAAGTATCAATATGCGGGAGCAGGAAATTATCTTTTGGGCTTGCCTTATTGAGGTCATTGTAATCAACACACATTCGTACTTTTCCATCCTTCTTCGGTACCGGGACAATACTCGCTACCCATTCTGGATACTTGGCTACATCGAGGAATCTTGCATCGTATTGCTTCTTTACTTCATCCCTGATCTTGAGGAGTGTTTCAACCTTCATTCTTCTAATCTTTTGCTTTACCGATTCACATCCTTCCTTTATACGGAGCCTATGCATGTTGATGTCTGTGTCAAGGCCGGGTATATCTTGGTATGACCAAGCAAAAATATCTTTAAATTCTTTCAAGAGCTCGATCAAACTTTGTCTGGTTTTAGCCGTGATGGTAGTACCAATCTTCACCTCTCGTTTTTCTTTTGCGGTTCTGAGATTTAATATCTTTAGTTTCTCTTTATGCGGCAGAATTTGCTTTTTCGCTTCTTCTACCATTCTGAGCATATCACTGGGTACATCATATTCTTCCTCATCGTCAATATTTCCAATTTCTTCCAAGCATAGAGGTAATTCGAAATCCACCTTGAAGTCAGACTCGAATTCATTTAAATTAATGATATCTGAATACCTGAAAAGGAAATAGGAAAAAGATATATACAAAGGGAAGAAACAAAATGAATGGAATATTTTTATGCTTTTAATTTTATGCTTTTTATTTGGTTTTGGTTATGGAAGGAAAGTTTGCCACACGAAAATTAAGGAAATGCATCTTTTATTGATTTCAAATTAAATGTTTGACATAGGCCCTTTACATAAGATCCTTTATTGTCTCCGGGCCTGGAGCAAAGAGGTTGGTTTTGAGAATTACTCTGAACATGTCTTAAAGACTACATGAATTTCTTCAGCAGTCCAATTGTCAAGCTCAAAGCAAGGGCGGATCATTGACAGGTACTGGCTCTCTTTTTCATTGTCAGTCACAGCATTGATGCTCAGCTTTTCAAATGCTTCACACAAAGTTCTCTCTCCTTTTCCTTCCTCACTGGCTGGAGTATTTGCATCCAACATACCTCGAGATATAAAGTTATGACTCAGGGGAGGGAAAGTCATTGGTTCCCATTCAATTTCCTCTCCCTTCAATCTAGCTCTTCTCCTCTCTTGATGCTTTCTGATTTCAGCATTTCTTTGCAATTTGTTGGGCTTAAAACCCAAACCTAACCATTCTTTTTTTGCCAGGATTACAACAAGATACAATCTTCCTTGATGTCTTCTTCCAAGTCCATTTCCGATTTCAGCTCTTTTCCCGAGTGTTTATTTTACCTGCATCTTCGCACAGCTTGATAATTCCAGTTCTCGCACCTTGCTTCCTTCAGTGACAAAGGTTGCATTTACTAGCTCCAACGTCCTGAAATGACACTCGAGCGCACCCTCATCGATCTTGATAAAGGGTGCATCAGTGGTTATTGATGCAATGATTTCTTCCTCTGCACCGACAGTTATTAATTGTCCATCGATCACAAACTTCAATTTCTTGTGTAAAGTAGATGGGACCGCTCCTGTTGCATGAATCCACGGACGTCCAAGCAAGAAACTATATCTAGGTATTATATATATGACCAAGAATTCAACGTCGAAGGTTACTGGTCTAATTTGCAAAGGCACCTCAATTTTCCCTAACACATTCTTCTGAGTTCCATCAAATGCCCTTACCGTGTTCTGATACGTCCTCATATGAGAGCTGTATATTGGCAGTTTCTTCAGTGTAGCTAGTGGTAGAACATTTAGTGTTGACCCGTTGTCAATAAGGACACCTGGTAACATATGTCTCTTACATCTGGTGGTGACGTGCAAAGCTTTGCAAGATCACGTTCCTTCACCTGGTATTTGCTCATCATTGAATGGGATGAAGTTATTGACAGCAATGTTACCGACTAACATGTCCATCTTATTAGTTGTGATCTCTTTTGATACGAACGTCCGATTCAAAATCTTTAACAAGGCCTCACGGTGGCCGTCGGAACTTAATAGCAACGACAACATAGAAATTTGAGCCGGAAGCTTATAAAGTTGCTCAACGACGCTGTATTCATTGTGTTTTAAGATCTTCAAGAATTCTTGAGCCTCGGATTCCTTTACAGGCTCATTATATGTTATTGGTTTTTCCTTGAAGAAATCTCTGTCATCTTCTTTTTCGGGCTCTTCAGTAGCTGCCTTCCTTTGCGCCGAATCTCTGTCCTCTGTTATTGGCTAGGAATAGAGCCTTCCACTCCTCGTGAAACGGCTCACCTCATTGACCGGTTATTCCTTCTCTTGAGTAGATGTTTCTCCTGGGTTTGTCACTTCACAAGCGTAATTCCAAGGGACCTGCCTGCTATCCTTGTAAGGAAATGGCGTTGGTGCCTTAATTATGAGCCATGGGGTCACATTCCTTGTTGGCTCACCAACTCTTGTTTTAGCCTTAATCACCAAAGGCTTCATTCTGGTGTAGTCTCTTCTGGAGGATGACTCCTCTGATGCACACACATCCAACAAACATTCTTTGTTTTCTTTCTCATAGAACTAAAGTTCTTTCTTATTCATCTTGTCCTGAACTAGTTGCTTGAAATCCAAGCAACAATCAATCCCATGTCCTTCCTTCATGTGGTACTCACAATATGATTCTTCCACAATTTTCAGTTTTTGGGTCCCTTTTGCTAACACCCCTGCTGCCACTTGTAACAACAGAGTCGCCACCAGTCACTTTTATTATATTAGGCAGACCAGAAACCTAAAAAACAACCAGACATAGGGTTCGGGGGTGCAGTTACGTGTGGGGAAGGATTAATACCCCCATTACGCCCGGAGACCGGTGCTTACTTGATCACTAATATTTTCCTTATAACCTGGATGCGTGTATTCAAAAGGTTAATACAAAAGTCCACGAAGTTTTAGAATTAGCTCGAACTCTCTCACGGTTGAGAAAATCCGAATCAATTTAGACGCAAAGGGATTAAGGTATTAATCCTTAAAATTCGATAATGCACTTTTGCATAGGAGTCTCGATCGTTCCCACAATAGCTAGGGGAATACCGAATTAACCCTAATTGAAAATATACCTCGTTTTCATGATGCAGAGAAACATCCTTTTTAAATGATGTCTTATGTTCTTTTTGACTTTTATGGGTGGTTTAATTTTCAAAGTTAATTATTATAATTTTTAAAAGCATGAGTTAAAAAAAGCTAATCCTAAAAGGTTTTATTTAATTATTTACATTTAAAGAAAATATATTTACTTATCTAAAAATTACCTAAAAGAGTTTTATTTACAGTTAAAGAGAAAGAATTATTTGCCTTTTTTAAAATGAATTACCAAGTTAGTTTTTATTTATTACTATTTACAATTAATAGATTATTTACCTTTTCAGGAAAGTTTACCTAAGGAAACATATTTAAGATATCTATTATTGAAAATATCATTATTTTAGGAATCTAAGCCTATGTGTTAAATTTTATTATTGGTAAATTATTCACAAAAGAAATATAAGCTATTGATTAGGGAAACTAAGCTAAAGAGTATTTATTTTAAGTTATTTGGTAAGTTTTCATTAAATAAAACACATATTATTAATAAAACCTATTTACCCTGATTTATTAAGTTAAAGTGTATACAGATGAATAAATTAAGGAACACAGTAAATATAAACGAATCAAACAATGAATTAAAATGCACGAAATAAAAATTTAAGAACCAAATTAAAAAAAAAGATTAGAGTAAAGGGATTGCAAACAGTTGGACCAAAGCGCAATCTTGTTAACATGGGGTATGAGTCAAACTGCTAACCATACGACATCACCGCTACTATTGGACGCCGACCACTGTGCGCCGACATAGGGCTGCCATTACTGCCCCTCCTCTAGTGGTGGTGCCACCTCCGTCCCTCGGCGATGATGGATCCTTCACGAGATTCACTTAACGATAGCCCGTACCCTTTCTCCTCCTTATTCGAAACCAAGTAACAAAGGGAAAAATAAAGAAAAAATATAGAGAAGCAGTGTTTAGGTAAAATACCTCCAAAAATCACTATAACTTGTATTGCTCTTGAACTCAATGTGTTACAAAGGATGAATGTTGTGTGGTTGTGGATGTGAAAGGGTGAAGCCTATTTATAGGCTTCAAGAAACCCTAAAAACCTAAAAAATCCTAAAACCCTAAAAGCATATTCCCTTTTTATGCTCAACATTCTTGGAAAGGGAATAAGGCCATTACTTGGGCATCAAACTCTTTCCTTACATTCAATACGATCCTAAATGAGTTAAAACAATAGGGAAATGTCTAAGATTGAATTTAATTAGAAATATTCAATAAAATAATTGAAAAATCGTAATAAAATCAAATTCTCATATTGAACCCGTATCCGATTTTCTGCATGCGCTGTCTTTAGTAAAATGAGCATATCTTGAGCTCCCGACGTCCGATTCAGACATTTCAAGATGCGTTGGAAAGGTAATCGAAATAAGGTCAATACGTAAGAAGACACCTTGACACGAAAACGCTTGGATCCTATCGCAAATTTGCCATGAGTCCACAGTGAGAATTTCTTGCGCATCACTTGGCTTTCCATACTTGTTGGATATGATCTCTTGTAATCTTCCCATATCTGAGATGGGTAGGATCTTGCATGATCTGATTTTCTTGATAAGATTAAATCGTATTTAATCCCCTTTCTTTGCTTGCAAGGCATGACCGATGATGTGGCGGCTTGGTAGGGATTCAAATAGAAATAGTATTGCACAAGAAAAGCTAGGGTTTCTTTGCGTATGGGGCCTAATTGGGCCTACTGTACATGGATTATTTTTTGAGTTTTGCATTTTATATCTTTTTGGGCTTTTGTATCGTATATACATGGGCGGACAAAATAGGTGACTACAGCTGCCCCACTTTGCCCATTTCGGTGAAACGGGAATAGGGCAAAGAACAAAAAGGCATTGATTTTGTCCGGCTGGGTTGGTTGAACACATCTCATTTCTCTGGAGCAGCAAAAACAAACTGGGTAATGCAAAATCATCTTTCCGAAGCGGCAAAGGACGAGACAATTCTTCAATTGACCTATTCCTCCGAAGCGGCAGCTAATCGATCGGTGAAAAGACTTGTTTCTTCGGAGCGGCAGAGACAAATGACTTCAAATAGTGGGAGGACCTATTTCTCCGAAGCGATAGAAACAAATCGAATAACCATTGTATCATTCTGAGGCGACAATGACTTCAATCGGTGAAAGGATCAGTTTCTCTGAAGCGGCAGAAATAAACTGTTGTATCATTCTGAAGCGGCAATGACTTCAATCGGTGAAAGGATCAGTTTCTCCGAAGCGGCAGAAACAAACTATTGTGTCATTTTGAAGCGGAAATGACTTCAATTGGGGAAAGGATCAGTTTCTCCGAAGTGGCAGAAAAAACTGTTGTATCATTATGATGCGGCAATGAATTTAGTTGGCGAAAGGATCGGTTTCTCCGAAGCGGCAGAAACAAACTGTTGTATCATTCTGAAGCAGCAATGACTTCAATCGATGAAAGGATTGGTTTCTCTGAAGCGGCAGAAACAAACTGTTGTATCATTCTGAAGTAGCAACGACTTCAATCGGTGATGCGGCAATAACTTCAAAAGATCGGTTTCTCCGGAGCGACAAAAACAAATTGAATAAATAGTGTGTCATTTCGAAGCAGCAATGACTTGAAATGACTTGTTTCTTCAGAGCTGCAGGAACAAATCGCATAACTGGTATGTCATTTCGAAGCGACAATGACTTCAAAGGACCTATTTCTCTAGAGCGGCAGAAACAAATCAAATAACTGGTGTGTCATTTCGAAGCGACAATGACTTCAAAGGAACTATTTCTCTGGAGTGGCATAAACAAATTGAATAACTGGTGCGTCATTCTGAAGCGGCAATGACTTCAAAGGACATATTTCTCCAGAGCGGTAGAAACAAATCAAATAACTGGTGTGTCATTCCGAAGTGGCAATAACTTCAGAGGACCTGTTTCTTCAGAGCGGCAGAAACAAATCAAATAACGGGTGTGTCATTTCAAAGCGACAATGACTAATCTTCAAATAAGTCGCACGATCCTTGCATATTTTTCACCCAATCCAGTAATCTTGTACTCTAGATCTTCTTGCTCTTCAAAGTTTCTTATTTCCACCTTGAATGTCTTAGAATGATATTTAATGCTCAAGGAGTTTGCCCCCAAAAGGGTGACTCTCGTCCATGCGGGCACTGAATCGATAAAGGTGACTCTTGTGGGCATTGAATCGACAAAGTTCCATTCTCCATGGGCCTGAACGGATAGGCTATAAATGTTTCCATTCACCATGGCCTGAATGGATAAGCTATAAGGGATTCAATTCTCTATGAGCCTGAACGGGTAGGCTTCAAATCGAAAAAAAATATACTTCTTACAAGGATGGCGAGAAATGGTTTATTCCTCCAAAATCAATCAGGTAATCTTGTGCTTCTGATTGGTAGCAGCATTTCAAGGATTCTTGTGAACACTTTTTCAGTTCTTCGCATGAGAATCTTTGCAGCAGGGCTTGTTTCCCTCTTAAATCTCTTTGGAGGACTAAGGAATCCTTAATTTGGGTAAATGCCCCTAAAATTTGAACCTTCTGAGCTCTCCATTGCTCAAGTTGCTTTCTATTTCACATCTTGTCTGTTCACATGTGAACTCATCTTGTCTTTCCTTGGGCAACGATGCCCCACTTCTAAAGGCTCTCGGAGGAACTCCTTCCGACCTCTCCAATCTGGCTAGACTTAGGCATTCTATCATGGCTTGATTGTAAAGGGAACCTCTGCCCCGGTCTTGCATTTCTGAGATCTTTCAAACATGAGCTTTTCAAGTGTGCCCCTTATGTTAGGTAATGCCACATTTGACCTTGGGCCCAACTATCTTCAACCTGATCGAATCGTCTCTTGATTTAGTTCATGATGGCTACAACATTTCTTGATCTCCATTTTCAACAGCAAATGAATTCTTTCAACACCTTCTTCATGTGAGTGTGAACATTTACTTCTGGATCCCTACAATTGGAAGTCATACCAAGAAATCTGTTGTTTTTTTCATGAATCTACGTTAATATACTTGTAAGATGCTTGTGAACAAGATGAAAACTTGAGGTAAGAATTCATGAGAATTTAAAGGAAATTTAAAAAAAGTCATGGCAAGCATGGAAAAGGTAAAATCAAGAAATAAAGGCAGTTGCCCCCGAATTCATAGCATGAATGATTCATGAGCCCATTGACTGGATAGCGTTCCTAATTTCTACCCATTTAGGTGGCTCTCTTTGACTTACCACTCCCTCAAATTCATTTTCCCTTTTTTCTAATCTCAAACAAACATAAGAAGTTTTAAAGTCCTTGGAAAAAGGTGAACTCAATTACGCAGAATGTGTTTTGAAAACAAACCCGTCTTCTCAGATATCCTTATACGATCAAAATGGTCTTTCAAGGCTTGTAATGTGGCTAAGGTTCATGGTTACAAAAGAAAGGATGTATAGGCCCAAATAAGTGTTTGAGGGTGATTAAACCAAGGATCAATTCTTCTTGATGAAGTCTCTGCTTTGTATTGCTTCCTCTTTTCTTTTCCTTCCTGGATCGTTCTAGACTGCCCATTTTTGGGTTTTTGCCCTATAGTTCATCTATTTTTTTTGCTTCATGAATCTTAAACTGACACATGGTTCATGCAATGCTTTCTTGAAAACTTGTACTTTTCAACTTGGTGCTTCCTCCAATGGGTATATTTTCAATGTTTTTCTTTCACATATTTTTCCTTTTTCTTCATTTTCCTTTTTTTTGGATACACATCCTGGTTTACACGTTGTTTTTCTCATGTTGTTTCTTGCACTCATTCTTGTTATCTTCATAGCATGGTCAGAATCAGTCACCTTTCATCATCTTTTCCCCCCAGTGTAGGGAGTTATCCTTGGTTAGGGTTCAATTGAAAGAAAAATATCAGTCTCAAAAGGGGCAACAAGGGATACTTTTTCTTTTTTTTTTGCGGAGGGAAATGAAGGAATGCCAAATCTCTTCTCGTACATGGATTTCATTGAAGAAAAGTTGTCTTCAATTGGTAGATGTTTTAGAGTTATCACTTAATTCAAAGACCTTAAACAACAATGTTTGAGAGGAAAATTCTCTCAAAATTTGTATTTGGGATCTTTCCCATTAATCCTGAGCACATTTTTGTTTCCCCTCTATCGTGGGATTAGATTCAAGAATCATTCATGCAATCAATAATAGGGACCCTGTAGAATATAGATATAATGAATAACTTATGAATGAAAAGAAGAAAGAAAAAAAGTTTACCACTTGAGAAAATAAAAAATGCCTCTTTTAAACAAGTAAAATAGCATAGCAGCCCTTGCAAAAGATCCCTAATGCTCGTGGGCAAAAGCAAAAGGATGGTTCCGAGTATGACTTCCCAATTGTCCTAGAAACAGTAGGAAACTCCTTTACTTGCTCCATTTTCTTTTGAATTCCACTAAAGGGCTAGTTCTCTCATTAAAGTCCCATTGTTGACACGTTGGGCTTGCCAATTAAGTCTTCAACTCCTGATGGCTGTCGGTATTCGTAACCATGTATGTAGGGCTCCTTTAAAGTCATCAGAGAAATCTCACTTTCAGACAAAGGCAGATACTAGAACTATCTTGTATTACCATTGTATACTGGCGGAAATCCTTGTTAGATATCTAGTCCATGCCTTACAGCATAATCTGATTTGGGACCATGTTGGTCATCTTTTTAACCTATTTAGAAGAAGCCCTTGACGAAATGTACTTAGATCAACTCGACTCAATTAGGTATGCCATCGGGTTGCAGACTCCAATAGACAATAGATGAGTAACTTCTTATCTTCGGTAGCACATGATCAAGTATGATGAGGGGCAGGTGGTCCTATCAATTCCACATTCTCAATGATAACCTCGTTGAAGTTGGGAATTTTGAAGTTTTGATTGCACTTCTCATTTTTTACGGGCAAAGAGCTGCAGCTTTACATATCTAGCCACCTCGACGCTCTTGTAGCACTAGTCTTGTTCTTGCATTCCTTTAATGGATCCATAGGTATTGATCTTTCAATGGTTAACATCAAATTTGAACTATGGATCTTGGCATTCATTACCAGAGGGTGTTGGTCATTCACATCAATTGGTGTTATGTTCTGAGTCACTATACCAAATTTAGAAAAATTTGCAGAGATCAAGATTTTTTCATCAGGCAACAAACAAATGAACTTTAGTGAGCTTGGATCGCAAATGTCAACTCTGGTGATAGGTGGGAAACGTCTACTAAATCAGGGTTTGAAGTAAAAAAGTTATCAGAAGCCCATCTTCTAATTCTAGCTGGAATCACCAGTTTCTTGCTATTAAAATTCCAACGCCCATTCCTTGGAATGAAATCTACGTTGCTACTCACCCTTGACTTTGTAGGACATATCCTTCAACCTGGTTGACCATAGGTCTGGTCCCATTATACATTCATTATTCTATATGGCTTCTGCCTTGAACTTTCAACCATGGATGCTCTTTGCAAGGTGGTTAGAGCTTTCGTATAGCGTTGTCAAGATAACCAAGAGCATAGATTAACGGGGCACTTTGTCTTGCATAGAAAATCACCAGATGTATGTTGTGGTCATAGATATCTCCACTATCTTTGTTTTTTCATTCTCGTTTTTGCTCTGCTCACTCAATCCAGTGATCTTGTACTTCTGGTTGGTAGGCCTGATTCTTAAGCGCTTTTCTAGCCTTGATCTAGGGAGTGAGGTCTCCAACATTCTGATTGGCTAGCCACTACAGACCAGGTTGAGCTATCGTTGTAGTTGACACATCAATTTTAAGTGGAAGGCCTCCTTGAATGGCTCGAATGAAAGCATATACATCTCATGACACCTCTTCCAATTGTTCTAATTTTCGTGGAAGAAAGATTGGCGAAACACCTTCAGCGTGAGTTCTCAAATTCCTGTTTGTAGAGCATTTTGAATTGTTTGCATGGGAATCTTTGTAGCAAGGCTCATCTTCAACATCTCCAACATTTTAATTTCTTCTTTTTATATTCATTAGGGTTGTCATCGTCATCAGGGCTTGCACCACCATTGATTTTGTTTGCCGTACTTCTTGAGTTTTGGAGGAATTATCAGGTCAGGTACTAGGCTCAGACCCTTCGTTTGGATTGGAAAATTCAAATACTGGACTCCACCAGAATATGGATTTGAAATATTTCCTTCAATGGGCTTTTGAGTGAGAATAAGCTACTCCGGGTTTGGTGTCAACGACCTTAATCACCATAGCTACTATGTGCTTGATTCTGGTTCGTGCTCGAGTACCATAATTTTTCCACTCGAGCTTAGTCCATGGATCTTTCCATAATTGTTCCGGATAAATGGAGATGATGACGTACATGAGGTACTGATGCAAGATTGTTGCTATTTCAAAACAAAAAGCACGTTTCATAGATCAAGAAGTCTGTGTACACATAACAAAGATGTCATTCTTTTATCTTCCCTTGATGTGCTTTGGTGCCAATTGCTCGAACTCTCCAACTAGTGCTACCTCTTCCTAAACACTACCAAAGAACTGGCTAACCTGCTAGCATTGGTCGACTGTCTCATCTAGGAAGCCTAACAATTATTGTTCGTCTTCCCCAGTTGGGAGAAACCTCCCTCTCATATCTTCAACACGTTTCTTTATCTTATGAGCTTTGGAGATTGCCTTTCAAAGTTGCCAAGGTAAATGGTCAATGCACAGTCGTCTTCCCAAGAATACAACATTCATAATTTATTTAGTGTCAGCCCACTGTATCTTCTCATAGTCCCAATCATTGGATATGGTCCTTATGTGCTTGTAACTGTGTCTTCAAGTCTTTGAGACCATAACAGGGCAATTTGGCATCGGCACCTTTTATTTCCTTTTTCTCTTGAAGTTCTTGGTTCTGGTCATGGTATTTTCAGAGGCTATGACGTACCTCCAAATATTGCCTTTCTAAATGCTTCTTTTCTTCGGCAAGTCGATATGCCTTCTCTTTTTGCTTTCGGGCCTCGTGTTTCCAAACTTTCAGTTCTTTCATCATTTTCACGAGCTGTACCTTTTCTTTTATCGAGGCCTTGGAGCTACTAGAACATGCCCCTCTAGTTTTCAAGAGTTGTTTTCTTGGGTCAGTTCTTGCACATTTTTTAGGTGAAGCTCTTGGTTTGTCAACAAGATCCTCATGTTTTTTGGTAGTCCTCTCTTTGGTATTGTTTCGCGGCGAACTTGCCTTCGAGATCAGTAACTCTGCCCCAAAATCTTTCTTTCTAAAAGTCTTGCTTATAAATCTCTAGCTCGATCAAAATGATACCATGTGATGGGCTTGCCATGACCGGAACAATTATGTTGATCCTTTGCTTTCTCCAACTTGTATATTTGGGTACAACACCGGTAAGTGGGACCTCCTTCATTCAGTATGTTTGCTTCCAACCACTAGCCAACTCCATGACTCATTTTGTGTATTATCATCCATGTAGGAGAACTCTTCTTCTCGCAGCCTATGAGTAACAGTAATGAACTGTCGAAAACTGTACTGGCGTTGTACGAGCAAATGGGCATAACTGGTAGCTCCCTATAGGCCCATGAGAGGAACTCACTCTAACTTCCCGCACTTGTACAAGATATGCATTAGGTACATCCACGGGGCTCTCCATGTCATGTCGGCATCAGTGAGGTTTTTAAAGAACGTCGTCCACTGTTCTTGCTTCCCATTTCACGCCTATTGCTTTCTGGTGACCTCTTTGATCCGGACCAGATCTCTGGATGTGGGATGTCTGCTTATCTTCTTGTTGTCCCAAAAGTGACTATGCAGCCACAGGTAGAGAAGTTGTGAGCACCTAGTGAAGCATCCCCTTCCTTGGGTTCGGCAAAAATTCAGGGACCTAAAGGTTTCTGCTAAAACAGCCGGGACCGGATTCATATTTTTTGGGCTAGCAAGTCCTCCAAGGTTATCTCAATGTACCCTAGAACTTTAGGAAATATCACTAACCCATAAATAGCCAAGGCGAGCAAGTTGAGGACTCTTCCGTGCTTTACATCCTTCATGATTTGGGCGTACATGAACTCCTATGTAAAGCAAGGGTTTTTATTCTTTTCGGCAACATGGGCATCTATTTCTTCAACATTTAGACCAGCAAGCATGGCAAATTTCTTCTGATAACCCGAGTTTTTCTCCTTCTAGTATATTTTATCAGGTTTATCTAGCTCTAATCGCAGCAAGACCATGTACTCTTCAATGGTGGGGGTCATGTCCTCTCAATTGAAAACGAAGCAACGATAAGTTGAGTCCCAAAATTTGGTGGTTGCTAGCATCATGGACTCGTCTATCTCTACCACAAGCAGAAGGGCTATATCTCCATACCTTTTGGTGAATACGACTCGATCTTGGGCTTCCAGGCTTTTCCATACGGTGATCAATCCAGACAAATGATTATGAGGCAATCCTATGTGTACTTGTTTTGGCAGATCTACAGTGACCTCTTTATGCACGCTGTCTCTGTATCGGTGCTAAAACTCTATGGGCTCACTTTGGACATTAGTATTCGGGTGAAAGACTCTGAAGCTGGATAATGTGACCCGAATACCCATGATCTTTGATTGAACAGTGTCTCGGGATACAACTGGATGCAATGTGATGTATGCTATCAAAATTCAAAAAAAAATAGTATGTATAAATAATGAAATAAAACACAAGGGTAAGATAAAGAAAGTAAAACAATAAATAACAATAGTAAAGGAAATAAAACCTATGACTTCACATGGCTTAATAGGGTGGGTTTACTAAAACATACATTTATGCGGGTTTGGATCTAAAAGGGTTCTCGAATCGTCCTTACCCCCTACTCCAAGGTGGATAAGACGTTCAATTCTGACCCATCACAGGCTTACGAATCAAACACGGCTCAAGGGGTTGCATTTCCGCTATGCCCGTGCAGAGGGTTACTCACGAAAGCATAAGTACTCTGGACCCCGGAAGACTTTCACTAGCCCATCCGAAGGGTTACTCACAAAGGCATAGCTATTTTCTTCAACTTAAGTTTGATAAAGCCCGAGTAGAAGGCTTATGTTATGGTGCAAACAGTTTAAACCACCAAGAAAATGCACTCATAAAAATGCAACAGATTAGTAAAGAAAATAATTCGTGATCAAGTAAAAGTTGTGCCCTCTTAAATAGTTCCCAGCAGAGTCGCCAAGTTGTAACAACGGAGTCGCCACCGGTCCCTTTTATTATATTAGGCGGACCAGAAACCTAAAAAATAGCCAGATATAGGGTTTGGGGTACAGTTACGTGTGGGGAAGGATTAACACCCCCATCACGCCCGGAGACCGGCGCTTACTTGATCGCTAATATTTTCCTTATAACCCAGATGCGTGCATGCAAAGGTTAATACAAAAATCCACGATGTTCTAGAATTAGCTCGAACTCACTCACGGCTGAGAAAATCCGAATCAATTTAGACACAAAGGGATTAAGGTATTAATCCTTAAAATTTGATAATGCACTTTCGCATAGGAGTCTCGATCGTTCCCACAACTGCTAGGGGAAGACCAAATTAACCCTAATTGAAAATACACCTCGTTTTCATGATGCAAAGAAAGATACTTTTTAAATGATGTCTTATGTTCTTTTTGACTTTTATGGGTGGTTTAATTTTCAAATTTAATTATTATATTTTTTAAAAGCATGATGATATGAGCATGAGAGGGGTCAAAATAATCATCTTGGAAAAAAAGTTGAAACTGCTTTGCAAGTTAGAAACATCAGTGAACTTGCAAAGCAGTTTTGGATGGGATCCAGGCATTTATGGATCAACATGTCTTCTTAAAACTTGTCCGGCTGCAAATTAGCTTTCCAACGCATCTTGAAACGCCTCAATCGGACATCTGGATCTCAAGATACGTCTATTTTAGCGAAGACAGCGCATGCAGAAATTCCTATACGGGATTAATACGAGATTTTGGGATAATTACGAATTTTCAAGATTTTATTTGATTATTTGTAATTTAAATCAACATAGGATTCTGCAATATCTTTTAGGATCAGATTTATTTAATTAAGATTTTATTTTTAGCATTTATTTATTATTAGAAGTTACATATCTAATTAAGAGATTAGATTTTAGCATTTATTTATTGTATTTAATTCCTAAGTTTAGTAGGATTAAAACTTCTCCATGGCCTATATAAAGGAGGCTTCACCCACATTGTAATTCAGATTTCATTGATTAATAAAAAGTTATCTTTGGAGATTTTAGTATTCTTTGAGTTTGCAAGTGTTCGATAAACTTGTCTAGAAGCCATCTTCAACATAAGATCATCGAGTTCTTGTGAGGGAGATCATCTTCACACTCTTGCTTGCCTAGGTAATTGCATCTAGGAGGGTGGGTTAGAGCCGCTTGAGGTTGCTTGATTAGATAATTGCGTCTAAGAGGGTGCCAAGGACAAAACAACAACTATCAATTCATCACGCCATCTCCACATATTCAAGCTTCCTCCATTGACTCCACCACCATAAGCAAATCTGAATTTTTAGATTTGTTCCTTATTTTGTTTTGTTTTGTTTTTCTCTTTATTCGAATTTGCGCTACTCTATCATTTGGTATCAGAGCATGATTTAAGTTACAAATAATCAAATAAAATCTTGAAAATTCGTAATTATCCAAAAATCCCGTATAGGAATTTTTGCATGCGTTGTCTTCGCTAAAATAGACGTATCTTGAGATCCAGATATCCGATTGAGGCGTTTCAAGATGCGTTAGAAAGCTAATTTGCATCCGGGCAAGTTTTAAGAAGACATGTTGACCCATAAATGTCTGGATCTCATCCAAAAGTTCACCGCAAGTTAGCTGACTTTCCAGACTTCACAAACAGATTCAGTTTCTTGTCCAAACTTGCGAAGCATTTTTCAACTTCTTTTCCAAGATGATTATTTTGACCCCTCTCATGCTCGTATCACATGGGTTAAAAAAACTAATCCTAAAAGGTTTTATTTAATTATTTACATTTAAAGAAAATATATTTACTTTTCTAAAAATTACCTAAAAGAGTTTACCTAAGGGTGTTATTTAATTATCTACAATTAAACTGAGGTTGAAAATATTTATGATATCTATTATTAAAAATTACATTATTTTAGGAATCTAAGCCTAGGTGTTAAATTTTATTATTGGTAAATTATTCACAAAAGAAATATAAGCTATTGATTAGGGAAACTAAGCTAAAGAGTATTTGTTTTAAGTTATTTGGTAAGTTTTCATTAAATAAAACACATATTATTAATAAAACCTATTTACCCTAATTTATTAAGTTAAAGTGTATAAAGATGAATAAATTAAGGAACACAGTAAATATAAACGAATCAAACAATGAATTAAAATGCACGAAATAAGAATTTAAGAACCAAATTTAAAAAAAAAGATTAGAGTAAAGAGATTGCAAACAGTTGGACCAAAGCGCAATCTTGTTAACATGGGGTATGAGTCGAACTGCGAACCATAGGCATCACCGCTATTGTTGGATGCTGACCACTGTGCGCCGACAGCGGGCCGCTGCTACTACCCCTCCTCCAGTGGTGGTGCCGCCGCCGTCCCTCGGCGATGATGGATCCTTCACGAGCTTCACTTAACGGTAACCTGTACCCTTTCTCCTCCTTATTCGAAGCCAAGTAACAAAGGGAAAAATAAAGAAAAAATATAGAGAAGCAGTGTTTGGGTAAAATACCTCCAAAAATCACTATAACTTGTATTGCTCTTGAACTCAATGTGTTACAAAGGATGAATGTTGTGTGGTTGTGGATGTGAATGGGTGAAGCCTATTTATAGGCTTCAAGAAACCCTAAAAACCTAAAAAATCCTAAAACCCTAAAAGCATATTCCCTTCTTATGCTCAACATTCTTGGAAAGGGAATAATGCCATTACTTGGGCATCAAACTCTTTAATTACATTCAATATGATCCTAAATGAGTTAAAACAAATAGGGAAAATTCTAAGCTTGAATTTAATTAGAAATATTCAATAAAATAATTGAAAATTCGTAATAAAATCAAATTCTCGTATTGAACCCGTAGCTGATTTTCAGCACGCACTGTCTTCGGTAAAATGAGCATATCTTGAGCTCCTGACGTCCGATTGAGACGTTTCAAGATGCGTTGGAAAGGTAATAGAAAGACGGTCAATACTTAAGAAAACACCTTGACCCAAAAACCCTTGGATCCTATCGCAAATTTGCCGTGAGTCCACAGTGAGAATTTATTGCGCATCACTTGACTTTCCATACTTGTTGGATATGATCTCTTGTAATCTTCTCATATTTGTGATGGCTAGGATCTTGCATGATCTGATTTTCTTGATAAGATTATTTCGTATTTAATCCCCTTTTCTTTGCTTGCAAGGCATGACCGATGACGTGGCGGCTTGGTAGGGATTCAAATAGAAAGAGTATTGCACAAGAAAAGCTAGGATTTCTTTGCATATGGGCCCTAATTGGGCCTACTGTCCATGGATTCTTTTTTGAGTTTTGCATTTTATATATTTTTTGGGCTTTTGTATCGTATATACATGGGCAGACAAAATAGGTGACTACACCACCATTTGAGCCCATATCCATCTCATAGGAGCTCTAACTTCAGCAGCACATTCCTTGACCCTCTTATTCTCCTCCTCAATGATTGCATTCACTCCAACCTTTTGATGATTTGGCAGGGGGTTTCCTTTATCTTCTGATGTATCGAATGATAGCATCCCTGATTTTCTTAAGTCATCTACAACCCTTTTGAATGTAGTACAATTTTCTATGGTATGCCCCTTAACTCTTGCATGATATTCACATTGTGCCTTCTCATCATACCATTGTGGATATGGTGGTGAGAATGGAGGAACATATCTTGGCAGCACCATCTGGATTTGATCAACTCAGCAAACAATTCTACGTATATCATCGGGATGGGAGGAAAATATGGCTTCGAGCTCCCTTGACACCTTCGTTCTTCTTTCAGAGGATTTGTGACTGTTGGAGCTGTGGTCGAGACATTGGGCTTGTTGAAGACTACCCCCTTCGAGTAGCTGGGGTTATAGACATTAGCAGCATTGACTTCATTATCTCTCTTTTTGTAGGGTTTCTTAGTTTCCCCACTGTCCATTTATGAGCATGTCTGCGAAACTCTTTGTATCATGGTTGAGCATACGATCATAGAAAGATCCCTTTAGTGTATCCACGAACATCGGGGTGATCTCACTCTCCAGTAATGTTGGATGATCCTGGGCAACTACGTCTCTCCATCTCTGTGCGTACTGACGGAAGCTTTCATGTGCGTAATGGCGGAAGCTTTCATGATGCGTCTGTCTCTTAGCTTTCCAACGCATCTTGAAACGCATCAATCTGACATCGGGAGCTCAAGTTATGTCCATTTTAGTGAAGACCGTGCGAGCAGAAATCTCTATACGATTTTATCACGGGAAATATTATTTATTACGAATTTTCAATAATTTTATTGATTATTTGTACTTGAATTTAATCTAGGATTCTTTATGAAGATATTCAGATGATTTATGATTAGATTTGTTATTTATTTATTAGTTTTTTAGGTTAGATAAAATATGTTTATTTATTTTATTATTATGTTTACTTTTCCTAATTTAAGTTGAGCTCTTCATTTGTAGCCTATTTAAAGGCATATTTGCTTCATTAATAAGGAGAACATCATGAAGTTTTAAGTTACAAAAAACCTTTGGCCATGGGCCATATTATTTTCAAGGTAGATGGATTTGCCTTGTTATTTTTCGTATTAGAAGTCTTTTTCAACATAAGTTCGTCAAGTTCTTGTAATGGAGATCATCTTCACACTCTTGCTCGCCTAGGTAATTGCATCTAGGAGGGTGGGTTAGAGCCGCTTGAGGTTGCTTGCTTAGATAATCGCGTCTAAGAGGGTGCCGAGGACAAAATATCCTACAACATCTATCTCGTCATCATCCATTCATCGGAGAGATTCATGCCGTTTGTAGGTGTTTGCCTATTCAATTGCGATAGGAGGGTGCCAAGGACAAATTTATTCTACACCGTCACCGTCAAATTCATCTTATCTCGTTTTTACATCAAGATCATGCTTTATTATCGGTTTGCTGAACGTGGAGTTTGGGGTTTTCTCGGATCATATTAGTGAGTTTGCTAGATTAATTGTGATCTAGAGGGTTCCTAGATTTTGAGGTAATTCTTGGATTCTGGCTTCCGTATCAATTGGTAATCAGAGCCTTGGTTTAGGTGTTTGAAACAATTATCTTTTACTGTTGTTTTAGTAGTTGAGAAAAAAGAAAAAATATATAATTCTCTATATAGATCCTAGTTTTAATATTTCATTCCTGGAGACATCTCAAGAGACTTGAAGGTTGTGATCAACAACTCTTAAGATTCGGGACGAATCGTTTTCAACAGGGGGAGAATGATACATGTATGCGGGGCTAAAATGATGCCTTGTAGCCAAAGAGTTGAAGCTGTTTTATAAGTCTAGAATTTCAGTCGACTTGCATCGAATTTTCGGATGGGATCCAGGCACTTATGAGTCTACATGTATTCTTCAAACATATTCGTTTATCTCTTAGCTTTCCGACGCATCTTGAAATGCATCAATCCGACATCGGGAGCTCAAGTTATGTCCATTTTAGTGAAGACTGTGCGAGCATAAATCTCTATACGATTTTATCACGGCAAATATTATTTATTACGAATTTTCAATATTTTTATTGATTATTTGCACTTAAATTTAATCTAGGATTCTTTATGAAGATATTTAGATGATTTAGGATTAGATTTGTTATTTATTTATTAGTTTTTTAGGTTAGATAAACTATGTTTATTTATTTTATTATTATGTTTATTTTTCCTAATTTAAGTTGAACTCTTCATTTGTAGCCTATTTAAAGGCATATTTGATTCATTAATAAGAAGAACATCATGAAGTTTTGAGTTACAAAAAACCTTTGGCCATGGGCCATTTTATTTTCAAGGTAGATGGATTTGCCTTGTTATTTTTCGTATTAGAAGTCTTCTTCAACATAAGTTCGTCAAGTTCTTGTAATGGAGATCATCTTCACACTCTTGCTTGCCTAGGTAATTGCATCTAGGAGGGTGGGTTAGATCCGCTTGAGGTTGCTTGCTTAGATAATCGCGTCTAAGAGGGTGCCGAGGACAAAATATCCTACAACATCTATCTCGTCATCATCCATTCATCAGATAGATTCGTGCCGTTTGTAGGTGTTTGCCTATTCAATTGCGATAGGAAGGTGCCAAGGAAAAATTTATCCAACACCGCCACCGTCAAATTCATCATATCTCGTTTTTACATCAAGATCATACTTTATTATCGGTTTGCTGAGCGCGGAGTTTGGAGTTTTCTCGGATCATATTAGTGAGTTTGCTAGATTAATTGTGATCTAGAGGGTTCCTAGATTTTGAGGTAATTCTTGGATCCTGGCTTCCGTATCAAGATCAGTCACTAAGCTCAAGTCCTTAGCATCCATTCCTCCATATATACCCCTTTCTTGAAATGATTTAATCATTTCTTCTAATCTCTCATAACGATCCTTCTATTTCATCTCAGTTTTCACCTTGTCGGCCATTTTATCGAGATCAGGTACCTCAATGACTTTCTCAGAGTTTATCTTCCTATCATTCCACGCTGATGCCTCAGCAACGCATGGAGAAATTTTGTCCTTGTATGATTGAGCTTCCCTTTGTATGCTCGGATGAACAAAGGCCATCCCTTGAAATTTTGGCAAAGCATTTTCTTCACCAATTTTTACCACACTAGGGTCCTTAAATCCTAGCATGGCTGCAATTGAAACAACCGTCTTTTGGTGAACTAGCTCCATCTGTTGCTTCAGATCTGTTTCCAGCTTGTCCAACCTATCCTGGGTACTCTTCTGGTTGCTTTCTAGGGCCAACACTGATAGAGTAGCGCAATCTTGGATTTGGAAGCCTTCAATCAAGTTGTTGCAAGAACTAGGAGCTCTAGACTCAATTAAGGAAGTTTGGGCAGATCTGAAAATTCAAGAGAAAAGAGAAGGGATTTTCTTGAAATTTTCAGATTCAAGGCTGGAAATTTAAAGAAAGAAAGATAAGATGAAGAATTATATGATAAGAAATAAGAATATAAAAAGAATATTAAAAAAGATTGAGAAAGAGATAAGTAAAACAAATCTGAAAATTCTAGTTTTTTATGGAATTATGGAAGATGGAGTGATGGTTTAAGATGAAGATGACTTGCGAATTGTTGATGTTGTTTTGTCCTCGGCACCCTCTTAGACTCAATTATCTAAGCAAGCAACCTTAAGCGGCTCTAACACACCCTCCTAGACGCGATTATCTAAGCAAGCAAGAGTGTGAAGATGATCTTATGTTGAAGAAGACTTTGAATGCACAAGTAATCAGCACTTGCAAAAGCAAACTCACTAAATATTTCAGAAATCAAAGAAAATCTATCTTACAATGATGGAGGCTTCATCCTTTTATAGGTGAAGGATAGACAAAGTAATTTAACTTCTACTAAAACAAGGAAAACCTAATCTAATTAAAAATAATAATAAAATAATAGCCTTTAAATTCCTTGTACTTGTGTGGCAAGGGATAGGGTGATAAGGCAAGTGATAAGCTGATAAGGGCTGGTTGCTTGGGCAGCAAGTAAGCTTGATGAAGGCTGGTTTGCTTGGGCATCAAGTAATTGGCTGATAAGAGCTGTTTTGATTGGGCAGCAAGTAAAAGTTGATATGGCCTTTATTTGGACGAAATTAAGGGTATTTGGGCTGGTTTAGATGATAAGAAATTGGTTCTTGGGCAAGGACGCATGTGTGGGCTGTTTTAAAAGCTAATTAGGCCTAAAACACTTGTAAATCCTAATTTGGGCTAAAAATAAAAATCTAGCCCAATCTTTTATAGTAACAAGTATTGGGTCTAATTACAATAAAAATTGCTAATTAATGGACATCTAAAGGCTCATGGATATCCATCTTCAAAGGTGCAGCAAGTTGAGTTCTTGTGACCCAATTATTCTTAAAGGATGTTAAGTGTGGACTTCCTTCAAGAAATTCTTCTTTCTTCATGGCAGCTTGTAATTCTTTGCTCACGAATACTTGGACAGTCGAATTCAGCTTGTCCTTGATTAGCTTAGACTTGGCCAGGTTATTGGGCCAAGTGGAAAAGTAAGTCCATCTTGTCCTTGGAATTGCCTTGCGGTACATGTTTCATCCCCTCGCTCCTCAAAAGAATTCATCCACGAATCTGAAACATCAAAGGGAGAAAGATCAGAAACATTAAAAGTTGTACTCACATTATACTCACCTGGTAGATCAATTCGGTATGCATTGTTGTTGATCCTTTCAAGGACTTGAAATGGTCCATCTCCTCGTGGATCCAATTTGGATTTCCTATGTTTCGAAAATCTTTCTTTACGCATGTGCAACCAAACCCAATCTCCTGGTTCAAAGACAACTTGGCGTCAGCCTTTGTTGACGTTGGCAGCAACGTTTTCATATGGTTCAAAAAGGGCTAATTAATGGACATCTAAAGGCTCATGGATATCCATATCCAAAGGTGCAGCAAGTTGAGTTTTTGTGACCCAATTATTCTTGAAGGATGTTAAGTGTGGACTTCCTTCAAGAAATTCTTCTTTCTTCATGGCAGCCTGTAATTATTTGCTCACAAATACTTGGACGGTCTAATTCAGCTTGTCCTTGATTAGCTTAAACTTGGCTCGGGTTATTGGGCCAAGTGGAAAAGTAAGTCCATCTTGTCCTTGGAATTTCCTTGTGGTACATGCATCATCCCCTCCCTCCTCAAAAGGATTCGTCCACGAATCAGAAACATCAAAGGGAGAAAGATAAGAAACATTAAAAGTTGTACTCACATTATACTCACCTGGTAGATCATTTCGGTATGCATTGTTGTTGATCGTTTCAAGGACTTGGAATGGTCCATCTCCTCGTGGATCCAATTTGGATTTCCTATGGTTCGAAAATATTTCTTTACGCATGTGCAACCAAACCCAATCTCCTGGTTCAAAGACAACTTGGCGTCGGCCTTTGTTGACTTTGGCAGCAACGTTTTCATATGGTTCAAAAGGGCAAATTAATGGACATCTAAAGGCTCATGGATATCCATCTCCAAAGGTGCAGCAAGTTGAGTTTTTGTGACCCAATTATTCTTGAAGGATGTTAAGTGTGGACTTCCTTCAAGAAATTCTTCTTTCTTCATGGGAGCCTGTAATTATTTGCTCACAAATACTTGAACGGGAAATTCAGCTTGTCCTTGATTAACTTAGACTTGGCTCGGGTTATTGGGCCAAGTGGATATGTAAGTCCATTGTGTCCTTGGAATTGCCTTGTGGTACATGTATCATCCCCTCCCTCCTCAAAAGGATTCGTCCATGAATCTGAAACATCAAAGGGAGAAAGATCATAAACATTAAAAGTTGTACTCACATTATACTCACCTGGTAGATTAATTCGGTATACATTGTTGTTGATCCTTTCAAGGACTTTGAATGGTCCATCTCCTCGTGGATCCAATTTGGATTTCCTATGGTTCGAAAATCTTTCTTTATGCATGTGCAACCAAACCCAATCTCCTGGTTTAAAGACAACTTGGCGTCAGCCTTTGTTGACTTTGGAAGCAACGTTTTCATATGTTTTCTCCATTCATTGCTTTGCCTTAGTGTGAATGGATTTAACTAACTCCGCTTACTTTTCGCCATCTAAGCTGCTAATATTATCAATAGGTAAAGGAACAAGGTCTAATGTAGTTAAGGGGTTAAAACCATAAACTACTTCAAATGGAGAATAATCGGTGGATGAATGAATAGAACGGTTGTAGGAAAACTCTACAAAAGGTAGATATTCTTCCCATGTTTTTGTGTTCTTACCGACAACGGTTCTAAGTAATGCACCTAAGATCTGATTTATTACCTCGGTTTGTCCATCTGTCTGTGGGTGACAAGTAGTAGAATAAAGAAGTTTGGTACCTATCTTTTCCCACAAAACCTTCCAAAAATGGCTTATAAACTTTACATCTCTATCGGAAACGATGGTGCGTGGAATTCCATGAAGTCGTACTACTTCTTTAAAGAAGAGATCCGCTACATGTGTCGCATCATCCGTTTTATGGCATGGTATGAAGTGAGCCATCTTTGAAAACCTATCAACCACAACAAAAATACTATCTCGACCCTTTTTGGTACGAGGTAATCCAAGAATAAAGTCCATAGATAAATCGACCCAAGGGAAAGAAGGGATAGAAAGGGGTGTATATAAACCGTTAGGACTTACCTTGGATTTTGCTTGTTTACATACGATGCAAGATGCACATACCTTTTCCACGGTTTTCCTCATATGTGGCAAAAAATGCTCCATTACCATGTCTAACGTTTTGGAGATGCCAAAGTGCCTCATTAAGCCTCCGGAGTGTGATTAATAGACTAGCAATTCTCTAATGGAGCCTTGTGGTATACACAACCTGTTTATTCAGAAAAGAAACCCATCTACAAGATAAAACTTGTTAAAAGCACCTTTTCAACAATGAGTATAAATGTCCTTGAAATCTGGATCATTAGGATACAATTGCTTTATATGTTCGAATCCCAATATAGTAGCATACATTTGAGTAATTAAGGTATACCTTCTAGATAGTGCATCTGCTACTACATTATCCTTACCTTTTTTGTACTTGATCACATAAGGGAATGTTTCAATAAACTCCACCCACCGAGCATGTCTCTTGCTCAAATTACCTTAGCCGTTTAGCCACTTCAATTATTCGTGGTCGGTGTGTATGATGAACTCCTTTGGAAGAATGTAGTGTTGTCAAACTTCAAGTACACGAACTAATGCAAGGAGCTCTTTATCATAAGTTGAGTAGTTCAAATGTGCTCCTTTTAACTTCTCGCTAAAGTAAGCGATTGGTTGTTTTTCCTGTAAAAGAACTGTGCTTATGCCTATACCGGAGGCATCACATTCTAACTCAAAAGTTTTAGAAAAATTGGGAAGACAAAGAATTGGGGCAGTACAAAGTTTACCTTTTAGTGTTTGGAAGGCTTGTTCTTGTGCCTCACCCCAATGAAAACCTACCGTTTTTTGATGATATCTGTCAATGGTGCGGCAATGGTAGAGAAATCCTTGACAAGGCGGCGGTAGAAGCTTGCTAGGCCATGGAAGGATCTCACCTCCGTTATGGATGATGGTGTGGGCCATTCTTGAATTGCTTTGACTTTTTCACTGTCAACATAGATACCCTGTGCACTTACTATATAGCCTAGAAAACTAAGACTTTCACTACAAAACACGCAGTTTTCCATGTTAGCATATAATTGTTCTCTTCGGAGAACTTCGAAGACCGATCTCACATTAATGATATGTAAATCAAAAGAAGAAGAGTAGATAAGAATATCATCGAAATAAACAACAACAAACTTACCTCTAAACTCCCGAATGACATGGTTCATCAATCTCATGAATGTGCTAGAGGCATTGGTCAAACCAAATGGCATAATTGTCCATTCATATAAATCGAACTTGGTCTTGAAAACGGTTTTCCATTCATCTCCTTCTTTCATTCTAATTTGATGATAACCACTCTTCAAATCAATCTTAGTGAAGATGCATGCGCCGTAGAGTTCATCAAGCATGTCATCTAATCGTGGAATAGGATGCCTATACTTGATTGTTATTCGGTTGATCGGTCGACAATCGACACACATTCTATATGAACCATCTTTCTTTGGCACCAAAAGTACTAGAACGACACAAGGGCTTAAACTCTCACGAATGTAGCCTTTGTTGAGTAGTTCTTCCACTTGCTTTTCTAACTCCTTGGTTTCGTCGGGATTACATCTATATGCTGGTCTATTTGGAATAGAAGAACCCGAAATTAGGTCAATTTGATGTTCAATTCCTCTTAAGGGTGGCAAACCGTCAAGTGGATCACCTAAAACATCATTGAAGTCCTTAAAAAGAGAAACAAACACACTAGGCAAACTTTTGTTATTCTTAGTGATAGAAAAAAATTGTTCCCTAAAGCGGATGAGGATGCAAGGCTGTTTAAGGAATGGGCTTGCCTCACTTCTTTTCCTCTCGCATAAATATTTTGAGACACTCTTTTTTTCTCACATTTAGGATCACTCACCACCCCTGGGCCTATACTTATTTGGCTTTTATCACTACTGGCCTCTTTTGTATTTGCCTTTTGTTTTTCATTCTTTTTTTCTTTTTCATCTTTTTGTATTCCCACATCCTCACAAAACTTCTTAATTCGCATATGATCTTTGTACACATCTTTTGGATCGAGTGGAGCCAAGGTATACTTTTTGCCATGGTATACAAAGGAATACTTATTTAACTTACCATGGTGAGTCACATCACGGCCATACTGCCACGATCGTCCTAAAAGTAAGTGAGATGCTTGCAAAGGGATAACATCACACCAAACGTCATCACAATATTTACCCATAGTAAAAGTGATTAAGGCACGTTTGTTTACCTTTAATTCTGACCTTTCATGAAGCCGTTTGAGATAATATGGCTTTGGATGGCATTGACAAGGTAGGTCAAATGCATCAACTAGATAGCTGCTCACCACATTCGCACAACTTCCGCTATCAATGATGACATAATATAGTTTGCCTCTGATCAAACATCTTGTGTGGAAATTATTTGTTTTTTGCATCTCTGTATCGTCGATTGCATGGATATTAAGTGAACGCTGAATCACCAAGCTTTTAGGATCAAGTTCATCACTGGAGTAACCACCGGTGATGAATTCATTGTCGGACAATTCCTCCTCCGACTCGGATGAGTAGCTTCTATCTTCTCGAAAAAGAAAGAGTCTTGTATTCGGGCAGTCTCTTTTATAGTGTCCATGACCGTTGCACTTGAAGCATACAATCTCTCGAGTTTGTTTGAGTGTTTGTGTGTTTTCTACCAACATTGGGGTTTTGTCTTGGTTTTGTCCAGTGACTTGGATGTTTCAGTTTTCTGCTTTAGTCTACTTGAGTCGAGCAAAGGTTTAGAAGAATTAGAATGATATAAAGGTTGAGTGATACCTTTGTCATAGTGATAATTCTTTTGTCGATATCGTTGTCGATCTTTGATGCGCTTTTCAATTGTCATGGCTAATTGGAATGCCTCTTGAAGGGTGTAGTAGGTTTTGAGTTCAAGTACCTCAAGAATGTTGTCATTGAGTCCGACAACAAACCTAGTCATTGTATCCTCTTCATCCTTCTGGATATCGGCTCTTTGCATCAATGACTCCATCTCTTTGAGATACTCATCAACAGTTCTGTAGCCTTGTCTGATTCTTTGTAACTTTTGTTTGATCTCTCTCCGATATAATGGGGGAACGAATCATTCTCGCATTACTTCTTTAAGTTCTCCCCATTAGGTTATCTTAGCTTCTCCATTGAGACGCTGATTCCGATCCAATTGGGACCACCAAATGGATGCGTATTCAGTGAATTCGAGAGTTAACAGTGGAACTTGATCCTCTTCGGGGTGTTGATAATACTCGAATAGAAGATAAACTCGATTTCCCCAGTCACAATAAGTATCCGGGTCATACCTTCCTTGAAAAGGTGGTACAGTGACTTTTGGTTTGGCTAAGGTGTTTGTTGCTCGTCTCAGCTCTATGCGAGGATTATGCCCATGCAGGGGTTTTGGCGTCTATTCTGAATGGGAACAAGATTTGGACGCCTAGGCTCTTCAGTATCGCTTGCAATAGCAATGGTTTCTAATCTCCCAATGGTTTGAGTGATTGCGGTTATGATTGTATCAGTGTGCTCAAGCTTGACTGCCAAAGAGATTACAATCCGTTCAAGTTTATTGAGAGTATCTGAAACTTCTTGAAGAGTCACTTCATGTGGTTCTTCATCGTTACTCGTTTCTGACATCCTGAAACACTCAGATTTAAAAAGGTGAAAAGCAAAAGAAAACTAGAAATCCCACCAAACACTCCAAGGAATAAATATTTAGCGAGGCAAGTAAATCGATCTCGTGCTATTTAAAGACCTTCCTGCCACAAGTCAACAAGTTACAATCGGAGTTTAATCCTAACAGTGAGTCCTAATTGTACTAGGAGTCCAATGAAAGGCTTGACACCAATTGAATATAGTTGCAAGAAAGAAGGATTGCAATGCAACTTTAGTTCTACTCACACCAGAAAAGAGAAGGTGTTAAATTGCGTAATAGAAGAAAGAAAAAGCAAAACAAAGGAACATAAGAAACTAAGAGTAGAAAAAAATTAGTAGAGAAAGATGATAACCCCAAAACCCAGAAACAACTTGAAGGAAGAAATCCAATGTTGAATCCACTTCAGTGTGATGCTTGTGGTGGTTGATGATGGTGATCTTGATGATTCTGGATGGTGGTTGGTGGCTAGGTATGAGCTTTCTCACTTTTATTTCTCTTTTTTTTTATTTTCTTTTTTTTTCTCTTTTTTTCTTTTTACAAGGTAAATAAACTGAAAATAACGAAAATTGAAGAAAAAATAATGAAAATAGGGTTAAAGTAGGGGAAAACCCTAATTTTGCTTAAATATATTCACTTCGTTCGAGGTGTTAACGAAGTCCAAAAATTCTGAAATTTTGTGTGGTGACTCCTCCAATGGTGTAGATATTATCTGGAAATTTTCAGCTCAAAATTCACTCGTTTGGTTTTGACGAATTTTCCCTAATTTTCGAGTTTTTTTCCCAAAAACAGCAAAATTCTTGCCAAGAATCGTCCCAAATCTGATACCAAATGATAGAGTAGCGCAATCTTGGATTTGGAAGCCTTCAATCAAGTTGTTGCAATAAATAGGAGCTCTAGACTCAATCAAGGAAGTTTGGGCAGATCTAAAAATTCAAGAGAAAAGAGAAGGGATTTTTTTGAAATTTTCAGATTCAAGGCTGGAAATTTAAAGAAAGAAAGATAATATGAAAGATTATATGATAAGAAATAAGAATATAAAAAGAAGATTAAAAAGATTGAGAAAGAGATAAGTAAAACAAATCTGAAAATTCCAGCTTTGTTTATGGAATTATGGAAGATGGAGTGAAGGTTGAAGATGAAGATGGCTTGTTAATTGTTGATGTTCCTTTGTCCTCGGCACCCTCTTAGACTCAATTATCTAGGCAAGCAAGCTCAAGAGGCTCTAACCCACCCTCCTAGACGCGATTATCCAGGCAAGCAAGAGTGTGAAGATGATCTCCCTCACAAGAACTCGTCGAACGTATGTTGAAGAAGACTTCGAAGGCACAAGTAATCAACACTTGCAAAAGCAAACTCACTAAATATTTCATAAATCAAAGAAAATCTGTCTTACAATGATGGAGGCTTCATCCTTTTATAGGTGAAGGATAGACAAAGTAATTTAACTTCTACTAAAACAAGGAAAACATAATCTAATTAAAAATAATAATAAAAAACAGCCTTTAAATTCCTTGTGCTTGTGTGCAAGGGATATGGTGATAAGGCAAGTGATAAGCTGATAAGGGCTGGTTGCTTGGGTACCAAGTAAACTTGATGAAGGCTGGTTTGCTTGGGCATCAAGTAATGGGCATATAAGAGCTGTTTTGATTGGGTAGCAAGTAAAACTTGATAGGGCCTTTATTTGGACGAATTTAAGGGTATTTGGGCTAGTTTAGATGATAAGAAATTGGTTCTTGGGCAAGGAGGCATGTGTGGGCTGTTTTAAAAGCTAATTAGGCCTAAAAACACTTGTAAATCCTAATTTGGGCTAAAAATAAAAATCTGAACCAATCTTTTATAGTAACAAGTATTGGGTCTAATTACAATAAAAATTGCTAATTAATGGACATCTAAAGGCTCATGGATATCTATCTCCAAAGGTGCAGCAAATTGAGTTTTTGTGACCCAATTATTCTTGAAGGATGTTAAGTGTGGATTTCCTTCAAGAAATTCTTCTTTCTTCATGGCAGCTTGTAATCCTTTGCTCACGAATACTTGGACGGTCGAATTCAGCTTGTCCTTGATTAGCTTAGACTTGGCTCGGTGATACGGAAGCCAGGATCCAAGAATTACCTCAAAATCTAGGAACCCTCTAGATCACAATTAATCTAGCAAACTCACTAATATGATCCGAGAAAACCCCAAACTCCAAGTTAGCAAACCGATAATAAAGCATGATCTTGATGTAGAAAACGAGATAGGATGAATTTGATGGTGGCGGTGTTGGATAGATTTGTCCTTGGCACCCTCCTAATCGCAATTGAATAGGCAACCACCTGCAAACGACACGAATCTCTCCGATGAATGGATGATGACGAGATAGATGTTGTAGGATATTTTGTCCTTGGCACCTTCTTAGACGCGATTATATAACCTAAATCATATAAATATCTTCATAAAGAATCCTAGATTAAATTTAAGTATAAATAATCAATAAAATTATTGAAAATTCGTAATAAATAATATTTCCCGTAATAAATCTGTATAGAGATTTATGCTCACATAGTCTTCACTAAAACGGACATAACTTGAGCTCCCGACGTCGAATTGATGCGTTGGAAAGTTAAGAGACATACGAATATGTTTGAAGAAGACATGTAGACTCAGAAGTGCCCAGATCCCATCTGAAAAATCGATGCAAGTCGGCTGAAATTCAAGACTTATAAAACAGCTTCAACTCTTTGGCTACAATGCATCATTTTAGCCCCCCATACATGTATCACTCGGGTTATTGGGCCAAGTGGAAAATTAAGTTCATCTTGTCCTTGGAATTGCCTTGTGTTACATGTATCAAACACTTTGTCTTCCATTGCTTTGACTTGGGACCGAGTACCGTACTTGTGGTTTGGTTTTGCTATTTTTGATTTTCTGTCTTTTTATTTAAGTTAGACTCTTATTATGTCATGTATGCATGCACAAATGTAAGCACTAATGCAAAGGAAAAACTACTAAACACAAAAGAATGAAATGCAAATACATGGATACAAGCGAAGGGCCATCAATTCCATGAAACAACTGCTCAAGAAACAACTCATTTATTGGAAAAAATGGTTCTTATTACATCATGTTTTGTTTACAAATATTTTTCAGCTTGAATTCCCAGTTCTTTGATTTCTTCAATGAGCCATATAAGCCTTGGTCCCACTTCTCCTACCGGCTTGATGTACTGTCGAAGAGCTGCAGCTTCAGTGGCTAGCATCACCACGTGTCGAGCCACATCTTGTACCTGGGTCATGACAGTACTGTCAAACTCATCTCGTTCTTGGAATCTTCTAGCCATGTCCCTAAGACGTGTGAACCAGTAGTCATCACCTCTCTTAGTGATGTCTTCAAGGACCAGGATTTTTGTCCTATATTCCTAGATTATGTTATTCCATTTCTTCAACCTATTTCTTCACGGCATCGTTCTCACTTAGATAGGCCTGAAGCTCAATATAAGCACGATGGTTCTGAAGTCTGTGTAATGAGTGGTTCAGATCATCTATTTTGGCTTGTAACTTAGCAACACAAGCCCAACTCTGCTTTAGCTCCGCACTGGTTTGGTCATGTGCCCTCTGCAACTCAAGTAGGAGAATTCGATTGTCATGGGCCTTCATCTTCCATGCGGCCACACCTTCTTTATCACCTTCATGGACCCGTTTGCCATTTCCATTTTTAGTTGCCGGCTTTCTCTTCTTCCTCTCTTCCGCAAGGGCTTGTCTGCATTTCTCAACCTCGCACCTTCCTCGTTCTTTTTCTTTCCCTACAGCGTACTCAACTTCTAGATTCCATTGTTCAGGAGTCTTTCTCAAATCAACATTCTTAACAGCAGTCTGAAGCTTGAGGAAATCGACTCTTTGGATTTCAAACTTCCTCTCTAGGTCTTCATACATCTTCACTACTCGCTTTGTCTCCCCTTTGTACTTTTCAACATCGAGGCTTGACTCGAACTTGTCTCTTTGGTTTTGCTCATGCAAAGCTTCTATCTCCAGTTTAGCCCTTCTTAATTATTCTCTTAAGATGTCATCTTCTGTAGGGACTACTTTCAAGTGTTCCTCTAGAGACTTAGCTTGCCCAGATGTAGGTGCTATGACTTTGTCATTCATTCTCGTATGCCTACAAATGTCACAGTCCGGGGTGTACATGCAATGACTATCAGATTCTAGTTTCATGTGATAACAATAGTTCCATGCATTACTGATTGTTTGAACCTTCTGTCTAAACTCACCTTGGAACTCGAATTCTAATAATCCAAGACTGGTAGTGAATGGGATGAACTACCGAGACCCATACTGGCGAGATACTAGCAAAAGGGCACATCCTATTCCTCCCCACAAACCTAGCAGCATTAAGAAGTTGAAATCTCCACATTTGTATAGGACTTTGGTGTGACCCATCCAAGGAACTCTCCATCTGATGTCTTCATCACGACGATCCCTAAATATATCAATCCATTTTCTCTTCTTAGCAACGGGCCATTCCTTTGCCAAAAATTCTCGAAGAGGTAAGAAGTTTGGGGAAAACACATTTGATAAAGATAATGTCGGGCACTTCCAGAAATGGGTGAGGGCCCAAACTTGTATAAGTGGAATAAATCCTCCAAAACGAACTCCTTCAACCTTTCGGCAAGCATTGAGGGAAATGAAGGTTTCAGCAAGCACGGCTGGTACCATATTGACTCCTCTTTTCAGTTGTTCCAGGAAATCAAGTAGTGCCACATCAATGTTTCCAAGAACCCTCAGAAAGATGACTAAACCATAAATTGCAATAGCTAGGAGATCAACCCTCTTTTCTCCGTCGGGGTGGATTAAGATTATACCTTTGAGGCTTGACCAAGGAAAATTGAAGGTACCTCCTCTCTTCTGTATCAACCCCTTAACCCAACCGTCACTCATACCAGCAAATGCCTGAAGCTTTGCATGTGGGTTTTTGTTTTAGGTGGCTTGGTATAAACCTAGTTCTTCTTTACTTTGCTCAGGTTGAAAAGGGCTAAGTACTCTTCGAATGTAGGTGATAAGTGTTCAAAAGTACTATTTTTCTTACCCTTTTTACTCATATTATTGTTAGACTTAGGCTCATATTAGTTGCATAGTTAGCCATTCATGCATTAATCCATGTTTCCTTCCATCATTGAGCTTGATTACATAACTTGGTAGTTTTTGTGGAAAAGATGCTGCTTTGGTGTGCTTTGTGTGTGTATGTGCGGATCACTTGCCAAAGCAATGCATGAAGGATATGCCGAGCTAGTTGCCAGGGCAATGCATGAAGGAGACGCCGAGCCAGATGCCATAGCAATTGTCGACAAAGAGAAAATGCAATAGGGATGTTGAAACTAATGACTTTACAAGCCCAAGATGACATGGAGCAAGGCCCAAGCCCAAAGGAATTTGATTGCCATGCAGAGATTAAAGAAGAATTAAATTCCAAGAAGATAGGAGAAGTTCTAATAGGAATAAAATTATAATAAAGAATTATATTCTTTAAAGATAATTTAATTCCAACTCAAATTATAATAGGGATGTATTATCAAGGCATGCACAAGTAGCTAGAGTTTCGACTTAGGGATAAGAAGAAACCATTGAAGAACGCTCCGCCGAACCTTGAAGTTGCTGCCCAGACGCCCAAGTAGTTGCCCAACTAGTTGCCCAGGCAACCATCGATTAGTTGCCAAGGCAACCCCATTGTGCAAGTTACCACGGCAACTGAGTTGCCCGTGCACTCTTTTACCAAGACGATCCAATCGGCTATCACACCTCAACTCACGATAACCTGGCCTATCTCTCTCAATTGAATTTATCTTTTCTTTTACTTATTTGCTTTCTAGATTAGTTAAACTTCTATAATCTTTTATTTGTGTTTTTATTTTTACAGTGCAAGAGACTAGATTCTTGAAGTAGCACCAATCCCTGTGGAGACGATATCTTTTATACTATAACTTGCGACGTGTATACTTGCACATTTGCGTAGCACTTATTACGCGCAACAAGTTTTTTTGGCGCTGTTGCGGGATTGGCAATAGCGACTTTGTTTTTACTTTCTTGCACTTTCTTTTATTTTTCTTGTTTAAAATTCAAAGGGCTAACAAACTTTGGTTTTGCATTGGTATATGACCGGGCGAAACCGATTTCACTGTAATATCCCTTTGATCCGTAAATTGAACGAACCTTACAAAGACTTAGACAAAGGATAAGAGAAGCAATGGCAAATCAAGACGGCAATATGAATCAAGATGTTCGAGCAGGAGGAGGAGTGATTCTTGCACGAAACAGAACTATTCGAGACTATCTTGAAGAAGACCTTGATGGACTTAACCCAGGAGTTGTCGCACCCAAAATTGAAGCTGACCACTTTGAGTTGAAACCGGTAATGTTTAATATGATCAACACAATAGGTCAATTTGGCGGCAAAGAATCGAAGTTGCACGACAACATCTGAAATCTTTCCTCGAGATTTGCAACTCGTTCAAGATACACGGAGTCACCCCCGATGTCCTACGATTAAGATTATTCCCCTATTCACTGAGGGATAGGGCGAAAGCATGGTTGAATAGCATTCCTGCCGGATCCATAGCATCTTGGACTGATCTTTGTCGTGATTTCCTTGCTAGATTTAATCCTACAAATCTGATCGATAAGCTTCAGAACGACATTACTTCTTTTCGGCAGCGGATGATGAATCCATGTACGAGGCTTGGGAGCGATATAGAGAACTTCTACACAAATGCCCTTTACACGGATTCCTGGTGTGGACTCAAGTAACAATGTTTTACAACACCGTGAATACACCAACAAGGATGATGCTAGATGCCTCGGCAAACGGCATACTCCTAGATAAGTCGCCGAAAGAAGCAATGCAAATTTTAAACAGGTTGGCCAATAATGATTATCAATTCCCATCTACTAGAAGAGGAGGAGTTAGACGCCAAGCCACAATACATGAACTAGGATCATCGATTCAATTTCGCACAATTGGCGCTTTAACCAAGATGGTCGGGACATGCAAAAACCAAATAACACACATGAAGTCAAGGTAATGGATTCTTTTTGTGAGTTATGTGGTGATAACCATAATTCTTCGAATGTATGCGAGAATCCGAATCCACTTCTATGTGGGGAATTACAATCGAGCAACAACATGATGTCCAATACATACAATCCAGCTTGGAAGAAGCACCCGAATTTTTCATGGAGTAATCCCAACAATGCTCTAAACCAGAACAATCAGAATGCACAAGCATCGGGATTCCAGCAGAATATGCCACGACAACAGATGCCGTAGCAACAACCGACAACATATAGTTCTTTGGAAAATTCTCTAAATGCTTTTATGATGAAAACTGAATCTTATATGGCTGAGAATAGTAATTTCATAAAAATAACTGATGCTTTTATTAACAGGACCGATATGAGATTGCAAAACCAAGAGGCGGCAATCAAATCATTGGAAAATCAAGTCGGACGGTTTGCTCAAAATCTGAATACTAGACCACAAGGAGGTTTACCTAGCGATACTGAAGTCGCGAGAGGAACTGGCCATGAGCAATGTAAGGCGATCACCACTAGAAGTGGCCAACAACTTAGAGAGGTTCAAACCCGCTCGTCAAACAAAACTCCACAAAAAGATCAAGACAAACCTAGCGGCAAAGCCTCAGATGCCGAACCAGGAATTGCCGCGGCAACCGGCAATCAGCATGCCTCGGCAACCAACGATAAAGACGCCTCGGCAACTTGCGATAAGCATGCCTCGGCAACCCCAGTTGATAATGTCTCGGCAACTCCAGATGTCCCGACAATGCCGTCAATCAGGTTTCAAACCAATGAAAGGAACGAAGATATCCGACTTCCACCACCATTCCCACAAAGGTTGAAGAGACAAAAGCAAGAATATCAATTCAAGAAGTTTCTTGATATCCTAAAGCAAGTCCACATCAACTTGCCACTGGTGGAAGCAATTGAACAAATGCCAAACTATGCCAAGTTTCTTAAAGACATTGTGTCCAAGAGAACAAGGCTAGGAGAGTTCGAAATAGTTGCCACGACGGAGGGATGCATGCAATGTTACACAATCGTATGCCACCTAAGTTAAAGGATCCCGGAAGTTTCACAATACCCTGTTCCATTGGAAATCACTATGTCGGGAAAGCATTATGCGACCTTGGGGCTAGCATAAACTTGATGCCTAAATCGGTTTTCCAAAAACTAGGAATCGGGAAGGCAAGACCTACAACAGTCATGTTGCAGCTAGCCGACATATCCTATGTGCATCCAGACGGAAAAATCGAAGACATACTGGTAAAAGTCGATAAATTTATTTTTCCCGCTGACTTTATTGTTTTGGATTGTGAAGCAGATGAGCATGCACCCATCATTCTCGGGAGACCATTCCTAGCAACAGGGAGAACCTTGATTGATGTTGAAAAGGGAGAACTCACAATGAGGGTGAATGACCAGCAAGTTAAACTAAATGTGTTCCAAACACTAAGGCATGCCGATGATCCAGACGAATGCCAACTACTTCATGCCATTACAGAGTTTAACTTCGATGAGGAATTTAGTTGCCTCGGCAACTACATTGCCGACCAAGAGGAACATGAGGAGTATGAAGAACCGGTCGATGAGGAACAACCAGAAGAGGCAAATTGGCTAGTCAACCGACCAGGTACATACTTTGAACCACTGGACTACTCAGGTAAGGAAGGTAAGCTCGAAAAACCCTCTACTGAACAACCACCAATTCTTGAGTTTAAACAATTGCCAGAGCAACTAAAATATGTATACTTAGGGACCGATAATACTTTGCCTGTAATTATTTCTTCTAAGTTACAGCCTGAGCAGGAAAAGAAGCTGATCAAGATGCTGAAGCTACACAAAAAGGCAATAGGGTGGGCAATTGCCGACCTGAAGGGAATTAGCCCGGCGGTGTGCATGCACAAGATCTTGTTGGAAGAAGATCACAAACCTTCAATTGAGGCCCAGAGGAGACTGAATCATGCCATGAAAGGGGTTGTAATGAAAGAAATCATCAAGTGGCTTGACGCCGACATTATATACCCTATCTCTGATAGTACGTGGGTAAGTCCGGTACAATGTGTACCGAAAAAGGGAGGTATAACAGTGGTAAGCAATGGAAATAATGAACTTATCCCAACCAGGACTATGATCGGTTGGAGGGTTTGTATGGACTATAGAAAGCTAAACAAAGCCACTAGGAAAGATCACTTCCCATTACCCTGTATTGATCAAATGCTTGACCGTCTTGCAGGTAAACCCTTTTATTGTTTTCTTGATGGTTATTCAGGTTACAATCAGATTACCATAGCACCAGAAGATCAAGAAAAGACAACCTTCACATGCCCATACGGTACTTATGCCTTCCGAAGGATGCCGTTCGGATTTTGTAACGCCCCGGCAACCTTCCAAAGATGCATGATGGCACTCTTTTCAGACATGGTCGAAGACATCCTTGAGATCTTCATGGATGATTTTTCAATTTTTGGTAATGACTTCAATGGCTGTCTCGGGAATTTAGAGAGGGTGTTAGCAAGATGCAAAGAAACGAATTTAGTCCTCAATTGGGAGAAATGCCATTTTATGGTAGATGAAGGAATAGTGCTCGGCCACAAGATTTCATCCAAGGGAATTGAAGTAGACAAAGCCAAGGTGGACGTGATCGAGAGATTACCCCCACCAAGTTCGGTTAAAGGAATTCAAAGTTTTCTCGGACATGCAGGTTTTTACAGGAGATTCATTCATAATTTTTCTAAAATCACTAAACCCTTGTGTAATCTGCTTGAACAGGATAAAGTCTTCGATTTTGATGATTCTTGCACCCAAGCATTCAAAAACCTAAAGAAAAAGCTTGCCTCGGCACCCATTATCGTTCCACCAGATTGGACGCTACCTTTTGAGCTAATGTGTGATGCAAGTGATTTCGCGGTAGGAGCAGTCCTAGGCCAACGCACAGGTAAGACCTTCCATGTGATATACTACGCAAGTAAAACTCTTAATGGTGCTCAAGTGAATTACACAACAACGGAGAAAGAGTTACTAGCTGTAGTTTTCGCATTTGACAAGTTCCGATCCTATTTAATTGGTACAAAGGTAATTGTTCATACGGACCATTCGGCAATCAAATACTTATTTGCTAAAAAGGATGCTAAACCTCGTTTGATTCGTTGGATATTACTTTTACAAGAATTTGATATTGAAATTAAGGACAGGAAAGGAACAGAAAATCAAGTGGCCGATCACTTATCACGTTTGGAATGCAATAGGGAGGAGGACGCGGATCTAGAGATATGCGATGCATTCCCGGATGAACAAATTTTAGTTACCTCGGCAACCATCGACGCCTCGGCAACCATGGATGCACACGCCTCGGCAACTCTAGACGCCGCAGCAGCCTTTGACGCGCACGCCTCGGCAATTTTGGGAGCAGTCACCACGGCAGCACATGCCTCGGCAATACCCTGGTACGCGGATTTAGTTAACTTCCTTGTTTGTGGTATTTTTCCTTATGGCATTACTCACCAAGGGAAGAAGCGGTTCCGCCATGATGCTAAGCATTACTTTTGGGACGAGCCTCTTTTTTTTAAACAATGTGCAGATCAGGTTATACGCCGATGTGTCCCTGAAGAATAGCAACTGAATGTACTCCGGCAATGTCATTCTTCACCCTATGGAGGACATTTTGGAGGAACTCGTATCATGCCAAAGTCTTGCAATCCGGTTTGTATTGGCCAACATTGTACAAAGATGCCCAAGACTTTTACAAGCAATGTGATCGTTGCCAAAGGACGGGCAATATCTCGAGACAACATGAGATGCCACTCCAGAACATCATCGAGGTGGAACTGTTCGATGTATGGGGGATCGATTTTATGGGACCTTTCCCATCTTCATTCGGCAACCTCTACATCTTACTCGCCGTCGACTATGTGTCTAAATGGGTAGAGGCAGCTGCAGTTCCCAACGACGATTCCAAGACCGTGCAACGATTTTTGCAGAAAAACATATTTACACAGTTTGGGATGCCGAGAGCAATTATCAGTGACGGGAGCAAGCATTTTGACAACAGACTAATTGCCAGGATGTTGCAACGCTTCGGCATATCACACAAGATCGCCACGACATATCACCCACAAACCAACGGGCAAGCAGAAATTTCCAACCGGGAGTTGAAGGGAATACTCAAGAAAGTTGTAAATCCCTCAAGGAAGGATTGGTCATTAAGACTAGATGACGCACTTTGGGCATATCGCACTGCATTCAAAACACCCTTAGGTATGTCCCCCTTCTGACTTGTCTATGGTAAAAATGTCATCTACCGGTGGAAATCGAGCACAAGGCGTACTGGGCAATCAAGACTGTGAATATGGATTGGGAAAGTGCCGGACAAAAGCGCTTGATGGATCTCAATGAGATAGAAGAATTTCGTGTACTCGCCTATAACAATGTACGAATCTACAAGGAGAAAACAAAGCGATGCATGACAAGAAACTATTGCCACGACAATTCACACCAAGGCAACTAGTTCTCCTATTCAATTCTCGGCTAAAACTTTTCCTGGGAAAGCTGAAATCAAGATGGTCGGGACCATTCGAAGTCGTCAAACCATTCTCTCATGGTGCCGTGATAATCAAGTCCATCTCTGACAACCATGAATTCAAAGTTAATGGACAAAGATTGAAGCACTACAATGGTGCCCATGTGGAATGTAACAAGGAAGTGGTCAATTTAGGAGATGCATGAGCATGCTCTCCCTTTTTATATTTTTTTTTATTTTATTATTTTTTTTATTTTTTTCGACTATTTAAGTATTTTATTTTTTCCGATTTTTTTTTATTTTTTTCGATTATTAAGTAGTTTTAGGATAGATTTTTTTTAGTTTAAGAATCCTATTACACATCTTTATTTATTTTCTTTATTAGTTTATCTTTAATTTTAATCCTTATTTGATCTGTTTTTGAATTGTAGGAAAGGAAGTTCAAGATAAAGAAGGAATTCTAAACCAAGTAGGAAAACATCTTCAACAAGGAAACTAATGGGCTGAATCTAAGGCTTATATAAAGCCTCCAATTCATCCTAACCAAAACCCCTTTGTTAAAAAATTCCTACCAAACCCTAAACCCTTTTTCGATTTCCCCCAATCCCAACCACCTATCTTTTCTATAAAACCCATCACCCTTAACCTATTCCTACTTTCTATCTTGCAACTTTTTAGTTTCTTTTCTTTTCTTTTCTTTGTTTTTACTCACAACCAAGATCATACATGGCATCCAAGATTAAAGTTTTAGTTCATCCAAGTTCCTCCAAAGAACCAAGATACAAGAAGTTTGCTACACGGCGGTTCAAGAAAGATTTCAATCCAAGTTTGAAAGCCGGAAGATTCATGAAGAACAAGGCTTTGAATACTCCAACTCTCATCAAGATTTCGGCCTTGAACCATTCATCTTCAAGAGGATTGCACATCAAAAGTGGCAAATCTTTTGCCATCAACCGAACGGGTAACATCTCATGGGTAAGAGAATTCTATGCTCACTCACCTAACCCGGATAATCCTTATGTTTTTGTTCGTGACAAGGCCATACTTATAAGTCCCGAAAGCATCAACACCTTTTACGGACTTTACATTGAGAAGGACGAGCATCAAGCCTTCGTTGACCAAATCAATCCCAAGCAACTCGACAAGGTGCTTCAAGAACTCACTCAACGGGAACTCATTGGAACGACGGTAAATACAAGGGCACGGTAAATCGCCTTCGGCTTAAACCCGAGGCAAAACTATGGAATAAGTTTGTTAAAACTTCTCTAATGCCCTCCACACACACACAATACTACCGTTGATATACCACGTCTTTTGCTCATACATTCTATTTTGCATAATCGCATCATTAACATTGGAAAAATTATTTGTGATGAGATTTTTGTATGCAGCTCAAAAGATAAGGGTTATCTTTTCTTCCCTTGCTTAATTTCTAATCTTTGCAAGGAGATGCATGTCCCGAGTGAGTCCACCGATGAAAAGGCCCTACCCAAGTCTGGTTGGAATCAAGCACTAATCCGAAAGCTAATGGGAGAGGCACCGGGAGATTCTTCAAGGCCTCCAATTGCCACGGCAACTCCTGCCGCCGCGGCAATCCCTAATACCCAAGCACCTAACGCCAGGGCAACTAGGCCATTAATCCCGGGACACTTTGAAGCACTTTTGCACCCATTGGCAAGCCGCCTAAGGCAAATTGAAGATCGGCAACTAATGTTCATGCGGTACATGAAGGAGCACAACAATGCCATCACCCAAGTCATCCTAGGAAAGTACCCGGACAATCGCGTGCCGTTCCCAATCTTTCCCGCCGAGATCCTTGCCCCAGCAATCAATGAAGCAGTCGCCACGGCAACCAAGGAAGCTGACGCCACGGTAACCAACCCTGAAGATGCCACGGCAACCAAAGCTAAAGACATCCCGGCAACCACTGCAAAAGCCAAAGGTTAAGCACCTATGCCCGAATCAACTCCTACGGAATCATTTTCTAATTTTTCAGATTCGGACGAGTCCTCCATTGAACAAATAAAGTCCGGACCAATTGAATCCTCCAAGCGAAAAGCCATTGACATTGATGAAGAGAACGATGAGGACAACCCCGTACGAGGATCGATTCCAACACCGGCAACAAGAAAACAACCATCGCGTTCAAGCAAGAGAATCAATACATCGACTAGAAGGAAACTAATCATCTACGATGACGAACTATCGGAGTAAGTCCTCGTATGCATTTTTATTTTTATTTTTCATTATTTTTTATGCATGCATTGAGGACAATGCCTCACTCGAGTTTGGGGGGATTGTTATTAGTAGTTACCATGTTTAATTACATTCATCTTAAGTATTACATTTAGGATACATAAATTTCTTGCCATGCCCTTAATTGGAACAAGAATTGCTTATATTTGATGAATATTCGATGATGACTTTGCCAATGCACTTAATTGATAGAATTTTTATTCTAGGATAACCATGGAAAAACTGTTGTGGTTTGATTGATTTAAGGAGTTCTAATAAACTTAGGTTGATAATTAACAAATTGGGGGATTAGAATAAAAATTGGATGAATGCTAGAGGTGCCCGAAATTGGCTCTAGCATATGCTAAAAAAATTTATCACTAGAGGTGCCCGAAACTGGCTCTAGGAGGTGTTAAATTTTTTTTAACTAGAGGTGCCCGAAACCGGCTCTAGTCGATTAAATTAACTTAAGAAAACTAAAAATAAAACACTAGAGGTGCCCAAAACTGGCTCTAGCTAAAACATGTTAAAAAGAACCCAATAAAGTAATTTGAAAACCTATTGTTTGCATAGGATCCGAAAAATCAACTTGCACACAACTCCGCACACACTCACAAGCATTATAGTTTGATTCTGAGTAATTCCTCAGTTTTTTGAAAAATAAAAAGCCAATCATACTTTGTGCCCCGGTTCAGAGAATTGAAATCAAGTTCAAAGCTAAGTTTGTGAAAGTTAAAGTCTTAGCAGGTAATTATGAGTTTGCATTGCTTGAGGACAAGCAATAGTTCGAGTTTGGGGGTGTGATAAGTGTTCAAAAGTACTATTTTTCTTACCCTTTTTACTCATATTATTGTTAGACTTAGGCTCATATTAGTTGCATAGTTAGCCATTCATGCATTAATCCATGTTTCCTTCCATCATTGAGCTTGATTACATAACTTGGTAGTTTTTGTGGAAAAGATGCTGCTTTGGTGTGCTTTGTGTGTGTATGTACGGATCACTTGCCAAAGCAATGCATGAAGGATATGCCGAGCTAGTTGCCAGGGCAATGCATGAAGGAGACGCCGAGCCAGATGCCATGGCAATTGTTGACAAAGAGAAAATGCAATAGGGATGTCGAAATTAATGACTTTACAAGCCTAAGATGACATGGAGCAAGGCCCAAGCCCAAAGGAATTTGATTGCCATGCAGAGATTAAAGAAGAATTAAATTCCAAGAAGATAGGAGAAGTTCTAATAGGAATAAAATTATAATAAAGAATTATATTCTTTAAAGATAATTTAATTCCAACTCAAACTCCTCCTCAAAAAAGGACTTTGGCCTAGCCCTATAAATAGGAAGGAGATTTCGACTACTTGAAGAGAGAGCAAGAGGGAAAAATTCGACAAGTCCAAGAGAGGAAGCAAGGGGAATTTTCGGCAAGCTTCTAGGGCAAGGGATTTTCGACAAGCTTCATCTTTTCTTCCTTGTTCGATTGGGTTCATGCTAGGGATTAATTATCTTGTGTTTCTTTGGAACCTAGCCATGAACTAAATCTACTTGGCTATGGTTATTGTGTTTTGTGGTTGTGAGAAACTATTGGTTTTTGTTTAGGTAATAAGAGTTTGCACTTTTCTATTTCAAGGTTTATTCATTCTTGGTTCTTATTATTGTTTTGAGTGAATTGGGGAGGATCTCGTGATTTCATCCATTTATCTAATATCGGGAGAGTTAGATTCAAGAAACGAATGAATATGATCTTTATTCAATCCAATGATGGTGAAGATTAATCCGGCTTAGGAATAAGTTAAGGATTTGAACGGCTAAGAGGAGCGCAAGATTGGTTGTTGTTCACCCTTGATTCACGCAGGGATGTATTATCAAGGCATGCACAAGTAGCTAGAGTTTCGACTTAGGGATAAGAAGAAACCATTGAAGAACGCTCCGCCGAACCTTGAAGTTGCTGCCTAGACGCCCAAGTAGTTGCCCAAGTAGTTGCCCAGGCAACCATCGATTAGTTGCCAAGGCAACCCCGTTGTGCAAGTTGCCACGGCAACTGAGTTTCCCGTGCACTCTTTTACCAAGACGATCCAATCGGCTATCACACCTCAACTCACGATAACCTGGCCTATCTCTCTCAATTGAATTCATCTTTTCTTTTACTTATTTGCTTTCTAGATTAGTTAAACTTCTATAATCTTTTATTTGTGTTTTTATTTTTACAGTGCAAGAGACTAGATTCTTGAAGTAGCACCAATCCCTGTGGAGACGATATCTTTTATGCTATAACTTGCGACGTGTACACTTGCACATTTACATAGCACTTATTACGCGCAACAGTAGGCATCATATCTTCTTTATTAAATATGAAGCAGCAATATCCCAGATTCCATAACTGAACCATGGCTTTCAGTAACTGTTCATCGACCTTCACGTACAAGAGGTAGGCTATGTCACCATACACTTCATGGAACAACTGCTTGGTCTCATAATCAAAATGCTCCTAGATTTCTTGCAATTCTTGCACATTGTTCTGATTGATGCTGATGTGGGCATATTCTGAAGTCTTTGTCTCATGACCATCTACCAGGCTATCTCCAAATGTTTGCTGATTTACCTTGGACCAATGTCAGATTTTTGCATTCTCGTCTTCACTTTTCAAAACTCTCCCGTCCATAACAAGAGCTTTTCAAATTTGAGCAATGATTTTGAGAATCAACCCCTTCTAAATATGTAATTATGAGGCATGAATGATTATGCAAAACAAGAAGAGAAGGGAAACAAAGATTAGAATCAAGACAACACAAAGAATTCAAAAGACAATTATGGGCAGCACATTCCAACACTTCAGGACATGTCTCCCTTTTAATACTAAAACCCTAGGTTTTCTGCATGGCTCTATTGGGGTAGGCTCTAAATTCTCAAACGGTTGATTTCTAAAAGGTACCCGAGCTGTCCTTATAGTCCCCTAATAAAGGTAGCAAGGCCCCTTGGTTCTCACCCATTATAGGCTTCAAACGAACCAAGTTCAACTCAGGAGGACTCACTTCTTATGTCTTCTCGAAGAATCAGTATCCTTACGAAGACATGAGGCATATGAATCTCGAAGGTAATTGCTAGGCTCATACGGAGAATCAATATTCTGACAAGACCAAAGCGTTTTCCCCTCACTTAGCAATTGGGTGGAGCTCGGGAATAGAGTTTTTTTTGAATTTTTTTAAAATGCATAAAATAGAATTGCATTCATTAAACGGACAAATAAATTGAAACCTTTGTGAACTTGCAAATTCCTTTTCTAAAAACATTTTGAAAACAATTTGTGGCCTGGCCCTCTTTTGTTTTTTTTAAAACAAAATGTGCCCAGCGGAGTCGCCAAGCTATCACAACCCTTATTAGGAATAAGGTTTTGACGTTTTGGAAAACTTTACTTTTTTTGAAAAAAGTGTGATTAGATCATGTTTAAAACAAAGGGTATTTTGATAAAACATTTTATTTATCAAAATTACATTTTGGTCCACGAAAACATGAGAAAACATGTTCAGGGGTCAATTACGTGTGGGGAAGGATTAGCACCCCCACAACGCCCAAAAATCGGTACCTTAATTGGTTTCAAAAAAGCATTTTAAAAACTGGAATTTGTAAGTTCACAAAATTTCGATTTTATTTGTCCGTAAAATGAATATAAATCTATTTTAACGGCCTTATCGCCCAGGAAATGAACTTTAATCACCACCAATACTCCTGGCGCTAACCCGTCATTCTCGTTTGATAAGTCACCACATTAATTAAGTTTTCACTTTTTAACAAATCAACAAGAAAATTAGATGAGTTAAAGTTTTTTAATTGAAATCTAAGTAGTAAATAATCCTAAAGAAATGTCTATATTTTACGGATTATTAAAATTTAAATATAATTAAGTTTATTTTATTGAAATGAAGAATATTTTACGACATACATGTCACTAATCTATGTTTAAAGTCCATAATCCTAAGGTTTATCATACATACAAATATATACATCAAAGGCATAAGAGAAATAAGTAAACAAAGTAAATAACTAAACAATTGTTAAGATTAAATAAGAAAAGGATTTTTTATATATTTTTTTAAATAAAGAAAATATGAATTAAGGACTAATTTGAAAGAAAACCAAAATGTGAGGGTTAATTCGAAAGTAATTAAAAGTTTGGTGTCAAATTGAAATAATTAAAAACTAAGGAGCTGCGGCGAGAGATTCGGGAAAGAAGGGCGTGGGTCAAAACCGGTTTCGAGTTGGGTCAAACGGGTTAGTATAAATAGCTGTTATAACAAAAAAAAATTCATTCTTTCATATTTCATCCAAACTGATCAAAATGCTTCCTCTTTAAACTCTCATCCCAGTTCATCATGTTCTTCATTTTATGAAGAACACGATGAACATCCACACTTGCTCTTTATTGCCTTTGAATGTCAATTACAACTGTTTGCTCTTACTGCTTCTGAATGCTAGTATCTTTACTGGTTGTGTATGATTCTTGTGTGTTTTTCATTCGAATCTTGTTGTCATTTACAATGATTTACAGTCCTATTTATAATACAAGAATTGCCTAAAATCCTAAAACTAAATCCCTGATTTCTTTCCCTCTGATTTGCTTGATTCTTGCCATGGCACTGATTTGGGGATTCTGGTCTTCTGAATTACCTTTTTTCATATTTGTTAATATCTGATTGCAACTTGATTTTGGCTAGGGCACCAATTTAGGGATTTTATTCCCCTTTGAATTTCTGGACTTAATCTGGTTTTAACCCTCTTGTTCCTCTGTTTATAAGTTTCTAATGACTCGAACGGCGCTGGTGAGGAACGATCGGAGCGAGTGACGCGTCGTAGAAGATGGAGCAGTTGGCCAGAATTGAATCGTCGTGCGCGTGGCTGCCACGTGCGAGTGGTGATCCACGTGAACACTCCAATGCAATCCAGGCCACTGGATGGCATCTTGATTGTACAACTGAAAGACGCGGCCTTTGGTGATCCCCATCTGGCACGATCTGCACTGTTGGATCACCCCCTTGATCCAACGGTCCTGCTTCATCTGCTCGCAAGGAAGAAGACGGGAGTTGGGTTTTTTTTGTTATAAACGGGCCAACTGGCCCTTTTGTATATTGGACTCTTTATTGTTTTTTTATAATGAATTATGATTTGAATTGAATTAAATGGACCTTTTATTTATTTCAAATTATAAATGGGCTACGCATTTCATATTTTTGGGTTTTAATATATTAACTACTATCTAGTATGCAATCTATGTTAATCCTAACTACAATTATATACGGTACATTAATAAACTAACAATTATACACAATGTAACACATTATATGAGACCTAAACTATATTAATCTTGTAACTTAAATACATCAACTATATACTATGTAACCCCTAACTATGTTATTAGTAACATTAATATTTACTACTAAACACATTAACTATGTTATCAATATCATATAATTACAATATGCCTAATATGGGAGGCAATATGCTCTGAATTGAAACTTTGATAAGTACATTGAGAATACTTCAGTCAGTTAAAGTATGATCTATGATAAGATTGACAAGAAAACCTGAGGAAATTCAGTTAAGACTCAAAAGAATGTGAATTTTGATTAAGTTACTAATAAACAAAGACTTGTTTAAGCTAACTTGAGATATAAGATTTTGGTTGTTCGTTTACTTCTATATTGTTTATCACTTCGTTCTATCATGGTCACTACCTCACTTAGGCTATATAAGCCTAATACATTCATTATCATGCATTGCAGGTTAATTAAAGCTTGAGTATTCCAAACGTAATCAAAGGTTGCAAGTCACTACTCAGGATCCAAGTAGAGTTGGATTTCTTCTTAGTTATAATACTCCTAGGATGGTGGCAATTTGATTGCTGCTTTGTATATACATATGATATTTTCTTCTAGTTCGGTATGCATATTCTAAAGTTGATGGCTATATTTCTAAATACCCATAAGTATGGCTTCGAAGGGTTTGACATTTGATGGCTATGAATGAAATGTTTAACTAAGCTATTGATCAATTAGTCGTTTGAAGATTAAATTATTCCTGGTCAGACAAAAAAAGATTATCCATATTGCTAATATAAATATGGAAGCATGCTATTGTTTTACATTAGTAGTTCATGGTTGAATAGGCTTGTTTAGAAACTTAGTTGAGGTTTTGAATGGTGGCATATTGTTATACTTTGATAAATCTAGCCTATGTTATTTTGTTGTGTGTAACTTCTAAGTGTGCTTTGGCATGTAATTTAAACTATAATATGCCTGGATAGTAGTTGATGCTATGGTGGGTTATAATCTTTCTAATTAAAGATGGCATTTATAGATATAACTTGGGAAATCGAATGAAACTAAGTTTTAATTGTATTTTTAGATATCTTAACTCATGCCTTGATCATGTATGGATGATTACATAAGTAATATTAGATTGATGGTTGCTTAAGTTTGATATCTAAGTATGTATTAATGTTTGGTTTGTTAGAGTAAGAATTGAAAGATGATCCTTGGTGAGTTATTCGAATATGCCATGGGATAGTCAAGGTCTAAATGATCAAACCATGTTATGGGTATTAAACCTTATATTGGAGAAGAAATATTACTAGTAAGTATCTGGAGTGTGATTAGTGATATTAAGGCCTGGAAATTTGTTAAGTTTAATTAAACCAGTAAGTTTAGATATGAACTAACTCTAAGTTGCAAGTGTTTGGGTTTCTTGATGAGATTTAATCAAAGCATATGTATACACTCTAAGAAATCAACTTAAGTTTGTATGCTTTAATTGAATTTACACTTATAGCTTAATGGATATGTATGACCATTGAGTCATAGAAGATATAATCAAAAGAATGTACGAATAAGTTTATAAGGTTGTTAAATGTTAATAGATGATAAAATTTTAAAATGATTTGGTACCTACCTTACCTAATTTTGAAAGGCTTTAAATTTATGAGTTCTGATTTCTATGTTCTGTTTGTAGTAACATGCTCGATTCTGGTTTTTCTTCCAAACCAGGTTGAGGATGTTACAGGCTTGAGTTCAAAATGAGCTGCTTGAATCTCGGGAGCTACAATTCCAGGATGAGATCATCCATGATAGGATTCAAGTGGTATCTAATAGCTCGAGGTCGAATTATCACTCCAGGATTTGCTGTAGTATTAAGGTTATCCAGATTTTCATCTACTTGATTCCCCTGATTGCCACCTCTATACATGATTCTTAAGGCTTCTTGTAAGTGTCTTCTTTGGCGAAACAAGTGCTCAGTTTTAGGTACTATAAGTGTTAAGGGTTCTTTGGGTCTTCCTCAGGTCATGCAACAACACAACACCTAAAAAAGAATAAACAAAAAAAAGAAATAAATTGGTGCAAAGACTAAACTCTAAATAACCAATTGCCCATCCCCAGAAATGGCGCCAAAAACTTGTTGCGTGCTGTGATGTACGATATATGATACGTAAATAGTGAAAGCATACACATCGAACAAGTAATAAAGTGATGAGTGAGTATCGTCTCCACGGGGATTGGAGGCCAAACTAGCTTAGTCAACACACCCAAAATTGCAGCTTGAAAATAAATGCGATAGCAAAAAAAAGTAGGTCAATAAATGATGTAGCAATTAATTGTAATAAAAACTAAGATGAAATAAAGATACTTCGAGCGTTCTCTCAAATGTACGAAACTCTCTAATGGGATGATAGGCTGGGCTTGCTAAAGATTTCTATGTCTAAGCCTAAAGAATGTCTCAAACTATCTTGCCCACAACACGCTCAGTAGAGCTTATCAATATGTCTCTACACTATCTCTAGCAGAAAACCTGATAGGAAGAATGCTATGGCAACACCTCTCAGCGTAAACCCTGACCTACAACTATCATTTAATTTCTACTCTTCTTAGTCGTTGAAACTCTATCCTTATCTCTAAGGTGAGTTAAGATTTTGCCTCTCAGCACCAAACCCTATTGTCCATATAGATCTAAGCCCAACTCTCTTGAATATTAAGCTATCAAACACCTAAGGAAAGGCTAACTCTTGAAAGCTCTTACAAGATTACGACATAAAAGAACAATGGGCAAATCATGCAAGGAACAAGAAAGAAACGAAACATTCATTCAATCTTGAAACATAAAAACCAAAAACAAGCCCAAGCCACTTAAAATCAGTTCATGGTTGTGCGAATATCATCCATAATCATTCATTTAAAGCAACCCATCCAAATAATAGGAAATGAGACAAAAAAGCAACTAAAGGAAGGTAAAAACTCCAAAGCCGCCTTCGACTATCGTGCACCATTCTAAGCTTGCTACTTCTCTCAAAGGCCAGCAAGAACATTCCTTGGAGCTTCAACAATGGAGGACACCATGATGGAGAGGATGAAGAAAGGCAGCTACCTTTTTTTTATCTCTTTCTTAGCTCACAAAGTAACTTTTTATCCGCCCCCCTTTAATGTGGTGTCATTTTCTTTATATAGTGGAGGCTTCTAGGGTTTTGTGCCCTTAATGCCAAGGAAATATTCCCTTCACATGTGGAGCTCACAGCTGGCTCATAGGTTTACGTGTGGGGCTGTGAAATATCTTCAATTCTTTGTCCTCTATCGTGCCCATAAATGCTATCCAAAATGCTATGGCATTTTCCCTTCACATCACCACACCAACCAAAACCTTCCCAAGCAGCACCATTTTTGCAAATAATCCAAGAAAACAAAACCAACAACACCAAATGCAACTATATGAACTAAATGCATCTATATGTCATGAAATGAGATGAAATGGGCTTGATTTCATACAATAACTTAAGTAAAAAGCATGAAATGTTAACCTTTTGCAAGGTTAACAACAACGTAGGACGTGGGATCTTGCTTCCTTCTGCCACAAAGGTAGCATTCACAAATTCCAAGGCCCTGAAGGAGCATTCAACAACATCCTCATCAATTTGGATGTAAGGAGCATCGGTGGTTATTGAAGCAATGATGTCCTATTTGGCTCCCACACTTACTAACTTCCCGGCTGAGTGAATCCACAGTCTTCCCAACAGACAATTATAAGTTGGTTGAATGTCCATTACTACAAACTCGACAGCATACTCAATAGGCCTGATTAGCAAAGGATTCTCAATCTTCCCGATAAAGTTCCTTTGGGTGCCATCAAATGCTCTAATAGAGTTCTGACATGGCTTCATATGTGAAGTGTCTATTGGCAACCTTTTCAAAGTCGCCATTGGCAGCACATTCAAAGCGGACCTGTTGTCAACAAGCACTCCCGGTAAGACATACCATTTGCAATGAGTAGTAATATTCAAAGCTTTGGTCAATCTCATGCCACCATCCGAAATTTCACCATCACTGAAAGTGATGTAGTTGTACGCAGCAATGTGACCTACTATTCGGTCTAATTTGTTTATTGAGATATCGTTCAGGACAAATGTAACACCCTCTACCCCAGGCTAGTAGTAAACCGGCTCGGGAGCGTTACATAAGGAAGCAAGGACAATACAATGAACAAGGCAATAAAAGCAATACGAGAACCAATGAACAAGACAAGGCAAACATTGATAACTCATTCCTATTAAATGAGTTACTTAACTACCAAGCAACTCATTTTTGAATTCAAATTATCAAAGGCATTCGAATAGACCACTAGATTAATTCCTTTCATGCTTTCAATTACAAGTTACTACATTATCAATACACTTTACTTCCTTTTTCCTTATCACTAGAATGACCTTATGTGTAACTTGATTCCAATTTATTTCATTGATCCTGAGTTTGTATACATTTTAACATTACACACTTAGATTCCTAAACATGAGCATTTGATCATTCAATTTTACATGTAACTAGCTTCATTCAAGACTTATTCCGTGCCTAACCATTCGACAATCATCTATACACACACTAGGCTATTCAGCTTTTACTAATCAAATTCACAACTTTCATTTCAAGCAAGACATATACATTAAACAAGGCATTCGGTTGGAATAGAAGCAAACATGGTTCAATCATCCTACTTTCAATTCAAGCAAGTCAAGTACAATAACAAAGCATTCGATTGTTCCAAGGGACTAGTTCAAACATATGCGCATCAATCACCATTCAACAATCTCATGAATGTGCTAGAGGCATTGGTCAAACCAAATGGCATAATTGTCCATTCATATAAATTGAACTTGCTCTTGAAAACGGTTTTCCATTCATCTCCTTCTTTCATTCGAATTTGATGATAACCACTCTTCAAATCAATCTTAGTGAAGATGCATGCGCCGTAGAGTTCATCAAGCATGTCATCTAATCGTGGAATAGGATGCCTATACTTGATTGTTATTCGGTTGATCGGTCGACAATCGACACACATTCTATATGAACCATCTTTCTTTGGCACCAAAAGTACTAGAACGACACAAGGGCTTAAACTTTCACGAATGTAGCCTTTGTTGAGTAGTTCTTCCACTTGCTTTTCTAACTCCTTGGTTTCGTCGGGATTACATCTATATGCTGGTCTATTTGGAATAGAAGAACCCGAAATTAGGTCAATTTGATGTTCGATTCCTCTTAAGGGTGGCAAACCGTCAAGTGGATCACCTAAAACATCATTGAAGTCCTTAAAAAGAGAAACAAACACACTAGGAAAACTTTTGTTATTCTTAGTGATAGAAAAAAATGTTCCCTAAAGCATATGAGGATGCAAGGTTGTTTAAGGAAGGGGCTTGCCTCACTTCTTTTCCTCTCGCATAAATATTTTGAGACACTCTTTTTTCTCACAATTAGGATCACTCACCACCCCTGGGCCTATACTTATTTGGCTTTTATCACTACTGGCCTCTTTTGTATTTGCCTTTTGTTTTTCATTCTTTTTTTCTTTTTCATCTTTTTGTATTCCCACATCCTCACAAAACTTCTTCATTCGCATATGATCTTTGTACACCTCTTTTGGATCGAGTGGAGCCAAGGTATACTTTTTGCCATGGTATACAAAGGAATACTTATTTAACTTACCATGGTGAGTCACATCATGGCCATACTGCCACGATCGTCCTAAAAGTAAGTGAGATGCTTGCAAAGGGATAACATCACACCAAACGTCATCACAATATTTACCCATAGTAAAAGTGATTAAGGCACGTTTGTTTACCTTTAATTCTGACCTTTCATGAAGCCGTTTGAGATAATATGGCTTTGGATGGCATTGACAAGGTAGGTCAAATGCATCAACTAGATAGCTGCTCACCACATTCGCACAACTTCCGCTATCAATGATGACATAATATAGTTTTCCTCTGATCAAACATCTTGTGTGGAAATTATTTGTTTTTTGCATCTCCGTATCGTCGATTGCTTGGATATTAAGTGAACGCTGAATCACCAAGCTTTTAGGATCAAGTTCATCACTGGAGTAACCACCGGTGATGAATTCATTGTCGGACAATTCCTCCTCCGACTAGGATGAGTAGCTCCCATCTTCTCGAATAAGAAAGAGTCTTGTATTCGGGCAGTATCTTTTATAGTGTCCATGACCGTTGCACTTGAAGCATACAATCTCTCGAGTTTGTTTGAGTGTTTGTGTGTTTTCTGCCAACATGGGGGTTTTGTCTTGGTTTTGTCCAGTGACTTGGATGTTTCAGTTTTCTGCTTTAGTCTACTTGAGTCGAGCAAAGGTTTAGAAGAATTAGAATGAGATAAAGGTTGAGTGATACCTTTGTCATAGTGATAATTCTTTTGTCGATATCATTGTCGATCTTTGATGCGCTTTTCAATTGTCATGGCGAATTGGAATGCCTCTTGAAGGGTGTAGTTGGTTTTGAGTTCAAGTACCTCAAGAATGTTGTCATTGAGTCCGACAACAAACCTAGTCATTGTATCCTCTTCATCCTTCTGGATATCGGCTCTTTGCATCAATGACTCCATCTCTTTGAGATACTCATCAACAGTTCTGTAGCCTTGTCTGATTCTTTGTAACTTTTGTTTGATCTCTCTCCGATATAATAGGGGAACAAATCATTCTCGCATTACTTCTTTAAGTTCTCCTCATTAGGTTATCTTAGCTTCTCCATTGAGACGCCGATTGCGAACCAATTGGGACCACCAAATGGATGCGTATTCAGTGAATTCGAGAGTTAACAGTGGAACTTGATCCTCTTCGGGGTGTTGATAATACTCGAATAGAAGATAAACTTGATTTCCCCAGTCACAATAAGCATCAGGGTCATACCTTCCATGAAAATGTGGTACAGTGATTTTTGGTTTGGCTAAGGTGTTTGTTGCTCGTCTCAGCTCTATGCGAGGATTGTGCCCATGCAGGGGGTTTTTGCGTCTATTCTGAATGGGAACAAGATTTGGACGCCTAGGCTCTTCAGTATCGCTTGCAATAGCAATGGTTTCTAATCTCCCAATGGTTTGAGTGATTGCGGTTATGATTGTATCAGTGTGCTCAATCTTGACTGCCAAAGAGGTTACAGTCCGTTCAAGTTTATTGAGAGTATCTGAAACTTCTTGAAGAGTCACTTCATGTGGTTCTTCATCGTTACTCGTTTCTGGCATCCTGAAACACTCATATTTAAAAAGGTGAAAAGCAAAAGAAAACTAGAAATCCCACTAAACACTCCAAGGAATAAATATTTAGCGAGGCAAGTAAATCGATCTCGTGCTATTTAAAGACCTTTCTGCCACAAGTCAACAAGTTACAATCGGAGTTTAATCCTAACAGTGAGTCCTAATTGTACTAGGAGTCCAATGAAAGGTTTGACACCAATTGAATATAGTTGCAAGAAAGAAGGATTGCAATGCAACTTTAGTTCTACTCACACCAGAAAAGAGAATGTGTTAAATTGCGCAATAGAAGAAAGAAAAAGCAAAACAAAGGAACCCAAGAAACTAAGAGTAGAAAAAAATTAGTAGAGAAAGATGATAACCCCAAAACCCAGAAACAACTTGAAGGAAGAAATCCAATGTTGAATCCACTTCAGTGTGATGCTTGTGGTGGTTGATGATGGTGATCTTGATGATTCTTGATGGCGGTTGGTGGCTAGGTATGAGCTTTCTCACTTTTATTTCTCTTTTTTTATTTTCTCTTTTTTTTTCTTTTTACAAGGTAAATAAACTGAAAATAACGAAAATTGAAGAAAAAAATAATAAAAATAGGGTTAAAGTAGGGGAAAACCCTAATTTTGCTTAAATTTATTCACTTCGTTCGAGGCGTTCCCGAAGTCCAAAAGTTCTGAAATTTTGTGTGGTGACTCCTCCAATGGTGTAGATATTATCTGGAAATTTTCAGCTCAAAATTCACTCGTTTGGTTTTGACGAATTTTCCCTAATTTTCGAGTTTTTTCCCAAAAACAGCAAAATTCTTGCCAAGAATCGTCCCAAATCTGATACCAAATGATAGAGTAGCGCAATCTTGGATTTGGAAGCCTTGAATCAAGTTGTTGCAATATCTAGGAGCTCTAGACTCAATCAAGGAAGTTTGGGCAGATCTAAAAATTCAAGAGAAAAGAGAAGGGATTTTCTTGAAATTTTCAGATTCAAGGCTGGAAATTTAAAGAAAGAAAGATAAGATGAATGATTATATGATAAGAAATAGGAATATAAAAAGAAGATTAAAAAGATTGAGAAAGAGATAAGTAAAACAAATCTGTAAATTCCAGCTTTGTTTATGGAATTATGGAAGATGGAGTGAAGGTTGAAGATGAAGATGGCTTGCGAATTGTTGATGTTCCTTTGTCCTCGGCACCCTCTTAGACTCAATTATCTAGGCAAGCAAGCTCAAGAGGCTCTAACCCACCCTCCTAGACGCGATTATCCAGGCAAGCAAGAGTGTGAAGATGATCTCCCTCACAAGAACTCGTCGAACTTATGTTGAAGAAGACTTCGAAGGCACAAGTAATCAGAACTTGCAAAAGCAAACTCACTAAATATTTCATAAATCAAAGAAAATCTGTCTTACAATGATGGAGGCTTCATCCTTTTATAGGTGAAGGATAGACAAAGTAATTTAACTTCTACTAAAACAAGGAAAACATAATCTAATTAAAAATAATAATAAAATAACAGCCTTTAAATTCCTTGTGCTTGTGTGCAAGGGATATGGTGATAAGGCAAGTGATAAGCTGATAAGGGATGGTTGCTTGGGTACCAAGTAAACTTGATGAAGGCTGGTTTGCCTGGGCATCAAGTAATGGGCTTATAAGAGCTGTTTTGATTGGGTAGCAAGTAAAACTTGATAGGGCCTTTATTTGGACGAATTTAAGGGTATTTGGGCTAGTTTAGATGATAAGAAATTGGTTCTTGGGCAAGGAGGCATGTGTGGGCTGTTTTAAAAGCTAATTAGGCCTAAAAACACTTGTAAATCCTAATTTGGGCTAAAAATAAAAATCTGAACCAATCTTTTATAGTAACAAGTATTGGGTCTAATTACAATAAAAATTGCTAATTAATGGACATCTAAAGGCTCATGGATATCCATCTCCAAAGGTGCAGCAAATTGAGTTTTGTGACCCAATTATTCTTGAAGGATGTTAAGTGTGGACTTCCTTCAAGAAATTCTTCTTTCTTCATGGCAGCTTGTAATCCTTTGCTCACGAATACTTGGACGGTCGAATTCAGCTTGTCCTTGATTAGCTTAGACTTGGCTCGGTGATACGGAAGCCAGGATCCAAGAATCACCTCAAAATCTAGGAACCCTCTAGATCACAATTAATCTAGCAAACTCACTAATATGATCCGAGAAAACCCCAAACTCCAAGTTCAGCAAACTGATAATAAAGCATGATCTTGATATAGAAAACGAGATAGGATGAATTTGATGGTGGCGGTGTTGGATAGATTTGTCCTTGGCACCCTCCTAATCGCAATTGAATAGGCAACCACCTGCAAATGATAGGAATCTCTCTGATGAATGGATGATGACGAGATAGATGTTGTAGGATATTTTGTCCTTGGCACCCTCTTAGACGCGATTATATAACCTAAAAAACTAATAAATAAATAACAAATCTAATCCTAAATCATATAAATATCTTCATAAAGAATCCTAGATTAAATTTAAGTATAAATAATCAATAAAATTATTTAAAATTCGTAATAAATAATATTTCCCGTAATAAATCTGTATAGAGATTTCTGCTCGCCTAGTCTTCACTAAAACGGACATAACTTGAGCTCCCGACGTCGAATTGATGCGTTGGAAAGTTAAGAGACATACGAATATGTTTGAAGAAGACATGTAGACTCAGAAGTGCCCAGATCCCATCCGAAAATTCGATGCAAGTCGGCTGAAATTCAAGACTTATAAAACAGCTTCAACTCTTTGGCTACAATGCATCATTTTAGCCCCCCATACATGTATCACTCGGGTTATTGGGCCAAGTGGAAAAGTAAGTTCATCTTGTCCTTGGAATTGCCTTGTGTTACATGTATCAAACACTTTGTCTTCTATTGCTTTGACTTGGGACCGAGTACCGTACTTGTGGTTTGGTTTTGCTATTTTTGATTTTCTGTCTTTTTATTTAAGTTAGACTCTTATTATGTCATGTATACATGCACAAATGTAAGCACTAATGCAAAGGAAAAACTACTAAACACAAAAGAATGAAATGCAAATACATGGATGCAAGCGAATGGCCATCAATTCCATGAAACAACTGCTCAAGAAACAACTCATTTATTGGAAAAAATGGTTCTTATTACATCATGTTTTGTTCACAAATATTTTTCAGCTTGAATTCCCAGTTCTTTGATTTCTTCAATGAGCCATATAAGCCTTGGTCCTACTTCTCCTACCGGCTTGATGTACTATCGAAGAGGTGCAGCTTCAGTGGCTAGCATCACCACGTGTCGAGCCACATCTTGTACCTGGGTCATAACAGTACTGTCAAACTCATCTCGTTCTTGGAATCTTCTAGCCATGTCCCTAAGACGTGTGAACCAGTAGTCATCACCTCTCTTAGTGATGTCTTCAAGGACCAGGATTTTTGTCCTATATTCCTAGATGATGTTATTCCATTTCTTCAACCTGTTTCTTCACGGCATCGTTCTCACTTAGACAGGCCTGAAGCTCAATATAAGCACGATGGTTCTGAAGTCTGTGTAATGAGTGGTTCAGATCATCTATTTTGGCTTGTAACTTAGCAACACAAGCCCAACTCTGTTTTAGCTCCGCACTGGTTTGGTCATGTGCCCTCTGCAACTCAAGTAGGCGAATTCGATTGTCATGGGCCTTCCTCTTCCATGCGGCCACACCTTCTTTATCACCTTCATGGACCCGTTTGCCATTTCCATTTTTAGTTGCCGGCTTTCTCTTCTTCCTCTCTTCCGCAAGGGCTTGTCTGCATTTCTCAACCTCGCGCCTTCCTCGTTCTTTTTCTTTCCCTACAGCGCACTCAACTTCTAGATTCCATTGTTCAGGAGTCTTTCTCAAATCAACATTCTTAACAGCAGTCTGAAGCTTGAGGAAATCGACTATTTGGATTTCAAACTTCCTCTCTAGGTCTTCATGCATCTTCACTACTTGGTTTGTCTCCCCTTTGTACTTTTCAACATCGAGGCTTGACTCGAACTTGTCTCTTTGGTTTTGCTCATGCAAAGCTTCTATCTCCAGTTTAGCCCTTCTTAATTCTTCTCTTAAGATGTCATCTTCTGTAGGGACTACTTTCAAGTGTTCCTCTAGAGACTTAGCTTACCCAGATGTAGGTGCTATGACTTTGTCATTCATTCTCGTATGCCTCCAAATGTCACAGTCCGGGGTGTACATGCAATGACTATCAGATTCTAGTTTCATGTGATAACAATAGTTCCATGCATTACTGATTGTTTGAACCTTCTGTCTAAACTCACCTTGGAACTCGAATTCTAATGATCCAAGACTGGTAGTGAATGGGAGGAACTGTCGAGACCCATACTGGCGAGATACTAGCAAAAGGGTACATCCTATTCTTCCCCACAAACCTAGCAGCATTAAGAAGTTGAAATCTCCACATTTGTATAGGACTTTGGTGTGACCCATCAAGGAACTCTCCATCTGATGTCTTCATCACGACAATCCCTGAATATATCAATCCATTTTCTCTTCTTAACAACGGGCCATTCCTTTGCCAAAAATTCTCGAAGAGGTGAGAAGTTTGGGGAAAACACATTTGATAAAGATAATGTCGGGCACTTCCAGAAATGGGTGAGGGCCCAAACTTGTATAAGTGGAATAAATCCTCCAAAACGAACTCCTTCAACCTTCCGGCAAGCATTGAGGGAAATGAAGGTTTCAACAAGCACGGCTGGTACCAGATTGACTCCTCTTTTCAGTTGTTCCAGGAAATCAAGTAGTGCCACATCAATGTTTCCAAGAACCCTCAGAAAGATGACTAAACCATAAATTGCAATATCTAGGAGATCAACCCTCTTTTCTCTGTCGGGGTGGATTAAGATTATACCTTTGAGGCTTGACCAAGGAAAATTGAAGGTACCTCCTCTCTTCTGTATCAACCCCTTAACCCAACCGTCACTCATACCAGCAAATGCCTGAAGCTTTGCATGTGGGTTTTTGTTTTAGGTGGCTTGGTATAAACCTAGTTCTTCTTTACTTTGTTCAGGTTGAAAAGGGCTAAGTACTCTTCGAATGTAGGCATCATATCTTCTTTATTAAATATGAAGCAACAATATCCCAGATTCCATAACTGAACCATGGCTTTCAGTAACTGTTCATCGACCTTCACGTACAAGAGGTAGGCTATGTCACCATACACTTCATGGAACAACTGCTTGGTCTCATAATCAAAATGCTCCTACATTTCTTGCAATTCTTGCACATTGTTCTGATTGATGCTGATGTGGGCATATTCTTAAGTCTCTGTCTCATGACCAGCTACCAGGCTATCTCCAAATGTTTGCTGATTCACCTCGGACCAATGTCAGATTTTTGCATTCGCGTCTTCACTTTTGAAAACTCTCCCGTCCATAACAAGAGCTTTTCCAATTTGAGCAATGATTTTGAGAATCAACCCCTTCTAAATATGTAATTATGAGGCATGAATGATTATGCAAAACAAGAAGACAAGGGAAACAAAGATTAGAATCAAGACAACACAAAGAATTCAAAAGACAATTATGGGCAGCACATTCCAACACTCCAGGACATGTCTCCCTTTTAATACTAAAACCCTAGGTTTTCTGCATTGCTTTATTGGGGTAGGCTCTAAATTCTCAAACGGTTGAGTTCTAAAAGGTACCCGAGCTGTCCTTACAGTCCCCTAATAAAGGTAGCAAGGCCCCTTGGTTCTCACCCATTATAGGCTTCAAACGAACCAAGTTCAACTAAGGAGGACTCACTTCCTATGTCTTCTCGAAGAATTAGTATCCTTACGAAGACATGAGGCATATGAATCTCGAAGGTACTTGCTAGGCTCATACGGAGAATCAATATTCTGACAAGACCAAAGCGTTTTCCCCTCACTTAGCATTTGGGTGGAGCTCGGGAATATAGTTTTTTTTGAATTTTTTTAAAATGCATAAAATAGAATTGCATTCATTAAACGGACAAATAAATTGAAACCTCTGTGAACTTGCAAATTCCTTTTCTAAAAACATTTTGAAAACAATTTGTGGCCTGGCCCCCTTTTGTTTTTTTTAAAACAAAATGTGCCCAGCGGAGTCGCCAAGCTGTCACAACCCTTTTTAGGAATAAGGTTTTGACGTTTTGGAAAACTTTATTTTTTTTGAAAAAAGTGTGATTAGATCACGTTTAAAACAAAGGGTATTTTGATAAAACGTTTTATTTATCAAAATTTCATTTTGGTCCACGAAAACATGAGAATACATGTTCAGGGGTCAATTAATTGTGGGGAAGGATTACCACCCCCACAACGCCCAAAAATCGGTACCTTAATTGGTTTCAAAAAAGCATTTTAAAAACTGGAATTTGTAAGTTCACAAAATTTCAATTTTATTTGTCCGTAAAATGAATATAAATCTATTTTAACGGCCTTATCGCCAGGAAATGAACTTTAATCACCACCAATACTCCTGGCGCTAACCCGTCATTCCCGTTTAATAAGTCACCACATTAATTAAGTTTTCACTTTTTAACAAATCAACAAGAAAATTAGATGAGTTAAAGTTTTTTAATTGAAATCTAAGTAGTGAATAATCCTAAAGAAATGTCTATATTTTACGGATTATTAAAATTTAAATATAATTAAGTTTATTTTATTGAAATGAAGAATATTTTACGACATACATGTCACTAATCTAAGTTTAGAGTCCATAATCCTAAGGTTTATCATACATACAAATATATACATCAAAGGCATAAGAGAAATAAGTAAACAAAGTAAATAACTAAACAATTGTTAAGATTAAATAAGAAAATGATTTTTTATATATATTTTTAAATAAAGAAAATATGAATTAAGGACTAATTTGAAAGAAAACCAAAATGTGAGGGTTAATTCGAAAGTAATTAAAAGTTTGGTGTCAAATTGAAATAATTAAAAACTGAGGAGCTGCGGCGAGAGATTCGGGAAAGAAGGGCGTGGGTCAAAACCGGTTTCGAGTTGGGTCAAACGGGTTAGTATAAACAGCTGTTATAACAAACAATTTTCATTCTTTCATATTTCATCCAAACTGATCAAAATGCTTCCTCTTTAAACTCTCTTCCCAGTTCATCATGTTCTTCATTTTATGAAGAACACGATGAACATCCACCGTGCCGGCCGCCATCAACCGGCACCAGTTGCTGTTGCCGGCGGCAAAATAACCATATTTCAACCAAAATTTCTAGATTCCGGCGATGTTTCCAGATTCCGGCGACGTTTCGAACGCAAAAAAAAGGTAAAAAATTTCTTTTCTTCTTTGTTTATACTACATTTAAAAGTAAATAGATAGGATTAAATTACCAGAACTTGCTCTTTATTGCCTTTGAATGTCAATTACAACTGTTTGCTCTTACTGCTTCCGAATGCTAGTATCTTTACTGGTTGTGTATGATTCTTGTGTGTTTTTCATTCGAATCTTGTTGTCATTTACAATGATTTACAGTCCTATTTATAATACAAGAATTGCCTAAAATACTAAAACTAAATCCCTGATTTCTTCCCCTCTGATTTGCTTGATTCTTGCCATGGCATTGATTTGGGGATTCTGGTCTTCTGAATTGCCTTTTTTCATATTTGTTAATATCTGATTGCAACTTGATTTTGGCTAGGGCACCAATTTAGGGATTTTATTCCCCTTTGAATTTCTGGGCTTTAATCTGGTTTTAACCCTCTTGTTCCTCTATTTATAAGTTTCTAATGACTCGAACGGCGCTGGTGAGGAACGATCGGAGCGAGTGACGCGTCGTAGAAGATGGAGCAGTTGGCCAGAACTGAATCGTCGTGCGCGTGGCTGCCACGTGCGAGTGGTGATCCACGTGAACACTCCAATGCAATCCAGGCCACTGGATGGCATCTTGATCGTACGACTGAAAGACGCGGCCTTTGGTGATCCCCATCTGGCACGATCTGCACTGTTGGATCACCCCCTTGATCCAACGGTCCTGCTTCATCTGCTCGCAAGGAAGAAGACGGGAGTTGGGTTTTTTTGTTATAAACGGGCCAACTGGCCCTTTTGTATATTGGACTCTTTATTGTTTTTTATAATGAATTATGATTTGAATTGAATTAAATGGACCTTTTATTTATTTCAAATTATAAATGGGCTATGCATTTCATATTTTTGGGTTTTAATATATTAACTACTATCTAATATGCAATCTATGTTAATCCTAACTACAATTATATACGGTACATTAATAAACTAACAATTATACACAATGTAACACATTATATGAGACCTAAACTATATTAATCTTGTAACTTAAATACATCAACTATATACTATGTAACCCCTAACTATGTTATTAGTAACATTAATATTTACTACTAAACACATTAACTATGTTATCAATATCATATAATTACAATATGCCTAATATGAGAGGCAATAAGCTCTGAATTGAAACTTTGATAAGTACATTGAGAATACTTCAGTCAGTTAAAGTACGATCTATGATAAGATTGACAAGAAAACCTGAGGAAATTCAGTTAAGACACAAAAGAATGTGAATTTTGGTTGTTCGTTTACTTCTATATTGTTTATCACTTCGTTCTATCATGGTCACTACCTCACTTAGGCTATATAAGCCTAATACATTCATTATCATGCATTGCAGGTTACTTAAAGCTTGAGTATTCCAAACGTAATCAAAGGTTGCAAGTCACTACTCAGGATCCAAGTAGAGTTGGATTTCTTCTTAGTTATAATACTCCTAGGATGGTGGCAAATTGATTGCTGCTTTGTATATACATATGATATTTTCTTCTAGTTCGGTATGCATATTCTAAAGTTGATGGCTATATTTCTAAATACCCATAAGTATGGCTTCGAAGGGTTTGACGTTTGATGGCTATGAATGAAATGTTTAACTAAGCTATTGATCAATTAGTTGTTTGAAGATTAAATTATTCCTGGTCAGACAAAAAAAGATTATCCATATTGCTAATATAAATATGGAAGCATGCTATTGTTTTACATTAGTAGTTCATGGTTGAATAGGCTTGTTTAGAAACTTAGTTGAGGTTTTGAATGGTGGCATATTGTTATACTTTGATACATCTAGCCTATGTTATTTTGTTGTGTGTAACTTCTAAGTGTGCTTTGGCATGTAATTTAAACTATAATATGCCTGGATAGTAGTTGATGCTATGGTGGGTTATAATCTTTCTAATTAAAGATGGCATTTATAGATATAACTTGGGAAATCGAATGAAACTAAGTTTTAATTGTATTTTTAGATATCTTAACTCATGCCTTGATCATGTATGGATGATTACATAAGTAATATTAGATTGATGGTTGCTTAAGTTTGATATCTAAGTATGTATTAATGTTTGGTTTGTTAGAGTAAGAATTGAAAGATGATCCTTGGTGAGTTATTCGAATATGCCATGGGATAGTCAAGGTCTAAATGATCAAACCATGTTATGGGTATTAAACCTTATATTGGAGAAGAAATATTACTAGTAAGTATCTGGAGTGTGATTAGTGATATTAAGGCCTGGAAATTTGTTAAGTTTAATTAAACCAGTAAGTTTAGATATGAACTAACTCTAAGTTGCAAGTGTTTGGGTTTCTTGATGAGATTTAATCAAAGCATATGTATACACTCTAAGAAATCAACTTAAGTTTGTATGCTTTAATTGAATTTACACTTATAGCTTAATGGATATGTATGACCATTGAGTCATAGAAGATATAATCAAAAGAATGTACGAATAAGTTTATAAGGTTGTTAAATGTTAATAGATGATAAAATTTTAAAATGATTTGGTACCTACCTTACCTAATTTTGAAAGGCTTTAAATTTATGAGTTCTGATTTCTATGTTCTGTTTGTAGTAACATGCTCGATTCTGGTTTTTCTTCCAAACCAGGTTGAGGATGTTACAGGCTTGAGTTCAAAATGAGCTGCTTGAATCTCGGGAGCTACAATTCCAGGATGAGATCATCCAAGATAGGATTCAAGTGGTATCTAATAGCTCAAGGTCGAATTATCACTCCAGGATTTGCTGTAGTATTAAGGTTATCCAGATTTTCATCTACCTGATTCCCCTGATTGCCACCTCTATACATGATTCTTAAGGCTTCTTGTAAGTGTCTTCTTTGGTGAAACAAGTGCTCAGTTTTAGGTACTATAAGTGTTAAGGGTTCTTTGGGTCTTCCTCAGGTCATGCAACAACACAACACCTAAAAAAGAATAAACAAAAAAAGAAATAAATTGGTGCAAAGACTAAACTCTAAATAACCAATTGCCCATCCCCGGCAATGGCGCCAAAAACTTGTTGCGTGCTGTGATGTACGATATATGATACGTAAATAGTGAAAGCATACACATCGAACAAGTAATAAAGTGATGAGTGAGTATCGTCTCCACGGGGATTGGAGGCCAAACTAGCTTTGTCAACACACCCAAAATTGCAGCTTGAAAATAAATGCGATAGCAAAAAAAAGTAGGTCAATAAATGATGTAGCAATTAATTGTAATAAAAAGTAAGCTGAAATAAAGATACTTCGAGCGTTCTCTCAAATGTACGAAACTCTCTAATGGGATGACAGGCTGGGCTTGCTAAAGATTTCTATGTCTAAGCCTAAAGAATGTCTCAAACTATCTTGCCCACAACACGCTCAGTAGAGCTTATCAATATGTCTCTACACTATCTCTAGCAGAAAACCTGATAGGAAGAATGCTATGGCAATACCTCTCAGCGTAAACCCTGACCTACAACTATCATTTAATTTCTACTCTTCTTAGTCGCTGAAACTCTATCCTTATCTCTAAGGTGAGTTAAGATTTTGCCTCTCAGCATCAAACCGTATTGTCCATGTAGATCTAAGCCCAACTCTCTTGAATATTAAGCTATCAAACACCTAAGGAAAGGCTAACTCTCGAAAGCTCTTACAAGCTTACGACATAAAAGAACAATGGGCAAAGCATGCAAGGAACAAGAAAGCAACGAAACATTCATTCAAACTTGAAACATAAAAACCAAAAACAAGCCCAAGCCACTTAAAATCAGTTCATGGTTGTGCGAATATCATCCATAATCATTCGTTTAAAACAACCCATCCAAATAATAGGAAATGAGACAAAAAAGCAACTAAAGGAAGGTAAAAACTCCAAAGCCGCCTTGGACTATCGTGAACCATTCTAAGCTTGCTACTTCTCTCAAAGGCCAGCAAGAACATCCCTTGGAGCTTCAACAATGGAGGACACCATGATGGAGAGGATGAAGAAAGGCAGCTACCTTTTTTTATCTCTTTCTTAGCTCACAAAGTAACTTTTTATCTGCCCCCCCTTTAATGTGGTGTCATGTTCTTTATATAGTGAAGGCTTCTAGGGTTTTGTGCCCTTAATGCCAAGGAAATATTCCCTTCACATGTGGAGCTCACAGCTGGCTCATAGGTTTACGTGTGGGGCTGCGAAATATCTTCAATTCTTTGTCCTCTATCGTGCCCATAAATGCTATCCAAAATGCTATGGCATTTTCCCCACCTTGTTCCTCTTTTCCCTTCACATCACCACACCAACCAAAACCTTCCCAAGCAGCACCATTTTTGCAAATAATCCAAGAAAACAAAACCAACAACACCAAATGCAACTATATGAACTAAATGCATCTATATGTCATGAAATGAGATGAAATGGGCTTGATTTCATACAATAACTTAAGTAAAAGGCATGAAATGTTAACCTTTTGCAAGGTTAACAACAACGTAGGACGTGGGATCTTGCTTCCTTTTGCCACAAAGGTAGCATTCACAAATTCCAAGGCCCTGAAGGAGCATTCAACAACATCCTCGTCAATTTGGATGTAAGGAGCATCGGTGATTATTGAAGCAATGATGTCCTATTTGGCTCCCACACTTACTAACTTCCCGGCTGAGTGAATCCACAGCCTTCCCAACAGACAATTATAAGTTGGCTGAATGTCCATTACTACAAACTCGACAGCATACTCAGTAGGCCTGATTAGCAAAGGATTCTCAATCTTCCCGATAACGTTCCTTTGGGTGCCATCAAATGCTCTAATAGAGTTCTGACATGGCTTCATATGTGAAGTGTCTATTGGCAACCTTTTCAAAGTTGCCATTGGCAGCACATTCAAAGCGGACCTGTTGTCAACAAGCACTCCCGGTAAGACATACCATTTGCAATGAGTAGTAATATTCAAAGCTTTGGTCTAATTTCACCATCACTGAAAGTGATGTAGTTGTACGCAGCAATGTGACCTAAATTTCACCATCACTGAAAGTGTAAGACATACCTGTTGTCCAAAATTTCACCATCACTGAAAGTGATGTAGTTGTACGCAGCAATGTGACCTACTATTCGGTCTAATTTGTTTATTGGGATATCGTTCAGGACAAATGTAACACCCTCTACCCCAGGCTAGTAGTAAATCGGCTTGAGAGCGTTACATAAGGAAGCAAGGACAATACAATGAACAAGGCAATAAAAGCAATACGAGAACCAATGAACAAGACAAGGCAAACATTGATAACTCATTCCTATTAAATGAGTTACTTAACTACCAAGCAACTCATTTTTGATTTCAAATTATCAAAGGCATTCGAATAGACCACTAGATTAATTCCTTTCATGCTTTCAATTACAAGTTACTACATTATCAATACACTTTACTTCCTTTTTCCTTATCACTAGAATGACCCTATGTGTAACTTGATTCCAATTTATTTCATTGATCCTTAGTTTGTATACATTTTAACATTACACACTTAGATTCCTAAACATGAGCATTTGATCATTCAATTTTACATGTAACTAGCTTCATTCAAGACTTATTCCGTGCCTAACCATTCGACAATCATCTATACACACACTAGGCTATTCAGCTTCTACTAATCAAATTCACAACTTTCATTTCAAGCAAGACATATACATTAAACAAGGCATTCGGTTGGAATAGAAGCAAACATGGTTCAATCATCCTACTTTCAATTCAAGCAAGTCAAGTACAATAACAAAGCATTCGATTGTTCTAAGGGACTAGTTCAAACATATGCGCATCAATCACCATTCATTACATGATACTTAAGGTCATTACATACTTAACCATAGGTTCATAACATAGTAGGCCTATCAAGACATTATATACAAGTACCAAAATGCATGATCAACCAACTATATACATTCTAGTGCCACCATTCTAGGAGATATACAAAACAAGTATGAAATCATACTTAGGCAAAGCTTGTGTGACTTGCTTCTAGCTCAAGTACTCAGGCTTCAAGATCAAGCAACACTCCAATCCTTTATCCTGTAGTAGGGAAGAACGAATATGAGAGTGATAAGTACAAGAATGTACTTAGTGAGGTAGTAACTAAATCTAACCATTTGTTATGTCAAGTTTTATGTCATTTAAACAAGATTGAACCTAGCTAGGGTTTCATGCATTAGATTGATCCTAGCTAAGGCTTTCAAGCATTAGAGTAGTCCTAGCTAAGGATATCAAGCATTAGAGTAGTCCTAGCTAAGGATCATAGCATTCAGATATCAAGAACAAGATTCAATAATTCATTTCATGAATCAAGCACATCATGCTTACAAAATAAGTAATCAAGAAAGTCATGCTTACATGACAAGTAACATTCAATTCATGGCTTTCAAAACAAGTAACATATGATGTAGGATTGTTATTTTATGTATTATCAATTAAACAACACCCTTGGTACTTAGTTTGTATAGGTAATCGAGTCTCCAGCCAACTGTCGCCACAAGATGCACCGTAGTGCTAGTCAAACCCTCCTACTGTCGCCAAAGACCATATACGTACCTTCCGTCTGTCGCCAAATAGGGCCTTATCCCTGGACCGTAGTCCACCCTAACACAATGAGCTCTAGACTCTAAGGCATGCCCTTCTACCTAGTCCAACTAGCTACCAAGGTTTTTCGATTTACCATTTATACAAGTGTTTCAAGATCAAGATCATGTCAAGCAAGTTCATTATGCACTAGACCCTTAGGCCATTTGAGCCATAGCTCACATTTCATGTAAATTTCATGTTTCATTTCATCAAGATGAGATGATATCTCAAACAAGTTCTTTAACATTCAATCACATTGCATTATAGCACATACAAGCATCCATGTTATCACTTAATCATACTTAAGCATCCGAATTGATCCTGAATACAAGGTTGGGATCAAGTTTCATGCATTAATTTAGACATTCTTCCCTTATTAGGCCAAGTTCATGATTAGATTCATTTAACATTTCAAGAATGTAACAAGTATTCATTGGTTAGGACCTAGTCCTAACCCTAGAGATAACTACACTCACTATACTCCAAGCTAGCTAGTCTTGGATCCACACTCCTTTGTTCTTGGCTTTAGGATGATCCACTTTATCCTCTTCTGATTATTTTGACCCCTCTCATGCTCGTATCATTCCCCCACTCATTAAAAAGATTTGCCCTCGAATCTAGATCGGTAAATGGAGGAAGTTCATCAAAGTACCATAGAAGAGAAGACGTCTTGAAGGATCATTTTGCAGAGTCTCTTTTTGCAATATAATTTACAAGTTCCTTCTCATTGGGATCATCACGATTGTTCTTTTGGTCGCAAAGTAACTCATTCTCATCTTCAAAATTGTTATTAATGCTAAAAAATGAATAAGCATAAATAGAATTCTGAAAACATTCAATGATACCTTTTGATTGTAAGGTACCTTCGTCGGTGTTTGTCGTTTGATGATCATCTTGAATCGTAATAGTAGGTTCGCCACTGGAAACAAACACACTACTTATAATTTCTTCCTCATCAATAGGCAAGGTTAAACTCTCGATGGAATCGTCTTCCTAATGTTCTTTAGAAGAACAAATTTCTTGATCATGCTCCAGATCACGGATTTCAATATCATTAGAAGACATGAATTCAGACAACATATCTCTCAAAAATTTTTCTTGAAAATAAAAATTATCTAGACAATCATACCCTGAATGATCTAGTCGACAACAATAATGACATCGAGTCTCCAAAAGGGTAAAATCCAATACGTTGCTCAATGACTTCCTCAAGAAGGACCTGAATCTGATACCAAATGATAGAGTAGCGCAAATTCGAATAAAGAGAAAAATAAAACAAACCAAAATAAAGAACAAATCTAAAAATTCAGATTTGCTTATGGTGGTGGCATCAATGGAGGAAGCTTGAATATGTGGAGATGGCGTGATGAATTGATAGTTGTTGTTTTGTCCTCGACACCCTCTTAGACGCAATTATCTAAGCAAGCAGCCTCAAGTGGCTCTAACCCACCCTCCTAGATGCAATTACCTAGGCAAGCAAGAGTGTGAAGATGATCTCCCTCACAAGAACTCGATGATCTTATGTTGAAGATGTCTTCTAGACAAGTTTATCGAACACTTGCAAACTCAAAGAATACTAAAATCTCCAAAGAGAACTTTTTATTAATCAGTGAAATCTGAATTACAATGTGGGTGAAGCCTCATTTATATAGGCCATGGAGAAGTTTTAATCCTACTAAACTTAGGAATTAAATACAATAAATAAATGCTAAAATCTAATCTCCTAATTAGATAAGTAACTTCTAATAATAAAAAAATTCTAAAAATAAAATCCTAATTAAATAAATCTGATCCTAATAGATATTGCAGAATCCTATGTTGATTTAAATTACAAATAATCAAATAAAATCTTGAAAATTCGTAATTATCCAAAAATCCCGTATAGGAATTTCTGCATGCGTTGTCTTCGCTAAAATAGATGTATCTTGAGATCCATATGTCCGATTGAGGCGTTTCAAGATGTGTTGTAAAGCTAATTTGCAGCCGAACAAGTTTTAAGATGACATGTTGACCCATAAATGCCTGGATCCCATCCAAAAATGCTTCGCAAGTTAGCTAACTTGCAAAGCAGTTTCAACTTCTTTTCCAAGATGATTATTTTGTCCCCTCTCACGCTCGTATCTTCTTCCACCATGTTTACTCCTGGTTATATTACATTACAAGTATAGACATGTCAAGACAAGATCACAAAATTATTCAATTCAAGACAAGGTTACAAACGCATATCATACACAAATCTGGCAGCATGCTTATAAACAATCTCCATTACGCTTAATGACAATTATCTATATTCTAGTTCATGTAAAACAAGGAAGAATCAATGTCCTAAAACTGTTTACAAAATAGTTTACAAATTACCACAAAACAGCATGTAATTACCTATACTACTGCTGCCAGGCAGCTTGCACTCTAATCACTTAATCGTGCATAACTTTCATTCCATACGTCAAAATTTCAATTGGTTTACACTGTTGGAAAGTTAATGTAATTGTCTTTATGACCATATAAGGCTTCATTTTAGTTCTTTGCCAACTAATACAGATTTTAGCTTAACACAGGATAATTTGTTACATTAGACAGTTTGCACTATCCCTAGTGTTTCTTCTCTACATTTCATTCTACAACCCAGAGTTCTGTTTTCTCCTAATGAATTTAGACATATCAAGGCGTTGTCCATAAAACTTTCAGCCTTAAATTCATTTTATACAATTTATAGTGATTTTTCAAAGTTATTGCTCAGAACAGAGCATTCTGGGCAGATTACACTAGGTTGAATTTCTAGCTTCTTAATTCACCTAAGCAAGGTTCTAACATGGCAATTCAATTCATTTTCATGTTCTTACACGTCTAAGTCATTCTAATTCACTTAGACGTGTGCTTAAAACAAGGAATTATCATGCTGAACCTAATTTGATCTATTTGATCAACATTGCACACCCATTTCATCAACTAGGCAGTCCATTACCTAATTTAACTAGTACAATTAGGTGTAGTCATTTTCCAGAAACATATCTATTCAATTCAATCTTCATTTTATCTAGCAACATGATCAAAATAGGGTTCTATGTTCAATTGACATGCTTACACATTTTCTCTATCAAAACAGTCCCTAATCAAGACTATTTTCAACCATGTACATATTTCCCAGATTTCCAACAACTATGCATCTTTTCTTTATCAAATTGGTTACTATATATCACAATTTCAAGTTCAAATTGAAGCTAGCATGACTCTAACATGCATAACAATCATCCAATTCCATCTAGGCAACAAGAACATCATCATTTGCATATTCAAACAATCTATAACATGTAAAGTCAAGCATTATACCTTCTCCAAGCTAAATTTGATCAATGGATGAATCAAAAAGCATGAATTTAAGGTGTTTGCATGAAGCTCTTCTCTCCCGTTTCTCTCTCAAGCAATTCGGCCAAGGAGATAATTTTGGGGAGGAAGATGACAATATTTTTGGTTATTTCCCCCCTTTGGCTTTGAGTCACCATTAGATGGCACATGTTCTCTTCATTTGAGAACATGTGTCAAGGCCCTTAATCTTAATCCTAATTGCATGCAAACCATAGAGTTTTGTATGTTCACATTTCCATCCTCTAATTTATGCCTTCTAGTTTTAATTTCAATTCAATTTGGTTCTAATTTCACTTATTTGATCTTAAGGATGGCCAATGTTCATTCTTCTTTAAATTGATCAACTTATGAATTCAATTAGCCTATAGTTTAGATAGTGGCAACATTTTTCGGTTAATTTTAGGGTGTTACGACAAATGTCTAGTTTAACACCTTCAATAGTGCACTTCGGTGCTTTTTTGAGCTTAACAATAGTTCTAGCACAAAAATCTGTGCTTGTTATTTTCGAAGTTGCTCAACGATACTATACTCACTATGTTTTAGGAACCTTAAGAATTCACGCGCTTGTGTCTCAGTTACCGGCTCAAGAATCTTTGGGGGAGGCTCCTCTCCAAAAATCCATTCAAGCTCGGTCGTTACTATTTTGTCTTGATCTTTCGGCTCTTCTGCCACCTTGGATATTTATGGTATAAAATATCCCACTTCACTAACCGTTTCGGTTGGGTCCTCATTCCTTATGAGTTTTTCTTTAGTGGATGGCTCCACATCTCTTTGTGGCTCTGAATTCTCCGGTACTGAGATGTGAGCAGTGTATCTCCATGGAACCTTTCGGGTGTCTTTGAATGGAAAGGAGGTTGGAGTTGAAATTCAGATATTCAGAGTTACCTCAAAACTTTCACCTTTGGATGAGCTTTCCTCCCTTGGTTTGAGCGATATGAAAAAAGGGTATGTCTACCCCATACTTGATCTTGGGGTTGTCCGATCTGCATATGTCTAGCTCATTTCTTTCCTTCTTCTTTTAGAAGAATTCGATCTCCTTATTATCTATCATCTTTTGGATTACTTGTTTAAAATCCTCGCAGCACTAAATATCATGCCCTTCTTCTTGATGAAACTCGCAATATGGTCTGCACCCTTTTTGCACGATTTCCATGCCCTGGTCAATTAGGCATGTCATACATAATTGTTGGAATACCCACCTCAATGGGGATTTAACCTCGGACACCTCTGTCTTGTCTTTCCTAGTGTACTCTTCCTCAATTGCATTCACACCTTAACCCCCTATGATTCGGAAGTGGATTAGTGGTCACATTTGGTTCATCTAGCTGCAACTCCCTAGTGTTTATCATGTTTTGCATGAACTTTTTAAATACAATGCAGTTCTCAATTGAGTGTCCCGAGACTCTGGCATGATAATCACAGTGCACTTTTTCATCGTACCATGCAAGGAATGGTGGTTTAAAAGGGGTAACGTAATAGGGCTGAACCAAGTCGGCTTCATGCAACCATGAATATAATTTGGCTAAAGACACTGGCAGAGGAGTGAAAGACATCTTCTCACTTTCCTTCTTCGAGGCTCTAGTTTCTTTTTTATTCAAGTTTTGTCCGCCTCCGGTTGAGACTTGTGGCAGAGAAATAGTGAAACTCTTTGGGGTTGTATAGGTGCTTGTGATATTCACCTCATTAGAGTTCTCCCCACCATCGATCCTCCCACTTTTTATGGCCACTTCAATTGACTCCCCAGTTCTTACCATATCGAAAAAAATTTGGGTTGTTTTATTTATCAACCGGTCGAACAACGCCCCCCTCAAAGTATTAACAAACAATGGCATGATCTCATGTTCGGGGATCAGGGGTTGAATCTGAGCGGCCAAGACGCTCCATCTTTGAGCATACTGGTGTAAGCTCTCATTCACTCTTTGCCCAATTCCTTTTAACATGATTCAGTTAGGGGTCATGTCGATTACATGCTTGTATTGTTCCATGAAAGCCCTTGAAAGATCCTTCTATGACTTGATGTTGACTTGGCCAAGCTAAGTGTACCATCGGGTTGCGGAATCGGTCAAGCTATCTTGAAAATAGTGATGAGTAGCTTTTCATCCTTTATAAAAAGCTGCTATCTTTCGACAATACATGGTGATGTGGGCTGAGGGGCATGTAGTTCCGTCATACTTGTCAAAATTAGGAGCTTTGAATTTGGGTGGTAGGATCAAGTCCGCCACAAGGCTCAAATCACTAGCATTATTTCCTTGCCCATCTGTTCCTTGCAAAGTCCTGAATTTTTCTTCGAAGGCACGAAACCTTTCTTCGTATTTGTTTTCCATCTCAGCCCTAATCCTTTTCTTCCACCTCGTTCATCATGTTTAAGTCAGGCACCTCATTATAATAGCTTGCCCCCAAATTGATGGGCTAATTTGATGAGGCTCCTAAGTGGTGGCTAGCAAATGCCCCTGTAGGATGGTTAGCGATTGCCCCCATTATACTGATGTATACTTTCTTTTTTGGATCTGGTACTTTTGGTTGAACCCTCACATAAGATTTAGTGCCCTCTTGTTCTTCGATGTTCGGACTATCAACAGAAACTTCTTCCTTGCCTTTCATCTTTAGTAGCAAGTTGGTCATCTGAGCAATAATTGAGACATGAGACTGTGATATGATCCCTGATATTCTGTTCAATTCCATCCAAACAAACTTCCAGGTCATTCAAACCCAGTTCTACTTTGGCCATCTATTCCTCCACTGCTCTTAACTGTAAACGTGTGTCGTACGAGTGCGGAATGGTTGCATAATGATTGTAATTAAGGAACCAAAATGCAAACTTTCTGAAATAAATTTTTTAGTTAATTATTAGCAATTAAACAAAGAATGCAAATGAATATATTATGTATGAATGCAAAGAGCAAAACTGAGTTTGGCAAACATCATCGTTAAACGGCTTTCATTAATGGAAACATTATCTTGTTACAATAATTAGAGAAAACCAACTACACATATGGCTTTAGGACAGTATCAAGGTCGATGATCTCCCTCAAAATCCAAACAATCCTCTTTCCTTCTTCAGATTCATCGTCTACACAGTCATGAAGCTCGATAGCGCCTTTTGCCAAAAATTGTATCTTTCAAGAAACCTCTTGCATCTGAGCCGTCCATTGTGCCAATTCTTGTTCCTGCCTCTTCTTCCAAGGCTTCATTTTGGTGTTGTTCCTTTTTGAGCTATCTTAAGTGAGAAGTGCGAAGGTTCGTCATCTCTTGTGTTAAAGCGAGCACCTAGTCCTGGTGCTCGTAATACATCATTTTGTAGTTCTCGGCTCTTGCCCTCTCCTTCTTGAGTCGGAGCTCTAACCCCTCACTTGGTCTACCTTCCACAACTTTTTTGCTATTGTTTAGCCTTTTAAGTTTCTGAATTTCTTCCTTTTCTATCTTGAGCTCAAGTTCCAGCTTTTCTTTCTTTCTTTCTAGACCTTTAACCACCCCTTCAAAATGTGTCTTTTCCAAATCAAAATTGAACTTTTCTTGGTTGGCTTTCTCTTTGAGCTTGAGGTACCTCTTTTACTCCTCTTCAAGTTGCTTTCTCATCAACTCAGCCTCGGTAGGAAGTGTGGCCAATCTCTCTTCCATAGTCCTCCTTCTATCGGGATTCAACTGAGGAATATTGTCGTTGACTCTACTGAACCGTCATTCTTCATATCCGAAGGTGAACAAGTAAGGGGCATTCATGATCCTAACTCATCTTGCGTAGTTCCAAGTTGAAGAAGCATTATACACCACCGTCCTTGTAGCCTTTCTCTTTCTCATAATTCATGTTGAACTCGTTTAAGCCTTTGGTGGCCGGCACAAATTGCTTTAAACCATACTATCTCAAACCCAGAAGAGGCGCATAAGCTGTATGCCCCAAAGACCAAGTAACAGTACCCAAGAGTGCACTCTGCATCTATAGAGGATACTTTTTGCCAATAGCCATGGAACTCTCCAAACTATGTCCTCATCTATTAGATTTCAGAGAACATCTAGCCAAACTTCCTCGGATCTTCACATTCGCCAATCCCTGTTTTGGAAGAATTCCTCAAATGGTGAGAATTTGCCATCATAGAGAGGTCTTGAGAAACTGGCATCTGACCATAGGTGACTGTAGAACCAAACGGTCAAAAGCTGTAGGCATCCTTGGAAGTGACCTCCACCATTCTCCCTACAAAACCTCAATGATCGGAAAGTTTCAACCAAAATTACGGGTACTGGATTGGTCCCGCCACTCAAACGATCAAGCAAGTCCAAAACTGATGGGTCAATAAGCCCTAATGCTCGAGGAAAAAACACCAACCCATAGATCAACAATGCAAAGAGATCCTACTAAACTCGGCTCGCGGGATGTATAGAGGCTAAGGCAAGAATTCCCTCCCACTTAAGATACTCCTTATTCCAAGTGGTGACTTGTTGCTCGACCCTAGATAACAACGTGTCCAAGAATCTACTAAGCTTGCCTCAAAAAGATCTGTTCTTGTTAGGCTTAGAGTAGACCTGATTCTCATCGATCTTCTTGCAATTTATGAGATCTTGGTATTATTCAATTGTCAGAGTCAAATCAAAGTTACTGATTGTGAAACAACTGTAAGCTGAGTTCCAAAACCCCAACAAAGCTTGTAGTAGTGCTTGGTCAATCGGAACATCTTGCAAGTATGTAATGTCTCCATACTCTTTTTTGAAAGCGTTTCTCGTCTCAAGATCCCAACTGTTCCATACCGGCTCCAACTCAGACACATCATTGAACTTCGTATTCATGAATATCTCAGTTGCCATTGCTGACCTGAACCCGGTAGAAATCCTATCTCCATCATGTAGTTGATCTCCTTTTGACCACCTTTGCACATTGGAGTTCTTTCCATCATTGCTATGAATCAAATCTCTAATTAATCTATTCTTTAATTTTAGACTATTTCCAACTCAATGTGCTCTTCATGATATGACAAAATATTCAAAACAAAAAGGTAAAAAGGGAAAGGGAGATGACAAAAAGAAACGCGTTAGTCATAAGATAAACAATGTAACAAAAACGAGAAAAGATAAACACAAACAAAATAAGCGAATGGAAAGCACATAACAAAAGCCCTAACCACATGAATTCTAGTTCACTAAGGTTCTCCGCATGGATCTAGTGGGGTAGGCTTCTTAGATTCTCACACATGGGTTCGGTTCTAATTGAGGGTACCCGAACCTATCTCATTGCCTACTAAGGCAACAAGAACCCCAATTCTGGCCCATTACAAGCTTGTGAATTGGTTTGGGTTTGAGGGAAAGCACAACCTAATGACGTGGAGGGCTGCTTACATGTCGAAAGGTGTGGATTTTAGAATTGAAGTATCGACTTGTGGAGGGCTACTCACGTGGGTATGTGGCGTTTCACTCCCACTTAAGGGACAGAGCTCGAGTATAGAGCTTGATAAACATGGTACAACATGTATCGGTGATTCCTTAGAAATTAAATGAAAAATTAATTCGAAGAACACCAATTATCAAAGCCCGTGCAATCTAAGTCATATTTTCAAGAAAGAATATACCTCATTTTAAAGTCCATTAAAATTGCCATAATTCCTATTTTTTAAAAGCAACAAATATTTTCTTAGCCTAACTCTCCTTTTGTTTTGTAACAAAATTCAATCCCCAGCGGAGTCGCCATGTTGTAGCGACATTTTTTACCCTTAAAAGATTGAAGCTATGGGGGGTATCCCCATCATTTCTTGGGATTTTGGTTTAAAGGGGAATTGCTTTTGAAAATTCACATTTTTTGGAAAAAAAAGATGATTTGGAGTCGCCACTGACCACTTGGATAAGGTAAGCTGGACACCACAAAACCAGAGATTTGTTCTGAAAGGGTCCGGGAGTTGGTTACGTGTGGGGAAGGATTAGCACCCCCGTCATGCCCAGAAATCGGTACTAAAACATTTGTTGCTTTTAAAATGATAGAAATTAATTGAAATTTGAATTGAGTTTAATTTGGCGTACTTAATTGAAAATTAACTTTAATTGAACATGTTTTATTAAATTGGTGGGTTCAAATTAATTAGACATTTAATTAACAAGGTTGACGATACATCAGACCATAGATTAAACTGACATCATATAAGCCTGACTGTCGTGTTAATTTATGGTTCAAATCTCGTACGTCACCTTTATGCATGGTGCAGACAGTTAAGATATGATGTGATGATCTTGTCAACTTTTAATTTTACCTTGGGACGATAAGGATTAATTCAAATATTTGGTCAATATCCTTTAAGCCCGGAATGTTACGTCACAAATATCGGAACTAATAAATACCTCCCTTTTTGTGATTCAAATTAATTAATTCAAAATAAATGGGTCATATGAATGACAATTAAAATGCATGTTAAATAAGGGCTTAAAAATAAACACACAAAAGCCCGCCAAAGCCCTAATCTAAAAGGCCCAAATTATGAAAAAGTCAATTAGTGATCAAATTATTAACTAAATGAATCCAATATTAACCCTAAATTGATTAACCCTAAAACTATAAACCCTAACAAATTATGAATTATTTCATATCATGATAACTAATTTGATTAATTTTAAACTAGTATCCCAATGAGCCAAGGATACTATTCACAATGAATCAAGTTAATTAAGCATGACTTTAAATTAAATTTTCATCTAATCTCAAGGTTAATTTTATCCTAAAAGATAATTAAGTGGCATTCAATTAGTTTAATGGATTTAACATTTACCCTAATAAGCTCAGGGTAAAATTAAATTCACTAAACCAATTCAAACCTTATGTCTAACTACGACTCTAAAGGACTAATCCTAAATTAATTTAATTAATTTAAAATTTGTGCCCCTATGAGACGAGCGCACGGTTTAAATTAATTAAATTAATATTGCCTTAATCTAATCTATAAGCTTAACCTAACAAGCCCAAAACTCAATAAACACAACAAGCCCTAAACCACCTAAACTTTGCACGTGACTAAAGACCAAATATATAGATATAAAAAAACATATATTATATAAAAAATATATTATGTTATGTAAAATTATGCATTATGTAACATGTACAAAAACTATATATTATAAAAACATATATTATATATATTTAACAAATATTATATATGTTATAAAACCCATGCGTTGTAAAAAGTATATCAAATATAAACTATATATTACACGCATAAAAACTATGTATTATAAAGAAGCTATATATTATATATATAAACCACAAGTTACGTAAAAACCATATAGCACATAAACTATACATTATATCATAAAAAACTATACATTTTATAAGAACTACATATTATATATATTATATAAAACTATATACTATGTACTACATACTACACCACATACTACGCATAAACCCACATCATACTCAACAATTTAATCAAACATTAAGCAAATTAAATCTGAAAATCAAAGGAAATATATATGCAAGACAAAGGTTAAACAAGTATATAAAGAAAAGGATAAACAAAAGGGGTTTTAAACACTGAAGAAGGACTAAATTAAACGAAATCTGAAATTTAGAGGACCAAAACAGGATTTGCCCGCGCCTCAAGACGGGGACGAAATCGATGCCGCTTCCAGCGTATCGATACCCTTTGTGGCAACGACTCTTTAACAGCCTTAACCAGTTTAGGAGATAAACCGAGTTAAGAAGCATTACGAACAAACAAAGCATAACAACTAACACACAAGGGATGAAATATAAGTAGAAGGAAAGGTACAACTAGTTACAATGTTTAATCATGCTAAACATCTTCTTCTTTAGATTTAACAACATTCTTAAACCTATATTTAGATTACTAACAAAACAATGACACATTAGGTCGAGCAATTTAAACTTAGATTCATTTAGATTTTTGGGCAACTAATCCACCATGACCTTTGTTACTATATTCACTTGTTATTACCATAATAAATTACCGAACTTATATAAATTTCAAATCAAAAGGGTAAGATAGATGTTATTCGAATGCTTATAAAGGAAAGTGATTTGATTATTACCAAATTCGTTCAAACACATTGAAAAACTACTAACATACCTAAGTATTAATTCGACTAACAAATCATGACATAATCCAACACTTCCAAAATTAGAATTAACTCATTACTTTTATTCTAATATTATCATAACAACAATTCAAGTGATCCGTAATATAACAATTCAACCAAGGCATAAAAGGTCCATTAACAATTACACATGGTCTAATAAAACATCAATAATTCTAATACTATTTGAACTAAGCATATATAAAACTTCTATGAACATATTCATAACAAGTAAGCATTCCAAGATCTTAACTCGCATTTTAAGCATAAACTCATTAGTCAAGTTCAAGGTACAATGGCAAGTTTCACATATTAGAGAGAGACCTTATACAAATATATATAACAAGGTTACTATAAACAAATTTATAGAAATTCATAACATGATTAATTCTATCAAGTATAAAAGGTCCTTTAACGATTACTCAGCACATCTCAATTATCGACCAAGATAACCAGATCATCACTATTCTAACAAAACATGTGCCTAATATCAACACACTTATAATTCAAACATACAAGACCTTGATACCTTTCAAACCAAACATAGAAACCAAGTTTCAATCACATTGTCATTCATCATAAAATAGAAAGGCCTTTTACAAATTTTACAACGCTTAAAAGTATTGCTTTCAAGAATAATAGAGACATTCTAATATGTAATACATATTTAGACATGGTGCCACCATCTAGGAGTTATAAACAAAAGATTGACAAAACATAAACTTAGCACTTGTGATCTTGATTGTGCTCCAAAAAGCAACTACTATTAACCTCACCCTGAAACATAATCGAAGTGAACATAAAACTATACACTTATTGAGGTAGTGCAAAAGTAACTTGAAGCATGTATAATAGGGAAACTTAGAATTTAATTAAGTTATCCTTTCGAAATAAGCTCAATCAATGCTAATTAACACTTCAATTCTAGAATCGATAACTTGTATATTATAGCTACTACGTTCGAAGCATAGAATCACTTCTTTTTAAAAATCTAGATATGTAACCTCTTCGACCTGGCCTAGATGCCAAACTAAACCGAACAAGCTACATTGGGTTTGCCGAAACAAACCCATGAAGAGATAACTCAAATTACGTTCATTTTTCTTTTTATCATGTCTAGATGCATATTATTAACCTAAAGTGAGCATACTGACAGAGGACAAAAACTCCATTGAACCGGGCTTCAGTTCAACACCCAATTACGTGTACTTACAATTTACAGACCAAATTGCCAATCTATAAAATTACAGGGACTTTATTGGTTTTCAGGTTACCTTTCCTTAATGCATGTTGTATGCCATATTTCAACTTAAAACGACCAACAATCTCATACAATTGCACTCACAACAATTAAGAACCAAAATGAATAAAATAGAAACCTTAAAAGCACATTTTAACTGTATTAACAGCTACCCATATCCATACACGAGCAAGTGTATCGGTACACCTATGCATTTTCAAAATCCCAGATTCTAGTAGCTCAAACCTATACCAATACACCACTTCCCGTATCGAAATGTTATGCCTGAAAACACTATACTGTATCGGTACACCTCTTCGAGTATCAATACTCTATGCCTGAAAAAACTAACCTGTATCGATACGATCTCTCGTGTATCGATAAACCTTAACCTAAAATGACCATTTTTGCTGGTTTAACATACATTTATGGATTCAAACATGTCCCAAACAATCATAATCATAAACACAACTATTCCAGGGATCATTCCACACCATAACATCAAAGATTCATGCACAAATCATGGCAACATGGATCAACATGATTCTAGAGGCATTCTTTCTATAAACCATTTAGCTTAACACCAAAATAGAGGTTTAAGTCATAGTTCAACATTGGCATAGCATCAACAGCCTTAAAACATCATATAAAACATGCTTGAACCCTTAAGGACTTGATCATAAACATTTACAATCAACATGCTTACTGAAGAGAAAACACCAAGCATAAACTCATGCTAGCATATCTTCAATATTCATGCCGTACTCCAAACCATGAAAGCCATCAACCAGAGAAAATAAGCCATCGCAAAACAACAAAATCCAGAATACAAATCCCCCAAAATATGGTAAACACATTTCCTTATTAACCAAATTTTAAAACCAAGTTTCATACTCAAGCTATTGGCTCGATCTTAGACCTTCCTTGCAGTACCAATGCTGTTGCACAACTTTAATGCTTTGCATCAATGTGAAAAGGAGAGCATAATCACAAATTCTTAGCGAGGATGCTCATAAACAAAACATTGATGCATTTAAAAACCATGTGAAAACCATAAACCACTTTGTTCTCAAAACATGCTTAACTACCCAAGCATTTTCATTTATTTTCCAAAACAAATAGTACATAACAACCATATGCATCATTATTTATAAATCTCATGCTTAATTACCAAAGCATTACTCATCTGTTTCCACGACAAAACATGTATAATAACCATATGCATCAAAACATTTATAAACATTTTTTATCTCAATGATTCAAATATATTGGCAATTAAAGTGACTCAGATGGCATTACCCCCATCCCGGGATAGCACTACCCCTATCCATATATGTTCAGATACACAAATTCTCTTGATGGCACTGCCCCCATCAAGTCTCATGGCGGTACTACCCCCACCATAACTCACTTCAGCCAGGAATAGAACTACCCTTATCTTGTTGTGATAGCACTACCTCTATCACTTCACAATAGTACTACCCCTATTGTGTAACCGAATAATTTCACATGATTGATTTTGTATTTATAGTGCTCTTTCATCCTGTGGTTAGCCAACTATATTTGAAACTTTCTCATTACGTCACAAAGCCAATATATTATTTTTAAATACATTTACTCATTGTTTTCCAATGCATTTCATAAAACCATTTCATATTTAATAACGCATTGCCAAAGGCAACATTACATTCCTCTTAGGAACAATTCTCAATGCTCATATGCATTCAAATACTTTGATAAATATTGCATATTTATCAAAAATGATGCATTTACAGCAAGTAAATCAAACCATGTTTAAAACCAAAATATGAAAATCAACCATGTTTAAACCAACATGAAATTTGCAAGCTCATCTCAAAACCAATAATCAAGTGAAGTAAAAACGACTTACGTTTGAGCTTAGTTATGCTTTTTAGGCTATAACTAAACCCCCATGATCCAACGATCAAACCTTTTAAAGAGCTTAAACCCATTTTCACTCACCGATTCACCTTGCCTTGCTCGCCAACACAAATTGAGCCTTCGATAAGCAACGCACACCACTAGGTAACCCTACCTTGATCATCTCTTAATTTAACCACAACAAAATAGAGGGAAAATGCATCACTATGCATTCAACTCGCTTCTAAAAAAAGATTCCCTGCAACCTCAACATCCACCTTCCAAAACTAGTCGAAACTATCGAAACCAACATCAAACACCTTCCAAACTTAACCCAGCCAAAACCTACTGGTTTAATCCATCAATTACCATAAATTAACATCCCAAAACAACCTAATAACGTCCCTATACCTCCAACATCCATAAACCTCCCACAACTCTTCAAAAACACATAAGTAACAACCTAGAAATTAGAGATTCACCTAGTTTCGGGATTCCAATGTTAAATCCAACTTATTAACATTATCAAACATCAAAATCATGATTAAAACCAATCAAGAACTCAAAAAAATAGATCTAATCCGAGAATCACATGATCTTAACAAATAAAACTTAATTTAACCAATTTCCATTATTAAATCATACAAACTCATTAGAAAACATTAAACAAGGATAAAATACTTGGGAATTTCAGTAAAGAACCTTTCATTAGAGGAGAAGAATGAACCTTACCTCCAATGAGTGAATTTCCTCTCAATTGGATGTTTTTACTCTTGAAAAACAAAGGAAAACAATGAGATTTTGGAAAACAAGATTGAAGAATCCATTGGAAATCAAAAGTTTAAGAAATCAAGATCATTGCTTGAAATATTTGATGAAAAAGAGAGTGTTTGGTTGAAGATATTTTGAGAGAAAAGTTTGAGAGCAAAAGTTACGTCAAAAGAGGTTTAAGAAATAACTACCTTTTTTTTATTAAATCCCATTTTAATTCCTTAATTAAAACTCTTTAAAATCAATCATAATTTAGAGGAAAATTCGATAAAACATTTGGTAAATGGGATCCTTACAAATTCTAAGATTTGACCCTTTTACAAAATAGCTACTAAAACAGTTTTCATCCTTTACATTTTGGTCACTAACGCAAAATGACAAATGTCCAAAACCTATTTTCCAAAATTGAATTCATCAAATATATCCATATATTAAATAATAATTTTAGGATATTTTCCCATATTTTTATCTCACTTAAAAATATTTATTCCAATTTTTAACTCGAATTCGATTCGAATCTCTAATCCCGATCTACCAGACCGTTTAATCAACCTAGAAAACTCCTAAGCCTAAAACCAGGGCACTACAAGATATCACATAGCTAAGTTTTACTTGTCATGTAAGCATCAAAATAGTTTGTTAACTTAGTTGTTATTAGCCCGAATGTTAACCACTTCTAAAACTTCACCCTCAAAACGTAACCGAAAGAATAAAGTTACCTTATGCATAGTGAGATAGTAAAATCATATAACATAGATTATATAAGAAATTCAAATGAATTTATCCAAGCTATATTTCCATTTTATATTTAAGCTAAATTTCTTAGGAATTTGATAGTCACATGTTTAGTTATAAGCATGTAGCATCACTTATTCAAGTATTTGTAATAAAATTAAATCATAACAAGGTTAAAACGCATTAACATAATTCAATCATTAACTAGAAGAACTTAGCTTAATATAAGAAATCTTTTAATCTTAGCAATTTGAATAATGATTCAGCTACACATAATTTCTTTATAACCTTGGTAATCAAGTAGCCTTGGTACTCGAATCCCTAATAAATTGTCGCCAACAAATACTACATAAAGTACTGGTGAATCCCTCTTATTGTCACCAAATGACTACAACACTTCCCTCCTATTGTCGCCAAATAAGGACCGTAGTCCACCCCAAACACGAGCTATATGGACTCTATGGCATGCCAACTATACCTATGACTAACTCGAAACCAAGGCTTTTCAATTATATCATATCATATCATAATCAGAGTTGAGCTTAGCTCCTTATTCAGATAATTAAATAACATCTCTTATCCAGATCAGAGATGAGCATAGCTCAATATTCACTTATTCAAAGAGCATATCTTTGTTGTTCATCTTTCAAGTACATGTATAAACATATAGAAATCTTAAAATTAGCATATAACCAAATCAAGCAATGTATAACATAAGGTACCTAACAATTAGGCACTTATCTCGAATCCAAGCTTAATTTTAAGCACAACTTATCACAATAATAAGGCAATATAATTAAAGTAATTAAGAATGCTCGGGAAGGTCTCAAGCCTATGTCGATACTAAAACTGCACTCACAGGTTTGAAGATTAGCCTCGATCCTTAATCACAATGCCAAGTTGATTGTCCAATGCCTTATCCTTCCTAGCTCTATTGTCCTCCACTTGATATTGCTCTAGAGGAAGACAATAGTGGTATATTATTCTCTTTGAAGCTTAACTTTAAGGATACAACCCATTCAAGCATTTACATATCCATGTGCATACATTTGGTCCATAAATGTACCTACTTCTGTTACAATCTGCCATGTTAATCAAAACAATCTAAAGCTTAACGATACAAGTTATTTTAATTCATAAAAACAGTCCACTTTTAGCTTGTAAAAACTATTTATAATTTGATTTACATAGTCATTCATTTAGACCATAAATCAATCCTTATTTCTAAGTACAAAACTGTACAATTTCCATTCAAAACAGTCCCTCAGTTAGGCTTGCAAAATAGTCCGCTAGTTTTACAATTCAATTCCTGTTTATTTAACAAAACAGTCCTTTATACATTTTTTTAAAGTAGCCCCTATTTTAAATCACCGAAACAGCCCCTGAATCTTTGCAAAACAGCCCTTAAACAATTTGCAAAACAACCCTCTAATTTAGTCTTATAAAACAGTCTAGTCTAGTCACAAAAAAATCCCTAAAATTGTGTTTACAAAACAGCCCCTTTTTATTGCAAAACATCCCTTTTTTCTTACAAAACAATCCCTTATTTATATGTACAAAACAGCCCATAATTTGTAACTATCAAGCAAGGTGACCAAATCCAAGTTTCAAGTGTAATCTACATATTCTAATCATACAAGGACCCAATCAAACAACCAAATTACTTTAATAACATTAGGACTTTATAACAAAAACTTAACTTTCAAAACTACATTTGCAAAATCACAAAAAGCATGGCAATTAAACATATGTACCATTCGTATAGTCTAACATTTCATGATATAGATTCATTTCCTCAACAAGAATTTTCTCAAACAAATCACATACCAAACATGATCATTCAAACATGTATTCAATTCGTATAGCTCAACCATGCAAGGAAACACATTCATCCAGTTTTGAATCCAAGTATTCCTAAAGAGATTAAGGTTGAAACTTAAGCTTTTAACTAATTCCAAGGGAGGGAAGAGCTTCTTACCTTCTAAATCTAGCTACCCGAATCAAAACCTCCAACTTGGTTTAAGAATTTGGGATCCAAGTGAAACTCTCTCTCTCTCTCTCAAGCTATGGTGATCGGTTTCTTTTTGGGAGGATAATGATAATGTTTTCATTATCCTCATCAAACTGAAATCCCCTAACTCACATGTATTTCTCATGCATTTACATGTGTATAGGTCCACCATGCATTTCAAGATTAACATTCAAAGCTCTAATTTCATCTAGCTTTTGGTTTAGCCCTTTCTCTAATTTGCTATTCACTATTTCAATGCTTCAATTTTGGTCCTAGCTCACTTAATTGATTCATCAAAAGATATATCCAAACAATTTTAGTAGCATTCGTATTAGGATCATATTTCCAAGCCAAATTTTTGGGTATTACAATTCTCCTCCCCTAAAAGAAAATTCATCCTCAAATTTTCCTGTGGTGAAAAGGTGTGGATGTTGATCCTTCATAGTTGCCTAAGTATTTTGGACAACAGTCATGCCACCTTTCTTTGGCATGCATTGCACTGGGATGACCCATGAGCTACCAAAAATGAGATATATTATCCTGCCATCCAGCCACTTGATAATCACTTTTTAACAACCTCTTCCATACTCGGATTCAGCCATCTCTGGCCTTCAATTGTTCTACCATGATATTCCTCCAAGATGATTTTGTGCATGCATATGGTTGAGCTTATACCTCGGATATCAGCCAAGGTCCATCTGAACGCTTGCTTGTAATTGCTTAGAATTTCCAACAATTTTTCCTCTTGATCATTAGTGAGATCAGCAGCAATGATCACTGGCAAGGTGATACATGTATGGGGGGGCTAAAATGATGCATTGTAGCCAAAGAGGTGAAGCTATTTTATAAGTCTGGAATTTCAGCCAACTTGCATCGAATTTTTGGATGGGATCCAGGCATTTATGGGTCAACATGTCTTCTTAAAACTTGTTCGGCTGCAAATTAGCTTTCAAACTCATCTTGAAACGCCTCAATCGGACATCTGGATCTCAAGATACGTATATTTTAGCGAAGACAGCGCATGCAGAAATTCCTATACGAGATTTTTGGATAATTACGAATTTTCAAAATTTTATTTGATTATTTGTAATTTAAATCAACATAGGATTATGCAATATCTATTAGGATCAGATTTATTTAATTAAGATTTTATTTTTAGCATTTATTTATTATTAGAAGTTACGTATCTAATTAGGAGATTAGATTTTAACATTTATTTGTTGTATTTAATTCCTAAGTTTAGTAGGATTAAAACTTTTCCATGGCCTATATAAAGGAGGTTTCACCCGCATTGTAATTCAGATTTCATTGATTAGTAAAAAGTTCTCTTTGGAGATTTTCTTTGATTTATGAAATATTTAGTGAGTTTGTTTTTGCAAGTGCTGATTACTCGTGCCTTCGAAGTCTTCTTCAACATAAGTTCGACGAGTTCTTGTGAGGGAGATCATCTTCACACTCTTGCTTGCCTAGATAATCGCGTCTAGGAGGGTGGGTTAGAGCCACTTGAGGTTGCTTGCTTAGATAATTGAGTCTAAGAGGGTGCCGAGGACAAAACAACATCAACAATTCACAAGCCATCTTCATCTTCAACCTTCACACCATCTTCCATAGTTCCATAAACAAAGCTGAAATTTTCAGATTTGTTTTACCTATCTTCTTCTTAATCTTTTCTCATATTTTTATTTATATTCTTATTTCTTATCATCTAATCCTTCATCTCGTCTTTCTTTCTTTAAATTTCTAGCCTTGAATCTGAAAAATTCAAGAAAATCCCTTCTCTTTTCTCTTGAATTTTCAGATCTGCCCATAGAAATTCCTATACGGGATTTTTGGATAATCTTGAATTTTCAAAATATCCTACAACATCTATCTCTTCACCATCCATTCATCGGAGAGATTTGTGCCGTTTGCAGGTGTTTGCCTATTCAATTGCGATTAGGAGGATGCCAAGGACAAATCTATCCAACACTGCCACTGTCAAATTCATCCTATCTCGTTTTCTACATCAAGATCATGCTTTATTATCGATTTGCTGAACTTAGAGTTTGGGGTTTTCTCGGATCATATTAGTGAGTTTGCTAGATTAATTGTCTAGATTAATTGTGATCTAGAGGGTTCCTAGATTTTGAGGTAATTCTTGGATCCTAGCTTTCGTATCAATTGGTATACGAGCCTTGGTCAAGGTGTTTGAAACAATTATCTTTTACTGTTGTTTTAGTAGTTGAGAAGAAAAAAAAATATATAATTCTCTATATAGATCCTAGTAAAATATTTCATTCCTAGAGACATCTCAAGAGACTTGAAGGTTGTGATCAACAAATCTTAAGATTTGGGACGAATCATTTTCAACAGGGCGAGAATGATACATGTATGGGGGGGTTAAAATGATGCATTGTAGCCAAAGAGTTGAAGCTATTTTATAAGTCTGGAATTTCAGCCAACTTGCATCGAATTTTTGGATGGGATCCAGGCATTTATGGGTCAACATGTCTTCTTAAAACTTGTCCGGCTGCAAATTAGCTTTCGAACGCATCTTGAAACGCCTCAATCAGACATCTGGATCTCAAGATACGTCTATTTTAGCGAAGACAGCGCATGCAGAAATTCCTATACGGGATTTTTGGATAATTACGAATTTTCAAAATTTTATTTGATTATTTGTAATTTAAATCAACATAGGATTCTGCAATATCTATTAGGATCAGATTTATTTAATTAAGATTTTTTTAGCATTTATTTATTATTAGAAGTTACTTATCTAATTAGGAGATTAGCTTTTAACATTTATTTATTGTATTTAATTCCAAAGTTTAGTAGGATTAAAACTTTTTCCATGGCCTATATAAAGGAGGTTTCACCCACATTGTAATTCAGATTTCATTGATTAGTAAAAAGTTCTCTTTGGAGATTTTAGTATTCTTTGAGTTTGCACGTGTTCAGTAAACTTGTCTAGAAGCCATCTTCAACATAAGATCATCGAGTTGTTGTGAGGGAGATCATCTTCACACTCTTGCTTGCCTAGGTAATTGCATCTAGGAGGGTGGGTTAGAGCCGCTTGAAGTTGCTTGCTTAGATAATTGCGTCTAAGAGGGTGTCGAGGACAAAACAACAACTATCAATTCATCACGCCATCTCCACATATTCAAGCTTCCTCCATTGACGCCACCACCATAAGCAAATCTGAATTTTTAGATTTGTTCTTTATTTTGGTTTGTTTTGTTTTTCTCTTTATTCGAATTTGCGCTACTCTATCACAAGGTTTAGTGTTTACCTAAGTAGGCATACTTGAGATAGTCTGGCAATGATTTTAGTTCCAACTCTGGTGGCTCCTCAATAGTAGGTTCAGGTGCCACGATCTCTCTACTAGCAAACTCCAATGGCTCTAGCTGTCCAAAATAGCTTACCTCCTCTAAAGTTGTTCCTTTAGTGTCCTCTCTTGCCTCTTCTTGAATATTCCGTCCACTGGCACCATCATCTACATCTTAGCATAGTTGTGCCGCATCCACTTTAAAAATGTACTCCATCATTTCATTAGCATGGCATTCCTCAGATTCATCTGCGCATTTAAGAGCTTGAAACACATTAAATGTAACATGATGATCATTCATGCACATAGTTAATTCACCTTTATGAACATCAATTAAAGCTCTACTTGTGGCAAGGAATGGTCTGCCCAATATAATTGGGACATTAACATCTACCTCATAATCTAAAATGATAAAAGTAGCTCAAAATATAAATTTGTCTACCTGTACTAACACATCCTCAATCTTACCCTTAGGATGTGCAAAAGATCGGTATGTCAGCTGAAGTGTTGCCGTGGTAGGCCTTGCTTCTATGCCAAGCTTTCTTAAAATAGACATTGGCATCAAGTTGATGATGGCTCCCAAATTACACAGTGCCTCACCAATTAATTTGTTGCCAATGGTACATGGAATAGTAAAACTTCCTGGATCTTTCAGCTTTGGTTGCAACTGATTGAGTATCATTGCACTGCATCCCTCAGTGAAAGGGATTAGATCATTGTTGCTATTTTCGACAATGGTCAAGCCACCATTCTTTGGCACGCATTGCACCGGGATGTCCCACGAGCTATCAGAAATAAGATAGATTATCCTATCATCCAGCCGCATGATAATCACTTCTAACAACCTCTTTCATGCTTAAATTCAACCATCTCTGACCTTTAATTGTTCTTCCATGATATTCCTCAAATATGATTTTGTGCAAGCATATGGTTGGGCATATACCTTGGATATCAACCAAGGTCCATCCCAACGCTTGCTTGTAATTGCTTAGAATTTCCAACAATTTTCCTCCTGATCATTAGTGAGATCAACAACAATGACCACTGGCAAGGTTGAGTGTTTACCTAAGTGGGCATACTTGAGATAGTCTGGCAATGATTTTAGTTCCAACTCGGGTGGCTCCTTAATGGATGGTTCAAGTGCCACGATCTCTCTGCCAGCTAACTCCAATGGCTCTAACTGCCCGAAATAGCTTACCTCTTCTAAAGTTGTTCCTTCAGTGTCCTCACTTGCCTCTTATTCACTATCTTGCCCACTGGCATCATCATCTACATCTTGGCATAGTTGTGCCACGTCCACTTCAAAAATGGACTCCATCATTTCATCAACTTGGCATTCCTCAGATTCATCTACGCATTTAAGAGCTTGAAACACATTAAATGTAGCATGTTGATCATTCATGCGCATAGTTAATTCCCCTTTATGAACATCAATTAAAGCTCTACATGTGGCAAGGAATGGTCTTTCCAATATACTTGGGACATTAACATCTACCTCATAATCTAAAATGATAAAATTAGCTCATAATATGAATTTATCTACCTTTACTAACACATCCTCAATCTTACCCTTAGGATGTGCAAAAGATCGATCTGCCAGTTGAAGTGTTACCATTGTAGGCCTTGCTTTTATGCCAAGCATTCTTAAAACAGACATTGGTATCAAGTTGATGTTGGCTCCCAAATTACATAGTGCCTTACCAATTAATCTGTTGCTAATGGTACATGGAATAGTAAAACTTCCTGGATCATTCAGCTTTGGTTTCAACTGATTGAGTATCAATGCAGTGCATCCCTCAATGAGAGCTACACCTAGCTTCCTCTTTTTGGATAAGATGTCCTTCATGAATTTAACATAATTGTGCATCTGTTAGAGAGCTTCCACCAATGGTAGATTGATTTCCAATTGTTTAAGTACTTCCAAGAAGCGTTAAAATTAATGATCCTGCTTGTGTTTTGTAGTCTTTATGCAAATGGTGGAGGTGGATAAGCATATGCTGGCTTTTCCAAGGTTTTGCTGGCATCTGAGTGAGGTCAGGCATAAGATTGTGGTCTGGCATCGCTTATGTCCACTTCTTTCTTCTCTGGTTCTTTTGGTTCATCTACTGGTCCTTTTCTTTCTTCCTGGCAACTATTTGGCTACTTGACAGATGTCTCACCTCCGCACTGCTTGTCACTCTAAAGATTTACAACTTTGCATTGTTCATGGTCGTTTTGCATGGCATCCTCTATATCACTTTGCAAAGTGCCCTGGGGTCTATTGCCGAGTGCACTGGCAATCTGTCCAATCTATACCTCCAAGTTTCACATAGATGTTGTCAAACTCTGGATAGTTGCATCATTCCTCTCCATGTACTCTATCAAAGTCCTCTAGTTGTTCCTTTGCCTTACATAAAATTGTTTTATGCCTGCTGCGGCATGTCATTCTGGTTGACCCCTGGCATGGCATTGTTGTTCTGCCTTTGTATCTTGTTGTTCTGTTGCTAGGCATTGTATTGGTTACCTCCATGATTTCCCCAAGCTAAATTTGGGTGTTGTCTCTATCATGCATTGTAAGTATTGGAATTTATATTATAATTATGGTTAAAATTTCCAACAAAATTTATTGACTCAGGGTTGATAGGGTAATCTTCCCTGTGATGATCCTCTCAACATATTGTATGGAATGGGTCTAACCATGCTAGTGAGATTGGAAACTTGGACCTCATTATTCTTTTGCAAAGTTCTCACCATGCTAGTGAGATTGGAAATCTTAGCGCAGATGGACGCGAGTTCATCTATCTGTAATTTCCCATCAATTTTAGTTTAGGTCCCAAGTCTGGCAGTAGGATATCCAAAGTCATTGATTGAAATCCTCTAAAGGATGCTAACTGCCTCTGTATAGTTTTTGTCAAACAGTGAGCCATTTGTCGAAGTGTCAACAACCATTCTAGCTTGTGCATTAAGTTCATTGTAGAAGGTCTCCACCTGGGTCCATTTTAGGAATCCATGCATGGGACACCTCCTCAACAGGTCTTTATATCTCCTAGACATCATATAGGGTCTCATCATCAGCATGCCTAAATGTGATGATGTCACTCCATAGCTTGGTAGTGAGTTTTAGTGCCTAAAATTGTAGCAAAAATTCCTGGCATAGATCTCCCATTAGGTAACAGAACTAGGTGACAAAGAACTTAGCCACGTTTTTGCTCTATCTCATAGGGAGAATGTAAAGAACTTCAGCTTCACTGTATCCTCTGATACTCCAGGCTACTAAAATAGCTGGCAAACCTCCATGAATTGCTTCAAGTGTTACCTTGGATCTTCAGTAGGTGCTCCATCAAATTGTCCTACATTCAAAAGCATTTGTATCATTACCGGTTTGAGTTCAAAATTAGGTATATTTACCTCAGGACCAATCAGTCATGGAATCAAATTGTCAATATTTGGTGCCAAGTGTTCTCTAATGGGTCTCTCTTCTTCCACATTAATGGCTGGGGTAACAGGAGCTGATGGTATCCCATTATTTAACACACCATTTCCTCCATTGCCTTGTTGAGCCATCTCTTGAACTTTTTTCTTTAACCTTCACAAGGTTCTTTCAATTTCTGGATCGTATGGGCAATCTTCCACCACAAGGCAGTTTCTGATCATACACCGGCCAAAACTAAGAAATAAAATAAAAATCAAAAACAAAAGAAAGACAAGTAAAAATTTAAAATAATAAATTCCGTCACAAAACCCTAACAGCAGCGCCAAAAACTTGTCGACTATGCTAACACTTGGCAAAAGAGTAGAGAATGCAATGGAAGTATATAAGAATAACGCCAAGTACGAGTCCCTTGCATGCAAGTTTACACGGTCAGCAAGTAATACATTAGTAAGCTGAGTATCGAATCCACAGGGATTGACTAAGAATTTGACTCCTTCAATTATTACTTGTGAAGGCAAAATGTTGGTTTGATTTGAAGCGGTTTTATAAAATGTTTTAAAGAAATTGAAAGAAAGTAAAACAACGTTGGCAAGAGGAGTTTTCAAATGATTGATGTGTGTTGGCAAGGGATGTCTGGTTTTCGTGCTATTTATGTTAGCCTTAATAATGTTCTGCCTTGGAATTATTATCGAGTAGATTCAAAGATGGCAGTGCCTCTGTCAATGGAAAATCCCAAAATTAACCATGTTAAACCCTATATGTCTATAGTGAAGTTGTTCATTAATTAATTTGAATAAGTTCCAATCTATACTCCTAAGGGGTAGATTCACTTCAGAGGTAAGCTCATCTACTTGAACATCTTCTTTCGAAGCTTCTCTCCTTATTACATGGCAACGATTGTTGCCCCTCAAGTCTGTTAAGATCTTAAGGTGCAATAAGCAAACAATGCCAATGGTCGTTTGGCAAAGAATTTAATAAAAACTAAACATAAAACCAACGTTAAACGAAAACATCCCCCACCAACTGTACAATTTGGATCATGGTGGGGGTATCCATCCAAAACCTTCATCGTATCTCAACATCATCTTCATAAAAAATAACTAAAATAAAGATAATAAGCTATAAGGAGTTCGTCGATGCAGTCCTTCAGTGGTTCCAAGTTCTCGGTCAAGCTGGTCGAACCACATCACTCCTTGGTGCAGCCTTCCTTTCAATCTGATTGTCTCTCCCCCTATTGGATCAGTGATCAATCCTCTTTATATAGGCAAGCACTGGACGCCTAAGATAAGCCTTGAAATTTGAATTTTGAATGTGCAAGGGATAAGGGTTGTGATCATCTTATCCAAATTGAGTCCTAGGGCTGATGTGTACAAGGTCCAATGGCTATCTGGCTTGGCATTAGACACCTTTTCCATGTTACTGAGCTTTGGCAATTTTTGGTCCATCGCTGCCAACAACAACCCGACATTCTCTCTGGCATTCCTTCTTTTTGCGCTGCTATGCTCCACCAAGCCTGTCCTGCTCTACCAAGCCTGTAATAATGCCAACAAAGCAACCCTTCACACTAGCATAAACACCACTCCCTAACTCATTATGCAAATGCATGAATTTAACAACTAAATGTTCTCAAAGGCAAGCAAAGGCATTGTAAAATCAGCATAAAAATCAGCACTTTTGAGGAGATAACAAAGCCAAGGAAGGAAGAAATTTCGACATGACGCACACTACTATTATTGGTATGAGCCTTACCTTTTCAAGAAATGTATGGATTAGTGATATGGAGATGTGTTCTTGAGGAAGAATAAGCAGATATCCTATATCATTGCCACTCTACCCTCATGTGGAGGACACTTTGAAGGATATAGAACTACTGCAAAGGTCCTACATTCTGGATTCTATTGGACATTCTTGTTTAAGGATGGCCATGCATACTACAAGGCATGTGATAGATGCCAAAGGACAGTAAAAATATCTCTATGTATTGAGCTTCCCATGCAAGTCATCCTTGAAGTTGAACTCTTTGATGAATGGGGCATTGACTTTATGGGACCTTTCCCATCCTCCAAGGGACAACTGTACATCTTACTCATGGTAGATTATGTGTCCAAATGGGTAGAAGACACTGATACAACCAAGAACGATTCAGATATCATCTTAAAGTTTTTGCATAAGAAAGTTTTCAATTGGTTTGGAGTCACTCGAGCCATTATTAGTGATGAAGGCAAACATTTCGACAACAAGTTGATTACCAAGGGCACTGCATCGGTATGGAGTTCACCGGAAAATAGCCACAGCATATCACCTGAAAACTAATGGACAAGCTGAAGTATCAAATTGAGAAATCAGCAGATCCTTGAAAAGGTGGTCAAGCTAAATCGTAAAGATTGGTCCCTGAAGCTAGATGAAGCCTTATGTTCCTATCGGGCTACATTTAAAACACCGTTGGGCATTTCACCATATAGACTTATCTATGGTTAAGCAGGTCACTTACCAAGTAATAAAAGTTGAGACCTTTGTCTTGAAGGAATCACTTGGAAAGAACATTGTCCAACGCTAAGGCAATGAGATGGCAGAACCCCACCCCCACCACTAAATTTTGGGCAAGGTTTATTAATACAAGGCTCCTACCCACCAAAAATCAAAATACATTCTCTCATCGATGATTGTTGTTCCTTCATTCCATTCTCCATGGAAGCGAAATTGAGCTCTACAAACTCATTTATAGGGTTATCCTTGAACGAGTGGCGTCTAGACGAAAGACTAGGGAACTACCTTTTCCTTAATTCATTACAACATTCTGTCAAAAGGCTGGCGTTCCGCAATGGGAAGGGGACAAAATTCTCAAGACACCTTTTGGATGCTTGCTTTCGGTGGTCTGCGCTATCAAAACTCCACTGTCGACGCTGCTCCTACACCCACCACCCGCCGGAGACAACAATCAGATACTAACGCTAGCGCCTCCTCCCGCCATGCCAAGAAACAAACACCTGACCGAGATAAAAGGCAAGAGTGAGTATCATTATCCAGAAACCACCTCTCAGTAACTCCCTATATTAGTTTTTTCTTTTCTTTTCTTTTCTTTTTATTTTTCAATTTTTCATCTGCATATTTGTTTTATTTGTTTTTTGTTTTTTTTCTTTTTGCATTGGGGATAATGCTCTTCTCAAGTTTGGGGGAGTACTAGCTCATGTATATATTAGGTTAAATGATACGGAAGCCAGGATCCAAGAATTACCTCAAAATCTAGGAACCCACTAGATCACAATTAATCTAGCAAACTCACTAATATGATCTGAGAAAAACCCCAAACTACAAGATAAGCAAACCGATAATAAAGCATAATCTTGATGTAGAAAACGAGATAGGATGAATTTGATGGTGGAAGTGTTGGATAGATTTGTCCTTGGCACCCTCCTAATCGCAATTGAATAGGTAAGTACCTGCAAACGGCATTAATCTCTCTGATGAATGGATGATGACGAGATAGATGTTGTAGGATATTATCCTCGACACCCTCTTAGACGTGATTATCTAAGCAAGCAACCTCAAGCGGCTCTAACCCACCATCCTAGACACAATTACCTAGGGCAAGCAAGAGTGTGAAGATGATCTCCATTACAAGAACTTGATGAACTTACGTTGAAGAAGACTTCTGATACGAAAAATAACAAGGCAAATATATCTGCCTTGAAAATAAAATGGCCCATGGCCAAAGGTTTTTGCAAATCATAAATTCATGATGTTCTTCTTATTAATGAAGCAAATATGCCTTTAAATAGGCTACAAATGAAGAGTTCAACTTAAATTAGGAAAAGTAAAGATAATAATAATATAAATAAACATATTTTATCTAACCTAAAAAAGTAATAAATAAATAACAAATCTAATCCTAAATCATCTAAATATCTTCATAAAGAATCCTAGAATTTGATCAGTAAGCATGTAACTTTACTAATTAAGTATTTATAACTTTAAAATGGGATAAGTCCTTGTAATTATCTAAATTTGCAATTTGGTCCCTAAGTTGCAATTGTGAACAATTGGATGTCGATTCGACGTTCAATTGAGTTGAGTTTCCACTCGTTGCCAGTATGTACACTATAAGTTAATATGTTGCATCTAGATAAGAAAAAAATGGATGTGATTCGAGTTAACTCTTCTCGGGTTTGTTCTGGCAAACCCAATATAGCTCGCTCAGTTCAATTTTTCGTCTAGCCCGGGTCAAGGGGGTTACATTTGGTGGTATCAAAGCCAGGTTTGTGATAAGTGGGATGATGTTATGATTGTTGAAATGTTATAATTGGTTGATTCCTGTTGTTTTCTATGTACGGTGATTGTTATATGCACGTTGGTTATTATATGTCATATCAGGGTATGTTTTGGGGACATATTGCATTATTACTATAGTCCGAAATGTTTTGATTTGAAATGGAAGTCTTGGATCCTTGCTTAAAGCTGGCCTGATTGTTTTGTTTTGGTATATTATCATGCCTTAGATATTTTAGCACGATGAGACCGAGGAAAGAGTTTTGATCTGCTATGATTGTTGCTGCCATTGTGAAGGGAAATCATGAGGATGTTGTACCTCATGGAGGGTTGCCACCCCCTCCGCCTATTCCACCTAACACTATGGAACAAGCACCACCGACACCAGTTGGGCCAATTTTGGATGATATGGTGCCTTTGCTACAGACAATGATTGGAGCTTTTCATGCTACTGTTATTGGAGCGCATGTGCCCGCACCAGCTGCTGGGCAAACAAGGTTGTTGTTGGAACGTCTCTTTAGTTTAGGAGGAATTGAGTACAGAGGGTTGGCACCTAGGAATTCGAGGCGTGGATGGCCAGTACTATTCGAATTTTGGATCAAATAGGGTGTAATGACACCCGTAAGTTGGGATGTGTTGTATTCCTATTAGAAGGTGATGCTTATAGTTGGCAGAAAACTGTAACTGCAGGCATGGAACCCAATGATGTGGATTGGGAGTTTTTCCAAGCTGTCTTTAAGAAGAAGTATTTGGGGGTTACATACTTGGATGAAAAGAAACGAGAGTTCATGGCTTTAGTTCAGGTTAGTATGTTTGTGGTTGAGTATGAGGTTCAGTTTTTTTGGTGGAGTCAGTATGCTCCTGAGCTGGTACTGGATGAGAGGCTTCGCTGTGACCAATTCTGTTACAAATTGGTATAGGATGTTAATTCATATATGTTGGCATCTGACTACACCGATTTCAACGTGTTGGTTATATAGGCGAAGGACACTGAGTAAAACTTGGGTTTATCGTCATGTGTGGGAGGTTCTGGCTCAAGCAAGAGATTTACAGATTATAGTTTTGGTGGTGGTCAATATAAGAAGCATCGTGATAAGATGTATCGTTCTGATTCAAGGTGAGGTGGAGGTAGTGTTGGGAGTAGACCGCATGGTCAGGGTACCCAGGCTAGATCGGCTTTTAATATATGTTGGGTATATGGATCGCGTGAGCACATGAGGTGAGACTGTCCATGTTTGGCTTCTGCTGTTGTTGCTAACTCTTGTTGGAGTATGGATTGAGCGATCTTCTAAGACGTTATTTTCTGTTGTTGGCTGGTAATGGATAGGTTAGAGCACCTGCAGTTGCACCATGGCGAGGCTGTGGTCGTGGCCGAGGATAATTTTAGAGAAGTGATGAAGGTCTAAGGATGGTGGCTTATACCGTTTCCATTCAACCAGAGGGTAGTGGTCCTCCGAGGGTGTATATACATCGCGAGGGATATAATGACACCAATGTGATTGCAGGTACATTTACTTTGCTATATTTTCCATTATTTTCTTTTGTTAATTTTGGTTCTACGCATTCATATATCTTGCGTGAGCATGCGCATTTACTTAATATACCAGTTGATGTGTCAGATGTGGGGATATAAGTAACAAGTTCTTTTGGTGAAACAGTTATTACAATAAGTTTGTTTAGAAGATGTTCTTTGACTGTTCAAGGCCATGTGTTTGTGGTTGAATTGGTGGAGTTTCCATTTCACGGTTTTGATGTAATACTGGTATGGATTGGTTGACCGAGCATAGAACTATGGTTGATTTTGAAACAAAGCGTGTTACCTTGAAACTTGCTGATGATTATGAGGTAGTAATAGTGAGTGAGAATGCTAAGTTTTTGTCTAATGTTGTTTCAGCTCTAGAAGCGAGTCGTTTGCTGGATTCGGGTTGTAAGGCGTTCCTAGCTTATGTTATGAATCTGGGAACAAAAGAGGTGTGTGTGAAGGACATATGTATGGTATGTGAGTTTCTGAGTGTTCTTCTGGAGGAGTTGCATGGTTTGTCGTCGAATAGAGAAGTTGAGTTTGGCATTGAGTTGTATACGAATACTGCTCTGGTGCCTATTGCTCTCTACCGCATGTGTTACCTTCTCAAAAGTATTGTTTTTCATGCCTATTTTGATATGCTTTTGCTTGTTTTCAAGTACATTTAGTTGCATTAGTTTGTTAGAATCATGCATTTACATAAAAGAGTTAGTAGGCTGCCTATGCCAGTATCAGTGGTTGTTTTTAGTGGCCTTTGCGTAGGTTGGCAGGTGGAATGGAAAGAGGAATAGACACAGGATGTAGGGACACGGTTAGGAATGCCAAGGTGAATGCCAGATGTTGCGGGCACGGAAGGACTAGATGGGTGCCAAGCATTTGTTGGTAGAGAGGTATGCCAGCGGCCATGCCAATAAGAGATGAACCCCCGAAAAAATAGGAAAGGATCAGGCTCCTAAAAGATCGCAATTGGATCAACTTCTGAAAAAATAACGGATAAGGTGATTCCAAGTGATGTTGGCAAAGTTGTGCCAAGCTTGTGTGCCAGGATGGCCATGGCATGATGACGTCAGCCCTAGCCTGATAAGCTACCACACTAAGCTGATAAGATATCAAAATGATCGGATAGAGCTCTATCTCTTATCTCTTGATAATTTCAAATTCAAATTCAAAGGCTTATCCCATCCTTTCCCTTACACACCTATATAAAGACCAACCGATCGAGCATTTAGAGAGGGATTGGCGGAGAAAAAGAGACAAGACGAAAGGTGGCTGGAGTGAGGTTTTGGAGCGGCGAGTGACAGTCGGTGCAACCGAGGAAGGGTGGTTCAATTTCTTGGCCTAGAACTTGGCGTGGAGGGCTGCATCGAGAGACCCCTCTGCCTATTCCCTTGGCAAAAGTTGTTTTTCTTTAGTTTTTATTATGATGGTGATGTTAAAAATGTTTTTTGGTTTGTTGGTTAACCCCCACACCATGAACTAATTTAATAGTTGGTGGGGGATGTTTTGGTTTTAAACATAGGCTTTTATGCCTTAGTTCCTTTATAATAATTATGTTTTTGGCAAAGTTTGTTTGTTTTGCATACTTTAATTTTTCCTAAGTACTGTTCCAAAGCGAGAGCTGGCACAATTAGCTTATTGCCTTCCAATATCTTAACAGACTTGTGTTGACAACGATCAAGTTGCTGAACACTTGGGAGAGAAGCTTCGAGAGAAGTCGTTTAAGTAGATGACTTATTTCGGAAGTGAAATCTACCCCCAAAGAGTATAGATTTGTTTTTAAATCAAATTGGTTTAAGGAAAACGTACACTATAGGGGTTTTTACTTGGCCAGTTTAGGGCAATGACCATCGAGAGAGGCTTTGCTATTTTTGAATCTGCTCGGTAACCAATACCAAGATAGTTTTGTCAATAAAGGCTGCCATGAACCACGTTTGAACCAGACATTCCCTGCTAACAGTCATCATTCATTTGAAAGCACCTTCCTAGCCAACACTTCACTTTGGTTTTATTTTATTTTCTTAGTTTTAAAATAAACTCTTTTAAACTACAATCTTTTCTTCCAAAACAAGTAGCAAACTAAACAATCGAATTCCAAGTCAATCTTTGTGGGATCGATACTCAGCTTACCAAGCTGTATTACTTATCGATCGTGTATTCTTACATGCAAAAGACTCTTGGCACAATTTATCTTGCCCAAATACATACTATTTATACCTTTTGCTAGCATTCATTTTACACATCTCCCTGAGAGTCAACAAGTTTTTGGCGCCGTTGTTGGGGATTGCAACGAAATTGAGTGTTTTGATTTTTACTTGTGTTTGTTTTAGTTTATGGTTATTTTCTTTTTTTATTTTTCTAACATTGTTTTTAGTTCCATTCATTTTAGGTACTTCTAGGAATATGGAGGATTGGAGAATGAGCCATAAAGACCGTATTAGAGCTTACAATCGATGGCGTAACCGACAAAATTTTCCATGGTATGATCAAGGAGCTGACATTTTTGCTTACGATAATGGCATTACTACTGCAACACATATGCCATGGCAAAATAGTCCTCAACATCAGCCGAGTTACTTGTACGATGCTCAAATAGACTTCTATGATGATTACAACTTTGCTGATACAAAACATTTATCTTGGCAAGAGAACTTGAACAACAAGCCCCAAGAAGTTAGAGCATTAGGCCCATTCTGCACCATTTGTGGAGAGAACCACCATGTGGATAAATGCCTTGCCAACCCTGGGTCGGTAAATTTTATGCCAGCGTTCTATCAGAATGTCATGCCAAAGAAAGCTCAAAACAATTTCCAACAAGTTCAGAGATTAAACCAAGGAGGTTCTCCCAATGATTACATGGAAAAGAATGATGTCACAGTCCAGATTTTGGCAGCAACAGTGAGAAACTTGGAAATTCAAATTGGACAACTTGCTAATGCACTAAAGAATCGACCCAAGGAGCCTTGCCAAGTGACACTGAAGATGCTCGACACAAAGATAATGAGCAATGCAAGGCCATAACCTTTCGAAATGTTAAGCAGTGCGAGGTAGAGTTGGCTGCCAAGCAGTCAAATCATTGCCAAGCTGAAAAGCCAGTGCCGCAGATAACTCCAGGAAAATAGAGAAAGAGGAAACAAAAATAAATGATGCCACTATCGATCCCAAAAGTGATTCCAAAACTAATGCCAAACAACATATCGATGCCAAAAGGTTGATGATGCCAACACCACCTTGACAGAACCAGTGGAGCCACCATTTGCCAACCCTACGTCGGTAAGACAAGCATGTATTACTGTTGACAATTTCAAAGTTCTTAAATGTATATATGAAATTGAATGCCATGCAGTTGAGAGAATGAAATCCATTTTGGATGAGAACCTGCATTAAATTGCCAAGGAATGAAATTCGATGCCATAAAACAAAAGTGCGATGGCAAAACAATTGAGCGGTAGAGAATATCAATTCTGGTCAGAACTGACGTGATGAAGCAATGTGTGCTCAAATGGCTTGTTGCTGGAAGGAAAAGTAGATGCCAAATGACTGAGAATGAAGAGCTGAAGTAGGAGAATTTTTCCATAACAACAATGATAGAGATGTTGCAGTTCAAAACTGAAGATTTCATAAAGATTCCGAAATAAGATGAGGATGAGTATGCCTCGTCAACAACGAGATTCTTCGGTTTTCCATAGAAAAATGTTCTCTTTCATTGTGCCATCAAGATTTCGGCATAATCAAAGAAAAACAATATGTTGGCTTTCTATGTTGGTTATTCAAACAAAGGATTGTCACAGCCTACATTCACCAATAAATGGCCAGCGCCTAAAGCACTATTTGGAAGATAGTCAAAACAATGCCAAGGAGGTGATCCTCTTGGCAGAATTGGAATAAAGCACCCACATGTTTGAAATTATTTGTAAATATTAGGATTAGTTGTTTTTGTTTTCCTTTATGAATCAGGTTTTTTTATTGTTTTCTTTTTATTGTCTTTCAATTTTTATTTGTTGCGTTACACGATTTTCATACCTTTATGTCATGACCCATGCCAGAGGCATGTTCATATTCCGTGTGAAAGAAAAAAAGCCCTAGCTTGCATAAAAATGAGATAGGGAAATCTAGGGAATTTAACCCTTTTTGCCTCCCATATTTATGATAGGTTATCTTATCATAATTACCCTACCACTTCAAAATCCTTTCCATACCTTTATGCTATCACTTCTCATTTAAAATTTAAACCCTTTTCTAATTAAAACTCCATAAACCTCATCATTATCCCCTACTTTTTGGCTACCCTAATTACTCTCTCTTAAACGCTTAACCCTTTTCTCTTCCATTCTATTAAAATAAATTCCCCCAAAACATTTCCCTTTTACTCTCATTCGATTTTCTCTCAAGCAAGATCCAAGAACTTCACTTTTCTTTTCTTATTCCCATCGATTCTCATCTTTTCATCTCCATGGCTTCATCCTCTACTCCCTTCAAGCGATTTTTCAACGAGGAGATTCGTAAGAAGTTCGACGAGGGCTTCTCTTCAAGGTTGTTCCTTTATGAGAAACACTTCGACTTCCAATCTAACGCCACTGTCAGATTCTCATCGAGATTCATGTCCATCGTTGATATGCATAAGTGGAGTTCATTCTTCCAGTAGAATGGTGAGGTGTTTGCCACCATCGTGCAAGAGTTTTACACCTATCTCGTGACCAAGGATTATCCATTCTTGATGATTCAGGGTAAGTGCGTTCGTTTTGATGAAGGTTACATTAATTCTCTTTTCTCTTTGCCAATTGAAGGAGATGAATACTTTGAGTACGCTGAGTCTATAATTGTGACCAAGAGAAAGAAGATTCTGGCAGACCTGTGCAAGCCTAGCACAACTTGGATTGTTTCGCCCACCGGCTACCGGACCATTAAGAGGCAGAAATTGAAGCCTCAGATGCGGGGATGGAACCATGTCATCAAGCACAATCTTATACCCACATCGCTCAATGAAATGATCTCGGAGGACCAGCTTATCTTGTTGCACTGCATTATCAAAGTGCGTCAGATCAATGTCGACAAAATTATTATCGATGAAACTTACAAGTGTGCTGCCAAAGGTAAGGGAAGTCTATTTTTCCCTTTATTAATTTCTAATATTTGTTTGCTCCATGAAGTTCCCATGATGGATGAGGATCACGACCAAGTGACTAATGGTACGGTCATCACTGCTCATATCTGGAGAAACCTCACTAGATGAGAGACAAAGGAGAAGGGAAAGGGCGTGACCAAGACGGCCACACCGAAGCAGAAGCCAAGGGCTGAGCCAACAAGTGTGTGAGAGACCATGCCAGCCAACTCGCTGGTAGTGCTATCCCAGGTGTACTCCCGCCAAGAGATTATTCTTTGAAAATTATAGAAGATGGAGGAGCTCAATGCAAAGATGCGACACTATACAAAGGAACGAGATGCCATTATCAGGGAGGTCCTTGTGAAACTCTTTCCCGATGTGGTGCATGTCTTTCTTCCTTTTCCTGAAGAGCCATCTATTAGTGGTCCTCGACAAGCCAGTCCAGCCAGTCAGTCCAGTCAAGCCAGCCAGTCATACCAGTCTAGTTATTTATGCTAATTCAAAATCCATGGCCCCAATTCTAGTGCCCCGGTGCAGTTGAATCTTCCAGCACTGATTCCTCATTTGAGCTGGAGGAAATCCATTCCAAAATGCCCAAAGCCAAGCTAGCCTCAAAGTAGGGCTGGAAAGGGAAGAAAAGAATGGCCCCAAGAGTGGAAGCCTAACCATGCAAAAGAACCGTGCCAGAAAAGAAGAAGAAGCCCGTGCCAAATGGAATAGAGCCTCATCCGAAGGGGAGTCTTCTTCTACCTAACTCTTTGGCATTTCATTTGTTTTTCATCTTCATGTTCTTGCATTTTTATTTTTTTGTTTTTCCTGTATATATGTGTTGTTTGATGCATTGAAGACAATGCACATATTGGGTTTGGGGGTGTACATTTTCTCACATTTATGCCATGTCATGCATTTCATGTTTAATCTTTTTTGTTTGTTTGCCATGTAATTCATGTAGAGTAGTTGCATATTGAACCATTAAGAAAAGTGAAAAAGAAAATTTTGTCTCGGCTTAAATTTGAAGTTTGTTAACAACTATTAGGAAAGCTTATTTTGATCTACTTGTTTGCCCGATGATGAGTTTATAATTTTCAGTTTTCCATGCCAGTAGAGTTGTATGCCATGTTTGCCATGACAATTGATCTCTAGTTCAGGAAATTGTTTCTACACTTAACACGTGGTATGTATCTAGTTCCTTAGCAAACTTAGGTAATTTGAAACTATGGTCAGCTTTGAAAAAAAAAAGAAAAAGAAAGATGATGCTAGGGTTAAATGCAAATAAGGCAGCAATGTTCTACCAAGACAAGAAAAAAAATTTGAACTCTCATCTACCTAGGGATAATAAGTACTTAGGGCTTTGTGGTATGCTCCCTCTTAGTTCTTAAGTCTAAAACCTTAGTGTATGAGTTGAAGAGAAAGCCTAATGGTAACTGGATTAAGGTGGGGATTCGTGGTATGCTCCATCTTATCACTCACGCTAAACAGTACCATAAAGCGAGCTAAAAGATAATGCCAATACCATTCAGCACGAAAATATAGAAAATAACAAAACTGAGTTTAGAAAGTAAAATTGGCTAAGGGAGTGAACGGACGCTAGATGCATACTGCCCACACTTTGCGCACAGATCATGCACTTAGACTAGAGTTATATTGTTGCACTTGAATTACTATCTGCTTGGCACTGTGCACTGAGATTTTTGAGGGCATAATTATAATCAAACACTGCTTGCCAGGATTTGTTGGAATTCCAACCAAACTTTTGCTGAGGTATTATTTTCACTATTTTTGTTTTTCTTTTCTCTTGCATTACTTGAGGAAAGCAATGAGCTGGGTTTGGGGGTGTGTTACTTCCTTAAAAGTATTGTTTCTTATGCCTGTTTTGATATGATTTTGCTTGTTTTCAAGTACATTTAGTTGCATTAGTTTGTTAGAATCATGCATTTACAAAAAAGAGTTAGTAGGCTGCCTATGCCAGTGTAAGAGGTTGATTTTTGTGGCCTTTGTGTAGATTGGCAGGTGGAATGGCAAGAGGAATGGACGCATGGACGCTGTTAGGAATGCCAAGGTGAATACCAGATGTTGGGGGCACAGAAGGACCAGATGATTGCCAACCATTTGTTGGCAGAGAGGTATGCCAGCGGCCATGCCAAGAAGAGATGAACCCCCCAAAAATTAGGAAAGGATCGGGCTCCTAAAGATCAAAATTGGATTAACTTCCAAAAAATAACAGATAAGGTGATGCCAAGTGATGTTAGCAAAGTTGTGCCAAGCTTGTATGTCAGGATGGCCATGGCATGATGACATCAGCCCTAGCCTGATAAGCTATCACACCGAGCTAATAAGATATCAAAATGATCGGATAGAGCTTTATCTCTTATTTCTTGATCATTTCAAATTCAAATTCAAAGGCTTATCTCATCCTTTCCCTTACACGCCTATTTAAAGACCAACCGATCAAGCATTTGGAGAGGGATTGACGGAGAAAAGGAAATGAGATGAAAGGTGGTCGGAGCAAGGTGTTGGAGCGGCGAGTGACAGTCAGTGCAACCGATGAAGGATGGTTTGACTTCTTGGCCGAGAGCCTGGCGTGGAGGGCTGCATCAAGAGACCCCTCTGCCTATTCCCTTTGCAGAAGTTGTTTTTCTTTAGTTTTTATTATGATGGTGATGTTAAAAATGTTTGTTGGTTGACCCCCACACCATGAAGTAATTTAATAGTTGGTGGGGTGTTTTGGTTTTAAACGTTGGCTTTTATGCCTTAGTTCCTTTATAATAATTCTACTTTCAGCAATGTTTGTCTGTTTTGCATACTTAATTTTTCCTAAGTACTGTGCCAAAGTGAGAACTGTCACAGTTAGCTTATTGCCTTACAATATCTTAACAGACTTGTGTTGACAACGATCAAGTTGCTGAACACTTGTGAGAGAAGCTTCGAGAGAAGTCGTACAAGTAGATGAACTTACTTCAGAAGTGAAATTTACCCCCATGGAGTATATATTGGTTTTTAAATCCAATTGGTTTAAGGAAAACATACACTATAGAGATATAGGGTTTTTACTTGGCCAGCTTAGGGCAATGACCATCGAGAGAGGCTTTGCTATTTTTGAATTTTCTCGGCAACCAATGCCAAGACAATTTTTTCAATAAAGGCTGGTATGAACCACATTTGAACCAGGCATTCCCTGCCAATAGTCATCATTCATTTGAAAACACCTTCCTAGCCAACACTTCACTTTGGTTTTATTTTCTTTTCTTTTCTTAGTTTTAAAATCAACTCTTTTAAACTATAATATTTTCTTCCAAAACAAGTAGCAAACTAAACAATCAAATTCCAAGTCAATCTTTGTGGGATCGATACTCAGCTTACCAAGCTGTATTACTTGTCAACCGTGTATACTTGCACGCAAAAGACTCTTGGCACAGTTTTTCTTGCCCAAATACACACCATTTATACCTTTTGCCAACATTCATTTTACACATCTCCCTGAGAGTCAACAACACAGCACCGAAGAAGTTGAAGGTGTTAAAGACGTAATTTTAGGAGTTGTTTGATTGAGGGTTTATTAGGCCTATTGTTTCACCGTGGGTGCATCAGTGATTTTGTGAAAAAAAAAGGATGGCACGATATTGATATGTATTTTATCGGCAACTGAACAGGTTGACGATTAAGAAAAATTATTCTTTGCCACATATTGATGATCTGTTTGATCAGTTTAGAGGTGCTTTAGTGTTTTTCGAGATTGATTTGAGGTATGGATATTACCATTTGAAGGTGAAGGATGTGGATGTGCCTAAAACTATTTTTCGTATGAGGTACAGACATTACGAGTTCTTGGTGATGCCATTTGGTTTGACTAATACCCCTGCAAGATTCATGGATATGATGAATAGCGTGTTCTAAGAGTTTTTGGATCAATTTGTAGTCGTGTTTATTGATGATATTCTTTTTTACTCTCGTACCAATGGGGGTCATGATAGACACTTGCGGATTGTGCTTCAGGCTTTGTTGGATAATCAGTTGTATGCCAAGTTGAGCAAGTATGAGTTTTGGCTTAGGGAGGTTGTTTTCCTTGGTCATGTTGTGTCGGCCGAAAGAATTTGGGTTGATCCACATAAGATTGAGGCAATGATACGTTAGTAGCCACCTAATTTAGTACTGGAGGTTCGTAGTTTCCTTGGGTTGGTCGGTTATTACCATAGGCTTGTTGATGGTTTTTCGAGAATTGATGCACCTTTAACCAAGTTGTTGCAGAAGAACGTTCGTTTTGAATGGATAGACGATAGACAATAGGCTTTTGAAAAGTTGAAGGATACTTTAATGCAAGCTCCAATCTTGATCCAACTTGAATCTGGTAAGAAGTTTATTGTTTATAGCGATGCATCATATGTAGGTTTGGTTTGTGTGTTGATGCAGGAAAGAAAGGTTGTGGCTTATGTATCTAGAGAATTAAAGATGCACGAGCACAATTATCCTACACATGATCTTGAGCTTGCCGCAATTGTGTTTGCGTTGAAAATTTAGATACACTATCTCTATGGTGAGAAGTGTGTGGTGTTTACGGATCATAAGAGTTTTAAGTATATGAAGACTCAAAATGATTTAAATCTTACGCAATGTAGATTGTTAGAGTTGCTTAAGGATTATGATTTGACGATTGAGTATCATCTGGGAAAGCTAATGTTGTAGCTGATGCTTTGAGTATGAAGGTTGTAGTGGAGTTGAGGGAGATGTTTGCTCGGTCGAGTGTGACGCGAGATGGAGGTTTATTGGCCGAGTTGCAAGAAAAGCCATCTTTGTCACAGTTGATTAAATAAAAACAACCTTATGATGATGCGTTGGTACCGCATCTTAAGGATATCATGGATGGGAATCTAATAGATTTTTATTTTAATGGTGATAGGGTGTTGTGTTTTAAGGATCAGATAATGGTGCCTAATGATGACGAGTTGAGGCGTATCATTTTGATCGAGGCACATGCTAGTCCTTTTGCTATGCATCCCGGTAGTACCAAGATGTATCAAGGCTTGAAATGAGAGTACTATTGGGTTGGTTTAAAGAAAGATGTGTCTGATTTTGTTTTTATATGCATGGTGTGTCAGCGTATTAAGGCTGAGTATCAGTTTTCTTCCGGATTGTTGCAACCGTTGAGGATACCGAAATAGAAATAGGAGAGAATCACCTTGGATTTTGTGTTTGAGTTACCATTGATGTCGGCTAAGAATGATTCCATTTGGGTGATTGTTGATCGGTTTACGAAGTGTGCACATTTTGTGTATGTGCATACAACGTATACTTTGGATAGATTGGCGGATTAGTATATTGCCGAGATTGTGCGTTTGCACGGAGTGCCTAAGTCTATAGTTTCGGATAGAGATCCGTGGTTTACTGTGAGGTTTTGGGAGTGTTTGCATCGGGCTTTGGGTACACGGTTGAATTTCAATACTTTGTATCATCCTCAGACGGATGGTCAGTCTAAACGTGTGATCTAGGTCTTGGAGGATATGTTGAGGTGTTGTATCATTGAGTTCCAAAGAACTTGGGAGAGACAGTTGCCTTTGGTGGAGTTTGCTTATAATAACAGTTATCAGGCTAGTATACAAATGGCTCCTTATGAAGCCTTGTCTGATAGGAAGTGTCGTACACCTTTATGTTGGGCTGAGGCAAGAGAAAAACATGTATCTTTACCAGATGTGTTAAAGGATACAAATGAGAAAGTGAAGCTCATTTTTTATCACTTGAAAGCGGCTTCGGATCGTTAGAAATCCTATGCGAATTTTAAGCGTAGAGAGATTGAATGTGTAGTTGGTGATCACGTGTTCTTGAAAGTATCACCATGGAAGAAGGCGATGCGGTTCAGACGTAAGGGTAAGCTTAGTTCGAGTTTTATTGGACCGTATGAGGTTTTGGAGCGTGTTGGTCTTGTGGTTTATCGTTTGAAGTTACCTCCTAAGTTGGAGAAGATTCATGATGTGTTTCATGAATCGATGTTGCGGAGGTATCGGTCGAATCCATCACATGTTATGCCGATGGAGGATATTGAGTTGCAACCGAACTTATCCTATGATGAGGAACCGGTAGAGATTCTTGATTCTAGAAGTAAAGTTTTTCATGGTAAGATGATTGAATTTGTAAAACTGTTGTGGCGATATCGGGGAGTTGAGGAGACCACGTGGGAAAGCAAAGCGAACGTGTTGAAACAATTTCCGCATTTGTTTCCTTCAAGTAAAATTTCAAGGACGAAATTTCCTAAATGGGGGAGAGTTGTAACGCCCCGGTTTTGGGCCTAGCAGTTTATAGGCTGATTAGACGGTCCGGTGGAACAGGTTAGAGATTTGGGTCGAATTCGGGATAAAATCGGATTAAATATTTTTGAGTAAGAAAATATTTAAAAATTATTATTTAATATATAGATATTTTTGGGCTAGCTACATCCGCCCCCTATACGAACCCTGGCTTGTGCTGCAAGCATTTGGTATAACAAATATGGTAGTGATCTTAGTAATTTCCTTACCTTGAAAATAAGTTCCTGGGTCTGTTTCACGAGTGAGCTTCTTAGATTTTGATTTTTCTTTTGTCTGTTTTTTATGCATATACCATTGAATTAAATAATTTATATATGAAAATAAAACATTAACAATAAATTTAAAATAAAATGCACTAATGATACTTTTGGCCTTCAAATTTTTCAAGAAAAGTCATTTTAGCCCTTAAATTTTGTTTTTGTCTCTTAAGGAACTCAAACTTTTAATAGTTTGTAAAATTGGGCAGAAAAGATAACAAACTTGTTAAGTTCACGATAGTTATTTTGCTTTTTTTGGGTCAATGCTGACATTACTTATACCGTCATTTTGCATAAAAAATAAAAAAACGTATTTAAAAATGAAAGATTTTTAAATTATTAGTAAATTTTTTTCAATCATGTACGGGGGAAGATAAAACAAGTTTAACATATCTTTTATTTTCACTTCCAGTTAGTTTAATTTGACAAAATATTTGAAAGTTCCAAAAATATTGAGATTAAAATGATTTTTTTAAGAAAAAGTATCAAAGGTAAAGACAGTTGGACTTAAAGCTTAAATATTGTATTTTAGAGGTGATAACGCGAATCAAATGGATTAAACTTTAGGGTAAATTACACAGATCATCATTTAATTATCATGTCAGTCCTACTTTGGTTACTTAAAAAATTTCAATTTAATAACTGAACTTTATACTTTGAAATTTTTTGTCACTCTGAATTATTTTATTATTATTTTGGTATGACATGACATTTATTATTATTATTATTAAATATTAAAATAATTTATAATAAAAATAAAAAAATACTTTATTATTATTAAATTTAAAATATTTAAAATAAAAATTATTATTTTTTCTACCCAAACATCCCATCGTCGATAATCTCTACCACGTCGGCCATCGTTCACTATCATCAAACGCAACAGCCGACGATTGTAGATGGTGGTCGTTCGGTCTCAAATTTTAATAGTTGTTTTTTCTCTCCCCCTAAGTCTGAATCCGGCCTCCATTTTGTCGGAAAGTGCTCTGAAGTCAGGCAAAAAATCTTCTGGTTTTTCTCTCGCTAATCTCCCTCCTCTACTGTCAAACCCCAAAAACCGGTCTAGTCGAAATTAGATTCCGGTGATCGAATATTTTGTATCGGTTATATAATTAGCTCGATCTTGTACCTAAATTAAAGCAATAAAGGTTATTCGGGCTAACTGTATCAGTTTATTATTATTATTATTATTATTAAAAAATGAAATGACGTGAGTGATGGGGGACCCACGGCTAATTCCTTCAAATGAAGAAACCGGTCATGAGCTCCCCACGTTGGGGAAAGATGTGGCCCAATGTGGCATAGGCTTAAATGCCTTCCACCACGTGGGCATCATGCCCCAAAATATTGGCCACCACTCCAACATACGTGGAGTTTGGAGGAGGCAATGATGAAGACCACGTGGGCATCATGCCCC